>JACCIE010000028.1:0-1289232 GCA_018906755.1 Sycophaga agraensis
GCGCCGCCGGTGATCCCACCCTCAGCTCCTCCTGACTGACGACTTTACGGGGTCCCTGCAACCTCCGGGTGCCCTCCACAGGGCATCCCTTTCCTATTGCCGCAGGTGCTCCCCCTTCCCCTCTCGGCCTCCACGCTGGGCCCCGCCCCTGAGGTGTCGACGATATACCCTGGGGGCCGCTGCCCCCCTTACCGCTCTTCGGGTGTGTTACCCCCTGGTCGCCGTCGTTCTGGCCGGGGCGTTGCTGATGGCCGGTGAACTGGGTGTCGGGTCCTTGGGGATCGGCAGTGGATGACACCCGCACTCCGGTGGGGTGCTGGAGGACTCGTAGTCTTCCATCGTGAATTGCCGCCGCCGCTGGACAGATTGGGCCGGAATTTCTGACGTGCTAATTCTGCCTGCCGCTCTTCTCGCCGCACCTCCTCCACGTAGTCCGCAGGCGGCGGAAGCAAGCCTCCAGGGCCGAGCGGCAAACACACGCCTCTCATTCCGCTCCTCGAAGGAGACCGCGGCCACCTGGGCTGCGGCGTCCCGGCTGCTTGGGGTGTCGAAGGAGCTTCCTCGACCCCATGGCCTCCGTGTCTCTGGACCTTCCTCCCGACTCCCTGAGACGACCAATTCGGATCCTGGAGAATGGAGGTTTGATTAAATCCCCAAGCAAAAGCTGCTCCTCCTCCCTCTATGGTCAATCTCACTGTTGGAGACCCCCACGGGTTCTCAACAGCAGATTCCGCCTGTCCTTCCTTCTCAGCCATTCTGTAAAAGAGAAAAACAAGTATATTATCTAACGGACTATTAATTCGCCCGCCCACCCCCTGCCTCGGTTTTCCCTTCCCTGGACCCAATCCCTCTCCCTCTGTACTGGATATGCCCCGAGCAATCCTGTCCTCGGTGGAATGTATCTCTTCAAGTGCTGAACGTGCGCCTTCCCATCCTCGCCCTGTATTCTCCAGCAACACGACCGTTTCCCCCAGCACCTGTTTAACCGTGAACGGCCCCTCATATTTAGCGGCCAATTTCCCGGATATCCCTTTCGCCGCATTCGACAGGACATGCTCGCGCCGCATCACCAAGTCTCCCCTTCCTGGAACGACGGCATATCTCGATTTCGGTTGTATGCCTTGCTCTGCCGCTCTCGGGCGTCATCGTTATGTTTCCTAACTAGATCCCTGATCAACTCGAGCCGTTCCTTTCGGTTAGCCCAGATCTCGGGATTTACTGGGATTATCGGGTCCTTCCCTCCCACCTCCCTCCTCAGGCACTTGCTGGGTCGAGGGATTCTACCAAAATTCAGGACGGCCGGGGAATATCTCGTGCTCGAGTGTACGGCCGTGTTTAGCGCGTGCCGCAACTCGTGCAAATGCTCATCCCAGCTACGATGATCTATCCCTGCATACTGGGCTATCATCGTCTTTCAACGTCCTATTAACCCTCTCCACTGGGTTTCCCTGGGGGCTATAAGGGGGAGTCGTTACATGTTTTATCCCGTGTTCCTCCAGCATTCCTTGCAGGTGCTGGTTGACAAAATGCGTGGCATTATCTGTCAGCAGGAACGACGGGGTTTCCCAACGGAATAAAATCAGCTCCTCCAGGGCGCTGGCGACGGCTCTCCCCGTGGCGGCACGTAAAGGCTTGAGCTCAATCCAACGAGTAAACAGGTCCTCGAACACGACCACGTACTTGTGCTGATGTTTACTCTTTGGGAGCTCCATCAGGTCTGCAGCCACCACCAGCCAGGGTCTTTCCACTATCCTCTCACCCATCAGGCCTACCGGTCCCTGCTGGGACACTTTGTATCTCTGGCACTCTACACAGGCTCGTACAAAATCCTCACCTCCTGATAGAACCCGGGCCAATAATAATCACGGGCCATTCGGTCGAAGGTCTTCTCGATTCCCAGATGCCCAGACGACGGGTGGCAGTGGGCGTCCACCATGACCCTCTCTCGGTGCTCTGCTGCGGGAACAACTAACCTCCAACCCTCCTCTCGAAACGCTATCGGATCCAGTAGTTTGTCCATTGAATAACGATACAACAGACCGTCATCCACTCCCCAATCTGGAATTTCAGAGGGTTTGTTGCACGTCTTTCAGACGTTTTATGTACCACTGGTCCGATATCTCTTCAAACGCGGCCACCTGGGGCGCGTCGTCTGCAATTCCCCTTGAGAGTGCATCCGGGACTTTGTTCAGAGAGCCTTTTGTGTGCACAATCCGAAAGCTCCATTGCTGCATTTCCAAAGCCCAACGGGCTAGGCGCCCCGTGGGGTCCTTAAGATTCTGCAACCACCGTAGAGCGCTATGATCCGTTCGTGCTACGAATTCATATGCTTCCAAGTATGGTCGCAGCTTCTTAATTGCCCACAACAAGGCCAGACACTCCTTCTCAGTGGTAGTGTAATTCCGCTCAGCTGGATTTAAGACCCGGCTAATATACACAATCGGATGTTCCAGACCCTCGTCATCCTCCTGGGTCAACACGGCGCCAATAGCATAATTGCTGGCGTCACTCTGGACCGTGAAAAGTTTCGAGAAGTCTGGCCGCGCCAGCACCGGCGCCTCGGCCAGGGCTGCCTTTAGCGTTGCAAATGCAGCTTCCTGTCTCTCCCCCCATTCCCAATCCTGATCCTTTCTCAGGAGTTTGACCAGAGGTACCTTCACCTCTGCCTCCACCGGAATGAACCGTGAGTACCAGCCCACCATCCCCAGGAATGTTCTCAATTCCTTAACATTACTCGGGGCTGGGTACTTTAGCACTGGACTAACCCTATCCGGATCCATCCTGAGTCCTTCCGCGTCCAGACGGTACCCAAGAAAAAACCACGCTTGAACAACAAAATTCACATTTCTCGCGATTAATTTCAAGGCCCGCACCTACCACCGTCTGGAGCACGTACTTAGCCACTCCAGGTGTTCCTTGAATGTCTCCGTCACCACGATAAGATCATCCAAATACCCGAAAACATGTGGCGCTACCTCGGGCCCGAAAAGTGCCCCTATTAGCCGGCAAAACGTAGCCGGGGCGTTCGACAGTCCGAACGGCAGCCTCACAAACTGCCACTGTCCCGACCCTGGCACCGAGAACGCCGTGTATTGCCGGCTACTCTCCGTTAGGAACACCTGGAAATATGCCTTTTTTAGATCGACCTTCGAGATGTATTTAGCATTTCTCAGCCGATCCAGGATTGAATCCATATTCGGTAATGGATAATTATCTCTCTGGGTCAGCTTATTTACATCCCGAAAATCGATACAAAAACGGTAGCTGCCCTCTCCCTTACGGAAGATTACCGGCGCGCTACACCACTCGCTCGCACTGGGTTCAATAATGCCTTTGTCCAGCATTTTCTGAACCTCTTGTTGAGCAAACTCCAGGATCCTCGGAGACATACGCCGGGGTGCATGCCGAACTGGCTTTCCCCCTTGTACGTCAATATGGTGCCTAATCAACGTCGTGAACCCGTGAATTTCCCCTGGCTCCGGGATAAGGCTATCTACCAGAGCCATCACGCGCTTACGTTCTTCATCGCGTACTTCCACGATGCCCGCACATTCCCCTCGGATTCCTACTCCCTGACCTTCTATGTCCTCCTCTATAAACTTCCTCCATTTCCCACTCGGAGTACGCCATAGCCCCTGCCCGTGCTGCACTTCTAACGCCCATTGCCGGATGAAATCCACCCCCAGAACCATTTCGTAATCCATTGTTGCTATGATCCTTACGTCCAGCATCTTTTCATCCTCGTCGATGCTGAACCAGATCCTTAGAACCCCTAACGCTTGTTGGGCCGACCCCGTGATTCCTCGCACCATAAACTGTGCTGGTCTCCACCTATTTTTAAAATCCTGGGCCCTACTAGCGTGAATGCACGAGATTTGGGCCCCCGGATCGTAAAGCGCTTTGAGTACTTTGCCTCCCAGGCTTACCGCACAAAACCAACGGTTCTCCTCCTGGGTGGCAGCCAGCGACTGGCCAGGCTGTATTTCAGGGCCTGCCGGGTCAGCTGTTAGCCCTACGGGCTTGACAGCTTCCCATACGCCAGCAATATCCCGGTCCCTTCCGGCGGACTTCAACGGTGGCACGACCCCGAAGGAGTTATCCAACGCCAGAAGGTCCTCCGCGCAGCTCTCTGGCACCAGCGTCCTCGGGTCCTCAATATTCGGACCCCTTGGTGCTTCCCCTGGGAATATCGGCTCCAAAAGCGTTTCCCAATTGAACGCGGGCGGTCCCTTAGATCTGACGATCTTCGTGACCGCCCTCGTTCGATCCTCCCCCTCCCTACGATTCCCTTCCCCCTTCTCTACTGTTCGCTCTAACGGGCGGCGGAGTGTAGGGAGCGATTCTACACCCCCGCCTTGGCGTTTTTTAAAGTTTCACGCAGCGTCGTGCAGCCGGGACAGGTCGTGAATGTGTGTCCGGGCGTTTCACAGACCTGACAGCGTAAGGGTGCCTCCTCCCACGGGCAGTTTGCCGCCCAATGTCCGGGCTGACGGCAACGCAAACATACCCTCTTCGGACACTGCGATGATTTGTGTCCCATTCCCTTACAAGAGTAGCAAGCCCCCGGGAACGGCACTCGCCCATCCCTTCGGACATTATCCACGGGTCCGCTCGGGCCTCCTTGGCTCACTGGCCCTCCCCAACTCGGGATATTTTCCGGAGAAGGAGCCGGATTTGCTGACGCCTGCTCTTCAAACCTCTGGCTCTGGGAACCCTTCCAACCCTGGACGATCCCCGGGAGACCGGCCACATTCGCTGGGACTCGTCCAGGGGCCACCCGGCCACCAAGTCCTCCCACATCCCGAGAGTATTCGGGAAAACTATCAGCCCGGTTTGGCCTATACCCCGGCCCTCGTTGCGCATTCGTTTCTCCCCATTCTCGCGGAGGCCTTGGGAGATAACCCGAGTTCATTTGGGGTTGCCCGGACACGCGCTGGCCCTCCGATCCCAACCAACCCTGATCCCGAATCGGGACCTTGGATCCCGGATTCCTATGACTGGGGGGATTCACGCCGCCATACCCTTGTCCTGCCTGGCCATACATAGCGGCGACCTCATTTTCCCCATAGAGCTCTCCTTCCCAGTCCCGATCGACCCCGATTTTCCTCCCCTTTCTCACACCCTTCGTGATTTCACCGGGCCCCTCGGGTTGGGTTGTCGAGCGAACCCGTCCCTCCACCGCATCAAGTCTGCCTTCCTTTTTCCTCGGGAGTCTCCCTCCCTTGGACGTATGGACCTCCTGACTCTCATAACGTTCATTTAGGAGGTTAATCCTCTCCCTCCGTCCCCCTAATTGAACCACCCTATCCAGGGTCTCGATGTCCTTATCCATCAGGTATTCCCTGAACTCGGATCGGACTCTCTCCAAAATCATACGGATCTGACGACGCTCGGATAGAGGGCGCCGAAGACGACTAGCTTGAGCTCTAAACGCGCTCACGAATTGGCCAATCGTCCGGTTTCCCTGGCGCATATCCTCCAAATCCCGTCGTAGATCCGTGTCCGACACTTGCTGGCAGAATCTGGCCTGAAAAGCGTTGGAGAACGCTGGCCAATCCACAAACGTACGCTCCAGGTTCTCCAGGAGATCCACAAGCATAATAATAAGTACAAAAACAAGCGTATTTTTATACGAGGGGGAGTGTAAGCGACCAAGGGAAATCACCGCTGGAGCGCCGCGGCAGTGACGAGAGCGTAACGCATATATGCATGCGAGGAGAAGGATGTCGGGGCGGCGGGAAACGAACGAGCGCGCCCTTTTTTTGGAACAGGAGACCTTCATGGGCGGGGCGATCGTGCACCTTCGCCTGGCGGTCGCCGGTGGGCAGGGGCGAGGAATCGTCCCTGGGCCGTAGGGTCTGATAGGGGGGCTTGCCTTTGGCGTTATACGGAGGGCCAGTCCTTGGCTTAAATAGACCCCGCCGGTAAGGGGTGGGCCTTCTTGGCACCTCTACACCGGTACATCTAAGCTAGCCTACAATCAGAAGCATTGTTACGTACCCAAATAGCATAATGCTTAAAACTTATTTTTAATATGTAATCATGTAATTGCTAAGGAACTTAAAACTAGCTGTAATGATAATATAATGCAAAACTATGTAGAAATTCCACAATTAGCTAGACTGTAAAAATCATTATATGAGTATATCGCTGTGTTGCACAGTAATAACGGTTTATAATAATGGCCGGTTTACCGTGGTATTCCCACAGCTTTAGCATTTCAATATCATAATATAGACTCGACCGAACAGATCCAAACGAGTCTCAAATGTAAATCGTGTCACTCGTCAAGGATCTATTGTCAAAGGTTTTTTTGTAAACCCAAACGATAAAGCAATTCGGCCCCGCACTCGTGACATGCTATTATGGCGGAGTATCGATGATGGCGCTAATTCCTTTTCACGGGCAATTGTAAGTTCTTAGAATAGACCTCTTTCTCGGTCACGCTTGCATTCTAAACTATTAGCCGATCGAGCCTCACCTTCCGAAATATGCAACCTTCTCTCTTACCCCCTCCCTTCGAGCAATTTCCTCCATTTCCTTCACTAGTCTAAAGGAAAAAGGACACAGATTAAAACTGACCGCTGCGCACTGAGCATCGTGGAACCTCTTCCAAGATCGATTATATTGAAGTAAATCAACTACCAAAAGGTTAATAAGTGTTGTTTATCTGTATATTTTAATGTTGCTGCATCAATAAATTTATTTAGTCATTAGTTGCAATTGTACGTGTACTTTTTTATTGTGAATAGTCGTCCCGAATTAATTTTCGTACGACAAAGAGCCACCAATAAACCTATTGGCGACTCTACAAGCATCCTATGATAATTGTACCAAATCAAATTATAACGAGATTAATAATTCGTTATAAACATCTAAGGTTTCTTCCACTGGCCGTTAATCAGTCTTAAGAGCCCTACAATGAAAGTATTGGATTAACTGGAAAAATACCGTAAAGGGTGTACTATATAAGTGTGAGCGAATCTAGCGAATCCAACGAATCAAGTTGATCTTTTAATGTCAAAACTTACACCAACACGTGCATTTTTTAATTGTGGAGTTAATTATGCTGAATCGTTTTTATTAGAAAAAAAAATTCGCTCGAAAATATCAACCAAGGCATATATCTGCATATTTGTGTTTATTGTGATTAAAGGCATTCACATCGAACTTACCACTGACATTTCGACTAATGCGTTTTTAAATTGCTTAAAAAAATTTATATCTCGTCGCGGTCGTTTTAAAAACATCTACTCCGATAATGGAACAAATTTTGTCGAAGCGTAAAATAATTTGGATGTGTTAAATAAATTAATTAGAATGAAGAATTTTTACAAAGAAATTGTTAATTTTGCAAGAACTGAATGAATTACCTGGTACTTTATTCTACCTCGATCGGCTGTAAGTGTTGCAAAATCAGCTAAATATCATTAGAAACGCGTATAAGAAGAAACGAGATTAATGTTCGATGAATTAGAGTACTAGTTCAGGTTGAAGCATGCTTAAACTTCCGATCATTGTCACCCTTATCAAATGACCGCAATGATCTGACCCCTTTAACTCCTGTCCATTTTCATATTGGAGACTCTAAAGTCACTTCCTCAAATTAACGTGTCCAAAATTAGTGACAATGGACTCAATTAGTATGAGAATTTGCAAAAAATGTTACAGTATTTTTGGATTAGGTGGCAGAAAGAATATTTACCACAGCTATAAGGTCATAAAAAATGGACAAACCACAAACAATGTAAGGATATGGTGGTTATTATAAAGAAAGATATCTTTTCATCCTGGACGAGATGACCATGTTAGAATCATTACAGTCAAAACGTGTAAAAGCTCCATTAAACGCCCAATTTAAAAAATCTATGTCATGCTTATATAAGAAGAATAGGAAAGGATAAACAGATGATATTACAAGAATTTTTTATAGAAATATTTAGATATAAATCCATTCATTATTTTCGTAATAATGATATTGTAATTTATTGCACAATTTATTGTAAATATTGATTATTTTAAATTAAATCAAACCTAATTGTAAATTGTCTTAGTAAATAGATATTAATTTAAATTGAACTAAGAATACAGTGTTCTTCTTTTACATAAGTAAGACGCAAGAATAGTCTTACCGACATCTACCTATAACCAACATGAAATGAAAGTGGTATGTGATTGAGTCCATCATACACTATCTTACACTATGCCCACAAAAAAAATTATATAATAAAAAATTGTAGAATGTTGGAAATATAATTTTTTTTAATCACGTTGTAATAGTAAAGTCAGACACCCTATGCTCTATTACTTATTACTCTCCCCCTCCAAATATATATTGCTGTTGACAGGCTCAGAAGGAGGCAGGATTAGTGGAGGAAAGGGGCTGATTAAACACTGCGTACTGAATCTTGCAATTGTGCACAGCCAAGCACTTAGGTTCACAAACCTATCTCACGATGGGTCGCAGCGCGGCATAAGGGTGACGTTCGGTTCCGATCGTTCTCGCAAAGACGCGAGTTTCACGACGAGGTATCGCTCAGGGCAGCCATGGCTGCCTCAGGCTTGCCTCCACGGAATCAACACTCTCCCCTCCTTTTTGCTCGTGGGGCGTGATGCGCTGTGAGCGAGGTAACGGGACAAGTGAAGAACCTCGCGACCCTAGAAAGGTCGAGGATTCCCCTTTATGCTCTAGGCGGAGAGTCGCCAGTGCACGAGGTAGTGGCCCTTTCTGCCGGGTAGCGACAGGCGCTAGAGACGAGGGTTCGGCGGACCTGGGCGTCGGCCGGGTTTACCGCGGCCCCGCGAGTTGTGTCAGCGGGTTCCGGATCGAGCTCGGATCGGGGAGCGATTGACGCGCTCGCCGCCGGCGCCCGACGCGACGGCCAGCTTCTTGCAGAGGCGTCATAAGGGGGGGGGGGATCCATGTTCGGTGGGCCCAGAGGTGCCGGTGGCTTCTCCTCACACCCCTCACCCGAATACGGTAGAAAAGACGACCGCGCCATTTTACCTTGGCTGCGCATACATCAATATTTTAATTTTCATTTTCACTTTTCTTTTTTTTTCAAGACAACAGAATAAATAGTTTTTTTTATGTCTTTCTATTTTAGGAAACGGGATTAATATCTTATTTTTAGGACGAAACGATTAAGTTTATTATTTGAGTATCTCTTTATTTCAGGGTACAAGATTAATATTTCATTTTGTTTTAAATTTTTTTTGTTTCTAATCAAAAGGAATCATAAATTTTTAATTCTTAAATGGTTTGAAGTCTTTATTGTTTGGATTAGGCCTAGAGGGCCTCATAAGAGAACATGTTAACATTTATTATTAAATTGTTGTATATTCGACTCTTCAGTCTTTCAAATATTCAACTGTGATTTATTTCCAATTTTTTATTTAGCTGTGATAAATTAAATGATAGAGTAATACATATATTTTCTACATGCATGATTTGAAAATTAATTAGGCATATAGTGGATATAGCCAAACGAATAAATCTGGTGTTAAATTAAATAAAGTTTTATTTACAACTACATTTTATACCTAATTACTACAACTATTATGCATTTTTAACAGCGATTTTATTAAATTATAAATTATTCAAATTGAAATGCACATATTAGAAAATTTTTTTAAATATACATTGCATATTATCATTTATGGATATTATCTATGATTGAGCAATATTAAAACACATCTACGGTAAATGTATATGTATATAATCTTACTTTAAAATTATATTGCTATTAAATAAAAATTGCTCTCATTCAGTTTCAAGGACGCAGACGACGTCCACTCTGAGACTGCTTGCGCGGCCGCTTTCACGTGTCTGGCTACTACCTCGAGGTTATCCCTAGAAAAACTATGGTAAACCTGGAAGTCATCGGGATATAAAATATGCCTTACACCCGTGGAGTCCAGGACCAGACCAAGGTCATTGATATAAAGACAAAACTCCTAACACAAAATCCTGAGGAATGCCATGCGTGGCAGAGAGCCATGAAGATTTTATTGCGCAATGTGGCGCAGTGTGGGTAGAAGGAAGGTTTATGCTAGAAAGAGTATTTACCGTTCAACGATATTTGATATCGTGATTGACCAATAGTGTCTTCAAACGAGGCCACAGGCTATTTTCATGAACAAAGATTGGGATGGGGGTCATGAAGCAGAGGAAAGTTCCTAGTCCAAACTTGAAAAATTGGAGCCGAAAAAAGCTGGTGGACAGAAGAGTGCAGTGCATTGCTATTGTTTGTTATGCCTGATAACAAACAATGTTATCATCACACGATGAGTTGAAGGTAAAAGGCGAGAAAAACCTTTTTTTTTTGATAACTTCTATAGAGACCTTAATAGTTGATAGGTGGGCATGCAAGATTAGACATGAGTGCTACTGTCATAATATTAAGTCAACGAAAGAAAGAACCAACACAAACAGATTGGACAGAAACCAAATAAACAGTTCGCTGTTTAAAAGCAACAAATCAAAACTTTATATTGATGTACTGATTGTTATAATGTGGTACGTTCAAATCTTTTGAACTCTAGAAGTGTATTATAACACAGATTTATTTGAAACTAAATATGTACAATGTCAGAGCTACTTCTCTGTTTGACCACTCAAGTAAAATTAAACTAAAATATACATTACTCTATATTTGTTGATTTCTATATCAAAAGGCTTATTGCTATTGATAGGCGCTGATGACATTCACAGGCACTAATAGGTCATGTATACGTGGCTGAAAAGGAACCAACCTGATCGGCAGTTTAACAGCCGAAGGACACTCAGAATGGTTCTACCTGAGTAAAGGTTTTATCTGAATACAAAATATTGTCTGTCCTAATAAAAGTTTTTCCTGCGTGTAATTTAAACATTAAAAATATAATACAAATCCCCGAAACGAATCAGTTATATCAATAAATATAAATTGAATTAACTGGATAATAACTGGATTTTACGTAGTTTTTCGAAATATTGTCTTTAGCCTTACAAAACATAATTTAGTGACTATATTCTGAATCTTAACATACCGCCTGCTATCAACGATCCACGTTCAGAACATTAAGTATTAAACAAAATGCGTATTAACGTTTATCATCATTTACATAAGCTTTTTGCTTGGCATGATGAAATTAAAACTTAGTCCAATAGACATTTGTGAAGATTATTAAAAAGGGATAACTATAACTCTACATTAAAGTTATTTTTCTACAGGTAATTCTAATTCTCTTGGTATCTCTAATCTTCATCCTAATCAGTAAATTGGAAATGGTGCCACACGATTAACAATGCGTTTATAAAGACCCAATTTAGTTTTCACTAAA
Source organism: Sycophaga agraensis (assembly GCA_018906755.1). Lineage (NCBI taxonomy): Eukaryota > Metazoa > Arthropoda > Insecta > Hymenoptera > Pteromalidae > Sycophaga > Sycophaga agraensis. The sequence goes on from JACCIE010000028.1 coordinate 11,326, forward strand.
ATTACTCGCGTTGTACCATCTTCTCTTGGAAAGCCCCGTCAACTTGTCCAAGTAGTCAACGTAATGGCGGTGCGTTGCACTCTTTCAGCAAGACTAACGGGCCAATATGAATTTTGGTCTATTCGTCTATCATTTGGCACAGGTTGTCAGCTAATTTAGTTACTCCTTTGACCACCTTTTCTAGAAATGATCCTTTAAGAATTAGATGTGCAGGTAAGCTATTTACTGAATAATTGACTTCTGATAGCAAGTGTTTCCCCAAAAAAAAATGAGCAGGAAAAAGGGCACCAAGATCATTTAGATCTTCAAAAATAACAGTAATAGGTCGGGAATCAGATAGATCGATAAATAATAATTTATTTATAAATTTTAACAAAATTTCTCATAGTTTACATTATGTATCAGTTACTTTAAAATCATACATACTTTCAGACAATGAATGAAATGAATGTATTTAAATAATAAAGTGAAGAATGAATACCATATACAGCCTGTCTTTTAATTACTTGTCTCCAGCTATACCGCAGGATAGCTGAGGCAATTCTAAATATTTTTCTTGCCTGTCGCGATTATTATGATGTTAGTTAAAACAAGGAATTTTCGAAATCGGGCGACGAGCAGGATATGAAATAACATTGGATACGGGTTAAGTTTAATTAGTTCTTATTATTTTTAATTAATTGAATTCATTTGTTATGGGTTATATTACATATCACTATCAGTCGGTAACCGATAAAACGTTAATTGGTAAGAAAGGAAACGGTAGCACTCTCGCTACTTTCTTTACCACATAAGGAATCCACAGAAATGACAAAACGCATTCCTTCTCCTTTCATTCACCTTCATTCACCTGCAGATTATCTCTTTTTATAAAAATATAGAAAACGGTACAATAATTAAATTGATAACAAATTACATAATTTATCCTAATTGTCTAAATAAAACAAGAAGAGAAAAATCTTACAAATATGCAAACACCTTAGAGTTATTTTATCTGAATAAATAAATGCAAGCACATGTTAATACGCGTGGGAGTGATAGAGAGGCCTAGTGGAAAATTTCACTTTCACTTACAGTATTTGCGGAGCGCTTACGCTATAAAAGAAAAGCCTGGTCCATGCAAAAGCAGTCTCACTGATTCCACTGTATCTATCAGTTCATACATTCCTTAAATCGACTTCGTATCATGAAGGATCTTGTAACTCAAAACCCAGCTCAGTACTGTCCGTTCATTTTACCTTATTATCAATTTCTATTGTAATTTTTGTAATCAACAAAGGACCATTATAACGGTGTAATAAAAATAAGTAAGAAACAATTACAATTTGTAAAGTCAATATCTTAACACCTACTAAATCACTCACTCCTTATTTTATATATCACATTTCACATACTAAGGACAAGATTCCTCTGTAGGCATCAGCCAATCACCCTAATAACTATATCCGGCTGCTCAACAATCAAGTGTACGACAAGTGTATGCAGCAGCCATTCCGCGTGTCGTAAAATCTTCACATCCGTAGCGGTCAGCCTATCTATCTACATTGACTGCAGCTCCATCCGCACTTATGGAAGGTGTGACCTGCTGTGTCTGTGCGCAGGCGAGGAGAAGTATTAGAGCGCTGTTGAAGTGCAGCAAATGTCGGCTGCACTGTCACCCTAAAGGCTCCACGATGGCCTCGTGCGTTGCACATGTATACACATGTCACACCTGTGTATCGCCTAAGCGCGCTCTTCCTAGTACCTCCTCCTTACCCGAGAAAGAGAGAGAGACAACACCGGCGGAGTAAAAGAGAGCGTTACTCTCCCGCTTCGCCGCTCTGCGAGTCAACCGAGTGGGGCGAAGCGGCATGCCCCCCGCACCGCTAGACTGAGTCCGGCAAGCGCTCACCCATCTGCGCACTCATCATTACCTGCAGCACGGCAGGCTGAGAGAGGCGCCCACACAAATGCGGAGTGGGACACCGTGCAGCAGGCGCCGCTTAATGTAATTGCTGCCACGCGCCTTGAATCGGCTTGCAAGATGAGCCTGAAGAATGCATCTTCACTAACGTCATTGAACTCATAATTGCAGATCTTATCAGATGCTTTGAAGGCGAGATCGGACTTCTCAGTGTCCACCATCCACCTTTTTTTGCAACAAATTTGATCTCATCGATTGAGCGGTGGCCGATCTGAACTCATATCTGGCAAGGAGTCTCGGCTCAGGCCACCTCGAATCGAATCGATCTGCACAAGCAGCGGAAGAGACGATGGTGGTTCTTATGAGTCGGGTCTGTGAGCTGGAAAGTATCAATACAGCGCAGTTAGCTGAGCTGGTTGCCCTGCGCGAAGATCGCTCACTGCTCCTCGATAAAATAAGTAATCTAGAAAATTTAATGAAGGAATTGGGGGTGCAATTAAGGTGAAGGTCGATCGATTGGCCACTGAAATGTCCAACAGCCTATTAAAATTAAGCTCTCAATTTATTAATAATATTAATAATCATAGCGTAAATAATAATGTAAATAATGTAAATATTGATAGTTCTGACTTTAATCGATTATTTAACACGGGCGTTAAATTTAGAGGAGGACGTATAGTCGGGGCTGCGGACTACTGCCGGGAGCTCGGGAGCAGACGACATCAACAATCAGACGTGCAATAGTAAACCAACGAAAATGAGCAATAGTAAATTTACACATAACAACGACATTCAACATATCAGAAAACATGACAAAAACAATCGTAACCGCAATAGTGATTAGCCATCTTAATGAATCTGCTCTCGAGGTTCCCGGACATATTTCGAGCAATCATCGGAATGATGTGAAGGACGTCTCAGCAGTGGATGATGCGGTCGAGCTAGTAGTCTTGCCCTCTGATATCACGCTCGACATCATCACTTCTGTGCTCCCGTCCTTCGTATCTGATGACCTTTGACTTTCACTTTCATTTTCACCTGGAGTTCACATGGAGGGGTTGGTTAAAAACTCCAACCGTCAATTCCATCAAATAGGGTGCAGCTTAAGACAATGGAAGCTGCTATTTTGGTTTTGGAGGCGAGATAGTCCTTTACTACCTTCTCTACTCAGGATGTTGTATTTTCTCGCTCGCATATGACGGTGTCTGATGTCAAACAGCGTACTATTTTTATCAATTTGTGGTTAAGTCGAGGTCAATATGGTGCGTTCATGCAGTTCAAAGACACTGCTCACGATCTCAGCTTTAAGTACGTTTGGCATCGACATGGTAATTTTTTTATTAGATGGAGAGAGGGCAGTAAGGTTGTGACAATGTCACAGGTAGAGAAAGAGAGTAAGGAGGAACCTGGGGGGGAAAGAACGGGGCGGACGGCGAGACATGTAACGCGACCGCGGGGCGACCTCCAGCAGTGTCCGATTTCGCGATTTTCTAGCGCATTAATCATTTACATTGCGAGGGCTACCTGTAAGGCTACAACTACAACCAGAAGACACGACAAGGCATACCACCGACGACCTCAGGAGCGGCCACTATCACAGGGAACTGGGAGAGCCCCAGCCGAGGTCGGTTGAGGACGCGGAGGAGCGTCGGCCCGATGAAGTACGCCAGCAGCCGCCAGGGCGCGACAACGCCGGCCTACGAAAGGCCGAGAAGCGGCCTGTCAGCCAACGCCGGATAGGCCGCGGAGGCGGCCCTGCGACGAGAGCCAGTGGCCAGCTATGAAGATGGCAACAACCGCCAGCAGTTGCCGCCGGGTCGACACGACACCGTCGCTGACAAAGCAGCCGTAGTAGCAATCAGAGAAGGGGGCAGCGCGGAAGATAGGGACCCGGACTGGGAACGGAAGGGACCGTCGCGTATGGGGATGCCGCGGGCGGAGCTCGCGAACGGGGTGGAGAGCACTCTCGCAGCGCGCGAATGTACGACGTCGGCCGACCGCAGGTAGCAACCGCGGCGGAAGACCCTCGCTCTCTCTCGCCTGGACCTTTGACCTGGAACGACGTCCCCGGAATGTTCTCGTCTCGATTAGCAAGAAGGAAGGACGTCCTCCCGATTCTCTCGCCCCGACGCTGAGACTGAGGAAAACCCAACGACGTGATTGGACGGTTGCTGCAACGGCCGCACCCAGGACGAGAAGCCGCTGAGCCCTTCAGCTCCGGGGCACCAACCTGACCGGGAAGCCGCGCCAACTCAGCGAGAGAATCTGCCTGCGATCCAGCGCTGCAGCAGAGAGGCCGGCGGATCAACGCCGCAACGAGCACCTGGGTTACCCAAGCAGCCTGAGCCATCCAAGAGCCATGCCGACGGACCGCGGTACGCGGTGAGTGGGCTCGCGAGCCCGGGGCGTCCTCCTCGCGGGCGGGAGTGCTCGGGACGCGTACGCGGGGGCAATCGGTCGGACGAGGTGGGTCGACGGACGAAGAGCGCGGACAAGAGCAAGTACCGTGACGACGGACTTGGAGGTCGCGAAGCGGGCGTGCGGCGGAGAGCGTGTTATGCGCGGTGGTGCTTGGAGAAGCGATTCCTAGAGAGGAGGGCAGTAGAACAGCGCCGGCCAGCGGACCGGGAGTTTGTAAATTAGCGTCGGCAATAAAGGACCGCCGTTGATAAATTTACTGGCTTAGCATTATTTCCCATAAACTTCCCTTGTGTAATTCCCCCCCCCCCTCTCCCCCTTGTTTTTTTGGTTTTCTTCGGGACGAGAAGACAACGCGTTACGTCCGGGGCTGCGCCTCTCCGTAGCAGCCAGCGGTGCCCCCTCTGAGAGAGAGCCGCTCGAAGATACTCCGCTAGCCCGGTTGAGCTCGCCCAGCGCCCGATAAAAATACGAACTCAAGGATCGGACCGCGGCGTCCGGCGTTGCGCAGAACTCGGCGCAAATGTGACGCTCGGGTCCGCTCGGGTAAGGTTTTTACAACTGACGCGGGTTTTGCGATACGGTGGCGCTCAGGGCGGCCGTGGGCGCCTCAGGTTTGCCTCCACGAAATCGGACACTTCCCCCTTTCTGCTCGGGAGGCGTAAAGCGCCGTGAGCGAGGTGGCGGGTATGTCGAGGAACCTCGTGACCTTGGGAGTGTCCGGGATTCCCCTTTCTGCGCTAGGCGGAGAGTCGCCGTGCGCGAGGGAGTGGTCCTTTTCGCCGGGTAGCGACAGGCGCTAGACGCGAGGGTTCGGCGGGCCTGGGCGTCTGGACGTGAGTGCGTCGATAGGCTGATCGTGGCCCCGCGAGTTGGGTCGGCGGGGAGCTTCGGTCGGGAAGCGACTGGCGCGGTGGACGCAGGCGGTCGGCCGCTGGCGGCCGGCCTCTTGCGGTGGCGCCGTAAGGAGGGGGGAGCTACTGTTCGGCGGGCCCAGGGTTGCCAGGGTGTAGACGACTTTTCTCCCGTCACACGAAAAAGAAGAGAACTGAAAATTGGATATAAATTTTAAACTAAAACGATAATTACATATATGATCGCCGACCGATAGTGCTTTTTGGGCGCGACTTTTTATTCAAAATTGAAACACAGAACGTACACAAAAATGTAAAACATAAAAATAGAAAACTTAGGACTAAACTCTCGTATCTTATCGCTCGCGATCGATTGTCGTGGCTCGATACAATCTGACTTATAAACACAAAAACTGCTAGACTTAACCTATATCACTTGCACTCCCCGAACTGTCGTGCTTAGTCGGTCACTCACTTGCACTGTCACGCTTCACCTTCTTCTGGGCTGATCCAGGCACCTCGTCCGAGGTCTGGTCTAAGGGGGTGTCCACCCCGTGCTCTTCGGGAGTCCGTTTCTTCTCTCGGACTCCCTCCTGCGTGAGCTCCGTCGGGTTTACCTCGAACAGCATGCAGATCGTTTCGGGCGCTCGCTTCCTTGTTTCGACATCTCGTCGCTTGTATGCCATCCGGCATATGTCCAGGGCGATGCGAATCCTCGCTTCTCGCCCTCCTCGAGGTCGTCGTCGTTCGCTCATTCTTTCGTATAGTAAGGTAGTGTACTAGACCCCCGCACCCTCACTCCTTCCTGGACCGCAGAATGTAGCGGCTCGGAAACTCCTGGGTCTCTCGCGCCAGCTTAGCACGACGCCGGCGTTGCTCAGTCTCTTGTTTCGTGGGCTTGCCCTGTCTGCGGTGCGGCCGTTCGGCTTACAACTCTTGGGCTGTCTCGGGAGAGCCTTCGCTCGCTTGCTCACTCGACTCGGTAGGCGCGCGCGTCGGCGATTGTTGTTGATCGGCCGGCGCTACGGACTCGAAATCGTCTTCGGCCGCTGGGCGCTCCTTGTTGTCATCTGCTCGGTCTGCCTCCTCGCCGGTGTTGTCTTGCGCTTCGTCCGTAGCGCGCTCAGCTAGTCGGGACGCTCTCTTTAGATGTTTCACGTGCTGCTTGATAAGGCCTTGCTCGACACGGTCGATCGTGTATACGTCGTTGCATTCCTGGTTCTTTATCAAATATGGCCCGTCCCAACGCTCGGCCAGGTTCGCGTTGAAGGCCTCCGCCGCGTTAGACTGGGCGAAGTTCCGCGTGTAGACTAAGTCTCCAGCCTGGAGTACGTGGTCGTTGTCTACAGGGCGGGCAAATTGCGGCCAAGGAGCATCTGACTCGGCGTCTGGCCCGTCATGCGGTTGGTGCGCCTTCGAGTCGCATATACAATGGATGGCAAGTGCAGGTCCCAATTGCGCTGCTCCCGGCCGTTAATTTTCAAGCGTAAACCTCTCTTTAACTCCTGGTTTCTCATTTCTGTCGGATTCGCCTGGGGGTGGTAGGCCGGCGTCGAGTGGGCGATCGCGCCCCAAGCTCGGCAATGCTTCTGCCAAGTGGGTTTGCGAAATTGCGGCCGGTTATCCGTGAGGAGGATCCACGGGTATCCCCAGCGCATGAACACCTCGTGTTCTAGAATTGGTGTGATGTCCGACAGCTCCTAGCTGGATATCGCAAACGTTTCCGTCCACCGTGACATAATATCCGTCGCCACCAAAATAAATCGCTTCCCACGCGACGTACGCGGGTAGGGGCCCATCAAGTCGATCACGATCGTTTCCCACGGCGCTGTCGGAGTTCGCGCGCGTTCCTCGCCGTGCGAGACAGGCTTCGACGCTTTGTTCCACTGGCAGGTGACACAGTAGGCAAGGACGCGCCGCACGTCTTGGCGCATTCGCGGCCAGAAGTGATTCTCGTTAATCGAGCGCAAGGTCTCGTCGACCTCAGGGTGGCATGCAAGGGGATGTTCGTGGAAGTGCGCAATCACTTCCTCGCGGCATATCTCGGGAACGTATATCCGCCGTGCTTGGCCGTTTTCGGAGATGTAGTATGTCTCGTCCAGAGACTGCAGAGTTTGAGCCAGTTGCAGAAATCTCTCAACGTCGCGGCAACTCGGGTCCTCCTCCTTCTGAGCCTGCCTAACCTTATCGGCCAGGTCGGTAGCCGTAAGAGTCGCGGCGCACACCAGGTTCGAGATTTCGATCACTTCAGGAGGCAGGAGCGCCTCGAATTCGGTTTGCGCGTCTTCGTAGACTTTGTCGCCCGGATCGCGAGAGAGGGCGTCCGACAGCTCGTTCTCTTTTCCCGTAACGTGCTCTATTTTGAAATTAAAGCTTCGCAGGTAAAGCGCCCAACGGTATAATTTCCCTTTCCCGTCCGTCATCTTGTCTAGCCATGTGAGGGCTTTGTTATCCGTCCTCAAAGTGAATCGCCCAGATCATCGCAAGGCATTCTTGCTCATTCGACGCGTACCGCTTTTCCGTCGCAGTAAACTTCGCAGAGGCATAAGCTATGATACGGCGTTCTTTGTTCTCGCCAAGCTGATATAATACCGCGCCCATGCCGATTCCCGACGCGTCCGTCTATATAACGTAGGGCATGTTAGGCAGCGGTCTGCAGAGAGCCGGTAAGTTGCGGAACGCGTTTTTTATTGCACGGCTTCCGTCCAGCGCCAGTTATGTCTCGGGGATAACTGGGCGGTAATTGGCTCCGCGAGTTCTGCGAAATGCGGTACGAACTCTCGCAATCACGCACAAGTGCCGAGGAACTTCTGCAGATTCTTTCGGCTCGCCGGGACCGGGCTTTCAACGATCGCGCGCACGTGTTCGGCCTCCGCCTCGTTTCAGTCGCCGGTTATCTTGTTCCCGAGGAAGTCCAAATTCTTGTGGCCGAGGTGGCACTTCGCGATCGACGCTGTTAACTGGTAAATGCGCAGTCTCTCAAATACTTTCCGTTCGTGGCATAGATGTTCGTCCCACGTGGAGGAATAAATAACGAAATCGTCGAGGTAGGAGCGCACGAAATCATTAATGAAGCCGCATAGAACTTCTTGCGTGATAACCCGTTGAAGACTTGTACGATGGGTTTTATAACCGCGTTTAATCTCAGAAAATCGATGCAAAACCGTAAGGAGCCGTTCCGTTTCTACTTCATTACTATCGGTGAGCTAAACGGGGACTCGGATGGCTCGATTATTCCGTTTGCGAGCATTTCTCTTACTTGCTCCTGGATCGCTCTCTTTTTTGTTGCCGAATATCGATAGGGCGGTACTTTAAACGGCTTAGGATCGAACACCTCAATGTCGTGAGATATATACGAGGTCTGTCGCAGAGGGCCCGGGTAAAAAATGTCGACGAATTCGCTGAGAACTGTTTCGAGCTCGCGTGCGCGCGCTCCACTCACCCCATGGTGCACGTCCTTGAAGAAATCCTAGGGCGGCTGCGTTCCCGCTGACCGCGTGTTCTCGCGACCTAAGAAAATGCGGCGGCGGCTACCAGTTCCTAGGTAGATGCAGTTTAAGTCGTGGTCGACAACGGCTTTTTGCGCCTTAAACCACGGTTTCCCGAGGGTCACGTCCGAGCCGAGATCTTTGCAAATCAAAAACCGCACCGGTTCGGTTTTCCCGTCGATAGTTACCGGGATCTCGCACTCGTGTGGACATTTGTTTTGTGCGACACGCCGTGTATATCGCGGTCTCATTTTTCCGTACCATAGTTCCCGGGACTATAAACTCTCGGCATATAAAACATTCGCTAGCCGCAGAGTCCAGCAAGGCGTTGAGCGAGTGCCCGGGCACTTCTACGGGCAAATAATCTACATTTTCCCACGCGGAGTACGCCGCGGAAGCTACGTCGCAAACGTCCCCGGGGCAGCGTTCGCCGCGTTCGTCGTTGCCCCCGGCTCGTTTCCCGCGTGCGCTCGGTGGGGAATGTTGGGGCAGTCGCGATTCCAATGTCGCCCGGGGCACAATTGGCATCGAGGCTTTGAGCTCCTACCTACGGCTTTTTAGGCGCGGGCGCCTGTTCGCGGCGCGTAGCGGCCGCAGCATTACGTTCTTGGGCCTCGTCTTGCTCGATCTGAACCGCTAGCGCGAACAAGTCTCCTACCGTCGGCAAGTTCGCCATGCGTATAAGCTTTTTTATAGATGGTCGCAGGTTTTCAACTAACAGGGAAACTATCTCGCCCTCTTGTGCGTTCGGAAGGAGTCGCCGCGCGAGTAGATGTCTTTAGTAGCGAGTAGCGACAGACTGCCGCTGTGTCTCGCAGAGAACGCGATGCCATCCGTACGCGAGTATACTCCTCGTTATGGTGCAGCGTGAACGCCTCCTCACACCCTCGAATAAAAACCTCGGGGTCTTCATGGTCCCGCCCGGAGAACTCGGGTAGTTCCATATTCCGACGTACGAGTGCCTGAAGGAGTAGTCGCCAGTCCTCCAGTGTTGGTTGCGGCGCGGCGGTTGGGGGCTGAGAGCCTCCCATTGCAAGCGGCATCGGTGCTCCCCGCGCGGGGTGCACTACGTTTGACGAAAGATTTCGCTTCCTATCATCTCCTGGGAGATGCGTGTTTTCCCTGCCTTCCAGATTCGCCATGTTGACCTCCTGGTCTTTTTCCCAACCGTTTCCACCTGAAACACTTGCGCAGGCGGTTGGAGGGCGTCGGGGACTCGCAGGAGGTGTTAACGAATTTCCGCGCAACTCTCGTTGACTTCTTGTAGATGGATACGATGTCGACTTATATCGTCGGGTGCTACTGGCTGTTTCTCGACTGCCAGAAGTCAGTTTCACTCGTTTTCACGATATGGGCGTGGATAGGACAAGTGCGTGTCCTCCTATCCGGCTACTCGGGCGTTTTCTCGTCATTCACTTCCAATGGCAGCAACCGTGATAGTTCGTGCCCCACGTTGGGCGCCAATTGCTGTGGCTGGACTCAGAAGGAGGTAGGATTTGAGGCGAAAAGGGGAATAAAGAATTACTCAAGATTTCAAAATAAATTGTGCGCGGCCAAGCACTTCGGTTTGCCGCGTTTCGCGGTTCGCCAAACGAGTTGGGTCGGCGGGTTCCGGATCGAGCTCGGGTCGGGAAGCGACTGGCGCGGTCGACGCAGGCGGTCGACCTCTCGTGGCGGCGCCGTAAGGAGGAGGAAGGGCCCATTGTTCGGCGGGCCCAGGGTTGCCGGGGCCTCTCCTCACGCCCCTCATGCGAATTCGGAATATAATTTATATTTAGTTGACTTAAGATGATTGCGTTTTTAAGTCTTATTTGTGGAATAATTTTGTAAAAATTTTACAAATAAACTTACATCTATCTATCTATCTCTTTCTCACTCTCACGTTTCTAACATTTTATTCAGACAAACGCTCGAATTTTTTTTTATTTCAGTGCTGTTGTATAATTTTTCTTTGGAAATTAAATTCGAGATATTAGGGTTTTGTAGGTGGTAAAATTGTTAACAAGAGTAATTCTTTTTAATTGGGTTGTTTATAACTTTGTCCAGAAATATTTTATTCCAAGAATTATCATAATAATTTTAAAAAATACATACATTAGGAGAAGTTTATGTCATGATTAAAAACATTGTGTATAGCAAGCCTACGGGGTTGTCGAGAGTCGGAAGGTGACTTTAAAACCTAGTGCTTGTAATTTCTCGGATTTCGGAAATCCGATTAGCGACAAATGTTTTTAATCGATCTGGCTACATGCAGTATAAGCCATTGCAGCGTAATTGAAGTCTGACTAAAGAAAGTTGATTGGTTATATGTATATTTGTACACGCTTAAAAGAATTCAGGTATACCTCGAGTATCGTGTTATAAATTGACGCAGGCGTAGTCCCCGTTGAAGGGGTGGGTGGCGTCCTGGCGAGAGGGCAAGCCCCCGGCTTGGGGGGGACAGGTGGCGGTGCTCAGCTAGGGCGGCACCGCGAGTCCCTCTGTCAAGACTTGGCCTGGCCTTGCGGCTCGGCGACAGAGGGGAGCTCGATATCACTCGAGGGAGACGGGCCTGCCACCCGACTCCCGAGTCTAGATATTTACTTCGTTGTCCTCCTCGGGGACCCGTGGTCGAGATAGGGCTCGGCCTAGCACCGGGTTGCGGCGAGGAGGGACGGTGACTCGCTGGGGTGGCCAACCGCTCCGAGGACGCCGAGTGGCGATGGGCGTGCTGTGGGAGTCGCTACTGACGATGACTGCCGGGCGGATCGAGGCCTGCGGTGGAGGTGTAGCCGGTGTTGTCGCCGACGTGCGGCGGGCACGAGTGGCTCGGTTCCTCGGAGATTGCTCGCTGTAGATCCCCCAGATGATCAGCTCGGTGGAGGTTCCTCGGCTCTGGACTCCTCGGTGTGCTGGCTCCGACGTCTGTGTGGCCGCGTCTCTCCGAGGTATCCTCATCGGGTCCGTCGCTAACTGGTCGGCTAGGTTGCGGAGGATGGCAGCAAGTCGACTGCTTGCGTGGGATGCAGGTCGGGGAGGCCGAAGGAGCCGGGGAGCGGCCGGCAAAATAGTTGGCAATTGGGCACTTGTCAGTGGTATCCCGTATGCCTGCTCGTAGTGGTGGGGAAGGGGGCGGTGGTCAGGCTCTGCTGGGCCTCTTATGGCTACTCGGTCGTCCTACCTTATCTGTGGATTGCTGCTCGCCCTCTGGCGGCGGAGCGCCGAGGCTCACTGTTCAGGCACTGCGGGGATTTCCCTGCCGCGCGGGCCGGGCGCCTGGTGGGGCGAGCGCTCGTGCTGCGGCGCGTTGCCCGCGTCGACGGGCCTCAAAATGATGCGCTCGACACTGTTTGGAATAAATTTAGTCGCCGCCTCTGTTTGTCATTAGCTAATGTGATGTATTATATTATAGACAAATTATATCCGCGCTCCCAATGTAATGAGCTTAGCTCGAGAAAAACTCTTCTCAGATTCTTGTTGCAGTCGATCCTTTTCATTTCAAAATAAGTGCAAAATATTATTAAGTCTATTTGTGGCGATAAATCATTTCATACAAAAACGATAACTTGCAAATGACTTACAAATGTAATGAGTGCCAAGGTATGCATATTCGTGTCGAAACTTATAAGTTATAACGATCGACCGAATAAAATTTTGCAAGCATAAATCGACACAAAGTATGGATATAACTATATGGATTAAACTTTTACGTAGTTGCATCGAGAATCGATTTTATTAATCGCGATAATAGTAGACATTTTTGAGGTGTCATACAATTTTTAAAGCATAATAGATTAAGTTTGCATTTTCCGGCTTCACCACATGTTGCTAAGTAAAGACAATTGACTTTTAAATAAAATTGACTTTTAAGATCATCTAAATTAGTCAGTGCCTATACCAACTTTTTTCGTATCCTAATGAAACGGTTCGTACGTGATACGCCTCTTTTGATTTTCGGTAATAATATGTTTGAAATTTTCTACCAATTTTCTAGAATTTTTCATTTGACTATTTTGTTTTTATTTTTACTTGTATAGGAATCAAGTAGAATTCATGTTTAAAATCTTTTTTTAAACTGAAAATAAGAAATGATATTTTTTAAATTAAACCATGACCTTGCTCTGCCTTCAAGCGAATATTCTAATATTAATAATACGAGGTGTGTTCAAAACGTAACGAGAATTTTTAAATTTCGCGGGTTTGGAGAGTCCGCCTGTATAAAAATTTTTTTTATTATATTGGTGCACATGCCCCTGAAGTACGATAAAATTTTCAGCAATAATCATTGCTTACTTTTTAAGTGACAGCCGCTAACCTAGACGTGTTTTTTCGAGTTCGGCGATTTTCGTTTGTGAAAAAAAATGGATCAAAGAATATGTATTCAATTTTGCGTAAAAAATGAAATAAAGCGTAGTGAAGTTTGTAAAATGTTAACAAAGGCATATGGTGAGTGTGCTATGAGTAAAGCAAGGATTTACGAGTGGTATAAGCGTTTCCAAGATAGCCGCGAAAATGTTGAAGATGACGAACAACCCGGACGCCCAAGCACATCAACAACCGATGAAAACGTGATAATTTAATGGCATACTGCATCATGAATTCTTGCCACAAGGTCAAACAATCAATAAGGAGTACTACCTACAAGTTCAACGCCGTTTGCGTGAAGCAATCCGAAAAAAACGCCAGGATTGTGGCAAAACAATTCATGGATTTTGCACCACGATAATGCACCTGCTCACACTTCATTGCTTGTTCGTGAATTTTTGATCAAAAACAAAACTGTAACGATGCCACAGCCTCCATATTCGCCAGATATGGCTCCATGTGACTTTTTTCTATTTCCAAAAACAAAGAGAACATGAAAAGGCCGTCGTTTTGCAAGCATAGATGACATTAAAAGCGAATCGCTAAAAAAGCTAAAAGCTATTACAAAGATCGAGTTTCAAAAGTTTTTCGAGGATTGGAAAAAGCGTTGGCAGAAGTATATTATATCCGAGGGGGATTACTTTGAAGGGGACAAAATAGATATTCATGAATAAATAAATATTTTTTTCATAAAACAAAAATTCTCGTTATTTTTTGAACATACCTCGTATATGTGTTAAGGAACGGTGTTGTTCCAGCCAGCCTGGCTTTTCCATAGCTTTTACGTTATCATTTTGCAGTTACAGTGATTGATCCGATTAATCCGATTGCGTCATAAAGACGAGAAATATTGTTCGTTCCGTAATTTTGTCATCAAATTTATTATGAACTTTACAACCTTCACTTAATAAATTTACATTTATCAATGAGTCAGGTAGTGATTCGACAATGTGCAAACGATTGGAGACCCATTTGCAGAAAGTAAATCTGTCCGCTTTGGTGAAACCAATCTATTCATCGCGCAGTTTTATGACTTTCTCTAAAGTGTCTGTTCCTATTAATATGTCGTTTACATAGCAATCACGTTTAAGGATTTTACTTGCCATTTGAAAAATTGTCCTTTCGTCTTCCGTAAGTTGATTAAGAACATGGGTTTCGGAGCATGGGGCTGACACGCTATCGACAACACGACTTGAATTATATACGATCGCAATCTTTCGCTTTCGTTTTCCCACTATAAAACTAGTTAGTATTGTGCAGCCTTTAGGTGTAGCTTTATTTGTTTGTACATCTTTTCGATATTCGCAAGTAGGATTATTCGATGTTCACGAAATCGAAGAGTAATATCAAAACTCCAGAGAGACCCATACATCTCAAAACATAGTTTGCGTAAGGTTATAAACAGGCTCAGGTTATCTAGGATAACCCGAGCTCAAACTATAAGCCGCAGTCATACCAAGTGAGATCGCGTTGGGCGCCAAGTAGCGAAGGCGTGAATTTCCCGCGAATGGAAAATTCGAGGGCCCGCCTGCAGGGTTAGACGCAGGATTGAAGTATTTGTGCCATTTCACGAAGTGAAGCTTGTCGCAAAAGTTTTCGGCAAATAAACAAAACAACTATAAACAAAAGGGTGCATTTGTGTCTGCAACAATTCTCCCCTCAGTACAAAATGCGCATCAGTTTGTACTATTTCTGAAACAATTTAATAACTTTATGTGTAGGTAGCATGTATACATCGTTCAGAGTTTGAATTGTGACGACATGAACGGCGCTGTCCGGTCACGGATAAATCTCGCTTATCATACCTCTTCTCCACGTATTTTGCGGAGCTTGTAAATCGATAATGAGCACTAGATTGTTAATCTGCAGTTATATCGCCGCTATACGATTTAATCTTTTTGTGCTCAAATTATTTCGTACTTTTGTTTTTAGTAAACAACGTGCTTGGAGGTGACGAGTTTGTACTGAAGACTAAGTTCGTCATTTTGTACGTCAGGTACAACGGTCCTTTTAAATCGTCGTCGCGCCAGAAGAATTTCAACGCAGTTCGATCAGCTTCTCGAACATCAAGGCGCAAATACATATCGTAGTTATTTGCATTGAAGGCACATTTATATTAATGATAACAGAAAAATGTATCAAAATTCCTAATAAATACTGCAGATAATCCGGACCGGTATGTAATTAATCATTAATATTCGTGCCTCGCCTTTTGTAGCTGTATCGAATACAATCCGAATTTTGTTCTGCTTGTTGACATTACCGACGGCGAAGTGTGGTAAATACCAGATACGCATATGCCTCGGGTTACCTGCTACACAGCGGCGTGTTAATAAACAGGTGCTCGAGGCTCCGTCAGCGCGGCGCGCGAACGGGAATCAGCCGGCAGTTTTAGCGCGAAGGATAAGCGCCGATCGTCGGGTGATCGAGCGGGCAGTTAGAGTTTCCGCGCGGAGCCAAGCGCTTTCAGGCCGTTGCTTCCCCGGAGCCCGCGATCCAAGGCGTAAGCCCCAGTTTCTCCGTGCGCGGAATTGTGAGTGACGGCACGTCGCTGCCTTTGAGTGCACTCATCGCCAGGTACCACCAACACCAGGTGATCACCAGAGCCGGCACCCAGTACCACCCGGGGTCGGCTGCCAGAGGCGAGGTCGCACGAAGCGTCCGGGCGACGGCAGGCGTAGGCCGGTTTCTCCAACTTCACCAGGGGACGGCGGCAAAGCGCCCAAGTTACGGTGGCGTCCCCGGTCCAGACGGAACTGGTACTCCAGACCCCTCCGAAGCTCGACGGCCTTGGAGTGGAAGCACCACGTCACAATTTTAAAATAATTTTTTATTAACCTATCTAGATTTGTTAATACGGCCTCCTCCGACTTCACAATGCACGCGCCAGTAAATTGTACGTCGAAAGGACAAGGAGATCCATGAAGCGTCCAGCGTAACATTTTCCAAGTTTGTTTTATCGTTCATTATTGTCGAGATGTGTACATTGTAATTATATTTAATCATCGCCGACATTTTTCCCACATCGCTCGTAATAACGTACGGATTACATAAATAATCGATCAAATCGAGAGTTTCAATGTATCTACGACGCCTTGCAATCGTGTAGCAAAGGAAACCAACTTGGTTTTTTCGTTATTTAAGTTCGGTAAACTACTAATATGACTACTATAATAACTGACGAGGCTTCAAGTTATTTTCTATTTATTCTCGAAGTAAAGTTGGAGGGTCTTTACAACTTTGTCAGCATTGCAAATGCAAATGCCCATATCCAATAGTGCGCTTATAACCACGCATGCTCATCCTTGAATTGCTGCGAATAGGACAGACATCTCTTCTACGTCGTTGAACGCGGCGGATGTTGTAGTCGACTCATAGGCCTGCTTAAGTTTCTTCAGTCCCAGTGAGCTCGAAGCTGATTAAACGCAAGGTCACTATAATACTGTTTTGTATGCGGCCAACGATACCTCCATCCAAACATCGGCAAGGATTAATCTTCAAATAGATTTCAATCTGAAGCGTTCCATCGTTTGAAATTTTCATGTTATGTCCATCTCGACTCCAATAATAGGAGCAGATTTACTTGACAATTATGATTTTCTTGTTGACATTAGAAAGCAGCAAATTGAACCGTGGTCAGGTATTGCGTCTGTAGGTTAAGGATACTTCAAGCCAAAATTGAAGCTAAGTAGATAAGTTTACTGTATTTTTGATAATTAACAATATGTTGATTGATTTCGGGATACGTGTAGATAGCGAGTGTCTAGTAGTCCCTGGGCTTTCCCGGTCCCCACATAGTTCGTAAAGCAGGCTCATGGCGAATTCATGGTGATTTCCGGCAATTAAATAACGTAATGGTACCAGATGGATAGTTTTTCCAACATATTCAGAATGTTTCGACCAACCTGCGCGGAAAAATAATCATATCCAAAGTTGATATATTCAAGGTGTATGACCGAATTCCGGTGGCCACGGAAGACATTCCGAAAAGGGCAGTTCTCTTCTTTTGTTTGGCCATACTACCGTTTTGGCCTGCGAAATGTCAATCAGTCCTTTCAGTGGTATGTAAATTAAATTCTCGATGATCTTCATTTTGTTATTCTGCATTGACGATGTTCTTATCGCTTTGTCATCGCAGATGAAGCATAAAAATCATTTACGTATTAATTTTACTAGGCCTAAGAGTGCATTGTTATGTACTAATTTAAGTAAGTGCGAGTTTAGTAAGTTTGAGCTGACCTACTAGGACATGCAATTAATGCAGACGGTTCAAAACCTACTCAAGAGCGCGTCCAAGCTATTATTTATTAAACAATAGTAGAATTTCGACGGTTTCTCGGAATGATTAATTTTTATCGACGTAGTTTGTCAAATGCTGCTTGAGTTCAAGCAGTGCATTACGAATTTACTCGCGATTCTAAGAAAAATGACAAACAGAAAGTCATGTGGACTCCAGATTTAGAAATGCAGCCTATGAAAAGTTAAATCGAACCTGGCAAATGCAACCTCACTTAGTCATCCATTGTCTGAGGCAGAGACATGTTTAGTAACGAACGCTCCCGATCCGGTTAGCTTTCTTTTCTAAAAACTTTTCTGCATCGTAATTAAAATATAATGCATATGACAGCGAATTAATCAGATTTTTGACAGATCTTTGAATCTGTCAAAAATTTTAAGTACTTCCAAGACGGAAAAAATTTAAAAATTGTGACCGATCACAAGCAGTCGATCACTCCCCGGCAATTACAACGGTTATCGTATATATTGCAATTTACGACATGCATCGAACACTTAGCTACTTCCAATGTAGTAGCTGATTCTTTATCACGCGTGGATGATATTCATCTACCGACAGATTTTGACTTACTCGAACTCTTAAAAATGTAATTGGACGAAACAGAACTAAAAAACTGTGAAAATCGCCAATTATTTCAGCACAGTTGCGCAAACGGATTTTCGATATATTTCATCCCAATCGTAAAGTCATTGATTAAGTTATCGGTAAACTTTATATTTGACCTCAAATGCACCGTAGTATTAAAACATGGGCGAAGAATTGTTTCGATTGTCAAAGCTCGAAAATAACTCGTCGAGTAAAAAATACTGTATTTGAGATTGTGACGTGGCATGCAAGACGTGGGGCCTGTCCCAGTCGCTCATAATAAGAAACGTGCGTTTTTCTTCCAAAATTTATTAATGTGTATATATGATTTTATCGAGATAGGTGCGATGAAAAACCGTTTTGAACAATCGTATCGGACCACATAAGATTTAGAAATAAATTTCTGAACGCGATTACGAGATTGATTTTAAAGGCACTCCTTGTGTTTGTCTATAACAACAACATTATTAAAACCGTATTAAGTAATTTTTTACAAGAGTCAAGTCAAGGGCAGTACTCTGCTTGAAAACAGTTCAAAATATACCAAGATAAAAAAGAGTTTAATAACGCAGAAAACCAAATCAAATCAATAGAATGTAATAAAAAGTGATAAATCTGTAATTGAGAAGTGAACAATGTTTTCGAAATATACTTAAACAAAAATATAAGCGAAAATATTTTATTTAATAAAAATAAAGATAATGCCATCTGCGGGGGGTGGGGTATGTAGAAGTTTGTTAGGAATATCCCTAGGAGATGGAGGATAAGCTGGTGAGAGAGTTGATGGTCGGGCGGTCCCGAAATTCTTACCGTGTATGTTAAATTGTTTTGAATTGAACATGAATTGAAGTTTGTGGAAGTTAAGAATATTGTGATGCACGGCCGATAGCAAAAATAATCACGGAACTACAGAAGCGTATAACTAGAAATACAACTATGAGTAGCATGAAAATTAATTAAAGAACGGCTTTGGTACTACATTATTCAGAAAATGAACAAAATCAACAATGCCCTAACAGTAAAAATGAACTGAAAAATATACAGACCGCTTTTTAAAGAACAAACAGCAATATTTAAAAAGCAGACGAAGAGTTAGGAAAACTTCGAGCTGAGCTTGCAGCAATAAGACAGACCGAATTCGAACGAGCCACCCGAAACGAGGTACAACGCAATATCGGCGAAAATGAAGAACTTCAAAGACTTTGTGCTGAGCTTAATTTCTTACATCAAAATATTCAAAATTATAACATACGAGGTGTGTTCAAAAAATAACGAGAATTTTGGTTTTATGAAAAAAATATTTATTTATTCATGAATATCTATTTTGTCCCCTTCAAAGTAATCTCCCTCGGATATAATACACTTCTGCCAACGCTTTTTCCAATTCTCGAAACACTTTTAAAACTCGATTTTTTAGCTCTTTTAGCGATTCGCTTTTAATGTCACCTATGCTTGCAAAACGACGGCCTTTTAATGTTCTCTTTATTTTTGGAAATAGAAAAAAGTCACATGGAGCCATATCTGGCGAATATGGAGGCTGAGGCATCGTTACAGTTTTGTTTTTGACCAAAAATTCACAAACAAGCAATGAAGTGTGAGCAGATGCATTATCGTGGTGCAAAATCCATGAATTGTTTTGCCACAAATCCGGGCGTTTTTTTCGGATTGCTTCACGCAAACGGCGTTGAACTTGTAGGTAGTACTCCTTATTGATTGTTTGACCTTGTGGCAAGAATTCATGATGCACTATGCCATTAAATTATCACGTTTTCATCGGTTGTTGATGTGCTTGGGCGTCCGGGTTGTTCGTCATCTTCAACATTTTCGCGGCTATCTTGGAAACGCTTATACCACTCGTAAATCCTTGCTTTACTCATAGCACACTCACCATATGCCTTTGTTAACATTTTACAAACTTCACTACGCTTTATTTCATTTTTTACGCAAAATTGAATACATATTCTTTGATCCATTTTTTTTCACAAACGAAAATCGCCGAACTCGAAAAAACACGTCTAGGTTAGCGGCTGTCACTTAAAAAGTAAGCAATGATTATTGCTGAAAATTTTATCGTACTTCAGGGGCATGTGCACCAATATAATAAAAAAAATTTTTATACAGGCGGACTCTCCAAACCCGCGAAATTTAAAAATTCTCGTTACGTTTTGAACACACCTCGTATTATTAATATTAGAATATTCGCTTGAAGGCAGAGCAAGGTCATGGTTTAATTTAAAAAATATCATTTCTTATTTTCAGTTTAAAAAAAGATTTTAAACATGAATTCTACTTGATTCCTATACAAGTAAAAATAAAAACAAAATAGTCAAATGAAAAATTCTAGAAAATTGGTAGAAAATTTCAAACATATTATTACCGAAAATCAAAAGAGGCGTATCACGTACGAACCGTTTCATTAGGATACGAAAAAAGTTGGTATAGGCACTGACTAATTTAGATATAATATATCGAGAAAGACAAAGTGAATTTAATAGTGATCGACAATTCACACCGTATAACAGATATACTCAAAACTCTAGTATATTAAATATGAAAGTACGTCAAAATAATAATAAACCCCACGTACAGAGATATTTTGATTCCCAATATTCGAGATATAACAGAGTGAAACAAAAGATATCAATACAATTGTCAAACATACAGTCCTAATACTTCTAGATTCAATAGTTCGTTTGAACGTAATGTAAGATTGACGTACTTTACGCCACCATCGTACACGCATAATCCGACTAAAATAAATCACTTTGATAATACAACAGATCGAAATAATAATTAAAAACTCCTTACGAATTTATCAAAGATTTAGAGGCAAGAATAGGTAACATAACATACTCATTGCATGATACGTGGTCATTGCTTGATATAGGAAGTAGAATAACTGCTATTTCAGAGATACATTATAATAAATTAAAAGATAAACACGAATTATCATAATTGCGAGTGTCGAATGTGCGAGTTTCCACGTACGAAATAAAATTACTATGATAAGAAAATAAGTATTACTCGGTTAAGAAATTAATGGATATTAAAGGGTCATATATTTCTTTAGTACTACCGTATTTAACAACTAAAGTAATTTTAGAAACTTCTAGAGTTTTTGCCGGGCGCCGTCGACAGTTACCTCAGCGTAATACCCGAGCGAGGAATGTAACTTTGAACCGTCGAGGCGAGTCAGCGCACGTTTGCTTTGACAGAGAGGGGCCGTGCGACCGTACCGGTAGGCAGGCGGGAAGAATGCGTCGGAAAGGGAAAACAAGGGACGATCGGAAAATGCTACCGGCTAAGGTAGGAGTTTTCCAAGGGAGATTTCGGAAGGGAGTGGAGCAGCAACAGCACGCGAGGACGGGTGGCGAGTTCGGAACTCGCGCACACGCGCACGCTCACAACCAGACCAGAGGGCAAGGGTTGTGCGGGGGCCCGGTGTTTCCTCTAGCGGAGCGGGGGAGCAGGGGCAACCCCGTGTCCGACCATCAGTGAGCGGCGCTGTGGGAGATCGCTCTCCGAAGCGGGCCCTGTGGCCTGGAGTCGAATTTCTGGGAGGGAGCAACGGGACCCCGCTTGGGTGCGCGGCGCGCGGAATGTGTGAGCCTGCGTGAGCTTGCGCTTACGCCGAACCGGGATGGCAACATTGCGAGGCGGACACCCTGCCGCTGATCGCAAGCGGCACGAAGCGAGAAGTGCGAGTGCGCATTCACTAGCTCGTCCAAGCTTAGCCCGAAAGGACCAAGCATTTGCGTGCAATATCCTTGTAGAACCAATCCATTGTATTTCTGCGCCAACCTTTCCTTTGAATTGTGTGAAAAGAATGTGTAAAATAAATCAGTTATGTAATTCCATTGGTACTCGCTTACTCTCCTTGGCCGAAACCACAACAAATTATCTATGATAATAAATTTTATTAATTTTAAAATCATTTACATTGTTTGAGGCAATCAATTCTAATTAAATACGAATAAATAAACGAGGGAATTATAACATTGGTTTAGGTCGCATAGAATAAAAGCGTGAATGTGTAAATAATTTTGAATTTAATCGGCTCGTGAAGATTTAGATTAGAATTAAACGTATAACGAGATAATTAATTTTTAAATATACCAATTTCGTAAAATTTGTAAGTGTTTTCGTAAGCATTTATAATTTACAACGAGTGTTTAGCACTCGTGAAACGATATTTTGTAAGATATACCAGGTATACTAGTATGAGGTGAGTGCTTTTTTGTGAAAATAAAAAACTAATTTTAATGGAAATTGAAAACCATTTTATTCAAAGTATTGACCATTGTTTTCTCTACATTTAGACCATTTTTCTGGTAATTTGTGGATACCACGTCGATAAAATTGTTGGACTTTTGAAACAAACTAATCAGACACCCAATTCTCAACTTCCTCCTAGGAATCGAAGTGCTGCTCAGTTAATGCGTGTCCCATCGATGAAAAAAAATAATAGTCGAAAGGAACCAAGTTTGGTGAATATGGCGGGTGGGCTAGCATCTCCTGCTCAAGTGTCTTGGTTTTGCTTTATGTGTAGATGCATTGTCATGGAACAAAATTACCTTGCCGTGTCTTCTGGCCCATTCTGGTCGTTTTTCGATCAATGCAGTGTAACACGTCGCAGCTCCGAAGATTAGTTTGGATTTGAGTGAGAGAGAGAAGCGAGTCGACACCATCAAAGAACGCACACAAATAAGAATGAATGTGATAACGTGGTGGTTTATTGTCTGTCTTCTACAATACAATCGTTCCGGCCCGCTGGCCAGACCTGCTCTAATAAACCCCCCGTTTTGGGATTACCTCCCAATACCACCTCGTACACACAGCTCGTAGCTCGGCCCATCCGCGTCATGACCTCCAAATCGGCCCACCGTCGCAGCTCTTGTCCGCGTCGGTCTCCCCGTGTCGGCCAGCTAACTGTTCTGCTCGGGTAGCCCTTGAGCTAGGTAACTCTCTGCAGTCTCGGCGATCCCACCCCGGTCCCAGAAGTCGGGCCGGCTTGGTCACCAGGGTCGTGCGGCTCGCTTCCACGGTTCCACGAAGAGTCTCCCTCACTACTGGCCTTCTGACTCGCACGACGCGCTCGCACGGCCGATCCCCGCGCCCATCGCCCGCGACCCGACGACACCACGTCACAGCCCCCCCCCTAAACTCGGCATCCCCCGTGGATGCCCAGTTTACCCGAGGCCCTCCCCCTCGCCGGTTCACCCACCTACTGGTCTCGGGGCACTGTCCCTTGCATCTCCCGCTGCTTATTGGGGCAGGTAACGGTAGCGGAAATCCCTCTGAGCATCTCCGCTGCGACGCTCAGCACGGCTGCACCGTTCTCGATCCCGGCATCGGATACGGACCTGGTGGCCACCACACTCGGGCTTAGAGGCCCGGTGGGGCCGTCCTTCGGCTCCACCATGTCGTCCGCCTCCAGCTGGACGAAGGTGATCTCCGGCGTCGGCACGGGGGTCAGCCCGGGGATGTGGAGGCCGCTTAGACCCCATTGCCGCTTGCGGTCCCTGATGAGCCAAGTCCGCTTATGACTCTGGGAGCCTCCTTAGCGCCGGGCTTCATCACCGGGACCCGGCACCTGGCCGCCGCCTCCGCCTCTAAACCCTTTTGTAGGTGGCCCCGCAACGCGCGCAGTCCCCTATGCGCACCCCCATCCTTCTGCAGTTCCGCCCACCCGGAACCGAGAACATTCCGGCCGTCTCGTCCACCTCGGAGAAGGTCGACGACTCATAGTCGTCGATCGTCAACTGGTGGCGTCGCTGGCGCCCGGGGCGGTGTCGTTGCCGGGCGAGCTGCTGCTACCGCTCCAGCCGCCTCTGCTCCTCTAGGTAGTGAGCGGGCGGGATGAGGTTGGGGGTGTCGTCGAGGACGATGATAGCCTCGTCCTCCACCTCCATTGCCTCGTTGGTCACGCCGGAGTCGGGCGCTGGCGGCGCCAGTGCCTTCGGCGTGCTCGTCGGCTCAATGGAGCTCTCTGGTGGATGTGGTTGTGGGCTGCTGACCGGGCACTTGAAAGTGATCAGGTCCCCCAACAGCTCCATCTTCTCCTCCATGGAGATCTCCTCCTTGGCCCCTGCAGCTGCGAGCCCTGGGGTGGGCTCCTGAGCTGGGGGGCTCTCTCCTCCTTCCTCAAATTAGCTTTACTCCCCTTTTTTTTCCCGCCCCTCCCCCCCCCATTACGCGACCCCCTTCTCCTCAGTCCCCGCTGTCTCTTCGCCCCGCGCATGACCCTGTCTTGATGGAACGTACCGCTTTAAGTGCTGCACGTGCACCTTCGACATTTTTCTACCCGAATCTGCTAGCATTACCACATTGTCCCCCAACATTTTCTTAATTTCAAAGGGGCCGGTGTACTTGGTTGCTAGCTTGCCAGATACCCCTTTGACGGCGTCAGACAGAGTATGCCCGCGGCGAAGGACCAGATCGCCTTCCTAGAACGTGGCATACCTCCGGTCGGTTGTACGCCTTACTGTGCTTCACCTGGGCCTCGTCGTTATGTTTTCTGACCAGGTCCCGGATCAACGCCAGTCGTTCCATGCGATCGGCCCAGCGTTCCGGGTCTATGGGAATGACCGGGCCTTTCCTCTCAACCTCCCGTCTCAGGCTCTTGCTGGGTCTGGGATTTCTTCCAAAGTTTAAGACCGCGGGAGAGTACTTCGTGCTTGAGTGTACGGTGGTATTCAGCGCGTATCTCAGCTCGGGCAAGTGCTCATCCCAGTTCCGATGGTCCAAGCCCACGTATTGGGCTATCATCGTTTTCAAGGTCCTATTAACCCTTTCCACCGGGTTGCCTTGGGAGCTGTATGGGGGCGTGGTGATATGCTCAATCCTGTATTCCTTCAGTACCCCATCCAGGTGCTGGTTTATAAAATGCTTGGCATTATCCGTTAGCAAGAAATTCGGAGTCTCCTTATGGAGCAGGACTAAGTCCTCCAGAGCCATCGCCACCGCCCTTCCGGTAGCCGCTCGCATTGGTTTGAGCTCTACCCACCGTGTAAACAGGTCTAAAAATACTATCACATACTTGTTTAAATGTTTACTGCGGGGCAGCTCTATAATGTCCGCAGCCACCACTAGCCATGGTCGTTCGACCACCCGATGACCCATCAAGCCTACAGGGCCTTGTTCAGATACCTTGTACCTTTGGCACTCCGAACAGGCTCGCACAAAGTCCCTCACCTCTTGGTAGTAACCGGGCCAATAGTGTTCCTGCGCAATCCGATCGTATGTCTTTTCGATGCCGAGATGACCGGACGATGGATATCGATGCGCGTCCACCATGACCCTTTCGCGCTGCTCGGCGGGCACGACGAGCCTCCACCCCTCCTCTCGAAACGATATCGGATCCATAAGTTCTGGGCACGAGTATCTGTACAGCATACCGTCTTCTTCTTTCCACTCCGGAAATCTTTGCGGTTTTTGCTGCACCGCTTGTAATCGTGCCAGATACCAAGGATCCGATATCGACCCGAAGGCAGTGACCTCTGGCCCCGTCGCGATGCCCCTCGACAGCGCGTCCGGGACTTTGTTCAGCGAGCCTTTCGTGTGCAGTATTTCGAAGTCCCACTGCTGCATTTCCAGAGCCCATCGAGCCAGGTGGCCTGTGGGGTCTTTCAGATTCTTCAACCACTTCAGAGCACTATGATCCGTTCGTGCGACGAACTCATAGGCTTCTAGATACGGCCGTAGTTTCCTAATCGCCCACAGAAGCGCAAGACACTCCTTTTCCGTCGTGGTATAATTCTTTTCCGCGGCACTGAGCACGCGGCTTACGTACACGATGGGGTACTCGTATATCTCCTCATCCTCCTGGATCAGCACGGCGCCAATAGCGTAATTACTGGCGTCACTCTAAACCGTAAAAGGTTTGGAGAAATCGGGCCGTGCCAGCACCGGAGCCTTGACCAGCGCTGCCTTCAGGGTTTTAAATGCAGAGTCGTGGGCCTCCTCCCAACACCACTCTTGGTCCTTCCTTAGGAGCTTAACTAGTGGACACTTTGACCTCCGACTCCATGGGGATGAACTGCGAGTACCATCTTACCATACCCAGGAACGTCCAAAGTTCCTTTATGTTTCTTGGAGCGGGGTAGTCCAGGACCGGGGCTACCCTTTCCGGGTCTGCCCGTAGTCCTTCCGCATCCAAACGATATCCCAAAAAGACAACGCTAGAGCAGCAGATCTCACATTTTTCGCGATTGATCTCTAGCCCTGCGTCTACTATAGTGCGTAGCACATATTCAAGCCATCTCAGGTGTTCTTCGAAGGTTTCAGTCACGACTATCAGGTCATCTAGATAACCGAAACGTGTGGTTCCACCTCGGGGCCGAACAAGGCCCCGATTAGCCTGCAGAAGGTCGCCGGGGCATTAAATAGCCCGAATGGCAGTCGCACGAACTGCCATTGTCCGGACCCCTGAACCGCGAAAGCCGTGTACTGCTTACTACATTCGGTCAAAAACACCTGGAAATATGCCTTCTTTAAGTTGACCTTCGAGATGTATTTCGCACTACGCAACTTGTCCAGGATACCTGATATGTGTAAATATTAATGAGAGATATATGAAGGGGTAATGACTGAGAAAATAGTGTAATAAAGTTACTCGTTATGCATCGTCTTCGAGTTTGGTTCTGATCATGGAATTCTCATTCTCATTTTTATACGTATGTATTTATTGTTTGATTAAAAGATGTAGGTGTTCGCGCGCATTACCTCTCCCTAGCATCGAAGTCAAGATCGTATTGATTTACAGATCGACAATAAAAATATAACAAATACCCCTAGTCGAGAGAAAATCATTCTCTCTATTGTTCGAGTTCGTAAGGAAACTACAATAAAGAAGGCTTCAAGGATCCACACCAAGCACAGTTGCTGTACTGCTTGTACAAGGCCTTTCCAGAGCATACCAAAGCCAGGACGATTACGAACTCGATCCCAGAAAACTGGCGGTCATTCTACCGTCTGAATCTACGCTAAAAATATGTCATCGATGTCTGAATGCCGCAGTGGTGCTAGCTGTATTTTGTCCTAAACAAGAGGAGCTAACGCTGAGGCGGCGAACTTAAGCTAAGTATTGCTCGAAGGACAATAACGCTCGACACTTTTTTTATTGATCTGTTTTTTTGTGGTAATTTTTATTGTATAGTTTGCGCGAAGGAATTCTACGAGAATTACTGTTCTTGAACGTTTTGTACAATTGCGATTCCGAAAATATAGAGTGGCCTCCGCGAAACGATGAAATTACCCGTAGGCTGGGAGTTGTTTATATTTTCGCTTACTGTTCGCCGATGAGAGGCCCACTAGTTAGCGATAGGCGCGTTTGAGTGTCATGCGTAAGCCACAAGGATGGGTCTAACGATAAGAAAAGTATGCCCTTAAATTGGTTCGCGCCTCCGTTTCACGCGTCTCGGTGCTGTTGTTTCAAGTTCAGTTCAGATTGGTCCCCTGAGTCATTCAGTCGCATTAGAAGTAACAGAATATTGATTGAAGCAAGACAACAAATTGAGGAAAATGAAAATGTCTAAAGTTCTTAATTTCGCGTCTTTCGATAAGTATTCGCGACAAGTTAATTGCATGCGTTGTGTTCGGCAGTCGCACCCGTTTGATTTCCCGCTAGCTTGTACAGTGAGTAAGATTTGCCTGCTGATCTGTACGCCTTGTCGTTCGCGAAATACAAAATCACACCTTCAACTACACATACATGCACCGCGAGTTGTCGTTCTCGATGTATTGTTCTTCTTCGTATAAACAACTGTTGTAAATTAAAATATAATTGTATGAACACTTCAGGGGTTTAGTATGCCTTCGGGCTTTTTGGCCTTGAGCCAATAAATTCTAATTATTGGGCTCAATTAACGCGTTTTTAATTTAATCACCTATTAATTGGTGATCTTCCCAATGTTGGCGTCCGATACCAAAGTTACGATATTTCACTTATGGTAAGAATATGTCTGCGAATAAATTGTCATTTTGTATTGTAACTAGCGGTCTTATTTATTTATTTCCAAGTCAGCATCCCCAACCCGTTCGCAATAAGGCAAAGCATATCTCAGAATTTTACAACCCTTTACAAATGGCACATGATATTGATGATTGCGTAAGCACTTATTTTTTAGCAATGTTCAATTTTGTTCAACGATGTATCTCACGAATCAGTGGGTTCTCCTAATGATTTTAGCGTACATACATGAATATTAATTAAAACTATAAATTTACGTAACACAGACGCGGAATCCTTATTTAGACCTGTGAGATCTATGAGAGCACGAAGGTGTTTTTGTATTATCATATCGTTCTCTTAAGAGTTGTACTCTTTTAAGCATCCCTTTAAATAATAAAGTTTTTTTGTTGGATCTAATCTCGAATTTTCATGTACCATTGATTAAAATAATTGTAAAAAGAAAGCCATTTATTAAATATACCATCGAATATAGTAAGTTCGATTGGCGACGAACCAATCTTCATTGGTTCGCGCTGCGTCAGACTATTTTAAATTATAAAAATCGCCTAAGAGTCTTAAATTCGCGTTGGTCTCACTTGTTTATTAAGGCTTCGATATGTCGAAAACTAATCCGGTGACAAGGTTTTTATAAATAATGTAGACAATGTTTTGTTGAGAAGTGCTACCTTTAATGTATGAATGTTAAAAGAGGTGTGAGTTATACCATTATCGTTTAAGTTCCGAGACATGTTGACACTATGGAAAGTGGTAAACGACTGACTCTTCCTCCAAAGAAGAGGTACATTGAGTGCTGCTGATTTTGGATGACCAATGTCATATTGTTTTCTAAATAATAGTCAAAGTGCGTTGTAATCGCACATTCGGCGCAGCTGACAATATCGCTATCGATGATACGACCCTTTTTTATGGCGGGCGGATTATCTATTGATAGGCACACGAAGTTCGGAACCTGTCCGCGCGGCTGTAGCATGGGACTGAATTATATACTATTTCGTTCTAAAAGTTGTACCATTATTTAATGACTTATACCTGGACATGGAAAATAAGTATCTCTTTTCAGTCTATTGTGTAGGTAAAGGGTTCACAGTGAGTTTTTATTTTATTTTAAGAAGCTTAAAACTCTATGGTTCATATTCTAAAATGAATTCTATTTTCTAAATATACACACGTACACGCACACACAATTTTATTTTCGTGAACAAAAGGTACTATGGAATTGCTCTGTAATGAAAGAGTATTTTATTAGTTTTATTTGCATTTTTTTATGTTTGAGTGAATTACAATTGCGCTTCTTATATTTTCAAATATTATCTGTAATGAAAGAGAAACGATAATTAAGTCCAATATTCACTCTCAGCATCTATACTTGTTTACATCGTCATAACTCTTATTTTTCTAACTATCCCTTAGATGACCACGTAGTAATCACTCAATATTTTAACTGGTATGCACGCAAAAGGCGCACAATTCAAATATTTTAATAAAATAATGCATTATTTTATTACATCTCCCCTCCCCCCAAAGAAAATCATATATTAATTACAAGTGTCAATCGGTGCTATATATTGAACTAGTTTCATTACGTGGTAAATATTTGATTCATGTATTTTATGGCTTATATTTATAATGTAAAGTGAGTTTGATACTTTTTTCTCGATACGGCATAGTCCCATCCTTAATGCTTCTAGTTTCTTCTTATTCAATTTGTATCCACTTTCTATGTATATTGTATCGCCTACATTAAATTCGTGGTTTTTTCTGTCTTTATCGAACATTTTTTTGTTGTAATTATGAAATTGTATTGTCCTACTTAAAGCCAATTTTCCATCTATATTCCAATTATCATTTATATTATTTGTTTTTTGTTCTTTTCATAATAATGAAACATCTGTGCCATTTAACAAGTATTCTGGTGCAAAACCTGTGACAGTATGTTCAGCTTCGTTGTTATATTTTACACATTTGTGTGCTATTGTAGTCTATGATACTTTATGATCTTTTTTATTTCCGCATCTAATTTTATTGACTAGAGTTTGGTTAAACCTCTCATTCAGTCCATTTGAAAATGGTGCATTAACTTCAATGAAAATGAATGGAATTTTCTTTTCTGTCAAAAATTGTTTGACCTTTATTAAATTAATATCGAGGTATTGATCTGTAAAAACCGTACCCATTTTGTTCATATCCGGAATACATTTTATTAATTTTATAAAATCGTTGGAGTTTTGATTCTTTGAAGTTATATCGACCGGGCGCGCCGAGTTCCGTATGGTCGACGATCACGAACCTGTGCCGTCTTCTCCACCTTTATGCTCAGGAGGCGAGTTCCGCCGCGAGCAAAGTAGCTGGTACGGGATTAAACTTGAGCTTATCCGGCTTGGGGATTCAGACACGAGCTTTCCTTTTTGCGCGTAGCGGTTGTCCGCCGTGCGCGAGGATGTGGCTCCTTTTGCCTGCAGCGTCAAGCGCTATTGGAGGAAATTAGGCATGTCTGTTTGGAAATGAGGATTTTTCGCTGAGTTTTTCGAGTGTCGCGTCGTGAGCTGTACGAGACTCTGCAGCGTTGAGTGCGGCTGCAACCTGCGCTGCGGCAACTCGTTGCATGGAGCGGCAAGAGAGTCGGGGAAAACATATGCGCTGCAAAGCGAGCACTTGAGGCGGGCCCGCGCTGGGCCCGGGCGAACGCGAACAGGCGCATGGGAGAGAAATCGCCTATCTCGATCGACGTTACCTACCGTTACCGACCGCGCAAACATCAATATGTATTAAAACAATGTACATGTATTGTTGCAACGAAACTCCTCCAACACGGGGTTGCTCCATTTAATTTTCAAAATTATTGAATTATCGTGAGGTGTGTAGAAATAAAATAGGCAATACTATTTTTGAGCTGGAAATAAATTTGATTTTATTAGGGAAAAAGCCCGAAGGCATAAAAAATCCCAAATTTTTGTGACTAAATATTTAGTACACTGAAAGGATTCTTTCTGACTACCTGCGTAACAGTTGCGCTATTCCAAAAGATTTGATTATCGATGAACAGTCTATTGTTGTTTTGATTCTATCATCCTTTCAGTACACGAAAACTCCCGCGCGCAGTATCCATATCCGAACGCACTAAGTCGAGTCACGTGATGGAAACGCCACGGAAAAGCGTGTAGTATGCAGACTGTCCACGAAATTTCCTGGGTTTTCTTTTTTTTGAGACCATCTCGCAGCCTTTCAATAAAATTTGTTAACGAGGAGTTAGCGTGGGAGGTGGTGTAGCACAAAGGTTGGACACTGATGTTGTTTTAATATATTTTATTGTAAAGATAGATAGAGCGATATATGTATATTGAACTGTATAAAGATTGATGTATAAAGGTTGATGCTTCTCGCAAGGCGATCGGCGGCACAATGAAAATCGCTGGCCCTTTGTCTCATCGAGCCCTCGCGCCTTTTTCCCACTCCAGGGCCGCGAGGCTCCTCGCGCCTTTTCCGCTCAGCGGGAAAACTCGCTCGCGACACTTCGGACGTCTCCGCAACTCGCGCTCTCGATTGCAGCGCTCCTACCTGCTTGAGGTGAGAAACCCGCGCAGGAGCCTTTGGGCACCAGGCAGCGCGCGCACACACACCTTATCGCGCAACGTAGCGACGGGAGATTGGCGCGAACGGATAGCTTGCCACGCTGTCTCGCTTACTCGCATGAGAATTACGCTCCGAATTATCGGCCGGGCACGAGCCCGCGTCCGCGTCCTTGAGCCAAGATAGGCCAGAGATGCAAGCGCTACAAGCCCGAAGCATCGTGAGTTCCTAGAGCCTAGGGACAATTGCTTGCCCCTAGCTTACAGCTACACGGCCGTGACGTCACTTCAGCGACGCCACGCCAGGACGCGGCCGCGAAACTGCCCCGGCCACGGGGCAAATATTAATAATAATGCGTCCCTGCTATCAGCCATGTGCACTGACGTATTCGCAAGACTATTCGCCTCGCCGCCTCCCCGTTGCCTTCATATTCTTAATCAAATAAATCATAAATCAACAAAACGTAGTTACAAACAATATTTTGCGGAGTGTGCCCTTTACAAAATTATTTACGCGTCGGATCGAAACTTGCTCCCCTCTGCACATAGCCTGCCTTCGCAAGAGATGACTCGGTGAAATAACAACAGTCAGTCAATTATCGCAGTGAGAGTCGGCAGTCGTGATCTGTTCTATTACGATGCGTAGCTTAAAGGCCTCGGAGGAGGGGGAGATGGTAGGGCACAATGAAATTCAAATTATTTAATAATTTTATTATTTGCGAAAGGTAAGCGATGTCTTCTCGACCAACGTTCAATAATAAGTGAAGGTCGCGCGATCGCGCCATCGGTCAAAGCCCTCGAAGCTTTGTCGCGCCGCCTCGCGGTTCCGGGAAATCAAAATTAAAAGACCGGGTATTCGGTGCCGTCTCCTCAGCTCGAAGGTTATCGAGGAATCTTTCCACTCATCACTGACTGGGGGCGCTGTCCTAGCCCTTCGGTTGAAGTCGGGTGATTTCGTTTCGGCTTGAGGCCTCCGTGAATCACTCAGCCATGCTGCCACGGGTTCGCTCTCTGTCCCTCGCGCATGCGGAGCAGGTCTTCCGAAACTTGGCAAATTAATAAATAAAAACTTAACAAACGATCAATCGAATTCGCGAAGCATCGGTCCCCTTTATACAAACTATTTGCTTTATTCTTTATATCATCAACTTATATATAAAACATAAATTACAATAAATAAAAATCCATTTCTTTCTTTTTCGCGGTTTAAATAAACAAATATAACATAATGTCGCCGCTAACAATAAAATACATATGGAGTTAATAATAACCGATAAATGCAGGTAATAATAAATAATAATAATAATAAATAGAAGAATTATAAATGTGTCAATCGGTACCGCAACATCATCAGACCTTACAACAAGCATTTTGTTATACATCCCAGGGTGTATCGATTGCGAAAGTATTCTCTCAAGGCGTCAGTCCAGAGAATCGACCTACAGTCTCTATCGCGAGTCAATAGATTCAAATTTATTTCTGGCTCAAAAATAGTGTTGTTTTATTTATTTACACACACCTCACCATAATTAAGTAATCATAAAAAGATTAAACAAATCAACTCTATATTGGAGGAGTTTCATCTCAACAAAGGGTGTTGAATAAAGTAATGGTACTTCATATACTCTCTGTATAAATAAACACGCAGTATTCTCTCTTGGTGATGGGAAGGTGTAGTTGGTGCATACTAGGTTCTACCTGGTCAGTGGGTAGGTTGGTGTCTTCTACCCAGACCTCCTTTTTCTCTTGTCTCGCTTCCTTTTTCTTCGATACGGTCACTGGTTGTCTCAACCCCTCTCGAGGCAAGTATCTGATTCAGAAGGATGCATTTCCCGCCCGTTAATGGCTCGATTACTCTTCTTTAGTTCTATCGACGCTGCGAGAGTACTCCCCGGCCCGCGCGCAAACATTTAAACGGCGATCATACCTCCTGCTGGCCCGCATTACCTCCGACTCTAGTCATCATTCCGCGTATTCATCACATGGAGTAATTGTTCCTGCGTCTCGTACCTCCCGCTGATCGCATTGTTTTCCATATCCCTTGTATATAGGCGCGACAGTTCTAGAGGTCACCAGCATCTCGCCAGTATCATTCTGGACCACTTGTCGCAATGTGACCTATGTTGACGTCGTTGACTCTCTCCACAGATTATGGCCGCTGTCCCGGCGTCTCAAGTAATCTATATCAAACCAATACAAAGTCAGTACTTGCAATGTTTAATAGTATCCGCACTCCTGCTCTATAACCTTGTCCCGTCTAAGTATACTTCCAGTTCCTGATGAATTTTATTCATTCATTCCATCTATTCATTAATATTGACAATACAGCTCCAGCATTACTGAGGCAAGCTACTCTCCTCTCAGCTATTTCGGTCTTTCCAAGAGAGAGAGATGTACCCGACTTTGACTGCAGGGCGCCTGAACAGAGCAAGCGATTTCTTTTATCTCTGGAGTTTGCGCAGCTTGTACGCCTCTCCCTAATAAGTAGTATTGTCTCTTCTTTATTGATTGCTATTCTTTCCAGCCTTAGGTTCTTTTCTCTTAGTTACTGCTTCCTACTGATGGTTCTTTTCTGTTTTCTCAAATGGGGCAGTCTAGCCATAGATTTGGGACAACGTCACACGCTCCTATGAGAATTTCCCTTTATAGCCAATGATTCGTCATGTGTTTAATATTCAATGGTATTTATTATTTGAACTATAACCGTGCGGCACTTTCTGATTCCCTTATTGGGACGGATGTCTTTACCTAGTCAAGAAACATAAGAGGCCCTTTTTGTTATGCTATTACAGCTGTTTGTAATTTTACGTACAATTTAATTTTTTTTCATACGTAAATTAAGTAATTCTTTATATAATATATAAATTAAGATTTACAACATTACTTATAATATTATTGTTAATTTGTTTTTATATAGTATATTTTGATTGATTGCATATGTGTATTAATACAGTAAATATCATAGTATATAAAATTAAATAGCATGTTTATATGTATATATATTTATACGTGTATTTATATATTATGTCTATCTAGCGACGCAATAACTTTTTATTTTATTATGTACCCGGCGCATTAAATATAGAAAAAATATTTCAATAAATTTAATCATGATTTGACAATTTAATGGGAATTCACTGAAAAGAAAGGCGAAGAATATCTCTGTAGAATTTGTAGGTGTTGATCTCTGAAGTTGGCGGTTT
Source organism: Sycophaga agraensis (assembly GCA_018906755.1). Classification (NCBI taxonomy): domain Eukaryota; kingdom Metazoa; phylum Arthropoda; class Insecta; order Hymenoptera; family Pteromalidae; genus Sycophaga; species Sycophaga agraensis. The sequence continues at coordinate 45,957 of JACCIE010000028.1, forward strand.
GGCTGATTGGTTAGTGGCTGAGGGTCGGTAGGTGATCGATTGTCGTCGCCGCAGTGGTAATAAGGCACTTGCTGGTGGATATCGATCGCCGGCCCTGTATGTTGGAAGGTGGTGAGATCGTTTGACGGATGATAGCCGTTTAGTAACCCTAGAATTAAATTTTATTTCTTTTTACCCCGACATGATCTTCGTTCTGAGCATGACTTTCTTTAAGTAATGGAGAAAAGGGGGAGTTTATCTCGAGAAGGTAAATAGAAAATAGAAAACATGTAGCAAGCTGCTATAGTTTGATGAGCCACTACTCGTTTTTTTACCTGAATTTTTTTAAGCTTCTCGATTACGAGACTAATTCTTATATAGAAATTAATTATTGTATTTAATGGTTTATTCATGTAGATTATTGTTTTCTTAATAAGCGGAAATCGTATGATTTAGATTTGTAGGATTATAAACTAGAACGATTTTTTAAGCTACTGCAAACTAAGTTATGCTTCGAAAATATGATATATAGATTTTTAATTTTTTCGATAGTACGAATGTTTCACTTGTTATGTGAATCGATAATTAAACATTTTTTGTAAATAGGCATTTCTGTAGGCAGATATAACGACAAATTAAATTGTTTACTAATCAAAGAAAAAGTAAGGTTGCGTCTAACATATACGATATAGTATATCGTATAGACCTTTCTCCATCGTTTTAGTATTTCTTCTTTATCTTCAATTAATATATAGAAGTTAAGGTTTAATTAAAAACTGTTTTGATGATCGTAGAGCCAGTAGCAAGCTCTTAACGCTTCGAATAGGGTAATCTGGCCTGCAGATCCTCTTTAATTGGAAACATAATCTTAGCTTGCACAGTAGAAGAGAAACCGGCCCAGTTCTTGGTTGAAAATCATGCGACTATGTTCAGGAAACTTTAATCTGATCTATGATATGCCTAAGAGTCCTTCTACAAGATAACAAAGATCGTATTTTCATTACACCTACACTCGTTATCTACTTTTTCCTCATACATTCTTCACCTTACCTAGCTAAATAAGATATTTTTATTCGACCATCGTTTACCAAAGAGATTATATACATAAATAATTTATTATTAGTATTCATATTAACACTATAATTCTGTTTTTTATTTTACTTATAGTAGCTTATCATTATTCTTTATTTTCGAAGAATAAAATTTCATAAATAAAACATCTAATGAATACTCTTTACTAAATAAAAATTAATAAACATTTTGATTTCAATATATTATTTAAATTTTAATGATAAATATGTGAATGTTTTAAACAACAAATGTTATTTTCCAAAAAGGTTTAATTAATTATTAAAACATAGTTTTCTTTGAAAAAAATCATTACAATTTGTATATTTTTAGAGAGATTCATTACGACAAGCGGGATGCTATCGTTTCAAGGAGTTTAAGTTTCTCTACTTGTAGTAAAAATAACTATAACAAAAAAGATATTGTTCTTAGGAATTTGAATATTTTTCTGTAATATAATATATTTAAAAAGTATATTTAAATACACCACCATACACCATTCAGGAATTTAAGGCCTAGTCTTTTTACTTAGAGGATAATTAAGGATCAATGAGTACTTAGTCTACGAAACAAAAACAAAATTTTAAGATAGAGTGCGTCTCTTCTGGGCTTTACAAATTTCCTATCAATTACCACTCTGTTGTGTTAAGCCTCAAATTATAAATACAGTCCGGGTAATTAAAAATTTCCGGGAATTAAAAATTTACTGAAGTACTGGGGACTGAGGTAGACATTTTTTTATTTCTGCTTCATTCTTTTATTTCTACTTTCTATTTTGCTGTTTTTATTTCCGGGATCAAAGATAAGATGTATCGTTTAAAAAAGTCGACTTGTGATTAAAACGAGCGTCCGAGAGCACACCTCAATGCAAAGGTGCGTTCTCGGAATTTTGTCTGGGAACCGCGAGTGTGCATGAGAGGTTGGCTCGGTGCGTTGACCTCTGGGCGGTTACCCGAATTGCCCGCTCGCGCGGGAAAAATCGACGAGATCGAGAGCCGTCCAGTGCGCCTTCTCCTGCAGGAGGTGCGGCTGTAAAACCACCAGCTCGGATCATCCTGGATGATCCGAGGCTGTTAGACCTCAAGCGAGCGCGACTCGAGAGATGAAGGTCCCAGTACAAGGGGACGATGGCGTCACTTGTGGCTGTTAGGTTTCCGGCGGCTCAAGATCGGCGCCGATTTGAACCACAGGTGAGCGCGCAGTGGGGGTTCGGGAGCCGTTTGGAGGGGAGGCGTACTGAGCGTCTGTTTAACGCGCGTCGCGAGGTCGCGCGAACTCAGAGAGAATCGAGCAAGCTTTTAAAGCTTGTACTTCGAGATTACATTAGCCTATATATACATATATATACATATCTATATCGTCATTACCACTGTAAACTACATCAAGATAACTTATCAAATTGAATAAACAACATACAATCAGCAACAATAAATTAGTTGAGACTTTCCTGCCCTTCACTCCCGAACAAATTGGTACCGAAACCCGGGAGCTTTTCCGGATAAGAAGACAAAGCAGTGAAGGAAAGAAGAATCTCATCGAAATCGCTGATTGAATTGAGAAGCCGCCATGGCTCCTACAACGAGAAGATCAGCGAAAGCAGACGTAGCAGGCCAGCCGAAAGCCAAGCAGCCACGCCTTGCCATGAGAGTGCGACAGAGAGAGGAAGAAGCTCATCGAGGGGAGAAGCCGTCTTCGGAACGGCCAAGGGAGCGGCAAAGGCTTCAAGGAGAGCAGTCGCCGGCTACCCCGGCGATATCCGACGACTTCGACCAAGAGAGCGGGGCGCCCGACACGACCGAGGTGACGCGCGGTTTCCTGAAGGAGGTTCCTGGAGTTCATCATCGCGCGGCTCGGCGTCCTGGAGCGGATCTGGAGACAACCGAGCTACCTGAGAGTACAGCAGAGGGCAACCGGAGGGCGAGCTTAACGATAAGTAACAGTGAGACAGAAAGCGAACGCTTACGCGTTGATTTGCGATCTGCGACCGCGGCTGTCGCGAGCCTCGCAGACACATTCTGGTTAACGGTTTTAACTCTTCGCGAGTCAATATCCGCGCATAGTAATTCTGCCGTGATAAATAAATTGTCGTTAGCAAAATCGTTGCCAACATTTTCCGGTAACCCTTTAGAGTGGCTTCCGTTTAAACAAGCGTACGAGCTAGCTACGAACTCGCGAGATTTTAGCGATGCCGACAAAATGGCGATTTTGTTCGCGGTATTAGCCTGAGAAGCGCGCGCATTAGTAAGCGCTTTATTAGCCACCGGAAAAAACGCGGAAAATGTCGTAAAGACCTTGGAACTACGGTACGGTAATAAGCAGGTATTGGCTCATAGACTCATTAACGACATCGAAAATCTTCAAAGCATAGAATCGAGAGAAACCTTGCTAGCTAATTTTGCTTCGCGGTTTCAAGGTTCCGTGCAAGCCTTGCGCTCGTTAGAGTTGACCGGGTACCTGCAAAATCCGAACATTGATAAAGGGCGTAGCGGGCAAGCTACCGTCCGTATTACGATACGGATATAATACGTATTGCGCCACGAATCCGAGCGATAAGACCGGGCTCGAAAGACTCGCGGAGTATTTGTTTACTCAAGCCGAGTTAGCGGTAGCCAGCGGGCTTTTTGAATTTGAACCGTCGAAGAGCTCCCAAAGCGCGACAAGAAATAGGAAAACAGTGATGCCTAATAGTAATCGCGGCCATGTGTACGCGCTCGCGCATGAGGCTCCGCCAGCGGCGAGCGGCGCGAGCGAGACAACGAAGCGATGCGTCATATGTGATCGCAAAAATCACAGCTCCGAACAGTGTAACACATTAGTGCGAGGCTCGTTAGAGCGTCGTTGGTTTATTGTACGCAAGTACAAACTGTGTTATAAATGCTTAAAATCTGACCATATGATCAATAATTGTAACGCGCCAGCATGCGCGCAGTGCGAGAGGCCGCATCATCGTCTTTTACATGGCGTAACGCGAGCTAAGCGATCGGAGCCGGAAACGTCGAGCCGTGCACTAACCACTGTAGGTACTCGTCAGGAGCACGCGAATGACGCATGACTAGACGTGGATGCGGCGTTGCACGTGTTATTGAAAATTGTACCGGTGCGTATTTCTGGGCCGCAAGCATCCGCGCAAACTTTCGCATTTTTAGACGACGGTTCGACCTTAACAATCATTGAAAGGCAATTCGCGAGAAGTCTCGGGTTACGCGGAGATTACGTTAACATTAAATTAAAGGATTTAATAAGAAGACATATGTCGAGCGCGCGATCCGAAAAGGTGAGTTTTAATATACAGGGTAGCGCCGAAACGTATACGGTCGCGAACGCGATCGCCGCCGCGGACTTAGAATTTCCAAAACAAACAGTGTCCGAAGTTCTCGCGCGCCACGCGTCGAATCGCGCAGATATACTAATAGAGCCGTATCGAGACGCGAAGGTGACAGTCTTGATTGGTCAAGATAATTGGCGTCTAATTCGAAATCGAGAAACACGCGTGATCGACGGAGCGGGCTGTGCCGCCTCGTTAACTGCCCTCGGCTGGGCTTTGCACGGAGGAGTGCACGACCGCGCGACGGCACGGCAACTTACGACGTACGTTACGACAGCAAACACGGAGACAGAGACAGAGACGGACAAACTTGATCGACTGATTAAAGATTACTTTGAGCTCGACAGTTTAAGCGTGAAAGAATTTAGTATGCCAAATCGTCGCAAGGATCGAGCCGAGGTAATGTTGGACGATACCTGTCGCAAGCTCGGTACGGGATGGGAAGTGGGGTTGTTGTGGAAGGACGCGCGCCCTCCTGAGGTAGATAGCCGTGCGACCGCGTGGAATAGATTAATGTCTCTCGAGCGAAAATTAGACAAAGACGAGGCTTACGCGAAATTGTATAGCGCCGAGATGAACGTACATGGTTCCTCCCCCACTTTGGAGTAATCAACCCGAATAAGCCGAAAAGGGTTAGGCTTGTATTCGACGCGGCAGCGCGTACAGGGGGTACGAGCCTCAATGACCAGCTGATGTCAGACCCGGATTATTTACAATCGTTGATAGGCGTGTTGCTTCGATTTCGGCAGTTCGAGTTCGCGTGTAAGGCGGACATCCGAGATATGTATTTACGCCTGAAGGTCAGAGACGCCGATCGCGGGGCGCTGAAATTTCTTTGGCGCGGTGATCGACGACGCGGCCCTACTACGACATATGAAATGACGTGTCTTGAATTCGGTGCGACGTCTTAGTCTAAACTTAGTCTAGAAGCTAAACAGCTTCTGTTACAAAATAAAGAAGCAAATTTTAATATGCACGCCTGGGCGAGTAATGAACCGTCGGTCGTCGAAGATCTGTCTAGCGACGTGTGCGCAAGCCCTACCTCGAAAATGCAACTCTGCGACCACGACGTCCGATATGATCGGGTTTCAGCTCGGTCTGCATAAAGTTCCGGCCGAGCTCGCGAACGGCGATAAAAGGCCAACGAAACGCGAATTTTTGCGGATCGTAATGTCGATCTTCGATCCTCTCGGGTTGTTGAGTCCCTATACGACGCAGTCACGCATTATTATGCAAGAAATTTGTCGGAGCGGCGTAACATGGGATCAACAAATTCGCGAGGAGGAGTTAGTAGGTTGGCGCGCGTGGTTAAACAATCTCCAGAGCGTGAGTGCGTGTCGCGTTCCGCGGCTCACGTATCGCTCGTAATTGCGAAATCTAAAATTGCGCCGATGAAACCCTTAAGGGTTCCGCGCTTGAAGCTGCAGGCGGCCCTTCTGTCTGCTAGATTATTAAACACGGCCGTGAACGAGTTAGAGATCAAAATTAGCCGTCGAGTGCTTTGGTCCGATTCTCAAACAGTCGTGCGGTGGATCGCGACGGAACCGAGAACGCGACAAGTGTATGTTGCACATAGGCTCGGAGAAATCGCCGAATTGGCGTCGAGTGACGAATGGCGTTGGGTGCCGACGCGTTTGAATCCCGCGGACTTCGCGACCAGATTCGAAAGTAAAATACAAAATGCTAGAAACGCATGGTTTTATGGGCTTGACTTTTTACGCTTAGAGGAAACACGGTGGCCGAAACAAAAACAATTGACGAACTCAGAAAAGACCGCGATCGATGGGATGGAAATGCGTAAAGGCCAAGTCTACTCAGTCGGCGCGGAGTCGAATGCTCTGCCCTTCACAGCGAGTGTCTTAGGATGGCAGGGATTATTAAAAGTAGGTCAGCGGGTCATTAAATGTTTTGATAGTTGGCGCCGCCGCACTCGTGAAACACTATCGGTCAATGCTGCGGAGTTGTTTTGGTATCGCACCATTCAAGCAGATAGTTTTTTTGCGGCTCTTAAAAAGGCAAAGCCCCTGAAAGCGAATAGTAGAATATCGAGTCTATGTCCGTACTTATACGATGACGGTCTCATGCGCGCGCGGGGTAGAGTGACGAAAATCGCGACCGACGAATTCAATATCACCCCCATAATACTCGACGGTAGACACGACGCAACGCAACTGATAATTTATAAATACCACCGGCGTTTCAATCACGCGAGTCACCAAACGGTGATTAATGAAATGCGACAGTCGTTTTTTATCGCCGGCCTCCGAAGTGCATTGCGATCGATCGTTAAAAATTGTCTAACTTGCAAAATACGACGCGCCAAGCCTGTGAATCCGGTCATGGCTCCTTTGCCGGCGGGCGACTCACCGCGAGCTCCGCGATAATGGCGCTGCAGCGTTTCGCGGCGAAGCGCGGCTCTCCTCGCGTCATTTATAGCGACAATGGAACGAATTTCCACGGCGCGTCAAAAGAGTTAAAGAACGAAATCGCGAAGATGGACGTAAATAGACAACGAGAAATAGCCGCGCAACGCGATATCGAATGGAGATTCAATCCTCCCGACGTGCCTCACATTTTTCGTCGCCGGTTAAAATGCGATATAAAAATCCCTTTCTATTCTATCTTTGAAGCAGCTGATCACAAGAAAGAAAATATCATTCAACACTTCTCGGCTTCAATTAGCACGGAACCTAATTTCTTTGCTTCTAAATCATTCCTATGACTTTGAAACGCTTCGAAAATACTTTTCGAGTAACTCCCAATAATATTACTAATTCTTCTTGAGCTTGACATGAGTCTTCAGAAGAATAATTGCTAATAGTTAGTTAATAAGTTTATGGTCCTTGGACATTTTGAGGATTAGAGACCCGATTGAGCGTTAACTGCAGGTAGACTGCGAAAGACTTGTAAAGGACTATCTTTGAATATATTGATAAATGCTACTTCAAAATATCGAGGTGAATCATGAGGGTGGTTATGAAGTACGCTTACCCTGGTGAGAGGAACTGTGATGCGTCGCTTTCCTGCACAAACCAGAGGAGGCCCTTCCACCTCGCACAATGGACTGCTCGTTGAATTTGTAATTAATGTAGGGCGCCAAGCTCTGACTAGCTGGTGGAGACTGTCTGTACTAGGAAGGTCCCGCAGGCATCGGTGGAAATGCGCCGGTTTCTTTGGATTATTTTACTTCGAAAGGGGAATGGGAAAACACAATAATAGTCTCACTTTTGTAAATTATAGTCTTCACTTTATTATGTAGTCTAATTACAATAGTATTTCCCTACGCTAAGTATCCGCTCACGGCGTCGAGTGGTGTCCCGATCATATTGTTGAGACGCGTGGGAATCTGACGGTAGTGGTCGCGCTCGACCACCGCTTGCGCTACCGCGGTTCGATCTCCACGGTGGTATACACGACCGGCGCGGCTGCTATTTTGCCTGCTCGTTGACTCCGCGTTCCGTCCGCGACCAAGCACTCCGCGCACCGGAAGATTTCCTCCCTAGCCCACTCACCGGTGATGCCTCCAGACAACGTCTGGTCCTCTGCACGGAGAGAAAAATCCACAGAAAATGTATTAGAAAAGGTATTAGATTTCAGTAACAGAACATATTCTAATACTAGAACATTTTGATCTGCTTCTTAGCTAGTAAATTTATGGTGCTGACAATATGACTTACATTGTTGGTACCGAGACTCGTCAATTTACTATACTACATGTCGCGTGCCTATACTTTAGAATTGGAATTCTAATTCGAGAATTTTTAACACCGAGTTTTTCCGTTATAGTAGAGTTGAGAAAGATATGTAATATGAGCGCGCCTGCATTATCTTAAGTAATAATATATAAAGTGACTTAGAAGGAAATATGGATACGTTCGTGCTAAATATTTTAAATGAATGAGAGCTCCACGATATAATTAACTTGTTTAAGTTGTGACGGGCGGATTTGCGCGCGCGAGCGAGCGAGGAGTCAGCTGGGCACCGCGGCCGCGGGGCGGGAAGGGCGCGCGGGAATTTTGGGAAATGCGCGACCGCGCCGCATCGTCTAGTTTCGCGCCGGACGCCGAGCCATCGGCCCCGATCGCCGATCGATCGCCAGTCGCCCGATCGCCAGTCGCCCGGGCTGGCCCGGCCGGGTCCCCTCCGGGGCGACCGCGAGGACCTGCATAAGGGCAGGAGGCGCGACCGGAGAAATACTGGCGTGAGGCTCCGGGTACAAAAGCACCACATCACAAAGTGTAAGTACATTTATAAATTATTTAAATTATTATATTGTTAAATTTTCATTATTGTATCATTAATCATTGAGCCTTAAGTACCTAAAATGCATTGAAACTAAAGTTTGACTATTGTTTATTTTAGATTTAATCAATCTTCTTTGTAGAAGACAGGCGCGACACTAGGCGTAGAGTGATGAGGTCGCGGGTGGCCGATTCGGTAGAGATAGTTAGAGAGAGGGCACGGCGGAAGGGGGGAAGCTAGGCGTGCGAAAATCTTGAATCTCGAAAATCGACGCAGCGGCCGTGAATTCTAGAGCTAGGGACAATCATTGCCCCTAGGCTCGTTACCAAATCCCGCTGAAGGCTCTGATGTAGATGAATCGATGAGAAAAGAGGACATGGTGTACGCGGAGTGCGCAGGCATTGTGGAATTAAAAGACAATCAGGCAACTCAGCTGCACGAGATGGTCACGGAGTGTCTAAAACGGCAACCAAAAGAGTTTGGGATGACGAATTTAACCTGTCATAGAATAGAGGTGATTGGACGGGAGCCGGTGAAGCATAATCCCCGACGGATGTCTCCAATCATGTGGGAAACGGCCAAGAAGGAGGTGGACAAGATGTTGAGTGAAGGAGTCATAGAATTGTCGGATAGCGATTGGAGTAGCGCCCCGGTGATCGTAAAAAAGTCAGATGGATCATGGAGGTTTTGCATCGATTTCAGGGATCTGAATAAGAGAACAATACAAGATGCCTATCCGATACCAAGTATTGATTCCATTTTAGATAAGTTAAGAAGGGCAAGATACATCTCGAAAATTGATTTAAAACAGGCTTATTTCCAAATACCGATGGAAGAAAGTAGTAAGAAGTATACCGCGTTAGCAGTTCAAGGAGCAGGACTGTTCCAGTTCCTAAGAATGCCGTTTGGTCTGTCGGGTAGTCCAAAAACCTTCCAGCGTCTAATAGACTATTTGTTTGGCCCAGAGTTCAGACCTCACATTTTTGGTTATTTAGACGATATAATTGTTGCCACGGAGACGTTTGAAGAACATCTTAAATGGCTGAAAGTTACATTAGATCGAATTTGTGAGGCTGGTTTAATGCTAAATGAAAAGAAGTGCGAATTTGGTTGTTCTGGGGTAACCTACTTGGGATATATTTTAGACAAGGATGGTTTGCGACCAGATCCGGAGAAGGTTAGACCAGTGATAGAGTATCCAGCGCCAAGGAATAAGAAGTAGTTACGTAGTTTCTTGGGAATGGTAGGTTGGTATGCGCGATTTATCGCCAAGGATTCGGAAATGAAACTACCACTACTCCAGTTAATTAAAAAGGATCAGCCTTGGTGTTGGGGTGAGGAACAGGAGGAAGCTTTTAGACTGTTGAAACAGGCCTTAACCAGTTCACCGGTGCTAGCAAGGCCAGATTTTTCTAGGAAATTCACCATTCAGTGTGATGCCAGCAATTTTGCCATTGGCGCGGTGTTAACACAAGATTTTGAAGATGGTGAACACCCGGTGATATACATGAGCCGAGTGTTAAATAAGGCAGAAAGAAATTACACCACCACTGAGAAAGAATGTCTAGCTTTGGTATGGGCCGTGCAGAAATTTAGACCGTACGTGGAGGGCTATAAATTTAGGGTTATTACAGACCATAGTGCTCTTAAGTGGATACGGAACCTGAAGGACCCGACCGGAAGACTTGCTCGATGGGCTCTGCAACTTCAACAATGGGATTTTGAGATAATTCACCGAAAAGGAGCGGATCATCACGTACCGGATGCATTATCTCGAGGTTTTGTTGTAGAAGATGAAGTAGCGGGTTTTGGAGAAATACGGGATCCATGGTATTTGAGGAGGGTTGAGATTTTGACCAATAATCCGGAAAAGCTGCCGGAGTGGAGAATGCAGGACGGTTTGATGTATATGCATAGGAAAGATCAATTATTGGACCCGATTTTATGGCCAGAGGATAAATGGAAGTTGGTAGTTCCAGTAGAGCATAGGGAACGGGTGATGCAGGATGCTCATTGTCACGCCTCCTCAGGTCATTTAGGAGTAGAAAAAACGTACTATCGTGTTGCCTCGGAGTATTATTGGCCGGGATGTTGGTATGATGTGAAGGAGTTTGTGACTACATGTGGCAAGTGCCAGGAGCATAAAGTGTCCCAGTTAGGACCCCAGGGATTGATGGGCCATAGAATCGTGGAAAGACCATGAGCGGTGGTAGCAGCTGATGTCATGGAATTCCCTAGCAGTAAGAGTCAATTTAAATATGTCCTGGTGTTTCAAGATTTGTTTACGAGATGGGTGGAACTGAAACCTCTGAGGAGGGCGGATGGAAAAAGTGTTACCAAGGCCCTAGAGGAGCTAGTTCTGTTCCGATGGGAAGCACCGGATTATTTATTGACAGACAATGGAACGGAATTTATGAATAAGTATTTAGAGGATTTACTGCAGGAATATGGCATTAAACATGTTACTAGTCCACCTTATCATCCGCAAGCCAATCCGATGTAAAGAAGTAATAGAACGTTGAAGGCCATGATCAAAATGTTCGTGGGAGAGGACCACCGAGATTGGAACGTCCATCTGCATGAATTGAGACATGCTATGAATACGGCGGTGCAATCCTCCACTAAAGTGTCGCCAGCTTTCTTAAATTATGGTCGGAATCCTAAGCCAGTGAAGAGTTTACGCCGAGAGATGGAAAATGGAAAATTCAAGCAGGTATTGGATAAGGAGGCATGGTTGGACCGGCTGAAACGCCTAGACGTGTTGAGAGATTTGGTCGCGCGTTACGTAGACCAAGCGAGTGATCGCCAACGGACATATTACAATCGTGGGCGCAGGGATGTGGTATTTTGTGTTGGGGACCAAGTGTTGAGGAAGGTACGAGTCCTTTCAAATGCAGGACAGAAATTTTCAGCGAAGCTCGCACCCAGATATGAGGGTCCATATAGGATTCAAGCGGTTATTACTCCAACGATTTATGAATTGGATACGGGGGATAATCGGAGAATAGCGCGGGTGCATGTGTCGGAATTGAAAAAGTTTGTGTTGCCGAGGGGAAAAAGGGGTTAGTAGTTGGTGGAGGTTGTGTCGTAAGTAGCTGTGTTGTCCTGTTGTCGTATATATAAAAAAAAATATAGGAAAAGGATGTGGTTAAAGAAATAGGAGTTGTTTTCAGGTATCTCCTAGGTATTATGGCCAAGTCAGGAAGCATTGTTGCCGAAGTAGAGGAGATGACGGTGGATGGGGCTGTCCAGGAGATGCCGGTAGAGGAGGTCATGGAGGTGGCCATCGTGTTAGAAGGAGGGTCAGGTGAATTGGTACCGGAGGAAAGTGAGATTAATGTGGCCAGGGAGGAGGATATAATAGTGAAGGATTCGGTTCTAGGTAGCGTTCCTCAAGAACTAGTGAGCTGGGCCGACCAGTTGACTAGTATGATCGAGGAGGATTTGCGGGACCAAGCACGGCAGGATCCTGAGGGAGCGGAAGGGGAGGAAGCCCCTTTGGTAGCCACCGGGCCTGAGCTGGATTCCCCGGTGTCTTTCCACCTGATCTCGGAGGAGGAATTACAACGGGACGCGGAGATCCTGGGAATAGACCCCACCGGGGTAATGAACGAGTCTCGAGAGGAAATGGAGGAGGCTGTTCAGAGACAGGCCGTCGCGGTGGCGGATTTGTCTCTGAACAACCCAATAGAGTTGTGGCATTCGGATATAGGGGAAGAAATTGAAATGATTTTCCCTGATCAGGTTGGACGAATAGAGGAGAGAGCCGAGGCGGAGGGAGTTGTTGCTGAGGTGGAGTGGGTGGAGCCGACAACTCCGGAGTGGATCCGGGATCCGGAGGCAGCGGAGTGGAACGAGGAGTTCGTTTCCCCCCTGGAGGCGATCCGTCAACGAAACCTTGATGCCGAGGCAGAAAGATTGGAGCGACGCAGGGTAAGGAGAGAGGAGGCCAGGAGAAGGAGGGCAGAGGAAAGAAGAAGGCGCAGGGCAGAACAGTGGGAAGAGGAGGAAAGAGTGAGAAGACTGAGAGACGAACGAAGAAGGTTGGGAGAGGCCCAGCGAGAGGAGGAGGAGAGGAAGAGAAAGGAAAGGGAGGACAGACGCCGGAGAGAGGAAACTTCCCGAAGGAGGGTACAGGAGGGGAGAAGAGAGGCAGAAGAGCGCCGAGTCCGGGAGGTTCCCCATGGAAGGGAGTTAGAAGAAACGAGAGTGGTCGGCCCATTTACCGCGAGGCTCGAGCGCCGGCGGGTTCTGGCAGAGCGTACGGTGGGGGGCATTATGTTCCCAGGAAGGGAGGACATCCCGTATGACTGCCGGGTGGATCCCCCATCGTTTGTCTGCCATAACTGTTGGCAGGAGGGGCATTCTAGGTCGGGTTTTTTTCTTTTAGCGTCCAACTTTTTTCATTTTTCTTTTGGCGTATTTACGTACGCTGTGGCTCCGAAAATTCGCAGATGTTTTATAGAAGGTTTGCGGGCAAAAGATTTTTCGAAGGGCGGTTCCGATGTCTCTCTTGGCCCTACCATTCTGTTCATGTATGTAGGCCGAAGGAAACTCGTGAATTATTCCATTATTTTCTGTATGCTTCCGAAAATCTTCTGATAAATACTCGCGACCATTGTCGGAACGTATAACTTTTGTTTTATTTCCCGTTTGCGTGTGTACAAAAAATTGAAAGTCTTTAAACCGTCCGAATACTTCGGATTTATGTCTGAGAAAATATACTTTTCGATATCCGGTACACTCACTGCGCGTGCAGTCGGCGGAGGTTCAGCGATGCGCCGCGTGGAGGAGCTGCAGTCGGCAATGCAGCAGCGCGAGCGCGCCGGCGGCGCGGAGTTCGGAGCACCGCGCGCAGCGGTCAGTCCGCTTACGTCTCGCCCGAAACGAAGTCGACCTCGAGACTCGCTCTCTCGCCAAGTGCGCCCTTCCGCACAGGCAAAAGGAGCCCCGCCGCCTTGCCTTCGCTAAGAGCGGACGCCCTACGTCCGTCTCAAGCATATGAGGGACAGGTCCCCGTAGCTCGCTGCCCAGCAACGCTACGACCTGTCGCGGGGAGAGTCCCGGATCGACAACGCGTCCGCCGCCCGTACTTGTCGCGTGAAGAAACTCGCTACTCCTCCGTTACTTTTCGCTCTGTCCGACTATCGCTCGGAATAGTTGTTTAACGTTAATCTAGAGTAATATATTCATTTATTTGGCTACCTCTCCCCACCCCGAATTCCTGAGGGATCCCTGAGGCCGGGAAATCGCGGACGGAAAGCCGGGAGGCGAAACATTCGCCCGTCGAGCGACGGCAATCCTTTAATAACATCATTTAATAACAGCCCCGCCCTCCTTGACGGCCGACACGCCATAGTAAAATACCTCTTGCAAGAATACCACCGGAGATACCACCACGCAAGTAGCGAAACCATAGTAAATGAGGTGCGTCAAGAATATTATATACTAGGCATAAGCACCGCGTTAAAATCAATCGCATATTCGTGCCTACGTTGCAAATTGCAACGCGGGAAACCGCGTAGCCCGATTATGGCACCGCTCCCCGCGGGACGTGTAGTTTATAATCATCGGCCCTTTAACAATTGCAGGATTGACTACTTCAGCCCCATGTTGATTGAAATTGGGCGACGTCGAGAGAAGATGTGGGGCGTTTTGTTTACTTGCCTCACGACGCGCGCCATCCACCTCGAGCTCGCGCACTCGCTGAGTGCAAACTCTGCGATTCTAGCTCTTGAGCGACTAGCAGCACGCTGCGGGTCGCCATCCGTCATATACAACAATAACGGTACGAATTTTCGCGGCGCGTGCACCGAACTATCAGATGCCGTTCGCAAAATCGATAAAACTAAACAACTCGAATTCGCGTTACGCAACGGAATGTGGTGGATTTTCAATCCGCCGGACATGCCTCATATAGGCGGCATTTAGGAGCGGGTGGTACGTTCGGTAAAGACAGCTCATAATGTAACTCTCTGAGAACAAGCTCCAAGCGAGGAGGTATTGTACACTCTACTGACAGAAATCGAGCATGCTGTCAACTTCCGAACACTTACACATGTGTCGGTCGATCCGCGAGACGCTGAGGCGCTAACGCCTAACCATTTTTTGTTAGGCGCGTCGTCGGGTGCAGTAAAACTAGGGCGCTACGATTCTCGCGATATATGATTGCGACAGCAGTGGCGCATAGCGCAAGCCTTTGCTGACCAGGTTTGGAGGCGCTGGTTGCGTGAGTATCTGGCCGCTCTAATCGCCCGGCAGAAATGGTACGAGCATACGACTCCCCTTAAGAAGGGAGATATAGTTCTGATCGCGGATCTGCAAGCTCCGCGCAATTTATGGAAAACGGTGTGCATCGTCGAAGTTCTTCCTGGAACTGACCGGGAGGTCAGAGTGGCCAGGGTTATCATTCATACAAGGGAGCTAATACGGCCAACGCACAAATTGATACCATTGTTTAATGTAAAACAATAAGCGCATTTTTGTGCGAGGGGCATGTTGCATGTTGAAGACAGGCGCTCCTACGCGGCGCTAGACGTAGAGTGACGAAGTCGCGGGTGGCCGATTTGGTAGAAGTAGTCAGAGAGAGGGCACGGCGGAAGGAGGGAAGCTAGGCGTGCGAAAATCTCGAATCTCGAAAATCGACGCAGCGGTCGTGAAGCCCAGAGCTAGGGACAATCCATTGCCCCTAGGCTCGTTATCAACCCCACTGAACGCTCTGCCTTGCAATGAGGATTAATGTGTAAGAGGTGGCCGCTCAGGCACCTCTAGGCCGTTGAAATGGGCTCGGAGGAAACGGCGCACGTTTCGTACCGACCCGAAATTCGAAAACCCGTGGAAAATTACGCGCCACGCAGATCGGCGGCGCGTCGCGCGCGCCGCTCTCTGACACTCCCGCCGAATTGACCGCCATCATCGTTAATAAATCCTATACATATTCACCTCATCTACTTGTCGCCTGCCTGTAAATTATCACCTTTATTTACCTGGCTGCCAATCAACGATACCTCCTCTACATTCTTCATATTAGCATTCAAAAGCTGATGTGCTTTATGTAAAATCAAAGTCTATTAATCGATGAACCTAAATAAGATATCGATACAATGGTGAAAATTTAAAAAGTCAACCAGTGTAGACTAAAGTTAAATTTTCATTATTGTATGAATTCTTCCTATTAGGTTCCTCGATGAATGAATTGTAATTTCATTGAAAGAAAAGCAGTCTTCAAAAGCTAATCTTGATTAAATATAATATATAATATTATATGAAAAGATCCATTAAATGTAAAATAAAAAATAGTCAAGCCTTAGTCTAAATTCATTTTAGCTTCTTCAAGTTCATATTTTTTCATCGGAATCAGAATCCATTGATTAGGCTAGTAGTAAGAAATTCAACTTTAGTCTGCAATTACTGATTTGCTACATTTTTATAATTATTGTATGGATTTTTAATATTTGTCTAATCGAGAAATGTATTTTAATATTATTGAAATAAAATTATCTGATAACATTCGTCACATGGCGGTAACCGGGTGGCTAAGCTCGCCCCGGCTCCCAGCCACCACGCGACTTAAGGACTTTCCGTCCTCTCCTCGCTCGATGTCACCGCACGGAAAATCCGCGGACGCGGTGGAGCGAGCCTGGGTGCTCGCCACTATAGGGAACGCGAAAAATGGGAAAAGGCGCACGAAATAATTACGCGGATGTTTCACTTTTTTTTTTAATTAATATTTATTATATTTACAAATGATCAAACGGACAGTTTGATCGACGCTATCTACTCTCTCTCTCTCTCTCTCTCTCTCTCTCTCTCTCTCTCTCTCTCCCTCGCTCTCCAGACGCGGATGATCGCGCGCGTGCTACACAATATATATATATATATATATACTTACTTCGTCGGCGGCGAGATCACTAGGGCGAGATCAAAGCGTCCCAAGCACGCAAACTCGAAAGAGCAGGCGAGTGCACTTGCACTTCGGTGCACTGCTCTCACTCTCTCTCTCTTTCTCTCTCTCTCCACACTCCTCTCTCTCTCGGTTAACTAGTGTCCCGAGACAGACTAACTCGAATCGTACGATCGAGCAAGGATCGAGGGCCGATCGCGCGCCTAATTGCCCTCTCTCCTTGATTAGCCGCCGCGGTCCGCGCGCGCTCCCGCGCGACAATTACCGCGGTGCGCCGAATTTCGCGCAGCCAAGTGCCCCCCACTCAGCGCATGGCCAAGGCAGCGAGCACGAGCTCAGTACAGCGGCGACCACGGCGAGATACTCGTCGCACATTATATGTGAATTAAGACTAATTTTGGACAATAAATATTAATAGGCTGCAATTAAAGAAACATATCATTGTTTAATAAATATCAATTTTTTATTTATAGCTTATGTATAGCAGCATATATCCATTCAGTCTTATATCTGTGTGTGTGTGTGAGTGTGTGTAGATAAAAAATTACAGATGAAAGTCTTTGCATAGTTAGTGATGCGACTTCAGATTCTAGAACGGCGTACAGCCCTTCTAAGTTTTCAAATTTTTAACACTAAGTACTAAAATGTAGAGTACTGCGGCTAGTACCTAAAATATAAGTTCTAACACTTATATTATAGATGGCGCGTAATATGGTTTACCGATGCAGTGTCTGTGTATATTGAGGTTCTACACATAGAACTTACTTTTTCGGTGGATTCTTCTCTCCGTGTAGACTGGAGAGCGGCGTCGGACGTTGCCAGCCGCCGGATGCTGGAGGTGACGTTGGAGCAGGTCGTCTGCAGTTTCGAAGGCGGCGTTTGGATTCGCCGTCCGTCTGATGCTGAAGGCGACGACTGGCTGTCCCACCCGTCGGTCGCTGGCGATGTCGGTCGCGTTGCTCGCTAGCATCGGCTGCGTCGCGTGTCTTTACGTCATGACTGCCAGAATCAATCTGTACTGACCTACCGCTATGACCACCAGATCTGATTTGTCACAGCACGCGTTACAAATCTATAGTCAGATTCTTAAATTATACTGCAATGTATTAGCATACAGCCGTATCGACTAAGAATATTCGTTGCCAATCGGATTCCGAAAATTCGGGAAATCATAAACGCTATGTTTTGGAAATACGTTTCGAATCTCGACAACCTCGCAAATATTTGATCTCGGGGATTGTCTCCAGTTATTCATCTCATTACATGTGAAGAATGAAAAACTGGTCTAAATTGGCTTTTTGAAGATGCTACGTTATGGCCGCAAAACAACTTCTAGTTTATAAAAATTCTATCATTTCTCAAATGACGACCAACGCAAATGGTCCATTAGCAATCCAAAAATGTAATGTCTTTAAAAAATACTCGTCCATTCCAAAACTTACGCGCGTGATAGCTTATTATTATAGAACTAAACACAATGTTCAAACTAAAAGAGAGTTTCGTACAAACTAATTTTAAATAACAGAATTGCAACATCAGTTATATACAGCATTAAAAATAGTACAAAATGAACATTTTTTGAATGATTATAAACAATTAACAGAATTGGATTTAGTATATTTGAATACCCTAATCAAATCATTGTGTCCATTTATAAACGATAAAGGTTTAATCCGTGTTGGCCACAGACGCAAACATTCTCAGCTGCTATAGTCGGGCAAGCTTTTTATAGTCTTGCCTAAAAAATGTAACCATATCACAGAATTGATTATTGAAAATAACCCTGATACACATATAACCCGTGCGAGCAAATTAATATATGATCGATGGAAAAAGCGATATAATAAAGCGAATCATTAGATTCTAGCATGACTTATTTTAAAACGAATTCGATGAGAGGTTAAAATTTATGCTTATATTTTTATTTATTCTGCTATTAAAAAAATGTCAAATATTTTAATACTAATAAGCTATTAAATCATTATATGCTTAGTAGAATATCTGAGCATATATTTAGTGAAAATGAGTGTAGGCGAGCAGTCGTTCCGTGCAGACTACAGACGGAACAACGTGAAGTAAAGGGGCTAAAGTATAGTGAAGAGGAGTGAAATGAGACGAGCTGTACAACGGCTACGTGAAGTGACGTGATGTGCTGAGTAGAGGGCTAAACAGGAAGTCCCTAACCAATGTGACTACGACGAGAAGAGGGTTAAAAAGGAAGCCCAACTGACATGGCAGAGACTAGGGCCGAAGATTATCTAAGGCAACAATCTCCTCAGCGAGGAGCCGCGGCAGTCAACTCCTTGGACTCGTGGACACCAACCCGAATCTGCTAACGACCGAGATCAACCGCAACGATCCGTATTGCAGATAATCGAAGGTCGGACTGCGGGCTCGCGAGCAATATTTGAACGCAAACGGCGTTTGAGCATAAGTATGATTATGTGTTGATGTCAAGGTCGTTGTGTGCAGATAGGCGGGTCGTGATGACGCGCGTAATAGATTTAGTTAATTACAATAATTACATAATTATACAATGAATTACAATATTATTAATACGAGATCATAATATAAATTTATATCTAAATATTTCTATAGAAAATTTGTAATTTTATTTGTTATCCTCCTTTATATTCTTTTTGTACAGGCATGATACATATTTTTGAAATTGGGCGTTTAATGAAACCCTTAGCTGTTTTGACTGTGACTATTCTTACATGACCATCTCGTCCAGGATGAGTTTCCGTCATTCGCCCTAACGTTCAGTGCCGTTAGGTGGAAGATTAGGTGTAGATGTAGATGTAGCTGGAAGATTATCTTCGAAAATTTGATATTTATACTTCACGAGACAGTGCATGTTGTTCCTTTCAAACAATTTAGGAATGCATTGGTCGAAAGGTCACTGCAAGTGGTTTGCACAGATGTATGCTTGGTTGTTTTCGGCGAGTTGTGGTCCAGCATAAAATCCACAATGAAAATCCGTAACTCTTTTGCATGGTACATCTGGTTGTTTTGCCGAAAACAAGTCACGCATTTATGCTGTACCAATATTTTTGGCATCCAGCACCTGAATGCATATCTAATTATAATTGCGCTATGATTGAGCAATTATTAGGATGCCTTTGTTATAAGCATTAATTTTTTAGTCGACTACCGGACCGTATATCGTTTACTTGAGTAAGATGCTGATTTCTGTGTTTTAACAATACGAGTGATGGAATCTCAGTTCAACCTGTTAGAATTTAATTTTACGGGCAGATGAATCGTACATAAGGACGTCGAAGGTTCAATGTCCGTGGATCGATTTGATAAGGGTGTGGACTCGACATGGTTCCAGTTCTTATTTGTCAGATCTTAAATTTCAGCCACTCTATTAGCCACAAATGGCTTCCATTTGTTTGATGGAGAGTTTATCCAGGCTAATGCAACCATAGAGTCTGACCAGAAATACCAGATGTTCTTGTTTAAATTGCATGAAAGGGAGACTTTATGAGCCAATTGTGCTAATAATAATGCTCCCAGAAGTTTCAATCGTGGGATGGAAGTTGCTTTCAAGGGCGCTACTCTGGATTTTGCACAAAGTAACTGTGTAGTACGTTCACCATGGTTATTGATCGAACACACATAAATACACGCCCCATAAGCAACTTCTGATGCGTCACAGAATCCATGAAATTCCATACGTTTACTATCCTTCGTGGTGACATGTCGATTAACGATAATTTTTTTTAGATTATTTAACTGCTTGTATGAGTTAATCTATAGGTGATGCAACTTCTGCGGTATAGTTTCATCCCAATCCAATTTCAGGGACCATAATTTTTGCATAATAATTTTTGCCTGAATTATGGCAGGTCCTACTAATCCTAATGGATCAAAGATTTGAGCGATGATGGATAAGATGGTTCGCTTAGTTACTCTACGATGATCAAGGAAATTTACCTTGTATTGTAACTGATCCATTTTGGCTCCCACAAAAGTCCTAGAGTTTTAGGATCCTTATCGCCTCGAAGGAATATTGAATTATTGGAGTTTGATCTTTCTTGGATTAAGCGTGACTTATTGGAGGCCCACTTCCGCAGTTGCATACCGACAGCTTATAAAATCTCCGTAATTTCACTCTTTATTGCCTGAGCTTCCTTTATTGTATTCGCCCCGGTGAGCATATCATCTACGTAAAAGTCATGTTGCAAAATCTTACTGGTTTTGACATATTTCTGTTCATTATCTATTGCTAGTTGTACAAGGCATCTAGTTGCTAAAAAAGGTGCTGATGAATTTCCGTATGTAACAGTGTTCAGTTCATATGTTTTTATTGGTGCGTTAAAATTCGAGCGCCATACGATGCATTGCATTTTTCGTTCTTCTGGCCTTATAAGGATTTGCCGATACATTTTTTCTATGTCAGCGGTAAGAACGTATGCGTGTTGACGAAATCGAATGATTATTGAAAATAGGTCATCTTGTACAGGTGGACCAACGTGCTGTATCTCGTTTAGGGAAGGAGCTACTGTTCCATTTTTTCCCATGGTTTTCTTCGACCCATTAAAAACAACACGCTTCTTAGTTGTCGTGCTCGATTCCTTCGACACGATGTGATGCGATAAGAAGTAGTGGATGGTTTCATTACTTAAGTTCATTAACTTCAGTCATATGACCAAGCGTTTCATATTCTTCCATAAATTGTACGTATTCATTTTTCAATTCTGGGTTATTTTCCAAAGTTCTTTCGATGCTGAGAAACTGTCGGAGTGCTGAATTTTTGGAATCCACAAGTTTGTGTGCATTGTCCTTAAATGGTATGCTAACAATGAATCGTCCATATGTATCCCCTTAAGTTGTTTGATTGAAATGCTGTTCACAAAAATCCTTTTTATTCTTGTGTTGGGTTTTTGAGAAGCAGTTTTCAATTTCCCAAAATTTTGTGAGTTACTCATTTAATTCCCTATTTCTAATTAAGTGGCAGAAAGTCCGGGTATTGTTAACAGGGGGGAGTTGAATGTTTCCAGCAACAATCCAACCGAGTAATGTCTTCTTGAAGAAAGGTTGGTCTCTTTGTAAGTGAATGACGTCATTGCACTCAAAAAAAGGCTCGCGCCTATGAGGAGATCGATGGGTTTTGGTTGATCATAGTGAGGGTCGGCTAATTCAATTCCCTCTGGAATAGTTATTGCTGCGTTGCTTATTTTGCGTTCAGGCATATCCGTGCTTATTTTGTCCAAAATTAAGCATGATATTGTTGCATTAAAATTGTTTAAGCGCGACCGTAATTTTAAACTCGTGCAGTTTTTTATTGTGCGGCTGCCCCCTTCAATTCCCATCAGATCGACGACTGTTCCCTTACAGGTAAATTTAGACGATTGCATAATTCTTTAGTTATTATATGTGCTTGCGAGTATGGGTCTAATAAATGGTTCGTAAAACACGACAGTCATGTGCCTTACCCGATTTGTCAAATACCTTCACTAGGGCCGTTGGTAAAAGTACATAATTTGAAGGTGAATTCAAGCTTAGCTTTGAATGTACATTAAATACTTAAATGCTCAGTTTCTGTACTCTCAATAATTTCTTGAGAGGATTGAGCATTTGCGCCTTCGTTTTTGCTTGTAGCTGCCTTCTCAATGTGTAATAATTTTTTGTGTTTTTTGCCACATTTTTTACATGGCCCAAAGTGCATTGTTTGTTCTGATGCTTGTCAGACAAACAATTAAAACATAAGTGCAGTTCCTGTACCCTTTGGACCCGGGCCGACGGGATTAATTCCTTGAAGGATGTACATGCATATATGGCGTGTGAACCGACAGTATCCACAACTCTTTGTCATGGTTGTATATGATTTTATTTGTTTAAATTTTGGTTTAATGTTTGTATTATTTGGTCTCTGTTCATTGCTATTTAATTTGTCGATGTTAAGTTTTTGTAAGTATCTACAATGTTTCTCAAGGGATTCGGTTAGCGTTTGTAAGTTAATTCTTTTTTCACATTGGGCAGTTAAAAAATTTTCCCATTCACGTTTTAGCGAAAAATTTAATTTAGATGTAAGTAAATAAATAATGAGCGTGTCCCAATGCTCGGTTGGTTCGTCTAGTGCCTTTAATGCGAGGAGGTGTGTATTGTTATTGTCAATTAGTTTCCGTAGTTCTGCGTAAGATTGCTTTCCGAGGGCTGGGTAACCAAATAATCCTTGAACATGGTGGTGACGTAGGGCTCCAGTATCTTCATAACGCGAACACAATGCGGACCAAGCAAGCTCATAATTTGCTTCCGAAATTCCCAGAGTTTTTTTGACGTGTGTTGCTTCTGCAGACAATACCGAATTTAGATAATGGAATTTTTGTATTCTATTTAAGCGATCATTGTCATGGATCATTGATTTAAAAGTGTCTCGGAATTTGATCCAATCCCCGTATGCACCATCAAAGTTTGGGTGATTAATTTTCGGTAAATTTATACCGATATTTCCCGATTCTGTACCCTACACAACAGAGTGCACTGAAGTAACGCTAGGGGCTCGGTTTTATACTGCTTGACTTGCGGGAGCTAATCGTTCCCTCACAGTAGCAATTGCTGTGTAATACTGATTTTCGAAGTGCAGACATTCTTCATCCTCTGCACTCAATTGGTTGGGATCCTCAATAAGGAGTTCTATTTTTCCTTGAACTTCTTCAAATTTCCCGAGCAGCGGTTCAAAATTCGATAACCTTGCTTATAAATCGATAACATTAAATTCAGTTTCCAGTGCTGCGAGATAATTCGAAAAACGCGTAATTCGTCCCTTTATCGTGACGCATGTTCTTTTAAGTGCCTCCATTTTTTTTAAAGATACACAGTACTAATCACTTACGGTTAAAGTTTGTCTAGAGGAACGGAATAGAAATAATTGGAGACTCACCAATATCGAGGTTGTTGTGGAGCCGTCGCTCCGCTAAGATAATTTAAGATTTGTTCGCTGCTTGTTCGATAGAAATCCTTGAAGTTGCTCCTTAGTTACACAGCAGTTGCATATCCTTGGTGGTTTACTCCTTTAGTCACAACTGCTTAATCAAAGGATTGTTTTTCACAAGTTCAATTATTTTTCAATTTTTTAAGTTTCTCAATTTTTCATAAATTCAAATTCACGTAAATCCTAATTTGTAACATGTGCATTTAGTGACTTATATTGTGAAGTGTAAAAATTAAATGATCAGAGTTCACTAAAGTTCTGAGTTCACTAAAGTTCGCTGAGTTCAATTTTACAATCACTTAGACATCCGGCTCGAAGGACCAAAATATGGTGCGTCTTATTCGAAATAAAAGACACTGTGTTGTTAATTCAAAATTAATAGTATTTATTTCGTATATTTAATTTACAATTATAATTTACAATTACGGATGCGCGACTGTATAAAATAAACTCTTTACTTCTAAAATTTAAAGTTCACTCGAGATGCCTTTGCCGGTACAATTATTGGCAAGTTGCAGGCTCTCTGTATTGAGATCTATCTCGTTTGCTAGCTAAATAAATTCTGGTAAGATTGTATAATTTTGATATCTCGTAGGCTCGGTAACGCTTCCCCCTCCTACGCTACCCTGTAAAGGGATGTGTACAGGTTAGGCGGTAATCAGCGGTGCAAAGGTAGAATTCTAAGAAGTAGGGTGCGTCGCCTGAGCCAAAGCTTTGCAGCATTACCTGAATAGAGATTACAATTTATCACTTATTATTATATACAATTGTTGCATAGCCACACGATACAATAGTATGCCGTTATTGTCTCTCAGACGTTTCCCTGTGTTTCCCGCTCATTAACGTTTATTACGGCTAAATAAATACAAGAATTATGGAATTCTGAACAGATCGTATATAAAAAATATTATGTATAATATCAATATGCATAATAATTATGTCATAAGTCATACTTTATATAGAAAAATACTAGTAAGTTTCAACTGTAAATACGCAAAACGTTAATCTTTAACAAATTCAAGAAATAGTGGCTTTTATTTTACATATGACTTTTCTATACTGTTATGGATAGGAAGGCAGAGGTGGCTTAGGTTGTCAATGTACAATAGTCCTGGCTATTCATTTCTTTATTTTATTCTTAACTAAAGTTATGCGTAGGTACGACTAATTAGCTCGAAGGCTAAAGGCGAAGTGAAGCACTGCATCGCCTTCTGTAGACGCTCGACTCATCATCTCCCTCCACGTGGCTCCCAAATTTTCCCTCTCTACTCATTGCCACCTTCCTCGGCCTCGCAAGGAAACCGAACAAAGGTGACCCCGTGGCCCCCCTGTGCTGGAGACCTGCATTTCTCGGGATTGCTCCCGCGTGAGGCCGAACAGCCTCGGGCCATCCTGGCAGCCCGAGCTGCAGGTATACCGCCACGTCTTCATCCTGGTGAAACCCGCGCTGGACGAGTATCGAAGTGCAGATGTAATGGTTCTTTCCCATTCCAATTTCCGCCCATCCGGAGTGGTCAGCGACCCGAGCGTCTACGTACCTTTTGGTGTGCAGTTGCTCAGACGGATTTCTGGGAATCAGTAGCCTTTGGGCCGAGATTTTACAATAATATTGTGACGTGGGATCACAAAAAGTTTAAAAAAATTTGAATATTACACAAATACAAATTTAAAATTTTATTTTCCCGATCACCTCTACCCTAGGCGCGTCGCGTGCAAATTGCGAATTCACCAATCGGAGGGGGGTTCATTTGAAATAACTTAACATCGCTAATTAAATTTAAACTATAACAATATTTATTAAATAATATAGGGATTCTACAAATTCTCCAATACAAATGTTTAACAAAAGACGTTTAGCCGATATCTACGGAGATATCAAAATTTAACAATTTAACTCGACTCGACTAAATTGTTTATAACCCGGGAAATCACGAACATCTCGAAAAAAAAATAAACAATTTATATAACATCTCGATTTAACTGCATCAACCTGAAAAGGAAAATTCCGAGCTGAAAGAAAATATACGAATCTCGAGAATATCACTGATTCAGGTCCACCGGCTATTAGAGAAGAGAGAGAGGACAATACAAAAAATAACTAAAGAACTCACCAGCAATGCCAAATGAAAAATAATAATAATTTAAGCAATAAAACAAAATCCAAGTTCCCGGCCCACGCACCTTCTTTAATTTATTTGGAGTATAATCCTAATCTCCGAAAATAATAATAAATGGGCTGAGCCTCGACTTTTTGGTATGGCTCCTTTCCTTTTCGAGATCGGGCGACGAGTGAGTGTGTGTCCCGCTTTTCATCGGCTCGGAAACTCGATTTTCCCTCTAAAATCCATCTAGCATCCTTGTTATGCATATTAGGCAATAGTATTATCCTTGTCTCGTACATTTAGCAAGAATACACTATTGTTCCCGCCAATTTAAGAAAAGAGGGCGTTACAATCAATTATCCGGCCGCGCGACTATTTAAAGGCTTATTAATTTTTATATCATAAAAAGAAAGAAAACACCACCAAAATTCTCAAAAAAAATATAAAAAACATCCCAAATAATTTAACAAAAATTTATCAATTATCATAATAAATCAATCAATAGTTATCAATAAACTATCCTCCAAAAATCGTCTTTTATTCTCTCTCTCTCTCTCTATTCAATAGCTAACACTTGACTATACCAAAAATTCGGGTAAGGAAAATAATAAGTACGCACGGTATATATATACTCGAACTATATTTAGATTATCACGATAAAGGAAGACAAAGACGGAACATCTCGATATTTCTATTAATTCTAATCCCTGGGGAGGATTACTATTCGCCTCCTGGTGAGCAAAAAGAGACTACTTGATTGGTCCTCGACATATTTTCCTATAGTCGCCTCCATGTACTCGCACCTTACTTGCAGCTATCTCTGTTTACTGTCACCAGCTGATTCTCCCCAATTGTTTTCCTCAACAAATCAAATAAATTTTGTTATTAACTGGGGATTAAAGTTAATTGTTTTTAACCTGCAGCGATGCAATTTCCTATCTTGCTCGTCACCCGATTTCAAGTATGTATTAATGAAATCTATTAACGAATTATTTTATTTGTCCCAGGAGGACGACCACTCGTCATAATATATGTAGTTCCCTCGCTTTTCGGCCGTATTAAAGGGCGATAGTCTATTGTATTTAAATCGCCTTATACCATTTAATTAAATATTACGTTACATTTTCTCACGCTTATAGAGAATAAATTTCGCGCCTATTGCAGTCTCAAACATATAAAAAATATTTTTATCGTTATCACGGATGTAATTCGCGCATAGATCTCGGCATAAATATATTAGAATATTCGCAATAGAGTTAATTTGATCAAAATTTTTTCTTTTTTTTACTTCATAATAACTAACATATAGTCTTAAATAAATTTATTTCCAAACATATATTAGATACATGCAAGCGCACATGGCAAATAATGGTATTTCGTGTAACAACTCGGTTAGGACCTAGACTCAAGTTTTAGCAAACGATGTTATGACGTTGTATTTTGACAAATAGCGAAAAAGTACATTTTCATCTTAGTTGACGCTACTAAGGTAGTATTAAATTACATAGTATAAAATGTTTTTATTGATTTATAAAGCGTACTGTAAAATTAAATCAATAATAACTGCTAGACCGTGTAATTGTTTTTAGTTTTAAGAAATAAACAAAAAGTTTCTTCCAATATAAAAGAAATTTACTCCAATGTTTATAAATGAAAACTTGATACTTAGCAGCTTTATATGACGTAAAGTATAGGTATTATGATATAGAACAGGTAGGCGCATGACGAGGGCCGTTTGGCACGTATATGCCTTTGACGTTGTACCTTCAAGCGTGCAATTCCTCGTGGACTGTAATTAAGGGGTTATTTAGTATTATTTCAATTATCGCGTGCCACACGTAGATTCGATAACTTACTGGATATAAGCGGTTCATGAAGGGCGTGCGTCTAGCGACCAGAGGTTTGAGCCGTGCGAGAACCGGCAATTTGCAAACTTGCCGCCCTCTCAGTGCATGCTACTCAAGTCACCCCTCGATAAGTTCTTCGGTATTTTCCACCTTTGTTCGCCCCGGTCACGCGAATTATCTCGAGGGGTGGTGTTCGTTCAGTTGCCGACAATACTGATCAGAATCAATGCTCCAAATGTTTACCAGGAAAACGGGAACTTTAATTATGTGTATGACATTGTAATACTCACATAATCTCATTTTTCTGCACAAGATATTATTTTAGCTAGTATTTTGACTTTAAAATCTTTCTCGATTTCTTTTATACATAGGAAGTTACAACTATTATAAAGAAACTGTTAAAATAAGTTAACTATATATATTCTATAATTCTCCTTTTAAAAGTATTTTTTTATGAAGCAATGAAACAATTAGTTGTTTTATACAAAATTAACATTACTATTGATTTTAATATAACAAAATTTAATATTTATTTATTATATATTAAAATATTTAATATTTGTTTATTTAAAAAATATAAAAATAATAAAAAATTTCATTTTTTTTCATTTTTAATTAACGAATAAATAGAAAGAGTTTGTATTTATAAAAATCAAAGCTACACCCTGATTGCTCATTAAATATCTATATTTTAAGTCCTTAAGAGAAAAAATTCTATTGACAGATCAAAACATGAAAAAATCTACTTTAAACTAAAAATTTTGAAAAATTTATACATTGAATATAATTACTGTTAAAAATAATACTTCGACTAATATAACCTTTATGCAGGAATTAGGAAAATTAATAAATAAAGAAAAAAATGAATTTAATGCAAGTGATAAACATTTTCGAAGTTTTACCCACATTGTAAACTTAAGTCAAACATCAAGACCACAAAGTCAAGACATATTGCGATTGATAAATGTTGGTTTTATGGAAGATGAAATCGCATCTACTTTTTGTAAATCGATTATTCAAAGTCTCTTGGAAATAATAAAAATAACAATTGTTCTATTAACATCTCCATTACTTTACATGAAGATTCAAGAAG
Source organism: Sycophaga agraensis (assembly GCA_018906755.1). NCBI lineage: Eukaryota > Metazoa > Arthropoda > Insecta > Hymenoptera > Pteromalidae > Sycophaga > Sycophaga agraensis. The sequence goes on from JACCIE010000028.1 coordinate 74,459, forward strand.
AACATAAAATATTTTCAAAATTAATTATAAAAAGAAGATTTTTAAGAAAGTTAGATGTATTAGTTAGATATTTACAAAATTGATTCTAGACTTCTTATCGAGAATAGTTCTAGCATTTAATTTTCTTGTAGATAAAATCGAATCAATTATTAAGGAACAGACTGTAAGCCGGACAAATAGTTTTTTTAAATTCATAGTTTAAAAGTTCCTTGAAAGTCAAAATTTGTGACGTCGAATATTTTTAATTATTATTATTATTTTTTGTTTTTGTTTATATATTAATATTAATTCAGTAAAAAAAAATATTGACTTTTAGCAATATGCGTAAATACGTGATTCTATATTTTTTTAAACTTAAGAATTAATCTCAATACAAACAGTCTTGAGAAATTAATTTTGGTACTGCCTTGATAATAAGAGATCATTCAAGATTGTCTCGTATATTTTGTTTTGAAATGAAGACAAAACAACACGATATATAGATAATTATTGGTATATTGATAAGTTCTAGGTGGGGACCGCAGAATATGTGTCTATCGCGGTTCTCATTTGGAAGGGATGTCGACTTGCGACAGAAGAGAATCTCGCTGATCTCGCAACTTGAAGTTGATTTATTGCAAATATCAAGGATTATATCGATTCAAAAGCTACCAAATATATCTTTTTTGGGGCCGCTCACTCTTTTGAAATAGAACAAGAGAGCTTCAATGAGAGCCAAAGAGAGCGCGAGTGAGAACATAAAAGAGCACGGAGATTAATCTGAGCATTTAGGTAGCCAGGCGAAGTGGAGGGGATACGGCGGGCGCACTGGAATGGGCAGCGGACTTGGCCGCAGGACTCCGCCGTCGGCCGGCTCAGCGGGTAAGGAGTGGAGGGAACACAAAAGAGAACCAGTGAGAATTTGGTAGTTTTTAGTCAGAATCGAGAGAGCATTGTTTTTCGCCAAGAATTCAGAGGTCTTGCAAGGAGAACAAGACCCGCTCAATTTCGGTACATTTTTAGACATTTGTTTCATCAATGTTTTAATAATTTAATTTAATTATTTAGTATTTCTTAAATTATTTTCAAAAAATTATTTTTAAATAAATAAATTATTTGAAAATAATTTTATAAATACTTAATAATTAAATTACTTATTATTAAAATACTTAATAATACTTAATAATCGAAAAATAATATTCATGCAATTGAAATACAATAATACTACATCAATTTGATAATTAATGTGTTAATCAAACGGAGCATTAAATTAATAAAATAAATACTCCAAAATAGCACGAATCATTGAAAATCGTAAACATATTTTGTACGAAATATAATTAAATTAGCTAAAAGGTGAAATGCATTAAGAGTAGTACTATATACTACTATACTATATATATATATATATATATATATATATATATAGAGAGAGAGAGAGAGAGAGAGAGAGAGAGAGACGTATAAGTATGCACACATGCAGACAATAAAGGGTGACCTTAAGATTTCGCTATTGTCGCACAGCTTCTTATTCTTCTCCTTCGCGCCTCCCTGGTGTTATAAGACGTAATATACATGGGCATAATTCACGGCTCCATAATGTTATCTTCAAATTATTTACGGGGGTAGTATGCACGGGGCTCGAGCTGTGGCATAGACTAACCTCGGGGGCGCTCTTTTGGCGCGACGAGCTCGCTCGAGAGAAAATGGATATTATGAGCGAAATTTTACGCTCCAAATTTCAGGAGCCACAACGATCGCGATAAGCGACTCTTTACGCACAGGGCTGAAAGACTAAAAAAGCGAGGAAGTTGGAATTAAAACGAGGCACGCGGAGAAGGGAAAGAGAGGCGCGACCGGTTCCGATTAAAGTTTTTTCCTGTAATACGCGAGGTGTAGCACAAGCCATTATGCATCGCGCGCTCGTAACAATGTCACGCGGGTTGCCACGGGGATAAGCACTCGCTCCTCTGAAATGGGATCGCATGGCCGTTGGCGATGCCGAAGACGCCCGCGATGTCTGATTAGATGCCACGGCCGCAGATTCGTTGAGCCTGCGAGATCGGTGCTCCTTGCGGAAAGCCGCACCCTTCGTTCTCGCAAAAGCCGGCCCAACGCGACTCTTTGCCACGCACCTTTATTGCACTATTAAATTTATAGGATTGTAGCTTCTCCGTTACGGTTATTATCTGCAGCTCTACTTTCCGGACGCTCTTTCTGTCTCTTTCTCTCGTGTGCACGTGGTCCTCTTTGCTTTCAATAAGCTGCATGCGCCCGTGTACTCTTATAAAAGTGCGCCGAACGCATTTCGCCACGGTGAGCTTGATAAAACTTTACATTGCCTCGCTTTATGAATCGAAGGGTACTGTAAAACATTTTCATACACTCACTTCACCGTTTTATTAACAATACTTAAGAATTACTCTGCGAAGTATGAAATTGTTTATTTACACATACTTCCCTTGTGGATTTTAATTTTTATGAATTTCATAATTCCATGCCAATTACAACTTATATTATGTAAGTGATCGTATTCATATGACGATAAGAAAGTTTTATTTAGATAAGAAAAAAAATTCTTAAGCAGAGTTTATTAATATGTAAATAGTACAATAAAAGTAAGATTTTAAAAGTTAAATCAATTTTATCAATATGTTACAATAATAATAATTATCGAGACAAAAAGAAATTATTTTTAGACTATAAAATATATCAATTTTTTTAATTACCCTTTTGCAAAGAAGCTAGCTATTCTTCAACGTTGAAAATTCAACGTTTGTGGTATCTTTTTAGGACATTGCAAATAATCTAGTAAAGTTGAGATATAAAAAACCTATTCCCTTTACGAGAAACAGGACTATTTATATTTCTTTTATAAATATAATAGATTTAACTAAGATCAATGAAAAATTAGGAAATTTATGGAATATATTTTATTAAATTTTATATTCTTAATCGTTTTAATGTTCGTCTTTTATTCTAGTTTATAAATCGAATGAAGAGTTTTTAAATAACTATTTTTATGTTGGATTGTTAATATACGTTTTCACATACAAGTTATCGAACGCATCCAGAGGCTTCATCGACAGGATGCACTAGTTTGCTTGCAATAAAGAAGGGGATAGGATAAAGACTGTAGTAAAAAGAATGAAAACCAATTATGCCTATTATAGCAAACTCTAATAGACGAATTACAGCATATGAAACGAAAGGAAAGATATGCAGCGTTCGGTTGAAGCTCTCCTACTATAGATTGCAACGTTCCTTTTATCAGGTAGCCTGTGGGATGTTCATCGTATGCAAGACGCGCTGATAATAATTTTGTTTTATTTGGTATGCCGAAACGAAAAAAAAATGATAGCCTCTATTTATATGTATTCGCCAATGCAACTGTTTTCCAGAAAACGATTATTAATAGTCACTCAACAAACAATTTCGAAACGCTTCAAAGCCATAGGAATGATTCAGAAGCAAGGAAATTGGGTTCTGTTTTATTGAAGCCGAGAAATATTGAACGGCGTCTTTTTTCTTGTGAACAGCTGCTTCAAAAACAAAATCAGGAGAGATTTTTACATCGCATACTAACCAGCGATAAAAAATGGGTCCACTGCGATAATCCTAAGTGTAAAATATAATGGAGAATTTTCGAACACGCCTCCATATCGATGCCCGTACCAAATATTTACGGTGCCAAGGTTATATACTCTGCATTTGGTGAAAGCTCCCTCGGGCTGAACTAGGGACTTCGATCTGAGGAGCCGAACCGAACGGGTCCCTAAACCTGCGTGCGAACGCGTCCGCAAAATAAAGTCGCCCACCACACATTTGTCATCGTATATGCGATTCAATCAAAATAATCTTTACGACACATTGCATCCATGCATCCCACCCATATTGGAGGTTGATGGCCTACACAAAGTCTGTCCTACAACCGAAAGGAAGGGTGGCTATATCTAACCGCGCTCCCTATATGGTTGACTCTCTTATATTCGATAAGAACTTCAGATCAAATATATTCCACTATTCTATTGACCATTATCCTATTGAATAAATCCCATTATCCAATATGCGTCTATCGCGCGGGCACTAGTGGGTCTAGTGAGCGTTGAACGTTACCGATTGGTGAATATGGATTTATATCTGAAGGGTTGCTTCCTGGCCCTTCAACAAGCCAGAGAAAATTAGGAGCAACTTGGGGTAGTCTACGCTTCTTATGATCCCAACACTTCAGTTGAATTTATCAACCTAACTGAAGATAACGTGGCCATCCCGCTGTTATCCTCCGCCTTTAAAAGCGGCCAAATTATGCTTTTGCATGGAGCAAAATAGGACGAGGGGCCGCTCACTTCGAGAACAATTCTCATTAAAAACTCCTAGTTCTCACTGTGTTTTCTTTAGCTCTTATGTACACTTTTGACATTTCGAACGCCCATTTTTAAATGGGAGGGATATAGCGGGGGCAGTGTAATGGGCAGCGGCCTCGCCCGCGGGGCTCCGCCGTCAGCCGGCTAAGCGGGTAAGGAGTGGGCGGAGCACAAGAGAGAACAAATGAGAATTCAGAAGTTTTCAGCGAGAATCAATAAGAATCGCTTTTCACCAAGAGTTCACAGATCTTGCAAAGAGAATAAGACCTTCTCGATTTCGGCACATTTATAGACATTTCTTTAATCAATGTTTTAATAATTTAATTTAATTATTTATTATTTTTTAAATTATTTTCAAATTAAATATAAAATATAGATTTTTAATTTTATTTTTATTTATTTCTAATCTATAAGTTTTATACCTCGCTGGATTAAGAACAGTTTTGTATACATAATTTTGTCACCTATAACTTTATTATTTTATGTATCACTATAAATATTATACATTTTGACGTCCGCGCGGTCTGTCAGAAGGCGCAGACTTGTATATATTATATGTAAGTCTTGCCTTTTTCCCCGAACCATGCGCCGCGAACGCGGGACCTAATCTAGGAAGGTCCGAAATTCGGTGAAGCAATAGCGCTGCCGCGCTATCGACACGCCCCTCGGAGGCCCTTTGTTTCAGACCCCGGCGAGGCCGCGGGTCGCGACGGGTGACCACGGGGCACAGTCAGTCGATGTTCGACACTCGGCCAGGTACCCCGCCGATACTCTTCACGGGGCCGCCTCGACCAGTGCCATAACGCGACCAACCGCGACGAAATACTCGTTCGCGCCCGCTAAGTCCCCGCCTTTAGTCTTCGCTGCCGGCGCCCCGCGCCAGTCTGCATAAAGGACCCACGACACGACCTCACGGACAATCTCCAGGGCGAGTTGAGAATTTTGTCTCAGCCATCAATGCCCGTTCCCTCGCTGCCGGCGCTCCGCGCCAATCTGCATACAGGGGGAGAGAAGTCCGGGCGAAATCCCGGTGGTGGTGGGCCTTACGCTCGCCGAGCGATTACTCGCGCCGCCAAAAAACCTTAAACTCGCGTCGCCGATAAACCTCAACCTCGCGTCGCCGAAAAACCTTAAACTCGCGCCGCCAAAACATGTAAGCTCTCGATCGCCGCGAGCTCTGCGCTAGTGTATCATTATTGTACGGAAAGTGCTCCCGCCCAACTACTTACACCAAAAGTGGCATTATTTATTTTGACACTTTCCAAGCCTCCGTTCCCGCTGAGCAAAGCGACGGCAATTTATTATTATATATTTGTTATATAATTATATATTTCTTTATTTACTATTCCATTATATTTTTTACTATATATATTACATATTTCTGCAGTTATATTTAACTTTTTAAACTACATATATCACATTTAACTATTTAAAATTTTTAGCATTTTGTAACAATATTTTGTGTATATGTAAAATTAAAGATACGGTTTTGTAACTTAATTGTTATTAGTAAAAATTTATAAAAATACTTTTTATTCTGATCTATCTTTTAAATATTAACTAGATACTTGTACTTTTTATCAATTATCAGTTAATTACTTTTTTGAATTCCACATAAATGAATTGAACATGGGGTATTAAATTCATCTTGGAATTCATACAACTTAGTATTACAAAGTTATGTTCTTTCACATTTTTATTGATATAAATTATACAGATTATTCGTATAGTATTCGCATAAATATAACACTTGCCCTGTGAATTCTTTTTCTATTTAAATGTTAAACAAAATAAAATAGTTTTCGAGAAATTATAATTAATATTTTTAAATTCTGCAAAATAGATTAATATTTTATAAGAAAAATGAATAAATCTGTCTATTCGAAATATTAATTTTATTAAAAATCTTTTTTATACAGTGTTTTAAACAATTAAATTATTAATAACTTTTTTAATTTACAAGTTAAGATAAAGTAACTTTTCAATTCGTAATCAGCGTACCGGCATATATTTAGAAATCTATCTGGAAATCTGACTCCAATACCATCGTGACACATGCGGCAGCGTACATATAGGCCGCCTTACGAGAGCACACTAAAAGGGCCTTCGTCAAACTTCCACTACTTGAAATTTGTAACAATCACAGTTTCAGAAAAGTTCAAACTAGTAAAGGGAATTCTAATGCACAATTTAAGCCAAATCCGGCTTAGATTACTTTAAAATTTCATACAGTAATTGTTGGTTGAAAATAGAAATCATGATCAAATCATCAAACTTTGATGATTTTTAACTCCTAAACCGCTAACATTTTGTAGATCTTTATGATCTTATTTTTTTGTTTAGAATCACCAATAGAATATAAAAATATTTTTTTTAACAAAAATTATTTTTTTAAGTTTCACTAAAAAAAAGTTGATTAATTAAATAAATAATCACTTTTCGAAAAAGTGACTGGCACATTCAAACATACACGGCCCGGCCGCATACAAGGCTGCTCACATGCTCCGTCATCAAGGGAAACTAATAAGGTAATTCCAAAAAATTCGAAAGATTCTTAATATTTCTAAAATCAGGGAAAAAAAGCAAATTTTGAAAATCCCATGAAAATTTTTAGAATATAATTAATAAAACTAATTTTATTATTTTTTATTAATTGATATTATTTAATTATAATATGTATTATTTGATATTTCTAATTAATTTATTTTGATTAATTCATTAAAAGAAATATTAAAATAAATAATATTTCATCAAAAAAATTCCTTAAATTAAAAAAAAAATCAAACAAATAAGTTTTTGGTGCTTCCTCCCGTAGGTTGACGAGCTTCGACGGATGGGATATGGCAGGACATGCCCAGGCAGCTAGTCTCACGGCAGTTGACGCGGGGAAGGATCGCAGAGGGAGGGGCGGTTGCAATAATAACTCGGGGTAAGAGGGCTCTAATCTAATAACATATTTATTCGCGCTGTGCGGACACTCCTGTGGGGGTGCACAGTGCCTTCGGCTACGCAGGTTAGCGGAGTCACCCGGGGAGGCAAATGCAGGCCGTGAGGGCTCTTGCCTCAACCCGAACGGACCACCGGCCGGGGCCAGCGAAGGCCCTTCATCGGCGAACAACCGCCGGCTAACACACGCCCGGGCGTCAACGAGCGCCATTCCACGCTTGTCCGACTGAGGCACGAAGAGCCTTGACGGCCCTATACCACCAGGCCAGTCGACTCGCAAATGAGAACCGCCTGCTTTAGCGGCCCCATAGGGTATCATGGGTGCCGACGCCGTGAGGCTCGTTGCGGGCGCTGCCTCTCTTCTCTCTCTTTTGACCCCTAAATTAGTTGTATGTATGTGTCATGAGTATGTGTGTATTCACCCTTTCACTTCATATTGTAAATATATTTATTTCACTCATTGTATGTAGATGTGCGTGATCTCAACTCATTTCATTCATCATATGTATATACTGCCATACTTGTATTCATTGTGGGAATGTGTCTACGTGTGTCACTCGACTGATAGATAATAAGGAAATTCAAGTAATATATATGACAACTGGGCTTCAGCTGCAGTTTGACTAAGGCTGTGTTATAAATGTGTCTTTTGTGCAATATTTTGTAAGTCATTTACAAATAAAATTTATCTATTTATCTATCTATCTCTCGCCCGTCACCTGATAGATTAGGAAAAACCAATTGCATTGTAATTTGCCTGGTGCAGTCGGTTGACTCGATCTTGTTCTCGGCCCCTTCCGGGCCCAGTCCGTCCACGGCTTCGGCGTTCGAGTTTTAATAAAAAAATGAGTTTTTCTTTTCGTTTTCATTAAATAACACTAAGTTTCATAAAGAGTATTATTAATTTATTAATAAAATAAATACTATATTGAAGGATTTACATTCATAGGATATAAAATCAATCTTTTAAATTGTACACCCTCACATCTATTAACATAAATAATTAATATTAGTATGGTATTATCGATTATTAGTAGTACATATGCTTGATTTAGCGTTCTGGCAAAATATTTCGAACCGAAAAAGCAGCTTTCAACTCTAAACTATTAATATGTAATATTTATGAATATTTTTCTGATATTAGCCAATATCATTCAACCTTTTATCTCGATATACAACTCCCCATACCGATAGGAGGTTAACATGAGAATTCGTCAAAATATTGATTTTTTCTTTATTTATTTTTGGGTTTTACACATTATAGCGGACATGGATACACAACATTTTATCAAAAACTTTGAATAATTAAAAAATGATGTATATTTTAACAAGGATTGTAACAAAATCTCCATTAGAGAGAATAAACAAGAAATAAAAGAAATAAATTAAAACACAAAATATTAAATAAAATATAAATTGTTCCTTTATATGTACAATATATATGTTGACAGCGTTAGGTGGTCCGTTGACTAACATGAATATAACACGGATAAATTGCAGATAAAACAGTTTGCCAACAGTCGTTTCATATCATCATTAATACCTATTAATGTTTTATATCTGCCTATAGCTGATTCAATTTTACATAGTTTTATACATACTACAGCGTACAGTCAAAAGCAAGTGTGCAATGTCTTCCGGTCCGTTAAAAGCTGCATTTATTATCAGATATATATTGTTTTATATTTTTTTCGTATGCCAAAAATAATAAATCTTCGTTTAGAATAAAATATAACATTTTTTATAAAAAAATGTCTCCTAAAATTTTCGGAGTTTAGCGTAGACTTTCTGTTGAACCGATAAATGGGTTTCCAAGATTTTTAATTTAAAATTTAGGTATTCAATGTGCGATTGAGCTGTAGTTTCATTTTTTATCAATTTTATTTTTAAGATGTAAAAAATATTATAAAAATGACAAAAATGAAAAAAAATTTCATTTTAAATTAAATAAAAAATCGAAGTTTTTATATTTACTGAAAAGAAAATTATAACCTCATTGTACATAAAAAACCTACATTCTAAGTCCCTATAAAACAAAATTTATTAATCGGATCAAGAGAAAGTCTATGCTCATGTAAAATTATGAAAAATTTATATATTAAAGTTGAATCCGTGTAAAAACTTCTTATTTATCTCATTTAACTGCAAACATAAATATATTTTACCAATAGAAATTCCAGGTTCTTATATATTATATATTTTTTATAATAGCTATTTCAACTGTAGACCAAGGATAAATGTAAATCGTCCGGCCTAAAAATTACTTATAACAAAAATATTCGAGAAGATACATTATGACATAAATAATTGAATAATAGTGCGACTGAAATTAATTTTAATATCTTTAGAAATATATTCAAAATTTGCAATAGAAATTCCAAAGAATAAACTTTTTCCTTTTACAACAGTTTTGAATCAAAAAAATTATCGTTAATGCTTATAGAAAGTAATTTTAAGATAATATTTTGAAAGGTAAGTTAATAATTTTATTTAAATATTTTAATCATGTATCTTTCAAGTTTAATTTATTTCGACTTCTAACTGTCGATACAAAAGTATACGTGAAAATACAGGTATGCGTATCGATAAAAACTATACAAAACAGAATATAGTCTTTATCATATTAGAAGGCTATTAATTATGGTTCTTATAGAAAACTGAAAAAAGAGAAACGGATGCTTTCAATGAATTATGGGCGCAATCTCGTTTGACATCGAGAAATGTCATTATTCATCGGAGCATGGCGGTGGCGGTGGCGGGTAGCCCTCTCAACTTTGTCGTGTATATGTATATATAGGTAATGGTAAGTTAAAATTGTTCTCCTCATTTCTCTCTCATCTTGTTCTCCTACGCTACAAACTCCATTAGATGATCGTGCTCACGAGTACTGTTTGAGGGGACGCAATGCATAGAGGTATCGGCAAGAGCTAAGGTAATAATTACGAGTATTTTGTGTAAAATTAGAAAAGTAATGGAGAACGAACGATTCGGTGAAGGGGGTAAAGCTAGTAAGTCCTCGTGGAATGTAGGTATCCTATATAAGTAGGCGAGCGTCGAGAGTTAGAGGTCAGTTCGCGGCCCTCGCCTGAGGCACTCTTAAGTTCAGGACTCCCGGGTAGATATCCACGGGCGCGGGGAGCGTTGATACAATGCCTGTTGACCTGAGCGCAGCATCCACTGTCACGCATCGTGAATTATTGCGCGTATTATTAAACCGCGTGTACCTTACACGCGCGTGTGAGAGGAGAGGTGAGAAGCAGTGAACTGCGAGGGGAGAAAGTTCCGACGTGCGCGGTAGAATGAGCGCGAGTCAGAACTGGCAGCAGCCTCCCTTCGGCTGGGTCTTCGTTTATATTGATGAATAGGAGAAATATTTTTATATATATTTTTTCAAAGGTGTCGCTTACCACCCAACAGTCGTAAACCAGTCGTCTCTACGGGGGGTCTTATTAAAAACGATGGATTCTATATTTAAACAGGACTCCGTCTTGCTTTCTTATGTACTTTCATATTATTTGCTATCTATTGGAATTTTCAATAGCTCAACGAATATTATTATCCGTTATAATATTTTAATTAATATACTTAATAACATTGTATTCGCTAAGTATTACCATGCATTTAAAATTGAAACGTTCAAAATTAAAATTAACGTCGATTTTTACTCCTGGTAGAACTGTTGAACACATATGATCACGATACATTTTGGATTTAATATTAGGTAATAAATAAGATAATATTTTTCTACTTATTTCCATTGATTTGTGACGTCATTATCATGGCAAAAAATTAGATCAGTTTTACGGCGATAAAACTACTATATCGTCTGAAAATTGTAGTATGTTTACTATTTTGAAAAAATCCTTAGGTGAATTATAAAGAAGCGGGTTAAAAATTTCATTCTCAGGAATACCTTTAAAGATATTCACTGTGAAGCTATTCGTGTAATTTATGGTAAATCTTATAATATACATGTAAATACTTAGCGAATTTGTTTATTTATAGAGGATAACCTATTTAAACTAAAATTTATAGCAATTTTTTGCAAGTGGCATTAGCGAACGCTTCGCATACATCAATAAAAACAGCATAGAATAATTTTTCTCTCTTGAACGCTTGTTGAATATAAATATTTAAATTTAATAGATTGTTACTGAACGATTTCCCATTACGGAATCCAAATAGTTTCAAATAGTTTTAATACTGTTCATGCCATAGCTATATTCCATGACACTATTTTTTTGGCTAAATAATTTCATTAAAAATATCAAGAAATATTAGTTTATATTTTAAAAGCAAATTTTTCATATTCATTTATATTCATTTTCACTTAATAATTCGTCAAAAGTAAAGTAACTCTCATATTTCAATTTTATTATATGAATTTTATTTTATTAATCCTATGGGAAATTTTGGACAGTATAAATAATAAACATTCAAATTACACTTCTAAGATGGGTCAGTCTTACGGTGATAGCGTAATAGGAGTAACCGAGGGAATAACAGATAAATTCCACGAAGGCAATGGATACAGTAAGTATTTATGCAGGAAGGGATCATAAATTTGAAACTATTTACTAGATAATCTAGAATAATCGCAAAGGTTCAAATGAACCATAGAAGCTTGCTTACGAAAGAACAAAAATGTAAGGAACTGGTGAAAAAATGAGAACCACTTGCGTGCAACCAGGTGACTCTATATTCATATTTAAATCCGCTTGAATTTAACTGAAGTAAAGTGCATTCTACACGGATTATTTCTCCGCAAATATAACAAGATTATTATGATTAAGAACATTAAAATAATGTCTGATTATATCATGTACACATGAATAAGTTGATGAGCACCGGTGAGTCAAACTCATGAATGTACTGCACGGAAAAAATTCGTTCAAAAACTACTATGCTGACGAGTATAATATAAAGGCACAAAGACTTATGTATTATTTTCTTATACTTTTAGCTAATTTTATATAATGTTCTAACAAATATTACTAGTCATTAATATAAAACCGCTGATATGAATAATTAAAATCACATTTGTTCAAGAGAATTAAAGAAAAGAAGATGCTCACATGAAAAAGATCGTTAGAAATTGACGATTGTAAAATTATTATAAAATGGTTCGGTTTATCCCTAGATTATTCATTTGCCAAAAAATATTTTTTGAACAATTGCATAAAAAATAATAAAACTTTTATTATTATGGCTATAGGTAGATCTGATGGCATTCTTCTTTCTCATTTTGTCACTTTCTCATGTCTTGAATTATTAACTGTTTAAAATATATCTGACATTTATAGTTACAGAATCTCTCATTATAATAAGTGAAATGTTTGTGCGGCAAGAAAGAACAATTTAAGGTTTATTTCACTTTGTAATTTATTCTTAATTAATAATATAAACAATATTTACAAGTATAAGACGAAATAAAATAAATATGCGCGAACGGGTGTAGTTAAACGAAAAGTCTACGGAAAAGAAATGCGTGTCGGTCGAAAAATAAAATCTCACCTCTCGGGTTGAACTCCTAAAGCCTAATAATTCGCGCATCGCCGCGGCGATCGCGCGCGCTGCTCTCTCCTCACAGGTAACGCGGGAAGCTCGGCTTCCCCTTTACTACTCGAGCTTCGCGCTCCGAAATTTTCCGAGGGCCGAGTGTCTCGCCGGTCCATTGACGCCTGGCGGCCTCAGAAGAGCTTCAAGCTCCCTGAGCCGAGCGGATTGATTGGCCTCGGGAGCAGTCTCCGAAATTACTCTGGCTACCTCGGGCGGACCCCCTCGGGTCCACCTTAGCGCGGCTGGACCCACAGATTCCATTTGGACCCGCGCTAGTGCGGCTAGGCGACACACACAGCTCACCTCTAGTACATACATTTCTAGGGATTGCGGCCCCGCGATACCTGAGGTTTGAGTTCACAAATAAACTTATGTTCGTAAATATATAACATAAAGCATAAAATAAATGATCGCCTCGCTCTCCCTGTTCGCATCCATTACAATAAGGATCGTAGAATATGAACTTTCAAACCTTGTTTCAAGCAACCACGCGCTACTTTGAATCAATGGTTTCCATACATTGATAAGTAATTCGAAGGTTCTAAAAGAAATCTAAGTGGTCAACATACAATGGAGTGAAATATCACTTTGAATTATCTTAAAATCGTGATTTCGTTGCTTTCTAGGAAAAAAGAAGTTTTCTGTAGCGTACTATATATAATAATGAAGAGTATATTTGGTACGTTATAACAATCTCAATGACAAAATATAATGAATTAATCCAAGTCCATAGGTACAAAATCGCCATCTCATATAACAATACTTAGAAACAAGTTATTAGAGTTACCAAGAATGGACTATAATATATAGCTTAAGTAATGTTCTGTCGAAGTATTCAAGTACGCACGGTTCTCGTACAAATATTTAAACTGACTATCGTTTACAATACTTCTGTAATTCAATCTAAGTATATTTCATCCTAATTGATTTATTATCATAAAAAACTATTTTTCCAATACTCAAATTGAACAGGCCGGTTCCTCAAATATAGCATGTGTGTTAAACGATCCTTCGCGCACTCAAGTAAACGCGACCGTGTTTTTTGCTGTATTTTTATAGCCGAAAATTTTCGTTAAGAATATAATTATTCATTAATTGCTGGCAAGAGCATGTTTGACATTATTGCCATCGAATAGCCTAGTTGCCTCGCATTTACTTGACCAGGCATCATCTCCTCAGAAAATGTACTTTGTATAATTTTTATTGTGTAGTTGGACGTGGTTTCCAAGAGTTTTAAAGGAATTATTATATATATATAATGTGGTGTCCAATAATTGAAAGAATTATAGGCACACCCACATACACACATATGATGGTTAATCAAGGTGTGGTGCCTTGATTACCAGAAATTAATTCACTTCTCCTGTTATCCTTAATTCTCCTGTATATTAAACATTCAAGCGGTTTTTATGTCAATGGCTTTTTTCCATTAGAGCCAATAAATTATAATTATTGTGGCTCAAAATTAAAGTGTCAATTTTATTTACCTGTCCCTTTCTCTCCAATCCTAACAAAAAAAAGAACATTTGATAAATAAATAGATGCTAGTTCATGTATAAGTTTACTTAATTGATATATATCCATGTATGTCGGATTTACAATACCGAATACATTTTGCGTGAAACTCAGTATAAACCAAATGCTTTCGCATAGCGCAGAGGTTGAACGAGAATACTACTATACTAAATAGTAGTAACTTACATGCGCACATGTCCAGAACATTCGCATTTGTCATTTTCTATATTCTCAACACTCCCACTGAAAATCACAAATGCACAAACTCAAAGAATACATCATACACGGGCTCATGATCAGCCGCGTAGTCAGCATCACTAAAGGCAACTATTTCTTTACAATTATTATCTTTCTTATAAATTAAACCATATTCCAAAGTTCCTTTTATATACTTAAATATATTCCTTATAAAATTTACATCAATTTTCGACTCAGTACTCCCACTGCAAAACAGATATCGGGACGAGTTCTATATCCAAGAAACATTAGACTATCAATAGCCTCTTTATATGGATAATTAGCCACAATTACATTGTCACTTTTACTATAAGTTACAGACATACTATTTGGATCAGCCGGTAGACTAACATTATTTGAATTCAACATATTAAATTTATTAACAATTTTTTCAGCGAACAATTTTTGGTTTATAAGTACTGACCCGCTAGGCAGCTTATTTATTTCGATTCCTAAGAATGTATCTAATTTATCAGTTGTAATTTCAAAATTTTGTTTGTATGCTTTAATAATGCATGCACTTTATCTTTATCTTTCGATACTACAGCACCATCATCAACATATATTATTAGGATCAATGGGTCGTTTAAATCGTTACTGACAAAAACACATGTATCGGCTTCAGTTGCATATAGAGTAAATTTTTTTTAAACACTGTTCAGAATGTATGCGATTATAGTATTCAAAAGGTGCATATATTTGATGCGCTGTAATCTTTACTGATATTATTTCTTATGTACTGTTATTTCCAAATGTATTGTTTTAATTTACTATCTATGTGACAAAATTTTAGTGATTAGGATAATTATAAAATCATGAATAGCATGCAGTATTGGTGGTCCATTGTATATCCGCTTCGACAAGTATAGAGTTTATTGTCGACCCTCATTACTGCATTATAAACCTCTCACTCGTCTAGACTCGCTCAGCAGTCTAAATCTATCGCCTCCATTATAATATATTGTATTACAGTTAGGATAAGAATTTCCCATTTTTATAATGCTAAGTGTAATCCTGCAACATCGAACCGACAAAGGTTCACTCAGTCTCAGTTTCGACACAGTACCGAGAGGTTGACTGAGAGAGCAACCGTCACTCTTATATTCAATGTAATATCCACATACTTATCAATTAAATTTCTACTTTTTGTTGAACTTAAATACAGTGGCTTGTTTATTCATACCTAGCCATAAAACACACTGCACAAATGTTTTATTCCAATATCTTGCTGATTGCTTTAGACCATACAAACTCTTTTTTAATAAACAAACCCTATTAGAATTATTGCTGAAACCTTCAGGTTGTGACAAAAGGCTGTCGTTACATCAAATTTCATACTATACATATTGTGCAAAATACTAACAGCTAAGAAAGTTCTTATAGAAGTATATCTAGCAACTGGATTAAATATATCTCTATAATCTATGTTTTCCTTTTAAAGGTATCCTTCAACGAATAGTCTCGCTGTAAATTTTCTATCTATATTAGATTCATTTTTTATCTTATATATCCATCGATTTGATAATACTTTAGCATCATGTGGAGCATCATTAACTTCTTCGACTGGTTGCACTTCATTTTGCACATCATTTATATTTTCAACATCATTTTCATTTACAACATTTTTTCTAAATTATTTTCAATATCATTTACAGGTAAAGTACAGTTCTCAATTGTTTGTTCTGACTCATTATTTTCATTCGGTATTTTATAAAAACAATAAATGTTATCATCTTTCGCACAAACAAAATTATTATCAGTAAATTCGTCTTTAAATAAAATATCTCTATGTATATCAATTTTATTTTCATTAGTCAAAATTATGCGTAGAATGTGCGTTTTTCTGCTTCTATTTAACACATATGCAGCTGTGTTTACAGCCTCGACCCATAGGTTCTTAGGTAAGTTTTTGGATGATAACAATGTTCGTGCCACTTCTACTAGCGTACGGTTTTCACGTTCGGCTTTACCAATCTGTTGAGGAGTATACGCTACAGTACGTTGATGTTTGATACCATTTACAAATAAAATGTTATTCATTTCTTTATTAATATATTCCAACCCGTTGTCTGTTCTAAATATATTTATTTTCATTTGAGTTTCTTTTTCTAATCGTAACATGCAATTTATAAAGCACTCTTTAACCTCCGTTTTACTTTTCAAAAAATATAGACTTACACACTGTGAAAAATCATCTTTAAACTGTAAAAAGTATCGCACGCCGCCTACAGAATTTGCTTCCATTGGGCCGCAAAGATCATAATGTATAATTTCTCCGATCCTCGTCGTACGATATTGACTAAGTGGAAACCAATCGCGATGCATTTTGCCAAAAACGCACGCATCACAAAAGACTGTTTTATTATTATCTTTAACATTTATACTATTATTTCTTAAGCAAGCCTTTACATGTGTAAAGTTTTGGTGTACTAGTCTCTCATACCATACTTGCAAATCACCTTTAACAGTTTTATTAGAAACATTATTTTGTTCAGTTATTAATACTTTATTAACATATTCAACTTTAATTTCCTTCGTAAATATTGTTTCATTAAAATTTTTATAACCAACTACTATAGTTTTATTATCTCTGTAAAATGAACATTTCGTATTACTCGATTCGAAATTCATATGTTTTTGAAGCGCTGCTCCCATTGAAAAACGGTTATATTTAATACCAGGTACATGAAGTACATTAGACAAAAATTTTCTTTCCCATTTAGATCCATTATACACAATAACATTTATATCACCTTCCGCTACAGCATTTAAAATTCGGCCGTCACCGATTCGAATCGACTTATTATTTATTTGCTTATACGTTAAAAACCAGTCGCGCTTGTCGCACATGTGTGCAGATGCGCCTGAGTCAAGAAGCCAACACATCGAACGGTCCCCTTGGTTGATCCGTCAAGACAGCATTTCTCCCAGTAGAGCATCATATTGCTTCAACACTGAGTCGTTGTTGTCATAGCTAGGGCGCTGTGAGTGTGAGTTGTCGCTCTCTTCCAGGTAGTTGCCAGCAGTTCTGCTTCTTATGCCCGAGCTTACCGCAATTCCAATAGCTATCTTGACCCAACTTGTTTTCATAATTACTATTTCCACTGTTGTAATGTCTCGAACGATAATTGTGTACAGTTCCTTTCATTTTCTTATTTTTAGCATTTTTATTTATAAATTTCTGCATGCTTGGATTTTGAATTACAAAAGCACTGTTCTCGGTATTTCCTGGATTTAGCATGCGTGTTTCTTCCATAATTAAACGAAACGTTAAATTTTCAACAGATTTTTGTTCAGTCGCTGCTGAATTCCATGCCGAACGAAAATATATGTAATTTGATGGAAGAGTCATTAAAATTTTTGTGATGAGATATAAACATCACACGCATTTGAAATTTCCAGACACCCCAATTTTCAATATTTTTTAACTTTGAAATTTTCACTAAATCACTTTCCATTTTTGCTTTTTTTTCTTTGTTCCTTTTTTCTTTTTATTTTTCTTGTTTTCTCTTTTCACACTATTGCACAAAAGCTGGCCGAGAATTAAACACTTACTTTTAATAAATTAAATTTTCACAACAATTGGTGTCTGGGCCCATAACCTGATAAATAAATAGATGCTAGTTCATGTATAAGTTTACTTTGTTGATATATATATATCCGTGTATGTCGGATTTACAATACCGAATACATCATGCGTGGAACTCAGTATGAACAGAATGCTTTTGCATAGCGCAGAGGTTGAACGAGAAGTATGAGAGACTCTCGAAAGGGCAAGTCAAAGTCGCGCATCGAGAATCTCCCTATACTAAATAGTAGTAACTTACATGCGCACTACATGCGTTGAACATTCGCATTTGTCATTTTCTATATTCTCAACAACATTCAAAACGTTTTCATGTTGGCAAGGTTTTGAAAACACACTGTAAGAAAATTTTGCTGCGCTCAATATATATCGTCTAGAATATTTACCAAATATAGCCTTAAATATATTTACCTTATAATTATTAATTATTGTTTAGATCAATGAAACATGACTTATCTGGTACACGTATGCTAACATGGTTTAGAAACTCTGAAATTCTGAATAAGGGTCAAAATTGTTAGATAATTGACAAGACAGAGTCATGTTGGGTTTGATTAATGTTGGTGACGGCGTGGATAAGAGGAGGAAATTGAGGTTTTGAATCATAGTAATTGTAGGCAATTTTAATTACTGAATTTGTCTTGTTGGGCCTTTTGCAGGTCGGCAACCACCTAACGAGGCAAGCGGGCAGACCCCTCGGTCCAGCTCCCCGCGTGTTTTTAAAGCGCCACTCTTGGCGTGCATTTTCCGCGATATTTCCCGCACGTTTCCGCGGATTCGGCGACGCGACTCGTTCGCCCCTTCCAACTTCGCCCGTATCCGCAGCATAACAATATATATTGACATGTATCTGTCTGCAACAATTAATATATATTATATCATAATTGTATGAAAAGAAATGTAACAGTAATTTTTACCATACCATGATATCAGTAAACTTGCCAGAGACTAGTTAATACAATAACATTTTTTATTGAATTAATTACTCTATACTGTATTATTTATTATTTAACTTTTTAAAATGATAATCATCCATTGATTTACTACGGTAATTTTTCGTTCCTCTAAAAGTTGTATATTTAAATTGTTACATGTTTTGATTGTATAATCATTAAAATATTAAACTTGCTGTAAATTATCTTTTTCAATTTTTTTCCAATTTATTTACTTTAAAATTTATAGTACGTACTTTAAAAACTCGAGCAGATCTTAATTTTGTGAGTTACAATACACGATGAAAATAGAAGAAAAATGTATTAGGCTGCAGAATCGATCATTTGGATCTCTTCCAATCATTAAATTTCTATCAGATACTGCCGCAGTCATAAAAATGAACAAAGGGCGAATTATTTTACCAAATAAATGCACTGGGGGAATAGAATCACGTTTCTTTTCTTCGACCTAATTCTTGTCTACTTTGAGTCGCATTTATTTTCAATTTTGTCGTAGATTATGCGAGTGGAATCTGCTCTTTCATCGGACAGATTTAATTTACCTAGAAATCGAATTTATCTATCTGAAAAGCATCGAGAAAAGCATTGAGAAAAGCCGAATAATACTCTTCCTTTCTCAATCCTACCCGGAATATTTATTCTTTACATAGATTTCGCTTAAAATCAAAAACACACTTGACTCAGATCTGTAATGACTGCTACTTTTCGTTATTTTTCATTTAGATTCCTTTAATTATGCTGCTCAAACTCTATGTTACGGTTATGGATGATATACTATAGCTAATTTACTATACTGCAGTAATAAATTTTATATACGTTTACACTTAATTGTCTTTTAAAAAACCGTCTATTTCTTTTTATTATGTAATTCTCAAAATGTTATAGTTTAATATAATACATGAAAATTATATGAATCACAATTTTCTAAAAACATTTTCTTAATAAGTATATATTTGCAATATATATCATTATACGAAACAAATATTTTTTCTGAGAGAATCAAGTAAATAAATTTCTTTATATTAATATATCTATTCTTTGTTCTAAAAAATCATATATAATTCGAATGTCAGTTGATTTAAATTTCAAATTTTTTTTTTACTATTTTTATTTTTATTAAAATGATCGTAAATGACTCAATCACAGTTTATTACAGTATATATAACTTAGCATTTTACGGAAAATCGTCGTTGTAACCTGTAGTAGTTATATAAATATAATTAATATAATATAATATATCATAATAATATAATTTACAATAAAACTACATAGTAGGAAAATATTTTAACTGTATAATAAGATAATAACATGACCATGCATGAAATCAAGTAAATTATGAACTTAAATCAGAGTAAAAGTTTTATTTTGTAGAAGAATCAGCGGAACAATACAGGAAAACTTTTTAGTTGTGTCTATTTTACAACAGTATCTCATGCACGTGACATAGAGAAACTGCATCTGTCAATGCTTATCAGAGCGACGGGATATAGGTCAGTCGTGCGATCTTGCAATTCTCGTTCGATCGAAACTCGCTGTTTAGTTCTTGCTTCATCTTGCTAGTTCTTCTTTCATCCTGTACCAGCGAAGAAAAATATTTTGCCAGAGCGATACTAATATACGTGCCGACAAAATTTTAAGTATCTTCCGAGCTTATTTTGCTTAGTGACCCTTCTATATTGGACACGGGCGCTTACATCGATGCACGTCTTTTGAATTTCACAGATGTCTAGACAGTACACATGCACATCTAGAAACGACTCAGCATCGAGTAAATTTTACTGTCCCATGTCCAGGATAAATGGAGGTACCCGCTGTTACCCGTTTTACTGAACTGCATCTTTGGTCGCGTCACGGAAGTGGGCCGATGGGTCACATCACTTTTAATTTTGTATCGCATTTATCAAAGGAAATCATTATTTTGGATTTTATTATAAATATATAATTCAAATTAAAACTACACATAGGATATTTAGATCTACTATACAGTATTTTATAAATAATATTTAACCGATAAGGCAAATTTTAAATTAAAATGCTTCGTTTTTATTATATTGAAAAGTAAATAAAAAATATAAATAGTGTTAGTGAAATTGGTGTAACTGAAAATAAGCGGAGCGTTTGTCAAAATCCAAATAGTCTAAGGGAGAAGCAGAATCAATGGTGTAGAAAGAAAACGAAGATTTGGCCTCTTCTTCAAGGTGCAGGTCGCGTACACTCGAGGTTCAGCAGTTCAATATAGTTTGAACGGAGGATACTTCAATATGTCGCCAGCAGCAGGTCTAGATGCGACGGGTCGCCACATGTTACGCCTAATAACGTCATAGATCAGTCAACGCGTGAGCTTTGTGCCGTATAATCTTCAAACTGTACGCCTCTTATACTTTTGTTACTCTTCGATAAAAATTTTCCCCTTTCTCCTCTAAAACCTTATCCAAAGAATAAATTGCATTAATTAACTAAAGTATTTATAATATATTTATATTGCTAATTGAGTTATATCTTATAACAGAAAAATATGCACAAGACGAAATTCAAAACCAACGACTTTCTCATTTGAATTAGAAAAATTGCCTCGGTAATGATACAATTCTATGAAATAAAGAGGTTGATGATATATCTAACGAAATTGAAATACCTATTATACAGTATGATTAGTATAGAGAGATGTACACATTCAGTACGACAGATTGTTTACTTTATTTACTACGCTTACACAAGATAAAAGGATGTTATATATTAAGTGATAACGTATAGTTAAAATATATTTTTAGTAGAATAATTTTATATGGAATGTTTGTGTATGTGATTGCCATTCGAGTTAATACTATTATGACACACGATATGACTAATTTTTAAATTTACTCAATGAATTTTTGTACTAAAAATTTGAATATAACAATTAAATTCATCAGAGTTCATAAGTACGATAAAAATTAAGCATGTATGATCTTGTTCTGTAACAATAATAAAACTTCATTTGTATAAAATATTAGACAGTATCTAATTTTATAAATTAGTTTATGCAAATGTTTCTTCACAGTGACGTTAGTATTTTAGTACAAAGCATAATCAAATACAAATATTACATTATCCACAGGAAACTTTTTATATAAAAATAATATTAAATCTAGCACCTCTTTAAAATGTAAATTATGTACCGTTTACAACTAAAAATAAAAGTTAATATTTTGTAATGATATCATTAAGAATTGTTTTATATAAGACTCATTCGAAATATTTAATTCCAATTATGTGATAAGAAATATTCTCGGAAATATTTAAAAAATTTAAAAAGGAAACTTATTATTGACATTTATCACATAAATAAGTCCTATTTACAACATCACTTGTTGTCCTACATTATATTGAAAATCTATTTCCTACTTGGATAATTAGAATTAACTATGTTGCATATAGGCTGATAAGGTTTTTCGATTATTTATATGTTGATTAATTGAACTTTAAAATAACAGTTTGCTTGCTTACAATTCTTTCGTAAATTAATTCATTATTAGTCTAGTATATAAAGATTACTTTTGAAAGTATTAATTTTAAAGTATAGTTATAAATAATATAAAATATGTCAATTGTAATATAAAAATTAATCAACTGTTAATAAGTATTAACGTGTTTAAGAACCAGAAATTAGCTATGCGAAAACATCAATGTTGAATTACTCTGAATATTGTACAAATATTATAAAATATTATTTTTAGAAGTTGTTTTATTCCGGAGTTAAGTACTATGCGGAATTTGTTCACTTGAAATTTAATGCAAGGAACTGTTTGGGTTTGTTAAATAAATACACTTATTAATTGAGTAAAATGTAATGTAATTTAACGTTGATATTAAAATATGAACAAGTTTGACGGTTATCTTTAAAATATACAATAACAACTGTACGAGGCTTGAGGACGAAGCGTTCCTCTCGCTGTCTCGACAACGACTCATCACAAAAATGCAATATTCAATGCGAATGCGTTCGTATACCTGCCCTTTTCCGGTAGGGGCTCCTGTAGACTTGCATCGGGGAAATTCCCGAAATTGTCTGGTCATATTTTTATTACAGGTCTCTATTGAAAGTTAGTATAATACTTGATCTATTGTATTAGCGGGACCGGATCATTAGTTCTACATAAAGCATACTTATATCATAAAGATAGATTTTATAATTATATGGTTTCTTCTATTCTCGATATATTATTTTACAATATAGCCGACGGAACAGAAGTACATGCTCTTCTCTCGAATTTTCGCTGTATTTTCATTCCTGAGCTTTTGTCTAAATCTAAAATAGAAGAGAGATAAAACTACTTAAAGCATTTATTACTCCGAAAAGGACTCCTTGAACTAGTGGATAGAAAGCTTTGATAAAGCTCCAATTGTGGTGTTAGTAAGATTTAAGAGAGATCGCGTTTTTAACAGTCTTAATTTGATAGTTGGCAAAGAAAGGTGTTGTAAACGAGGAATGTAAGGTGGAGATGGAGTCCAGGTGCAAATGGTATTGCTATTGTGTTGTGTGTGTGTTAACTTTATTTGTGTAGTCGGCAGGTACAAAACGAAGCTTTCTTGCTGTTTTGTGACTAGGTTAAGAACAATTAAGCCACTGTATTAAAGTTCAATAAAGAATTTAATCTAATAATATATATACAAAGAATGTTACAAACTACAGACACAATTTAAAATCGGAGTGACGCGTGTGATTTCTCTCAGTCGACCTTCTCGGGGTAATGTCAAACTGAGACTGAATATATTTTTTGCAGATCGCTACTGCAAGCCTGAAAATAAGCTAGTATACTAATTTTAACTATAACACTTAATGGGGTGGGGGTTATGGGCTCCGACTGTCCCTTATTGAAGGGTAAGGACTGTTCCAATTGAATGCAGGTATACAGCGGGTAATTAAAGATATTTCGTTTTACATAAGTTTATACTTATCTTAATTCCTAACATTGCATCACGTAGCTAATAAACAAATAATCATAAAAAATTGGAAAGCACCGTAATTAACTATAATTACACTAAAATATTCTATATTAAAATAGTAATCGGAAAAATACCAAACACTTGCTGTGCTCGCATAAGCGTACGAAAACAGAATGTCGCGCACTTGTCGGCAAAGGTGATTGCCGTGGTCAATCCCCACTATCAGGGTCCTCCTTGGCCCTATCGTTATAGCCGAACACTCGTCGATTTGGCGGGAACGACCGAAAGGCAACAGCATTGGAAAATATATGCCGACCCGCGTACCCCCCCCCCCCCCCCCCTTGCGCCCTTCGCATGTCGGGCAGGCCACGATACATGCCTCCCTTTGCATGTACCCCGGTGTAGAGGTGCTAAAGAGGACCACCTCCTGCCGGCGGGGTCTATTTAAGCCAAGAGTGTGCCCTCTGTGTAACGCCAAAGGCAAGCCCTCCTATCAGATCCTACGGCCCAGGGACGATTTCTCGCCCCTGCCCACCGGCGACCGCCAGGCTAAGGTGCGCAGTCGCCCCACCCGCAAAGGTTCCCTCTCCAAACGTCGCGCTTGTTAGCCCGTGTTCCCGTCATATCACAGTTCGACTTTTCTCGCGCATACCTGAGCAACACTCGCTGCGCTCCGGCGGTTATTGCCCTGCGTCGTTTACAGGTGTATAGAAGGAAATGAAAGAGGTGATACTAATTCCGAACAGCTAATAACAACACTATGATCCATTTGCATTACGGCTCGAAGAACAAAAATATAACTGTGTGGTAACAAGGTGAGGAGTGAAAAAGTACTCTGAGTGTGGTTATGAATTCACTTAACTGTGCATTATTATTATTTATAATTGAGATGCGGTGCTGATACAAATTATTGGAAGCAAGTTGTTCCTATAACGGTTGCGAGACGAATGTCTTGTACTCACGCACCGGCGCCTAATTATACCCTACTCGCGTTAGCGTTCGGCCCCCACCCCGCGGGACTGGGTGTCGCGAGAATGAAGTTCTTGACGAACACCGCGGTGTTCGCCTCCGTGCTCCCCCGTGCTGCGGGAGGTTATTGAGTCGGTCCAAAAATATCGCCATCCTATTTTGATATTAATCTCCGTCGCCACGGTTTGTGCCACTCTTGTTCCTAATAGCGCTGCTTGGAGTTCAAGTTGGGGTATAGTTAGGAGCTTCACCGGCGCAACTCTAACCTTCGCCAGGATTTGCAAGAGATGTATCGGCGATCCTGGCGTCTCATATCTCAAATACGCGACGGTAGCGTACGCATCGAGGCTCGCGTCACAGAAAACATGCAATTCTACCGATGGGATGGAAGTAATCTTCGGCGTCAAGCAGTGTGATATTCGGAGTTCGCGTCCGGTTGTCGCGGGAGTCCTGCGATCCAAGTATGCTATTTCTCATGCTGCGCGTCCTTTGTGAGCGAGTTCCAGCCGATACCACTGCCCCATATGTTGTGCATAAGAATCTTCGTTTTTATTGTAATGGGTGAGAGAAATCCTAATGGGTCGAACACCGACATGATTATCCGCAGAAAGTATCGCTTGGTTGGCTTCGCGTAGCGATCCAATATATCGGGCGGTATTTGGTTTAGTTCCAGGTTAAAAGCGAGCGCGTCGGCGTGCCGATTGCAGTAGAGCCCCAGCACTCGAGCGTCGTCCCCTTTATCTAAAGGCATGGCCGCTGGCAGTGCGCGGTCAGTCTGCGCGTCGCTCCCCGGGAATGTTACTCGCGACTCATTCGAGGCCCACCCGTGCATTTGGAAATTGGGTGTTCTTCCACCTTACGTCTCGCGCGACTTCCACCGCCGCTTTTATGATGGATCGACTGGCTGAGAAGTCGTCCATGTACGAGGTGTGCTCAAAAAGTAACGAGAATTTTTAAATATCGCGGGTTTGGAGAGTCCGCCTGTATAAAAATTTTTTTTATTATATTGGTACACATGCCCCTAAAGTACGATAAAATTTTCAGCAATATTCATTGCTTACTTTTTAAGTGGCAGCCGCTAACGTAGACGTGTTTTTTCGAACTCGGCGATTTTCGTTTGTGAAAAAAATGGACCAAAGAATATGTATTCAATTTTGCGTAAAAAATGAAATAAAATGTAGTGAAGTTTGTAAAATGTTAACAAAGGCATATGGTGAGTCTGCTATGAGTAAAGCAAGGATTTACGAGTGGTATAAGCGTTTCCAAGATAGCCGCAAAAATGTTGAAGATGACGAACGACCCGGACGCCCAAGCACATGAACAACCGATGAAAACGTGGTAATTTAATGGCATAGTGCATCATGAATTCTTGCCACAAGGTCGAACAATCAATAAGGAGTACTACCTACAAGTTCAACGCCGTTTGCGTGAAGCAATCCGGAAAAAACGCCTGGGTTTGTGGCCAAATAATTCATGGCTTTTGCACCACGATAATGCACCTGCTCACACTTCATTGCTTGTTCGTGAATTTTTCGTCAAAAACAAAACTGTAACGATGCCTCAGCCTCCATATTCGCCAGATATGGCTCCCTGTGACTTTTTTCTATTTCCAAAAATAAAGAGAACATTAAAAGGCCGTCGTTTTGCAAGCATAGATGACATTAAAAGCGAATCGCTAATAGAGCTAAAAGCTATTACAAAGATCGAGTTTCAAAAGTGTTTCGAGGATTGGAAAAAGCATTGGCAGAAGTGTATTATATCCGAGGGGGATTACTTTGAAGCGGACAAAATAGATATTCATGAATAAATAAATATTTTTTTCATAAAACAAAAATTCTCGTTATTTTTCGAACACACCTCGTATGTGTCCTCAACAATACTTTTAGCCGCGTCCGGGTAACTCTGATCGTGTTCCATCGCATTCTTGTTTTTGACGAACAGCGCGATGCAGGGCGAACTTTTAGAACCGAAAATCAGAGATTTCCCAACCCAGCTGCAAGCGCGACAACACGAACCCGCTGTCGCCCACTTCGCGTACTTTCCGCGTGACTATTATACACCAGTTGTCTTGCCCAAGCAGGACTTTCGATTTCGCATACTGGTATGGTTCTACTGTGATCTTTTCCTCGCGAAGGATATGGGTCGTTACACTCTCAGAAAGATTTTGCACGGGGAGGACAAGGTTCTGTATGGCTACGACATTTGTCGCTTGATAGGCCTCGCCGGCTCCTTGTAATTCGATTCCTATTTTCTCGCAGTCCGTGCATACCTGCTCATGCGGGAAAAAGCCTTGGAGCACTATTTTCGTGTTAGCCGTGTATAGGTCTATCAGAGACACCATTGACTCCTCATCTAAGAGCGCGTACGTGCGCGCTGTCGCCTTGGGCCCGCGTATAGTAATCGGTAGTATTTTTAGTAGCGCCCTGGGCAGGTCTAGCCAGGCTTCCGGATTCATCGGCGTTTGTCCCACGGTCTCGTCCCGCGGGCCGGTATTAGTCGCGGTATTGTCGTGGGCGGGCGAGGAGCATACATGTAGCAGGACGTGCTGCTGACGCTGGCAGTGACCTCAACGAGTCCCTTGACAGTTTGAGTATGTGCGCCCCCCTTTCCAGCATCGTAAGCAGAGCTTGCTTCTTTTCACAAAAGAGTATCTACGCGATATATTGTCGTTCATGAAATCCGGATATCGCACAAGGTCGTGATAGCCGTTCTTACAACACAAACATTTGTTGCCGTTCGAATTCTTCGTGCCAATTCCCACGGGTTAATCGCTTATTGTATAAACACGACCTACTTCTCGACCTGTCTTCGTCGCCTTACTCGACTTGTTGTGACGGGCTCCAGTCGACGTCGTGGACGGACCACCTATACCTAGAATTCCCGTGACTGCGGCAAATTCCGCGTCTTCTAACAGAAATTTTGCCAGGCGCTCGAGTTCATATTGGTTGCTCCCGCTGGCGCCCGCGTGTCGATTGTAGGCATACCTGATCGCGAATGGTAGCTTCTTCGCCACCTCTTGAACTAGATCTAGCGCATATAGCTGAGAATTTAAATTTAACGCCTTTATAGCACTAACCGCATTGCTTAATTTAATCGCAAATTCGTATACAAGGGTTTCATCTGACGCTATATTAGGTAGATTGTAGATCCCATCTAAAACTCGCATAGCCAGCGCTCTTTGATGTCCATAGTGGCGCTCGAGGATGCACATGCTCAAATCCTCATCGTGCGTCGTCGTCAATAAGAGGCTAACGTTTCCCGCGCTTCCCGAAATATTTTCCCTCTGATCGTAACCGCCTAATTTGGTCGATGATTCGAAAGCGTTTTTGAAGTGCACCCATTCTAATGGACTTCCGGAGAAACTGGGTAACCTTCTCGTGATTGATAGACGACGGGCCATATGTGTATCATTTCCGCCCTTTTTGCGCGCTCGCGGCTAATATCTTTTCTAACGTACTCGCTAGGCGCGACGTCAAGTCTTCGGCCTCGTGCGCGCGGGGCGCTTCGCTTGCCTTGTTGTTCGCGCGCTCGGTCAGTACTTCACTCGTTACCTGATGTTATGGCTGCTTCCTACGTGGCTCCGAAGTTGGTTTCTTCTACGACGAGTGGCTCCTCTTCGGGCGTTATCGACTCCGCGGGCGACTGTCGTTCTCTAGGTTGACTGCGACCTGGCGGTGGGCACGCGGCTCCCGCCGTTTCGTCGATCCCCTCCCTGGTGTGGAGTACTTCGGCAGTCGACACCATCTTCTTGATCTTCGTAACCCTGGGAGCTCTCTGCGCCTTCTTCTCTGCTGGCTCACCTTGGTCGCGAATCTCGAGCGACGTCCTCGTAGTAGGTGGCATGTTGCGCTTGCGAATCGTTCTCCTTCCTATTCTTTCCACTTGTCACTCCATCCTCGAGATCGAGTTCAGGTTCCTCACCCGGGGCACCAAGTTGTGTGGTAACGAGGTGAGGAGTGAAAATATACACTGAGTGTGGTTATGAATTCACTTAACTGTGCATTATTATTATTTATAATTGAAATGCGGTGCTGATACAAATTATTGGAAACAAGTTGTTGCTATAACGGTTGCGAGACGAATGTCTCGTACGCACGCACCGGCGCCTAATAATCTCCTGCTCGCGTTTGCGTTCGGCCCGCACCCTGTGGAACTGGGCGTCGCGAGAATGAAGTTCTTGACGAACACCGCGGTGAGACGGACCTGCTCCTCCGGGACTGCAGCCTCCCCCGACTCCTGGTTACCTCCGCCCAGCAGCCACGGGTTCACCTCGCGGCTCCCCTGTGGTCCGGGAGGCTGCAGTCCCGCAGCCCGTCGACTTGAGGACTGGGGCCCCCCTCCCCCGATGGTATCCGCGGATTCCTCGCAAGGACGGCTACCCGACCTCCTGTTCCCGTAGACCGAGTAACCACGAATACGCCTCGTGGCTCCCCCGTGCTCTGGGAAGCTGCAGACCGGAAGCCTGTCGACTAGAGGACTGGGGCCTCCCTCCCCCGAGGATATCCGTCGATTCCTCGCAATGGACGACCGCTCCGACGACACGCGCCCCGGAGCCTTTGGGACAGGGATCTCTCTGGGTCAGTTATAGGTACGCGGTCACGCTCGCGCTCCTCCCTCCCGTAGATGCCAGCCCCCGGGTTCGCGGGTGTGACGTGCACTCGAGGTACCAGGCCGCCGCTCGATCAGCAAGCAAAAGCAAAAAACTGCTCCAGGCGCGTGGGAGTCCCCTTTTATCGCATTTACCCCGCCATTCGCCTTTTCGAACAGATGAGGGCGCATTTGGCACGAATTTTCGCCAGTATCGCATTCGCGCGTTGTACAATATTCTCTCACTTGCAATGAACTGCGCAATACAAATGTCACGCATTTACATTTTGCATTACAAAAATATTTAAGCATTAATACATATTATATAATTAAACTTATTGTGCCGGCGCTGCTAGCTATCTTTGCGTCTCCGCACAATAACTGCAGAAAACACACTGTCATACAAATAATATTTTTTATCATTTCGCTATGTACCGCTGTATATTTATTTTTATGCAGATACATTCATATAAATTACCTATATTTTAATTATTTTTTTATTTGTTATGTATTATTGTATTATTCCTGTATTATTTATTATACATAAATTTTGCAATTTTACATATTTTATAGAAAGTTACAGATTAAAGTTAAATTGTTTATTAAGCATAATTAATTTCTTATGATTAAAAAATTTACAATGACAATCTACGTAATGTTTATCTTAACCAAATTTATTGCATTCACGCGTTGATTTTCCTATTTTACACGTTCATTGTAGTTCGAGAGTATGATAATCAAGATTATAATAATCTGATTTAAATGATTTATGAACATAATAAGTTGTTTGTTAATGTTTTTGTTAGATATATTAATAGTTTGAGAGAGTTTTTGAAAAAAAATTTTTAATAAAATTGGTCTTTATACCGATTTTAACTCTTTTAAAATAGCATTTTGGTTTAGTTTTTATAATGTATATTAAACTTTGTACATAATATTTTAAATTTAATTTTATTTTGCTTCCTTTGGAAATATATTTGTTATTATAGCTTGTGTTAATCGGAGACTATGATCGAATCTGTTACCTCCGGATTAAGAATCCTACACTATTGAAAAGCAACCCCAGCTAGGGCTCAAAGAAAAATTGAAAAATATTTAAGTTTGAGTATAACTTTTTTTGATTGGATATTTTTGATATTAAAGTATTGCGGAAGACTAGTCTCATAAGATAGCTGATTGGGGTGACGACGGTGAAATAATCGAGGCTACTGTCGTTCTGGATCATTTTTGCATTCGAGCACTTCTGTGAACAAATTTCGGCTTGTTTCCAACGGCCGGGTTTGCGGCAGCAAAGGTCGGCTCAGGATGACCGTGGGTGGTACAGACTGCCTCCACAAAACCCCTCCAGCTTTCCCCTTTTTGCTCGTGAGGCATGCGTCGCCGTGAGCGAGGTAGAGTGAGTGAGAAACTCGCGGCCCTGAGAGCCCTCGTTTGTTCTACGAACCCATCCTCGCTGGTATCTTCCCCTCACGTCCCTCACGCGGACCCGGGAGAAAAAATGATCAGCCTGTTCTTCTTGCCGCGCATCAGTAAAGAGTACGCGAGTACGCGAGTTTTGTTAGTAAAGTTTTGTGTAGTGTTATATCAAGTCTTAAAAATAAAAGTTTTGATTTTATCAGATTGATCACATTAATCGGTTAATTTTTATTCTTAAAATTGACTGCTATATCGTCCGAAAACTGTAGACCTTTAACTGTATCGAGTATAGTACTTTAAAAAGGTCGTTACAAACATAGAAAATGTAGAAAAGAGGGCTAAAAACTCTACAATGTTTTTTTATATTAAAGAATTACCAGTTTGTAAACATCAACATGGATTTTATCTAATAAAATAAATATAATATCTCAAAAAATTATTATTAGATATATTATTAAATCAATATTGAATTTCAATCTTCAAACAATATCTCGATCAATATGCGTGATTGAATTGTTATCATGTATAATCAAATTATTTTGTTTTATACAATTAAAACGGTTCATTCCGTTTGTGTATATTTTTAGAAAATTTCCTGTAACATGTTGCACATAAAAACTTTTCATTATTATAATATTTTCGATTTGATTAAATTTAGTTCATAAATATAATACCTTGACCAATTTTAATCGCTCACTTATTATATCCTTGGGATATCATGTTTACCTTAGTATATAATTATATATCTCAAATCGTAAATTATTTCATAAAATAATAAAAATAATAAAATATTTAAAGATGTCAGAAACTTTATGAGAACTATATTTAATAGCTTATGTTATATAATCAATTATATATAATACCTTATATTATGAAGTATCTTCGATAGTATAAATCAAATTAAATTTTCTTTGAAAATACACATCTATCAGTATTTATAAATTTTATTTTCAAACAACAAACTATAAGATGCATTATATTTTTAAAATTAGTATTTTAGAGTAATTAAAAAATTGTAAGAGTAAAATATAGAAAATGCGCAGACTTTTTCAGGAATTTAATGTGTATCTAAAATAAGGGGTTAAAAAGATTTGTATTAATACCTTCATGTGAACTCCCGTGTAGGAAACCTATATATTGGAGTTCCAGTGGTTCATGTCTTCATATAATGGTGCACTAACGTCGACTCTACCTTGCAATGATTCTTCCATAGTATTACCATTGCCACTTTACATCCATGAACGTACCCAGTGTCGTTTTAGAAGACGAGGGGAGCAAAGAGTAACGCAGAAGGAATCGCTGCAATCGTTGAGCAAAAAAGAGAGAGATATATATAAAAGAGAGTGGCGCTTGCATAAACCGACTCTCCACGCGAGGGATAAGCCTTTTCAGCAAGCTTATCTACCTCCATGTGTGTGCGCCTTGTCAACTGGGCATCTTTTCTACGTTTCGCTTTATGCTTTACGGGGGGAATCTATGTAGTTGGAAAAGAGGGAGGCAGTGAGTTTTCGAGAATGCTTTTTCTCCTCTGCCGGGATTATTAAGGCTTCACTAAGCACTTCTGTTGCTATGCATTTTTGGTACAAAAAAATTTGCAGTTCGATATTATTGCTATTTTTTTCTCTCTGCTGTCGAATACTTCATATAAATAATGAGGCTGCAGTTTTGTATTAACATATACTAAAATTATATATTATATTAGGTAACTCCTGTCATAAAGTCATTCAAATCGATGAATGATAAAAAAACCAGTGCTACTACTGAGCAATCCATTGCTCAGCTTCATAGTATTATTAAAGAGCTTCAAAAACGCAATTCGCGTCTTGAAGCTCAGGTTGCCGAGTCCTTGCTCACGTTAAGGCGACTTCCTATCCCCGGTTGTCAAACTGCCCCATCTCACCTTTGAACCGCAACTACCTACCTCTGCGTCCTCTCTCCCCCTTACCGCCTTATCTACAGGCGTCTTCCCGCCCCATCAAAAACGCATCTCGTCTTCTTCCCCTGCCAATTCTTCGTGCGATAATAACTTGATTATAGTTGTGAAGCACAATAAAAAATGGCAGCGCATCGCGCTTTCCTTGCCTTCAGCTCTTTCCGACTTCGAGTCTGCAAGCTCGAATGAGGAATTCTCCTTTTCCTCAAGGCCCTCTCCACCCATATTTGTACACGATATAAGCATGTGGCTCCGTCTTAAGGCCACAATGGCTAATCACGACATCAGTTACCACCGTACGGTTAATACACCCATGGATATTCGCATATACCTGGAAACGATTGCTGATTTTCGCGACCTCATCTCCCGCCTCGAAGCTAACGAAGTGGAATACTTCACCATCCAGCTCCCAGAAGACCATCAGCTGGTCATAATTATTCGGGGCGTAACCCAAGCCCTCTCGAATGATCGTCTTTTCGATAAGCTTAGCCGGAAATTTCCGGTTAAGCAAATTCAGCGCATGAGTAAGGTCGAAGGCAATCTTCGACCTTCGCACTTTGAGCGGCCGTGCCATCAAGGTCGAACCCAAAAGAAAAATAAACTCACCTCGCAGTGCAAATGTTACATTCGGTTTAGCCGCACGGCAAATTACTGCCATGCTAAATAGGCTGCGTCTTCAGCGCCAAAAACCATCACATCAAGAGCTGTTCCAAAAAAGATAACACCACGCTAAACCTCGCTGCGCAAATTGCCAAGACAACCACCGCGCCACCCATCGCGCCTCCCCCAAAGCCCCGAAAATGGCCGCCCACATAGAAACAGCCAAAAGCTCGCTGTAAATACTGCCGCTTCCTCATATTGATCTATTGTCAAGTCGGCCTCAACTTCTGCCCCCACTGCCCCAACATTTACTCTCTGCCGCCTTACTGCGCAAAAATCCTTTCAAAACTTTCTTCTTCTGCTCAACTGGAAAGCATATGGTATTCGAACAAAACTCATAGCAGTCCAAGATTTTCTAGAATTCCAAATATCCTTTTTGCCTGCATGATCGAGACTAGGATCCTCTACATTTAAATGCCAAACTCTGAAAAACCCCCATGACATAGCCACCAATGACTTAACTGTGGACATTATCAATTTCTCGTCCCTAGTTACTCACTCTAACGCCGTCCAAGTCCGGGCCAACCTTCCCGCTCATATCAACAAAGGCAGCTCAATGAAACACCAAAGTAAAGCTTCCAATAGCTTTTTTGAGGAAACCGAGAAGCATCCCAAGAACCTCTGGAAAGTAGTTAGAAAGCTCCATAACTACCAACCACAAATTCCCGTGTTAGAACACAACGGAATTGAATATTGCCTTAACAAAGATAAAGCCGAACTTCTTGCCTCCTCCTTCTCAAAATAATACTCTCCACTTCAGAGTCACCTAGCCAACTTCACTCTTCACAACAATATTTCAAAGACGGTGAGCAATTTTCTCACGTTGTTTACTGATGGTATTTTTTTATTCTTCATTGGATGCTTTCAATTTTATTGTTTCCAGTGATTGACACTGACATAATGCTGATTTATATACTTATGTCCATTTACATATTCAACATTCAAGTTTGCTAGCGCAGAAACAACGCATAGCTTCAACTAATTTTTATTTTTACACATTATAATCATCCCGATATTGGATAACTGTTGCTTTTTAATAAGATTAAAATTTTCTTTTATTAATTAAGGCACCTTGTTACGCGATCAAAAATTAGAGCCTTGCGCACGGACAAGCAAGCTGCGCCGATCCAATCAGAGCCCGCGGCTCTCTCGCGCCACGCCGGCACTCGGCCGCGCACCGCGACCCCCCCCCCCCCCCACTCCCGCGCCGGTTCGGAACAGCTGCCGCGGACGGAATAAAGGGCGGCGCGCCTTCCAGCGAAGGAACTTGCGCTCGGGCAGCCGACCCGAGCATACCTCCGCCATCCGACGCCTGCCTCGCCTCCGGAACCTGCCTTGCGCCTGCGAAACAATACCTGCGAAAACATCAACTGGGCAACCTCGAGAGAAATCACAAAAGAATAAACGCCCAAAAGGGACTTAACATCGAAAGTAATAGAGTGACCTTGTTATTTAACGTACTCCTTCCTCCCCCTCCTCCCCATCGACTCAGCGGTAAGAAGAGACCGGGCGGACGGACGGTGCCTTCCCGAACGCCGGATTCCCTCCGGCTATTAGGGGCACTTTGACCTCCGTGCCGGTCATGAACAAAGGCAAGCTGAGACGGGGCTTGCGAAAATACATTGCGAAGCTATTCGCAACCCTGCCCACGGCGGGCCCCGCCGCACCAGGATTTGAGGTGCCTTCCAACACATCCAGGACCAGCTCCCGGCTGACCTCGAGCTTCGGGAGAGCGAAGGCGCCGAATCATTACCCGAGTCCCGGCCCCTCAAGCCTCTGTGCCAAGGCAAGCCCCGTCCATCACTCGACGCTGCCGCGTCTAAGCCCGAGAGGGATTGGACCCCCTCCGGTTACCGTCTCGGCCAGCGCGGATTCCTTGCCCAGCACGGGCAGTACAGGCAGAAAGTCCGCCCGAACGACACCGAACAAACCCGGCTCCGATCACTCGGCTGCGTGACCCCCGCCTCCTCTCCCGGAGCAAGAGACGCCTGGCTTACGCACCTACCCAGGACCGGCGTGTCCCCCAGGGCGTGGAGCCGTTGGCACAGCACCGCTCCCGCAGCATGAGCAGGAGTCGGGCATTACAAAGATTAAACCGCCGGCGACGTTAAACCTCCGCCTCTATATACATACCGGTACATACTCACACGCAACCGGCCCTTTTCAGGACCACCATACCACATGGGAACGTCGGCATCGACAACTCGCGGATAACAAGTGGCGCCCGACGTGGGGCCCGAAGAGGCTCGATTGATATCGAGACCGGACCCTCACCGCTCGATCTGAGCTAGGCCAGCCAACCCGACACTTCTGGGAGTGTAAAAACACCCAGTGGCGCCCGCAAACAGCAAAAAGAGTGGGATCAAAACCCCGAATATAGAAAGGCCTCAGTCAAATCGGAAAGGCATTCAACGCAGGGTCACCGAAAGCGACGGACGTCTCAAAGGAATGACCCGCAAGCGACGATCTCCGCAAAAGACCGGAAAAATAAGGGGGGATCGAGAAGAGCTACAAAGCTCTCGAGAGGCCAGTGGGACAAGAGACCCCGTACCGGTCAGAACGATGCCTCAAGAAGAAGCGATCCCCACTATCGCCTCGATCGACACAAACGAAGAAAGGGAAGGCAACCCCTCCACCGTACCCTATTTAAACAACGGCTCATGGAGGGACGATTCAGTCTCAAGCCCACCACGGACGAGAAAGCATTGAGAAGTCAGCCAAGGCACTTCGACAACCACAACAAGCACTAACTCACGCAATCCGGCAACAAATAACCAAGCTCAGCAAAACTCTAGGCCACTGCTAATTCAGCCCGATATCAGGATGAACAGGAACGAGCCATTAAATCTGGAAACGCTAGCATAAGCCCTCCTCGGTGCACAGGCTTCGGCAGTACCCCAATTCAGCGGGAAAGGCCACGAAGACCCTGAGGAGTTTCTTCGCCTATGCCAAGCCTACATCAGAGATCGTCGCACACCGAACGTAGCCGTCATCGAAGTCGGCCTGCGAGAGGACGCCGAACAATGGTGGAGGTGCTACCGTGGGATCGTCACGGATTGGGCTCGTTTTCAAGAGCTCGTAAGAGAAAGGTTCAACAGCCTACGCGTCCGGGGCACTCTCCTAGCCGAACTATTCGGGCAAAAACAAGCCGAAAAGGAAGCCACCGGCCCCTTCCTACAACGCAAATATCGACTCTACCAGAGAGTCCAACCGGGAGATATCGAGGCCACCAAGATACAGACTATCTTAAATCTCTTACGACCCACCTTACGCCGCTCGCTTCGGAGTCGTGACATCCGCGATTTCCCCGATCTCCTCACTCGAGCATTAGAAGCCGAGCGAGACGAGGAAGAAGAGCAGCAAGCCACCCGCAGCAAACCCAAGAAGGAGCAGCAGGAAGAGAAACCGAGGCCTCCTGCTCCTAAGCAAAAGAAGGACCTCCCAAAATGTTGGCACTGCCCAGACCACCACTATCACCGGGATTGCGACGTCCTAAAGAAACGGCAATTGCAGCAACAGGGAAACTGGAGGTCGGCGGGACACCCACCGCCCGATCCCGTCACCCAGGACCCAGGGCGGCAATAAATAGCCTTTCAACCGGAGACATCCTGGCACGAGTACCCTGCTCTCTAGGAAAACGAACACACGTAGCAATCATAGACACCGCTGCCTCAAGAAGCTTCGTGAACGCCAGTATCGTGCCAGCCACAGCCCAAAGGAAAAAGTGCCGTATACAAACACACTTAGCCACAGACGGGGCCGAGGTAACATCCAACGAGGAGATGACCCTCAATATCACCATACGGGGAGTCAATTTCCAGATCGACGCCCTCGTACTCCCAAATCTACGGGACGACCTCCTTTTAGGGCTACGCTGGCTGAGGCAAGAGGAAAGTATAATAGACCTAAAGAGGAACCTTCTCTACGTTGGACAGAACGAGAGGATAAGCGTCGCAATCGAAGCTCCGGCCCAGCGCAGAGTCATCACGAAGAACCACGGAAGTCTCACAGGGGTCGAGAGCGAGTTCCCGGCCCAATACCGAGCGCAACTCGAATCTCTGCTGAACGCCCACCACACCGTGTTCGCTCCGCCCGGTGGCCGACTCTCACAAACTAAAACGGTCTGCCATCGGAGCAAGACGTCTCCGCACCAACCTTTCCGCCTTCCGACCCGCAGATACTCGGAGGAAAAACGGCGAGGAATCGAAGAACAGACCCAGGAAATGTTGACTGCTGGGATGATCGAGCCATGCACCTCGCCGTATTGCTCCCCAGTTGTGCTATCAAAAAAAAGGATGGTCGCTTCCGATTCTGCGTCGACTACAGAAAGCTGAACGGCTACACCGAGGACTCAGCCCAGCCGATCCCCCGCATTTCCGACGCACTAAAAGATTTCGGAGGAGCCAAAATCTTCTCTACACTCGACCTGAAGAGTGGTTATTGGCAAATCCCAATGGACCCAGCATCTAAAGCATACACCGCCTTTGCCACTCCGGCCGGAGGAACGTACCAGTTCACCG
The DNA here is from genome assembly GCA_018906755.1 of Sycophaga agraensis. Lineage (NCBI taxonomy): Eukaryota > Metazoa > Arthropoda > Insecta > Hymenoptera > Pteromalidae > Sycophaga > Sycophaga agraensis. Next base: position 112,609 of record JACCIE010000028.1, read on the forward strand.
TGATGCCATTTGGCCTCAAAGGCGCCCCCAAGACTTTCCAATCATTAATGTCACAAGAGGTACTAGTGGGCTACCTCAACAAAATCTGCCTGTGCTATCTAGACGACATAATAATATTCTCCAACACTTGGGAGGAACACCTACGAAACTTGGCCCTTGTGCTCGAACGTCTGGCAATACACGGGCTAACCTGCTCCCTGTCCAAGTGCCACTTCGGCAAGACATCACTGGAATACTTGGGTTTCAGAGTGACGGATCAAGGCAACGAGGCAAAGCCCGAGTACTTGAGGGCCCTAACCGAGGTGGCGCCACCAACGGCCAAACGACAGCTTCAAGCCTTTATAGGGACCTGTAACTGGCTCACCGAATACGTTCCGCGATTGGCAGTCACGATGGCACCATTGACGGAGCTCCTCAAAAACCAACGCAGTTTTCGATGGAATCCCGAAGCCCAAGCCGCCTTCCAGGCCACCAAGGATGCCTTCAAGAAACCGCTCACGCTGCCCCGGCTCCTCCCAGGCCTTCGGTTTATCTTACAAACAGACGCCAGCGCCAAGGGTATGGGCGCCGTCCTCTCGCAAGAGACCAAGGAAGGAGAACGTCGGATAATCAGCTACGCCAGCGCCAAGTTCAACCCGGCGGAGTCTCGCTACCACTGCTACGAACAGGAGTGCCTAGCCATTATCTGGGCGATCAAAAAATTCCGGCAGTTCCTCGAGGGCAGCCCATTTACCCTCCGGACGGACAGCAAGGTCCTCACTTGGTTGGACCGGTTCAAGAACGAGCGGGATAAGCTCACTCGCTGGGCATTGTTGCTACAAGAATTCAACTTCTCCCTCGAACACTGCCCCGGCAAAAGAAACGAGCTCCCGGACGCCTTATCCCGCTCGCCTGTAGAGGAACAACCCGAGCTCCTAGATGACCGTGAACGGCTCTTACCCCCGGACATCCCGACCGAAGGTCTACCCGAAGAAAACGGGCCGGCGAAAGTCTACGCGATTCTGGAATGCACGCTCCTGGAGGAGGTGCGGGTGGCTCAGCAGCAAGACAAGCGCTTAAGCGCCATCGCATCACGGCTCCTAGATCTGGGCCGACAAACCGAAATCACGGCAGAAGAAGACGAGCTCCAGCAAACCAAGCGGCTAGCCAACGGAGTAATATGGAAACGAAATGACGAAGCTGACGACTGGAAAGTCAGCGCTCCCGAAACCGTCCGCCTTCGGATCTTGCATGAATACCACGACACCCCGCTTGCCGGACATCCCGGCATGGAGGAAACCACCAGGGCAATCCAGCAACGTTACCGTTGGCCTCGCATGCGACGGGACATCCGGGAATACGTGCAGCTATGCCAGTTGTGCGCTTGCACAAAGAAATCGCCCGGCCTCCAAAGCGAGCTCCGACCGCATCGACCAACCAGGCCTTGGGACACCATCGCTGTCGATTTGATGGGCCCTTACTCAGCGACCAACAAGCAGAAGCGTTTTATCCTGGTGGTTACCGACCTTTTCTCCCGTTGGGTGGAAGCGTTCGCCATCGGGTCATCACAAGGCTCATCGAAACGGCTCATCGAAACATCGAGGTCTTCGGACGTTGGGGCTACCCTAAAGCCATCCTCTCGGACAACGGGCCGCCTGGGGGGAAGCATGCGCGCGGTGGCAGGCTACTCCATGGACCACGGCGATTTACCACCCGCGGGCAAACCCCACCGAGAGACGGAATCAGGAGATTAAAAAGGGCCTTAGAATCCAACTACAAGGGCAGTCCCACACCAAATGGGATCAAGAACTGCCGAAGATTCTATTCCAGCTACGAAGCCGCCGAAATGCAGCCACGGGGTGCACCCCCAGTGAAGTGGTTTTCGGCAGAGGCATCCGACGCCCTGGCGATTGGAAATTGAACTTCCCAGAGCCGCCTGCTCCCGCGGCAACCTAACCCCTGCTGGAGGACCAGAGGGCCAAACAACGGGCACCCTGCCCAACGCCGCCGCTACCAAGGCGAGCACAACCCCTGCTGGAGGACCAGAGGGAATGTCCCGGGAGACGCAGCCGCAACCATCACGGCAACAGCACCCCCACACCGGCCAACCGGCCACTACCACAGTCCGAAGAACCACCCGGGGAGCGCAGGAGCGCCCCCACACCGGCCAATCGGCCACCACCAACGGTACCGTCCCAGCTACGGACCCCGGCCTCCCCCACAGCGGGCACACGGCTGACGGTCGCAGTCCCGGCCTCCCCCACAACCGCACCATGAAGGACGCCGTGATCATAACTCCTGCTGGAGGACCAGAGGAGCAAACCCAGGGCACGCAGACGCGCTATCGGCAAGGCCAACCGGCAGCCCACTACGTACAACCACCCACCGCTCCCCAGACACAGTCCGTCGAAGCGCCGGTACGTCCCAACCTAGGCCAGCCGGCCAGCACCTCTATCAACCCGCCTCCACAGCGGAATCAGGAGGAAGCGACTACGAACCCCGGCCACGGATACCAGGGGAAGCTGTTCGTGAAGCGTGGGCGCGGACGCCCACGAAAAACCCCAGGTGCTCAGGAGAGCCACCACCCGACTCCAGGGCCTCGGACGACGTCCCAGGTTCAAAGCGGTCAGAGGACCGCCACGCCACCGCCACGCCGATACGAACTACGACCCAGAAAAAGTGTAAAAAAGTGAACGGTGAAAGTCTTTTCCTATTTAGAAGTATAAGTGTTAGCGATAAGTTTAGATTATAAGAAATAATAGTGATTAAGAAAAAACCAGTGCATAATTGAAAAAGGACTAAAAAAGACACTGTATGAAGTATTACGATAAAAATTAATTAGCTTTAAGAACAACAATGTACTCGAGGTGCCCAGCCCCCCCCCCCCCCAATAGAAATTTTCCGCGACCCGCACACAAGGCTCTACGAAAACCCGGGGAGATTGTTACGCGATCAAAAATTAGAGCCTTGCGCACGGACAAGCAAACTCACATACTCACTCGCGGATAACAAGCGGCCGCGAGTTGTCGATGCCGACGTTCCCATGTGGTATGGTGGTCCTGAAAAGGGCCGGTTGCGTGTGAGTATGTACCGGTATGTATATAGAGGCGGAGGTTTAACGTCGCCGGCGGTTTAATCTTTGTAATGCCCGACTCCTGCTCATGCTGCGGGAGCGGTGCTGTGCCAACGGCTCCACGCCCTGGGGGACACGCCGGTCCTGGGTAGGTGCGTAAGCCAGGCGTCTCTTGCTCCGGGAGAGGAGGCGGGGGTCACGCAGCCGAGTGATCGGAGCCGGGTTTGTTCGGTGTCGTTCGGGCGGACTTTCTGCCTGTACTGCCCGTGCTGGGCAAGGAATCCGCGCTGGCCGAGACGGTAACCGGAGGGGGTCCAATCCCTCTCGGGCTTAGACGCGGCAGCGTCGAGTGATGGACGGGGCTTGCCTTGGCACAGAGGCTTGAGGGGCCGGGACTCGGGTAATGATTCGGCGCCTTCGCTCTCCCGAAGCTCGAGGTCAGCCGGGAGCTGGTCCTGGATGTGTTGGAAGGCACCTCAAATCCTGGTGCGGCGGGGCCCGCCGTGGGCAGGGTTGCGAATAGCTTCGCAATGTATTTTCGCAAGCCCCGTCTCAGCTTGCCTTTGTTCATGACCGGCACGGAGGTCAAAGTGCCCCTAATAGCCGGAGGGAATCCGGCGTTCGGGAAGGCACCGTCCGTCCGCCCGGTCTCTTCTTACCGCTGAGTCGATGGGGAGGAGGGGGAGGAAGGAGTACGTTAAATAACAAGGTCACTCTATTACTTTCGATGTTAAGTCCCTTTTGGGCGTTTATTCTTTTGTGATTTCTCTCGAGGTTGCCCAGTTGATGTTTTCGCAGGTATTGTTTCGCAGGCGCAAGGCAGGTTCCGGAGGCGAGGCAGGCGTCGGATGGCGGAGGTATGCTCGGGTCGGCTGCCCGAGCGCAAGTTCCTTCGCTGGAAGGCGCGCCGCCCTTTATTCCGTCCGCGGCAGCTGTTCCGAACCGGCGCGGGAGTGGGGGGGGGGGGGGGTCGCGGTGCGCGGCCGAGTGCCGGCGTGGCGCGAGAGAGCCGCGGGCTCTGATTGGATCGGCGCAGCTTGCTTGTCCGTGCGCAAGGCTCTAATTTTTGATCGCGTAACAACCTTTACGACCAATACAGCTTTACATTAAATATATGCATTATAATTGTAATTTACAATTAAATACAAATTTAAATCTTAGTTTACACGCAGCTACATTTGGCTCTTTAATTAATACTTAATACTCGATTATAATTAATACTCGATTTTCTGATGATTGGTTACATTTGGATGATGGTAATAATTGGATCTTAATCTATTGATTGTGATTATAATTTTTCTTGAAAGTTTATAATGCGTATACCAGGGGATTTATTGATTTTTATAATAATTATTAAAGTATACGAGGTGTGTTCAAAAAGTAACGAGCATTTTTAAATATCGCGGGTTTGAAGAGTCCGCCTGTATAAAAATTTTTTTTATTATATTGGTACATATGCCCCTGAAGTACGATAAAATTTTCATCAATATTCATTGCTTACTTTTTAAGTGGCAGCCGGTAACTTAGATGTGTTTTTTCGAGCTCGGCGATTTTCGTTTGTGAAAAAAAATGGATCAGAATATGTATTCAATTTTGCGTAAAAAATGAAATAAAGTGTAGTGAAGTTTGTAAAATGTTAACAAAGACATATGGTGAGTCTGCTATGAGTAAAGCAAGGATTTACGAGTGGTATAAGCGTTTCCCAAATAGCCGCGAAAATGTTGAAGATGACGAACGACCCGGACGCCCAAGCACATCAGCAACCGATGAAAACGTGGTAATTTAATGGCATAGTGCATCATGAATTCTTGCCACAAGGTCGAACAATCAATAAGGAGTACTACCTACAAGTTCAACGCCGTTTGCGTGAAGCAATCCGAAAAAAACGCCTGGGTTTGTGGCCAAATAATTCATGGCTTTTGCACCACGATAATGCACCTGCTCACACTTCATTGCTTGTTCGTGAATTTTTCGTCAAAAACAAAACTGTATCGATGCCTCAGCCTCCATATTCGCCAGATATGGCTCCATGTGACTTTTTTCTATTTCCAAAAATAAAGAGAACATTAAAAGGCCGTCGTTTTGCAAGCATAGATGACATTAAAAGCGAATCGCTAAAAGAGCTAAAAGATCGAGTTTCTAAACTGTTTCGAGGATTGGAAAAAGCGTTGGCAGAAGTGTATTATATCCGAGGGGGATTACTTTGAAGGGGACAAAATAGATATTCATGAATAAATAAATATTTTTTTCATAAAACAAAAATTTTCGTTATTTTTTGAACACACCTCGTATGTTGCCCTTCGAAAGGCTGATCTAAATTTTGAATTTCAGTTGAGTTCCTCATTTCGTGTTTTAGTTCTTAAAATAAATCGGTAAATAGAATTTAATTACAGTCTAATGTGTTTCTGCTCGTTGCCTGTTTGCTAGCTTATCTGTCTTTTCATATCCATTGATTCCTACATGCGAGGGGATCCAAAAGAATTCAACATTCACAATTCACTCTTTCTCTATAACAGATTTATATTTTTATTTGGTATCAGGTATATATGGATTTATTTTCGTAACGTAGTGCTTTCTCCCCGAGGGCGACGTGCCTCAGAGGGGCCCGGAGCTCCAACCACTCTCCGGTCGCGCCCATCTGCCCATCGTGTAGGTTCGTGGTCAGCCCGGAGGGAACCTGACCGGGCTAACTCCGGGCCGCTAGCCACCCGGGCAGACAGTCCCCGCCCGGATGCATACTCCCGACGGACGCGCAGCGCCCCACTACATACAACGGGAAAGCCGCCCGCGGAGGCGTTCATCGGGCCACACTTGGGGCCCTCGCCTTGGTCGCACGACGATGGTGAGGCCACCCGGGAAGGCATGTACCGAGCCGCGGGGGCACTCGCCTCGACCCCGGACGGATCACCGAAGTCTGCTGGCTGGCACAGGTAGGGCCGCGAGGGTTCTGGTCTGCTAACCGCCCTGCCCGAAGAGCCGCTGCTCTCGTGGCCCCGAGATGTAGAAGGGGCCGCTATCGCACCGCGTTCGCCACGATCCGCATCGCGGGCGCATTGCCTCCAGATCCACTTATCGATGAGGCCTGCTAGCTCTTTCTTCAAAGCCCGGCTCCGTCCGGGTCGGGACACAGCAGTGCCTGCGGCGCCTCGCCGCCGGCCTCTGGATGGTGTTAGCTACCGGAGAACCCCTCTCCAGGTGGTGTTGGAGGAGCCTTCGCGGGGGGCGACTCACGCCCCGATGGAGGTGTGGCTCGGCTCGGGGGAGCGCTGGTGGTGGGCTGTCGTTGGAAGCTACGCCTCCCAGTGGTGTCGAAGGTCGACTGCGTCCCGATAGTTTGGGGGTGCGGATAACGCTTGTGGGCCTCGTTGGCTGCGCGGCGATTCGTGAGCTCCGGGCTATCACGGTGGTGACCCGAGAGCGCTCGGGGCCACGCTGGAACTAATGCCTAATTTGCGGCCGCTGATCACCCTGCGATCGACGCTTTGTTTTAGTACCGACCGCCTGCTGACCTCCGGCTAAGCATTCGGCTTCGAATATTGATGCTAATGCATCTGAGCTGTATGATTTTTTAATATCTAGTGACAGGCAAACGTATGCAGATCTAACGTATTCAGCATCTACAACTTTACTGCCATCTGTATAAAATGCTATAAAGCAATGCGTTGTAAGAAATCATTGAATACGTCGATCGGATTTGAAGAATTTTGAATGATTTAGCCAACTCCTATGTTAATTTCAATATTAATGTAGTTGTCATCAAAATTGTGGCAGAAGATATTGTACTTGTAGTTGCTTATGATTTTGTTACGTGTTACTGGATTATCTTGTATACTATGGCTTAATAGTCTTTTAATATTTATTTTTTTTACTTATGAATTTATAATAGTCGTTAATAGTCTTATAAGTAAAAGCTAAGGTGTTAGAGAGGGATTTAATAATAAAGGTGTTTGATAAATATTTGATTTTGTCTTCTATGTAGTAGTAGCTTGATGTCCTAGAGCAATTCTAATAGCAGTATTTTGTATTTTTTGAAGTGCGCTTTTGTTTTTAGATTTGATAGGATAATAAGCAAAACTTGCATATTCTACAATTGATCTAACAAAACTTTTATATAAAATTAATACAGGTTCTAGGTCTGGTCTCCACCAAGAACCACGTACAAATTTCATAATATTCATGGTATTACAGCATTTATTTTTAATATAATTAATTTGTAGTGTAAAAGTGAGTCGATAATCAGACTAAGAAACTTAATTGAATCCGATGATTTAATTTCTACTGTTATATTTTCATCTATTTTTGGCATTTTTATTCTTATTTTTCCAGGATGAATATTTTTATTATTATAATAAACTATTTTGGTTTTATCAGGAGAAAGGTCTAGCCCTAACTCTGATTAACTTTTTGCAATTATTTTAATTGCTTTTTTTATTAGGTTTATGGCTCTTCATTCTGAATTAAATTTTATAAAAATTAATATGTCATTTGCAAATTAAGATTTGTTAATAAATTTTGAAAGATTGCTTCATCTACCTGTACATGGCTAACAATATTGTCAATGATAGAGCGCCCATGTTTGAAATCATGTTGATTTACAGTAAGTTAATGTTAATGCAATTGGCTGTAGATCTGTTTCGTTTGGCTTACTTATAAAATGGAGATATGATTTTGTTCAGGCTTCTAGATATATATTGGCAGAATAACTGTTTTAATAAAAAGTAATCGATGCTATCAAAACCGGGAGAAGATTTGGTATTTTTGGAGTTAAGAGCATTGTTAAATTCTGAGAATTCGAAAAATTTGTCAAAGTGGAGATTGGAGTTTGTAATTAATAATTTTCTTGGGTCAGTTTCCACCCTGAGAGAACAATTTTTAAGTTTGTGTTTTGATTTACGAACATTTTGTATTTAATTTTATTCTGATCTTTTTGTGTTTTTGTACCCACATGATTTTACTATAAAATACTACTCTCTCCTGCTGAGGATTCGTATGTACTTGTTGGGTTTGACGCACACGTGCCCTCGCGCAGGTGCCTTTTTCTCTCCGGCCAAATAATTGGCGGTAGCCAAAAACAGTTGGAAGCACCGCGAGGAGCGGCGATAGCCACGTGACGCGCTCCGAACGCGGAGTAACCAATTAATGTGCTGCATGGAGGAACTGCAGCGGCGCAGAAGCGCCGCTGGAGCGCAGTTCAGAGCCTTGCGCAGCTCAGTTCGCATCAACCACCCCTGAGGAAAACTCAACATCGCGACTCGCTCTCTCACTAAGTGCGCCCCTTCGCACAGGTAAAAGGAGCCCCGCCGCTTTGCCTTCGCTCGTACATAAGAGGAGCAGGCATCGCTAGCTGCTGTCCAGAAGCTATGGCCTTTCGCAGGGAGACTTCGTGTTCGCTGTCCGTCGCTATCTTAACGCGCGACCACCGCCCGTTTCCAATTAATTCGTGTTCGCCACCCGTTACCTATCGGCACACGCTCTGCTGAGCCACCGGCGCTTCTTGAATGTATTTTGAAATACAAATCAATAAGTTCTTTATTGTGACTACCTCCTCAACCTTACCTCCTTGGGTACTCCTGAGAGAAGGGAGATGCCGCGATCTCCGATTCTGCATTCACCCGTCGTACATCAAGTTTCTTTATTGCTCTTTGTATAAGATATTTTAAGCTTTTCGCGTTAACATGAACTGCGATGCTTTTGAGGGAGTTAATAAGGTCGAAGATTTTTAAGCTTAAGTCATTAGCACGTATATCATTTTTACGAAAGGAATAATATATAAATTTAGCTAGTGATGCTATATCAATAGATGAATGCAAATTGTTTTCTATGCGCATTTACTTTGCAGGTTCCAGCTGTAAATGTATTTCCTCTTTTTTTCTTTTTTGCAGATTGTTTGAATTTATTTTTTTCTATTCTAACTATTGAGTATTCATTCAGTGATTCAGTCGGCTCTGTATTTTGTTTATATATTATTGCCTTAATACTTCTTGGAGATACCATCGTATTTACACTTTCTAAAGAAATCGAGAGCTTTGGTGGTTTTCTCTTACTTCCGTTAGGTAAATGACGATTGGGTTCAATTTTTTCACCGATGGTGCTACTATGCGGAGAGAGGACTACGTAGTAAACTGATCTTGAGTATTCTCACTTGCGCTTGCTTTGCAATGTTTTGCTGCATATCCCTCTTAGATTCTTTATCCTATTGATACATTATCCTTACATAGATAACAGAGCATTTTTTGCTAGAAAAATATATCCAATTTTTTGCTCCTTCGTACTCTATTTGACAAGTTTCTGGAATCTTATTGACATCTGTTGGCTGCACGTAGAACTGCCCACGATGTCTTAACAAGTGTATGTAGCAGAAATCGACAAGCCTGTGCATAATGCAGTAATTTTAGATTTTGGTTATCGTTTTAGGATTATTCCGTAGGCAGCAAGCACTTCCGCGATTTTATCATTGGGTGCATCTGTTAGAACGTTCTATATTAAAATGCGTGTTGTTTGGTTGTGTAGATCACATATTGAGAGAACGGTATCTTTAACATTTACTGTTTTTGCTCGATATACTAGGTTGTCAGTTTTATCTTGAGAATTTAAAAAAATACATATTTTGTTCTGTGAAATTCTTGATATTGATATCATATTTTGAGGACCTATGATAAAGCCTATTGCTAGTGCATAATCGCGAATCGTGAAGTCCTCTAAAAAATCGAGAGCTATGGCTTGACCTCTTAATGCATGAACTTCTTTTTGTGCTGTAGCTGCATAAATTAATCTTGGTTGATCATAATTATTATTGTTGCTGTTTGAAATGGTGATCCTGCTTCCAGTGTCATTCACTGTGGGTTTTAATTATTTTCTCTTCTTTTTTAAGGGTAGGGTGTGAAACCCACCCTTTCACTTAGATACACTGATTATATTTGTACTCATATTTGTTCGGTATCCGAAGCAGCGACGTAATTTAAATCGTTAACATTAGTTCGTTCATCGATAATCGACTTCAAATCTTTTCGAACGACGCAACTGCTACGCAGATTGTTAGAAGGTTATAAAGTGTCCTTTCAGTACCCGAAAACTCGCGCGCAGTATGTACTAGTATATCCGAATGCGCTAAGTCGAGCCACATGGTTGAAATGCTACGGCTAAGCGTGCAGTCCGTCCCGCAGACCGTCTACGAAATTTCCCGAGTTTTTCTTTTTCGAGATCATCTTGCAGCATTACAATGAAACCATTTTTACGCATCGGAATGATACTTGCTCTTCCCTCTATATTGCCGCCCTTGCAAGGGCTGGCTCGGTGAATTGACGACAGTCAGTCAATTATCGCTATGAGAGTCGGCAGTCGTGATCAGACCTAACAGCAAGCATTTTCATTATACATACGAGACTGCATCGATTGCGAAGGTATTCTCTCAAAGCATCAGGCCAGAGAATCGACCTAAAGTCTCTATCGCGAGTGCACGCGCGATAAATCTAAGTGTACACAACGCACAAACATAAAATCACAAAATTTGGGGTTTTTTATGCCGTCGGGCTTTTTCCTCAACGAGCCAATAAATGCAATTTATTGTTGGCTCAAAAATATTGTTGTTTTTTTCATTTACACACACCTCACCGTAATTCAACAATTATAAAAATTAAACGGAGCAACTCCATGTTGGAGGAGTTTCGTCGCAACATATATTGTAGGCGAACGAACACAATATCGCGCAGCACTCGCGAATACACGATTTAGTTCTAAACAGTAAGCACATCTGTTTACTTGAAGATCTGAAACAGTATTCCGATTCAAATTTGGTAATAAGTTAAAGTTAATATTTCACAAAAAATCGCAGTTGCATTTAATTAAATGAAATTAAAATTAAAGTAAAAATTTAAAGCATATTCTACTCTCAAAACCACCAGAATTTCAAACTATATTATTATAGTTAATTTATCTTTTCAAATTAAATTAAAATTTTAATATATGTAGATATCACTAATCTTATTATCGTATAATTTAAATAGAAATTTTTTATGATATTCTTATAACATTCACTGATTATTTACAATCATTAATAACCACATTTAATTAACACCTTAACAAGGAAATTGGTTAATTTTCTACCATAGGGCTCTGCTTTAGTCACGGCATGCTTAATTGATGCTGAACTGAACGTGGAATACAAAGCTACATATTTCTCATATTGGATGCAAATACCATGTACGTGATATGAATTCAATAGCTTTTCCAGAATTATTGTATTATATTCGTGAACTAAGTATCTTATTAGACGATGTTTATTTTAACGCATATAATTTAAATTAGTTTCAAAATCAGACTTAAAATTTGTACACATGCTTAATTTCTTTTATTTACAATTTAAAGAGTGTCAAACAATTAATATATTTTCACTAAATTTCTTTTTATAATATAATGATTAAAGCAAAACTTTAGCTAGTAGTAGTTTTACTATGATGAATAGAACAATTTCTCTTAAGTTAAAATTTGAATTATGAATAGCACTTAGCTTTCGTCAGAATTAATTCGCGTCTTAAATGCACGTGTTACAATGTGATCGTACAGTACTATTAATGAGAAAAGTGGGATAGATATATCAATTTACAAGCAAAGGTCTATTTAGCTACACTGGAAAACTGACGAATTTCTAGAACCTGCTAACAATTATGGAAAATAACGCCGTGAATCTAAAACCATATCACACCCAAAAGCGGAAGTATAAAGTTTCTTCGTATTCTTCGATCTCTTTTAATGCAGGTGTCCTCTGATGCTACAGGACGTTCGCAGGAGCAATGGTACGCGTCAGTTGGCGCCACCCGCAAAATCCGCTACCGAGAACGTGTCGGGCGACCGCGACAAAGGCATAGAGGGAAAATAAAAACGAGGGCCGCTCCGCGCAAAAGGTGTGACTCAGTTGTTTGAGGGAAAGCTCGGGCAAATCTCCCGCGCTGATTCGAGACGGTCGCAGGGAACGTGCTTCGCAGCCCAATGCCTACGTCTTGCTCCTCACTTTTTGGCCGCGCCCCTGCAGGGAGCGGGGGTGGCATTTTTCGGCGCCCACGCGCGTCCAATTCGTACTGCTCGCCGGGGATGGATCGCGCGGCTGGTCGCGCGGGGCGTGCAGCCGACTCAAGCATACGTGTCGCAATCATACGCAGGGCCATAAACAGTTTTAACGAGCCGTGTACTGGAGGCGCGTGTGTATAGGATGATGGCGCGCCGCCGACCTTTTAGTCTCTGCTGCTGTTGTTGACACGGGGCGGGTTTTAGCGTGTGGATAGCGGGGTGACAGTTAACTCGCGCGTAAAACGATGACAATATTTGCTTGCCCAGATATTGCACTGTATATCCATGCTCGTAGCCGCGCTCGTTCTCTTTTACCTTCTTATTGTGACTTCCTTCAACCCATGCACCTTCACCATCGCCGTTTCACTAATTACTCTTCTATTTTTAGATGATATGTTCGAAGCGGGCGATCTCCTATAAGGTTGCTTTGAATAAACATACTTCGAATTCGCTTTCTTTTAATTAACTATCAATTTACTTTTCCACTTTCATTGTTTTAAAGCATGACGAGCCTCCGCGGTGAAATTACACACATCAAATATTTGCTCTTTTACCCTTCGCATTAAAGATATTCAATTATTTACTCTAATAATATAATTTACATAATTTTGTGGATAATTGGCTTACATAACGATAAATCATGACATTTGTTATTTCATAATCGTTGTACAATTACTGATTATATTTTCAATTGCATGCATTAAAAGCGTGTACGAAATTACGAATACTTTTGAGATGAATTCAAGTACGAGAAGCACAACAGGTCGACAATGTTTACAATCACCGAGTTTTGTATCATACTCTAATCCACCCTAATCGAATATAATAATGATTGCGAAAATGTGGAAGACCCTTACAGGAGATGCAACAATTTACCGCACCCGGGGATATAACTATCGCATAGCCTCGAAGTTCATTAAATAGAAACACGCGTCTTCGGCGCCGCAATTCATCGCAGTTCTTAATTAAAGAGCCGCGTGTTCACAGCGTATAAAATTCCAAAGGGCTTCCGCGCGCGCTCAGCGATCTTAATACCCGAGCCGATGTTCTCATTGCATTTTAATAGCCGACGTTTAATCAAGTAAATCCCCGAGGCGCATGTTACGTGCAGGTGTGTCACAACGATATCGAGGCGGATGGTGCGGGCAGACGGTTCGGGCGCGCTAACCCTGTAGCAGGTTGCAGCTCGGATGGTCAAGCTATCCAGGCCCTGCACCCTAGGAAACCCGGCGCATTCCCTGCGTCAAGTCCTGAAACCTAACGCGCCCTCGAGAATTTATTAGGGAAGCACCTGGCCGGAAAATTCTATATAATGACAGCACTTCCAAGGACCCGCGGTACGCAGTAGCTGCCCCAGCACTCATCAAGCTACCTTTTTTATACTAACACATGATTTGTTTTCGGAAGGGACCTCGGAGATTTTATATATATATATATATATATATATATATATATATAAATTTATATATATTTTATGTAATTTTATTTGTGAAGATAATGTTTTTACTGCAAAGCAACACTGTAGGCTTTCATATAGAAATTTTCGTAAATTAGTGACAACATTTAACTTCGCATTTGTCTTTAGAATGCTATAAATAAATGCTGCGTCAGATCTCTAAGAATATGGGAAAAAGACGGATCAAAAGTTGTTATAGCTGCATTCTGAAGTGTTTAAGCCTAAATAACGAAGATAAAGTCTTTTTCTTCGTGCGTAATATGTGTTGACCCACCTGTTAATTGAAAAAAAATTCTCGGTGCCCTTCGCTTCCTTCACATATTTCCCTTCAAATATTCACACTCGAGGATCGTAGAGATCGGCTAAAGTCAACAGATGTACCAGATACAGTAATACTTAGAGACTGAATTAACCTGTAGCTTAATGCATGCGCAAAGAAAAAGCTCCTCCCAATATTTACATGCCGAACATTTTCCCGTGTACGTTTCTTTGAGTTTCATTCTCTCTCTTCATAACTATCTCTCTCCGTTTTCTACTCGTTTTTTATGTGCCAGCATTGCAATGGAACTTTTTTTAACCCTGCACGAAAACTCTACTGCTCTACTCTAAGTTCAGCCAAGAAAGTGTCAGTTTTCAATGTCAACACCAGGCGTTGGTAGTGGTGGCTTTCTCTCCGACTATCCTGGATACACATGTAGATGAAGCGTTCCGCGTTTGACGATCGGCTTAAAAAAACTCTGCAGACAAAAAGCGTATCTTTGCAAATATGCTCCATACGATTATGTGGTCTAAATCAACGTGTCCCACACTACCAAGCCCTCGTTGCGCCTGTAGGGCGGAGCGAGTTGGAAGTCCACCCATTATAAAGAGCTTTCATTAAAAACCTTTATTTCAAAAATAAAAGCTGTCTTGCTATATTTTATAAATAGCCAATGTTTATTGCCATAACATAATTTGTGTTAATATAATTTAAAATAATAATCTAAAAAATGTCACTAAATGATCATTAGTTAATCTGAATAGGACACCGTGTTTAAAACATTTACTGTTCGTAGCCGCCATTAATGTCATTAAATTAAAAATGGTTTTTGCTTGTATACATTTTTGTGCTTAATTAAGTGAGGGCAGAAATTGACTCGAATATTTCACAGCTTTATTAGTGTTATGATAAGATACTCAGATTAAAAATAGTTTATATTTATTTAATAATATTTAATTATGGATAAAAGTGACGAAAATTATTAAACGTTTGCAAGAGAGTAGAGATCTTATAGAAATTCGCAGACGCGGGAAAAAATGTTAGGGAGTGGCAAGCTTTTAATTTCAAAGCGCTGCCCTCTCGCGTTTCTCAGCTTGGGAGAAGGTGGTCGCTTCCGCTCTTTGCACAAGAAATTTGAATGGAGGGGGGGGGGGGGAGCTGTGGCTACCCACTATACGAACAAGAGGCCCCTTCATTGCATACGTTTATCAGACTCCCGCCATCGCTTGCGTTGCTCCGATCGAGGCTCAAGGCCTTCGTGCGAAAAAAATTTTGGTTACTTCAATGGTTCCTAAGCCATACTTCAATTCTTTATAAATAGCTATGTTTTTAATTAGCGGAGTTTTTAATACCTGCTCTTAAAATAAATTTTACTATTCTTACTTCTTTCTTTAATTCGCGCATTACAAAAATCAAAAACATCAATTTTATTGCAGGCTTATAAACTGTTCGTTTATTCTGTACTGGTATATACATAACAAGTGTACTTAATAAGGGGTAATACGTCTCTACTCCTATATCTAGCAATAACAAGAAATTATAAACATTTTCGAATTGAAGCAATTCATCGTTGAAACGAACTGCATATAACTTAATAAATGCGAAAAAGAACAGGTACAAAGGCAAAGGGCTATTGGTTATAAAAGCAAGGTAGAGGGCAGTATAATAGTTAACTAGCGTTGGCAAACAATTAAAAAAATATTTGAGATAGTTTTAGAGAACATCGTGCTGAAAATATCATTAAGTCTTCTGGGGAGTTTCGGTGCCGCCTATGTTAAAGCTTTTGTTGATTTTCGTTACATTATACAATAAAGTTTAATTAAAGAGATTAAGTTACACGTTGATTTATGTTTATAAATTATCAAACCTATTCAATAACCATTGTATACTGAAAGCTAAAAATGATCATTGTCAAATTCAAGAAATTACTAAACATTCTATTAATAATTATTTAATAATGTAATAAATAGTAATATGCTATATTTTAGTAATTTTTATTAGAAAGTTTGTTAATATTCCTTGCATTTATCAGTTGTGATCATTTCAGTAGACAGTCCCACAAAGAGGAGAGATCCTACAAAATAGTATATTGTAAATTTATTATTAATAATTATCAGAATAGCAATTTTAAACAAGATAAAAAATCACTTGTATATAAATAAAATATAACTAAACTTGGAATAGTGGTATTAGAATGATTTGAGAATCATGTTGTACAAAATATTTTATACAAAATATTTAAGTCTATGAATGTTAGTATTAAAACGAGTAAAATATAAATTATGATGGCAAGCACATAATATTTGGTCTATATTTATTTAACATTAATTATGTAAAAATACCTTCAAATAACAGCATTTTAAATATTTAATTTGTTATTTAATGACTCAATATTATAACGTGTCGAATAATACATGTAAATAGCATGTAAGTAGCGTTTGAATTTCAATCACGAAATGAGCTGTATTATAATAAATTTAAACGAAAATGTTACGTTCATCTACTCCAATGAGTAACGCAAATTCAATCCTTATTATGCATCATTTATAAGGATCTATCAGCTTAATAATTAATAAAACCTATTTTGTAAATTAATGCGAAATTATCTATATAAGAGATATACTGTTTATTCAGAGTTAAATGTAAAGGCCAAGAGAAAATAACTTAAACGCATTGTGAATTCGTGGACACTTACCACCGCATTTTTCTTATAAATTTTCAACCTCTCATGAAATCTTTTTTCGAGGTACTTACACAGGGTATGTATGTAAGTGAGGTTTGGGGTTCGAGCTCACTTTATCATCGCCCATCTCTCTTTGCGAATCTATCTATTTCTTGGCGCGCACGTATATAGAAAACGAAAGAAAGGACGGAAAAGAAAGAACGGAGTCTCAATTTCTCGCTTTATGCACACTGCCTGGGCCGCCCCTATGCTCATCCCGTTGTTAAACGAGCGCACGTGCGCAACTGCGCCGCGTGCATGCGACCTAGGGAATGACCTGGTCGAAAGAAAGGGAAGTCCGGAAGTAAAAGATACGCGAGTGCTCAGCGATTTTGTTGGAGTGGAGGTGCTAGCTCCAGGGTGAAACTATGCGCTTAGACGTGATCATGTAGACCTTTCTATAATATCTTCAGAACACAACCTTAAAATTCGCCCTAACTAAACTACATAAGGAAATCTGATGAACTTTTTTCTCGGAATAAATATATACAATTTGCGGAATTTTTTTCGAAGCTTTCCTATTTTATTTTTTTGTTCATACTAGGACTAAAAGATAATCTCTCATATGCATTGTTCAAAAGTTTTCATTTTTTGCTTTGTCGGAACTTGCTAATGATAGTTATTCTTCCCAGACTATGACAAAGTTTTCAGACTTATTATGATATAGATTACGAGACATTTTTGAAAAAAATTTATGCTTATATTATGTGCTTGAAAAAGTCATATTTCTTAAGAATAGTTTTTAATAACGTGTTTCCTATATTTTTTATATATTGCAAGAAACGGGAAAAAAATTAGAAATATAAAAAATACAAATAAATTATAGTTTATTTGAGTATAAACAGCATAAGGACGACTTTTTATTGCTTATAAATCAAGAAAATCAAATTTTTACTTTTTAGGTTAAGACTTGGGAAAATATATAATAAACCTGCATACATTCATGATTGAGAGCAAGAGATTGCGCTAGATAGAAATGCGGCTCATCTCAAATGAATTCTGAAATTGATCCTTGGACGGGTTTCCTCTACGCGGCTTTATTTCTTCACACCACATAACCGTCGGGCGGAACGCGGGTACCGTAAACGTTATCTCTTCTAGTTTGTCGCAGTTTTACGGCAAATGGGAGCGGCAAGCCGTAACGAAGCGGCCAAAATACGCGGCGGACTTCGCAGGGTGCTAGTCGGCCAATCGTCATCCTCGGGTCGGGCCGCATGAGGGGCGCAGAAAGGGGGAGAGGCGAGGCCACTGGCGGGTCGTTACATGCCTGTCCGCTGAGCGTGGAGCACACCTTGGACGCGAGACCTTCGCAGCTAGCCACCCCCACATCGTAGCTGCACGTATGATTCGCGCGGCTCGTGCCTATTATTCTCGCAGTCGCGTCGCGGGCACTAAAACCTAATCTAGCCTAGCGGCATGGGCTGTGGGCCGCGCGCCGCACCTCGCTCTGTCACTACTCCCCCGGCCGCAGGTGCCAAACAATGCGCTCCGGGCAATGGCCCGTGGAAAATGATAGCCGTCGCACTTGTCGAGCTGCGTTTCACGAGACGGTTTAAGTACCCAGATATAGCCTCACGACCAGAAGAAACTATAATGAATAATTATCCGAAAATGTATGTGCAATATATGCACCTTGGACAGCTTTTCTACGAGATCCATTTTGCCTTTTGTGTTCTAAATTGCCAAAATGTTCTAAATTCTAGATAATCCAATAAACTATTACAAATTAAAAATATAATTACATTTGGTTATATGCATGTAATAATTGATGCTTAATAAAATATCGGTATAAATAATAACAAAACATTTATATATTTAAATAAATTATACTATATGATTAAAGCTTTTACCATAATCTATTACACAAATTAACTTAATGATTATATTTTGATTATTTAATGATAATTAATAACTTGCAATTTACATCATCAAAAATTTTAGTATTATTTAAAATACGAACAAAAATTTTTATTTGTTATTATTTGTCGTACAAGTATTATAATTAATGTCATTTATGTACTTACAAAAAGCTAAAAAAACTAAAACTACAACTACTACTTACATTACTTAATAGTATATTATTAAACATGGGGCATATTAATTTGAATTATTTTTTTCAAAAAAACAATGATATACGAATCTATAATACTAAATAGCATGCGTTTACAAATTGAAAGCTCAAATTTTCATGGGCTTTTCTTTATTTCTAAATATTTTTTATATACAATTGTACAACAATTTATACAATATTATAAAATAAAAAGTTATAATTAAAAATTAATAATCAAAGTATTTAAATTTAAAAATTATATTTAAAATATTTTTTTATAAGTAAATAAAAGAAACTTGTTTAGTTTCTTTACCATCCATAATGTCAAAAATTTGAATGTATTGATATTGTATCGATATTGATGTGTAATTATTATTCTGCCACTATTTATCGATATTGCATAGCCTTTGTACGCATTTTTAAATTTGGAGAAGATAACTCGGTATTATATGTTTATCAAAATGTATGTTTGAGATAAGCCAAAATTATTGGTACAGCTGTTCAAGGACAATAATATTGAAAACAAAATGTGATTTTATGTTACTTTCATTTGAAAATGTTCACATTCAAATAAGTAAAACAAAAAACTGTTTATTTAGCAGATATATAATTCATAATTTTATATTATTTCGTCCTATTATATATTTTATATCATTAGGTCATTTTACAAAACTACTCCTGAATTTAAAAAAATATATTATAATTATTTATACCCACATTATTGTATTATACATAATATACTCGTACTGTCAGAAAATTTTTATTAGAAAATTTGTTAATTTTATGAAGATAAAATACCTTTCGTTAATCAATTAACTTGAACTTACCTGAAAAAAAGCATTTATTATTTCATAAAAGCATTTATGAAATGCACTTATTTTTGTAATAACTGCAACTTGAACAAGATACATAATTAATCATACATAAATATACATAATCATTTCTTTTAATAATTATCTTTTTATAAACAGATTGTGAATGTATTTTTAATATAAAAATAACATTTTTTATTTATAAATATCTAAATATGATTTTAATCCGTTTATATTTGATTGTGATAAAGCAAATATTATAATATAAATATATGTTTGATATAAAAAAACAGAATATTTTATATTTAAGTTTGAATAGCCCTGCTAAAGTTATAGACTGTTAATATTAGAAAAGCCGATCAATATTTACAGATCGGCACTTTTATGAAGCTATAACGTTTGTGCACACTTCCGTGCCGGTACAGGAGCAGCGATTTCCCCGTATCCACCTTTCCCATCTCGTCTTTATCTACCTCTTCATCGGTCTTCCGTCACGACATTTTCCGTCTAGTGTAACGGCGCGTCACTTTACGATCGCCGTCCAAGTAACGAGAGTATCTTGAGCGCCTCGAGTTGCGCGCGAAAGCCTCGGCGAGAGCCTTGTAGAGGAGTTGAGTCACAAGTGGAGAATGCCGAGCATGTACCGGCTGAACAGGAAGACGAAGCACACATACTCAAAGCGTGTACATTGGAGACCATTTGCACGACTGCTTGTCCGCTCTGTACAAAGATGTACTAAAGCTGCGACACAAGTCAATGGCAGCTACAGTCTGCCCAACAGCTTCGAGGAGCTTGCAACGCTTCGGCTGACCAATGTTCCTTGCTCTAATGCATACCGTAATGTTCGGACATCAGACTCATTTTCTTTACACTTCTTGCTTCAGTATACAACGCGAGAAAAAAAAATAATAAGAATTACTAAAAAGACTGTAAAATGTTACTATTTTTATAGTAATGGGGGATATAGTGACATTTTTGTAAAATTTACAATATTGTATGATAAAAATTTCAAACTTAAATTTAGTTATTTTTATCTGAAATATTATTAATAATTGTTATATAATCTTGGAAATTTTATCAACATAGTTGGTAAAAATTTTTACAAACTCCGTCGGTAAAATATCAAAACAACAGTTGCAGAAAATACAAAGAACAATCAGTTATTTTGCCTTTTGTCAGTTCTAAATCTGAAATATCTTACACTATTTAAGAAATATTATTGTTTAGTTTTAATGAATGCAATTAAATTTATATTTCATATTTATTTCTAACGCTTAGTATTCGCTCGTTTAACCTAACCTAAGTTATACGTTAAACACTGTATAGTTACTTTAGTTTGTCAGTCCCAATAATATACTAATCAACAACTTTTTTAATCATTTGCGCGTTTGAGATGACAATATGAATTAGTAATATATGTTACTATCGTCTATAAACAACCACTTGTACATACGCTGAAAACAATTAAAAATATTAGATGTCTAATAATAAAATTGATAATTATTAATCAAACAATTAAATATAATACTTTTTTATTAAGTCGAATTATTCATAATACAAATTCTAACATCAGACAACTAATTCGTATGACTGATGGAAGTGTTAAATACATCGTCTTGCTTTAAATACGTCCATCGAAATGTGAAAATTTGCACGTGTTATCTATACCTACAATTTTTCATCAAAATAATAAAATGTACTTAACACACTCTAGGCCGTTGTTTACATGAAATTAGGATAGTCTCCATTCAAAAATAATAATTTCTATAATTTTTTTTAATATTATACAACAAAGAATGATCATTTCTGTAATATATAGAAATTACAATTGTAGATTGTTTAAGAAAAAATTGGAAAAATTAATATTTTTCTCTCTCAATCATATCATACACGGATATAATTTTGATTCGGATTATGTATTAGCATAATATTACAATATAGTTTAAACTGCCTTAACTCAGTCTGGAAATTACCATCCGTTGCTAAACTCTTGGACATCCGAGTACGAGCGCAGGCAATTACCGCGCTGATCCGGTCTAAAGCGCCATCCCTGTCCTTTCCCAAATCCCACTTGCCGCTTATTTTTATAGTCTAAAAATTACTGGAAATCAAGATTGACAAAAACCAGCATTAATATTTTCTCTGTTATGACTTGTGTGCAGACTGATGTCTGGCATAACATTTACACTCGAATTTACATCATATTCATATTTTGATTTTTATGAGATATTAATAAACGACTGGGTTTTTAAATTGTCATTGAATATCTGCCATACAGATTACGATTAAAGTTTTTGTCTTATAATATTTATTTTTAGTATATGCACATAAATTTAAATACATATTTAAAATTATTGTTTTAAATACTTGAAGAATACTAATAATAAAAAATATTAAAATATATTTATTAATTATAGTAACGTCAAATTTATGAGCTATAGCACCATTATGATATTATTGTATTTTTACAAACTTTTTTACTTTTGGTACTCTTTAAATATGTATAAAAATAGTTCCAAATACAAACACAATCAAATCAAAAAATTTTTACTAAAAAATTTTAACATATTATGGATAATTTAAACAAATACTATTATCTAAAAGTAAATCATATACCTCTATGGTTTAATATATATTATATGTATAATAATATATATAATAAAGACTATAAGGATTAAAGTCTTAGCCTTGCCCTTCGATTGGTGCGGCAAGCATTTGTGAAAGCTTGCTGCTCGTTGTGCTTGTGGAATTAAAAATATGAGAAACGGACTTTGTTGCTTGGAGGCGCTAAAAGCTTTTAGTTGACGCATAGTGTAGTACAATAAAGCGAAGTGAGCTCGGAACTCTTCGCGTTTCTTTCTCTCTGTTTACAAAGCTCAAGACTCTAGATGAGTAGCAGATAAATTCAAGGTTCCAGGCAAGAAAATGCATCGCGTCAAGACTGCGAAGCCAGCTTTGAAACTCATGCAAGCAACCTTTGCTCCAAGTGCTCGGAGCGTCCCTCTATTGCTCTCATCTGTCAGGCGACTTCCGACCGAGGCTGCACGGGATACGAGACGCGCCCGCGTTTGGTCTACGCGCCGGGAATCCTCAATTTAGAGACATGTCGCTTGACGCGCTCTCCCGTCTTTTTTCTCGTATCCTTTCCGACTCCACCACTGTGATCGCCACACAGATATTTACCATTTTGTACCTTTCACGCATTTTTATCCCGCACGGATTCACTGAAAAAGTTGGGAAGATGCCGAGATGCCAGCTCAAGCGGATCATCGACACAACGTACATGTATCACGCTCCGAGTACTTAACTTCTCAATGCGTCAGATAGGCTGTATCTTTTTTTTTTTTTTTTTATTAAGCAATTTCAATCTCTTTTCGAGATTATTTTGCACAAATAAATATAAAGTTTACAATTTAATATCACAATTTACAAGAAATGTGTAGAACGCTTTACAAACAGCATTTGTAAAGTTACATAGTAATGCTTCTGTATTAAGAGGTATTTTACGTTCAAACAATTTTACTATTAAATGATTTCTTTGATCATTATAAATCGGGCAGTGCCATAAGACATGATCGAGATCTTTTCCTTTAAATCCGCAATTACAGTCAATATCAGTTCTTATGCCAATGGTTAAGAGTGATTTTCCCATACTATAGTGACCTGATCGCGCTCTGTTTATAGTAGTTATTACTTCTCGAGGAAGAATTTTCTTATGGAACCATGGCTTTCGTTTAGTGGAAAAATAATTTTTGAAATAAAAAATGCCTTTATTGCAGCTTTGAGACAATATTAGTTCTTGCGTGTTACTGAGCATCTTTGTTTTAGATAATTCTTTTAAGTCAGTAAATGGTATTTTTAAATTAGATGGCGATCTTTCAGCAGCCTTTTTCGCAAGTTGATCTGCTTTTTCGTTTCCTTGAATGCCCACATGAGCTAGTATCCAATAAAAGATAATACTACCATTTTCAGTTTTTTTCATAAAATCATAGTGTTTTTTACGAATGTTACAGACATAAGGATTTGTTTTAATTTCATTTTTATAATTTTTTAGAGCTTTAAGCACACTTTCAGAATCGCTAAATATTGCTATTTTTCGATTATAGTGACTAGTAGCTATGTCCAGTGCATCTCCAATCGCAATACTTTCGGCAGTATAAATAGAAAATTCTCGTTTAAGACTTCTTGTTTTAGTTACATGTGAATTACTATCAAAGCAAGCTGTGCCAACTGAAGGACAGATTGCCGATTTACTCCCGTCAGTATAAATTGCATAATAGTTTTCTTTTATTATTAAATTTTCAATTATTTGATTTGCATTTACATTACCTTTTAGCATATTTCCAAAATCAAGATTAACATTGAGAATTTGATTCATTAAGATTTCATAGTCATAATTATAGATATTAAATTGTTTATTACAAAATATATAGTCTGA
This sequence comes from Sycophaga agraensis, assembly GCA_018906755.1. Lineage (NCBI taxonomy): Eukaryota > Metazoa > Arthropoda > Insecta > Hymenoptera > Pteromalidae > Sycophaga > Sycophaga agraensis. Next base: position 136,461 of record JACCIE010000028.1, read on the forward strand.
GCTTTGTTTTAGTAATTCAATGCACTTGTGTAACTTGTGTAATAGTCTGTCATTAGATTTGTACCGGTTATTTAATTCTATTTTCTTTTCTACAGATTTTATACTTTTATGTACCAATAATTCTTTGTTAGATATTATTTTGTGTAAATAGCATAGGCACAGATATTCTGCTCTATCTTGTATTTGAACGAGTTTGGATTCAGCCAAAAGAATATTAGTTGGGGTGCTATTTCTATATCCAAGAGCAAGTCTGATGGCTGTATATTGAATTTTTTCAAGTTTTAGTATTTGATTTTTTATTGTTGGAAAATATATGAAAATACCATATTCTATAATGGATCGAACGAGGCTTTTGTATAGTATAAGTAACGTTTGTGGGTCAGCTCTCCACCACGTTCCTCGGAGAAATTTGATTATGTTAATAGCTTTGAAGCACTTTTTTTGTACGAATTCAATATGTTCTTTGAAGGTTAATTTAGAATCAAAAATTATACCTAAAAATTTTACTGTATGGGTAGATTTTACTTATCTTAGTACCTTGTATATCAATTTCTGATTCGCCAGGCTGCACATGTTTCTTGTTAAACCGTATAAAAGTCGTTTTATTGGGGGCGAGTTGTAAACCGATAGCTCTTAGACTCACATACATTTGATTGGTAGCTTTTTGAATAAGTTTAATATTTTTTGTGGTGCTTCCTCTATTACAGTATAATGCAATGTCGTCAGCAAATTGCGAAATTTGTACACTTTTAGAAATTTTGTTTATAATATTGGCAACATGTATACAATATAAGAGAGGGCTTAAAACGCCTCCTTGAGGTACACCTTTGTAAGCTTTTCTGTGAGAATATACATTAGTATTAGTTGTTAATATTCTCTCCGACATTAAAAATTTAATAAATTGTACGAGATTATAAGGACATCCTAAGTCTGCTAGTTTTTGTAATAGTAAGTCTACATTGACATTGTCAAAGGCACTGCTAACATCGAGAAATACAGCGCTTACATCTTTTCTTTTACTGAAAGATTCTTCAATTGTTATTAATAGGTTGGTAAGATTGTCAAGAGTACATTGACCTTTTCTGAATCCAGTTTGGCTTTTTGGTAAAATATTCATTTTTTCAATATAAAATTGTAATTTGTTTTTTAAAAGCGTTTCGAATAATTTGCAAGTTGATGAAGATAGGCATATTGGTCGTAGGCCTTTGTTGTCAACTTTACTGATAAAATGAACATAAGTCTCTTTCCAATCTTTTGGATAACTATTGGTTTGGTACATTGCATTAAAAATGTCTACTAAAATGAGTTTGTAATTGATGGGTAATCTGTTTAGTATATCATAGTCGATACCATCCCTACCGCAAGCGGATTTACAATTTTTACTCTCTAAGGTTACGTTAAATTCTAAGAAGCTAAAAGCAGATTCTAGAAATGGATTGCTTTTACATTTTGGTATCCATAGGGGATCCGTAGGACACCATGGAGGACTTATTTTATCCATAACTTCTTCAATTTTTTCTGCATTTTGATGGTTTTCTGGATTGTGAAAAGGTTTAATTTTGCACCATTTATTTTTTAAAATTTTACTTTTGTCCCAAACATATTTTTTGCTTAAATTAAAATTTATCGAATTTGCAAAGTTTTTAAAATTTTCTCTTTTCTTTTTTTTAAAAGTTTTAGTTGCGAGTGCGTTTGATTTTTTGTATTCTATAAAGTCTGCCATATTTTTAGTAAATAACCATCTTTTAAATTTAGATTTTCTTATACGCCTTACCTTATCACACTCAGGATCCCACCAATAAACAGGATTCCTATGTAATTTTATATCGACTGACTTTCTTTTTGGTGTGTTATTAATAATGGCTTCACTTATAATTTTGGTAAAGATTTCATATTTATAATTGGCATTTGCTTGTACATAATCAGTTGTCAAAAATTGAAAGTAGTTATCTTTTAAATGTGTATCGACTGCAATCCAATTTGTACGCGCTGATTTTATTTTAAAGCTTTTTTTAACGTAAGTATTTTTTTCTAAGTTTATTTTAATGTTTATTGAGAAATGGTCAGAGCCCCTAGTATCACTTTCAAGATATACATCAATTTTGTCTGCTATATTAGTGCTTGAAAATATAAGATCAATATTAGATGAATAATTCGAATACGGTTGTACATATGTATGAGTATTGTCGTTATGTAGAAATAAATTTGTTTTTAGTAAACTATTCGATAAGTTTTCGCCATTACTGTCGGTCTTAATACAGTTCCAATTTTTATGATGGGAGTTAAAATAGCCTAAGAAAATAGTATGTTTACATTTGCTTATATTGTTAAGTACATGATCCCATTCGAATTCTGTAAGGTTAAAATTTAGAGCTTTATAACAAACTAATAAATCCAAGTTCGGGTTAACATTTGTAATCGAAATACCGGCAATTTCTACAGAAACGTGCGGACTGTATAGATTTTGTAATTCTTTATATGCTAAGTTATTACGTATTAACAGCAGTATTCCTCCTCCTTTACCTTGAAGCCGATCTCTTCGGAATGTTTTAAAGCCTGGGAAATCGAAGTTTTTGCCATCGCAGGTTTTTTCTGTTAACCAGGATTCAACACATATAAATATGTCTAAATCTTCTAGAATTTTGGTAAGTTCTTCTTTTTTGTTCAGTATACTTCGTGGATTCCAAAATAACATGTTTAATTGTTTATCTTGGATATAAGACATGTTGTATTAAGTTAATGTTATGAAGACTGAGAATTTTCCGAGTCAATATCTGTATTTTCATATATTAAATATTTTGTTAATTTTTTCTTGATCCTAGCAATTCTCGCTTTGAGATTATTACTGTAAACTAAAGGATATATTACATCTAGCATTTTTATCACACCATTGACGTCAGAAGTAAACTGTAGTAAAATGTCCGTTATGTTTGTTTTACCATACGACTTTTCTAGGAATGTTTGCAATTGATGAAAATTTATTGGAAAGACTGTAGAAGCTGATTCCAATGCATTTTTAGCAACTTTTAATGCATCTGTCATTATTTCAATATCTTTAACGCTTATATTTTCTTCTGAACTTGATTTGTCCTTAATTTTTGTTTTTTTATTTGTCGATGGTTTTTTGAATTTGGTTTCTTTAACTTTGCTGAGATTAGTAAGTTCATGCGCTATTGTATTTTGGTCAAAATTTTTTCCTTCCATGGATATTTCATTAATTTCTAAGCTTTTAGATGTAGAGGAGGAAGGCGCTTGTCTTTTTAAACCTTTATTTTCAGCTTTTTTTATTGGTTCTTGTTCTTTTGTATTTACGTTGATATCCTCTAATGCAACTTCTGTTTCCTTTTGCGTATCATGAAGATTTTGCGAGTGAATTGGAACGTTTGAGCATAATTTCGCAATGTGTCCTTTCTGTTTACAAACATAACAACTCGTTGAATCTGTGCTGAAGTATATCCATGATGGAGTATTATCAAATACTATTTGTAACGATTCTGGTATCAGCCGAGCTTCTTCTTCTTTTATATACACCTGTCGACGAAATGAAAGAATATGCGATCTACCTGGGTTTATTAAGCCTGCTCTGATACTATGCACTTGAGAAACTGGATTAATACCTAATTTTTGAAGTTGGAGTAAAATAATATCGTTCGACATTGATGGACTGACGTTAGATATAACTACTCGAATTCTATGCTTCCTCTATAGAAGGAAGCACAATTGATGATTACATAGACGGAATGGAAAAAATAACTGATGCAGCGAACATAACTCACATATCAAAAATTTCAGGGAATCGTGTTTGCATATACTTATATAGGCTGTATCTAATAACGACGATAACAAGTTTAAGCATCTATCATTACTTTGTTTAATAGTCAAACTAAAATAAAAAACTCATTTTATGAACGCATTTATTCTTCATATTGACAATAATTAGAAAAATATAAAATGTCATCCCCATTTTATTGTTTTTATATGACTGAATGTTAAAAATTAAAACTTGTTTTATTTTGCATACTGTATTAGCTTATACTTTGTCAAAATGTACTAATAATAATTGTACTAAAAAGAAAAATAAAGTTGTAGGTAAACTAATGACTGTAAAATTATTAATACATTATAAATAATACCGACATAAGAATAAGTTACAACATGAATTGATTAAGTTGATATTCAGATATTTTTGAATGAAGCTTATTAGAAAAACAGATTATAAAAATAATGACAGATCTGAAAAAAGTCATTAATTTTAATCCTAATAGATTCTTATCTGCAATAATTTGAATATATTGTATCTTAATAATATAACATAATAATATTTAATACTTTTATATTACTCTAATATGCAAAAACGTACTAACACACATTGTAACAGACGACAAAAATTATACTTGAGTAGATTTCAGTAATATGCCGAGTGGAATATTGAAAAATAAGTAATTGTTAAGATATCCACCGCACATGGTACGAAGATAAGACTAAACAGTCTGCTGTCACGTTTAAAGAGAAGTGGTAATAAAAACATCCCTTTAATTACTTGCTCACTTATAATTTCACAAAAAAGTCTTCTGATTATCAATGATGGGGCACGAAAAGCTGCGGCAGTGAGCAGAATTATCCATGCACCCAATAACGTGCGAATGTTGTGCAGGAGTAATCGGGATACCGTTATGCAAAAATCCCACGACTCCCGACTGCGCATTGAATATGAAATTCCTGTCGCAGGAGCGATGGTGTAAACACGCGACGGAAGGGCCGGTTAATTTCTCGGTCAATCTACTAGCGGAGAAACAGGATGAGACACAGTACACTTGCAGCATTATGCGCAGGTGGGTCGTGGCCATGTACCCCTTACTGTTGCACCAGAGCTCCTGGAATATGCAGTGGATGCATTGTTCCCTAAAAATGGAGAACACAAAAGTGTTCAGTCGTTGGGCAGGCTGTAGAAGGGTAAGCGATGAGGATGCCGCTGGAGCGATTCGCGCGTGCCACAACATCACCCTCTACATTACACTCGCATTCTTGGGCGACAGCGAGTCGCGGTCGAGAGCGATCTGGCGCTTAGCGCAAGAGTCGTAATTCTCTGCCACACTTCAGATCCTCCCACACAGTTCTCTCATCGTGTCGCTGAGCTTTCTCGTTATTCTTTCGAAATTTATTTCACTATCCTGCGTAGACGTTTGCATCAAACTGATATTGAAAAACACTATAACAAATACTTCTTGCGTATCGATATACTTATTATTAAACTGAATAATTATTAAATATTATTGAATTTAAATCAAATTCAATTAATTCTTCAATGAAATATTCCATAATATTGTGTACTAATAAAAAAGTTAAACATTTTTTTCTCTTCTAGAGAATGCTTTTTAAAAATAAGAAAATCTACAATGACCGTGCAACAAGTATATGATAGTATTATTTTTTTACGTTTTCGATAATTTCTAAACGTTAAGTATGCAAATTATATATAGTTAAGAATTTTATTTATAAAGTAATATTAACTTTTTCTCTACATTATCCGAGATAATAATGTAGAACCGAGCGTGGAAATGTAAGTAGAGTGCGCGATGATATGTTAAAAACAGATAAGAGTGTATAGGATGCATGTGCAAGAAGAGCTAGTAAGAAAAAGGAGTTTATTGGCTAAAGGTTTCGAAGTTTTACCGTCGAGATAATCAGACTCGTAATCAGAGCTTCCGCGCGAGAAATATAATCTGGAGTATTGAGTGAATATATAATATATACTATATACTATTATATACACAAATTACATCATGATCTAGTTTTCCCTTGTCCATTTTAATAATATGAATAATATAATAAATAATGAAAAATATATATTAAGCATGCAAGACATAAATTAAAAGTTGTTTTCAGAACATGTTTTCAGAAATTTCTGAAAATAGCTATTTGTTTATACAATGACGTCGACCTTCTCATGAGCCTTCTCATTTGACGTATTGCAATCACATGTGTGTACTTATACATTATCTTGATAAAACAAGATTTTCTCTACAGTTCCGAATTACATTATCACTCAACCTGCCCAGTATTATAAGAATTAAAATTAATTAAATTATTAAATATTAATTAATTTTACTCGAAGATAATTTTTTATTCTTTTTGCAAATATTCGAAAAGTAATTTTATTCATTGGCTGTTTTTCGGTATTGGTTTGCCATTAATAATTTACAATTATGATTATACTTTTGTTTCGAGAATGTACTAATATATTTACGCTCCGTCTATAGTTATGAATCAATCTAAAAAGTCGTAGCAACAACAAAGTTCAAAGAACGATGGACTGCTATTTAAAATAAGAAAGATTACATAGACTGAAAATACACAAAAAATAGGCGTTAAGTCGTGCACTACCCGCAACTTCTGAACAGCATACACGTTTCGATGTCGACTATTCTGGATTCGATTCTGGAGCAACCGAGTTATGGTTAGAGAGAAAACAGGTTTTAATTAACTGTTGAAAGATCAGAATTTCAACTGGTATAACAAACCGTAACAAGGATTGAAATCTGTCTATGAACATACTTTAAATTAATTTCCGATATGTATCCAAAGACGCTGCAAACGTCGTTCCAATCCAAAAAATGTTCTTTGAATAGTACCCAATTAGTAATGTATGACCTGGTAGAAAATAAAGATAGCCTTATTAAGAAATTAACGAAGCTTCTGCTGAATTCAATAACTGTGGCTTAACCTTTTATTTATATACGTCAAGTGCTAAGAGTAGGCCGCACGATTGTACTAAACAATGTATCAGATTAATTATTTAATCGTTTCCTCAAGATCAACTATGTATACGTTATACATTATAGCAGCTGTAAAATGAATAGCTATATACTGTTTTCTTTCTTTTTATGATTTTCATATCAAGAAATTACTCTACATCCGTATATGTAACTCAAAATTATGATCATTAAATAGCGCAAAAGTTTGTGAATTCTCTTTGAATGTAGTCTTTATTTTATTATTTATCTAATTTGAAGAGAAACGACACTAATATACAAATATTATGACAAACAAAAACCTTCGTATGTAATTTATGTCCGTATAAATTATTAATTGCAATTTAACCTAATCATATGTAAAACAAATTGTTGTTAGTTTTTGATCATATTCGTCCATAGATATTAATGCTTATTTAACGCTCTATTTATAGTCTATCAAAGTTAGAAATCGAAGAAAAAGTAATTTTAATTTTTTTTATAAATAGGTTTAAAGTTAAATATCTACAGTGATATAGCACTCTTAATTTAAAGGAAGCGTCATTTATTTATTCAATACATATTAAAGCCGTTTACAAATACGTTAAAAAGAGTGCGTTGAAAAGAACATGCGGCAATTCATTCGAAATGGTAATGAACTTTGTGCGGAAGATTTAATGCTGGTTTCGAATTTCCATGTCGAAAATCTTTATTTCTAAAAAAAATACATTATGTGTAATATTAAGTTGTAAAGTTGTGCTGAAAATTTCTATTCTGTAGAATGCAATGGAATATAATCTAAGCGTAGAAAAAATAAAAAATCGATACAAATAAATTTTTTATTTTCTATCATTGCATATAAATTATTATTCGAAGAATTTTTTTATTTGCTAACAAATTTACAGTAATTTTTGAGGCAATGAAGCGATTTTTGATGCATAAAAAGCACACAAAAAGCACGTACACATATATGCTTTTTACACCATATTTGATATTATTTTCATACTAAATATTATTATTGTTCTCATTTTTTTAAGTAAAATAATCGTGCATATAAAATTGATTTTAGTGTATATTAAACTTATATACATGAATTAAATTGCATCATAAATATAAAAAGATATTGTGAAAATACTGCGAAAAAAATTTGAAACTTACATAAACAATGATTTTTAAGCAGTAATGCATTTTATGTTTACATTTTTAATTATAAAAGTGATAATGTTAAAATAATAAAAACTCGCACAAAACTTTTAACTTTTCAAATTAATCTTAAATGAAAATAATTTGTGGTCAAAATAAATGATATGAATATGTATGTCTTTATTGCTGTATATTTATAATTTCGCAATATTATTATAATACGCAAAAACATATTATATCAATAAATTACTTTTCAATACTTTCTATACCGATGTTTAGTTTACTTTTTAGAGTTAAAATAACAATAATTAGCAATTGCATTTAATTTATTAAATTTAATTAAGTTAAATTAAATAATATTGTTTTTTATTAATAATTTATACTAATTATTATAAATTCCTGACTTTTTATAATTATCAAACAAATCGGTTAATCGTTCTTATCATTTTATTATGTTTGACAAATAATACAATGACTAAAAAGGCAGTCAAATACTTACAATTATGCATAACCTTTGGTATTTAAACATATCTCATGGAAACAACTTAATACTTTACAAAGGCAGTAAAATGAAGATATTTGCGTACTTTGCATTATTATTTGTGAACGCTAATTGTTTCTTTTTTGGTAAGAGGCTTTGTTCTTAGTAAATATTATGTTCTTAATTTTGTAATACTCATATTAAATCTTTTCATTGAATTTAAAATCTATCGCCTAGATTGGTTTCCATCCCAAACTTTGATTGTTGGTGGTGATTTTAGTGATACAAAAGATGTTCCGTACATGGTAAGACTTCTTTATTAATTTTCATTTATAACTTAAAAATATTTATAATTAGTTTACAACACAACTAAAATAAACTGTTATAAATAAGATTATGTTGATATTTAATCTAAAAATATTAAATTTAAATACGCGATTTTAAAACTAAATTAAGTTATTAAGAAACAGTTTATCATTTTTGCAAATTTTAAATTCTCATAATAAGGAAATAATTTGAAATTGTAAAAATCAAAGGTTACATTGAATTTATTAATTTCTTCTCAGTTTATTCTAAGTAAAGCTATATAATCATAAAAAAATATTGGAAAAATTAATTTCATGGTTTATTTATAAATTTCACCATTTAAATGTAAAAAGGTACTTAGAAATAAAAAAATGTATAATTTATCTCTACTGCTCGGTAATTAGATTTCAGTTCAAGAGAAAAAAAAACATTAATAAGAAATTAGATAATAATAAGGTTTAATATTTTAGATAAGATTAATTTATAATCAGCTTGATATCACTCATAGGGTGGATACTTGCTTTACTAAAATGTTTAATTTTTAGAATTTTAAATAGAAACTTGGAGAATAATTAAGCTACATAATATATAATACTATTAAAATTACTGAATATCATTATAAGGTTTTTATAGTATATTATATATTTTAATATATTTATATATTTATATATATTTTAAATAAGGAGCGTATAAACGATTTCCCGCTCTATTTAAAATATTAAACTATTAAGAATATATATATATATATATATTGACGTATAAATAATATTGTACATGTTTTTGGGCATAATGAATCTAAGTAAAAATTTTTCTACACTATCTATTTATTTTTTTTCATTATAATGTTGTGACGCATTTAGTATATATTTTTGACTATATAAACGTAAGTATATTGAAGAATAATATAATAATATTGCATAATTTTAGGCTCAGATGCTATATAATGGTTCTTTTTTTTGCGGTGCAACGATTATTTCAAGAGATTGGTTACTCACAGCTGGGCACTGTATTTTTAGGTAAATCAACGGTTACTTGTATTCACAATAAATATATGAGTAATGACGATATTGTTTTTAAACAGAAAGGATACCAATGATCTAGTTATTGGAACCGGTTCATTTTCAGAAGGAAAGGGCGAATTTCATGAAATTGAAAGTATCGTTAGACATGACAATTACAACCCATATAATTATGATTACGATATCGCCGCTATTAAGGTATCAATCTAACTCGACTTCATCAGAATATTATTTTTTAGTAGGCAGTAATAAACTAGTTATTAATTAATTATTATTTAGTAATAGACTTAAAATGATTAATAAAACTTTACTGTTTTTTTGTATAAGTCGTCATAAATTATAGAGTTTCGTGTTCCCAATATACATTATCTCTGATATTACATATCTAATTTAATAAGGTCGTAACATTATAACTAAAATTACTTTACTACAAAAAACATATTCCTATAATGTATTATCTACTAATTATTGATAGGTAAAAAGTTCAATTAATTTCAATGAAAACCAACAATTAATTGAGATCGCAAGAGTTATACCTAACATCGGTGAACATTTGAAAATATCTGGTTTTGGAATTCAAAATGTAAGTCATTTTTAATACATTATATTTAAAATGTTAAAATAATATTTAAGCCTGTTATAAAAATGAAAGTTATATAATAGCAGTTAAGGATACTATTTACACAAATTCCGAACTTTTAAACATTAAGATTTTATCGTAACGTAACTATAAAAAATAAAATTAATTAATACAATAATTATTAATTAATTGTGCTATGAAAACTATTTTATTAAATATATCAAATAGTTACTTGCTCCACTCAATATACATATAACTAGATTTTGTACAAGATATATAACTTCTATACAAAAATATGTACAGATAATCTGACAATATAATTAAAAAATTTAACAGGGCAATGACAAACAACGGCCTGATGCTCTCAAAAGCGCATTTGTTCCAGTTGTTGATTGTGATCCTCTCTACGCTGAAGATTTAGATACAAGGCACAGAATTTGTGCTGGAATAGGGGAAACAGATAGTTGTAAAGGTGACTCCGGTGGTCCAGCTGTTTTTGATGGTAAGCTCGTTGGAATCATATCAGCCGGAAAAGGGTCATGTGGGTCAAAAGATTATCCTGGAGTTTATACAAAAGTGTATTACTTTCACAATTGGATTGCGCGAACTACTGGATTGATTATTTGAATTTACATTATACATTTTTCGACAATTGTTTTCTGTTCTCATTATGTCATTATACATAATTTAACACAGCCTATTTTGTAATATACTTCATAAGATAACTTAATAATTAACATATTATTATTCGGACTTAATTCGAAACTTATAGATGTAATGAATCTTTTAAAAATATTTTATTAGTCTGAGATTATGTTCGTGCTGCAATTAGGGCGTGTCAAAAGATGGATAAAGAAAATAATTGATAACTTTTCCTCTATTTACATTATAATCATAGTCAAGCACCACATAATAAGATTTTTATAAATCCTAATATCATGTTTGATTTATAGTTTCAAACTTAACTAATACAGATACATGTATAGAATACATCAATCTCCTTAAAATACAATGTGTTCCGTCGCTTCGCCTTCACTTTAAATGTAGTACAAGTGTCTGATTGTGTAGAAATACATGTATTTATATAGTTCTGCACTCATTCGTATACATTCTTTTTGCTTTTATGAATTTTAAAAGCGTAATATGCAGGAAAAATAAATTATTATTAAAATTAAATCTATTTTATAAAAAATGAGAACATAATTAATTATAGTATTCTTCATTTATCAATTATAATTTTTAATTTCTTAACTTGTTTATGGTAATCAAATATTACAAATGATATTAATCAATGATACTTATAACATATTTATTAATTATAAATTTATAATAAAATAACTGAAGATAAACTAATGTAATTAAATGATAATTATATAATAAAGTTATATGTTCAAAATTTGCAGCTGTTTTTGTAAAACGCAATTTTAAATTGTAAATTAGATTCATTGAGAAACTGTAATATTTAACATTATGATAATTTACATACTTTCTTTTATTTTTTTTGACGTTTATTTATGTTATACAATACTCAAATAATTTTATAAATATCGAGTTGATAAGCGCCAACGGTTTCATAATCTAATGTTTTATTATTAGCAAATATGAATTTATTATTATTGTATTATTTTTTTCTTAAATGCATATTGAAGCTTAAAACTAATTAAAGAATTAGGTGGTACAAAAAACAAAAATTGTACCTACGTGCACCTTCAATCATAGATGCAATTTTATGCTTTATGGATTATTCTTTAATATTCAAATATAATCTAATATAATTATAAATAAATATTAATTTTCTTTATTTATATCAATACTTTGATGCTTAACGTAACAAAATACGTGCAGCTGATTTCATTATATAAATTTTAATAAAAATTAGTATAATCTAGAATTACCTAGAAGTGTAATTCGTAAATTTCATGCATTGACAAATTAGAGTTTGTCAAAGTTATGGACCATTTATCGCATGTCGTCTGTAAACAAACATCTAACGTTAATTCTTATGATTGTTCAAGTTTCGATCGTTTCATCTCACTATCCTCCTTATCAGAAAAACTGTCAGACAGCCTTTTCTTCACATTGTTCCCACGACGGGTTTTACGTCGACACTTGGCCTCACTCTCCTCAATTATTCTCTGAAGTAAGAGAATATCATTCTGTTTTTCGATCATTTTTATATCAATATCAGTCTTGTCTCTAGCGAGGCGTATTTGAGTTCGTGGTTCGATATCTGCAATACCTGCGTCAAGATTCTTCAAAACTGAGTCGGGATATACGTGATCCCAAGTACTTCTTAACCGTTTGAGGGCAGTGATGCGGTGATGATGTCGCGAGGTTTCAAGCACATGACAAAAGTTCTGAACAATATGATGAGAAAAAAGCTCGGCATAAGGATTCTGCAGCTTTTTAACTATTGAGTCAATGAGGTGTATCACTGGCAGTTGAATCTCATAGCGCGCTTTACCTAGGTATTGCTCGATGAGTTGGGTAATCATTGGAGCATGCAATATGTGCTTCTCTGCTAGATTTGTTAGCTTCGTTATCATTGACTTACTGGAGGTTTGGAGGTTTAAAAGTGCACAGCTATAACTTTTCGCGACAACATGTGAGTCTTTATAAGGTGATGTTGTCATGTCGCACATTAACAGATAGGTAGTTTTGAAAATAATTTTTATGTAACAATTTTTATGAATAAGTCAACAATACTTCAATAAAACTCTTTTAAATAAAAATTTTATACATTTAGATTTATAAGAATAACAATACTCAAGTTTGTTTATTATGATCGATGTTTTCACTTTGTATGTATAACATAGAACTATACGTTGCATGATCTTGAAGTCTGCTTTTATTGAGGAATAATGTGCAATCCTTTGTGAACAGAATATTGATTAATTAAAAAGGTTTTGAAATCCTTTGGGAGAGTTTAGTATTAAATAAAGCAATGATGAATTTCTTGGAAAAACAGAACCATTATTCAATAAGAATTACTAGATATTACATAAGTCTTTTATATCAATTTATATTTATATTGTAGTCTAGAATAGTCGAGCATTAAAATTTATTACATTTCTGTTATTTAAAAATAAATTTTTATTTTTATTCGAAAATATTATTCTAAACTCACACCTCATTAAAGCAAACAATTAATTTCTTGTACATAGAAATTAATATATATTTACTTTAAATGAATAAGAACACTAATTAAAGAAAGTAATTGTTTTATATTAAAAAGTTATTTAAATTGTTTAGCAATAATTCTTTTAGTTTAATAAAAATATAATTATTTATTCATTTTTAGTAAATATTATATTGTATTTGATATTTTAATAGCAGCTTTACAATTTTTTAATCATGGAAAAATTATATTAATAAAATATTTTTTTGTTTCATTTTTTTAATATATTAATTTTTTAAAGTTTTACTTTTTTTAAATAAATTACTATCAAGCAATTCATAACTCTGAAATGATCACATAAAAATTCTATTATTTAAGCCTTAAATTATATAAATTCACTAATTGGTTAAGCTACAGTTTACTTCAAAGTTAAAATTTTGGAAAATCATAGATCAAAAATGTTACCGATGTAATAATGTTAATCACTTTAGTTTAAATGCATAGGCGCATTTAAAAATATAAATACTTTGTAAGAATACATGTAAAGTTTCTACATTTACACAAAATAAAATAAAAATAATCATTCAACTATATTTTTGAATTTAAACTCTTTAAAAATAAACTTTGAATAAAAAATCATTTTTGCTTATGAAGCTTACAAAATACCTCATATAAAATAACTTTGATTATTACAATTGCAATTACGTGAGAGATTTAGGGTAATATAAATCGAAAAGTAGTGCAAATTAAATTCAATTTTCAATATTTATAATTAGTAATATCTCTACGATTAACTAAGGCAATAACATACTCCTGTAGTTAGTGGCCATTTAATCAATAGCAATTTAATCTAATTAAAATAATAAAAAAATATTATTTATCTAATTCTAATTCTGATCTTATCTTCACTATTCACCCTATATAGTGTAAATGTACTTTATTCTTACCTCTATCTTCAGTCTATTATAATTGATTAAGAATAATTCAGTGACTATTAATAAAAAGTAAAAATAAAAAAATCATACGAAAATTTTTGAAGAACCCTATTAATTATATTTATAAAAAATTAATACAATATAATATCGATAAAAATTTTGTATTTTAAGTTTGTGTTATAGAATTGATCATTTTCGAAAATGTTGTTAGTGCGCTCACCATAAAAAAGTTATTTTTAAAAAAGAATTATCAATTTAATTGAAAAACAAATAACATTAACGAACTTAATACTACAAAGTTAAATTTTTTATCTAATAAATAAAAATTATCAAAAAATTAAAGCAAACAACTTTAATTGAAACATAAGACAATATTTGAGAATCGATTATTTTTTTTTCATGCACCTGAAAGGAGTAATGCACGATGTACAAAAACACATTGAGGTGATTGATTTAGGGATATCTTATTGTATCACTCGCCAAGATATCGGAATACGCCAGCAGAAAAGAGGGGGTATCGGTCGTTTACGACGAGCCAGTTGACCATTAAAACGAAAGAGGTTGAATTGGATCGAAGGCTAGGCGTGAGAGCTGTCGGTATAAATCCCGTGGATGGACACTCGAGACGGTTGACGGGACGAGGCAATAGTCGTAAGCTCGACGTATATAACTTTCTCATGAGGTGGCTCGCAAGAACGTTCGCCTTAAATCGGAGTCGTAAAACTTTACCCGCAGGTTACGGTTTCGAACGCGCCCCATAAATTAGGTGACACAATGCGCTCTATATTCCAAACACGAAAAAACCACGAAAGATTTTCCGAAGAAACTCTAATAAACTGCACAAAAAGAGAATTTGTTTTAGTCAAGTGTATAAATGAAAAGTCGTTGTAATTTGCGCGAATTGTTCTATTACGCAATAATCAAGCGATCAAGAAATACGTATTTACCAAATATGAACTTACCAAATATTTGCAGTTAACCAAAATCTTTGACAATTGTATGTGGCTATTCTAATATATATAGAATTAAAAATTTAAATCTATAAGACTGCAGACTTTATTTTTGATAGCTCCACGTGGGTTTCAATTTTAAAGATATTGAATTCAATTTTTTAACTATGACACTGTTGTTTATAATGAATTAATTTTTCATACCCAAACCACGATTGTTCATAGATACCAAACCTAAAAATTTTGTGTTTAACGTAGAATGCCTATTCTGATAGATAATTTATATATATATATATAAATTATTATCTAAGTGCGATAATAAGAAAAGTCTGCAAATAAATAAATCAAACAAATCAACAAACAATGTTTGTTGATAGTAAGTTGAATTTTGTTAAAATATTATTTGAATGCATCGAATTTTATACCATGTAGATGAATTTTTGTGAATAGTAATTTAAGGTAAAATAATTGAATTTATACTATAACTAGAGTGATTTTGATAAGTATGTCGTAAATTTTCTTTCAGTGTAATGTTAGAATAGACATTGTTTTATTAACTAAATGCGTATCTTTGTCAAATATTCAAAAATATAAACTTAAACCAAAGTTTTCATAAGAACTTTAATTTTATTTATTTATTTGCAGACTTTTCTTATTATCGCACTTAGATAATAATTTAAATACGTCATAAAATACGTTATTCTTTAAATACATTTTTATTATTTTCTTTCTAACTTAATAAAAATTTGCGAAAACTAATAATCACAAGATGACACGCATATGTTAAGACTTAATAATATTATACATCTTTTTGGTCACTGTGACTATTTTCGGTCACATTCGATGCAGAATTTGTAGAAAAAATAGCGATAAAAAAACTTTTAAAATAAAAAATAATGTCAAAAAGGTGTAAAAAGCTTTTGTTATTAACCCGTTACTACTACTATTTCTTAACAGTAATTTATGTAGAACTGGTACCTTTGGCTAGAAAAAAATCATTGCTTCTTCGGTCGATATACTGAAAAAATTCTATAACTAATTGTAGAAATATTCGTTGTAAATATTACAGTTTAAATCTCGATTTAAATGATATATATGCAATCCTCATGAATACACATAGCTACTTTTATATTTAACTACAATTAAATATAAAAAATTGTTATTAGTATTTAATTAAATTCGTACATAAACTTATTGTACTAATATAGTTGATCGGGTTATAAATTAACGATACATCATATTTTGTGAGCCGATTTTTTTACACGGAATATGGATATTTGAATCCAGATCCTCTGCATAAAAGTTTATACTTTTTATATATCACTTATATAAGTTAACTTAAGAAAATAAACAATTACGAATATCTCGTGGCTGAACTATATGTTTAAAACTTATTATTATAGAAATCTAGTTTTTATCAGGAAAAATAATGTAATTAAATATTTCAATTGAAATTGATTTAATCAGATACAAATGAACATAATATAACATAATGTTTAACTATATTTTTTATGCCTATTTTATTCAATTGTTTTAATGTAACTTTAATAAGATAACCTTTTAAGTTTATTGTAAATAAAATTGGGAAGAAGTAACAATTAATTCTTTCCTAAAATAAAATCAAATGGATTCCATTTCTTTTGATGATTATAATAAAGGTGTAATTAATTTATCTAATCAGACTGAAGCTTCCGAAATATATGACTGTACGTCTTTAGACCCTAAACAGCAAGAAAAATTGGATAAAAAAAAATTTATGTTAAGAAAAGAAAATGAAAAGTATTTAAACAAGCATCCAGAAATTAAAGGATTAATATCAATATTGTTGAGGTTTTGGATTATGATAATCACTACAAAATATTTATTAATATTCTTATTTATTTTTGTTAAAAATCTACGTAAAATGATGTATCTTTTTTATTATACCCATCTACCATAGATTCTTGCTTAATAGAAAATCGGATATTCAAAATAATTTACTGGCAGTAACTAATTCATTCTTCGGAAGATCACGAAAGAGCATCACTGCTGAATTACTGAATTACTTTCAGGAAATGAATTATGAGTCACCACTCATTAAAGATCTCATTGAAGAACTGACTGACAAATAAACTGATACGTATAATATGTACAGTATGTATACATGTATGTAATATGCATATAATGCCACTAAAATTTATCGACTAAAAATTTTTAAAAATTTTTTTCCCTTTATTGAAATATGTATCAACAACATTAATTTTACGCCACTATTACTTTCATATATACATCAATCTTAAAAATGAACAAACGATGATACATTATATGTTACATATTTTATGCACTATTAAGAGCCTTATGGAAAAGAACAAATTGATGTTCACAAGCATCTATCTGAATTTAATCAAAATTTTAACGAGAGAATCATTGTAACAAATACAGAACAATGAAATCTTTCAAGAGTAATTGTAGCTGAAGACTTTTAGAAAATATATGCAAGGATTGAAATAAAAATACAATTTAAAAAGAACAATTTTTCACGTAAATTTTTCCAACTATTACAGTGGATTCATTACAGTCTTATAATTTTAATTAAACTGAACAATGATGTATAACCTAATAAAATTATAATATATACAAATACTGAACACAGTTAGCATACATATAATTATTTTAATTACTAATATCGAATTTTGTGAATATAATTATTTGATTGTAAACTTTTATTTAAAATAACAATACTATACTATATTAATTGTATGTAGATAATTGTGAAAAATTAAAACTAATTGTTCACACTCACTTTCACTAAATATAAAATAATTTATTAAAATTTCAGAAACATCGATACATTTTTAATTAATTTTCTTAATTCAGAAAATATTGTAGTATATTAAATCGTATTATTTAGAAAAATAATAATATATTTATACATATAATTTGTTTATTTTATTTAATTGAATATTGTGTACTTTCTATTTGTACTTTATTTATATGATTTATCTAAGAAAAAACATTATTCAAACTATTAAATAGATAAGCTTGAAATGTATAATAATATAGCGCTGAAGGAATCGTATGCAAATTCTCAGAATTAAAGTGATGTACATAAAGGGTTTGTAAACCTTTAAGAAAATGTAAATGTTTCAAATATCATAAACTCAGTGACAACAGCATAACTATGCTCAGTATTCAACAATCAGTTATTGTATTTATTTAAGATATCATATATTAATATAATAAAAATGTATAATGGTATTGGATTACAAACACCCAGAGGTTCAGGTACTAATGGTCATGTACAAAGAAATTTTGCCGTTTTAAAAAGGTATGATAAACCAAATTTCAAAGATGATCCGAAAAATGATCAAGCTAATCGATTACCAAACAAAGATATACTTGATCATGCTAGAAAAAGGAAACTCGAAATAAAATGTATTGAGTATAACGAAATTTTGGAGCAACAGGGATTTACAAAAGAAGAAATAGAATCTAAGCTCAAATCATATAGAGCACTGTTACAATTAAATGAAAAGGAAGAACAGGAAAAACAATCTAAAAAACTAAGACCTGAAATTATTCAAGAGACCCATCATATTGCGGAAGCTAATCAGCGTAAAAATAACATGCTACGTGAAGCTTTTGGTATATCTGAATATTTTGTCGATGGCACTAGCTTCAACCCGGAGAAACGTGAATGCGAAGCACGTTTAAGAGCAGCTGCTCAGACGTATGAACTAGTACGAACTCCGAGTCCTTGCACTGATGGCGGAAAAGTCTTAGAAAAAAATAGTAAAAAAGATAAAAATGAGATATCATTACAGAAAAGGAAAAAACATAAAAACTATGAAAAAAAGCACAGTAAAAAAGAAAAAATCTTTCGAAAGATGATGGAAAGTAAAAGGAAAAAATCAAATAACTCGTCTTTTTCAACTGATTTCTCTGATGATTCAAATGATAGCCAGAGTAGTGACAGTTCAATGAATATAAAAACTAAAAACTTGAGCAAAAGACGTTTACACAGTTTATCTAAAGAAAAAAAAACAAAGAATAAACATAGCAAATCAAAAACAACGGAAAACTCTAAAAAAATAAAAAAGCTAAAAAAACATGAAAATTGTAAATTAAAAAAATCATCTGAATATGATAACATAAATAATAAATCAGATGATACTGAAGAAACATGTAAACGAAGAAAGCGATCTACTAGTTTTTCACCAGATAGAAGATCGAAAAAACATAATTTAGAACAATCTCCCAAAAGTTCTAAACCGAAAGATTCAACAAGAAAAGAGTACCATAAAAGTCATGATATATTTAATATAGAACCAAAATATGACGGTATAACAAAGTCGAATGAAGTAGATCATTTTAAATATGAAGAAAAATATGATGAGTATAAACAAATAAATCAATGTAAAGAAGAACAAAAATCCAGAAGCCATCACCACTCGAAGAAAGGTACAAAATACGCTGGAAGTCATAAATCAAAAACTAGCTCTTTGAAATTAGAAAGAGAAATATCAATTTCTTCAAAGGATTCTTGGAAAATTGAAAACTCTAAAATATATAAAGAATCTACAAACAAATCAAACTGTCACCAAACGAAGCAAACCAAATCTATCGATGTGATAGATCAGCATGAAGATTCATTACGTTCTAAACCCAAGAAAACAAGCAAAAATGAGAAACAAGTAAAATATAATGCTAATGAGAAAGAATCATTAAAACAAAAAGAATCATCGAAAAAAATTAATGTATGCAAACGAAATAATAAAAAGAAAAATCTTAAAATTTCTTGTTCAAATACAAGTTTTAATGAAACTTCAAGTAATAGCAGTACTTCAAGTGATAGCGATATTTCAAGTAGTAGTGATTCTTCAAGTGATAGTGAAATAACTTCATGTGGCAACGATACCTCAAGTGATAGCGACACTTCAAGTACAACTTTATTTGATAATCAATATCAGAAACCTGCTACCAAAAAAGCTTCAAGGAAAAGAAGTAGAAAAGACTGAAACTAATATATTTTCAGAGAAATAAATTATTTTAATCTATAAATTTTAAAGCTTAATATCATAAGCTTTATATATTATATTTTAAATAAAACACATACTTATAATAACATACATCGATTTATGGATTATCGATTGTTAAAATCTTTTTCGCAAAATTATGATAGAATTGTAATACTGATAAATCTGAAAGTAAGTTACAAAGTGAACAATCTGAAATCGAAGAATATTAAATAAATATTTGCATTTTTATAAAAAGGTTGTTACTTACTTTACCATCATATTCCAAAAATATTTTGCGCACTACCTATGGAACCTAAGAATAGAACCACTTTTAATTTTTCAAAAAAGCAGGACTTCGATTTACTTTAAATAGTAGAATGGAGAGTATGTTATCAGCCATTTTCAATTTTGGTATTTGAGCGTTAGAATCGTAAACAGTGCCCAAAAAACTTTTATACATTCTCAAGCCTTCACTGCTTTTTTAAAGTTTAAAAAAATAATTATCTTTATTAAAAAGATTAATTAAAAAATATTAAGTTTTTAAAGAATACGCTTATTAAATAATTCGACTCATTATAAGAGTAATAATTACATTTGATTATATTTTTAACTATATAATCACTTCATTTTTTAGTTAAAAATAAAAATTTTTTGTTTAACTGTAAAATAGGCTAAATAATAAATAAATAATAATTGTATGAATGTTTTAGTTTAAGATTTAACGACGAAAAGAAAAAATGGTCAAATAAGTTCCGTATTTTGCGTATTTTTTCACCCCATACATACGAACAGTATATGTACATATGTTTTTTATGTATCAAAAATTAAGTAATTTTAGTAAATACGAATTATAGTTAATATTATATACGTAATATTCACAGTTGATTATTGCGTTAATTATCAAATCATCTATGAATGAAAAAGCTAAGCTAATAAAATTATTATACTAATAAAATATTATTCATTTTATAGCAAGTAACTTAATAATACAACGTAATAATTTAAAATTACACGAGCGACTGTATGTTTAAGTCACTAAAAAATGAATGTAATATGGAAACTAAAATTCACATAAGTATCCTACCGATAAATACCATATTTTTATAACAATCAAATAACTAAACTTCATTTATAAAAATTACAATAGATATTAATTTACTCTTAATAATACACATAAATAACGTAATTTTTATACTAAACTTTATCCTGAACAATAATACATTAGTCAAACATAACTTAAAGCTGTAATAATTTAACTGTACTACAAACATTTGTAATTAACATATTAACCAAATAGAAATATAAATTAAGAAAATGTTTATTAAACTACCTCATTATAAGGTTTATAATAATGTATTGTCGTTTAAAAATATAGTTAATTATGTAGATATTCTCTATTAATTAATAACCTATGTAATAATAATTATTAAATATAAGAATTACAAAACTTAACTAATAAAAATCTAATTTGAACTAGTTATATTAGAAATAACAACTAAATTAATTTTATTACAACTTAATTTGTAATTAAAGTAATAGAAATATAACAACCTAGATCATATTATCGAAAACAATAACTATTACAAACAATATTAAAAATGAATATTAATCATCCTGACAATCTCACTCGCTCGTTATTGAACTTCAACCTATTCAATCTACACAGAATACATATACGTCTGCCTAGACAGCAATCACACTGTTTTGAACTTGAATTGCTACACTTTGCAAGGACACTAGATTCACATAAAAAATGCCAAATAACGGACAGCAGTTTTAAGACACTATCAAGCTTCTCAAAGATACAGTGAGCTTCATTTCTCAATTCTTATCCTTAATATCCTCGTTTATTATACTTGTCAAAATTGTACAGAACAGGTGAATTGAAAAAAACCTTTAACGCGTTTTATTAAGGCATTAGATGCAGAAGCAGTCAAATCGGGTTTTGCTAATTTGCAAAAGCGTCTAGCTATAATGCAGACTTTATTTGATAAGTATGACACGGCTTAGTCAGGTATTGAAAAGCTTATACGAAAAAATGTGTACCATTCGAATATTTGTACATATAATAAATTGCGAAGGTGAAAACGATAGTCTCAGCACTAACAATCGCGGAAACGCGAGACAAACCTTTGCGGGTTACAAATGTTCCGCGTAACGTTATTGAAGATTCGGCTCGTGTTATACGCATAAATTTGTCAAAAATTAAAATACCTGTATTTAGCGAAATCTTCGGAGATTTACTTAAGTTCAGAGATTTTTTTAAGTCATGATACACGGCAATTGCACTATCGGTAATATAAAAAATTTCATCACTTAAATTACGCATTAACCGGAGAAGCCTTGCGAGCAATCATGATCTTGTAAATGTCGGGGGCCAACTATGAATTGACCTGGAAAACTCTTTGCGTGTGATACGAAAAATCGAGTTCTCTAAAACACTACCAAGTTAGTAGTAAATTTAAAAAGAGAATTCAAAATGCTTTTTGCTGATTAATGAAAGATTTTTTTGTTTAATAATATAATTTTGTTCGCCAATTCAAAAAGATACCAAACACTGCATTGTTTCACTTTTATGCGCTTCAAATCATTAGACTGCTTTGGGTACTAGGAATGCTCAGCAAAAAGCAACAAATATGCTGATAAATTCGTCATATCTGTCTGCAATATATAGAAAGATAAAAGAATGTCTCAATAAAGAAACAATAGCTTCTCTGCATGAACGTACCGTGCACAACGATATTTTCCTATACAAGAATATTCAACGCGATTGTTTTGTTAATAGACTATACACATATATTTACCATACTCTATACGCAAAAATCTTCCACGTATGCAAAAAATCACTATTTTTCAATTTATTTTTCACAAAAAATTATATGCATAAATATATATACATTTTGTAGCATGAAACTTCTTTTTAGCAAATGAAAATACACTGACATGATGAATAGTTACAAATATATTTAAAAAATAATAATAATTGCAGGATAATTTAATTTAAATTACATGTAAATTCATCATCAACTCTATAAAAAGTTTTTATAAGATATTATATATGCATTATAAAATTAGGATATTACATATATACTCATGGATTTTCAAGATTTAAAAATTAAATAATGTAAATTTTATATCATTCTGGGGTGAAAAGTCATTTCACATTATTATCTATGTATCATATAATTGTTAATATAATGTTATAATTCTACAATGAAATATAATGTACAATCATTGAGGCACAAGAAAATAATCTGAAAACGCAAGTAAATACTTACCATCATTAAACGTACAGTGAAATACCTATCTTTAATGCAAATTGCATTTTAAATGATGATCATTTTCATAGAAATATCGTTAGCATCGCGCATTAGCCTCATGCTACTGAACAGTCAAAACTATGCATACCGTAATGGATTCTTATCGAACATACCTAATATACAAGCGGTCTTCATAGTCGAGGGCTTCAACGTTCAAGTAACAGCACAAGTATCCACATACGTTTAAGTTGAATCTATCACCAAAGAAGTAACAGATGCAGTCCTGCATATGTTGATTCTATTACAGATTGTGTACTAGAAAAAGACGTCTATTCGACGGTCGAAGAAGTATTCTTTAATCAACACAATATGTTTAGAGTAGTTATTTTGTGTGAATTTTTGATTTTCGTTATTGAGACTACTTTTGCTACAGTGCATGTTAAATGCTGTGTAGACGGTTTTACTGTCGATCAAGATTCAAAGAAATGTGTACCTAGCAGTGATGTTTTTAATGATAATATTCACTGGGATTACAACAATAAATCCAACCTCTACAATAACATTACTCTCCAAAAGATGGGAACGTGCGTTAACGGTACGAATAGAACGGTGAGATGCGGTAAAATTTATATTACCGCAAAAATGTGATATTTAAATTTATTAAGTATTTTGAGTATTTTATAATAAGTATTATTTAAAGCGAAGAATATTTAAACTACAGAGGGTAAAAATTACTATAATTGTTAATACAAATTTGAATAAAATATATAAAATGTTGTATAAAAATTTTAATTATACGAAATTATGCATATCTTTCAAATTCCATTAAATAAAGAATAATATTTTTCAAGAATAATAGTTTTTATAAGTAGTTACGAATTTTATCGTAAAGTATATATAAAAATATTTTTTTCTAGTGCTAAATTTGATTTCAGTTCAGTCTTAAAACTCGTATGAGTTTTTTGACGACTTTTACTACAGAATAAAATGCAAGCAAAATTTTTCTTCTTACGTTTAATTTAGAATATAAATTAATAAATAGAAGAAAATAACACAAAAACAGAATATGTAAAACAGAATATGTAAATTCAGAGTGTTTAAATTTTACAAAACATTGTAACTCTGTAATCATAATTTACAACAGTCATCTCTGATATCCGCAATTTTAAAATAAGTGATTTGGTAAAGCTCTTACTATTTTAGATATAATTTTTAAATATTTTAATCAAATAGAATTATGTAATTATAATGTTTTTACGCTGTTTTTATACAGGTAATAGCAAATTCTAATATAAAATTTTTGTTCGATAATATATTAAAAATACTATTATTATTTTAGTCTTCAGTCCAATTTATGTTAAATTTTTACGTTTAAAATATGTTGAAATTTTTTGGTATTAATTTAATATTAAAAATTTATCAAACAATATGATATATTGATACATTGTTATAAATGCAATATTCTTTATATTAAATGTACAATTATTTAAATAAGACAAACAATACCACGAATACTAAAAAAAATATTTCGTATTACATATTTCTTGAACTGATAGGTATACTAAGTACATTATCATATATTAATGTAAGCATATTAAAAAGCATTCGTTTTAGAAAATTCACACTAATAGCACCATTTGCTTTAGATGCCAATCATACGTCCGTAAATTATGGGTCAGTCAACGCAAGGTCTTTGGGTATCTGCATTGATTTTCACAAGAACGGTAGCCTTGTCTACTTCGAATGTTCAAGCATTGTGAAAGAAACTGCTAGTGATAGCTGTGACTCCATCTTCTCTTCGGTGCGCATTTACGGTGCATTACAGTTGATCTTTGCCAACTTGATCTACTTTTTAACTTACGTTACGGTATCTTTACTATATGTGACTGTGCCTGGAATACGTCAACGAGCATATGATAAATCTGTCTTAAGCTTTTTCATCACTCAAATCGGACTCAGTGTAACTATGCTTAGCATCGGCCATTTTATGCTTTGTCACAAACCGCTCAGTAGTCTCTCTCGTTCATTCTTAGGCATTGCTCTCCAAATCTTTACTATCAGTGGAGTTCTTTGGCTGTTGGTGATTAGCTTCGATCTCACATCAACGATTACAAAATTTCATTGGGTTCCCATGACCGGTGTTACTCTCCAGGACGAAAACCACAAATTTTGTATGTACCTAACTTCGGTTATTATAGGCACATTAATTCCCACAACTTTTTCGACTATTATGGAGTTCATTCCTTTGTCAGATGACTTCATCCTTAAGCCAAATTTTCATCTTATGATGGTGTTAAATTACCGCGTGGTTGTTCACGTTTCTTTGGTACCAGTACTGGTTGCACTTGGTAGCTGTGCACTATTCGTATACACTACCGTTAAAATGATCAACATTCAACGATCAACAAGCATCATCAACGAAAACCGAAAACATAAAGTGAGAGAGAGATATATTCTCTATTTAAAACTTTACTTCCTAATGGATGCTCCGTTTCTTACCGGAGCCCTTGCAGCAATATTTGAGGATCTTTGGATCTTCAAGTTCTCCAGGGAAATACACGCCATATTTTTGATATATGCAGTCATACCAAGACATGTGTTTTCCCTACTATGTTCATATAAAAAACAATCAGCAAAAGAAAAGCCTCGGATTAAACCTTTGCCCATTGAAAATACAGCTGAAATATGTTACATGCAAACAAATATTGTTTCAAGTGTATGATCAAAATATGAATACATTAATGACACGATATTATAAAAACAATCTTTTATTATTTAATGTCCACATTAACGGTCTTCTGATCGCATGATCATAAAATTATAAACAATCACATCCCAAAATGCTATTACATTGCGAAAGGTCACTCAGCAGACTCTAATTGTTTAGTAAAGTATATAAGTATTGTTTACGCCAAAGATACAGAAGACAAACTTAACTTTATATAAGTATAAAAATATGAGTGTAATACTTTGCTGCCTTAAATGCAAAATAAAGAAATACGTGACATTTTTGTTTAATTCTATTGCATGCACTAATGTAATCACGCGAAATCGTACATTGTAAAAATAGATAAAATATGGATTAGTACTATTACGTATTATTTAATACATAAGAGTGTATTAGTTTAAGTCGATTGTTAAGTCGAAATTTATATCCTATGACACTATCAACATTGGATACGAAAATAATATTCAGAAAAATAATTTTTTGTTAATAAATTCTGGAAATTTTATCAATGCATGAAGTCTCTGCAAGTCGTTTTATGAATTCTTAAATTATTTTGTGAAATTTATGAATGGTGTAATGTTAATAAATTAATATTTAGCGTTCCTAATTAATCTTTATGACATAAATATGAGTATAAATATCATAAATGATATAGATGTAAATAATTCTAACTGTAAATTCTATATGTGTACTGATTACATTAATGAACTATATGTTATTATTAGATCTATCAGAAGACTTTTTAAATTAAAATTTTGTCATAAATGTTGTGTAAATAAAATTTTATTTTATTTAAGCTTTTATATATTAATTTCCTTTAATATATTATAAAAATTATAAACTACAATATTAATAATATTCTAATATAAGTGCAGAACATCAGCATTTTCAAACTATTATTGAATATTTTCCTTTATACTTTAACTATGCAGAAAGTAAATGATCTAGAAATAATATATAACATAACTGAACTTGAGATTATCCACATTATCATGTACTTTCATATTTTCAAAATTTACTTATAATTATTGTAATTAAAAAATATTAAGTACATAGATAAAATTGTCTTTTTTCAATCCATTAATAGATAAATATATAAAAAAGGGTTCTGAATTATTTGATATATCATAAATAATTATGTTTGTTTATTTTTATTGTGATTTTATTACTTTTATTATAAATTCTTGTACATGTGTGCGTGTATATAAAACTCATAGGTGCGAAAAAAATACTATTTTTTTTATCTCCAATTTATATTACACAGATCCACCGAAACTTAACTAGGTGCGACTATTTTCAAATGTAGATGTAATAATTATATTGATATATAATTTTTAAGAGTTTTAAGGAACAATAATATACAAGTAATACACAATAATATACAAAAATTACATAAAATATATACGGACTCGAAAGAATGCATGGTGTGTTCTCCTCGAAGTGTCTCAAAAGACTGGCGACTCTGTACAAAATACACATAATAGTCATTTCTGCGACTGGAGAACATTGGAGGTAGAATTGTTAATCCGCCGAGTGACCTTATAAGAGAGCCAAGAAAAATATTTATTGGCTCTAGGGGAAAAAGCCCGAAGGCATAAAAAAACACCGAGTAATAACAGACTATTACAACGAACTTTACAACATAATTTGAGAAGAGAACTCGCGTATAATAATTAAAATGCGAATAATACGTTTGTGTGTGTGAAGCATGAAAAGGCGTGTGAATTTAAGACCACGAGCGCGTATATATGATTCACAATTCGATGATTTGTAATCAACAAAATAAAAAGGAAAAGTGCTTGTGCGGATAACTTTGATAGCGACTTGACTCTTCGAACGATCGTTACGAACTGAGCCGATAGACTACGACTCGTTATACCGTTAAGAGAAAGAATTTCTCTCATTTTCTCTTATTGGCGGGTACGTCGTCAAGCGCCAAAACAACGGTCGAACAATCGAGTGATCGTCTTTCGACGTATAGCATGTGCAGCAATAAACAGTCATAAATTAGTCAACCCGAGCGCGTGAGACTCTGGAGATTTCGGCCGCGAGTTACGCGTAAGTCTATACCTCTCTAGCTTGTATACCCCTTTTTTTATATTTCCCAGATGCGCGCAAGATATTCGACGTTTCGAGCGCGTAGCAATGCATCGCTTGTTCTCGTCCGAACAAATCGCCTTTATTACATACTTAGTTTCCATTTCATAGTAAACAAGGCATCGGGACGACTGATCCTGTGTATCTAGTCCTCATGCCTATTGTTTTATATCACATACACACCTTCGGCGCAATACGTGACGGAGCCGCGAGAGACCCGGGGGGCGCTCATAGCGCGGGGTCATCTTCAGCAGAGCCGCGTCGGTTTCACGGCATAAGCGGCTCGGATAACCGCCAATCGATGATGACTCGCGGCCCCCGCGATCACGTCGAGACCACGCCACAGACGTTAGATCAGCAGTTTTGACTGCCGACTCTTCTTTCCCTCAGTCGAATTTCAGGTAAGTCACCCATTAAGTATTATACATGTAATTGATGGATTCGCACGAAACGATGCAACACAGCATTCAATTACTTGATGGACTGTGCGCCCATCGAGAATCCAAAATGTGTTTTTTGTTGTTTAACGTGCTTTGACTACCGGGCATAGTAATTGATGAGGTGGCATTCGTGTATTATTAAATGAGTAACGTGAACCGATTGTGGCAACAAGATCGGATGTTTTTGAGGATAATACTGCATCTTCGTCTAGAAAAGAAGTAAGAGAAAGCAGCATACTGCTAGGGAGTAAATTAATTTTATTTTTAAGCTCTCACATTTTCTTATCGAATGCAATCTTTTATAAATGTTTAATAATTATCTTCTGTGCTTCAAATAAATCATTATGTTTTAAACTGATCTTCAAGTTTCAAAATAATTATGGCTACAAACCATTTCAATTTCAGATAAGAGGAAAAATACTTAAAAATTGGTATCAAGCAAGCCTTTGGTGGATTTTTAAATGGGAGTACTGACTATATATTGGTCCGTATTATCACGCTCTATGTGTTTGAGGAAGTCTTTCTCGGACTGAAATTCCTCTGGTAAAAGATGATTCTCTGCAGGACCCTCTTCAATTTTCCAGAATTTCTCTAAAACTTATTAAAGATCAGTAAATTTACATATGAGCTTAACTGGACCGATTATTTGTTACAATTTCTCCAGCAACCATTCCAAGGATTCGCTAATTGAATGTTTAGTGGAATAATAATATTTGCCAAGTGTGGAATCGTGAGAAGCCGTTTTTTGAAAATTTGACGTTGTTGATTGGAACGTTGTCATGACACTATATCGACATATCAAGTGTGCCAATAGAAATGTAGCATTGAGTTTTAAGCAATTTTAAATTATTTGCCAAGGACTCGCTCACGAAATTGTCAACTGAGCACGTATCAAGAAGAGTTCGGCATTCGATAGACCGTGTATCCCTTCCTATCATTTTTATACAAGCGCTCGGCAATAATTGGTGAGCCGACGCATTTGTAAAACATGAAACGTACTCAATGGTTATTTCTGTAGGTTTTAATAGTCACTTATTTTCTATCGGCTGGTGTGCATGCAGGCGAGAATTTGACGGGTGATTACAAATTGAGTAATTCATAAATTTTCACTCATTTTCTGCGTGTGATTTAAGACAAGTTGAGTATAAATTTGTATCTTGCAATAACTTCACATGTTGCGCAAATGACAAACTCATAAATTTAACATATATATATATATAAAATGATTATCTCCATTGCAATCTATACACTGCTGCATTTTAGCGATAAAAAATGCTTTATTTCGCGCCTTTTGAGGTCTTTTATTCGATTGAGATTTCATGTTTGCACTATCGGACTTTTTAGCAAATACAAAAGCATTTAACAAATACAAAAAAATAAAACTTTAGACAATAAAATAGAATATAAAAAACAAAAAGCTTTTGCAAAAAGAACCGTAATAGAAATTAAACTAAACTCATGGAGAGAACACCTAAAACAATTAATCACCAAACCCCCCGTAAAGAAATATGGACAAAGATTAGAGCAATAGAAGCACGAATTTATACAAACAATTTTATCTTAAGAGAACAAGATAGAATAATAAATGACCCATGTACAATTGTGAATCTATTTGCCGAACAATTCGCTGAAAATTCAAGCAATAAAAGTTTCGACCAAGAATTTAGAATATACAAACAAAAATCTGAGCAATATTTAGATACAGGCCCCTACTTAAAGGAAGAAAACTCAAACCCCATCAACTTACCTATAACAAAAATAGAACTGTTAGTAACCATCGAAAATAGCAATAACACCAGTCCAGGTCCAGACCAAATACCAAACATACTGCTTAAAAAACTACCCCAAGTAACCCTCGACGTTCTACTGGAAATCTTTAATATAATTCGTCAGGATAAAATTTTCCCAGACCTATGGAAACAAGCTGTCGTGAAAAAACCATAAAAATTGAAACTTGATTTTCTCTAACTTGTTGCATATGTAAGATTCTCAAAAAAATATTAAGTAAAAGGCTTCGATGGTACTTAGAATCAAACAATATAATTAGCATACAACAAAGTGGATTTCGCGAAAAGTGTTTGACAAATGATTGTCTACTATATTTAGAAAACAATATAAATGAAGCGTTCGAACAAAATCAATCTACCCTAGTAGTCGGCTTAGTTATAGAAAAGGCGTATGATCTCGTTTGGCGTAGAAAAATATTAGAGGTCTTAAAAAAGCATAAAATCACAGAAGTATGTACATCACACTCGCGGTGTAATTCACAATATACGCAGACGACGTAATTTTAATTGTTAAAGGAAAAAGTACAAAAACCAACCAACAGATTATGCAAAACACGTTCAACAATCTTGAAAAATTTGCGCATAAAACAGGCCTCAAATTTTTTAAAACTAAATCTCAAGCAATAATGTTTAGCAGAAAGCGAACCAAAAATGAAAATATAGATCTTAAAATATCTCATCAAACAATAAAATTGATTCAAGAAATAAAAATACTAGGAATAATTTTCGTCTCTAAACTATCTTGGAAACTCCACCTGGAAAAATTAAAAAAGGACTGTATACAACGAATAAATTTGATAAAAGTATTGGTGGATAAAAGTATGCATTTTTACTGTAACTAAGTGAAACCAATGTATACAGTCGCTAATATCCAGATGAAGGATGCGACGTTAAATAAATAAATAAAAAAATAATACACAAGTGAATTAAATAAAAAATTAAATTATAATAACTGAAAACTTTATTTATATATTTGGTGCTGTCGTAACAAAATAGTACAACAAAAAAAGTATAACAAAATATTTAACAGAAATAAAATTAATAATTTTAATATTTAATTCCAACCTTTTCATTTTTAATTTTTGATTTAATATCACGTCGTCCTGGATTTCGGAAGCCTTAACAACCGAATATATTTTAATACGCACATTGAACGGAAAAAACCATGATAAGCAGCCCCTACTCCTTATCTTCAGGAATCATCACCACTGTTATGATTGTTAGATTTTTTAGTAGATGTAATTGCTTATATTTTATTATTCAAACTTTGAATATCGGGAAGAAGATACGGCTTGTATCACTCGGACGAGCCTTTGATGGAAAAACGATCCCTTCCTTCACTGTATTGTCCCTTTTTATCGTTCCTCGGCTCCGCTTTTCCCCACGCATAGACTCCCGAACTTACCGATCATACGATCACCCCCGGCGTTGTTCGAGCTACCGATATTGTGAATAATCCGCGTAATCTGCTATTGCTGTGCTCCTGGTAACCTGCGAGGCCCGTGAGTTTCTTTCGATCGGCGGTTAATTGAGCCGTTATTATCTACAAGTGCGGCGCACCAGGTTCCTTTACGGCAGCGGATATCAGAGCTGCTGACTTCGCGGCTTCGTCGCGTATCGCGCTGAAGGTGTGACACGTCTATGGGGCTGCGAGCCATCGTCTCGATGACTGCCCTACTCTTGCCTCTTTCTTCCTTTTACACATGATTTTAATCGTATTTTTACATTTTTTTTTTCATAGCATGCTTTTGATTACAATTTATAATTTTGCATTCACTCCGCACTCCACTCGTGTTGAATGCTTCTCAAGCACCGCGCCGTTCCCATTTTTCAATCTTAACCCCACCGAAACCTCTCTTATTCACGGTCTAGGTTTTCCATCCCCCTTTTCGGGGTGGGCGACTGGTTTTAGAAGCAGCCACTCTCCCTCTCGTTCTCTTTCCCTCGCTCTTACAATTTTCCTCGTCGCACTCACCCGCTCCGAGCAACATGGTTAATGCGGCGGAAGTTGCTTTTGAATATTATCTCATTAATTTCGGGTCTTCATGAATTCTCCCTTCGGATATTTGAACTATCCTCGCATTCTTCGCACTGATAGTATCATGTTTATGTACTTTGAGGCAGAGCTCTTTAACTGTGACGTGTTTCGCAAGGTCAAGCGGCAGATCACGTGGCCTGTGCTAGGAGAGATTTTGATGTACCATTCTGGCCTTGTCCTCGCCCGTACCATAGACTGCAGCTGCAGCTGCTTATCGCATTTCGTGGCCCTTGTGAATTTGCTTCGGCCGCTTCTCGCCGTTTCAACGGTCAGCTCTTCCACGTCTGGGGGTTATTGCTCGTTAATTCTTATCTTGGTTTGACTTCCGAGACGATCCTTGAGCTGTCTTACCTCTATGTGCATATCAGCAGCTCTTATTTGCATCCGGAAGGTTTTCTTGAGCTCCTGGCTCAATTTGGTTTTAGGAATTTTGGGACCCGTCCCTTTTATGTGAGCTTTCGCCTAGCGCTCTGCGCCCTTCGTTCTGCTTGCTACTTCCACCTCTTCTTATTGCTGTGCACACCCAGGTGCGGCTTCCTCCTCACTGATCCTTCTGTCTCAGTGTGTGTGTGTGTGTGTGTGTGTGTGTGTGTGTGTGTGTGCGCGCGCGCTCGTGTGCATGTGTGTGGGTGTGATATTATATTATTAATGTTTGTTATTAATTTCCTGTTAGTTTGCGCACTTTCCCTTCATTAAATCCACCTGCAACTTCCGACGTATTTTGCGCTCATTTCTTCGATAAGTTTCATATAATATTGTTAGAATTTTATATACAATTTTATATACCTGGACATCTGCAGACCTTTGTCAATCGCATGCTGATAATGAAAACTGCGAGGTAATGTAATGCCCTCATTGGTGGAAGGTAGTTAGTTCTATTTGAGACGATGTAGCGAAAGGTTGCAAGCCTAAAGCTTAGCTTGTAGCCTTTGCATATTTATGTATATATGTATATTTTTCTATTAAATAAAATAATTTTACTGATGACTTAATTTTGTTGAGTTTCATTTCAACAAATCTTTACAATACATTTGTCTTTTTTTCGTTTAAATTTTTTTTACATACTTTTTTTATCGATTACAATTTTTATTAGTGGAATTCCCGTAAGATGCCTTTTTTGCAATTTTTTTAAAGATCTCCGTCTTTTTCCATTTCTTGACTACTGGGTGCTTTCATTACATTTTTTTCTCAATCGATGCCCATGGCTGTTTGCCTTCTCGTTGGTTGTATCAAAGCTACGTATTAATTGCTCCTCTTTCCCCTTTTCTTTCCGTGAGGGAATCAAGTTTCTTTCTAATCGCGTCTGCACTCATTCATCTCTCATTATATCTAGTTTCTTTCGTTACTTTATATTTATATTGTTTTCACAACTTGATTCTCTCGCGCTCTTCCCCTTTCTTTGGATTACCCGCGTAGTTTCTGTCCGCCGATTGCTGTTGCTGCAGTCCCCCCTATTCCTGTGGACTTCTAGCTTAGATTAGTAGCCCTCCCTTCCCCTTATTCGAAGAAGCTTTGTGTCCGGCTCTTTCTATGTCTGATTTCTGCGTGTTTAAGAGATACCAGCCTTTTTCGAAAATGCGTTTGTTTTGTTTCCATTTCTCTCGTCTGTTCTCATCCGCGTTATTATTTAAGTTCGTTGTTAATCACGTCCGCGGGGCCGCGCGATTTTCATGCGTGCGTTTATGCTTTAATCGTTTTAAGCGGCGGAGGGCGTATATCCCTTACACACGTTTCATGGTGGCTTTTCTCTAGGAGGTCGCGCGTCTACCACTATGCGCGATACTAAGTTCGCTTCGCCAATGCCTCGCCTATGCTTTATTTTGAAACTCGCAACAGTTTGTTCTGTTAGACTTATCTCCTTATTTCGCCCTAATCGATTACGATCGCGCCTATTTTTCTGTCTATGGCTGCTTCCCTTGTTTGTTGTGCGGGGCTCTATCTTCGCATTCTTCGCGCTCATGTTTAAGGATCCTTCGCCATCCGAGTCCATGAAATTATGACATCTCGTTTGCTTCAGTTTATCAGTGCCTTCCTCTTTTACCTCGAGTTGGGAGATCGGCTCTGAGTGCTCGCAATTCGCTGCATTGGTCTGGTATTTGGTAACCGAACACTGACACGGGGGCTCCTCAGTTCTGCTTGACGGCTTCTTCGATCTTAACGACTACGGCCCGGGTGCATTCAGTGCTCTTGAATTAGCTCTTGTCTATCGCGTTGCCCGTAGGCCCCTCGAGCTTCGTCTGAATGTACCTCAGCAGAGTTCGCAACCTTTCGAGGTCGCGCTTCAATCTTAGCATCGTTTCTGCCTCGGCTGCGCATCCTGCCATGTCATGAGCCGACGCTCGAGCTCGTTGTGCTGTTGTATCCCCATGCATCTTTCTTTGTGCTGCTGGGCCCGCGAGTTTCCTTCGGTCGGCGAATAATCGAGTCGCTATTCCCGATAATTCGGCGTGTTTTGACGGACGGCGACTCCGCGCTACGAGTATGGGGCCCCAGGTTGACTTCGCGGCTTCGTCGCGTATCGTGCCGAAGGTGTGCACATGATACCACCCAGTCATCTATTGCCATTAAACATGTACCTGCGCCTACAAAACAACGGTGCGCACCACTTAAACATAATCTTTGGGGGCCCTAATCGCATTGGCTAATCGACACCGAATGTTTTTAATATATGCACCTTTATCGATCCAAAAACTGCGGTACGCACCACATACGTATCATCTCCGAGAATCCTAATCACCTACACACTGAGTGTCATTAAAATAAATATCTTTAATTGTAGAATTGATGCCTGAATTCCTATATACTACCTCGTTCTCTAAATGCTCTCATATCTTTTACTTAATTTAAGACCTTTTTATACAATTTTTAGCATGTAAATAATTATACTGTTACAAAAATTATGTACTATAGATTTTTAATTGGGCAGTTTTAAATACGTATTCTTCATTTTTTCGATGCTATTTTGTCAGTCCAGTATCAAAGTTGTAAATTGCCAGTTTATGAAGATCTTATCCTGATTTTCCTGCTCACGCGTTCTTTCGGCAGATCGGAAGTTCGGCGAGTATTGGAACGCTTTGTAAAGATAAACATAACTTTGCCGGATGATTTAAGCTCTCCCCATTCTCTGGTACAAATCTTCATTAGATTGAAATCAGAAAAAGATCAGAATTTTATTTCTAGTTGGGTTTTGTCGGAAACTGACTGGTAAACCCAGTTACCTGGCGATAAAGATTGGCGAAATCTATTCGGAAACCTAACTAATATGAACGCAAAGACCTCGAGACAGAGAGATAAACGATCGCATAGAAGCGATTTACAGTAGTGTATTTTTTGTAGGGCTAGAATCAGAGGAAGAAAATTCATCTATATGAAAAATAATAAATAATGTCTAAAATACTCTTTTCATGTAGCAAGTGTCTTGACAGCACTCGGCTGTATTCGGAATTACAGAATACTGTTCATTGAACACTGCATGTTTGGCACTTTTTCAAACTTTTTTCAAGCGGTATTTATAACTATTTTAAATTGATGTTTTATCATAAAACGAAAAGCCCTTATTTTTGTAGGTTACAACCGATGTTACCATTTAAATACTTACTAGATTCTGACCAGAATACGCCCAGATTCTGGTCGGAATCTGGCATTATTTCTAGGCATAATCTGATTTCATCACCAGGATATATGGTAACCTTCGAAACGCAGTTGCTACGTAAAGGATTAAACTGACGAAGTTGAGATAATTGTTACTATTTTAGAAAGTTAATAAAACAATAGCTTGATTTAAATTGCTATTGCATGATGACCGACCGCAAATAACAAAATGAGAAGTTGAACTCTGATAGCACAAGCAGCATATCTGACAGCCGATACTTACATTTTATTAGCGTTCTCGACTAAAAAACTTGCTTCAAGTTTTTCGTCGTAATCAATCCGTGGTATCATTGCTGCTTTGTTCAGCGGTACCTGGAAGCCTAAATTTGTCACTACGCGAAGCCGTCGTATTATGAACCTTCATCGCTGACAACGTACAATCAACTCTACTGGGAGTGCAATTTTTAACTCATTACGGAATCCTGTACAAGAGATGGAGATGTAAATATCAGAAAAGAATGGTTCACTCTCCCCAGACCCATATTTTCATATGGGTGTTTCATAAACAAATTTTATATTATTAAACTGTAATTAATAACTCTTTTGCAAAGTTATAAAAATTAATTATTGAAAACTTGGCTATGTATGTTTCTGAATAGAATGAAAATAGTAACTATGCAAAATTTATGATAATCATAGTAAAGAATTCGCTAATAAAAAATAATAACTAATGGAGATTTACAAATTTTATGTTCGAAACTGCTAATAAATGTTTATAACTCTTATTAATAGTTATTATTTTTTATTACTTTTTTACCATTTTACAATTTATAACAATAATTATTGTACAAATATTACATTAAATTTAAAAACAAGACAAATTTTTTGTTATAAAAACATAATTTTACAGTTTTATTCTTACATTGTTTTAAGTTATTATTGTTTATAATATTTGAATACATCATTTCTGATTTGAAATATTACAAAGTATGTAAGTATATTACATTTCAACCTTATGAGTATAAGTAAAATAAATTATTGATAAACAATGAATATTATAAATGAATAATTATTTTTCAATTATTTTTAATGTCAAAAAATATTGTTATATAGTTTAGGTAATAATAAAATATACTATATGTTTTTTTAAATTAAGTATTTAAATCAAAGAAAACGATAATTAAACAATATTTCACTACTCTTTATACAAAACGAATCCTACACTAAAATTCAAAATAATATTTTGAAATCTAAGTTGTTTTATTACTTTTAGCCATATTGTGAGATGCCCAATTTAAGGAAGTTTTCCAAGAATTACAAAGAGCTTCATCGAATTTGCTTCGAAAATGCTTTTGAGCTTCTGTTTCTGACATTTCAAGGACCAATGTATCCCTTAAATAATTGAGATCTTTTTCTGATGATAATTCAGGCAAACCTGTAGAAATCATCATGGCAAATAATGAAAGAATAAGACCACCATGTCTTCTTAATACTAGAAAAGCTTGTTCACAATAGTTCTGAAATCTTTGAAATTCTATAGCTTGTCCCTTTTTTGTTTGACCTTTATTGATGACGTGTACAAAATCATTTGTCAAAACAAATGGCACTCTTTCCCTGCGAATTCCAAATTTTTCTTTAAAATGACCTAGAATGTGGCCGAAATCAACATGAAATAGCTGACCCGTTCTCTTAACCATAATATTATCTGAATGACGATCTGCGATACCAAGCACATATGTAGCAACACAGTAACCAGCACAGCTAAGTGTAAACTCTTCAATCGCTTTATTTAATGTAATTTCTGTATGATTATGATCTTTCAACCAAGCTAGAAGAGAACCTCTTCTGAATGCTGCCGTTGCTGGAAAAGTTCCCTTTTCTTTTTGAATGTTGGCTATTGTTTCTGCATTCAAGACAACCTCGATTAGACCAACCCGGTTATCTGTAGATATGCATCCATAAGGATTCATTCGCAAATCTAAACCTTCATTTTTCCATAATTTATCCATTATTCGAAGCATCTGTAGAGTCAGCATATCCTGTCGTAGATCATCTCCATGCTTGAGTATTAAATATACATCATCACCATACGGATCTACATTTTGGAAAGCTAAACAAAGGGGTCTCATTTTACTATCCATTACTCTACATTTATCAACTTTAATATTACTCCATCTGAAACTTGGATTTAAAGGACTCATCACATTAAAAAACGCTTCCCTGCAATGTGCCTCTTTAATATAATCATGTAAACATTGTTGAGCTGCTTTTCGATCTTTACGTTGCTTAACTTGATCACAAGCGCTTCCAAGTTTATCTAAGCATTCCATTTGTTTAAAGAGAGCCTTCATATGCTCCTGACTTCCACGACAATATGCTTCTAATATTAAACCAAATCGTACTGATACAGAACCAACATGCATTTCTGATCTTAAATGCCAAAATAGAAAATGTCCTATTTTTTGATTATTCAATGCTCGGCGTAACAAAAATTCTGTAAGCTCACACGATAAATAATTTTCATGCTTAAGCGCCTGAACCAACTGTAGCAAAAAGAGACTGAGGTCTTCATCACTTACGTCCTTTAAACATTTAACAGCAAAACTGCGTACTGTCTGATCAGCATAAGCATAATCTAATAGTTCTAAAGCTCTTTCAACAGGCAATTTGGGCCAACGAAGTACTAAAGAAGTTGCTTCTGCAACTTCCTTATGATCATTCCATTCTACACATTGTAGAAGTTTTGTTAGTATAGTCGGAACTTTTGTGATACATTGTTGACGCAAAGACCAAATAGTTTTTCTTTCTTGCTCATGGAGTTCATGTAGTGGATCGCGATCTGCTAGTAATTGAAGTTGATCGATGTGTTGTTGTAAATCAAAATCAGAAACACTAGTAGGATCAAATTCCGCAGAATTTTCTCTAGATTCGCTAAGTTTTGTAGCGAATTCAACCATTTTTTCCGGGGAAGGATAAAGAATTATTTGATCTCTAATATAGCTTGGGAAAGTTAACATAAGGGCCGCTGCCCGATCAATATGTGGATTAGAAACTACAGTTCCCAATGGATGAAGTAAATCTTCATTCTGAATATCTTCAGCATATGCCCATGTATAAAGAGTCATAGCGCCAGTTTTTAATTGACTTTTAAAATCATAAATAGTAGTGTTTGCCCAACATAATGGATTGATAAAATACTCTTGTTTAGAATCTTTAACAAGTTTTCGACTTTTGATACCTTTTGATGTTTTACCTATCTCATACAGTACACAACACAATCGTGTGTTTCTAGGAATATCACGAATTTTTATATCAAAACTGAGTGTTTCTTCCCACTCACAACTTCCATCGGATCTAACGACAATATCTTTCGTTTTTTGACTTTCACACAGAGATTTTCCACCATGGAATAAACCGGCTTGCAGACCAACATCAACTGTTCTATGAGCAGCATCGCAATTAAGACGAGAAATTCCATTGACATTAAATTTGAATTCATCTTCAATATTCCATGAATAAGTATACTTTCCCTTTTTACGTAACGTTAATGTCGAAAACGATGGTCTTGTACCGCGACTTAAAATATCTGAATCAGGATCTTCATAATCATGATCTTTATAAACGGGAATACTATTTATACTAAGAGCAACAAGTACTGGAACAACATCTTTCGCTATGCAATCTTGAACATAACTGAATTGGATAAGCGGACAATCGCTTAAAAGATATTCCTCTTGTCCACAGACTTTTAATGTAAAATCTCTGGGCCGTTCATCGCGTAGAGTCAAAGTATTTGCACGCTTATTTAATGCTAATACAACAAGCTGTCGAGGTGTTGTTGCATGGGGAACTAAAAAAGTGTATGAAGTATCCGCATTTTCAAACTTAATAACTAGTTTTATATTTCCATCTTTAAGAGGAGATTCAATATTTTTAGGAATATTTGAAGAAGAGGCCAATCTAGATGGAAATTGATAAAGGACTTTTTCAGTCCAAGATTTTTTCTGCCTATCTAAAGCAATTTCATCTCCAAGTAATCTCATTTTCCATCGAAAATCATTTACTTCTGAATTCTTCAAAGCAACAAATTCATGCAAACCTTTACTGATAAGCAATCCAATCTGAGAATCCAAATTTCTATCTACTTTAATATCTTCCTTCTCAACTAGTTTAAGTACAGAACAAAACGGCTTTATATCACACAAACGCCGACTTTCATCCCTTAACTCTTCAGATTCAGCATTTGAATTGATACATAAGAATACATAAGACTGTGAATCTTTTAATATTCCATGCAGTGGATATTTACTTGCTTCATCCCACAGATCCTCTTTTATTTCAGCTAAAGTTGTATTACGATTAGTTTCAAACGGAATAACTACCCCATTAGGCATCAAGCATGTTAGCTCAACAACTTCTGTCGGTGTTTTTATCCAGAAGTTGTATGTGTAATTATTTGGAATATGAACCATTTTATTTCTTGTTTCACCAAAGTAATGCAAATCTAACAATTCAGAAAGCAACTGTTGATCTGATATATTCTCTTCAGCCATCACAATACATGTATTAATGAATCATCATTGTATCTATAATGACTTTATAGTACCTGAAAATACACATATTATATTAAAACATATAGCAGTATTCAATTTGTTAATAATTAATTATTAAATTTATCTGTAAGTATACATTTTCTAATTTATCAGTTATTGTAATAAAGAAAAATTAAAAAAGTAATAAAATTACAATTTTTGTTTTTATTTAGAGTTAGAAACAATAAAAAATACACATCTTCAAATTAATACCATGTACAAACAACAGCATCCAGAACCAGAATGTACAATATCAAAATAATAAACAAAATTACAAAAATTTCCTGTATGTGAATTTTTTAATTATGTTATTAAATATTACTGCTATATATAAATAATATTAAATATAAATATTATTAACTTTTAGTTACTTTTAAATAATATCATTCAAACACTAAAACTATATAAAATTGTACTTTAGCTAGCTCTCTAACAATGACAAATACATTTTGTTCAAAATATTAAATAAAATGTGTATATTATATTTTTTTTACTCGTTTATGATGTACCATATGTCGATATATATCATAAAAAAATTTATATTTAGGAAAATTCAAGGGATTTTGTTTCATTTCAATTTCATCATTTAATTCTCTAAGATAAATTTATTAGAATTAATTAATAGCAATGTGCATCACTCAATTGTTTACATTTGATTTACTATTTATATACATACAGAGACACACAAAATTAGATATATTTTTGAACATTTATCTAAAAAAATATTTTTGAAATCATTAATTAAGATCATTAATTAATTTGATTTACCATTTTTACATCGAGCATAGTTTATTTATAAAAAAAAATATTATAAAAATTGAACCTCAAATACAAACTACGTAAAGGTTTTAGTGAATTTTGAACGTAACAACATTTTATTTTTTATAAAAGTTTTCTAATTGGAAAGACAATTTAGATGTTAGTAAATTGGTGTCAGACTATTTACTTTTAACGAAGTTAAGTTATAAGATTGAAATTTTGCTAAAAATATATAATTACTTTTGTTTAAAAACAATTTGTTCATTATCAACATACTTTTCTTTCAACTTGGTTGAAATAGCTTCAATTTGCAGAATTCGGACTAACGTTATTAAATTTAATTGAAATCACACATAGATTCGTCATTTATTAACTTATATTATTTTTAAATATTACCTTGTTTGATATATTGCACTATGGTACATCACAAATCCTTAGTCTTTTATTCTACTGAAGATCTCTAAAATAAGTAGCATTCATTTCGATTTATTCGTCGTTCGATAAAAATTTAATACAGGTTACATAAAATTACCTTTCGCCTTTTTTTCTTGCGCATGTTACATAGTAATTTATGAAAGTCTTGGTCACAACTCATAATAATTGAAACACTTGGCTTGAAACAGTATTCTGACGAAGAAGTAAAACAGCCTTAATAAACAAATAGTTAGATACTACCCATATAGTATACAATACAAAATATTATTACAAATAATTTGTAGACAGTTTCTCACGCTTTAGTTGGCACGGGTAAAGTTGGGTGAGCTTACGTATGCCAAACGAAGATAGCGTCTATATTAGTTGCGTATAAGCCAAACTCAGGAGGGAACATTGGGCAAGACGCAAGTACTTCGCTGCAGCTCAATAGTTATTGGTCACGCCAACGATGGCGCTGCATAGCAAACATACCTTATATGACTTCGGACTTTAGAGTATGGATATCTTTGTCTTAACACGCCTGCGCATAGCGATTTCGATGTCAATGTGCACTGATTGGCGGCAGTGTGACTAGACCGTCCACCCCGATGGTGCATGCGCAGTAGCGCCTAGCGCTGATTGGCTGCTAAGCGCGCTTATAATTCAAAGAGTGCTAGAAGACAGATGGGGAATTAATAAAGCCCGATGTTATGTTTATTTTAAACATTGCATTATTGCAATATTAAATGTAATTAGTATATATATATATAATTATTAATAATTATTAAATTAAATAGTAATTAAATAATAATTAAAAATAAATATTAAAAAAGATTATTTAATTATTTTAATAATAAAGATTATTAAATGGCAATTTCCACACGACCCAAGAAGTATTGACAAACGTGCGTTAAGTTTTTTAAAAAAATTTAACATTCATACTATTTGAAAAGAATTAAAAATTAAAAGATTAAAAAATGTGGAACCTTTCGCCAGGAGCCCTATGAAAACCACATTAAATTATTAGAAGATGATTTTATATGAATTATTTATTTATTTATATTTATATGAATTAAATTATTATAAAATGGATAGCCATTATTAAGTGTAGACGTTTTCAGCTAACAAAGTATATAAAATAACATTAAATCACTGACTCGGTTAGACTAATTTTTAAAAGAGTTAATATTTATTTGTCATATAAATTTTTACTACTAAAATATAGAAAATGATTATCATTTAAAAAATTTAAACTATTTAAATTAAATGCTTGACCAACAGATCGTAAAAAGCATCGTGAATTTAATAATTCTATTTCCGTTTGATTTGATTTTTCATCTTTTAATTCAT
Source organism: Sycophaga agraensis (assembly GCA_018906755.1). Classification (NCBI taxonomy): domain Eukaryota; kingdom Metazoa; phylum Arthropoda; class Insecta; order Hymenoptera; family Pteromalidae; genus Sycophaga; species Sycophaga agraensis. The sequence continues at coordinate 179,777 of JACCIE010000028.1, forward strand.
TAACATCAGAAAATGTTCTTTCTAGTTCCGCATTTGAATGCGAAAGAAAAAAAATAGCCGATACTAATGAAGTTAAAGATGGAAATAGGAATTTATCACCCGAAATATCTTTTAAATTAAAAATAATACGCCAAAATTCTTGAACATCTAAATTTATGTATTTTTCAACAATTTCTGATTTAAAATGATATGCTAAATTTCTCCATTCATAAGCTAGTTGATTGTTATTCAAAAAAGGAAAATATTTATGTATATGACGCAAATCTGGTAGATTATTACGTTTTTCTTTATTTAAAGCAACTGAGAGCTGCACGAATTCAAATAATTTAAAAAAATCGCGGTGTTGCAAAAATCTATCCCTCATTTCTTTGACGGCGGTTATATAAAACTTTTGGCAATTTATTTGAATTAATCTAACTTCATCAGTGGATAATTTTTCTAAAATTTCTTCGCAAACGGGTCCTAGATAAATGTTATCTAAGGATTTAAAATTTTGTAAGATATCAAAATCTGTTGAAATCATCAGCGAAAGTGCATTGTTTTGAATGAAACAATTATTTAATATTTATTTTTAATTATTATTTAATTACTACCTAATTTAATAATTATTAATAAGTATATGTATACTAATTACATTTAATATTGCAATAAAGAAATTTTTAAAATAAACATAACATCGGGCTTTATTAATTCCCCATCTGTTTTCTAGCACGCTTTGAATTATAAACGCGCTTAGCAGCCAATCAGCGCTAGGCGATACTGCGCATGCACCATCGAGGTGCACGGTCTAGTCACACTGATTGGCGGATAGCGCTTATGCACTGTACTGTAGAAGAATAAAAAAATGTTTGCTAAACTAGATTCAAATAATTATTATTGTTCAGAGAATCTAATATTTTTATTTATGTTAATAGATATATTTTATAAATATTCATATAATTATTTAATAAAATGCATATTTAAAGAAATTACAAATTAGTTTTAAAAAGACAATACTAATATTAAAATAATACATAAATGCTTAAATCATATTATAATAAAATTAGAATATAAATCCTTCTAGGACAAAAAGATCTAATTATTACATTAATCATCATCTATTTTTGTTACTAACAATTTCATTGACAAAATTCAAATTTTTTAATTTTTTTTTCAATTTGAAAATTAATAAAACAATCTAATTATTCTAAAAAAAATTATAACATTAAAAATAACATAAAATACTCATTACACTATAGGTTCTCAAAGCCTTCAATCTGATTATTAAAAGTGCAGAAAGTTGAAAGAGACTAAAAAATTCATTAATTTCATTTAAAGTTATCTCTGCTGGTTACAAGTGTATACATATAAGAGTAGAGTTGCTGCAAAAATATTGTGAAAAATAGGATGTTAATTTGTACTAAAATGGCATCTAATTCATAATTTGTGCAAATTGTATTACATACTAATTGTGTTGTATACTATTGAAATTTTACACAAGGTTTGGCGCCACGGATTTCAAACCACAATAATTTTCTTTGTGATCCGCTTTTGAAAATCCTTTGTTTTATATTACAAAATCCTCGTTAAAATTTTTAATTATAAATTAATTGGAGGCTATTAAGAATTATGTAAATTAAAGTATGAGTATATCTATACAAACAACATTACAAAAATTATAAAAATACAGAGGATCCCAGTAAAAATACATAACAAATTTCCATAAAAGTTTTATTTATTATGCTACAGCATATTACAACTTAGTTAAAAAGTGAAAAAACAAAGATACATGTTTCTCTTGGTATCATTAAAATTAATAATAAAGTTAAAAATTGAATACAGCTAAAGTAAAATTTAATATTTTTTAAATCATATTATTCTATATATTTGTACAATTTATTCCTATTTTCATGATTATATTATTTAGATGCTCAAAATAAATTCTTCGAAATTTAGCTTCGATTAGCTAGGTATTGATATGTTTATAAAACAATTACACTACTGAATAACTTTTATGACTTGATTATAGATGCATAGAGATTGATTTTCAAAATTCTTTATGAAGTCGACAAAGCCATAATAGGTTTAGAAGATTGTAGAAGTATAAACTTAGTAAAGTGAACTATATCTCAATAAACATTTTGGTCAACATTTTTTTCGATATTTTCAGACACTGTTCTTTCATGACACTAACAAATTTAAATTACAAATCCATCACGCGAACTATTAGTGAGGGACCAGACGACGAGTGATAAAAATCGGCTTTCTTCGAGACTTGCTTTTTAGTGGTTATTATGCAAATCATCTTCAAAATAAAAGCTATATTTGAACCAACTCCGCTTGTTTGACTCACCATCCTTCCCGCACAACATAGTGATTTCTGGACTGGAGACTGTCAGTAAGCTTGCAACCGAAGAATTGTAATTGATTATTGCAATACTGCATATGAAAGTAGGTGTTAAAGGTTACACCTTACTAATGATATAATGCTTAAGTTTAGAAAATTGAAATTTAAAATAAAAGTAATACATTCCATTATATTACATAATACGAAGTTCCTTTTATAATGCAGAAAAAAGTTTATCCTCTTAAACTTTTTAGCAGTATCCAAATTTTATATAACGTTGATTTGTGGATACGTGATCCATCGCAAAAAGATGTACACGATGCATCGACAAGTATGTGGGTAAACATTCTTCAATTCATTTGGAAATATTTAATTTATAAGCTGTGATGTCGGCGTCACTTGGCTTATGCTAGGGATCGAGGCTTGTAATGGGCTAGAAGAGCTTCTAAATCTTGGGAGGTAAACCGTAGAAATTGAAGGGAGGTCCTATGTGTCAAGAATGGTGGGAGGAAAGGAGTTGACTTCTACCTCAACAGGTCCTTTTGGCCTATACGGAGAAGTCGGGGGAGTTAAGGAGAGACAACCTGACATAAAGAAAGTCCCTGGACCAACTACGATAATGTTCCGGAACACCCGTGGAAAAAGGATTAGGAGGAAAGGATGATATGTGTTGAAGCTGGATGTGAATTTTTTCACTGCTTCTGCCGTGCGCCAAGTAATATTGCACGGCTGATTGAAATAATGACAATACAATGTATTTGATTAACCAAAACACTTATTTATTAAACTGCGTACAGCAGAAATATTTATAAGTTTTAAAATGTAGCGAATAATTTGCACGTTGTGCGTTCAGCGCGGTGTCGAAGACGGATCTGAAGTGGACAAGCGTTCGCATTAAGAAGCAAGGTTCAGAAAATAAAAAAGGTGGGGACAGGTAGGAGGAAAAATGACTATTGGTTCAGCAGCCAAAGTGCATTTTAGGCATATGCGACAGGAGGTATTGGAAAGGACTGTAAGAAAGGGTCAGGGGTCATAAATGACCTTTCGGCCGCCTCGCACTTACGTTGTCTGCGTTTATTATATTCATCGACGCGACGGTTAAGCACGTTTTAAGTAAATACTGCGCGTTACAAAGTACTCATAAAAATTTGGGAAATACGCGTATTTATTATTTTACTAGAATTTTAAAAGTGGTTCGGTGAGCCCGCTTTACTAAATTTGGCAGTTTTAAAAAGATTAAGAAATAATGTGCAGATGTGCGGCTATTTGTGATATTTCGATGAGTAAAATACAGAAAAAGGATAAATCTTAAAGTTACAATACATGGTAAATATATTCATTAATTTCGAATAAGAATAAATAATGATTTCATATTGTTACGGCGTAACATGCCGCCCGCCATTGATTGCTTGCGATCAATACTAGAATAAAATAGAGAGATAAGTTAAGATATATTATTGTATACATATTATAATGATTAAAATTAATTTACTGTCTCTATGGGAAGTATAGCTATTTTCTTGATTGATCGTTTGTAAATCCCATCTATAGTTTTGACACTAACAACACGTATCACACCGTCTTCACCAGGATGGATGTCAATAATTTGTCCAAGAGACCAGCTGAGAGGAGGTAAATTGTCCTCCTTTAAAAGTACCATGGATCCCATGGTTATTTTCTCTTGATTTTCCGTGGACATCCATTTTCGTCTAAGGTTTAACTCATTTAGGTATTCTGTCTGCCATCTCTTCCAGAAATGCTGTTTTAACTGCTTTAAACGCTCCCAATTATTTAATCGATTAGTTGGTACTGTGCAGGTTAAATCTTTATCCGAAATAGTCGTTATCGAATCACTGATCAAAAAATGTGCAAGAGTGAGGGCAAGGAGATCGTTGGGATCGGATGAAACTGGTGTTAAAGGGCGGAAGTTAAGGATGGCCTCGATTTCGATTACGTGTGTATTAAATTCTTCGTAACTTAATAAAGCATTGCCTATTGTTCGCAAAAAATGTTTTTTGAATGATTTAACGGCTGCTTCCCATAATCCTCCAAAATGAGGTGACTTGGTGGCGAAAAATGCCAGTTAATGCCTTCGTTTGCTAAAGTATCCCCAATTGTATTGTTGAAATCGTTAGATTTAATTAAAGAATATAGCCTTTTTAACTCGTTATTTGCCCCAACAAAGTTGGTTGCGTTATCTGAATAGATATTTTTGCATTTTCCTCTTCGAGAAAAGAATCTTCGCAGACTACTCATAAAGGCCTCTGTTGTTAGATCACTTACAGTTTCCAAATGAATCGCCTTTGTAGTAAAACATACAAATACAGCGACGTATAACTTTAATTTAGCCCGATTGCGATGTCTTTTTTCCTTTATGTAGAAGGGCCCTCAATAGTCAATTCCGGTGTTTGTAAAACTTCTGGTAACATTAAACCTATCTTTAGGTAACTCGCCCATTATATGTTCCGGTTCTGTTTTAGCGAATCGAAAACATTTAATGCATGCGTGAATTATTCGACGAGTAGTTGCCTTCCCATTTAATGGCCAATAGCGAGTACGAACTTGATATAACGTAGCTTGTATCCCAGCGTCATATAATCTACTATGCTCTTCTTTAATTATCAAATCTGTAGTATGATTATTTTTTGGCAATAATATTGGGTGCTTGTTATCAAAAGACATACTTGCATGCTTTAGTCTTCCTCCGACGCGTATTATATCATTTTCATCTAAGAAAGGTGCTAGTGATAGTATTGAGCTTTTGCTATTTATCGAGCGTTTTTGTTTTAAATCATTTAGCTCACGAACGAATGCTTGCCGTTGTATTATTTTTATTATGCAATGATTGGAGGCTTGCAGTTCGGCTGCAGAGAGAATGCCCTTATTATTGCCTTTATTTTTTCTACAATTATTTAAAAATCTTAAACAAAAGGCTATCACGCGAGTTAACCTTTTTATGGAAGAAAACTTATTTATGCATATTTCATCTGTTGTATTCATCAATACAACTTGTCTACGTACTCCTATTAGCGGTTCATTTGGTATAGGAAGAGAAGGCCACTCGCTCGTTTCTTTAGCTAACCAATGGGGGCCATATTTCCATACATGGTTGTTAATAAAACTGGAAATTAATTGACCTCTAGATGCAAAGTCAGCTGGGTTGTCTTCAGAGCGGACATGTTTCCACTGTGAAGGGCTTGTTATTGCGCGAATATCAGAGACTCTATTGGCTATAAATGTGATTAAGTTGCTTGATTGAGTATTAATCCAGTTGAGCGTTATGGTTGAATCGGATTAGAAAAAAATATCATTGAAAGCAATGGGCAATATTGATAATGACACTTTGTATAATTTTGATAGTAATAAAGCCGCGCAGAGTTCTGCTTTTGGAATGGTCAATTTTGAATTTAAAGGCGCGACCTTAGATTTCGCGCAGAGAAGTCTTACTATGCAATTTCCATTTTTGCTAACCGATCTGATGTATATGCAGGCTCAATGAGCCATTTCACTGGCGTCACAGAAACCATGCAATTGTATGTGTATTGCATCGTCTATAACTACGCGTCTATCGAATGAAACATTCTCTAAGAGAGGAAATTCTGCTCTGTCTTTTTCCCATTCTGTATGAATGTCTAATGACGTTGATTCATCCCAATCCGCTTTTATCTTCCATAAATTTTGCAAAATTAATTTTGCCTTGAATGTTATTGGACATAATAATCCAATTGGGTCGAAAAGTTGTGCGATCGTTGAGGAAATTGTTCTTTTCGTAATTCTATCCTTATCGTTTGTTATCATGTTTACCGAATAAAAAAGATAATCTTTCTTTAAGTTCCAATGGATACCTAAAGTCTTCATTAGTTTTTCAGGATCCTTAAACAACTCAACGTTTGTTATTTCGCTCGGTAATGACTCAATTAGTCGCTGATCGTTTGAAGACCACTGTCTTAATTCGAAACAGCCTAACCTTAAAAGATTATTAACTTCGTCCCGTAATCGAATGGCATCTTCAAATGAATTACTACCTGTCATTAGGTCATCTACGTAGAAGTCGCGCTTCACAACTTCAGCGACTAATGGAAAACTGCTCTTTTCATCCTCCGCGAGTCTGTGCAGAGCTCTGATAGCTGAAAACGAAGCTGAGGCAGTGCCATATGTAACTGTATTTAGTTTATAAAGCCTTAAGGTGTCGTTTGAGTTGTCTCGCCATATAATTTTTTGATATTTTCTATCACTTTCAGAAAATAGTACTTGCCGATACATTTTTTTTATATCTGCTGTAAGTTCATATTTCGGAATGCGCGATCTAAGGAGAATTGAGAAAATATCGCTTTGTATTGTAGGTCCGACTCCCAGGGTATCATTTAGGGAAATACCTGTGCTTGATTTTGCCGAACCGTCGAAAACTACGCGAATTTTGCTCGTAACACTCGAGTCTTTAAAAACAGCGTGATGAGGTAGAAAACACTCACGTTCGTTGCGACTGCAAGCTGACATGTGATTTAATTCTTCATACTCTTTCATGAAATCGGTATACTGTCTTTTGAGTTCTGGATTTTTATTTAATTTACGCTCCAGTGTGTAAAAGCGCTTTAATGCTATCGAATATGTGTCGCCAAGTTTGTTGATATTCTCATTGAAGGGAAGTTTAACGCTATATCTACCATGAGGATCTCGAGTAGTGTTTTCTAGGAAATGCTTCTCTAGTTTTGCTTTTTCTTCAGAAATAAATTTTTTCTCTGGCACCTCTTCTAATTCCCAGAATCTCGATAGATTTTGATTCAATGCTATGTTGCAGCTTACACGATTTTGTGTACTTTGATCGCAAATGCTGCCGCCAATTATCCATCCGAATTTAGTTTTGAGCAGGACAGCATCTTGATTTTCTATGTCTATATGACCTACACATCCTATTTTATAAAATACTTCGGCACCTATTAAGGCGTCGATTTCAGCAGTTTTATAGAAGGTTGGATCTGCTAATGGAATGTTTTGAGATATATTTAACTCCTTTACATTCACGTATTGAGATGGTAAAGGTGTAGTAATGTTTGGCACGACTAAGAGTGAAATATTTGTTTCATAGTTTTTAAGAATGGATGAAATTTTTGTAGAAACGCTTCATTTAATGTTGGTTTCTAATTCATTTAAAGCTGAGACAGGAAAATTGACTTTATTTTGGGTTAGTTGTAGTAAATTGGCAAATTTTTCGGTGATGAAATGAACTTGGGAACCACCATCTAAGAGGACCCTAGCTGTAATTTTGTTATTGAATTTGTCAAAAAAATGTATTTTAGGTGTAGCCAATAGCACTTGACTTTACGGCGTTTGAGCCTTATTAACGGACACGGATGGAGCTGGAGCGGCATCGAGCATCGCCTGGTTATCATTGTGCAATAAAGTATTATGCCTCTTGCCGCATTTTTTACAAGATCCGCACAAACATTTGCTAAGCGCGTGACCCTTTTGACATCTAGTTATAAGAAACTCAATGAATTGAGTCAGGGTTGGCAATTCTGTGGAATTAATGGATTTTTCCCACTCTAAATGACTGATCTTATCCAGTTTTGTAGTCATGCAATATATTAAAATTGCATCCCACGTATCAATTGGCAATTTTAGAGCACTTAATGCTGTTGTGTGTGTATTTAAATTGCTAAGAATTTGTCTGACGTTAGCAGCGCTTTCCTTCGTAAATGATGGCTGTTCAAGTAGAGCCTTTAAATGTTAATTCACAATAACACGCTTATTGTGATACCTTTCAATTAATAAGTCCCAAGCAATTCCGTAATTATCTGCAGAAGTTTCTAAGGATTGAATGACCGTGGCAGCTTCGCCCTTTAAGCATGAACGTAAATAATAAAACTTTCCTATCGTAGCAATTTTAACATTTTTGTGCACCGTGTTTTGAAATGAATCGAAAAAACACAGCCATGTATCATACGCTCCACTAAAAGAAGGCAAATTAATCTTTGGCAATCGCACATTAAGATTCGCGTTATCTGTGTTAGTAATAATCGTGTTTTCCGGGTCACTTTTAGTTGGAGAGTTTGTATTATATGTTCTGAGAAGATTTCGCGCCTTTCTCACAGTGGAATAACATAAATCTTCAAATTCGTCTCTATATTTTTCATGCTCTTCCTTGTCTTCTATTAAAACGATTTTTGTGTGTATATTCTCGAATTTTTCAAAGATATCTTTGATTTTTTCTAATCGCGCCTTGATTTCATCGTACTGATTAATTGAAGTCGCTGAGTCTAAGAATGTCTTGAAGACCATGACATGACGTTTTAAATTGCCGCGTTTAACCTTTAATTCCTTTAAAATCTGATTCTCCATTTCGAAATAGGGCCTTTAGGATGGTTGAGGATTTAAAATTATAAGGAAATCAGTGTAATAATTCGCAACGACTTACCAGATCCGCTCTCTGATGAATGGTGTAAAATGGCAGCTTCTTCAAATGCAATGGATATCCTTAATGAAGTAGCGTCTCCTTAACGTGGCAGTATGTTGTAGTGGTACGTAATTATCTTGTAAAAATGACAAAGTTCAAAAGTCGTCTTGCATATATTGAATCATGCGTAATGTTTAATGTAACTGAACGCACGAAAAATTGAAATTGCACTTTAAAACTGATGTTAAGATCTGCTGTAATCCGGCTCGAAGGAACAATGTTGAAGCTGGATGTGAATTTTTTCACTGCTTCTGCCGTGCGCCAAGTAATATTGCACGGCTGATTGAAATAATGACAATACAATGTATTTGATTAACCAAAACACTTATTTATTAAACTGCGTACAGCAGAAATATTTATAAGTTTTAAAATGTAGCGAATAATTTGCACGTTGTGCGTTCAGCGCGGTGTCGAAGACGGATCTGAAGTGGACAAGCGTTCGCATTAAGAAGCAAGGTTCAGAAAATAAAAAAGGTGGGGACAGGTAGGAGGAAAAATGACTATTGGTTCAGCAGCCAAAGTGCATTTTAGGCATATGCGACAGGAGGTATTGGAAAGGACTGTAAGAAAGGGTCAGGGGTCATAAATGACCTTTCGGCCGCCTCGCACTTACGTTGTCTGCGTTTATTATATTCATCGACGCGACGGTTAAGCACGTTTTAAGTAAATACTGCGCGTTACAAAGTACTCATAAAAATTTGGGAAATACGCGTATTTATTATTTTACTAGAATTTTAAAAGTGGTTCGGTGAGCCCGCTTTACTAAATTTGGCAGTTTTAAAAAGATTCGGTCTAGCTTGAAGCTGAACCGAATATAGAATTTGAAAAAAAGATTTAGAAGGAAATAGGTTTTTGAGAATTTCCTAGCTCTATTCGGTTGAGAAAAATTCGGAAATTCTATCCAGCTCGAAGCTGAACCGAATATAGAATTTGGAAAAAAGACTTAGAAGGAATAGGATTTTGAAAATTTCCTAGCTCTATTCAGTTGAGAAACCTTTGGAAATTCTATCCAGCTCGAAGTTGAACCGAATATAAGATAGAGACGGAAGATTTTTAAGGACTTTGAAAATTTCAATAGATCTAACTTGAGGTTGAGATCTTTGGGAGCTATCCAGCTCAAAGCTAAACTGCGAAGGAAATGAAAGAGAAAGTAGAAGTGATTTTCCAAGATTTTTTTTGTGCCAGGCCACTGGGAGGTTTAAATCTTCAAAAGACACCCCCCCGAAGGGCACACAGCGCCGCCGGTGGCGGCGATGGAGGCCGATCGAATGGGTAGTGTCGGATTTTAACCAACTAAACACTCCTCCCAAATGGAGGGGCGCCATGCCAACCGGTCTCTAGCACCAAGAAGAAATTGTGACAAGGGTAAGGAAGTATTAAGGTTGGAAGCATGAGGTACGAGGGATAGTTGGGGGCTGAGAAAACACCCACAATACGCAATCTAGCAAAACAAGAGCAGCCTAGCTACCCAGCTTGTAGGGCCTGGTTACTAAGTCGTATGGTTTAGAGGTGAAGTTAAGGAGGGACTGTACCTCAGAATTGGGGTGATCGGCTAAAGAGCCACGAAGAGTAGGCGATCGTTTGGCAGCAGTCTCGGCAGCAGCGAGAGTGGGGAGACCTGTCTCTCGAAGGATCTAATTTTCCAAGAGAAAATCCATGCCTTTTGTACCCCTGGGCCTCCATAAGTCTCAATAAGACCGACAGAGAGGTCCAAAAGGGTTTATCTTTTCTCTCTCTCTCGCTCAGTATACCCTTCTCTTTTGCTCAGTATACCTTTCTCTCGCGCTCAGTGCATCTTTCTCTCGCGCTCAGTACATCTTTCTCTCTCGCTCAGTATATCTTTCTCTCTCGTTCCTATGCATCGTTTACACAAGTTTCTTTTTCGCATTGTTTTATAATTATTTCTATTCTATTTTGTAAATGTTAGTTTCATTTTGTATTTTTTTGTACAATATTTTCGCATATATTTGTTTCGTAATACATTTAAGAACAAATAATAATAATTATTTAATGTTAAAATTTCTATTTTTGTTTAAATGTAAAAATATTTATTTATGTAATTTGTGTTTACATACATATGTATGCGAGAGTATTTTTTCTTAATTGTTTATACATTTTATTTTTTTTATTTACTATATATATATAACATATAACTGTGTTTATTATTTATTTAGTTCGATGCTGGTTAATAATTAATTATTTATTATGGAGTGAATGTGCAATGTTCCTTATTCTAATATGTACATATGTATTTAGCTTAATATTTATTTAAATTGGTTATTTTTTAATATTCTTTATTTATTAACGATTGATATTAATTACTGTGATATATATGTACATATGTATATATATACTTATATTTTTATTTTAATAGCTTATATTTAGGTGCGTTTAAATATTTAACAGCTAGGTAATTGTTTGTCGGTAGGACATTAAGTTGAATTAATAATATATATTTATATGTACATAAATTTTTCTCTAGAAAAAGAGGAAAATATACGGGAAAAATGAAGCATCGGGATACATCTTATCTCTGTCGAGTAGTGAAAGGCATGGCCTCTTTGGATGCTGAGTGGCTAAATTGTGTGTATTTTCTAATTAATTATACTTTAAGTTAAATGTTAAAATATTTCCGCTTCTGGGAAATGTTTTAGAACGTTCTAGAAGCGCAAAAAACTAGGAAAAGCGTGGGTGATAAAAAAAATACAGTCAGGCAAGGGTTGGCGGTCAGCGTTGCCCCCCTTGAAATTTGACAAACCGCGTGGGCTGGGCCGAAGGTGAAACCCACAAGTTTAATTTCTCGGCTTCGTTTGCACGTTTCCTGAGTGTAGCATTTTTGGTGAGAGCGGGAAAATTTTTGAACGACGTTACTGTATTGTGGAATTTCTAATTTTTACCATCATGAACAGAAAACAAGTAAATAATTATAAAAATCCAATAATTAAAAGAAGAATAATCGCTTTGTAAATGTAGCTACAAACAAATTAATATCTTATATACCCACAGCTTCATGTAGTTCAATGCTCCTCGATGATCGATAAAAGAATGCTCAGGCTATGTAGAAATGTTTACAATATGATTTATAGAATAGGAAAAATGATAGTTACAAATAAGCCTGATGTAAATATCTTTAATATCATAATTTAGCTTTACATACAATCCTTTGATTGAACAAATTTTCACTTCCTGTGGAAAAGTAAGATACTGAATTATCACTCTTAATAGAATTAGAATAAATAGTCTACATTCTCGATAATTAATATCAAAGTTGTTCAAGATTGCAATTGCATAATGCTAGAATAATCATGTACGTGTATTGCAAAATAATGCACCTTTATAAAAATAATAAAAATATGAATTAGATCGCCCAGTCTCCTTTGATTTCAACACTGATAAGCTTATACTGGTTACACTAGACTAAAGAAAATGTAATCTCCGGTATCTTACATACGAGCATATATATTGTAAGTTCAGTAATTACTGCAGTGTCTTATTAAATGTGGTAAGGTTTCATCGCTATCACTAATACATGAAAAAATGATATTTAAAGGTGCAGCTGGCTGCTATAAAATCACAATCTTTTCTGAAGTATAGCAGTCATTTCATCTGTATAACAAAACGATTTCTCAACAATGATTCGTAAAGTAAAAATATATATTTCACAATTTATCTTTTTAAAAAAATTTTGTTGAAATTATATTAAACGATGTTGAGATTAAATTATATAAATAAAATCAAATAAAGCACAGAAAATAATTTAAAAAATTAATATCAAATAATTGATCAGCTCGAAATAGTATTAAAAGTTATCAATAAATTTTAAGACCTACAAAAACTATTTTATTTATAGTAGTTCTCATTCAATTATATTCTCAATTATAGTTTTTCCTTTATATTCTAACGTACTCATGCGGATATTTACAATATTCGTAAATAATTAGTAGATATCATTGTTAATATCGTTTTAATTGATTGTTATAAGTTAAATATAACAAAATATAATAGGTATACGTATTAGTGCAATGTATAAATATATAAAGTTAATGACTAAAACATTTATATTAATTTTTTAATTTTATGCACATTGTATGTGGATAATTGAAATCATTTAATTAATTTGTTCAAATGCCTATGAAAATTCTTAATTAGACTTTTATTCGCAGCTCATAAATTTCATTGGGATCATTTCCTTCGCCTATTCGGCATATTCTGAGCAACCAAAAGTAACATCAACTGTCGCGGTCATTCGTTCAAAAATACCTATTATTAAATCTGAGATTTTTGAACAGCAACCTCAATACAGTTTCAGTTATAGTGTAGCTGATACTTTGACTGGTAATTAAAAATCTAAATTCAAAATTATTCTTAGAATAATGCCTGCTTTTTTTTAATTTATGATTTTTTTCCATACTAAGAAATGTTTACTAGTTTAAATGTAATAATTGAGTGACCACAAATATGACTTTTAAAAAACTAAAAATTTTGATTAAAATCGTAAATCTATTGTATGTTAAGTGTACGTCACGTCAAGTAAAAAAATCAGTATGGTATAATATTTAATTCTACGGTTTTGAACTCATTTTGCGATTATTATTATTAATTGTTATTTATTCGTGTACTAAATAAGTTTAATGTTAGCATTATGCAATTACGAATGAGAAATAGAGGATGATGTAGACTGAAAAGATATCTAATTAACATAAAGCAAACATATATTTCAAAATAGAAAGTTCTGTAATCATTTCTTAAGTTACAAATAAATTCTTGAAACTTAATTGTTACTAACAATTTAAATGCATAGTGTTAACTTATAAAATAAAAAAGATATCTAAAATGTAAAAAAATTAAAATATATTTCCAAATATAAAAAATTAATATTTGTACAATATAAACGAATTAAGTAATATACTAATAATAATTTTTTTTCATGAATGCTAGAAATATTATAACTTTTATTTATTTATCAGAACTATGTATGTTATAACAGTAATTCTGTACGAGGTAAAAAAATTACCTGTACATAGGCAGTTACAAAGAAATAAATAAAAATAAACATAACATCCTCGAAGATATTCGAGAGTTCGCTTACAAAACTTACAAAAAATCTTAAAAATTAAACTTAAAACAATATATACACTAATAATTATCTATCATTCCGCGCATTTTTTGTAAATAAATATAATATCTATTATACATTATTTATAAATTATATATTTTTTACAAAACAACAAAAAAGAATTTTAACAAAATATAACGAATTACGATTAAAATCATCATCTTACTATTGTAAAATAATTCCATATTTTTCATTATCTTTAAAAGACATTTTGAAACTATTGATTTTTTTGTTTATTTACAATATTTAAAGTTAATTTCTTTAGCTTTTTCTTATAATAATTAATTTACTTACTTCTAAACATTTTAAGAAATTTGGTAAAGTATTAAAAAACTTTGATGCTACTGTGTAACTATTTTTATTACTTACAGTTTTTTGATTTTCAGTAGTATGATACTCTTGTAGTGTTTGATATGTTTTCCTTATAAATTTCTTTAAAAATTTCTTATAAATTTCTTTATAAAAGTTTTTAATAATGATACAATAATGATTCAAGAGTAAACAGTAGAGTAATATTCAAAGGTTCATTTCTGTTTGGAAAAAGATTTTTATTTATTATTTTTAAAATACGTTTTTATACACTTTGTATTAAATCTAAATTGTCCTGCTATGCACCTCCTCAAACAATTAATCCATAATTAATTATATTATGAAAAAAGCATAGTAAATTTGATAGAAAATACCTATATCCATAAATTTTTGCATTTTGGCACAAATAAATATTAAATACTTTGTTTTATTTACTATATAGACAATATGTTTATTCCATTTCATATCATAATGAATGTATATTCCTAGATATTTAAAACATTCAACTCTTTGAATTCTTTCTTTTTATATATCTATTATTAATTGTTTTGGCACACTGCCACTATAATTACCAAAAGTCATATATACTGTTTTTTTATATTTGATAGTAATTCATGTACTGCTACTTTGCTACTTTGCTACTTTGTCTATGTTCATATTCGTTTTGTACCGTACTGCTGACAACGTTTCATTACTAATAATGATGACAGTGTCATCAGTATATGACAAAATAGAATCTTTTTACATATTTAATAATAAATCATTCACATATCTAATAAATAACAAGAAACCTATAACAGTTCCTCGAGGAATAACTTTTAAAAAGCATACATTTTAAGGAAAGATAAATATACAAGGAGCGAAATGGTGTTTGCAGGAGAATTTTGAAATCTCTCATATTTATATATTTTTTATCCGTTAGGTGATAATAAAGCACAGCAGGAAATACGCGAAGGTAATTTGGTGCGAGGCAGCTATAGCCTGATAGAACCGGATGGAACAAGACGCACTGTCTCCTATGAGGCTGATCCCATCAACGGTTTCAATGCTGTAGTCCATAAAAAGCCACGTATGAATATTGGCCCCACAACGCTTGCCTTGACTGTTCATCCAACTACCATGCCAAGCCCTAATCCGATACATATTTCTGGACTAAGACAGTTTGTATGACCACTTTTAATTCCTATATCAGCTTTCGAACGTCGCAGCATGGCAAGTTTAAAATAGAAAAGAAAGTTTACTATAGAAAATGTAATAGGAAAAACTATAGGAAAGAGTATCAGTTATTTTTCACCGTTCAAAAAGATGATTATATATTTTATAAATCAGAGGAATATTCATTCTATCGATTACTTTTTCATTTTTTTGTAATAATTTTTTAATACTTAGAAAATAATATGCATATTTTGAAGCTATTCTAATTTAATCACAAGATCAATTTTCACACAATGCAAGTAAAAATCATTAACATGTAATTAAAACTAATGTTCACATTTTATCATGTAATGTGTAGCCTGTACTTATAAATAGACAGCTTAAGGACCAACTATTGTAAGAAACTTCTCCACCCTCCTTTCCTGCCATCATCTTCTTGAATCTCTTGTCTACACAACGGAATCATTTTATCAGCAATGTAAACCCGAATATTCTTACATCGATCGCTTTAGATCATACTGATAATCGAAATTAAATTACAAGACAAAGTCAGCATTAAAAGAAACACTAAAGTATTACTTCTGGTTACATTATCAATAAAGAATTATATATATAGTTGAACAGCCATTGCATAAATAAGTACTGATTTGTACACTTCTTTTAGAATTAATTTTTTTATTGCCCCTTTATATGTATCTAAAAATGTCCTCAAATTAACAAAAATATGAAAAAGGTAAAGTAAAAAAAATACAGTTAAAAATATAATTTTAGAATAATTTTCAGTTTTACAGCAGGAAAACGGCGGCTAGGACCCAGCGAAATGAAACTCACGCCCTGATTCGCTGCTCTTCGCCGCCGCTCGCGAATTTTCCGAGAAACCTGTGGCGCTGCTAGTTTTCAGCGGCAACTAGCCCTATAAAATCTGTTGCACAACCCACGAAAAATCAGAACGCTCCGTTCTCTTGACTAGGGAGATTCCTAACGCGAAACTCATTAGTCGAAGAAAGGAATATTCTTGCTTACTCCTTACCTTTTAGCTACTACAATACTTTAGGTCTGACCCAATTTTATATTAGTGCCTTAGTACTGTTTTGTGTGTATTATATGGCATTGGCTACCTGAAATTTGGGTGTTCGGCTTATTCAAATTCCCTTATTATTAGTTATTTTTACCTGGTCAAGAAACACAAGTGTCCCCTTTGTTCCGCTATTGCAGCTGTTTGTAAACTTAAGTACAATTAGATTCCTTTGTCATATGAAGAAACTAGTTATCTGATATATAAATTAAGATGTAATATTACATTTAATATTAATTGTCATAATGATATTTAACTGTATTACTATAATCAATATTCTAATGCTAAATAAAATCAAATTGCAAATTTATGCGTATATATAATTATATATATGGTTATACGGCGACGCAACAAGGACTACGATCTCCGGATTGTAAGTACTTTTGCGGTAAGGGTTCATTCAGGGGATTCTTCTCCATAGCTTGATTTAATAAGGAACAGTAGGCCTCTGGCTTTAAACTTTATTAAATTAGCTATGCATCCAAATAACGCCTTGGTCTCAGTTTTCTTAAAAAACTGACAAATCATTATTCGTGTATCCATCATACGAATAAGGAATTAAAGTAAGGGCTAAACTAATTTTTATTCAATGCCTACTTATCCCATCTTTGAATACTATTGAATTGCTTTAAGTTAGACTTAACAAAAAGAATTCAATCTATTTAGAGTTAAAATAATATTTATTGAATTAAAGAAAAGATGTAAAAGTACAAATGGAGGTTTACAATAAAGAGATCTCCGAGAGAAACACTGTATCACATCGGAGGTCTCCGCTTGACTAACTTAAAAAGCATCACGCACTTTCAAGAGTGCAGGACGATACATGAAAAAGGGATTATCCCTCCTTGCTGCATTTATTGTTTCTGCTGGGTAAAATGAAACGGTCCGTAGACAGGCTGCAAAGGTCCGACAAGTTTATTGCGCTAGACGGATTCTTTCCAGATATACGAGGTGTGTTAAAAAAATAACGAGAATTTTTGTTTTATGAAAAAAATATTTATTTATTCATGAATATCTATTTTGTCCCCTTCAAAGTAATCCCTCTCGGATATAATACACTTCTGCCAACGCTTTTTCCAATCCTCGAAACACTTTTGAAACTCGATCTTTGTAATATCTTTTAACTCTTTTAGCGATTCGCTTTTAATGTCATCTATGCTTGCAAAACGACGGCCTTTTAATGTTCTCTTTATTTTTGGAAATAGAAAAAAGTGACATAGAGCCATATCTGGCGAATATGGAGGCTGAGGCATCGTTACAGTTTTGTTTTTGTCCAAAAATTCACGAACAAGCAATGAAGTGTGAGCAGGTGCATTATCATGGTGCAAAAGCCATGAATTGTTTTGCCACAAATCCGGGCGTTTTTTCCGGATTGCTTCACGCAAATGGCGTTGAACTTGTAGGTAGTACTCCTTATTGATTGTTTGACCTTGTGGCAAGAATTCATGATGCACTATGCCATTAAATTATCACGTTTTCATCGGTTGTTGATGTGCTTGGGCGTCCGGGTCGAATAGTACGATCATTGTCTTGATCTTTGCCTCTTCGAGAACCTCCGGTTGTACTCGGGTGTAGAGGCGGTATTTACGTTGGAGGTAATTCCCTGCGGTTTCTTTTTCCTGCTTCTTACCGTAGAGCTCGGTAAGCAGGCAACCGCGGACCTCTTGGCTGTCAAAGTGCTCGCGAAGGAGCTCCTGAAATCGGACCCAGTCCGTTACGATCCCTTTGTAGCATCGCCACCAATGTTCAGCCGAGTCCTTTAGGCCATATGGTCTAGGCCATATGGATGTATGTGTCACATTACCGTAGGAACTCCTACGGATCCTCGTGATCTCTCCCGTAATACTGGGGAACGGGAGGTTTTGTCCTGAGTAGAGCCTACGCGAGGGCTTCCAAATTAAATTCGACCGCCATGACTGCATGGGGTTGGTCAGCGGGCGACTCTCTCTGCGGGGCAGGATGGCCTTTTCTTAAATGCAAGCGCCACTGGGTGCTTAAGCACTCCCAGAAGTGTCGGATTGGTCGTTGGTCTAACTAAGGTCGAGCAATCGGGGTTTGGTCTCGATATCAATCGATCCTCTCTAGGGCCCCACGTCGGGCGCCTCTTTACCTCTGTACGGCAAGTTTGCCAACGTAAAACCAGCCCTGAGAAGGGCCGGTTAGTAGCTCTGAAAAGAGCCGGTGGTGAGCGCTCCGCGCCTGATGTTTCTTAGCTGTCGCCCGGGACCTCAGGGATATTAAGGAGATAGGTGGCCCAAATCCCTGATCCAAACGCCTACCGATGACTAGTTAAGTTGGTCGCGGAGGAGCGGCGCAGCGTCCACTGCGGACGGGCGACTTGGGCGGTCGTTCGTCGTTGGTCGTGGAGGCGCTTCGCCTACAAACTCTGCTCGGCGTTTGTACGTGAGAGCTTGGGTCCGCGCGACTCAGCGCACCGGACTCGACTCGCTCCGGTACTTGCTTACTTGGAACTTGCGCGGCGACGCGGCGTGGTAGTGGGGGAAACTCTGCGCGGGTTTTTTTTTTTGGAGTGAGGGCGTCAGGTCGAATGACCTCTAAGCCCATGAAATCTATTGGATAGAGGGTGAATGAAGGAAAAGGAACCTAAGAGGAGATGTGGAGGTTTGGGGGGGAGGGGTTAAGTGGTGAGCCGGGGGGCACACACATTACGCAGAAGTAGCGAAGTTCGAAGGGACCTGGGCGAGCAGCATGCAATGCCGGGTTACCAGGTCAAAAGTTTTGGGAGTGAATTTGAGGAGAGTATGAATCCCGGGGTTGGGGTGATCTACTAGGGACTAGCTACGGAGTGTGGCCGCACGTATGGAGGCGGTGACAGAGAGAGGGGTAAGACCTGTCTCCTTGAGGATTTAGGAATTCCGAATGAACCCGGGATAGCCCAGCTTCATGACAGTTCCCTGGAGAGCACAGAGTCTTTTGGAGGTGGCAGTTCCCCCCGTAGTGCTACGGGAGACCTTGTTGGCGAAGAATGGTTTAAGACCTATGAAAGCGTCGTTTAGTTTGGTGCGTGTAGCTTAGATATGGGAACGCCATGTGAGCGATCAAATCTGACGCCCAGGTATTTGACCGAGCTCCAGGGGATGTCCTGGTCGGCGACTTGAATGCGGGGCGGGTGTCGTTGACGGTGATAAAAGCAAATGGCCTCTGATTTGGCCCGGTTGGTGGAGAGTCTCCATTTCCGGTACCAGGCGAGAAGAAGTGGGATGAATTCGTTTGTGTTTGGAGCACGTATCGATTTGGGGTGAGGTATTGATGAGCGCGATGTCGTCTGCGTACATCGCAGTCAGGATGCGGGAGTGAGTTGGAATATCACTTCAGTAGATATTAAAGAGCAAAGGGGTCGGTTTGGATCCTTGTGGGACTCCTGCAGTGATGGGATAAGACTGGGAGAGTTCGTTGCCCAGTCTGACTCGAATGGAGCGTCCGGAGAGATACGATTTGAACGTGCCAATTAGGTAATGGGGATAGTTCAAATCGATGAGTTTGGAAAGCAAGCCATCGTGCCAGACTTTATCGAAGGCTAGTTGGACATCGAGGATGAGCATCTCGGAGTGCCAGTGTTTATTGTAGCTGTTGCAGAGGTGTTCCGTTACGCGGAGAAGTTGGTGGGTGGTAGCGTGTCGGGATCGGAAGCCGTGCTGGCTGTCGGGGATAATGTTATTGGCTACAGAGTGGTCCAAAAGCCGCTTGATGAGAACGCTTTCAACTACCTTGTTAAAAGCGCTCAGCAGACTAATTGGTCTGTAGCTAGAGGGAGAGGAAAGTGGCTTCCCGATTTTAGGGAGCCACACTACAGTAGCTTCTATCCAGACGGAGGGAAAGTGCTGATGACGCATGATGGCGTTAGCAACATTGCACAGGGTGGTAACGTGCTTACGCTGGAGTAGCTTTAGAACGTTGTTGCGAATCCCGTCGCATCCAGGAGCTTGCGATTTTTCAGCGTGCGTAGGATGCCGCCGATCTCATCCGGGGAGGCGGGCTTAAAGCTGACTTCAGAAGAGAAGTTGCGCACCTTCTTGGTGATGTTTCTGTGAGGGGTGGCATCCTCAGAATCGCTCGGAAAAGGCGAGCACTGCTGTGAGATAGTCGATGCGAGGATGTCGGCTTTCTCTGCATCGAGGAAGTATTTGTTTCTGTTCGATACAAGGGCGGGCAGCTGGGTTTTGTGATTTCGGATCCGCTTGATGACATTCCAAGCGTTTTTGGGATGCTCCTCGGCTTCTTCGATAAAGTTGTTAAAGGCCTCATTTCGGAAGTCGCGGAGCACCTTCTTGAGTCGACTTTGCTGCGCGTTCAGCTAGATTTCAACGGAGGGGACCCGGGTGCGATGCCAGCGTTTTCTGGTTTTGTTTTTGTCGTGAATCATAAGCCGGATGTGTGCCAGGAGGTCCGAGTGGGAGTGAATGGGGATAGTGTGCGTGGCCTGGACGGTGACTCTATTTATGTCCGCGGTTGGTTCATTGACAGCGGCGTCAATGTCGAGAGGTTGTTTGATGGGGCGGCACTTGAGTGGTGAGGTTTCTAGGAGGTATCGGAGTTGGAGCCAGTCTATTTTCTAACAAGATGGGGGAGTGTAAGAGAATGTGCAGGATAGCTCCAAGAGGACCGGTAGGTGGTCAGATGAAAGCTGTACAATTGCCTTGGAATCGGAGGTGTGTGTGTCAGAGTATGTGTGTCGTGTGATAAATAGGTCGAGGATATCTGGTCTGTGGGAGTCGCAGAAGGGGAAGTGTGTGGGTTCAGGGGAGGCCTCGATGACGAGGTTGTTGCGGATTGAAGCGCAAAGCAGGGAGTGTCCCCTGGGATTGTTTGAGTGGCAGCCACAAGCAGTGCTTCTGGCATTGAAATCTCCTGCCAGGACGGTTAGGGTGCCTGAAAAATAGTTGCTGACGGCAGTGAGTTTATTCACTCCATGAGAGGGGTAGTATAAGGAGAAGATACGGATAGAATTGCTAGTAAGAGCCACCTCGACGCCGACAGACTCGTCGAAGCCGAGGTCGGCGTTTATGGCTTTGTGAGTGAGGGAGGAGCGAAACAAAATGGCTACGCCCCCACCTTGAGTGGCCCGGTCTTTACGATAGATGGTAAAGCCCGGGATGAATAAGTTAATAGAGGGGGAGATATGAGTTTCCGTGATGCAGGCGACCTGGACAGAATGAGACTCAAGGAAGTCTTGAAGCTCAAGTGTTTTGTTTCGGATGCCGGAGGCATTCCAATTCAACAGGAGGTTTGGCGGACTATTAGCCATTTATGAGAGGGTTTAGAATAGCGGTGAGAGCTGCCGTCAAAGCCGACTTGATGGCCTCAGTGATTTGACGAATGAAGTCCTGGTTGGCCAGGGGGGAGGTGGCAGGAGCGGAGAGGGTCGCTCTTTGGGGAGCGACTGTTCTTGTATAGGAGATTGGAGGGTAATGAAAGTTTTGCAGGTACGATGAGGAGTCTTGGCTGGGTGGGAGGAAGTTGGAGAGGAGGGGGCTGTGGGAGGACGCAGCCCTAACGCAGTTGCGGGGGCTACCGGGGATTTTATGGGCGCCGCAGTTGGGGGTTTAGGGACCTTAGGGCAGCCGCGGTATGTTGCGCGGTGCTCGCCGCCGCAATGGGAGCAGTGAGGCCTTGCCTCAGGATTATCTTTCAGCTTGCATTCCGCTGTTATGTGGGAACGCGAGCAGAAAGCACAGACCCATGCGGCCCGGCAATAGTTGGCGGTGTGGCCGTACACTTGGCACGGACGACATTGAGGGATCAGATTGGACTTCCGCTTGGGCTCGATCGTAACTGAGAGCCCACCGTTGCTTGCGGAATCGAGGGTGACGGTTACGAGGGGCCAAATTTTTGAGCCCTTACGCATGCGATGGATCGCCAAGACTGGCAGCTTGTGCTTCTTGAGCTCGTCCTTGATGTCATCATCCGAGAAGCCCTCGTTGACTCTTCGGATGACAACGATAAGTTTGCGGTCATCCGCTAGCTGGTGGGTGGTGTATTCAAGTTTTTTGCTGTCAGCTTGGTGGTCGCGAGAAACTCGGCGACTGCATGTCGGTGTCGAGTGGTGCGGTAGATTGGGGGATGGGGGCCGCATTGGGGACGGAGGGCTGCTGCGAGAGGACAGAAACGGGGGCATTTAATACGCGGATTTGGGCTTGGAGCTTACCGATAACGTTGCGTAGTACGTGCGCAGGTAGCCCCGAAAGGTCGTAGTTCTGGGGGTTTCCCTCAGGGAGTGGCGACTGCGTGGCATCCATCTCGGCGATGTTGCCGGACCATCTAGCTGCTACGGTAAGGTGGAGGAGTGTGACGGGCGTTGCCTTCAATGAAGGATGTAGGCCGGCCCCCGCTGCGCCGTCGCCCGGTAGCCGCCGAAGGGCGTGTGAGGTTGGTCCTGGGTTGAGCGTCTTATTTGAGGCTGGTTTGCTGAAAAGATAGGTAGCCCTGAGAAGGGCAGATTGATGAAGTAGCCCTGAGAAGGGCAAATTTGGCAGGTAGCCCTGAGAAGAGCAGGTTAGGGTGGTAGCCCTGAGAAGGGCCGAGTGGTGTTCGGTTCTTGTTCGAGTTGCCTTGACAGAGCGACGACCGTTCGGGACGGTGACTGAAACAAGACGCGTGTGAACTTCCGGGAGACTCGTCGTTTCCTATCTCCCGAGAGCGTGGACCCCGGAGGGAGACTGCACGGAATAAGGCCCGTGCGCAAGGCTCTTGAATTGAACCGTAACAAACCTTGTTTTACCGGTTTAGTTTTCGGCGCAACAAAGCCGACGCGAATTTACCACTCGCATGATTTTCATAAATTAAAATCGTCTGAAGCAGCGCGTCACAATAATCACCTCAGACCAGGGAGTCCAGTTCCAAATAGTCTGCGTTACAGATCTCGCAAAAGCTTCTAGTTTTACAAAGGCGGCTCTAACGAAAACTGAAGCTAGCACTCATATGCAACCTTCATAGTTCCCACTTAATCTTCTAGGCTTATGGATTACGTAACATATAAACAGGACCTACAAGCATGGCCTGCAGTAGTTCCGTACGGGACAACACTGGGATTACAACATTATGGATTCGCTGTCGTCGAAGATTGGGGGCAACTATTCCGGAAGACCAAGGATATTCCAGCGTTGAGAGATATTACGTATAAAACACTATTCGTGCCCAATAACTTGCATTTATGCTCACATCTTGAACAAAATTGACGATATTCGTAAGCTGCTTCAATGTAGACGACCGGATATCAGCGGAAAGCATGTATCGATTTCTATGGATGCAATAATCCTGCGCACTTGGACAGCTTCGACTCCATTCACGAATCTTCAGACCTGTTTAACACGGGACCAATAACGCCGGAATCTAGCGATGCATCGCAGTCAAAACCACATCCAGGGTCGACGGCCACGGCAACCCCCCCGAAACAGGATTCCGCTTAATACTAGCATTTCGTTCGAGGGGCCGCTCACTCTGAGTACAGGAAGTAAAACTCTGTAATCCTCTTCTGTACTCTTCTGTACTCTTCTGTACTCTCTAGATTTCTCCGAAATTATTCTCGACAAATTTCCAATGAATTCCGGAAGCAAAGTCGGTGGAAGGGGCAGTGCAATTAAATATTGATAGTTTTCCGCTGAGCAAAATAATTTCAAGAAAAAAATTATAAAATATGAAATAATTATTGTTAAAAGTGAACAAATTAATTAAATAATGATTACAAATCAATATTAATTATGCGAAAAGGCCGCGCGCGTCGTGCACTCTTTGAAAAAGCGAAGAACTCCTGAAAACCTCTGTGTACTCTTTAGTCCTCTTTTGTACTCCCCCCACCACTGGCCGCTGGCTCGCCGGGCCTGCCTGGCGTACGACGGCCGCCGGCCTCCCCATTCCATTGCGCTCGGCTGCCGCCTTGCCCCTCATTGCACTGCCCCTTCCACCGACTTTGCTTCCGGATTTCAGATCCGGAGTACAGCTTTGCGAACTCTTATGTCCTCTTTGTACTCTTTCGAAAGAGGACTAACTGAGCGGCCCCTCGATTTCGTTCTATTTTTAAGATTAATGTAAGTCCCTAAAAATACTTCCCGATTGCCCTTCAAAGTTATCATGAAGCGTCGGCGGCTCATGCGATCCGCCAAAGACGC
This sequence comes from Sycophaga agraensis, assembly GCA_018906755.1. Classification (NCBI taxonomy): domain Eukaryota; kingdom Metazoa; phylum Arthropoda; class Insecta; order Hymenoptera; family Pteromalidae; genus Sycophaga; species Sycophaga agraensis. Next base: position 204,338 of record JACCIE010000028.1, read on the forward strand.
AACACATCACGCGGCAGCAAAAACTGCACATGCCCTTGACGGCCGATGTCACGTGTTAATCCGAAAAATCGGATAAAATAATCTTAAACAGAATTTCAGTTTTTTTAAACGAGATTATTCCCGAAAAGCTTCGATGCTCGAATCTCGAGCTAGGGACGCCGAGGCATGTGCAGTTTTTGTTAACACTTTAACACTTTACCTTGTTAACACTTTGTTAACAGCAAGGTAATGAGCGAAGAGGCTGTAAGATACTCTCCGGGTTCCTCACTCTAGCTTACTCTCCTCGCTCAGCTCCGTCCTTTTGACTTCTCTTGCTATTACTCGCTCCGCCGCGGCTCGAAGGTCTGGTTTTTTAGCTATGAAAATCAATTTTTATAGTTTTCAATTACCTTTATCTTGACCGGAAGACAACAAAGTTTAGCTCCTTAAATGGAAAATGCTTAAAATTTTCCCAGCTTTCGCATGTTATATTGCAGGAAACCAGTACCTGAGCAACACTCGCTGCGCTCCGGCGATGATTACCCTGCGTCGTTTACAATCATGATTTACACTTCGTAAGTAAGCCTAACACTTGACATGATATTCCAATATTAAAGTGTTTCTCTTTAGTTCCATAAGCTACTTGTATGCCTATTCTTTGATTTGTGCGGTGTAGTAAAAACCAGATTTACATTTTATACATATTTGGAATCTATCAAATAAAGATAATATAAATTTAAAAAATAAAAATATTTATAAAAAATCTTACCCAACTCCAATATTAAAAGAAATTAAATAATAAATTTAAAATAGATTTTAACAATAAGAAAAAAAATTACAAAGTGTGTATAAAATATTTATTTTTATTTTCATTCTTTTTGATTGCATATTTTTATTAAAAATATATGTAACAGTAATATTTTTTGTTAAAAAAATAATAAATAGTTTTGTTGTAAAACATTAGATATAATGTTTTTTCAGTAATGGAATGCATAAACAACACATAATCGAGTATATCAAATAGCAAAAAACAAACATTTTCCTAAATTTACTAAAAACAATTAACAAAGACATATTAATTAATAACTGAAAATATTGATAAATAATCCATATACAGAATAGTAGCTTGAATAATAATATCTAGTAAGATATTAATAAACATTGAATGTCAAACACTTTGAATGTTAAACACATAATTGTGTTTATAGAGTACATCTAATAATTAACAATCAGGATATAGGAAAATATTGAGTTTCTTTGCAACTAACGATTAATTATTACAAACTATTATTCAAGCTTATCCAAGAATTAATGCTGATTCTGTAGAACTATCAAGCATAACAAATACACATACTTTTTAATAAGTATTATGTATCACACATTATAATAATTGTATTCACAATTAATAACCCATATCTGCCTAATTCTTGAGATGACTTCCTTGAATTTTGTATGAGAAGTATACTCAAGTACTGTCCATAAGAATCCAATCATCTTTAATCATACAATCTTTTGATCAATGCAATTAAAATTTAAATTACATTTCTAAAGTTCTGAGTATTCCGAAACTGTATCTTCAATTATATCATGGTTAATCTGCGTTTTAATATTATTTTGATTATGTACAGAGTTTTTAATATCTAGAGAAAAAATAAGCCACGACAAGTAGAATGCTACTATGAATACAATAGACAGTAGAGATAAAACTTTTACAATTTTCATATCATTTTGAAGCTTTTCATATTGCTCCTCGATTTGAGAAATCTGTAAATATAAAGTAATTAACAATGGACTATATTTATAAAAATAATTTATTCTTAAATTAAATTTAACATTATTGTAGAAAAAATAATAAAATAATTCAAGTATATTTATAAAAGGTTAAAAATTAAATAAAAGTTAATGATATATAAAGGATGAAAATGAACTTACATTAAAATTATTAACGCAAAACAATAATTCAAAAGAATAAATTGTAACTAAAAACTAACCTTTGAAAATAACGTATTTGTTGAGCAATTAGAACCAGCACTTATAGAATAATCTATACTTGATTTTAAGTATAGTGAGCCTCCTAATTCTTTATTTCCATTTGGACAAATACTATCTTGCTCAGCAATTGCTGCATTTGCCTTAAAATAATTTAAAATGTAAGCTTACTAAAAATTATTTAAAAAAATTATTTTAAATTTCATTCTAGGTACCTTCCAAAAATTAGCTAATTCTTGACTTGACATTTCAGATTCTTCAGTAGGTATATACATAATTTGAAACTTATCAAAATTTTTTAAGCTTTGAAGAGCATAACGAGATTGTAACTCAATTGTCACAGTTAGTTTTTGAGATGCTAATAAAATGCCATTGTTTGGACGCACTTTGAACTTCTTTGGTGAAGTCGTTTTTATCTACATAACAGAAAAAAATTATTTTTGATATGTTATAGTAAACTATTTTAAAAAAATAATTTACTTTGTAAGCTAAATTTTTTTCAGCCGATGCATTGATCAAAGTTATTGTACCAGAAACTTCATTTCCAGACTTGCTAAATATTAATATATCTGGTTCCATAATTAACACTGTAAAGGAATTAAAATTTTATAACAGAAAATATATAAAGGTAATATTTCATAAAATATTAAATAGTTTGAAAATTACTCTTTGAATGACCACCAAAACCAGTAACAGGTTGTTCAATTAATGGAGAACTTCCAGCAAAATGTACCTTAAAAAATATATATAAAGAGTACCTTAATGTTATGTATAAATATTGTAGTAAGATCGCTCTTTTAATAAAGAGAAACATATCACATGAAAATCTGTAACATTAGATTTGTATGCAGTATAATAATAATCTTTGTGTTTTAATGATCCAATATAAAATTAATACTGTAATTATAATTCAGTAAGCTTTAAATATATTAAAGGTGCATGTACGTGTATGTATGGACTCAGAAGGAGTGTGCAGAGTGGTAAGGAACTAATGTAATTTCTTGTAACTTTTTTAATCTCTCTTGCAATAATAAGTGTAGTATGTATGATGTACCTTTCGATTATCCAATATTCCATTGCTTATGCTCGTAGATTGTGCTTCAGGTATGAATGAAAAAATGTAATCATTTTCACCTCCCCAAGATTTTAATGCTATACTAGGTTGAACAAATTCTTTTAACGAAGTTTTATTCACTGATTTGATTTTTGGTTTTGCTTTTTCTGGTAATAATTGCTTAATCATTTTAAAGGCAGCATTTAACACCCATTGCATATCAAGTATAATAATAAGATTTAAAAAGTTTGGGTAATAGTATTGAAATAAATTTATTAAATATTTTGTTAAATCAACATCAAAATTTGAATATTTAGCATCTACCATATCAAAAAACAACGATATTTGATCTCCATTTCTTTCTCTGTAACAATAATGAATAGTTCTATATTTCTACACATTTTTCACATTCAAACACATATTACCTTTCTAATCGTTCGAACCAATAAACAATACATCTTTGAAGTTCTGCAAAATCTTTTGACCCCTTTGTATGGAGCTTGCATTTAAGAATAAAAAGCTTTTTTCCATCTTTATCTTCACCATAAGAATCTAAAAATCCATCTGTTAAATATTCTGTTTTAACATTATTTTCAGTTATCTCTGAAAACACGAATTGTTTATTATCATCAAAGTTATGTTATGTATCATTTTTTAATAAAATTTAGATACTCATTTTATTGTAATAAAAAAATTTTTAAGCTAAACTATACCCTAATACTGCGTTTCAATGTTATCATATTTCCTATAATAAATTAATACTCATTTTCCTTACCATTAACACCAAAACTTTGTCTCCATTGACAAGTTTCCCATAACATTTTAAATGATGCTTGAATATTATTTTCATTATGTTCTATAAAACGATCTAACCATTGATCACTTGTTTTCACTCTATTAATGTCTGCAGGATGCAATTCTATAATAAAAAATAATTTTTATGAGATATGCTAATTTATGATAATTTTTTTATTTAAAATTGAATATAGATAGTGATCTTTAAAACATTATCATTTTAATATAAGTTAATTAACAGCTTTGTTTACAATTATTAATCTAAAAAAATAAAAAGTAACTGTTTTATATAACAAAACAAAAACATGGTTTTATAGTTTTCATCATTTTTTTAAGTCATGATAGTTGCTGTAATTACATAAGTGATTAATCGTGGATTAAAATAAAATAATTAGTAATTATTAATAGAATTACATAATAAAATTATGGTTTTATTAAAATTTATCCAGATTTAATTTGAATAATTATTAATTTCATATTTAAAAAACTCATCTCCAAATTTTTTAAGACCAAAATTAATTCTAACAATGATTGTATTGACTTAAAACAGATAAAAATATAAAAAACCTAGAATATCCTTCAACCTTGTTTAAAAGAATTATTTTTCACAATCTGAAATTACATGTGTAGCAATTTATAGCTTTTAGACAAATAAAATTTACAAAAACAATCTAATAAAATAATCACGTTTAACATAAAAAAGAAAAATTTATTTCTGGACAGTCACGATCCCTACGTAAATCAGATGTTGCCTCCTCTTCGAGTTTTTTCAAGAACTTATCACGCAACTCAGCGATGTTCTGTTCTTTTTCAACCATGATCGAGCTGGTGCGCTGTATTCCTCAGCAAAGTTTTCGAACAATAAATTTTTACATCTTCGACTTCACTGACTTCTTTTATGCACAAAGATCCTATGCATGCGAGATGGAATGCGTGTGAATATGTATGCGTATGTGTATATATATTCACACGAATAAAGAAAGCTGAAGGAATCGCAACTTGCGATTCTCGCAAACACAATCCACTCACTTCTGACAACTGATTCGAAATAGCAAATGCACAATTTTTTTTAAATTAAATGTTCAATAACTTAGTAAAATATACTTATTACTATACGTTACAGCAATCTTAAAATTATATGTTCCTAATTCCTGCAATAGAATATATGTCATCAGCATATTTAATTAGTTTTGTTGTAAAATATTAGCTGCACTTTCTAACCATTTACATGAACACTTCTAGGTCGACCTCGATACTAACTGTTTTAGCATCAATCGATAGCAATGACTGTAATGAATCTAACTTTAATCTAAATTAACCGAAATTATACCTTTAAATCAGATAATTTCTCAAACTAGTTCAGCTGACAACGATGCAAAATTTATGACAATTCATTCGATTATCAAAATATACTTGAAAAGCGTTCAATAATAGAAGCCGCTGCTATGTGCTGCTATGCAGTGTGATTGGTGGAACCAGCTTGCAAGAGTGCCGTATGATATATGATAATATGATAGCTTCAACTTTGCTTCTGCTAACAATAAATCTGAAACCCGGGGACCGGAAATCCAGGACTCTACACCACTCCACACTGCACTCGACTGAGTACAAGTAGTTCTATGTGCAAAACTTGCAAACATTACCCAAAAAACCCAGAAAGCCATTCCTATCTACATCTATATAAATAAAAAGTTGCAAGATGCAACATTCGAGGCATGTATGCACATTGATTTCTTTATAGAAATTCAAGGTATTATTATGTAAAGATTTCATAAGGTTACATCACCTCCAGTTTAAACTGAAGAGCCTCTGCATTCTGAAAAATATACTCCATCGTTTCGAAAAAGTTGAAGTCTTTCACTCCCTAAAATTTCACACTCTTTAAAATACTATAAATATCTCTACTAAGAAATATAGTGTTATTAAAACTTATTGACATTTTCAACCAGGAATTTGAACCAGCTTGAACCAATTAATAAATATAAAGATTTTTAAATTACTATTAAACAATTCATCAGTTGAAAATGGCATAAAATGTTAACAATTTATAATTTTTTAATTAACATATAAAAAATAATAAGGCTACAAATTCCTATGATTGACTTTTTACACGATTCTACATAATATTTTAAAAAATTTGAATGTCCAATAATCTTATATTTTTCTTGGTACTTATATATTTTATAGTGCCAATAAAGAATTAGTAGATTATAAATTAAAAATCATTACAATTAATTCAATTATTTTTTTTCTGAATTAAAACAATGTTTTCATTAAATATTGTATTTTTTTTTAAATTTTATTGTACAATATTAAAAAACAAATAAATTTATAATAATATATTCTATGAGGAATTAATAAAAAATCGTTTTAAATGTATTTGATATAAACAAGATAAGTTTATTGCGTTAGACTCGACGTGCTTGACTGACACTGTTCGCAGATTTTTAATTTTGTAATTTCTAAATATTATCTGCGATTTAAAATATTTTTACAATTCTCTTCTAATCTGTCATTTTTTGAAAAGGGGTAGAATACACTAATAGTAATGACAGCCCGTACTGCCCGTTTTATGCTCTAGTTTATGTATAATTGTATTGCTTGAAATTTACACTGATTGAAACATTTAGGATCTATTATGAAAATATTAGATATTTTTTGATATACAGAGTTTAATTAAAATGAATTTATTATTAATGATTAAATTTTAACAAAATCTGTCTTAAATGGAAGTTTTACTATATATTTAATTTAATAACGGATTTTTTTGAAAAATAATATTACAGGTATCTAAAATTTGTGTAGAGAACTCAACATATTATACAAATACAACAACAGAATATTAATTAAGTGTTATACTTGACGTGTTTGAGAAAGAAGAAATTTTTCTATAAAAGTATCATTAACAAGCTTACTAATCTATACAAAAAATCCCATTCATAAAGCCGTGAAATTCAATGTTTATAAAAGCTTGAGCTATTTAGTGGATCTACAGTTCTTATTTCGAGCTGTTCTATATTATATTTAGCTACTGTAAAGTTTTGAAATCTTGTTTTTTAATTCTTAAAATTTACAAATTTTTAAAAGTATTATTTTTAATGAAAATGTAATATTTTTATTAAATTAAAGTTAAAGCTTTGTTTATAAAACTAATCAATTTTAAATGATTTTGATGATTTTTTATATGAAGTTCAGTTCATACGTGTCTAAGATTGATACTCAAATTTTATCCATTGGTTACGTAAATAGCACGCACTGACCTATTCTCTTGCAACGTATTAAATTGAATTATTATATGATTCAAAAAAGTTGTACAGGAATGAATGTTTTTAGTATCCGAAGTGCTAATCAATCAAACGACATACTTAAAGTCGAGCTTAAAGTATATCATAAATGTATTAATTTACATTATAAGTAGTACTTTAAAAACCTTCGACTAAATAAGTGTTAGTTTATTATAATTTTGCAAATATTGATCATTGTTTTAGTGCAAAGTTTTTACTTTTGTTTTTAAAAATATATAGGTAATATATGGTGTGTAGTAAAGCTTTTAATCGGATAATTTTATTTTATAGAAAACAAGAACGAAATGTCAACATATGTTCTTATTACTACAGTCCTTCGAACGTTTTTATTTTTTAGCATTGTCTAGTGACATTGCACAAATAAAAGCTATAAATAGTTGTCTAGTTAGTTTTTATCGGCTTAATTTTTAGGATGAAACTAATTTATTTACAGAAAATACTATAGATACAAAATTAAATGAAAAACTAGAAAGAAATTGAAAAAATACTTTTCATGAAATTTGTTTACATATTACTAGGACGTATTAAAGTATTAACGTAATCTTTTTCAATTAGTTTTCAATTAATGTAACTCATTTTATACTAAAATAACGAGTTTTGATTTTTTACTACATTTTTGGTTTTAAATAAGTATATAAAAAATTAACTTTTTTCATGTTTGGCTATACAGTTATTATACAGTTATTATGCAGTAATTTCAAACTATTTAAACTTCAGTTAAAGTATTGAACTTGTCTATTTACACTGTGGAAAATCAGGAAAAGTAAGACTTTATATACAAGTTAGAGCCTGCCAATTTGAAATTAGTTTTGGATCACGCATTTTACTACCACAATACAACTGATGAAACTCATTTTAACTTACCATGTCAGTATCTCAAATATCTAAAGAGAGAAACTGACCTCATTTTTCTTAAACAAACATAGATTTGATCTGCAATATTGATACTTTGAAATGCCGAATGATCAAAGTGTAGGTAACAAATGTCAAATTATTTTTAATTAAAATATGGTTACTTTAATTGTCTCACCTATATGTTTTAAAATAATGATTATAATAAGTATTTATTATGTTCTTGTACTATTTACCGATTTTCGTTTATTATATGACTTAGAATTCAATATTTAAATAATATTATTAAAACTATTTATATATAACTGTAAAATTAAAAATAAATATTATAAAGTGGTATTAAATCATAAACAAATAAAATTTTTTAATCCTTCAAACAATCGAGATTTAGGATTATAAATGTCCATATAAAATGCATTTAAAAAATATGTATAGTGAGTTTTATTCTATTAGTAACTATCATTGGTTGAGCAACTACCATATACTTCGTGCGTTCTGATGTCAATGAGTAAAGGTAATGTAAATATATTTGGTTTGAAAAAATGTCCAAATAATGTAACGTAATATTTAAATTATGACTAGAAACTTTTTTTGTTCTAGTAGCTAGTAACTAGTAGCTGATTAAACAATATACACAAACATGAAAGAACCAAGTACACTATCGGTGTGCACTAATATTACTTGTTTATTATATTCTAATAAAATATTTTTTGTAAAACCAGATTTCACTTGTAACATAAAAATGTCACTATAAATTTTACCGTGATGCAAATTTGATGCTAATATGCAAATAGTTGGTGTAATTGTATATACCGAGTATAATGCAGATTTGCATTATCTACAATTTTTAATGACTTATTCTAATAAATTAGTATATAGTTATGTAATATGATTTAAAGATTAGAAGAAAACTCTTAAAACTTCTACCATAATTATTTCACTTTATAATACCTAGTGCAATCTCCTTAACTGCAGAAAACCAAGTTGTAAACTAATTAAATTAAATATCAACAGGAATAAAAATATTGACAGCAGTTATAACGCATAGATGAATGAATGGTTACAAAAGTTGTAAAGATGCAAGTTGACACAGCATTTTAAAAAGTGAAGTGTTTCGCGCAGTCCAACACAGATTTAAAAATATATGAATCAGCGCATATAAGCTTATACAGACGCGCTACTACGCGCATTTACAGCAAGTAATGTAGTGTGCGATGGTGTGCACGCGTATCCAACACGCAACTGATGCGCACACGCTGGCACGCCCGTGCAGTAGAGGCAGTCCAGAAGAGCACGGGTGACCGTAGTCCGTACACACGCGCGCCCTCCGATCGCCGCGCGCATATAAGTACACGGTTCCAAAATGGCAGCGGCTACGGACGAGTTGAGTAAGTGGTGCGGCTATTCTGGCGACTAAGACGTCGGTGATAAGCTGTTATCGGTTCTTTTGCGGATCGGTGCCAAGCCGGGCCTCCGCGGGACCGGCACCGGGATGCCAGTCGATTTGGCGACTTAGCGAATTGGACTCTCGGCGAAAACCGAGGTGTCACGCCGTCGGACGCACCCTCGTGCCTGTGTGGCCTGCAATCCCGTGTACGTGCACGGGCACCTCTCTTGCTCCTACATCTAGTTAAGGGGCTTGAGCACTTGAGCGCGCTCATGTGTGCGCCGTCGACAGAGAAGAGCAAACCTCATTGCTCACTGCCTTGCGCGCAACAACGCTGCGGCTCCAACCAAGCTCGCGACTGCATTACACGCGAGCAGCCGTCGGATGCGCATGCCTCTCCGCGACTCGCAACACGTGGTTCTGGCTGCATGAAACCTGTCAGAAGCAGGAGTCCCGGGTTATTGTTTTCGCTACAATGTCCTTATTGTTGAGCGTGTATCTGATGTCTTCTGATTACGTAGCTGATGGCTTTCTTTATTCATATAAAATACATTCATCACCTTTTATAAATTTCATTCTATTTATTACTAAAATAATTTATTATTTAGAAATGCTAAAAATATTTCATGTTTGAATTAAATTTGATTTTATTAAAATTAATTACAAATCAAAATAAAATTTTTTATTAAAGGTGTTACTTACTCTCGTCTTTTAATGTGTAATTTAAAAAAAAAATGTTTTGGAACAATCGTCCTATGAAAAATTTATAATTCAAAAAATTTTTAAACAAGCAATGTTCTTATTATATTATGTACGATTAGGAAAGCTTCTATTTACAATTCTTTATAAACTACATATTATTTTTATGTTGTAAAATTAATGTATGCATTAAAAATAAGATCAAGTGTTTTTTTTACTTTTGTTTAGTTTTGCTGGAGCGTGTCTTTCTACGTTTAGGGTCAGCTGAAACAGATGAGCAATTGCAATCTGCAATATGCAAATTTTTACCTCCAGTTTTGTTAAAACTATCCAGTTCACAGGAGGGGGTCAGGAAAAAAGTTATGGAACTTTTAATACATATAAACAGAAGAATCAAAAGCAGACCACAAGTTCAACTTCCTGTAGAAGCTTTATTATTGCAATATCAAGATCCTGCAGCTAGTTCATTTGTTATTGTAAGTTGTAATTTGATAATTAAAAATTACCCTTGTGTATTGATATAAAAATTTTTATTTAGAATTTTACAATCATTTACATTAAACTTGGTTATCCAAGAATGGAAATAAACAAACAAGCTGAATTAATCCCTAATATATTAAATGCTATTCAAGGAAAACCAGTATCACATCAGGATAGGTTTGTATTAGACATTGATAACAAAAAACGCTAATTAAAAATACTTTTTTCAAGTATATTTATTAATAAAGTAATTATTTTTAATTTATAATGGCAAAGAAAAATAATTTTTTTAATTTGTTTTCTTAGTTTAATGCTCATTATAATGCCAGCACTAGCTCATGTTAATATTCCATTGGATCCAGAAAAAAGAGCATCACTTTTAGGATTACAAGATGAACCTCAAGTTGCAAAACAATTGCTCAATTTCATGCTGGACATGTTACTACTACCTTATGGGTGAGATCACAGCATTAATTGTTTTATGAATCAGGCAATAACTGTTTGAATTATTTTTAATTTTTAACTCAATTTTTTGTTAATTAATATGTAATTTAATAATAATTCGATAATTGTTTATTCAACAGAGCTATTGGGCAAAATGATAATCATCAATCTGGGCAGCCAATTGACTGGTCACAATATCCAGTTCCACCTGGATTAAGCGAATATGCAATTAAACGAGTTATTGGAGAAATTCCTCCTACCGCAGAACAACTTGAACAAACTAAACTAGGAATTGTAAAATTTCTTGCTGGAGGTTTCTTCCCAGATTCAGATATTCTTATTCATTTAATTGTTGCAGCAGCTGATACAAGATTTAGTGTTGCTAACCTAGCAGATTTAGAATTAAAAAAAATAGTCAAGTACGTTATTATAATTAATTATTTATTTTACAAACTCATTATTATATTTCTATTTCCTTAAATATTTTGGTTCTATTTTTATTTGAAGTCTTTTAGATTGGTCATCCATGCAATTAGCTGCACCACTTTACTCTTTATTTTTGGGTTCCGATGCTTTAGCCTCTCAAAAAGAAGTAAAACAAGAGATGAAAAGAGTTCCAGCTAGTATTCGAATTCGGCTTAAATTATTATACTATCTATGTAGGGTAACAAAAACAGGTTTCATTGTTCCTCCGTGTATTCAGGTAAATAATGAAAAATGAATAATTAATCTACTAGTAACGAGAAATTTACTTTATCATAAAAATTGTAAATAAACTTTTTTTAATATTAATTATTATTAAGTTTTTCAGTTATAATTTAAAATGATATAAATTTTAATACAATTTAATACAGCCTTAATATTATAGGTTATTTTTGAATCATTATATGGTGTAAACAACATTAATTCTAAACTTAAATCTTTGGCACTTCAATTTACATCAAACCTTGTTCAACAGTAAGAAAATATATTGTATGATTATAGAAATAAAATCAATTTAGTTTTTTTAATAAAATAATTGGTTTATACAATATTTTATTAAAACTATATTGTTCTTGATGTCAAATAATAGTTCTAAATTTATATCTAAAAAACAGATGCAGCTTAGCACCAATTGTTCGAATAGCAAAAGTAATTTTAAATGGTATGATAAAATTGATTTCTGAAGAAGCTGAACCTGCTCATAAATTAATGGCATACGCAATCATAGGACAGCTTGGTCAAAGAATTCCAAGTCTTGTCAATAAAGATCTAAGTCTCTTACAGAAATTTTTTGATATGCTTGCAACAGTAAGTAAATTTATTAAATATAAGGAATAACATATTTTTTGTATTATTTTCACTAATTCATTTGTATGTTGTTTGAAATAGACTGATGGTGATTTGCGCCGAACCATAAGAGATGCTTTAATTAGTATGACTTCTGCATTTGTACTTAATAAAGATGATGATGCAGGAATATCATTGATGGTTGGATTACTGTCTGCTCATATAGAATCTCCTGAAGTTCATGTTAGGTACATAAATAATTTAATACAAGTACTGAAAGTATGTTAATTTAATAAGAATATTGAATAATACTGGTATTTACCTACTTATAATATACATTAGTAACACAACTTACATTATTTAGTTAACGTACTGTAAATAATAAAACTTATAATTCAAATAGCTTAAATTTTTTTATATAATTGTATAAATTTTAGAAATTTTTTTATAGATTTGTTGCAGTTCATTATTCTGCAACAGTTTTTCCATCCAACCATGCCCCATCTAGGTATTTGTTATTATTGGCATCTGGTGACTCAAAATTAGAAGTTCAAGCAGAAGCTTTAAAATCACTTTATGGAACTTCATATAAAAATGAGCGATATAAATATTTTGCTAAAGAGGTTTCATTGCCAGACTTCCCACAATTAATGACATTCATTCATTCAAAAGTTCAAGCAAGAATAACAAACAATAAAGTAACAGTTGGTAGTAAAGTTTTGCCCTTTAATACGGCAACATTTATAGAGGTGAACATTTGTTTTTCATATTTATTTTAAAATTAAAAATATTGATTTTTCATTTCTTATTGGTAGATAATATCGTATCTTCGAATTTGCCTTGCAAAAAGTGCAAATATCACAATTCAATCTGATTCTTTGGAGCATCCCTGTGAATTTACTCCATTGATAGGTCATTATTTGAAAAAATTATATGAAGAAAATTCTGATAGTTTGTATCATTATGTAGACATCGTTGTTCTATTTGGACAAGTTACTGGTGGTAATGCATAGACTTTTATTTAATGTAAATTATTAAATATTTCTTAGCAGAATATAAATTAAATTTTATAATTACAAAATACGTTAAATTTATTATTTACAAAATTTTATAATATAAGTAAATTTGTATAAAACTAATCTAATTTGTTAGACATGCATAACGGAATTAAACATTATTAAGAAAATAAAAAAAAAATAAAATTTTTAATTTTATTGTAAATTTCATTAAACCATACTAAATATTCATCAGATTAAATAATGATAGTAATAGTTATCATTTTAAATAAGCAGTATCAATATTAATAATATATTTATTTTCCTTTGTTAGAACTACAATTTATTATAAATACCATAATTTTTTAGATGAAGTTGCTTTATGTGCATTATTAGAAATTGTGGGTACAATACCAACATGCATTGTTGAACGCTACATTAAAGAGCAAACATGGATTGAATCATTATTAGCATCACCAAAAGAATATGTAAGAAAATTTGCTGCAGAAATTTTTGCAGTTTTTATGGCTTATATACCGACAAACGAATTTGAAAATCACATTTCAAAAATGCTAAAAACAACAAAAGATAAATCTATCGAGAATCAACACGGTGCTTTACTTGCTTTATCTTATTCAATGGAAAAGAAGTTAATATTACAAAAAGATAAAGAAGGGAAAACATTATTAAATTGGAATACATACATCGATGCAGTTAAAACAATTTGTAAGTTTTGTTAAAAATATCAACAAACTTATGTAATACTATGTATTTCAATTGTTTGTTTAGGCGAGTTTCTTCATATAAATAATCCAATGTTGTTAAGTGCTGCAATAAATGGTATTGGCATAATTGGTAAATCTTTTTCATTACCATTACCATCTGAAGAAGAAAAAAGTACAAGTAAAAAAAATGTCGCGGAAAAATTATTTTCAATTTTTATGAACGTAAAAGCTAACACAAAGGTTTGTTTGTTCTGTTTAATAATTTTTAAAAATTATTGCATTTAAATCAATATTTAAAATATACTATTTTATCATAAGTTGAAGGAAAAGGTTGCAATGTCACTTGGTTATATTTGTGTTGGAGAAGAATTTCCTCACACTAAAATGATTGTGGAAAAATTTCTTGAAACTGCAAACGAGGCAAGTTTACTTGATTATAAATTAATAATGAATTGGATTACTTCAGTAACTTGCATTTATTTTAATAGACAAAAGACATTAATATACACTTGTCTGTTGGAGAGGCATTGGTATGTTGCATTCAAGGTCCAGCATCTCCAGAAGCAAGAAACGCTTGGAATACACTTCCATCTGAATACAATTTATCCTATACACAAGAAAGCAATGATCTTTTGGCCTTTGTTATAAATAAATTATTATTAATTGCTAATAAACCGCACCCTAATTCAAGACAGGTAATTAAAAATAAAATAATTTTTATTTTACTATTACTATATAATATGTTAGAAGTAATTAACAGACTATTTACTATTAATATATAACATAAATAAAATTCTTTGTTAACAATTTTAAATGTGTTACGTTAGGCTGTATGTACATGGTTATTAACAATTCTGAAACACAACTGTACAAGACCATACGTGCTGGATAAACTGGCAGATATTCAAAACGCATTTATGGACTTTTTATCAGAAAATAGTGGTAAGATTTATATGAATAAATATAATCTACATAAACTACATATTATATATTTTTTTTGGTTTAGATATTGTTCAAGATATTGCATCAAAAGGCTTGTACATAGTATACACAAGCTGTTCAGAAAGCAACAGAGCATCATTAGTCTCTGCCATAACAAATCAATTATTACATGGCAGAAGAGAAGTGAGAAAAGTAACTGATGATACTCAGTTATTTGAAGACGGTGAATTGGGTAAAAGTCCTACTGGGTAAGCTAGATATAAAAATAATTTTTTAAAATAATTGTAATATATTTTTAAAATATTTTTCGTTGCAATACTTTATCATTTCAAATAATTATAACATTTCATTTCAATTATTTATTTTAATTTTTCTTTTATATTCAGTGGAAATATGACAACATATAAAGAAATATGCTCACTAGCATCTGATTTGAATAAACCTGAATTAACATATCGATTTTTGCACTTGGCTAATCATAATGCTTTATGGACTTCAAAAAAAGGAGCTGCGCTTGGTTTTTCACAACTAGCCACATTAATAAATGAAGATCTCTCAGCTCAATTGCCAAATATCATACCAAAATTATACAGATATCAATTTGATCCTATACCAAAGATTCAACAAAGCTTTGCTAGTATTTGGTGCGCTATAGTGCCATCAACGGCAAAAGCTGTAAGTTTTCAAATTTTAAGATAATCTTATTACTTCATAAGCGTAAGAATATGACGTAGTTACATATTAAATTATATTAATTATTTTTTTTATAAAACATTATTTTCAATATACATCATGTATACATACCACATGATACAAAATATTACTATATTATACATATATTACTATATATTATATATATTACTATTATATGTACAGGTGTGCATATGTATGTTTGATAATCTCTAATTTATAAAACGAAAATATACAATAAAAACGTTTGAAATATTAACTTATATTTTTTTAATATTTAGCTTGAACAACACCAAAAAGAAATATTAGAAGATATAACGCAAAATTTGACTAACAATCAATTTCGAGTACGAATTAGCTGTTGCCTCGCATTAGCCGATATCTTAAAATCTCCAAATGTATCAATAAATTATGCAGAATCCGCTCCTGGGTTATGGAAACAATTATTTAAAGTGATGGACGATATACACGAAGGCACCAGACAAGAAGCAACCAACACTACAAAAATTCTAAGCAGGGTAATGTTCTGTACATATTAAACTGTTTTTTCAGACTTCAAGTAACGAGTGACTTTTCAAGACTTCATGTAATTCTGTTTAAAAAAAAATTAATACTAAAATAAATAAGATAATTAATTTTTAAGAAAGCAGTATGAGTAATATATTCGATTAAATAATTTTCTAGTCTGATATTTTTTAGTGAATTGTTCTTGTTACTTTCATCTTATATATTAATTTTATTTTTCTAAATATTGTAATTAAAAATGAAATATATTAAAGGTTTGCATTCGTCAATGCGATATATCTCACGGAAAGTCGGGAGAAGAAGTTTTACAAGCAATATTGCCAATTTTACTTGATGAAGGTATTACGCACCATGTACCTTCGATTCGAATGGTATCTTTACAAACAATTTCTCAGCTTGTATCTAGTGCAGGAAGTTTGCTTAAACCATCACTGTCTAATTTAATTCCTGCTCTTCTGAATGCTATTGGCGAACAAGAAAATGCAAATTTATTGTATGCGCGTAATGCAACAGCAAATTCATCGGAAATGCAAGAACTTATTGATAATGTTGCTGTTCAGCAAACCAAAAATCATTTTTCTTCAGATACAATGACAAAGGTAAATAAGATTTAAAACATTTTACTTTAAAAAATAAGTTTTCTTTTAATTTTTAGTGTATTCAATATATCGATCCGCCTATTTTAAAAGATTTAATGCCGAAAGTGGTGGATCTCATTAAATCCAGTTTGAAATTGGGAACGAAATTTGCCTGTTCAAATTTTCTTATAAAACTTAGTAGTCATATGAAAGCTGAATTACAACCATATGCAGGTTAAAAAAATGTTATTAAAATCAAATTCGTTATTACATTTATTTATCATTTAAATAATATTTCCATTACAGGTAAAATATTAGCAGCACTTATAAATGGCTTAACTGATCGAAACGCCGGAATAAAAAAAAATAATGCTGTTACAATCGGCCATATTGTAGGATGTGCAAAAGATTCTAGTCTAGATAAATTATTCAATATGTTAAATACGTGGTACATAGAACGAGAAGGTAATTAAAATAAAATCCTTTGGTTTTAGGTATTATTTACTGAATTATTATTTACTGAGGGGGCAATTAGGACCTATTTTGGTTTTATTACTTATACACATTAATAATAATTAGAATGCATTATATCTTAATCTTGACTATATTTTTTAAAGTGAAATATCAGCTTTAATGTCACATATAATTAATTAAATTAGTAATTTAAAGGAAGTTTTTAAAAATTTAGTAATCCAATTTTAATTTAAATTCTGAATCCATATGATTCGATTTTTTTTAGTTCTTTAGGAAAATAAGTATATTTCGTATGTGTAATAATGAGCTTCATCCATTTTTAAACGACTGGTAAATCAACATGTTAGCTCAAAAATAATTAAGAAAACGATTTTTTTTTTTTGGAAATGTTTTTGAGAAAATTCATTCTCTCGGATCAGAAAATCAATATATTGGCTCAATCCTTCATCAGCCCTTTCTCCATGATCAATTTATGATATGAGATTTTTACCCATTTTTCTTAGAGAAATTAAAATTAGCAAATGACGGTCCTCTAAAGGTTAATTGTTTCGGTGCTTCATAAAGTTCTAAAACATTACTTATCACATAATTTATATGTTTCGCTTTAAAGAAAAAAATAGTTTGTGTGAGTACTATTGCTGCAAAGCTTGAAGGAATGCAATACATTACCAAAAGAAAGACCTTGACAATGTGATTGATATCATCTTATAATAAAAATGATTTTTTCAGATGACTCAATACGTCTAGCTATTGGACAAACTTTACAATCTGTGAATAACCACAATCAAGATATTCTTAAAAAGTACTCGTCGATTGTTATGCCATTAACATTTTTCGCCATGCATGCAGAAAAAATACCAAACGAAAATGAAAAAACTATTGAATTGTGGGCCGAATTGTGGTCAGAAATTACTCCAGGTACGGAGGCTGGTATTCGACAAAACTTAAATGTCATCACAAATACTCTTAACACCGCTTTAGAATCAGCCTCGTGGGCTACGAAAGCCCAGGCGGCTAATGCAGTTTCTACAGTTGCTACGAGACTTGGTCCAACAATTGACGAAGATTCAAGGAACTCGTTGCTCAAAATACTTGTCAATGGATTACAGGGTAGAACTTGGAATGGGAAAGAAAGATTGCTCAATGCATTAGCAACACTAGCAAGTAATAGCAAGTAAGTTATTATAAGCCTACTGTAGTTTTACTTTATTTATTTAAAAAATTATGAATTTGAAAATGAAATACCTGCTATTAAAAAATGCAATTTCAATATTTTTTAGAATCAAACTGTTACATATTATTAAAAATTATTATTAAAATCGAAATTAAACACGTTAACACTTTGTAGTATAATACGTACATATAATAGTAAAAAAAATGGTAAAAATTTAAATTTCACATTACTTTACGAAACATTTTTCATGAATATTTTAATTTTAATAATTTAATACGAATTTATAAATTATGTTAATTTTAACAAATATATCATTAATAGGGAAGCTTTGAAAAATGATGTTCAATTAAAAGAAATGGTAATAGAGGCTTTATACAAAGAGAGTAAAAAGGAGGGAATGGAGTATCGTCGCCATGCTTTAAAAGCTTTCACAGAAGTATTATATAAATTAGACGAAGATAAATTTAAGCAAGTTTATGATATTGCACTAGAAGTTTTACCTAAAGTGAGTGTTTTTGTATATTTTTATTTGTAATTAATATATTTGTTAGTTTCTATTCGTTTATTGTTGACAGTTAAATAGAAAAATAGACGACGATGATGATGTAGAAGAAAATAAGAAAAAGCGAGAAGAAAAAATTAAATTACAAGAAACAATTTATGAAGGTCTTGGAAAGGCGTGGCCATCCTGCAAGGAGACTCAAGGTATATATTTTAAAATAAGTTTTGAAATTTTTGATTGAAATTATATAAAAATATTAAAAATTTTAGATCAATACTGCGTACAGTTTGTTACACATTGTTTTGAAAGTTTACCGACAAGTACAAGGCCTGTACAAGTTTCTATTTTAACAACATTAAGCCATTACGTTGATAAGTTGATTTTGCTAAAAAGTGATTGTAATGTCGCCTCAGAACAAGATAAGGAACATTTAGATTCGATATGCGCGATTCTTCTAAAAAGTTTGCGATATGCAATTGGTAATAATGAAACTTTAAATTAAGTAATAATTTATTAAACATTCTATTGAAATTTAATAAGCTATATGATAATTTTATTTTTAGGTATAGCTAAGTACACTAGAATAAGAAAAGAAGCATTAAATATTGTGATATCACTTTCGAAAAATTTTAAAGATACAAAAAACACTAAACAATTACATCTTATGACTGCTTTAATGAAAGATATGTTGAGCGAATTGTCAAAAGATAATCAACCAGAGATTCGATCTAGAATTGTTGATATTAAAGTTATTTTGAAATTATAATTATTCATATTATTTGACGTGTGGTCAAATGTTTTTTTTTCTTTCAATGAATAATTTCCTTTTTAAATCAATATTTCTTTAATAGTATATATATATGTGTGTGTATATGTGTATATATATATATGTGTGTGTATATATATATATATGTATATATAACGCTGAAAAGATATTCACTTTCTAAAATGTAATTTATTATGAATCTATAATAGTATTGGTTTATATTCATATTGAATTAGGCATAATAAATAATACAATTTGTAAGCTTTGAATTTTAAATGTATTTAAATCTTACACTTGTATATCTTATTTACAAGATTTATTCGATTTTCGGGATCTTATTACAATGGCATGATGCCAATTCGTTTTTATTATTTGTCTAGGGAAAAAGCGCAAAGTGAATTATTTATACTACATTGTAATTAAATAAATATGTTCAATTATATTTTGCGTTTTGAAATATTAATTCCTCTATTTTTATAAAATATTGTTGAAAGTTGAATTAATCTCTATCATAAGGTAACTTATTCTATTGTTTATTATTTTCATTAAAAACTATAATCAAGAAAACTTAGATTAAAAAATTTACATTTAATTTTCTTAATTTGTTTAATCTAATTTTTGTAATAAAATAGTTGCACCTTTACTATTTTTAAGTTTAAGATTTTCAATTGTACGCAGCTTTAATTTTAATTCTTCAACAAGTTCTACTGGTTCATTTTCTATAAATGTACTTAATAAAAAGCAACCTCTATTGCTATTTGTTAAATATTGTATTACTTCAATGGTTAAATGTTCAAAAAGTACTTTACCAAAGGTTATTTCATTTTTTTCAACACGATTTTTATCCATTAGAATAAGTTTTTTTAGTACCATATGTAGTCCTGGATCTTCTATAACAGAAAGTGCATTTGCTCCTTTTTGCAATTTGGAGTCAGGATTTATTATAAACTCTGTTACAGCATTTAAAGCCAATTTTAATTTATCTCCATGGCTAGCTTTTAAAATTGCTAAAGTAACAATTTGCATTGGGCCATTTGAGAACCACATTTTTACATCAGTGGATATACTTTCAAGAAGACTATCAATTACATTTTCTAAAAGTTCTTTTTCACGAATTTCTGGTGGTTTTTTACTTGTTTCATTTCCATCGCCTTGCTTCAAGTACTCTACTAATGCTGGATGAAAGTAATGAGTATCTCTTCTTGCAACAATGTACAAAATTATTCTTCTTCCAAATTCATTTTGTACAATTTCGTTTAAATTATTTAGCATCTCTTGTAAAAGAATTTTTTTTAATAAAACAGTATCATCAACAGAATCTAAAAGTCCCAATATCATGATATGACCATGTTCAGAAGTTAAAATATCTTTAATATGCTCTTTTAGAGTTTTCATTATGAGTTTTCTATCTTTGTTTGTTCCATGCCAAATGCACAAATTACCAGCTTTTGCTCCATCTCGAGATTGTGATAATTCCTTAATTAAAGGTCTCGTCATTGCTATCATTTCAGCTCTCTCATCTTTGGAACAATTAGATAAATATTCATATAGTACAGTATGAACAAGTGTAGAATTAATAAGATTTTTATTTAAAATCCTATTCAAATTAGCTTTAACTGCTGATAATGTAGCTGTTTTCATATCTTCAGAATTTTTATATACATCTAATAATGATTTAATATTAGGATCTTTAGATTTTTTATATATGTCACCATACAATTCTTGTTTCAAAATATATTTTTCAGAATCGGATGCAATTTCAACATAAAGTTTTTCAAACAACGTAGCTGATAATACACCACTTAATAACTTGACAACTTTACCATTACAGGCATTTAAAATGGTATGATGAATAGACTTGGTTTTTGTTTTCAACAGTGTTTTTAACACATTTTTAGCATATTTAGATGAAAGCATTTCTCCTAAATAAGGTTTCAATTCTTCTACAATTGCTAAATGAATGTCTGAATTTGAATATTTAATTTGCCATTGAATAACTCGTGATAAATCATGTGCAAAGACTACTTTTGGGTAATGAGTTTGTAATAATTCATGTAATCTTTTTGTTAACTTTCCTTGAATTTCTGGAGACAATTTTGATTTTCTTAGTTTTTCTCCAATTTGTTTTGCTTGTATTGCAATATTATATATATCATCTAATTTCTTAGCCCTTCGTTTTTCTCTCAAATCTTTTTGCTCTTGTTTATATTGCAACCAATTAGGTTTTTCATCTGGAACTTTACTTTCATTCTGTTCTTTTTGTTTACTTCTTACCTTATCCATATTTGGTTTTCCTTTTTTAACAAACTTATTGTTCTGTTTTTTAGGTTCATTGTCATTTTTTCCTTTTAACTTTTTATTATTAATTTTATTTTTGATTCCTCCTTTTTTAGGTCCAGTAAAAGATTTTTTAGAAAAATTGTTGGATTGTTTTGACTTTTTCCGAATGCTGATTTCATCAGAATCACTTAATCTCTTCATGTTTGTTTTTAAAACTTCTAACTGAAAATACAAATAACATTTACATACAAACCTGCATTAAAACATTATCATTTTATTATTTACATTAAAAATTATCTACAGTGCTAGCATAGACTCAATTTTGCACTTTATTTTCTTATTCGATACAACATTAAATTAAAACATATAATTATACATACGAAATAAATGAAAAACAATTATATCTTTAATGTATGATTCAATGTTCTGAAATATATGAACTTTAAATTTACACTTTTGAAAATATTCTAAAAATATGTTCCAAACATACCGACAATGACATTATCTTAGATTGGTTAAATTGTAGGTTATGTACTGCCACCACATGGCAATGAGCAACCGACATCAACCTACAGTCACGCTATTTAGAACCTCTCAAAATTCTATCCAATCATAATCTCCAATTTATATTATAGATCTTACAAAGTTTTGGTTAGTACCTTCAGCGCAAACGCAATATATATACGCATCGGTACTATTTTTCATTTACTTTATACGCTATAATTTATTATATCATAATATCAAAATTAATTTATATTTTTACCAACAAATCTATTTTGTTAAACTTAATACAATTACAATAAATTCAATGAACATCAGTTCTTGTTGTATAAAAAAAATATTTTTAATAGCATGTCTGTCTATCTTGATTTAAAATTATTTTTCTAATGAAATTATTTTTAAATATTATAAAAATTGAATTAATAATTAGTATAATGTGAATTGGGAGTATAATTAGATATTTTAGAATTTATTGAAGAAGAAGTAAAATATCCTGCAGATCGAGGAACTTTAGTTATTGTTGGTACTCTAAATCCACCATCATTCCTCTCAATGTCATTTTGAGGTTTTTTCTTAAAGTTGCTGTGACTTGCTTGACAATTTGTTCTAATCATCTGACTTGGAGGGGTTTGATAATGAGATCTATAATAAAAAAATGGTTAATAGAATCATTTATAATTAAAAATTTTAGAACTGAAATATAAAAAATAATTAATGTAGTTTATAAATACTTTCAAAATAGTACTTACAGTGTATAAGTATTATTAGAATTTACTAGCTGATTCTTTTCTTTTTGCATTAAAGCTAAAGTCATCTTTAATTTGTTATATTTTTGACAGATTTTTTTTAAGTTTTCAGCATTTACCCAAAATGCTTCCTTTAATGATTGATATTTTCTTTCCTAGTAATTTTTTTTAAATAAATTAAAAATATGTAAAATCATCTTAGATAATAAATAATATTACATAAAATATTAATATTTTATTTAATAAATTGTATAAATATTAATTATAATATTTTGTTATTATTTATAATTTATAAATAGTTATACAAAAATTAATTACTCACATTTATATCAGCTCTATTCAAGAAAAGAGATGATTGAGATTGTTGAAATCTCACTGCTTGAATTAACTTATCAATAATATCAGTTGGTTGAGTGAAATAATGAGCTATTTGAGGACTTAAGGGTTCTTGCAGTGAAAGTGAAATTGTTTTAACAGTATTACATTGGCAACATTTTTCTTCAGCTACAAAATCATTACAATTTAATTTATCAGATATTTAAAATTTAATATTTTCTTTCGACATTAAAAAATTACCTTTTGTTATACATTTATCACAAAATATATGACCACACTGAGTTAAATTAAACTGAGAACGTTTATTTTCAACTTTCAGCCAACAAGAATTGCAACGCATCCACTCCATATTTTACAACTACTTGTTCTCGCGAAAATTTCTACAAAATACTGAATGTCTTCGTTTTTGGAAAATATTTTATAGCTTTCTATAATATATAGTATATGTATATATATCGAAATTAATTCAAATACAAATAAATATGCGCGTCTGTTGCAAATTTAAAAATGTTATTTAGATTCTTTATAATGCATGAAACAAAAAAAATTTTAAATAACTATGAAAAGTCTAGGGATTTTGATTATTTTTTGAGGTTGATTTTAATGGTGAGTCAGGTACATTACACGTCGTAAATTCACGATGCAATTTTATTATTGATACTCTGTATTTCGAACATTTATCGTTTCAAGCAATTATTACCAAACTATTTCTTTTATTTTTTTTATTCTGCGGTTAACTTCAGTAAATAACAAATTGTCTGTACTAATGATCGTTAATTAAAGAAAATAAATATTAAAGAAAAATTAAAGAAAAAATTGTTGAATAAATTACAACAAAACATACGCATATATTTTACACATACATATATTTAGAGAATATATAAATATATATTGAGGCGATGAATCCATCAAAACTGAAATTCTTAACTGAAAAGTATGAAAAGGAAAAAAAACTCGTAAGGTTCCACAAAGAATTCATTGCTGTGCCAGGTATGAAACCCGTCACAGGAAAATTTTATGCGAAACATGATGCTCTTGCAGTTCAAGATATTCCTGAAGAATATGTCGAACTCGTCAAAAGAGTTGCTCTCTCGACTCCAAAAAAATATTATAAATACCCACCAACATGCGTAAATATGGAGTAAGCAGTAAAGCTCGCAGTAAAACAGGCTATAACGAAATATATAGTTTTATAATCTAACTATAGGAAAAGATTCAAACTAAATTTTCAAGATCGAAATACATTATATAGTAAATTAATACCTTCTGTTTGGTATTTATATATATTTTGGTTATTTATATAATTTATGTATTTATAACTATATGTGCAGGTTAATATTTTTTCTTATTACTTTATCTATTTCCAACCTTAATAAATTGTCTACATATATTTGAATTAAATAATATATCTATAATATATTTTTATGCAATTTTCTATTGTAATATATAAGTAACAATGATTATTCACAATAAACCTATAGAAAAATTGATTCTAAATAACTTTTTAGCATACAATATATAAAACTTTATTAAAAAATAATGTTACATATCAGCATTACGTTATTGTTAAAATAATCGCGTGATAAATTTTCAGTTACGGATGGTTCTCTGAACCTTTAATTCCACGAACCGACGATAACAGAATAATGTTTCCTAGAAATCAGTGCGAATTTATAAAAACTGAAATTTACATAAGAGAGATGCAAAAAAAGTTACCAGAAAATAAATTTATTGGTTTGCCTTTCCGGTCTTGATAAAAATCATCAACTTATTCTAGGTTAGATATTTGTTTTCTATAGTCAATTAAATATAAAATTGAATCAAGAATAATGTTGCATCTTGCATAATTCTGACCATCTTAAATAAATCATAAATCATATTTTTGATTTTGTACTGTACATTACCTACTATAGTATTAAAAAAAGTTGATAGCTAAAAAAATATTGGAGACAATACTCTATAAATATTTACTACGAAAGAAAAATTTAATTTTAATTAATAAATATGGATTATCATTTATTATTTATGAATGCATGATATCACCTTCGTGCCTTTTGATATATAATAGTTTATAATTTAAACAGTACTTTTCTCAATGTGCAACAAACTATTACTCTATAAACGGACTTGTATACTTTAGTTTTTCATGTATAGTATTTTGATATATCCAAAGTTCAGGAAAATTCAAGAGTATAACTTTTTTAAATTTGCTCCTAGGAATGTTCCACGACGCAGTGTATCAAGTGCTATGTGTCAGAATTTATGACGACCGAATTACAATGCATTTTCGATCCTTACCAAATTATGTTATAGTTATCCATTAATGATGTTATCAAAAATTTATTAAATCTTGTCTAGAAAATTTGTTATATTGTTTGATGTAGCTTTTCGGGGTTAAAATTAATAAGCAGTAAGTACAGACTTACAGATAAGCCATACATTCGAATCCTTATATGAAGAGGTGTTTTATAATATATTCCGTTATTGCAAAACTAATTTATATATTTTTTAAAGACAATTTATTCTTTGAATTCATAGTTTATATATTATTTTATATATTATTTATTTATTATTATATATTTATTATACGTTTTCTTCAAACTCGTTCGAAAGCGATCGCTGATCCTAAAAGCGAGAGAAAGAGATCTGTAAGCAAAATGTAACGAGGTGACCTGTCATATTGCTGCGAACAGGTTTTGGGATGCTGCAAGTGCAGATGCAGAGGCATTTTCCCCAGAAGACGGCCAGCTAACCGTAGGTATGCGTATATGTTAACTTAGTTCGATTTTCCAGGTTTGGACTAGAGCTTCACCGTCCATGCAAGGAAATGGCTATGACTGGTTGGAATATAAAGCACGCTTACGGCGCACAAACGATCGTTTCTCCAAGCTTAATTTCCAAATTCGTCGCCTCGATGGGTGGATTAATATACTTCTATTTACACAACGGGTAAAAGAGAGGCGAAATGCCAGAGAGGAGGCAGTAAGTAATCAGCAAGGAATCTGATCTCGAATCAGATGTTAAAGTAGACGCGAGCCTCTTTTCCCCGATGAACTCACAAGTCATCAATAAATTACCACAAAGTATCAGTTGCAAGCACGGTGAGTCATTTATTCTGCGGATTTTGCTTGTCGAGCATTCGACTCTCTCCACCTACCACGTAACAATAGCAATGTATTGTAGTTTTGTTATTATATTTAAATTTATCTTTTTTATGTGTTGGTTATAAAATAAATTTTATTTTCACTATTAATTATATTATATAACTTATAGGATTTATTTAAAATATATGCTGTTAGTAATTATAATTAGATAAGTAATTATTAGCTGTTTGTGACGCGTACAGATGAGTGTTGTTATTTTTTAGAACTTATAATAGATTTAATATAATAAATTTTTGTGTTTCGTGTTAAAATAATCTTTAAAAATATCTATTTGTAGTACCTAAATTTTATTTGAAATATCTATATTTGTATGAACTAAATAACAAGAAGGACATAATATAAGTGATTGTTGCTCTATTTTAAGCACTGACTGATGTCAGAGCTAATGGCTATGTTGGTAGTAATGTTAATTCGAATGCTCCAAATAGCTCCAAAAAGATGTATGGAGAACCGTTAAACTTTATGTAAGGTGCTCGTGTTAATAATCAGGCCTATACTAAGATCTTTACTGTATGTAAGATCACCAAGGATCCCATCAGTTCAACGATGGCTGTGCCGAACGCAGCAATCGTCAACCATACTCTACTTTAGGGTGATTTCGTTGAGTTGTCCGTGATTTGTTCATTAAATAGGTTGAAGAGGGTGCTGTAAAGAGGGTTTACTTTCAAGTAGGCTGAAACACGGATCCTAAGATATCAGAAACCTCGGTATATGCATAAACAGTCATACTTTTGTATCAATCCTTTCCTACCTTGTTAATGGATAGGATAATGGTACTGCAGATGATCATGGTTCGTTTGTTCTTCAAGATATATATGTGAGTTATTAAATAATACATAGTATTTCTCCTAGTTACCAGTAATTTCACCTAGCATTCGGTTCTGGTTCTATTTATACTTCAACATAGAGAAACACTTTGATCGCACCCGGGCGGGCAGCGTGCGAAAAGTGAGTTGAATGTCTTAGCCTGATTTTGAGTGAGTTCATTGATGATATGGATTCCATATTCGAAACTTCCAATAAAGTGTGTGAATGACGTTTTGTTCTTGGCAGTGGTTAATTTGAAGTAGTTGAATGTACTGGTCGATTATGTTAATTCGCTGGTTTGAGAGATGTAGCATTCTCTTACTTCTAATAAAGTTAAGGTCGTGATATTCATACACGCACTGAGTAAAATATTAGAATTTTATTAGCCGACTTATAGGTATACTTTTCTCTAATTAAGTCGATTATTAGTATGGTTGTGAGAAAGCTGTAGTCGGTTCTCATGTATTATCTTATATCTTATACTCGATGCGTGAAGTTTAGGTATTTTTATGTGGCCATATTTAATTTTCGATAAAAAATTTTTTACAGACTGTATGAAAAATATGTCGACACAAAGATATATCAACAGAAGATAGAGTAGGGTTAGGTCCGCTTAGTAAGCAATGGAGTAATAGGAAAATGTTATCCTATCAGGATCGATTGGAATCACGGGACCCTTTCTTTCCATCTTCCTACGTAGACTTTTCCCGAGCCAATAAATCCTGCCAAAATTTGGAACGGCTGCGAAAAGCTTGATGCTAGAGCGGACGCCCGCTTCTATAACGGCTCGTTACCAGCTTCGGTGATCTAAACCAGCGTATTGCACAATCATCTTTTTAAGTGTCCTATTAATCCTTTCGATCGGATTATTTTGGAAACTGGATAGGGGAGTTGTGATGTGCTTTATTCCTTATTCCTCCAGTACTTTATATGGTTCACGAAGTATGTTCACGAAGTGGGTTCACGAAGTATGTCGCATTATCAGTCAACAAGTATACGTGGGAGATTCTCATCGGAGTAGGACATCTGTTAATGGAAGACAAATTTGTACTTTTGATTAGTAGTAATATTAGAAAACTAAAGCTTTTGCTACTTCCACAGAGTGACTGCACTGAGCAACTGAGAGGCTATTGTGTAGCTGAGACACATATTTTTCTTATAACATTGTACTGTAAATAAGTAAATAGAATTATAAAGTTGAAAAATATATTAAAAAATGCAAGAACTTTTTTAGAAAATTATTCTAGCTTGAAATGAATTCGAACTTGACATAAACTTTAAAACACTTTACCGAATATTGCATATATGAATGCCCTATATTTATAATATAAACTTTTAGTTTTTGTTTACACAATCACGATAGTTTATAAATATATATTCTAAATAAACTTCTATTAAAGTGTAAAAAAAAGATTTTTAAGTACTACTGTATTAAATTCATCCAAATTACAGCCTGTTTGATAGTATACATGACATTTAATGATGTTATAAAATTATAATAATAATGATAATGAAACTGATAATTGTTATGTATTTGTATTAAAAACTATTTTTTTCTAAATTATAAATTATAATATTTTATTCTATTATAATAAATTTATAATTGATATATTTAAATATTTATGCGTAAATTTGTACGAAGTCATTTATGCGTAATTATTTATTTTTTCAAACGATTAAAACGATTAAAGTTTTAGTCTAAAATTCTTAGAGCTCATTATTACTTGTTTATAATATTATTTGCGTTATTTTGCAAAAATTTAATAAATAATTATTAATATTCTTTATTTACATTAATAAAACTATTATATTAACTGAACAAAATATTAAAATGTACATAAAAAAGCAAACGCGGTAGGATTTTAAGAGATACTCGTGTACACACACTACTTTCATACCTCCTCTTGTGCTTACCACGTTCAAACTGCCCGCAAGTCTCTCAGTCATTTAGCGCGGAGTCGTTCTACGCAAGCGCCAAAAATGTTGGTTTTTCGAACATCATTTTGATGTACAGTTGCGTTTAAGATAAGGAAAGTAATAGGAATATGTTGCTGCACTCTGAGTTCCGAAGAGTGAAATTGAATTGCGGTTACAGCAACGGAAACCGCGTAGGAGACACTTATATACACGCATTATGTACGCGTGAGTAGTTTGATTAAAGATAATTGTTCCAATAAATTTGAAGAACGCAACATACACCTTTGTATAACTGTAAAATGTTCCGAAGGAGCTGTATGTTTCGCAAAAATAGCGAAACAGTAGCAACAGTCGAGCGCATAGGCCGCTCTGTGCCACGTGGATGAGAAATATAAGTTTACGAGATCTTCGCCAAGGCGAACCGAGAAACAAAAGGACTACTCTGGCAACTAAAAGAAGGATTTTGCACCGAGAGCGGGCCGTAGGCCGCTGCTCCGGTTTCACCTAACCTCTAAGTGTGAGCTTGTACGACCATCGTCTTGTAGACCGCTGGGAGGTAGGAGCAAGCGAAGTGTCGTGAATCACGAAAAAGCCGCTACCGTTACCCAGTCATGTTCTCTCCCAAGGATATAAGTAAACCTGATTATGTCAGCCTTAATATCAACGACGGCACGGCCTTTGCTAGAACAACTTCTCGCAGCATCTGGAGAGTAAGATTTTGCTTTATTCTTTCTGCGATTATTTCAAAATGTAGTCGTCATTTCGGTTTAATGCCCTTTTACTTTTAATTCACTATTTACCTCTAACAATAATAAAGTATTATTAACAATAATAAAATATTTATTCACTTATAAAAACTCGTTGATATTTTAGTTAGTATTCATACTTACTTGTTATTTATTTTTTCAAATCTATATTTTATTGCATAGATATTATGTAAATGAAATACAGTATATAATATAAATAATATTAATCTAGAATAAGTACTTCTCTATATACTGGCGCAATACTTTTGAGAGCTAAAAATTATTTGTAAGAGTATTTGTCAAAGTATAAGACAATCATACCAATTGCTTATTAAAAATAATTCAATTTATTTTTAGCAATGGAATGGACTATCCAGGTTTCAAAAAAATATTTTCTACTTTGCTGTAATGACAATATTTATTATTATAATTTACCTATTACCTACTAAAACTCAAAATATTACAACAATTGATGAGAGTGATTACGATATTACAAAGATTGTTCATGATCAGCAGGATCAACAAAAACACAAGGTACTAATCATTATTTATGTGCAACAAATATTACAAAGTCTATTTTAAATAAATATTGAAAATAGCAGAAAAGATGTTAATTTAACTTAAGTGACAACAAAATTAAATATTTGAAGTTTTATTGTCAATGATGAAAAACTATATATTAAAAAAAACATTTTTCTGTTAAATATTTTAGATAGTAGATGAGATTATTATAGAAAATGTTGATCAAGGTGGAAGAGGAAATAATGTTATAGCAGACAGTAAAGGAAGAAATGGCATCGAAGCTATTGTAAACAATGTTGAGGTTATAGATGAGCCTGAGTTTCAGCCAGAAGCTAATCAAGTAGATGATGACCAGATAGGAGAACCTCCCAAGCATAAACCACAAGCACTTAAATTTAATGGTATAAAAGAAACTAGAATAGAAATAAATAAAAAATATATCAAGCTACTATAAGTAATTATAAAATATAGGAAAAATATTACATGATTTAAAAATAATTTAATTAATTTAAAAAGTATTTATGGTTTAACAAAGCATAAAGTAGTAATAAAAACAATGTGCTTGTTCTTATTAAAATAGGTCCTCAAAATGACAGACAACAAGCTGTTGTAAATGCTCTAAAACATTCTTGGAATGGTTACAAAAAATATGCTTGGGGTCATGATAATGTTAAGCCAATATCAAAGGGATTTCATGAATGGTTTGGATTAGGCTTAACTATTGTTGATTCTTTGGATACTTTATACATAATGGGGTTAAATGAAGGTAAATTATTAATTATTAGTTAAAAATTTCTTCAATAAAGTACAAAATTACTTACTCTATATTTTATTCTAATAGAATTCCAAGAAGCAAGAAATTGGGTTCAAAACAGTCTACTATTCAACCAAAATAAAGATGTTAACCTATTTGAAGTTACCATAAGAGTGCTTGGTGGATTATTAGCTGCTTATCATTTATCTGGAGATAAAATGTTTCTGAATAAAGCAGTAAGCTATAATTTTTAAACATTTTATTATTCTCTTTAATATTATATTAATTCTGTACTATTATATTTAAAATTAGTATTTAAATTAAGTATTTAAAATATTAAAAAGAAAATATTAAAAAAAATTAAGAATTTATTGAAATAATTTTTCGCTATAAAAATAAAATAAATTCAAAAGTAGTAAAAAAGAATGCTAAAAATAACATAACTAGTAAAATTTAAATCATTCAGAATTACTATTTATTATTGCCGAGCGTATTATAAAGAAAAATATGCAATTAATACTAAAAATATATTTGTTGCTCATCAACTGATAGATAGATCTGGGAGATAGAATGTTACCAGCTTTCTCAACTCGCTCTGGAGTACCATTCTCAGATGTAAATCTTGGTACACGTAGTGCACACCCTCCAAAGTGGGGTCCTGACAGTAGCACGAGCGAAATTACCTCAATTCAGCTAGAATTTCGTGATTTGAGTAGAAGTTCAAAACAGCCACGTTTTGAAACAGCTGTTGCCAAGGTCTCAGAACATGTACATGAATTGGAAAAGTATGATGGTCTTGTACCCATCTTTATTAATGCTAATACTGGCTTGTTTAGAGAATATGCTGTTATTACCCTAGGAGCAAGAGGTGATAGTTATTACGAGTATTTGTTAAAGCAATGGATACAGACCGGAAGGACCATTGATTAGTAAGTATGGTTAATAAATTATCCAGTATTAAATGAAAATGAAATTATTATCATAACTTTTTTGTATATTAAATATAAATACAAAATTCTTAGAAATTAAAAAATTAATGTTTTATGTACATATTTTTGTTTTTAGTTTAAAGGCTGATTATTTACGGGGAATAATGGGAACTGAGAAGCATTTAGTTAGAAGAACTGCTGTTAATAAACATCTATTTATAGCGGAACTTCTAGGGGCTGCTAGAGATATGAAACCAAAAATGGTCCAAATTTCATTTTTTTCAAACATCTATTTAGTCTTAAATCTAACAATAAATTCATAAAAGTTTTTTTTTTCAGGATCATTTAACGTGTTATTTAAGTGGCACTCTAGCATTAGGGGTACATTTTGGATTACCCAAAGAACATATGAATCTTGCTACTGAATTACTCAAAACCTGTTACCATACTTATATCGTACAGCCTACTTGTCTTGCTCCAGAAATCACTTACTTTAATATTCAGGTATTTTACATAATAAAACACATAAAATCATGTAGAATTAAAATATATTTTGAAAAGTAATAGTTTTTTATTTTATATACTAAACTTTAAACTTATATATACTCACTTATACTTTAAATTAATTTTAAAATAATGTAAGAGATAAAAGTTTTCCAATACAAAAATTAATATTAATATTTATTTATTAATTATTATTTACATAAATATTTCAGAAATCAGATGATGAAAATCAAAAGGATATGTATGTAAAGACAAATGATGCTCACAATCTTCTACGGCCTGAATTTATTGAAAGTTTATATTACATGTGGTACTTTACAGGCAATAAAACTTACCAAAATTGGGGCTGGCAAATATTTCAAGTAAGTTAGATTTATCTACTTATTTTACGAAAAATGTATTACTAATTGATTCAGCATTCAAAAGACTGCTGTATCTTCTATTTTTAATTTAAACATATGTTTCAGCAACAATGTATTATACGTTAATTTTAATAAATTATAATTTTTTAATTAATTATTAATTTATATATTTTTTTATTAAAGGCATTTGAAAATTATACAAAGGTTGAAAATGGATTTACGAGTATTAGTAATGTAAAAAATGTTTTCAACACTCGACCACGTGATATGACTGAAAGTTTCTGGTTCGCAGAAACATTAAAGTATCTTTATTT
The DNA here is from genome assembly GCA_018906755.1 of Sycophaga agraensis. Lineage (NCBI taxonomy): Eukaryota > Metazoa > Arthropoda > Insecta > Hymenoptera > Pteromalidae > Sycophaga > Sycophaga agraensis. The sequence goes on from JACCIE010000028.1 coordinate 237,844, forward strand.
ATTATTTGATGATACGAAGCAACTCATTGAATTAGATAAATGGATTTTTAACTCAGAGGGCCATCCATTACCTATATACGATTCATAAAGCGTTAATTTTTTTATTAAGTGTTCGTACAATAAATGAAAACACTTTCATGGAATATTCCAATTAGATATGTGATAGAGATTTAACATTTAGATAATTATTCAAATATGTAAATAATAATATCACAAGATATTATATACAAAGATAACTCGTTTATTTTAAAACGAGGCGTTTTTGAAAGAAATGTGAAAGAAAATCTTTGTGTATGTGAATGAAATAATTACGAAAATGATATTAGGATGATTGTTGTACAGCAAAATACGAAATGAATAAAACTTAATACGTCAATTTATTGTAAAAAGAAATTTAAATATGTAGTAATGCCATGTAGCATATTTTTGAGCACGAATTTGTACTTATTACATAATTATTAATGTTTCGTTTTTATTTTTTTTTGAATAAGCAGTCTACTATATAAATAAGAAAGGAAGCGTACGTGATAAGAATCTCTTAAATGCAAAATTTATTTGTAAGATTTTGTACATGGTAATTGATAGTGAATTGTACATACTCGAAGATTCAGCAAATAAGTTTAAGTTGATATAAATTTTGAACTGATTTTAATATTAATAAACATGAAAAATGACGATAATAGATTTATACAATCAATTGAAAATTGATAAACTATGGACTTATAATCACCGTTTTTTAAATAATTTTAACAAAATACTGAATATTTTACTTTTCCAGATAGAGTATGAAAGAAGTTTTAAATAATAAAATTTTTAATAATACTTTAATGTGTTTTATGGTATGAAGTGTGTATTATAGTCGAATATCTAGTCGTATACCCAAATACATGGGTATTAAGAATCTGAATACTACTTCAATACATGATGTTTTTAATTTTAGATCTTTTAAGCATATGTAGAAAACTTACTTCTATAAAATTCTGTTTTACATACATATTGCTTTAAAATCATGCAATGATAAGAAATAATACTATCATTAATATATTTGATAATATCGATGTTTATTATTCAACTCATTTGTCAGTCAAATCAAATCAAAGTCTGTTAAATAAATATTTCATTGCTTTTAAATTTAAGAAAATTTTTGATTTATAAATTACAGAAGATCAAATTCAGAAACTAATTTCCCTTATGTAAAATAAATTATAATTCTCACTATTCATACACTTAAAATAGTTTTATTTTTCTGTTTTGTTTTCATACAAGCATAGAATTATAAAGAAAATCGTATATAATTAGTTTAGTATTTTTAATTTAAATAAAAATGAATGTAATTTGCAACATATGAATTAGAGTAGTAGTTTATTTTCAAGGAATATTGTAAAGTAATTCAGTCTTATCAAAATATGAATAGTTTGCGTTCTTTTAGAACTAAAAAATCTTGCATTGTTAAATTGATGTAACTACAGGCATTAAAAAATTGCTTTATGAGAATCGTGCTATAGTTTTAAGAATAGATATAAACAATTGATTAATAATATATTGTAATGGCGTTAAAGTTTGGATTTAATGACTCTGATACACACATAAATCAAAATTTATGTATGTGACCCATAGCTCAAATCCAGTTTAATTATGTAATTATAAATTGTTGAGTAGTATTGGAATAAACTTAACAAGCAATAAAAATTAGAGAATCTTTCTATGTCTTGATTTCTTTATTTGAATATATTTTTAACAATGAAACCTATAATTATAACTTATTGATGAAATGGTAAGTGAAGAAATAAAAAAATTTTATTATGAAGTAAAAATATTGAGAAAATAACTAGGATCAAATTAATACAAATCAGAAATTTATAAAACAAATTGCACTTTAATCGTCACTTAGCTCTATACAGTTACAAGAAAAAAGAGACATCTTTATTCTCTTAATAAAAGTGAAAAAAAGGATATAGCGCATATTCGGCTACAAAAAAATTGATCATATTTTCTATAATACAAAATAATATGATAACCGTAACATTCTACGCATTTATTTTAATAACATTGTAAGAAATTTTATCATAACTCGCTTAGAATATTTGAATAAATTGTATCCATAGAAATAATCATCTACTCAAAGTTTGCCTCTTATATATCACGTAGCACGGCTGTATAAGAAAAATATATACGAATGTATAAATATAGGTGTACTATTATACTTAGACGATGAAAAATTGTGTACATTATTAGTATTTTCTTTTTACATTATTTTATTACCAAATAGAATTATCTCGAGAGCATAAAATTTTGATTCAAAAGTCTAAACAAATGAATTTAATTTTTCTACTACGACCAATGTTGTACTTAAATTTATGCTTTACAATAATCAATACAGAAATTCATTTATATAATCTCTTAATCGCAAAATAGTTACAAAAAATTATATAAAAATCGAGTGATTATTGACTTGAAATTAAGCCAATAATTTTGTATTATTCATGCTCAAAAATGCTGAGTCCATCATATCCCTTTTAAAAAATAAAAATTTTCACATAATAATGTAAATTTTCCAAAAATGTAGGTAAAAAACTTAGTCTTGTACTTTAGGAATGTCTTGTTTCTCTTTATTTTGACATCTTTCGTTTAGCCACCGCAACTCATCGAAGAGCATCCGTGCGAAAGATCACAGCTACTGCATGGTATTCAATACTTTTTTCTTTATTGTCCTTAACCGAAGTGTATATACATTACACATAGATAAATATTGTATCTATATATTTCTAATCTCGTTGAACATCCTTTCTTTACTGTCTGTCAATTCTGCACTCTCATGCTCTCTTTCTCTCTCTTCACAATTTTTCACTACATTGACAAAGATGCCATATTGCTGCTTTAATTTACATTAAAGTTAGATTAAATATTTACAAGTGGGGTTTCAATCGGGTCTTTAAATATTTAATTTGTAATTTATAAAGTACTTATTTAAATTCTTGCATCATTTTTTAAATTCAAACGTGTTTCAATACTCAAGAACTTTATTCATAATGCTCAACTTTTGATTTATAATTTTAGTATAGTATGGAAGAAATTGGCCCGTCATTGGATATCATTAAACCCTTTCTTCTAGTTTTTGATTTTCATTACAAATTATTGTAGTTTCATATTTATTTCTTTTAACATAAAATATATGTTTAAATTAATTTAACTGTTTCCTGTAATTGTTGTAGTAATTCTTCATTTTTGTGAAACTACATTTTACGAAAACATGCATAAAACATAACATATTAAAAAAATTAATAACGTTTGTAAATAAATTTGGAGTTTTTGTTAACACTTGTATATTTATAAAATTCATGAATCATTCAAGAAGAATTATATAAACGACTAATAGCAAAGTGTTGATTATAGTACTCCTTTAGATAATTATTAATTATGTAATAAATATATAGTAATGATTAATTACTTTTACTCTTCAAGCAGGTCAAAAGATGAAAAGACAAAGTGTATATTTAATCAAGATTTTTCGAATCCTCTGTTCGTTCATACACATAAATTGTTATATTTTGTATTGCTAAAAAGTTCAAACATTTAAATTTGTTTTCCCCTTCTTTAAGTTTAGTTTATTCTTGGAGGAAACATATTTTATTATAAAGCTTTAATTAAAATTTGAATATATAATTAAGTAAAAAACTGAAATATATATGGTCTATGAAAAGACAATTTGAAATATTTTGTCGAACACTATAAAATGAGTCTGTGTTGCCCGAACTTTGAGCATTACAATAATTATGCTATTACGCTGAGAGAAATTGTGTAATCATTTTTACCACACTCTAGTGATTATAGACTAATGAAATTGAAATGATCAAACTTTCTAATAAAAATAATTAGTATTTTATTACTATTTACTTATTGTCGGATAGAACGTTTGATAATTTATTGAATTTGACCAGCCTGTAATACCATATCCCCATCTATAGACAGCAAAAATAATTAAACAGTACGATATAATACATTTAAATTTACTGTAGATATTGAAACTATATTAAAAATTACTTGTTTGAAATTGAAGACTATTACGTCTAGTATATTCTATCTATTATAATAGTATAGAAAATATTCTTTTAGAAAAAACATTCTTTATAATATATATAGTTAAATTTAGTGCGTTAATTTGAATTGAATTGCTTATACATTATAAAATCCATCAAGTTTTAACTTGATGTATTGAAATCACGTCATTATCAGTCTAAACGTCAACATAGAATTGTAACACGTTCTTTACATTATTCAATTTATTTTTAAATAAAGCATTTTCAAAATGTTTCTGGTAAGTAAAATGATAATGATTAAATACGATTAAATTGATACACTTCATCGTTATTTATGCAGTTATTTATGCTTGAACCATTGCAAAACAATACTTGAATTATGATATGTTTATAAATTCATAAACCACACGGGTGATTTTTATTTTTATACGAATAAATTTTTTTATTTCTTTGGGTGAACCACTATCAATTGAACTTTTATAGTGCAATATACATCGAAAGTTAAGCTACTTACTAAACATTGTTTGCAATGTATTTTATTTTATCGACTGTTGTTTATTTTGTTGATCGACAGTCTCCGATTATAAATATTCCAGTATAAAAATGGAGATATTTTAAATGTAGCATCTATGGACACAAGTACACCTTCCACATTTGAATCTCACATTGATAAAATGCAGTTTATATCAATTAATTTTAAAAATAGGCAAAGCGTGGTTTATAGCGTAATTATTACGTATTGCATACAGGATTCTTAGTTCAAAGTACTTCATTATTTTGCTTCAAGATCTGAATTACAACTCACAATATACAGTCAAGCGTGGATTTAATTTAAAAGCTAAACTGTCATGCCTAACTATATTTGTCTTTAAATCACATAATATTTATATGCAGCAGATTTTAAGGTTGTCTTTTGATTTCGCAGTCATTCGAATCATATAAAAAGCACGAGAAAAATGTCTACATCTGACTCAAGATTGCTTATTTCATTAAATGATCGGCGCAACGCTAATACCACGATGGTTCGATAGATGTGCGAAGGTAAGCAGGCTAAATCGGCGAGAGACAATAGCCACAAGAGTCGCGTTTCATTTGAAATTTAGCGCGGTACTATCCGAGAAAAAAACTCTGGCTACGCCTGAGTGCGAACCCCCTGCCCGGTAGGAGTTAACGAGGAGCCTAGGGTACCCCGCAGCTCGCGACTGAATCTTCTCAGGTTGAAGCCGCTTGAACGTCCGCGCTCAGACTATCGTGCACTCGCAGCACTGCTGCGTAAAGTAGACACACTTGATGAGGCAGCTGTCGTCGTCAACGTCGCGCTGCGCTGGTTTTGGCTTGACTGAGAGACCATTGGGGACGCCGTCGGTGCGATCGTGGTCCTTGTAGCCATTGCGTTCCACAAGAGGCCGAGGCTCTGGCGAAGGGAGGGTTGACCGCACGATCGGTAACATCGCCTCCTCCATGGCCGCATCGGCAGCCTTTTGGCAGCCAGTCAGCACTACACCTATCTCCATATTCGTCTCCTCCTCGTACTTGCTGTCCCGGCTGGAGAGACTAGAAGGGCTCGCTGGGCTCGTCGGCACGATCTTCCCTGCTCGCGGCTCGTCGGGCAGATCCACGACAGACGCGCTCTGCATCGTTGCCTGCAGCGTTGGAGATGAATCCGACGTCATCATTACACTGCAAACAAAAGTATTTCGGGTTAAAATCAACCTTGATATACCTACTTTGTTATCTTGAGTTACAATAATCTGATTTAATCAGAATATGAGTATTGTTTGAGTTGAAAATTATTTAACAAATGAATTAATTATAAAAGAGTGAAACGTATTGCAAAATATGTTTGATACTCGACACTACACGATTCATGACATAATTATTTTTTGTTTATTGATAATATTTACTAGAACAATATAGATAAAATTTTGTATGCGCATTAAACTGATTTTCTACTTAATCTAATTAAATAAAAACCGGTTCAGATTTCTATATTAGTGTATTCAGTCTATTCGTGAATAAACAAATTTAAAATCATGCAATAAGCTGTATGCATCATAGGACTTGTACGGACTACACATGCGCTCGATGTACTAAACTTCTTGAAGAATGTAATATGTATAGGGATATAATTTAAGAGTCATTGTCATTTGACTTTTACACTAATTTTTAGGTTTCTAAGTACAAACAATTATGTTACGACCATAAATTTATTAAAAATGTTAAAATGTTAAACTGCTTTTATCTATAAGATAAGTTATAAATAATATTTATGGGATTTGAAAAAGGACAAGTGATTATTCTGCGTTATTAGAGGTGTAAAACAATTAAACATAAGATTTTACTACAAATAATTTTTACTACAACTAATAGAAGTTTCAAACAATTTTATAAAAACTAGATTTGAACCCAACAATTCTTTTTGGAGTCATGGTTAAATCAAATATTAAGAAGAAAATCAGGTAATACAAAAGAGTATCTGTATAAGCTTCCGAGTAAGTCTCTCTCTGCCTAAGGTTAAAATTCAGATAAAGATCTTAAATGTTTATATTTTCAATATTATCTTATTATAAAGGTCAATCATAATTTGTATCAGTAATTTTCATAAAAATGCAATTAATATCAAATATGAGGTGGATGAACATCATTTATGTGACTCTGAATAAAAATCATTTAACGGGAATATCAAATTGTTTCTCGGCAATTTTACTATTCTAAACTTTTGCATCCCATATAGTTTATTTGATTAGAAATGCAGTTAATAAATTGCACGGAAATCATTATCGAGAATCTCACTTGCATCATCATCAGCACCTTATTCTATTCGAGATTCTATTACAGAAACGTAACAGATATCAAATCAGCTTATATGAAATAAATGTAGAAGATCGAAAAATACAGCACAGATATTTCTTATTAGAGAACAGATGCAGTAAAGGTTTCCACGATTGAGATATATAAGGACTTACGCGAACTATGATCGTCATATTATCATCCTTCGCGCGGGAAACATTTTCGAACACCAAGATGAGGGACGGGAAGAATTGTACTTGTATGAGTGGGCCAACGGACAACTTCGCTTATTCCCAGGGTTATTCCGTCATTCGACATCGTGGACATTGCATGTCAGTTACACACCAAAGCGCATACACGATTTTCGTATGAGTTCACACTCCGGAGTCACGACTTCTTATTAATGCGTCATGCGAGACCGACTTATTCTGGTGTCGAGAAAGAACGTACTATAGGGACGCTTAGTCTGGGAAGTAAAATCTTGCGGAAATTTCTTCCGTTTGAACTGCATGAGAGATTAACAGCACTCGCCATTGGCCGAGACACGAAACACAAGCAACTTGAAAATTCCCTTTGTTATGAAAGGCTTCATTCGCAGGCTTCAAGTCGAGACCTCAATAGGAGCGCTTTCTCAGCAAGACTATACTTCTAAATATTGTTAGATTTCTTCAAATAGATCGTTTCCGATGTTCAGGATTCGAAAATATCATATATATAAATAGTCACTTAGTCACTTATATAAAGAAAAATACATTTATTTTGTCTGATGCGAGGTCTGATGTGTTTTTTTGTATTAAGTTCATATAAGTATTCCTTTATTTCGTTATTTTATGTTCAATTTGTCCAGTTTTTGTTAATATATATTCCCTAGTGTTGCTCATCAAATTCATGTACAATTAATTGTATAATGATATTAAAGAGAAATCTGCGAGTACACATGTATAAGAATATATATTCATAACATGGCATTAAGCGCTCATAAATAATGCAATTTTTTGGTTGTATTTAGTTTGTTTAAAAATAAGTCAGATATATTTTATTTCAAGTTTTAAAATATGCCCCTGCTGTTCATTCTTGAGTTAAAATAATTGTACATACATAAAGTATTGATAATAAAATATGTACTTTTTGAAATTTTTTATGTTTATTAAATAGTATATCCTTAATAAAATATATCCTTAATTTATGGAATAATATGTGTATATATACATTTACAGAGAAAATAAGAGTAACATAGCTATGTTGATAATTAGTATAAATAATTAGTTCTCCAATAAAATATACATGTCCCAGAGTTTATACATGTAGCAACTATACTCGATCAATTTTGTTGAATTTTTCATTAAATATATGCACGTAAATTATATAAAATATAAAATAATAAAATCTCTATATCAAGCATTAAATTTCAATGGATTAGGTATTTATTGACAACGTCAAATTTAATTTAATGCAATACATAGATTTACTTTAATCATTCTGAAGTAATTAATGTCCTCGTTATGTCCATTCAAGAAACTCAAGCTTAGAATGTGAAATGAACTAAATCAATTATTGAAGCATAATATTAGGTGACACTTGCTCTCGCACTTGCCATTATGTCAGTTTTACATTGTGTTCAATGAAGATAATTGTTCTCAACTAAGAGAATATTATACCTGTAATTTATCCTATACATTATATTAATAATAAATAAAAACAAACTCACTCAAAAATAAAGTATAAGATTTTTTAAAATAAGATAAAATCCAAATGATTATATCGAAAACCGCTTGATGAATTTTTTTCGGCATTGCTTAAACCATATAATTCAATATATGAAATAAAAATATAATTTATTTGTATTTCGGAGTTTATTTTTTCTTTATGTTCAAACTTGTGGTAACCACCAAAGTTTTTGATTTTAATCGAAAAATTTATTAAATACATAAATGGTATTATTATTATAAAATGTTAAAATTAAAAAATATGTAAGAAAGCAATGAGAGAAAGTCGATCAGAGCAATAATACAATGAATTAATTCCAACTATTGACATTTTATACTACCAATTGTCGATTGTCTGTCTGGCAACTGATTAACATTAATCGGCATTAATCATGACGTCCTTCTCTTGCTATGCATGAGTTCACCAGTATAATTGCTATTTCTCTACTGCTCATTGAGATCTATAAGCGTATGCTGATCCGTTTCCCTTTTCAATCACTATACATTTATTTTAACTAATATCTCGACAGTCTTCTCGAAATTTATAGGGAGCTCGACATGAACTTGATTATTCACATTAAACATGTTGTTATAAAATTAACCCCTATAGAAAAAATACTGATTAAAAAATAAAAATTGCAATGATATATTAACTTTAATTTACATTATTTTATTGATGTAAATAGATGAAAATTTACTTTTTATTAAAAATGTTTAAGAAATTAATCTGAAATTCTGTTTAGTGAATACAATGATCAGAAAATATTTTATGAAGTACAATAATGAAAAATTTTCATTAAATTTAGAAATTTTAATATACGATTGTTGCATTGAATTTAAAGAAATGTAAAAAATATATAAAATGCCCAAAATATATGTTAAATAATCTCTGAGGATCAAATCAGATACTCCAATAGATGAAAACCTATCGCAAGTTAATCAATCCATTTCGTATAGTTAAAATTTTGATTTACGTATACAGTATTGTGAATAGATGTCATCGATCTTCTGAAATAATCATACGATTTAAGACAAGATTAAAAAGTCACGAATACATTTTATTTCCCATTATAAAGTAAAGTTGAGTCCGAAAAAGATCAAAGGTTTCACAACATTGGTGAAAATCATTTCTAAACAGACAAATGTACAAGGAAATTGAAATGAACATAAATAATGTATTGTGTAAATAAAATTAAAAATATATTAAAATTCTTATAGCATCGAATACAGCACATTCTAAGGTAGGTACATATAATAAACAGCTTCAAATGGCATCTTAATATTTTTAGATTTTTTCTAAATTATATATGATCGACATTCGGTGATCGCGTAATCAAAATAAGTATAAACGTTTGGTCAAGAACTCGTATCAGTAAGATGATAGAAGTGAAAAAGTGGCGACTTTTTTAGAAATGTGCATCGATAAGATATGTTTACTGCGAAGAATACATCTGTCGCAGTCAGGAGTTGAAGCCGGCCTAATGAATCGGTCGATGACGAGGCCACCGATGCACGCATCACCTACCATTTGGCCCTTTTCACGGGTTGCATTCTGGTTCGCTCTTCTTTCGTGAAGGTCGAACTGTAACACATCTGCTCAGGCATCTCACTCAGACCCATATTACGATGGGCACAAGCCACGGCGCACCACAAGCTATACAGCTGGGATCAGGCAGACCCCGTTTACTGTACTGCTACTTCCGTCCTAGGTGCCTCTCGGCGACCACCTCAGCCGTCGCCCTTCTGAACCGCACTCGCCCCTCGGAGAAACTTTCTGTGTAGTATTGGTGTACATTTGTCTTTTGTGCTATTAGGTTTTTGTACGATTGAGACAAAATGTCTCAAAGAAAATTTGCAATTTTTTTCACACGAAACATTTTTGTATATTTTTTCTTTTATATTTTTACCCTGAAATAAAACGGTATATGCAAAATAATATAATATATATACTATATTCATAATATTATAACCAAAGTAACGGATAACGGTTTAGTTTAAGGAATCAATTCATTGTTTAAATTATTTAAATATAAACTTTTTAAATGAAAAAAAAGCTATGAGGAATTTTTGAACCATTATAATTATTAACTTTGCCAATTGTGAAAGTTTACTCATTTTTAATTAATTAATTTAATAATTATATTTTATATAAAAAATTATAGCAGTGTAATATATACGTGTAGCTTTATTTTTTAATACATAGTCTTTTATCTATTTATTGATTTCGAATCATTTTATTATTATGGATACAAAATATATAATGAATAATTATACAAAAAAGTTTCAAGAAAAAAGTGCATAAGTAATTGATATAAAATGGTATTATTCGCAGAAAGCGCATAGCATATAAAAACTTTTTCTAAATTTATTTTATTTACAATGTGATAATTTATATTAGAAGATATTATTGCATAATTGCTGAACCATTCTGTGATATTCTTCATTACTGAATAATATGTATTCAAATATTATTTTATTTAAAAAACATGTACGTGAGCCGGAATGCTCCATATATTATATAATTATAGATACATAGTTAAACCTAGATTTTACAAGGTTTAACGATGTGGGTAAATTGCCGATGGTCATCAAGCAGTATAAATATCAAAATCTACTTTTATATAAATTTGATATGTACTCATGTACTAAACTTTATTAAATTAACTTCTATAAAAGTTTATTTAAAAATAAAATTTTATAAAATGTAAATTTTAAATAAACAAATTCTTAAATTGTATACTATCGCAAACTCGACGAGATCGATGTAATTCAATCGTTAGCGGGTTAGATTGTAATCTTTCAATGAGGGTATGAATAGATCGCATTTGAGAAATAAGATCGGAGGCGAGACGAAGGCTACTATTAGAGTAACTTACTTTGCGATCCGTGCAATGAAGGGAAAAGGCGTGAAAGTTAAGTGACTTCTAAAAGAACACGTTTATCAGAAATAAGGAGAAAGAAGATTGCGCGGCATTTAATTGAGAAGGTAAGATATACAGATATGTAATGGCAATGAACTGTTATATTACTTTCCCAGCGCAAACGTTTGGGAAAAGTAGACGGAAGCACTCGAAGTCGAGTTGAGAATTGAGAAGAAGCCGAGTTTTCAATTCGGGAAGGCGGACACGTTGATTATGGATGCTGAAACTTCTGTCAGTTCGATTAATGGTACTGTTTTTTTTAATCCGAGTCGCAATGAATATTTATGACGGAGACCTGCGCGCTGTGATTGTCCCTGTACGTCTCCTTCGTGGGACTGAATTACATGACATTTTATTAGTAGATATTATTTCGTTTTCTTCGGCTCTTTTTAGAAACTGAGGTAATGTTTCACACAAGGATGATAAAAACTATTCACAATTTTCTTCTCGAATTTTAGGTAATTTAGTTGAAACTATATGTTAGATAAAAATCTGCTGGTACAATCTATCAAGTACGTATATATGTAGCATACTACATCCTCATATTTGTGGAAAAGTCGCGAGCTTCCCCTACGACCGACATGTCGATCCTTGCGAGGCTTTGCAACGTGGCCCACGAAACAGGCCATTGTTCGCAGGAAAGCGAGGGCACAGCTGTTGATGTGGGGATGCCGACAACTGAAATTTCAAGGCCATCCCGACGGGCATTTTCATTTAGGGGAGCCGAGGGTCGATGCGTCCCGGCCTTCCGTTTTTCTCCCACATAGCACGCGTGGCATTGCGTCAGACTTTATCAAATATCATAACTAGCTTTCTGCTTGCTTACTGTACTTCTCATCTATTTTCTCATTACTTTATGCAATAGAATCTTTTATCGATGAATATAATAGTCTTCCTTTCAATTTGCATATTGCTTGAGAAGCTCTGTATGAGAACCATTTTTATTTTATCATAATTGATTACGATTTAATAAAATAATGAATCAATAGGACCTATAATAAGTAAGTCTATATAAGTTTCAAGCGTATATTATACTGTAAATGATGCTACGTTTGTTTGTATTTTAAAATACATTACTTTAACTGTTATATGTAGACAGATCACTCGACCACCGATATCATGTTTATGAATATTTTTTAAACCTTAAATGTTTTAAAATTATTTGGAACAATATATTATAATAGATTTAATAAATTTAATAAATTTCATTACAATACATTTTCTCTATTTCCAAATATAATAAGTGAATGAGAGAATTATTTGTAAAACTTTGATAGAAGGCAACGAAAGTCACTCAAAAGATTTTTTTAGGCTGGTTGCTTTCCAGATTTAAATTCACTTTAAACGAGTTATAGGTTTGCACGGTATCAATCTCGCATTCCTGCATCTTGACGCTGCACCGAAACACTGACAGTCGAGACACGCGAAAGTGAAAGCACCTCCCGTGCACCAATAGGTGGTGGTTTAGAAAATCCAATCGAGATCCCAAAGCACGAAGTCTATTGAACGGGTTCGGGACTACTGACACGTTTCTAAGCCCTTTCCATATCCCTTTTACAAGAAATGTTTACATAAAAAATTTTCTCCCTTGCTACCTCACAGCTAAAGATGCATACCGGTTCGAGTTACAGTGTATGTTAAATACGATTTAGGTGCCGAGGTGATCACTGCTTCATGAATTCGGTATAAACCGAGGTATAAACTGTCATAAGAACATATGTCAAAGAAATTGCATCTGCGCAGCGGGAAGGACGGAATGATTGAACGACAATTGTTTCACTTATTCGTAACATAAAGAATATTTAAACGTACTCGTTTGTCTCGGAGAATGGACTTTAATTCATCATTTCATGTTTTGTACTTTACGAGCATATTTTCACTACAAAGCAACAGAGTTAAAGAGGTAAAATATAGCATTTTTATTATTTATTTTATTGTAAACTACGCGGTGCTGTTGTTTTTTTACTTTCCTTAACCCGACGATACACATTTTATTTTACATAATAATTCTTGGTACATGATAAATTTTTTATAATTTACATTGCGTAAGCATTTTATATGAAACATTCTTTCGGTCAAATTATATAAATAATTTATCCGTGTTTATGGTATTTTTTATAGGTACTCTTAAGCCTATAATTTATCTTGAAGTTAATGTTATATTTATAAAACAAGATATGTACAATTATTATTCTACTTATGAATAAACTTGAATGACTGGAAATGTATTAAGAGATGAAAATAATTATTCCGAGAATTATTTATATATTCTATGCAGAATCGTAAAAAGAATTGAATTTTTTCTAAACTATATAAATATGTAAATTATAAGCCAAAGTCTCAGCAGATGAGCAATAAAGTTCCATTTTATTTCTCTTTTACGTTTATTATAATATTATGTACAAATTAAGGTACAAATACATAGTTCCATTTAACATTCGATCTATAAACCTTTATTTTTTTATTATCCAACAAGGTTAAAGTAAGTAGAAAAGTCGAGAGAAAAGTACACTCAAAACAAATCAAGTTTTGCAAATGAAAAAAAACATCCGGTTTAATTCAAAGAAGTTGAATATTTGTTTACAAGACATTTTATGTGACAGACATAATACCTCTAATGATTCGAAGTAATGAATCAAAAAAGTTTTATATTTCGTTCGACTCATCAGATCAGTTAATTTCGCTGATTGTTGTACATTATTTAGTTTCCTCATTCTAAATCTCTTTGATCAACGAAAGATTTTGTTTTAAATACAGTAATGCATAGTTGCAGTGACAACACGTAGTAACTAATAATACGAGAGGTCGTAGGTGCTTGCATAAATCTGTTATAATATAAATCTGCAAACACCGTCAAACTTTTAGGTGTACAAAAGAGAAAGGAAATAATGAAATTTTGAATAATGCTAATCATTTACGCCGAATAGGAAATACAAGGAAAGATTTAAGGAGAGACGTTGTCATCTTAATTGCTGGTGCACCGGTAAAGAAGCGAAGGGGCGACCGCGGTCGCGGCAGGTCGTCCGGTCCCCGCTATCCCACGGTCACGCACGAGGTCACGCGCACCTCCCGAAAGTCCCGAGGCTCAGCCCTGGGGGAAAACCGCGGTAATTTTTTACCGGATTCTTGCTGTTCGTGTCGCGGGGGCGTAAAAAAGAACTTGCTTCGTCCAGGTCGAGGGCAGTTGCCGAGTAGACCGGTTGGAATTCGCGCCAGCCGACTTTCGGCCGAAGAATAGAGGCGGACTTTTACGACTCGAGGTCCTCGCGCGATCGCTGAGTCCGCGCTTCTTTTATCGCCCGCGCGCGCATCACCGTTTCTGAGCCACGTGATTTATGAAGAGTCCGGGAACGGACAGCGTCTCCAACGGCCCGCTGATTACAAGGCCGCTTGCCTGCCAATAGCTCGGGCTTCCCCAGGACTCGTTTCTCCCGTCTCCATGTAATTCCTGCGCTTTTTGTTCTTGAGTCAAAGTATTTAAATAGCATCTGTGAATAAGTCGCAAAACTTTTCTAACATATAAGCGCACGTGAGATCTTATGAACTAATGATTCCGTCCGGTTTTCGAATGATAATTATGAATTTAATGTAGCTCATGAATATTTTGTATCTGTTTATTAATGCAATCAAGATTCCAGAATGTATAGATATTCTTTCTCAAAAGTCAAATAAAGAGGTTTCTTGTAGTTTATTTTTAGTATGCTCCTTCTAATTCTCGTACTTTAAGACAATATATATTTTTCACATTTATGCGTTTCAACTCTGAAAACGAAACTATTTTGTTTGACCTTAAATTACAACTATTAATTCTTATGATATTACCGTTGCATTAATATTCTTTAATTAATTACCATCCTAAAAATATGCACTTTCATCTTATAAAACTATTCGCTTCTCGATAGTAATACTAATAAACTAATTTATATTCGAATCCAAATACTGTTTTGAGAAAAAAAATAATTTTAATTAGGTTTTCGCATGACTACAATCCAAAGAGCAGTTATTTTTCTCACAGGAAATGCATTAGAGATCAAAGAGGTCATCAAACTCCATCCCTTTCATTAAAAAACATAAAATATTCTTTATTTATGTTATAAAATTCCTATAATTATACACTAATATTACATACATGTAGTTTACTTTCTTACTTATTTATTATTTTAGACATTATTTATTATATTTGCTAATTCTATAAATCATTATTCAAATGCGTTTAATCATCATTAGTTTATAAAAGTAATTTCAAGTAAATTTTTAAAGGAATATTATATTTCATTTATATTTCATTACTGCAACAAATGGCCATTTATTATTATACTATTGTTGCAGACTATGAAGTATCTTTTGACATCACCAATTCATTAATTATAATCAAAAATATTAAACAATAATCATATTTTAAGAACAAAAATAGTATATTGATAATCTTAAGATATCTATTAGACGTAGCACTAATTGTCTGAACTGTAAATCAAGATTTGCTTTGTGAGGAAAAATCTCAACATTTCAGCATTGTCCGAGGATTAACTTAAATAGTGGTTACTAGCTATGATGCCATCAGCAGCAATCTTTCCGAAATTCTAGACGGGAATGGTATGTTGCCCCGGGTACAGCAATTTTTCAAGAGCCGAATGATCCGGTGAAGCGGAAGACCGGCAGTAGCCGTCGCGGCGTAGGTCAATGAAACGTGTGCTACCGCGGCCTGGGGAAAATTACACTCGAGTACGCTCGCCTACCATCAATTATTGTGAGCCGAGTACACGCCTCGGCGAGCGCGACTCCACTGCGCGCATCGCTCGTTGTTCCGTCGGTGCCGATGCCGACGCGGACGCCGTGAAAAAAATACCGGGAGGGACAGAAAGAGGGAAAGACTGAGAGCGCTGAGGTGGCATCGGCGCAAGAGTAATTTGACCGGGCAGGTGATGCCTTGCTTGTCGTGTTCTCCGCGGTGCCCCCATGGAGATGACTTCTATTGCCTGCAGACGCAATAATAATTCCCCATGGGCTCGTTTCCCTTTATCCCGAACTTGCGAAGTTCTCTTTTACTGCTGAAGTATATTCTCCATGCATGCGAGGTTCAATTACTGAATAATTGAGAAAAAATAATATTTAAATTTATTTAAATATCTTGATTTTTATCACTCCGTTGTGTGTCATTAGTTTTTATTTATTTGTTAATCACTTAAATAACGTATAACTGAAACCCACAAGAGATTGATTATCAATCTTTTACTTTCATAAAAAATTTATTTCGATCTTCATTTAATTAAATAACAAAGATTCATCTCATGGTTCCGAGCAACTAAGCATTTGTTTACCAATTCTTTAATTTATTTAAAATGTTGCCGGAAGTGTTGAAATAAGAAATAAAATAAATGCGTATTTCTTCAAATTATATCCCTTATTTTATAAGCACACATTATTAATTATTGTTATTTACGGAATACAAGTATTATTTACAATATGCGTTAAATTCGTTTAATTATTTTATTGTCTTTGGAGATTATTTATTGCTTTAAAATTATTGTAATATTTGAATGCAAAAAACAATAAACTATTCTCAGTGTAAGACAACTTATGTCTATATTTTTAATTAATTCTATGTCAAATAACTTTAAAAAATTTGATGTTAATGCAAAATAAATTATATCGAAAATGTTACTTACAGAAATCACATACTCTGCCATTAATTATATTACCTAAACGTTAAATAGATGAACTATTTACAACATAAGACTTGTTATCTGAAGTACTTTATCAAAGAAAACTATTTGATAATAATGGTTTACATGTCTCAAGGTGACAAAAATTAATCATCCTTTATTATCCTAAAAAATAATAATTCAAACAAATATCTATGTGAACTCGATGTGAACATTACTTTTAGGTTTTATACATACTTCGAAATCAGAACATCACAGATTGAATGGTTTAGCAAAAATAAATGACAATTTAATACTATCAAGCAAATTATATAAAATGAAATAATTAATAGATTTATGTAGAAATTTGCAAGATATTATTTTATTCGATGATTTATTTTAAAACAGCAAATATTTACTGTATCAAATTATCAAAGTTTTATTTATTGAATAATATTTATAAATATGGTTTATATAATTGCTCACATATTGAAATTTTCTTTTGATGTTAATTCATTTATTTGATGAACAGCAGCACTCTTGACAAATTGCACAAATTTTAGGAATTTTTGAATGCACCGTTATCCCCCTTACACATCCCTATACCGAATCATCGTTCTGAGAGGATTGAAAAATACAATAAGTCAAAAGATCCTGCTACATTCTCAATTCTCACATTAGCTTGGAATTGAAACTTAAAATAAAAAATCACAAAGAAACAGTAGTACGCGGAGCGCTCTCGAACCTCAGCACGGTCGCAGCTCTTAGTCGCGGACTACGAAGCTTACAACTACGGATAGTACGGATCTCTGAGCAGGCTCGCACCACCGTCCGCTACCCGTCGCTGAGACCCACTCCAATGATTTTCACGTGGAGCAAAATCGAGGGTGGGGGAGCCGGGTCTTCGACCAATGGCGTGTTCTTGCTCGAAAAAAATACCGACGGAGGCACCGACTATTTACCGAACGCGCTTCGCGCGCCCCTCGTTGGCCGCGAGCGCATTCAAAATGTGAGCATGTATCGTGCACCTCGGCCCATACCATATATTCTTCTATTTTCGTCTGCGGGTGCGTGCGAGAGTCGGGACCGGCTTTGCTGCTCGTTGGTATGCAGTACGCTAATGCATTCAGTGTGCATAAGCCGTTATATCGGCCGCAAT
The DNA here is from genome assembly GCA_018906755.1 of Sycophaga agraensis. Taxonomy (NCBI): domain Eukaryota; kingdom Metazoa; phylum Arthropoda; class Insecta; order Hymenoptera; family Pteromalidae; genus Sycophaga; species Sycophaga agraensis. The sequence goes on from JACCIE010000028.1 coordinate 256,099, forward strand.
CGCACTTATCTCGTTTTATTTAGATTGGTGAAGAGGAATATCGAGAAATATTTCTTTCACTGCTGCGCTGCGTGCTTTCAGTCTAGCCAACTAGGGGAATCCCTCAACTTTTACCAACTATTTGCACACTTTCTTGAATGAGATAAATTATAATTACTAGGCTTAAATTTATTTATGTACTATTGTGGAATCATTTCCAAAATCTGAAAATACTTTTAGTAATAATTAATCTTTTAGTAACTAATCCTTCTTTCAATGTTTCTCCCGAGCTTTCTCTTCCCTACTTTAAGATTTAAATTGCATTACTGGAAGAAACCAAAGTACCCTTAATTTAGAACTATCATAACTTTAGATGATAGTATCGTGATATAATAATTTTATTCAATACCTATCTTTATTCACCAATAAAATCAGTCCTAATCAACAGACACATAGTTTTCATTTCAAGTGAATGTATACAGTTAATAAAACTTTAATTATAGTTTCCTATATTAGTTCTGTAGTATTAAGGTTTTAAGACAATGGAATCATACTTCAATTTTGGTCATTTTGTTTATAGTTAATAATATATTTTTATGCATAAATAGCTACAGTTTTCGTACAGTATTCATTTTATTCATGTTTTTTTTTGTCATTGGAAAGACGACTTTCTGACGACGTATTTAAGACAGATTCCAGTCAGAAATCTAACTTGAAATTTAAACATTTATATTTATTATGCACAAAAGAGTAGCGGCTCAATAAGATCTATCCGCATGGACCGAAAAGCTGGTCAAATTTGAATATACTATAGTAAGAGGTATTTCTTAAAATACGTTATTAAACAAACTTCAATAATTACTTTATCAATTTACAGGTTTTTGTAAGAAACATGCAGCTTAAGATCTATGAAACAGAATATTTTGTATAATGTTGTCTAATTTAGTTTACAAGTCTTATTTAAGAAGTTAACTATATACAGATTAAAAAATTCAGTTTATTTTTTATCAAATTGAAGCAAATAATATCACATACATATTATTATTATGTTTAATATTATAAAAAAAATTTTAATTATATATTTAATATTTTGCTTTTTTTATAAACTTGCGTTTATACCTGTTGAGAATTATTTGAATTAACATTTGTAAAAAATATTATATATTTTATTTAAAAATATGTTTTGTATTTCAATTTTAGCCCTGTATACTAAAAAATATATTTTTTGCTCAATTTTTTGTGATTTAAAAAATAAATTATGTGTTTTATTTAAAATTTCAGATTAATTAAGTAACTAAATTAATTTTTAAAGACTCAACTATTGCGATTTAATTTTATTTTAAATAATATGAAATTTAATGATATAAAAATGAATTAAAGTTATAATTTTTCATAGACTAGAATATGACATTGAATAATGAGTATAATGAAATATCATTATCCTTTTTTTAATCTAAAATGAAAAAGTATTGCATTGTCAAATTAAAATGATTTACATCTATGTAAGGAACAGTGTATCGAGGTCGACGTCCGCCCGTTCCGAGGTCTGCTCAATGAAATCTAATACAAGCAATGTAGCAGTAGCGAGAAACGAAGAGGATGACCAGAATGCCAGCAACGTCAGTACAATTAAAGCTCATAATATAATGTCTTCTTGTTTTCGAAGAGTCTGCTTGTCAACAAATTCGAGCAGTGTTATGTAAGAAGAGGAAGAAAGAAAGGAACATTTTCTTCTAACACAGCTTTTAAATCCAGATTCATGCATAATTTATTGAATAATTTCTCTATGTTGCTCTATATTGCCATAAATATGCTCTTGTTTTGCATTTTTATTGTATCATTAAATTCCACAATTGTTGAAACAAAATATTTACTAAAAGCGATATATTCACATAACAAAAAAATAACGTAGACATAACATAAATTAATGTGAAAACAATCCTTTAAACGATTATTTTATGCTGTCTTGCAATAATAATAATGTAAATGTAAGCGAAGATAAGTAATTTTTTTAAAAAGTTTATTATTATTATTATATAAATTTTAAATTTAAAAATATATAAATTTTATTATAATCGTTAAACATAATATTTATACAAATCTTTATTAAAGTAAATTATTTAATGCTGAAATTATCACCTTCGATTTAAAAAGATGTTTAAACAGTAAATATTATCAACATATATTACATTGTTATTTAATTTATTGCTATTTAATGATAACAATGATTTGTTTTATCGTTCAAAAAATGAATGGTTGTAAATTAATAAGAGACGAATAACTAGATCTAGATAAATTGGAATAGAGGGTTAAACTAAAAAATTTACATGAACCATATTTAGAAGAGTAGTAATTGATGTAAAAACTCATCGGTAACAAAAAATAAATGGTATTGCATTACATTATAATAAACACATATACAACTAGAATCGAGACTATAATAAATTTTCAATACTTAAAAATCATTGAACAACAAAGAAAAAATACTTGAAGTACATATAACAATTACAATTGCATTTCTCTAATCATCGATTAATATTTGTTTATGTGGCAAACAGAGACAAGAATCACTTGTAGCAATTACTCAATACAGCAATAATAATAATTGACTTATATTCAAATAAAGAAAACAGATAACTGTTCTAACCGAGCTACATAAATGAAAGCTTCAAACACACGTAACCGCAAATACTGTTGCTTGATATATATATAAACTCTATCAAAGATCTTTTGATTTCATTGTCAAGCAGATTGCATACGATTTTCATGAAATAAGATCTGATGCTCGATCAGATAAGCTTGAGAAAGAAATGTATAATAAAGAACAATGCAAGTATGCTATGATATAGGAGCAAAAATTGAAATTCAAAGATATTTTTTGGCTTGTTTCAAAAACAATGAAATAAAAAAAAATAGGAGAGGGAAAAGAAACTATAAAGAAAGCATGCTGATCAAGGAAGAAAACGAGAAAGGAGGAAGAGAAAAAACAAAAGCGCGCGAAACCTTTGGACCAAGAGTAACGTACCCTGGTCAAAGAGAATTCTGGAATTTTTGCCTATACGCGTTATGCCGCCGGTTTATACGCTATATTTTTCAAACCTTGGAACACACATGTAAACTCGTAGTCCTGCCCTTATCGACAAAATTCAAAGGAAGGATCGTCTATTGCGTCTGGCACGCACTATCACCCGTTCGATCACATGGCATACAATATGTTTGCGAAAAATTACAAGGAAGACTAAACCTAGCCTTTCTACTAGTGCCCACGCTTCGTTTAAACGAATTCGAGATCATGTTTATGTGCTCCAGGTATCTTTTATGTGAATCGGAGATGGTGGCGTAATGACGCAACGAATACGGTACTCGGAGCGTAACTATAATCGCGTGCACAATCTGTCGCATTCAATAATTAGAAATATAGGTGTAAGCGTACTCAATCACTTTTTAATTACATAATTCTTAAAAATTAGAATTTTTGTTGAGTTTATTTTAATACATATGATTCCAACTCCAGTCTACAGTACAATTGCAATAATTAAAATTATTTGGTTTCAACAATAGCTATCAAACAATATCGTTTTTTTAACACAAAAAAATAATTGATTACGTATAAAGCAAATGTAAAAATTACTGCTAAGTATTAATTTTGATTATTCGGTATTCGGAAAATGCATATTCTGTAATAATTTGCGCTTTATGTAAATTCAGTTTTGTATCACGTTTTAACTAAAAAGATCTGATGCCACTATAGAGCGTCTTTTCTATTGCCACACAGATAGAGGACAAAAACCGGCTTCCGGGGCAATATAAAGAAACCATAACACGCATGTAAGTGTGCAAACTTGTCTAACCTCAGAGCACCCAAAATCGGTAAAAGTTATCATTACTTATAACTCACTTATACACGCCGCGTTGGGGCAGTAAATTCCTGAATTTCATCCTTTCTGGATTCTTGCGTGACAATACAATTATCGGTACGAATTCACTACTTGTAGCCCGTTAATACAGTTTCCCTAACAGCAGACGAATATTATATCGTTGCGAAACGAGAGCGTTAGACTAATATAATGTAAATTGAAGCGCGCGCTTTCTCACTCCGAAATTCCAACCAGCGCACGAGAAAACAGCCGCAGCAGCAGATCTGCAACGCGACGCGAGGTCAACTGGACGCCACACCGTGTCCGTGTCGCTTAGTGCCGTTGTCGGCTCGTCAGGCTTGTTACACGGACTATGGTCCTAAAACGAGAGAGAGAGAAAGAAAGAGAGAAGAGCAAATCTGAACGCACACTCAAAACATCGACACACATGCGTACACAACTATATAGTAGAGGGAGGATGCGTATCCATGGACCAGACCGTAAATGGACTGTAAAATCAACAAAAGGACGAAAAGGGAGCTCGCAGAGTTCTAACTTGCCGACCGATGATTTTCAGGGTTATTCAAAAGATTTAAATTTCACAAGTAAGATATTGCCGGGCAGTGGGAATTACAAACCGATCCTAATTGCAAACAAACTAATTAAAAAAGAGTTACTTAATCTAATAATATTCAAAAGTAGAGACACGTCTAGTTGTACTTGTTACATAATATTTTTAAATTATTCATGCAAAATTAACAAAACTTATGCATTTGTATCAATAAAATTGTTAGAAGCAAGTTACTCCTATTTATAACAACGATTTTTATAAATTATTTTGATTCGAGTAATTTTATATTACAATGTTAAACATTATGTTTTAAATAAATATTAAGTCATAATATAAAAAATTTTTATTAACGCAAATACTAAATAATTATACAAATACCTTTTACCAAATAATTAACTAATTATGAAAAAGATCATTTTACTATATCCTAAATCAATAAATTCTACCATAAAGAAATTTTTATCAAAATTAATTAATCGTCTGTCAAATACTATTACTGGGACTATTACAAAATTTCAAGACTTTTTGTTATGAAGAATTTAAGTTGAGTTTGTTTAAAGCTCTATATTTTTTATATATTTTATAAAGGTTTAATAAACAAACAAAGAAAAATAAAACTGTTTATTTTTACTCATTCAACAAACTGTTCATATATTATACGTAAAGTTACTTTATGTATAAATATATAACATTTTAAAATTTTAAACTGCTTATCATTTAAGATTGGAGAACTAGTAATTTAAACTTTAAAACATTTAATGCTATGACCTTATTGTTTGCGCATTTACAAGCATCCATAATTTAGTTTGTCTGCATATACTCGGAATTCAATATATATATATATATATATATATATATACATATGAATAAGCTTTATTTAAACATACATGATACATATAAAATATATCTTATATAACAATGATAATAATAATAATACTATATTATTATTGTAAACTTTATTCAAAATTTGTAACTTTAAAAATTAAATAAAATAATTTGAATTATTTCTTGCCTGCAGTATTTTGTGCTTTTATATTGATTTTAGTTTATTTTGATTTAAAATTATCATATTAATTAAGTTGTTCTTTAATAATGCATATTGACTTTGATTTGTCAGATGTGTATTTCTTGTATTACTATTGCAACGCATTAGCATTTAACACGAGATTTAACGTGTGCATTTAACGAGTGTATGTCTCATGGGACAGTTAATAGCGTTAACTGGTTATACCTTAGGTTATAATTTATCTGTATGTAAATAAGATTTAGTTTTTAAATCTATATTATTTTGCATTATTTGACACTTAGTATAAATAGAAATCTTTTAATAAAACTGTTTGAATTATTTTCATGGTTTAAATTGATCGTACATTGCACTTCGATTTTCAAAGATAGAATCGTAATTGTATAATACAAACTCGTAAAAGTATCTATACTAATTTGTGACTATAAATAGTTGCTTATTAAAAAATTATTGTTCAGTTACTTTTTAACTAAAATCATATCATTGATAATACTATAATATATTTTAAGTTGGTTAATTTTAATATGAAATAACGATAAAACTGACTGTTTATCAGGAAAAATAGGAATACTTATGAAAAATGTAACAACTTGACAATGCAAATATATTGTGAATGAAAATATAAAGCGTTCATTTGCTTTTGTAAAGTATAAAGTATTTTTTTGTACTTCTATGCATAAGAATTAATATAAATTTATTTGTAAATGGACCTTAATAGTCCGCAATTATTGTCAGATTCAATGACTATCGTGCTAAAAGTTTCTGCTAAAAATGTATTGGACATATTTAATAAGTAACCTTGTTACTCTTTCTAACTGATTGAATGTTTAAAAACTATCTCGAGACGAAAAAAGTATAGGAATAATGAAGATTTAAGTATCCAATGAAATTGTTGCTTGCGCATGCGTAACAAAATAGAATTAATTTTGTAGTTATATTATGCATCCACAATTTTTGTATTTATGTGATTTGCAGTATGTTTAAATTTCTAGTACAAAGATAAAATTATATATATGTATATGTATATATTTAAATGTAGACATTGCTACTACGGATAAGTAGTGCTTACGAGAACAAAGGTCTTGAGACAAGGCAGCAAGTCCTTTTTCGACATACGAAAAATGCTATTAATTAACTAGTTTGCATATTTAAACGTAAACAATGATGTTAATTAAATTCAGTAGTATATTCAAATGAAATTAATGATTTCTATAACACTTTACTTAAAGTATATGTAACTTATCGAATGTAATCAATTTATTAGTTTTTATAACATTGAATAAAGTATTTTATTTAAGTCTAAGAGTATGCAATTAGCAAGCGAAATTTTCATCCCTATATGTAGCTATGAAATTAGCTGAAAACAAAATTAAATATTAGCAATTGTCTTTGTTTAGCTAAAAATTCTCACCTGTAAGAATTTATCTGGACTTTGGAAATAGTGGATCTTCAGCAGAAAATCTAAACAAAGAACTACTCGGTTGTTGGTTGATACAGTTAGTGCGAGCGCGCGTACTGGTACGTCCGCTGGACCTCACTTTGTAACCTCGAACTGAGCATGCAGCAGCTCTTGCAACTGGCAAAGTAACAGTGATGAAGGAAAGCGCAAAAAGCTCGAGGAAAAGCTCGTGAAACTCGTAGAGAAAGGAACTGTCGGCGCCGATCGAAAAAGAAGGTGAGGCTTGGGTCCGGATCTTTTCGCTTTTACTCGGGGCAGGCTGAAAGAGACTGTATGCGCGAGTTATTCGCAAGGATTGCGGTGATGATGACGCGAAGGGAGCTATGCGGCACCGCGCGCACGAACCGTGGAACAACGTCTGCGCGCGCGCCTATTATACGTGCTCACGGAGGGAATGTAAAGCGTGTGCGCAAGAGAGGACGAGAAAAAGGGATCCGAGGGATAGGATGTGCATAGTCGCAGCTGCTCGCCCTGTGAGAGAGACGGAGATGCGAAAGAAGCCAGGCGACGGGAAAACCGGTCATACAACAGGAAAGGCGAGCGTCTCGGCTCTCCTCGGCAAAGATCGGAGATGAACGAAGGCCACTATGCACGCTACAAAATCAGCGACAGTAAAGGGTGCGCACGACCCGTATACAGTGTTTCGCCAGCATCTATCGAACTGCTCAGCCTCCGCTCATAGTCGATATTGACTGTTCGTGTTGCTTTACCGACCATTCAGTTTACCGTCTTCCTCATTCCTTCTGTTCATGCCTATTTAACTTATGTGAAAAGAGTATTAAACCAATACTTTATACAAAAGGCTTTAAAATTTGTAGAACATAAATCTAATTTTATATCATTATATGCCAGATTGAATAATGTTTAGTATTTAATATAAGTTTTAAATTCTATTTTTAAAGTATAATATTAATAAAATCGATAACAAATATAAATATTCTCTCCAAATAATAGAAACTACAAATAATCAAATTATATACGTGTTTTATGTTAAAAATTTCAAAGATTCTTCAGTTATCAATAGTAATCTCGATACAGCTTAATCTTCTTCAAAATAAAAATGATTTATTGTTTTAAATAAAAATAATAACTGTTCGGATTATAAAATGTTCGTAACTATTAGATATTCATTTGTTCGAAAGTGATGTCTAACTAACTACAAATAATTCTATAATTTAACTTTTGTTATATTATATATATCATTGAAACTGCAAATTATCAATTGACAAAAATTTACTCTTTATTATATAATAACTTTTTACCATCCATTGTTCATTTTTTTGGCGAGTTTCTCTAATATGTCTTATTATTTCATACGAGTATTTAATTTGCATGCATTATATTTATAAAAATGGCAATGTTAATATATATTCAGTGATGTATAATGTACTACTTCTATTATGAAAGTATTACTTTAAATTAATAAATCTTTGTACATTTTTTGTTTGTACTTATATAATTTAAATAAATGCACACTGTAATCTGTTTGAAACAATCGAGGATAATCTAACTTCGTTATTACGAGGTTGTGCATGAACGTCAATGATTAACTAGTCAATGATCACTAGTTACAGTGTAATTTTAGAACCACATTGAAAACTCCTAGGTCAAGTTTGATGTAATGCCATTCTCCTTTTTCCCATTTTTATCTTGTTGTTAATAAGTTAGTAAACTATCATAATTTACGTATGCCGAGGAACTACATTTACTATTTAATATTTTTTACATTAATCACATATTTTCAATAATAGTATGGAAATTATTTCGATTCGAAAATCTCTTGATTCGTTTAAATAACTGCTAATTATTTGAATACTAATTGTTAAATAGTTCAATTTTTTGTAATAAATAATACAATTTTATTCAAAATGCATAATAATAACGTACATGTGACAATTTCTGATTCAAATGAAAAATCAGTTATAATAAATTTATTTATAAACTTATTTATAATATTCAGATATATTGTAGAAAATGTTTATCAAATACTTATCTTATGTTACTTTTATAATTATAAAATAAATAAGAAGGTAAATAAAGTGGATGACATAAATGACGAAATGCGACCATTACTCAGTCAGAAGTTACTATATTGACCTTAAATTTTAAATGTTATACAATGTATAATTTCTTAAACAACATACGTTTCAATTTCAATTACAGACAAGGTCTCTCTTTACTATTTATATTAATTGTAGAGTTATATCCTTTTATTGTAATTGTTGTGCATTGTCATAAATCGAATCAGGGACATTTTTTCAGGCTATAAACAGTTTATGTATTTTCGTTCCCCGCCAAAAGCTGTATTACAAAATCCTAAATATAGACATAATCTAAAAATATATAAATAATCGCACATTCATCATACTAGTATCCTACAATCTAAAGTTGAAAATGTAAAATTCTACATTACGTATTTGCACATTAAGAATGTAAAAGCTACTTATTCATATACATGCTCGTGGATCTATTTGATAGCTTGGGGTAACATAAATAATATTTTAGGTCAACTTTGTGTAAAAATTATGAAATTAGTTGAACAATTGCGGTATTGAGTAAAACTTTTAAATATGTCAATTACAGTTTTAATTATTTTCAAACCTTATATAGAATACATTACTAGATAGTCAAGTTTCGACTCAGAATCGAATTTAACGATTTTCATCTGTCATACTCGATTCGTCAAATTGAAATTTATTACTGTATCAAAATCGAAAGATGGTAAATGTATGAAAAAACTTTTAAAAGTAATGATTTATAATATAAAAAATCCGATAAAAAATATTTGCGATGAATGCAAACATTTTATAAAAAATTTCTAATTTAACGTAATCAAAGATTTTTTTTGTTATTAGCAAAACGAATCCCACACTAATCTTATGGAAAATCGATCCCGGTCAAAACAATTGGTTTTTAAATATTTTGTAGCTTTTGATCTACTGAACAAAAGATGCAATAGGCATAAAGTTCAATAATGAACAGTTATCGAGTTATAACCATAGTCAAACATGTAAAATTCGGGCTACCAAATAATCAAATTTCGGAAGGTATTAATTTTTTTTGAAAAATGTTTTGAACAAAAATAGTAGGGTTTTACAAAACTGTTAGTTGGTGACATTATTCGTGAATTTTGAATGACCATGAAAAATCAAATATCAAAAATAATATTTCTACGCATTTTTTTCTTAATTAAGTACTTCCTTATTTAAAAACTCCTATAAATTATTCGACTAAAAACCTAATTTACTTTTTCTATTTTTTTATATGTAATATTTTGTAATGCTGACCCTATAAAAATTCATTGTATTTTTGATATGTGATATTTTTACGTATATATAATTAAGAAAAATATACCCTTTATGAATTTCAATATATAAAAAATAAGAATTAATTTGTACAAAAAAAGATTTTTAATTTATAATACTTTCACATTTTAGAATTAGCGAGTAAATATTGTGACCTGTAATGGAGAGGTAATTTAACAATATAATTAAAGTATTCACCCATCATTTAGATGTCTTCTAGGCTCGTGCTGCTGATTCCGTTTCTTGTTCATGATCATCCAGATTCGCGAGTGGTGCTTTTTACCCGTTTCATTTTGCTTTTTACCAAAAAGTCGGTTTTTGCCTTGGAAACGGTTTCTGGAGAACATGTTCGTTCGTTGGAATTGTTACTTGCTGCTATGTAAAGCAAATAACAAGAATTAGAGAATGATATTCACTCAACGTGTCGCGAGCTCGATAGCATGTGCTTGGCAGTGCAGCAGCGTCACGTAGTCGCATAATGACTTTGACTGAACGTTTGTAGCTCTCTAAAAACTTCAAGTTTTCAGACGTGTCGCGACTATAGTATAGATGTATCCAAGATACATAAAAAACAAGATCGATAATGCAACTGTGGGAATGCGGCGAGGAACGCGAGCTCGTTACATCCCATGTGGCTTTTTAGTATTTCTCCGACTACTTTTACATATTTCAATGTACAGTATAGTACTGCTCTTATTATACTGTATTAGTGAAAGCTCTGTAATACCGTGTGTGGTCTGAACTGAAGTTATATTTTTGCGTACTCGTAAACTTTTTTTATATTCTCTTGATTGATTCGACTCAGATCTCGCTTGTACAAGGTGCGTATATTTGCTTCCGCCGATGTTTTTTCCAAAATTTGATGCTTTATTTTTAAAAAGTGATTATACTTCTTTATGATTTAAAGTACTGTTCGTCACTAGCCACTACTTTTTGCCATCTTTTGGGCAATTATCAAATACCATCATAAAAAAACAATGCATCTTTTGAAGCGATTCACGAATCGATGTATTTTTTGCTTTCTTCGTAAAAGTGGAAGGGATGCTCAGCTAGGTCACATGCCATCGATCCGAACAAATGTTAGTCGCAAGGAGCAATGTCTAGAGAGTAGGGCAGGTGGGGTAAGACTTCCCATTTTAGGATTTCTAAGTATGCCTTGACGGATTTCGCAACATGTGGCTGATGATTGTCATGTTGCAGGATAAATGTATCATGTCTCTCTTGGTACTATAGCTGTTTCTCCTTCAATGCTCGGCTCAAAATCAATTGCGGTCGATACCGATCCCTTGTAATAGTTTTACTCAGTTTCAGTATAGATCACAATAAACCACATGGAGATAGTACCACCAAATGTTAACCATAAACTTGGCACCGTGAATCTTCGACTTAGGCATCGATACCGAGGCATGCTGGAGTATTCTCCATGATTTTCTACACTTGGCATTATCTTAGTGGACCCAGTTTTCGCCGCCGGTTACCATACGATGTAAAAATCTCTTCCGATTCTGTCCTTAAAATAGCTGTTCACAAGAAAATCTGAATTATTCCCATAGCTTTAAGGTATTTCGAAGCTGCTTGCCGAGTGACTTTCAATGATACTGCTAATTCTTCTTGCGTTTAACACGAGTTTTCGGCAAGTAATGTTTCTAGTTCGGAAGCTTCAAAAATTTGTTCTCTTTGGCAGACTTTCATGGTCATCCATAATACATGCATCGTGCAATCTTGACTTTACACAAATATGTTGAAAATAAGAGATTTTATTTGAAATTAATTTTTGGTCTATTTGATTATTATAAAAAAGTAGTACATTAAATCTTACTATATTTCCATATAATGAATAATATGTTTTCATTATAAGAATTAATTGCACATTTTATAGTAATAACTAAAAAATATGGTAAAAATCCCTGTATTATAAAATTTTAATGCACTAATTCTCTCAGTGTATATATTTAATGCTACAATTATCTTGAAATTAATGTATGGAGTACATAAATTTTAGACAAAGCACATATCATTTTTTACAAATCTTGAAACAATTTTTGTTAAGTATTTTTAATTCTTTTTGTATCCCGTCATTTATATTGTTATTGCGTTAGCCTATTCTCATGGAAGCGGTAGGGGAGCGGAGCCATTTTTATGCTGAGCGCGTCTCCGAGATAAATTCACTGGTTCGATGCCTGGTAATTCTTTGTTCGACTTTGAAATGTTTACGGTATTTTGCACACGCCTCTTGAAACCCGTTTCGTTTTTTACCCGCTTTTAATTCCAGTTTGCGGTCAATGCTAGTTTTTGTTAACTGTCTACGATAAGTTTTTGATTTAAAAAAAGGTTTCTGAACATTATATAGTAAGAAAATTGTTTAATGATAATTTATCAAAACTACTGAGGACAACGTATTCGCTGTAAAAATTAATTAACGTAACTGTCATACATGCTATGAACTTGATTAATATATAAAATTTAATTTATTTACAGTATAAAGTACCATTTATTTGTCTTGATTATAATTGCGTAAAATAAATTTACAACGTTTATTAAAATAATGTTCATAAATTAATGGTTAGAAGTGAGTTTTTAAAAAGAAACTAATTCTTCAAGAGATTTATAAAAAAGCAAATTATTTTAAACTATCTTCTAACTATTGATAATATCATATTCGTTTTATTGTGGAATTGTAAATTTCTTACTATAACTTGTTTATTTAAAAATTCAATCTACTAACTAAAAAATATGTACATAAATCAATCAGTTATCTATATAACCTGTTATAAAGGCTGATCTCGTATTGTAACGTTTTCGACGAACGGCAATGTAAGAACAAAAAAGAAAACAAGCTTAACATGTTGTGCATATACGAGGACCTTTAAGGATCATTTGCACATGCCATGCGCCTCTCACATACGGCTGCAGTAGTCGACCAATCGCTCCTTGATTTAATAAATTTATATGTGCTCATCACAAGATTAAATGTATGCATAGATTTTCGACTAAAAGACAAACTAACCGAGAAATGACTCATAAAATGCAAAAATTTAAGTTTTTTTGTTACACTAAATTTGAATAACGGAGGCGTTATAACCTAGATAAATAATTTAAACAAGAAATATAAATTGAATTTTACTTTTTAATAGTTATGAATATTCAATGTTAATTAAGTATATTAATGATCTAAATAGTTTGTTAATAAAATAGAAAACTAACTATTATTTATAATAATTGATGATAGGTATCGAAATATAACGAAAAGTAAAACAACAAGCGTCAACGTAAACAAAAGGAGGATGTCTATCTAAATGTCCATACGTGAAATACCTTCGAAAATATTCTCGGAAATGCCTTTATGAATCGTAAAATTAATACGACAGGGTTTATGAAGTCTATTATTATTAAAATAAACCTTGGGTAAACATAATGAATGATATTGATTAACTTTCAGTTTGTTAAATAGATATATATTTAGACATTAGGTATATATTAATATTCACCCGTAATAAGAAAGAGTTTTTATGATAAATAAAGACATTAATGTATTAAATGATACAAAAATCAAACAATATAATAAAATAATATCGAATTGCCTTGAAGTAATGAAGCATCTAAAGAAATATCTTTAAATAATGTTATATTTATGTGTAAAAAGTAAGACTTTTCTTAAGACTTTTTTCGCTACATTCTATTTTTATTCACAAGTTTATTAATCTTATTAAAAAAGTTATAGTTTTGTTATTTCAAATTAAAAATAAATATGTGTAAAAAATAATGTAAAAAATTTCAATGAATACTGAAGAAGAGTTTGTATTTATTAAATTTAATTTGATACTCTCGAATTCATAAAAAAATTAATAGCCGCATATAAATTGTATCTACCAACATAACCTATAAGGCTGTTCTTGTTTAATTGTCCGAGCAATTTCGCATCGACTCAGAAATTATTGAGTTAATTACCAGTCGGAGCGTGTTCAAGGCGAGACGTGACAATCAACGTGGACGGAACAAAATTCAAAAAAGCAGAGGCGACTTTGAACAATAAGCGCTTATATTACAGTCGTCTGTAAGAAATTATACTGTTACCGTTTCGCATGAACAACGCGAACAAGTCGCGCGAATTAATCAACGGCGCACTAGAGCGCATGCAAATTAACCACGAATCTGTTAGACGTGTAAAGGGAGAGCCACAGGGAATGATAATATGCAAAATAAAAGATCTAGAAGGTGCGACTTTCGCGTAAATGCTGCACCACTAGCACACACAAGAGCACAGACGAAGACCAACGAAGACGTAACCGAGGACGTCCCATATCAACAGAAGGAGTACGGTTTTGCTCTCGGCTTTACCTTTGCTAAAAGCGCCGAGATGATCAATTTGAGGGGGATTCGCGGATTTATAAATGCATACGTATTGAATGCGTATAGCAGCACTTTCGATAGTTGGGTGCGACACTTGACTGATTAGATGCTCTATATGGACTTGGAGCTACCACGAGTAAGCACAAGCAACAGCAAGCAATAACTGCGCGGCTTACTGCTAGAGCGGGGATCTTGTGGTTACGTCATGCAGCAATGTTACGTCATAGTATTTGTAATGAACACGAAGAGTATAATCCCCTCCTTTATCCCCACCGTTTCACGATGTATTCTAACGCATACAACCACGGCGGCGTTCATGTTTCGACCCGTCGTTATTTAAAAATTCTATGTTTTTTAAAAGGTGATTTAATATTTTAAAACCAAAAATTATTGATAAAAAATTAGATATTGTTAAAAAAAATTGACAAAATATTTTCCGAACTCCATTTGTACGAATTCATGGTAATCTCTCCCAACCCGAGTTCCAACCTCATATTCAGCATTAACTTCGGCAATAAAGGTAGGTAATGTTCAAAAAGACATATGACCTTTGAAAATGCGTAAATAAATATTAAACCAAAACATATCGTTACATTTATTTTATAATTTTGATTGATTTTAATATAGAGGGGTTTAAACTCGGAATTCAAATATAATTTTTATAAAATGACTTCAATTGATTGGAAAAAAGAATTTGTAATAGGCTGTATATTATCTAGCCTTGACAATGACCTGAAAGGTCAAAAGAAGATAAATATTTCTTCAGAAAATAAACATTATTTTAGTTTTAAAATTTTTTAATTAATTACCACACATTTTAAAACCCGTATTGAGAACTATGGGATCAAGATGATAAATTCAAACCTAGTATAAAAATCGAAGCTGATGAACTTTAAAAATAGCGTTATAAGCATGTTCGAGACCATTCAATGAAAATCTTTAGATCAAGATACATAATTATAAACCATTCAACGAAATTAAACTCCAATTGAAGGATAACTTTTTATAACGACTAATTATTATATTTAGGCTTTCACCACATAGAGGCAAACTGATGAATCTGAGGATAAATTATTTAATCGATATTAACTTAACATCATTTTTTTTGTTAAAATTGAATCTAGAATTGCGTATAAAGTTTTTCCTATTGAATTAAATATCTTTCATTCAGGCAAATTTTTGATTAGAGACTTTTTAAATAAAATTCAGAATTTTTCGGGATTCTACCAATTTTATTGTATAAACAGTTTAAGCTACAGATTTAAGTCCAGAAACTTTCGTATTCATGTTAAAAATGTGAAACAAATGAAAAGTATTGAACTGTAACAAAAAACTAATAATTTTTAATTTAATGCAAATAATAATTAGTATATTGTTTAACGTTTTCAACTCGGTAGTACGATTTTTAAACTCTTTAAGGATTTTTAAGGAAATTTCTTTTTGACATGGAATACTTTGTGTGGCATGTAGACTTTTTACTTTGGTTAACCATTCAAAGTTGTACATGACTCATTTCTTAAAAAGTGTCTTGGTTTCGATTTGCATAAGCTTTATTGGATTAATTTTGACCAAGATTTTGACTTACAATACTAAAAAACTATCATACGCCCTGTCATCTTTTATTTTAGACTTTATTTCAAACATATGAAAAACTAATAAAAAAGTATATATACATATACGAAAAAGGCTGATTCATCATTTTTAATAATACAGCCTAATCAGTTAAATTTGTTCCTTTGCAGTTCAATCGTGCTGTCGATCGTGCTATTATTATGAATTCCCTCGTGCGTTTCCTTATTCTATATTCAAAGAAGTAAAATTGAAAATTACTATATACGTAAAAATTGCAAATGGTACGGTAAATACAACATTAAACTGAATATCATATATTCTTATTAATGACTATGCAAATTTTCTGTAAGAAGTAAACATTCTCAAAGATTTTATCTTTATAATTTTCTCATATTGAATTTTTTTTTGAAAAAGACTAATTCATTGTATTATTACCATGCCAAAAATTGAAAGTTAGAGTGACTCATTGGTTAAGTGCGACAATTTATATTATTTTAATCTGTTGTAATCAAATTTTAAATATTGATAATTTGAATATAATGTATTACTGTAAACTAGTTTTACATACTTTATACCATCATCTTTAAATATTGCTAATTATTTTCATATCATCCATGTTTTAATTATTTACAATATGAAAGAATAAAGGACTGCTTATTTTTATGTATATAAATATCAAATTGCTTCTATTATTGATAGAGTCATGGTCATACTTTGAATTTTGGTATACCTTATATGCAGTAACTATACCTTATAAAAAACGGTACTTTTTAAAATAATTATGGAATTTGAAACAAAGATAATTCAAATTACAAATTTGGTTAAAGATACAGAATATGAACTTTATTTACTAATTGATTTGCAGCATGCAATATGAGTAGGATTTGCATGATTGAATGAGTAGCACGTGGGTGCTCTCCTTTATTTATCTTTTTGTCGCTTTGCGAAACCGCGTAGAAGGTGGTAGAAGCACCAAGAATGAGTACTATTATACGGACAGACAAGCGCGCGTAAGTGGCGGCCAAGAACTCTCGTGCCATTAGGCTCCTGGTATCCCGCCGCGGGATCGGCCGCGGGATTCATTCTGAGGAAATTCTGACCCAAGCTCCGGCATAAGAGTCATGCAGTTCTCTTTTGTATTCTCCTTTTTCCTCATTTTCGCGGAGCACGCGTGTTTGTGTTCCGGAGCTACATCATGCGGAGGCCGATGCCTGCTCGTCCTGCATGCTTCGTTGCGCGCATCCTCTCAAGGTCAAGGCCAGTAGAGGCTCGATACTTTTTAACCTGAACGCAATAATATAAGTGTAGGAAAAGGGATCATGATGACTAAGATGACATAAGAGATAATAAAAGAAATACACATAGAAATAGCTTCCTTTTACGTGGAGGCACCTTTTAATATTGAGCTGGTAACTTCACTATTAAGGTAGTATTTTGGATTTAATAACACCTGTAAATTGTATGAAATGAGGTATATATGATCTGAATATTTTTCAACTGCTAAATAAATCTTTTTATTTACCTTTTATAATAATTTTTACTTAATTAAACCTCTTAGAATCTTCTTAGCTCAGCGATACCGATGAAATATCAATACATAAATATTTTGTCTTTGTCGATGTACTTGATACTGAAACGAATAAATTTTTTATCTAGAAATGTGGGAAACTTGAACTAAAAATGGATATATTTAATTTAGTTGTAGAATCTATTACTTAAGTTTAGGTAATGATTTATAATATTATGAGCTAGTTTGATTTCAAATTCAATTTATTTAAATTGCGCATATCATATACATGTTTAGCTCAATTCTAGGATACCTTTATAACAAATATTAATTATCTTCATTTAAATTTTCTTTGAAGCAAGATCAATGGATTTTATCTTATAAAATTCCAGATATATCTTTTCTTAATTTAAAATATTATAAGTCATATATATAAATTATATTGATAATAAATTAATGTACAGAAATGTAAAATTTGCAATTCCAACAAATTCCAACTTTTTGTCATAATTTAATTAATTTTATAACATAATCAAGATTATAGTTAAATTGAGAAATTGAATGAACTAAAAATGGGCTGAAAAGAAATAAAATAATCTATTTTATATTTTGAACAATAATGGGATTGAAGTTAGGAAGGTCGGTGACTTGAAGAAGATGCAGGACAACGACAATCTTACAATTATTATGAGTCGCCTTCAATTGTAAGTAATGTCGTGCCGGAAATGTAAAACATATGGTGTATCTCCGGATAAAGAGACTTATATACAGGGTTTTAAATTACTTTATGTTGTTATGTGCGTGCATATTGATGCTTTCTAATAGCATTAATATTTATAACAGTATTTTTAATAATTTTCATTCTATCGTACACTGCTTACATATTAACTACTTTAGTATACTAGTTAAATATTAATCGAATACAGGTGTACCTAAATAATTCATTAAACACATATTTACCCAAAAAACATTTATAACTTATCAAGGCATGACATAACAACGAACTGCTTGACAAAGTATTATAAGCCCTTATTATATAAGAAGTAAATCATAACAAATTATAAACGAATAGGAATCAACCGGTAATCAGAAATAAATATAATCATTGTTATTAAAACTACTTAATTAATGTTTACAATTATACTTTTATTAATATTGTACAGGAAATGATTGTTTTAATTTAAATCTGCCAATAAGATAAAATGCAGTATTTCTATTTCTATTTCTAAATAAAAAATTTCTATTTTAATTTCAGAAAAATTATATTATTTTATTATATATTTATTTGCCTTTTTAATTCAGACATTTTTGATGAAAATGTACGAAGGCATATGTATAGTATTTAACGATGTGCATTAGTTTTTTAACCTTTTTCAAATATATTTAATTTGTTTAATATATAGAGATATAACAATAGTAGTAATATTTTCTATACTCAACTTAAAATTCTGTTATTTGTGTTAGTACTTTTTTAGGTTCATATTCGTATTATTTTGGTACGAAGTCAAGGTAATATTAAAGTAGTACATATGTTACTGTAATACACATTAAATTCTCTAGTTTTTTCAGCCTACGAATACATTACTGTAAAAATATAGACATTATTACGAAGGTATATCAATATAGGATATAGCTTAGTAAAATATATATATATAGTATAGGAAATATAATTGATTCAATCACAATTTTAACTACATGTATTCCCTTACAGTATATACGTATATATAGTAATTATATGCATTCTCTCATGCATATGTTCGGCGCTATTTATGTATAGTGACAGCTTAATCATTGTTCAGTGTGTTTTACGCTAAAGATAAATTAGCAAAAGCATCAATTATCAACTTTTTGTCGCTTCTTTTAGCACCTCGTTAAAATTTCTTTAGCGATGTAAGCACTCGCACATTCACGCACAATGCCACATCTCGAATAGAAAAGTAACAGTCGAGCGACTACGTTCTTACTTTCGTTAAAAGGAAGAGAGGTTGGTCGAGCGCCTCTTCCGTTTTCAGCGAGCAGCGCTTTCCGCTCTCATAAGCACGCGAGGTTATCGCATTAAAGGCTCCTCGCGTTACAAGCAAGAGCGTGTTCGGCTTACGCAAAGAGGGATTGAATGTGCGCACCCGCGCTGTTTAAATAATACTTGTTGACTTGATAATGAGGGAGATTCTATTTGTTTCTTCCTTTTCTCATTGTACCGTTACTTTATCTCAGGGTCGTAAGGGATGCATAACGTGATTATTTTTCATTAAATTTCTATCGACTTTATTTTTTCAGATTTGATTGTTCGAAATGATGCATTGTAGAAAAGTGTAATTTTTTTTAAAACTTTTTTGATATTGTTGTATCATCATTTAAAATATAAAATTGTAACAAATGTGTATTATTACCATTAATGTTATAATAAAAAATATACTGATTTTTATGAACAGAAATAAATAACGAATATATTTTGCTGTAGGATGAAAAGTTCTAAAACAAAAAACAGGACTGATTATACTTTTTTGCGCTTCTCCTTTAAAATCAGCGTTATTGATCTTCGAAATTTGTTGCTGATAAATTTGCTTTCGTGGATATGGTAACAACCATTTTAAATATAAACATTTCGATCACTTATTTCGCTATCAGTGATTTAACTGCACATAAGGATTTGTTTGTTTTTTAAACACTCATGGTGTATAAGTTTTTTAAGTACTCATGATGATATCATTATTTTTACTATTTTTATATTATATTATTTGTATTATTTTTTTATTGTTTTTATTTAATTGTAATAGTCTTATTGTAAGCGATATGTTTATATTTTTACGTTGATAATATTGTTTATATAATATCTGTACTTTGCATGGACTATTAAAGACCTTGAGTCCTTAGCCCCTAATAAATAATTATAATTTTGATTTTGATTCTAAGGATAGGGTGAGCAAATGATATTTTTGGTTGATGAGCCGGGCTGTTACAACCCGAGTGGAGTTCAACAAATGATTATGTCGAGTAAGGACACCCTGCGGTATTTGCCGCAATTGTGTATATTAAGATCGCAGTAATGGCGTGGTGATGTGATGGTTGATGCACTCATCAATGTTATGTTAATATATGTATGCAACGGGCATTCGAAACCAAAATTCCTAAGGGATCTACTTTGTAGATAGAATAGACGCGTTCATAGGCTTGATGACGACCTATATGACAAATATTAAAATTACTTAGTTGCACAGAGTATTGCAGAAAAATAATTGCTGGAAGAAAGTTACAGTATTTTTAAAGACTACGTTGACGTATCTTGTTTCTTGAGTTCTTTTTCCATGGTTCTATAAAGGTAAGTTGTATCCCTTCCTTAAATAGCATATATAAACGAAGCCGGCATGTGCATAGTAAACCGGTTTGTCTTTAGGTTTGCCAACTCGCTATAAGACTTTGTGAATGTAAGGAAAGTCAAAGGAGAAGAAAGAAAGGAATAGGATGAGGATTCAACTCCTGATCTCTAACACTTTTATCTTTGTGCGACCGACTCCATGATCGAAACTTGCGAAGAAACATTCTTTTTATTTTGATTTTCTACTATTTTCAACCGTTTTGCCATAATCATTAGTTTTTAAGGAAATTAACGAAAAAATAACAAGTTGCATCATTATTTATTTTTATAATCTATTAATATATTTAATAAAAATTAAATGTTATTCACTGGAACTCTAAAACTGAATAGAACTATACTTTCTTTTCTGAATAATTTATTGATACATTAATAACATTGGATTTAATTAATGACTTTTAATTGAATTTTTATAGCATATAATAATAATAGATTTTGTTGCAAATAATTTATATGTACATCATAACAGTATTAAATACTTTATTATAAAATAAACTTATTCTACAAAACTGCATATATTTGTAAAGCCACACGCAATATTGTATTATTTAAAAATGCATTAAGTGCATCTGAATTTATTTTAAAATTATAAAAGACTGTTTAGTAAGTAAAATGTATAAATAAGTGTTATACAATCAAATTATTAAGGTAGCTAAAAAGATTTGATTGGATGATGGTAGTCATATGATGCGGCTATTCTTTACGCATTTTAAGACACAAATTATTGCTTAGGTCTCGGTAAAACGATCTTTTTACTGTCTTGAGAAACACTGTACGAGTGGTGCAACCTCCAAATTTCACCGGGACTGAAAAAAGACACAATAAACTACCAAAGCCACAAAATTGCAAAGCTCGTGCTCGGTCGTTATTCCTTACAGCACTGACACCTTCGATGACGTTCTCAGAATAACCGTAACATAGCTATTAATTTATTAACTAAATCACATGTTCTTGAAACTCGTTCTGTCTCATTTTGACAGCGCTCATGCGGTAAGGAATAACAGAAATTTGTCGATACGTAGCAATCGCCTTTTGAACTGAAGAAGATGCAAATGATTCAATTAAACAGACTGCAGGAGAATTACGGCGTCCCCGCAGATAATAAATCTCACCAAGTAATATTTCGCTGTGTTTCATACTGCAATCAAGTAGTTGTACAACGTTGCAGAGGTGTATATCGGGTTGGAGCTCTGCAATCGGATATGGTCTTTTCCTACCCGATTTACCTTTAATTATTATGTCCTTATATCCTATAAGAATTTCAACAAGATGTTTATACACACACACGCGCGCGCGCACACACACACACACACACACACACACACACACACATAAAGTTAAAAAAGTAGAAATCGACGACTTATGATGAAAGAATCTAGCCAGTTTTTAGCTGCTTAAAAAATGAATGCGATCTAAATTCTAATTTTTTAATTTAAAACTATGGATTATGTAATATTTTGAAATAAAACACAGTCTTATGGAAACTGCAGCTTAATTAGTATCTTAATCGCAACTTGTATAATTCGTAAAACATTATTTATTTGTTTACCTTTCGATTTTTTTATTAATTTGCATTAACGGAGCTTAGTAAACGGATGTTAATTTATTCACGTGAGACAAAAAATAAGTCATAACTACGCCAAGAATGACTTTTTATGTTTATACATGTGACATATTTGGTATTAAACATCCTGCAAAAGAATCGAGAAATTTTAACATTGAAAAGAAGATTTTTGAAAAAATTAGATTTAACAATGCGAGCGAATTTCACCATTTCGTGTGTAAGATAAACTGCCACTAGGGATTGCTGCCTCGTTATAGAAATCTGTGATGTTTGCATAACTTACAAAACTAACTGATTTAACTTAACTTATTTGTTTAACTAACTTTCATTTTATTAGACTCGTATTATGATACGGAAATTAAAAAATAAAAATAATTTTATCTATTCGTACAAGTTATTTTCTATGTTTTCTATTATTTTTACATAGTTCTTGATTAGTTGTATAAATCATTATGTATACAGAAATTACACTGTAGGGATTTTACATAAAAATAATACTATCTTTATATTTGTAATCAATAAGTACAAGGTTAATAAATGGAGCACAAGGTACTTTAAAATAATAACGCACAAAATTAAATATTTAATTGCTAAATTTATAATTGCTAACCTATAGTCAAATATTTACAATTTCTATACTTATTAATTGCTTACATTTTATGTTTATAAAAGATGTGGAGATAGAGTCTCCAGGTATGAGAAATCGTAAAACTGGAAATTATTTACGGCATGAGAAAATTATTTTTTAAGACATAATATGATTTTTATATACGCTTTTATTTATACTTATTATTTATTTTAATATTCAAATTCATTGCTTAATTATTTTATGAATGAATGAACTTCTAAATATTAAATATTAAATATAAAACTTTAAGTTATTCAAAAACTTACACATAACATTTCTTATTTCGTATCAAAAAGATTTTAATGATTTTATATGAATATCGTGACTTTCTATGGACGTACTCGATTCTTGATATTTCGTTAAATTTATTAACAAACATAGAATTAACATTGAAGCAATAATAGGTAGTATGTTGAATTTTTTCTTTGACTATTTTTGTCATATTTCATCTATAAATAATATGAAATGAATTAAAGATATACATATTTTAATTTAAATTTATTATTTTTTAAATATTTTTTATATTATTATATTATTATTTATTTGATATACAATGATTATCATTACAAATGTAAAAAACAATAGCTTCAAATTTATATACGTTATATTTAATAACATTTTCGTATCAAATATCTCTTGTATCCTGTTATCTTTGATATTGTAAGATAGCTAAAATCAGAACGCATATCGCAATTAGATATAAAATTTGCATAACTTGTGATTTTATAAAATTAAAATAATTTTAAGTATAATTCACGTGGGTGTAGTGAAGCACTATTCATGTATATAAGTTTATCGTTATTATATTGACTAAAATGGAATTAAAACATTTTTATTATGTTTTTCATTTTACATACATATAGCATTCTTTTACAAATGATATGATTTAGAGATAAAGTATGATATGAAAATTTCTTACTTGTACGCATATAAAAGAGAACTCAATTCACACATTTCAAATACTTACAAAGGGAAGCGTGATAACAATTCAGATTACACTTATACATATATATATATATGTATGAAATCGAAAAGATTAGTCGAGTAGAAACGTTCTAAAAATGTTTGTCAATAAATTGCCAAAGTGAGAACATTGAAGCGTGAGCTCACAAAGTGAGGAAAGCTGATTTCGTAAGAAAAGTCAATCAATTTGTCTAATGCCTTAACAAAGCTTTAAAAAGACAATAAGTTTATCATTTTATAAGCATGCTAAGTGTTATAATTATGAAATATATTAATTATATATTATTATTAAAATTCAAAATATATTTTATTAATATAATATATATATACACATATATATATGTATATATTATATAATGTATTAAGTTTACTTCAACATAAAATTAACTCTTTTATTACAGAAATGTACATTAAAAAACTGAAAATGTATCAAGGTTAATAAGCGAGCTTTAGAAACATTGATGTTTTAAAATCTATAGTAAGCCTTATTTTCTTACAAAAATGGAAAATTTTGCTAGTTAAATTTAACTCTTCGACTATAAGAATGAAGGCTGCGTAAACGTCATGCCCTCTTAAGTATTAGCTTCATCGGGATATCTTGAAGCATTTTACGATTCCCCGCAACCATTGATCAAATTCAAGGGAATGTTTTTATGGTAGAGCAATAGGCGTAACCGTGCGGTTTTCTCGTTGTTGCACAGCTTTTAGCTTTTTACTTTCCGTTCTGTTTTGTATTTTTTACATTCGCCATTTTATTTCTTTTACTCTATAAAACTATACACAGTTTAGATATATCGGAATTACTTTATTCCTCGTTTACATTATTCGTATCAATAGTTTCCATTTTAAATTTACATTTAAAAAAAAACAACAGCGAAATGTGTTACTCGATACTCGTTTAATTATGTACAAAGTATCGTATCACCCTTAAAATAAACAAAAAATCAGTGATTCATATTTGATACAGTATAATAGAAATCGGTGAGACTTAGTGACAATGGCCACTTACAGTAAAAAAAATTTTAAAAAAATTACAAATTTTTTAAAATTTTATTTCATTTTTTATAGTAACAGAATTTTGAATGCCTTTTCGATTAAGCCTACCAATTAATTACGTATGTGTGCCTGCAAAATCATCTCTGTAACTATTTAAACGTTTTAAAATATTAGTTGTGAGTAATCGTAATGTCTTCCTCTCAAAATCGCAGAAAATTATACGAGTAGTGTTTTTATCAGGATTTCAAGAAAAACTACTACAGCTCATTTAACTAATCTGGCGTAACTTTAGAATCGAGCCTCTATACAGAGACCGGAGAAAAAGAAACATTGCATAGACAGTGATGTCAAATGAAAGTGTTAAAATAGATACAGGTGGATGAAAACTTACGCGTTGAGGGGACAGAAGGTGGCCCGTGCACTAATGTAAACATCAGCGTGGGTGATTATCGTGGAGTCCTTGGGCATTTCCATGCTCCCTTGCCTCTGGGAGAGTCGCACGGGTGGACTGTCCTCCTCGTCCAAGCACGTCATGGTCGAGAGCATCTTGGCCCGGGCGGCATTCCTCGTCAAGAGGCCCTCGAACATCGAGCCATCCTCCGTGGTCCCTTGCTTGCACTTGCATTCGACTGCGGAAGGATTCACCTGGCGTGCTGTGGAAGCAGGGAAACTCCGCGCACTCCACTGGCGCGTATACAGAGCTAGAGGCGCTCGAACCGCTCAGTAAAATCACCGCGCGGCTGCTCGAGCGCGCTCGTCTCGCGGGCCGCAACTGTCCTCGAGCGGGGCACCGATTCCGCGCGCGCGAGGTGCGTTGCGCGCGCACCGCTCTCCCCAGCTCCGTCCTTTTCCCGTGCAGCGCTCTCGGGCCGCCCGCGCCCGCACCGCTCGCTGGAGCCGCGGCTCCAGACCCCTGCGAGGCCAGAGGTTACCCGCCTAAGATCCTAGCAGTTTTACATGCCTTTGTTGAACGGAGTTAAGCGGATGTTGATTGAGCCCGTAAGCGCCACTTCAGTATGCTATGCGAACACGTGTAACTCTTAGGCCATTCTAGCATCTTTCCTTTCATCATCAATTAACATATATATATATTATTTGTATGTAGCAGATATTCCAGGAAAACTCAGAATGATCATAGGAAAACAATGTACACTAAAACTTGGAATGTATTATCATTTAAACTTTTAATCTGACTACAGACTTTTCACCGCCAAAGGAACTACACACGAATATTGTCTAGCACAAAATAGTTAGATTTAAATATTGTGTGTCGTAAGTTATATGTCAGTATTTTTATATATAAAATATAAATCTGTAAATTAAGAAATTCGTTTTGGATACAAACTTTTAGAATTAGAATAAAAGAATTTGATTGAGTTTTAAGTTTAAAAAATGATTTTGAATCAATGATCAATGATATCAAATGATTTTGGATTAAAACACTAATGTTTAAATATTGACTGCAAATAGAATAATTTTTAAAATGTATATTTTTTTAAATTTGAACCATGAAAATGTGAAACAAATCAAAATTAGATCGAGTTTCCATAGTTTGGAATGCAAATACACAATATATAGTTATCAAATCAACTATCTAATTCTAATGACTTGAAAAAATTAGACCCGTAAATGTTGGCAGTCGAACTCATAATTGTCTAAATAGACGATGAAACAATGAAGATATACTAACGTTACATAGAATACAAATGTTGTAATATTACATTTCATATTAAAATAAACTACATATATATATATATATATATATATGTATACAAGTAAATTACTGATTTACATCTATGTTTGTCAGAGAAGCAGCATTTCAGGGGCTACAAATTTCTATAATGTATAGGGTATACTTTCATGAGTGGCAAAAAGTATTAACTCAGCAACACTAGGTAATAATTTTATTCATAGTTTAATAATAAAGACATAAATTCTCGAAAATGAATTATCAATCCTTCGTTACGCTATTTTCGTCACTTACCGTCAATTAAATTTATACTGTAACATTATTGTATCTTATAATTTTCAATTCTTGATGCAATAAAATTATTTCTCGCTTTAATTTTCTATTTATCAGAAATTTATTTCAGTTATATTTATTAGTATTAAAATATGTTATACTTGTGCTAATTAAACTTTTAATATGAACAGCTTCAAAAATAATTATACATATGCCAAAAAAGTTATAACTTAAAAATATGATGAAGAAATATAAATAAATATTGATTGAATATAAACATATGTTATATCCAATGTAAAAAGATGTATGTAAATCTAGATGTAAATGTAAAATATAAATCAAATGATCGTTATATATTTTATATCATTATTAAAAACTGATTATATAATAAAATTATTCTTGATTGTGTTATAATTTCTTTATTATATTGCTTTTGTTGATAAACTTGTAGACACTTTATTCAAATTTTTTAATCAACAATCTGTCACTAAAAACTAAGATTAAGACGATAAAACCGAGATTAAGGACCCATTCACTGATGCTTTGCTGATTGATTGATGCTTCTGCAACCAATAATACAACTTTTTTCGCACAATAATTACTACTTGTAATAATGAGTAAATTTAACATAAAAAAAATAATTTTAAAGTCTTGAGATAAATTAGGCCAAACTAAACATTGTTCATTGATGACTTAGATGATAATAATTATACAAACGAAAAAGCCAAGTTGCCGCTGGGATCCGAAATTGAACTCAGTCCGTAACCATATATAAATTATATTGAAAGCCAGAATAATTAAGTCATGATCTAGTATTAATATGGATGCATTTATTCGTTCGACTGTATATACGAGGGTGGTTTGAAAAGACTGTGCAAAAATGAAAATTTCTTAATTTTTTTGGATTGATCATTCTTATTTATCAACCTAATCTCCTTTTAGACTAATACACTTTGTCCAATGATGCTCTAATAGTTAATCTCTTCCGAATAATAGGATTTGTCCAAGTCTGTAAAAAAGGCATTCGGTTCTGCAATCGCCTTCTCATTTGAGTAAATTTTTTTTCCCACCAACTATTAATTGGGTAACAAGTAATGGTCAGAAGAGCTAACTTTAGAAAGTTGGGGACATGAAAAACGATTTGAAACCCTACTTTCATCAGTTTTGCTACCACAACTGCTGAGATGTGAGATGGTGCGTTATCGTGATGGCAAAAGACTTTTTGTGGGCTAATCGAGGATGTTATTCTTGCAGTTCGGTTTGGAAACGGTCTAATAACGATGAATAATATGCACCTGAAATAGTTTTACCCTTTTCCATGTAATCAATGAAGATTACTCCTTGTGAATTTCAAAAGACAGTTGTCATAGCTTTTCCGCCCGAAGGAAAAGTTGTCACCTTTATTGGTACAAATTCTCCTTTGCGAACCCATTGTTTGGACTGTTTTTTTGTCTCAGGAGTGTAGCGGTGTATCCATGTTTCATCCACAGACGCGAAACGACACATAATGTCCTGCGGATTTCGCTGCAATATAGCTGCAAACCATTCATGGAACGTCTCACACGATGTCGTTTTTGATTAATCGTGAGCAACTGTGTCACCTATTTGTAGATAACTTTTTCATGCCCAAATATTGATGTAAAATGTTATGTACCGTTCATTCGAGATGATCACAGCAATAACAATCTCACGTACTTTCACTCTTTCGTTATCCAGCACCATATCATGGATTCGATCAACGATTTCTGAAGTAGTGGCCGAAACAGGGCATGCAGAACGTTCAGCGTCACTTGTGTCTATGTAGTCACTCCGAAAATTTTGAAACCACCTATAAGCTGTTCTAATTAAAGGTGCAGAGTAACCATAATATTTATCAAGCTTCTCTTTAGTTTCCTTTAGTTTAGGCGATTTGCCCTTCATAAAGTAATATTTAATCAACACGCGAAATTCTTTTTCATCCATCTTTTGAAAATTTTTCGATTTCTTTGATTCAAATGAACTCCAAACACGAAGAAATAAACCAATCTTGCTGAAACTTGGTGTTTGTTTTTCTAAGAGATGCTACTAACTAAAAATAACTTTGATACGCACCAGTAGTGCCCTCTCTCTGACTTTGTACGGACTTTTCAAACTACCCTCGCACTTACTACCTTTTATGCAATTTAGTTAAAATATAATTACTTTAAAGGATCAGATTTTAATAAAATACGAGTAGTTATTAATCATTAATGTAAAAATATTAATACATCTAATGATAGTACTAACACAAATTGATACTACAAGCTGAAACCTAATGTTGATATAAAATAGGTGAAAACTTAACTGCGATGGCGGATGTCAAAATTAATTATAATCTATATACATAGGATGATTCTAACTATCAAGCCAAGCTATTAGTAGTATACAAGATGATGAATGAAGAAACAAAGCTTGGAAAAAAATTTGCAGTAGTTTGTTGTTTGCTAATTGCTAATTGTTTTAATGTCAAAATGTAATGTTTTTTAAATTGTTTTATTAAATACTATCGTTTGACAATTATAGATCGTGAGTCCTTACTCTATTTATAGATTATTATTATTATTATCGTCATTATAAAGAGTAAAAACAATATTTATTATTTTATAAAAAAATATTTTAATATCTTTTATACGTAAACACAAATATTATATATTAAATATACGTAATTAAATATCGACAATCGCTATTCGCTTGTGTAAATATTTCCAAAGAACAACGTTACAAAATTTTGATAATTTTTCATAGAGTACAATATAATACAATCATATAGTCACGGTATTTATTCACATCTATTCATCTAGCATCTATTCACATTTTCTTCCATCTCAAATTTCGCCGAAAGCGCATATTTAGAATAGATTATTTCAAGCTTTTTTCGCCTTTTTGTTTCGACTACGCTCTTCATCATCTAATAATTGTTCTTGTTTGTGAATAAAACTCCAAATATCGGCAGAGAGAATTTCTGGTTCTTCCATGGCAGCAAAGTGACCCCCTCGAGACGGATGGGTAAACTGAATTATCTTTGTGTAATGTTCCCGCAATAATGACTCTGATTGATAGACTATTTCATGTGGAAAATTCGCACAGGCTGTAGGAACGTTGACTGGCAAACTGATAAAAAAACAATTAAAATGTAAAAGAGATAAAAAAACTTCATAATTTTTTAACATAAATATTTTAAGCATATATATTAAGACATAAAAGAAAGTTATAAAATATGAGAAATCATATTTAAACAATATTTTAACTTCTTTATGCCACTGTATGTGTAAGCAATTGAAATATATAATTCCAAAATTTATGTATAAAAAAATAAACATTTAAAACTTGATCAAAACTCATTATTAACACACAAACTAATAATGATAAACTAGATAAACTACTAAAAACATCTCTGAATTTCATTGTCTTATAAATCTTTGAATGGTTTTCACGATTTTTAATATTAAAACGACAAAAGTTTTCATTGATTTAATTCGAAACGACTGTCGTAATTCTTATAAAAAATTGAAAAGATTATTTTATGAAAAAAATTAACTTAGCAACTTTGAACAACTGTATTATATCCTCGAAAGAATTGTGAAATTATACAATGATTTTTATCATTCTTTAAAATTTTCAATTATTTAATCAGAGACAGTATGTCGTTTTAAATGAATAATTGGATCGTAGCTCTTTAAACTTCAGAATATATTTAGTAATTTATTTAATAATAAAATGTGCAATGATTTAGTGACAAATCTATTAAAAATTTAAGGATTGTCATTAAAATATAAAATTTTTAGCTTAAGTTTTCTTAATTCAATATTAATTTCATTTGAAAGATATACTATAGACTAAACTTTCAATATTAGTATTTAATATTTTTCTTGTATCGTCAAATTGATTTTCTTTAAAAATATTTACTAAAATATGGATTTCTTAATAGTATTAAATAGTATAAGATTACTACATAAGCTCTGCTTTACCTATAAGTATTTCCTCTATTAAAAGGAAATAATTCTTTTTTACAAATTAACTGTTATAAAGACAGTTTTTCAAATCGTAAAAATCGTGGTTTTCAAAGATTAGCAAAAAAGAGCTCGTTGTAAATTACGAAATTAACTATATGAATATTTCAACTTTTTCATTCTCAATAATTTAAAGATCGTTTATAATTATCTACTATTTTATACTCGAAAATTTGCATACCCATGTAATTGCTTTATATAATTGCATAGTGAAATAAACTAATGAACAAATAACAAATTGATATTAGAATAATTAATAATAAATTATATAATTTCTATTACTCATTACTTAATCATAAAAATTAATTATTAATATTACTAAACGCACTTTTGAAAAGCCAAAGCTCTATTGGAACTGGACGTCCACTCGGCATAAAGCCTCTGACTGGTGGTAATTGAGTTCGTCACCCAATAAATCATTATATTATCGAGTAACTCATCAATTGTGAATTTTTCAAGGAGACTTCCATCATCTTGGAATTTGTTTTCTTTATTCGTCCAAACACTGAACTTCTCTAGTATATAAGCAGCTAACCCAGCCGGCGAGTCAGTCAAGCCCGTACCTGCGTATTTTCAAAAGTTATAAATTTTGTTCGATTTTTCAAAGAATTTAATTCACTACAGCAGAAACTAGCTTTATAGAAAACGAATAAAATTATGTTTTCAATCTTATAAATTACATTAGATTTTGAGAAATAAATTAACCAGCATTTTAATAATCTAAGAATTAATCATATGGATCCTTAATTCATAAAATATAATTTGTAAATACAATAATAATCATTGAAAATCGGAACAATGTGTTAAACGTCAGCGTAATGGATGTACATTTTGTGTAACTAAATTTTTTTAATGTGAACAATAGTAGCCAATGAATTTTAATATAAGAGGTATGAATCTAGCCAGATTATTAGTAGAATTTATAATACAATCTAAATCAATTTTTGTATCTGCATATTTCTAATTAATCTTTAGAGGGCTATTATTTAATCACTTTGATTTCTCTAAGAAAATGGATAAAAATTTTGGTGAAAATGCTATTTCATATCACAAGTTGATCTATCATGGGTAGAGTCAATATATTGGCTTTCTAGCCGAGGAGAGTGAAGTATATTTAATTTTCCAAAAAAATTGTTAATTTGGGAAATAGGAAATTCCCAATTTTCCTAAATATTTTTGAACCAATATATTGGTTGACAGGTTCTCTAAAGTTTAAATAAAATTTGCTAAATATTTCTTGACATATACTGTTAGCTTATAATGCTATAATTATATTAACTATATATTTTCTAATACTATAATAGATTTTAAGTGTACATTCCATACAGATAGCCTACAATCATAATCGTATGTCAAATAAAATAAATTTATATATAGTAATTCAACTAATTAAGCATCTATTTTTTGAAGTTATTAAATTCATTAAAAATATTTATTGCAACATCATAATTTAATTTTTCGTTTTAGTATTTATTTTGTATATTTTTTATATTATAATCCTTTAGTATAAAGCTCAAATGATCAGTTTTTACTAAAAAATACCTCTCAAATATGTCTATTTATCTAGTTAAGAAACAGCTGATAATGCATATAATTTATCCTATACTGAACGTTTAAGCACAGACTGATTTTCTAAATTTAAGGCTCAATTAAACATATTAACCATAATAATTAGTTAATTTCATTAATTAAACTAATGCATATTGTATTTTAGTTTTACTAATCAAAATCTAATATTGTATTAAAATTGTAGTTTTTAATTAAATCTTTACAATTACCAAATGAACGTACGTACTTGCAATTTTTCTTTTTTTTAACGGTCGTAAAAGTAATAAGACACCTTACATACCTACAGTATCCGGCTTTGTTGCTTGAATGTGAAAATATCCAGTTTCTTCTAACAATCGGCTGTAGTGATAAGATAATGGATACATTCGAGAATGTAAATTGCTATCAATGACTAGAGAAGGCAAAAATGTTCCAATGAGGGTTAGGGCAAACGATCTTATTGTTTGTACGAAGCATAGATTCAAATGTACTCCTATAACACTGAAAATATGAAAATATTTAAAAAATTTTAAATATGAATATATTTTATTTTTTAATTAACTATATAAATGCATTACTTGTTAGGAAAAAGAGTACCCATAGTACTTGCGATATTGCTTCCCCAATCACCTCCTTGAATATAGAACTTTTCAAAACGAAGTCTGGACATTAGATTTTTGAAAATAACACCCATCTAAAACAATAAGTAAATAAAAATTAGAATATCTCAGAATGTTGGATTAAATTTTTTTAATAAATATAATCCTAAAAAAGTAGCAAAATTTCTTAGTACATGTGGATGGGGTTAGTAGATGAGTTAGATGGATTTAATTTACATAATAACAAATAAAATAAATAACAATGAACAGCGTACTATATGTATAAATAACATAGTATGTGCAAAGATAGTTATCTATAAATAATAGTATTTTATTTACAGAAAAGGTGTAGAAATCTTGAAAGAAACACGAATCGCAAAAAAATTTAATATACTGGTACACTAACCACCGAGTCAACGCTGAGCTGTAAAATGTAAAATATTGACTAAAAGTATAAACAAATGTATGTAGCGTATTTTCTAAAACAATGATCTTTAATACTTCAGGTTTCAACTGAAATTTGGTTACTTGCGATATATTATGGCAATAATTGTACATGAATAATATGGTATTTAGTATTACATAGTTGTAGATAAGAAGATCTCTATATCGATACCTGAGCTGGTCCAAGGCCAGGTCGGGCAGCTGCCTGCGAGAATCCATAACCTGGCAGTGATGGTATGACCAATTCAAAGACGAAATCTTCATCAGGCGAAGGCGTTGTTAATAATGGTATAATTTTTTGGAACTCGACGACAGAACCAGGCCAACCATGAAGTAACAACAATGGTAACACGCGTATTTTACGATCTTTTGGGATCTGGGGTTTCACGTGGTAGAAAAAGATATCCAAACCTTTGAAAATATTAACAAGTTTTTGAACATTATGTAATAAGTTTTTACGAAATTATTTTACATTTAATGTATTATGATCGTTTACGATGAGAACATAATGTGCAATATGATCAATTAAAGTAACTTATGTATAAATAATAATAAATAACTTATTCCAGATTATACTTCTATTTTTAAAATTCACATTATTATTTAAATTAAAATAAGTATTCTTTGTGTATTATAATAGACACCGGGATAGACACCTGTACTTTGGAATAAATTAAGACTGCGTATTTTAATTTATTAAATATTTCTAAATAATTGACAAGTGAGAATAATATACTATTTCATTATAACTTTTATAATGAAATCATTAAATAGTATAAAATAATTAAAAAATGTTGGATTGCATTAATATAAATTTAAAATAATGTAATAAATTAATAAATTTTCTGTGAATTAAGATAAAGTCATTTCGAAATATTAATAAAATGATACTCAATTAGTTCTATTACTAAGATGAAACATTAGAAATATAATTGTATTTGATACAAAACATTGTCAGGCTAACAATGTGAAAAGAAATTTTTACCTTGAATCTTAGTCTTGAACCCGGGGTATTTGTTAAGTAGGGTTTGCCTTTGATTCCAGTTATATTTTTTTCTCCAATAATTTATAACGGTTTTTAAATAGGTCGAAGAAATACCGTAAGTCCAGGCAGCTCCTTCCAATGGTTCTACCAAGGATCTTGTTTTGTCTAAACGATCGTTTAAATCGTCTATTATCTGCAAAGAATTTAGAAATGCAATTGAAGAAAACTTATAAAAAATAAAGGCTACACTATTAGTAAATTGGTTGGCATACGTAGATTTTAGAACTTGACTTTATGCAATAATAAAAAGTATGCAACTATAAACATTTAATGTAATAGTATTTAATAATTCAAATGGTACAATTACCTCTTTGGCTATATTAATTTTGAAAGGTTTTACGTCTGTTGAATCTGGCATTGGCTTACCTGGCCCCCAATATTGATTAGGTAATTTTGGTACCTCCAATGGATTGAATTGGTACCTATTAGTTAATATATAAAACTTTTAAAATAAGAAAAAAAGGGTAAAAATAAGAAAATGTTGCTAGGATTCATTCATATATTTTTTAATAAATTTATAT
Source organism: Sycophaga agraensis (assembly GCA_018906755.1). NCBI lineage: Eukaryota > Metazoa > Arthropoda > Insecta > Hymenoptera > Pteromalidae > Sycophaga > Sycophaga agraensis. The sequence goes on from JACCIE010000028.1 coordinate 291,395, forward strand.
TATATAATAACACTAATCAAAATAAAATCTTTGGTTAAACCATATAAAATATTTCATTTATTTTTATATAAATTATATAAAAATGAATCCAATTAATCATAAAAACAAAAGTGTTTTTTAAGTATATTACAGAAACTATCATTTTATGATTAATTTCAAATAAACAATGTCAATATAGAGGTAAATATAGTTTAGATTTTATTATTAATATATTATCTTATTTTAGCACCTAAACTAATTTATACGATAATTTAAAAATAAGGTTAGTCGTATGATTAATATTCGAAGTAGCAGGTACTGTTAGATTGCCATTTACACTGAAAAAAGTCCGATTTTGCAGAATATATTAAGGAATAGCGTTATCTAACGGTTTAAAATTTATGGAGCTCTAGATTTGATATTTTCTTAACTTTTTGTAAATGTATATAAGCAGAAGAAAGCTATGCATTTCTTTTAAAGTATTAAAATGTTTACTACATTAATTTAATGATCAATAATATTTAGTCAAATATTATTATCAACATTATCTTTTCTATGAATAAGTGTAAACCTCTTTCAATATAACAATAATTGATTCAATAAGGAAAATCAGAATTTATTATCAGATGTTTGATATCATTTAAAAATAATCTCTTTAAAGTGTATTCACTTATCGAAAACTTGTGTGAGTACTACATATATTTATATGTTTGCGTACTTTTCATATAATCAAATTTTTCTACTTTCAGTAATATGTATATTCTTGAAATTTACCTAATAATCATGTATTTTCTTTTTGTTTCTAATAATGGTTCTCTTAAAACTTTTCCATATATTTTAGTACGTAAAATTTTAAGTTTATAAAATTTAAATATTATAAACATATATAGTCTACGTAGACAAATAAAAATTGAACGAATCTTTGCTTTTGCACAATAACAAAATTTAATACTATATGTCATTTTCTCATGTGTTGCGCAATAGGCTTCAATTATTTGATTATCATTGATAGTGATATAGTCATTTATATTTCTCATTACATAATCTGAAATAAAGATTAAGCAATAAATAACTTATTTAATATTTATTATTCTTTCTTAGTAATTCTTTAATAAATAAATATATATTCAGATCTTTATAAATTATTAAGGATCTTTAAAATGACTTGTGAAAATCTTTATGCGCAAACAATATAATTTACTCTTTCTTGATAAGGTCGATAAATATTTTTTATGCTTTAAAATTGAAAAGTACCTTCTGGCATAAAAATATTTATTAATGATCTTGAACAGAGTTTAAGTTATAAATCGCAAAATACAGCTGTATCTTTACTTGTCAAAGCGATAAATTGGCTTAATATCAATGGCAAAAATATCAGAAAAATACGAGCTCGATGCTTTTATCTAAATTTTATAGAAATATCTGATAGACAAAATATAAAATTGAATAACTCTATTTACCTTGACATATACATTTTTTATATTGCGCGCGTGTTAATAATTACAATAAAACTTACCTGAGATGCCAGCCAATTGCCAGCGTGGCCAGTAAGAAGACCGCGGCTCCCTTCCACATTCTGGTTTGCACGTTCGATTCTGCCTTGGATTTTGCAGAAGCGAGAAAACTGTGGCCGGCTCAAGAGTGACGCAGCGACTGTGCGAGCTCTGCGACTGCTTGCTCTCGGCGCACCGGCAGTTCCTGCCAGTCTGGACGATTATAACGTTGCCCCACTCCCTCCTGGCTTTCAACGGCAAGACCGTAAGGTCGTATAATGATATTATTGCAGTGTGATGGAACAAGAGCACGCCGCTACACCAAAAATCATCCGTAATTCCTGTAATAGGATGCAGTTCTTTCAGTATTTCGACCGGCTTTTTGTACAAGGCGTACTGTAGGAAGCATCGGAATACCAAGAGAGTGAAAATAACTTGGATGAACCAAGCCTTCTCTTCTACTAGATTTTATGCGCTCCGGCCTATACTATAGGTTCTTTTTTGAAAATTTAATGAAAAAGTGTACTACTTAGAAAGTGAATCGAATATTATAATTATTTATTCTTTATATCATAAGTTTTAAACAAAAATTAGATATTTGTTTATTGTATAGACAGATCTTTAATAATATGTGTTTACACGATTCAAAAGGGGATAATTATGTTAGAATGATATCAGATACTTAAAATCATGCGCGTGTTACATAATTTTAAAAGTCAAAAATTATGAGAAATAAAGTCTAGAAGAGATTCTTGTAATTTTATACCAATAAACAATCATGACAATAATTGGATATTATTATGTTTATTTTATTGATCTTTCTATTGAGCTCACTTTCATAATATTTAAGAGTTACGAATACAATCATAATACGAGATATTAGAAGCACAAGTAATCCAGTGACTTCTATATCGTTAATTCTCGCATTCATTTTCAATTCTAAATTCCTGGACTTCTTGACCATTTCCTTACTCGTTTTTTTGAGTTTTCAATAATTTAGATATAGAGATATTTCAATCACTAAAATATGAATAGCGACTTTGGTTGTATTACCTTAATAAGAAATAATTTAAATTTGAATGATTAAACAGTCCTCAATAGTGCTCGTAATACGCTTTGGTCGTTAATTTAATGGCACGCGAATAAGCGTCGATTATTCTTGACACGTATATGGACTCCTTGTAGAATTTTATATTGCTTAAAACTATTTGGTTCCTAAGAAAAGAAGAAAGTCATAAATGATCCGTTTGATTATTATTATTCGATAATCGAGCTGATAACGCAGGTTCCCGTCTACTATATTACAAATAGAGGTTCACTATTTTCATTTAATTTTTTTTATCTTATTTTTCATTTCATCTTTTTCTAAATTATATGATTATTTTAAAAAATTTAATTGACATAAATTACCAAACTTTGCTTACCAGTTGCGGGTGAATCGGAGGGGGGGGGGGGTGGCAAAAACAAACACAACACGGTCTGTTGGAGAACATCATTTATTCGCGAGGGACAACTTACCTTAGCTGCAGCGGACTGCCGCTTCTGGCTTCTTGCCGTATTGCGTTTACTCTCGCGGAGGCTGGGAGTCGGCGACCGGGTGGTGTCGCCCTTCGCCTTCAGTCGTCCAACTGTACGGGCCAAGGGTCAGTAGCCCAGCTCTAGTGCTGCGGGTGGGTCCTTTGACGGAAACGTCCACCGAGTGTTCAGTGATGCATTTACGCCTATGCTTCACGCTGCTGCTCGCATCCGGGTTGCCAGGTAATCGTTTCGCGCGGTAACCCGCGCGACGGCTCGAACTAGAATGCCGGTCCGGCGGCCCCCTCTCTTACTCCCATCCTCCGGCTTCCCTTTCCGCGATCGGCCGACACCAAGCGCGCGATCTCGACGCGGAAATGCCGGTCCAGATCCCCTGTCACAAACCATAAGCAATCTTTTAAGTACATAAATTTATTTTAATCATAAACGAACAAGGACAACTAATGTCGGATGACGGGTAAGATTCTGAGAGGTTCCCTTGTGTATCTAAATACGTTATTTAACGCGATTTAACGTACACTGTGCTCATATTTCGTATACTGAATGTTCACAAAATAGTTGTCTTCCGCTATACTACTGGATAGCTGAGATCAGAAGCCAAAATTATACTATTGTTGTTTAATCTCTCATATTTTTGTTGGGATTTATTTGAGAGCTTAACTTTTCCTAAAATTATTGTTCAACATGGTCTTAGCTATGCAGTGGTATAACTGAATACAACTATTTCGTGGACAGGCCTTATAACAAGTACAGCATTATTGATGTTAAAAGTTCTATTTAAATATATGGCTTGATAGAGTGCAGTTAGTGCATGTATTGGAAGCCTGTGATTGGGGATAGCTTATAGCAATTGATCTGATGACTTTTGAATTTATATACCAAGCCTAAATGCATTGACGTATAAGCGACGGCGCAGATAAATTCTGCAGTTTATGTATATGGTTCACCGGGCTACCCAAAAGACTAGCGTACACTTTATAGTCAAGTGGAATACGGCTCAGTCTGTTGTTAGCTTCACCGGAATACCACGAAGGAATCACTCCACAACAAGAATCTTAAGCTTACAGCTAGTGCATTTGCATTCTGTTGTCGTCATTTTTTTACTTATGTAATATACTTGGTGCAGTGCCTGGTCGTCGGAGAGATGCTACATCAGGATAGCTCTGTCTTTCTATTCTAGCTATATGCCTTGTTTTTTGATTACTTGATTCCAGCTATATCACAGGATAGCCAAGGCAATAGTAAACAATTTTTTTCTGTAGCGAAACTATCAAATGCACCCCCGCGAAGATACAGGCGTTTAAAAAATGGTAAAAATCCAGGCTCCGCGGCCAAAAAACGCGGCCTACTTGCCGCAGTGCAGCCAATGAGAGTAGAGGCAGTCAATGGGAGACAGTAGGGCGCAGCGGTAAATGCTGTAGGGTGCGCAGCGGGCCTGGCCCCAGCCTCTAGTCATAGACACTTCTCCATTCGTTGACGGTTCACTGCGGCCGGACTCCTGCGGTCCTCCACTCCCCGATACATGCCTCGTAGATTCAGCCTTTTTTCATTGACAATTTCAAAAGTCGACGAATGAGTACGTATCTAAGCCTAGAGGGCGAGGCTAGGCACGATGCGCACCCTACGGTCCCGACCGCTTCTCCTTACTCTCTCCCATTGACTATTTTCTCTACTCTTATTCGCTACGCTGCAGAGATAGAGATTTATTATTTTTTAAACGCCTGTATCTTCGCGACCGTGCACCTGACAGTTTCGCGACCCAAAAGAAAGATGTTTACAATTGTCTCAGCTATCCCGTGATATAGCTGGAGACAAGTAATTAAAAAACAGGTTGTATAACTGGAGGACTGGTGCCTCAATTAAAGTTTTCATACAAGCCCAAGAAATCGCTGGATCTGTTTTCTAGTATCCAGCGCGAGAAAATAGCCAAGAGTTTTCGACTTGTTTGGGAATAGCGATACCTGATTCTTCTCCACGATATGACCGAGAAAGGAGCTGGCCCTTCTTTCAGAGCATCCGAATTTTGGGTGGCTTAGTTTAGAATTAAAATCTGGTGAAATGCTGGCATAAAGCAGAATTTTTATTTTCCTTCTACCAATCGAAATTAATTCCGAGAAACTGCGATGCTCGGATGTCGAGTTACAAGTTTTTGTGCACCTCGCGATGAGCGGTGGATTGCATGCGAGGTTACAAGACTATGCAGACTCTAAATAACTCGACATACTGTCAACGACACGAACAATCAGCGGCGCTATTAATATCCGCTATTAATACGCAAATGAATAACTTAATACAACTCAATACAAATGCTTAAATTAAGTAGGAATTAAACCTTGATGTGTTTTCCTTGCTCAATACAAATGATTAATTAAAAGTTCAAGTTGCCTAAATTCTGAGACTAAATCAGCAAATAAAATGTAAGACAGCTGAAGATGCGCAAGAAGCCTGCATTGCTGTTCCAAAAATTATTATTTGAACTTATTTTTAGCCACTACAATTTTATTCATAGAATATCAGGTAACACTCGATTATAAAGTAATTTTATTTAAAAGGATCCGAGGGAAAGTTATTATCAATAAATTAATATTTAAACATTAAAATTAAGTTAAAAGTAAAATTATATGAAGCAGCATTAAAAATAAAATAAATAGATGCCGAATTCTTGGACCATTAAACTTGAAGTTCACAAGTTATCAGAAAAATTCGCCAGGCATTCACTGTAAATATACACATGCCTTTTCGCACTAGCCGTTAGCTACATTCAAACTAGCAGTGTCGTTATTCGTGTATTAACTTATTTAAAATCAATTCTTTTCTATTCTTATATTATTTGTCAGCTTACTTCCGTCCGCCGAGAACTTCAAGTCAGATTAAGAATTAACAATGAAAAAGTACAATTTTGTAAGAATAGATAATAATTTATTTTTAATATTGCAGTAAGTTGTAAAATAATTCATCGAATTTCTTATACATAATTAAATACATTTTCGCTGGTCGAATATATTAGACAGAAAATTTTCATAAAGAATGTTGTTTCTAAAAAACAAATATTGCACAAGCTTTTTAATCAATCATACACAAGCATCTTAAATAAGAAGGTTTTGTATAATTTCAAAAATAAAATATTTTATTAAATTAATTTATTGAAATTAATTCATAGTTTCTCAGATTATTACAAATGTTATTACTTCAATATTTTCTTTTCAATTGTAGTTAACCAAGGATCTCATAACAGTTAGGAAAATTTTACACTGAAAAAAGTTATCATTTAAAAGTAATTCCAAAAAATGTAATAAATTTAAATAAATTTCTTACGTGGTTTGTAATCAACGCCCTTGTTCATCGCATTTCTGTTTACATGCCCTACGTTTGAGGCGTTCAAATGGAAATTCTTTAAAAAAATTGTCAATTAGTTCTTTAACTTATAATCGTATTAAAAGGACTTGAAAAATTTAATTTGGTGTAGCATAAAATGTAGGTTTAAATATATTTATTTTATATGAAACATTAATGAGAGATTAGTAACTTAATTTATGAACAGTTTATACTAATTTTCGTAATAAAATATATATTACAATTAAAAATTGAAATGCGTTACTAAATAATATAATAACAAATTTGTTGGTGTTAGACGTTCCAAAAATCTATCAATTCTGATATACGAATTTTTCAAAAGTTTTAGCTTTAATGAATTTTGATTTCAAAACGTATAAATTATAAATATTTAATGTGTTTATTAAATTTTTATTTTTGTTTAACTTGAAATAAAAAAAAACAGAGTTTTTTTAACAGAATTGAAATTTATAAGTAAGTTTTTAGATTACTATAGGTACGATTCTACCGAATTTTTCATTATCCTCTTCGTTAATAAAATTCAAATGCTTAAAAGTAATAAATTACAAATGAAATCCGCTGATTACATCTGCTCTTATGTTGCAGTTAACTTGAACAATTATGTGATAATTATAATTAATTACAGGTCAGAGGAGAGTATTTTTTAAGGTCACGTGTCTTTTGTGCATTGTTAAAAAAAATATTTAATTAGTGCGTATGATAAATGTATAAAAAATGAATTTAGTAATAAGATAATGTTACATACGGTTCTCACAGTTAATGTAGCAATCTTGTGCTAACACTGCAAAGTAATATTTAATATTAATATTTCTTGAACAATAATATATTATTTTTTATTTAATATTCTAGTACAAATGTCTTGAAATAATTTAAGCAATAATTTTAATTAACTATAATATATTACAACAAATATAATTTAATATTTTAAAAGTGTTGTAAATTGTTGTTCATTTTACAATAATCTATTAAAAACTTACCCACGCCTATAATTCCCATAGAAATAATTACAAATATAAAAAGTAAAAAATTCATTTTGCTTTGAATGTTGATACGAATGTAGCTATTTCAGAAATTTTTAATTCTTTTATACATGAGTTTATCGTTATTTCAATAAAAGATTAATTTCCGAATTTTCTTATCTATAACTTAATCTGTTTTAATTTGATTACTTAAAAAAATAAAAATATATATCTAAGACATAAATCAGGGTTAAAATAGCACTGCAATATAACACTGAAAATAATGTTCCATTTTTCTAATATATGATAAAATTATTGTTTTGTCATGAACATGTGATATGGTTTGAGTGCAAGCATCATTAACGAAACACAATTATTATTGTACATAAAATTAAATGTTTTGTAAAAAATCTTGTTTTTTTTATTTTTATTCTAATAGTTTGTTAATCGACTATAGAAATTGTCAATAAATGAAGGCCGAGACTGCGAAGTAGGTCTACGGGAGTGGGGGATGTTGCAACGAAATTCCTCCAACATGGCGTTGCTTCGTTTAATTTTTTAGATTATTGAATTATGGTGAGGTATGCGAAAATAAAATAAACAACACGATTTTTGAGCCAAAAATAAATATGCATTTATTGGCTTATTGAGGAAAAAGCCCGTAAGGCATAAAAATCCCCAAATTTTGTGATTAAATATTTATGCGTTGTGTACGCTTAGATTTATCGCGCGTGCAATCGCGATATAGAGACTTTCGTCGATTCTTTGGACTGACATCTTGAAAGAATACCTTCGCAATCAATGCAGTCTCATATATATAACGAAAATACTTGCTGTAAAGATTGATCACGACTGCCGACTCTCACAGCTATAATTGACTGACTGTCGTCAGTTCGCCGAGCCAGCCCTTACGAAGGCAGCTATATGGAAGGGGGGCAAGTATCGTTCCGACGCGTAAAAAATGGTTCATTGTAAGGCTGCAAGATGATCTTAAAAAAGAAAAACTCGGGAAATTTCCGAGCTACCGTGTCGCTCGGATTTAAAGTCCACTATCGATGAACGAGCTATTGTTAAAAATTTTATTTACGTCGCGGGATCAGCTATCGAAGAAGGGATCGCAGGCTTCGGGGTGCAGCGAACTGTCGACGAATGGATACGCGTCTAAGCCTGGAGGGCGGGGTGACGCCTGCTGCTCTCTTACTTTGACTGTTTCCTCTTCTCTTATTCGCTACGCTGCAGCGATAGAGGCCGCACTTTTCGGCCGCAATGGCTGGGATTTTATTATTTTTTAAACGCCTGTATCTTCGCGACGGTGCGCCTGACAGTTTCGCGACCCAAAAGAAAGATGTTTACAATTGTTTCTGCTATCCCGTGATATAGCTGGAGACAAGTAATTAAAAAACAGGTTGTATAACTGGAGGACTGGTGCCTCAATTAAAGTTTTCATACAAGCCCAAGAAATCGCTGGATCTGTTTTCTAGTATCCAGCGCGAGAAAATAGCCAAGAGTTTTCGACTTGTTTGGGAATAGCGATACCTGATTCTTCTCCACGATATGACCGAGAAAGGAGCTGGCCCTTCTTTCAGAGTATCCGAATTTTGGGTGGCTTAGTTTAGAATTAAAATCTGGTGAAATGCTGGCATAAAGCAGAATTTTTATTTTCCTTCTACCAATCGAAATTAATTCCGAGAAACTGCGATGCTCGGATGTCGAGTTACAAGTTTTTGTGCACCTCGCGATGAGCGGTGGATTGCATGCGAGGTTACAAGACTATGCAGACTCTAAATAACTCGACATACTGTCAACGACGCGAACAATCAGCGGCGCTATTAATATCCGCTATTAATACGCAAATGAATAACTTAATACAACTCAATACAAATGCTTAAATTAAGTAGGAATTAAACCTTGACGTGTTTTCCTTGCTCAATACAAATGATTAATTAAAAGTTCAAGTTGCCTAAATTCTGAGACTAAATCAGCAAATAAAATGTAAGACAGCTGAAGATGCGCAAGAAGCCTGCATTGCTGTTTCAAAAATTATTATTCGAACTTATTTTTAGCCACTACAATTTTATTCATAGAATATCAGGTAACACTCGATTATAAAGTAATTTTATTTAAAAGGATCCGAGGGAAAGTTATTATCAATAAATTAATATTTAAACATTAAAATTAAGTTAAAAGTAAAATTATATGAAGCAGCATTAAAAATAAAATAAATAGATGCCGAATTCTTGGACCATTAAACTTGAAGTTCACAAGTTATCAGAAAAATTCGGCAGGCATTAACTGGTAATATGTGGCTGAGCACGCTCTCGCCCTATCTCTGCTCGAGAACTAACGGTTCGAAGGCTCAGCTTATCCAACCTTCTGATACTCTAGGAGTCGCCATAATCATCTAGAAATCGTGACCCGGTCATGAGTAACCTTGTCACTAGTTGGGGAGTACTGTGGCGCAGTACTCTGTAGTTTTTCGCCCACTGTTAGGTGTCGAACCCCAAACCCGCATTCGCCTAGACGACTCCTCGGTTTTTATATAAGCCGGCACGAGTCCTCTTCCCGACAGAGTGTCTAAAGCAGGGATTATCGACATTACTTTACTGATGAGTCCAGTTGGTAATCCAGGGACGAAACGTTCCATCTGACCGCCATACGGTCAAACTACCTAACCTCACTCTTATTATCCATAACTTTTTCACTCGAAGCGCCAAAAATATACATGTGATTTTCCGCATTAGCCTTTAGCTACATTCAAACTAGTAGCGTCATTATTCTTGTATTAACTTATATAAAATCAATTCCTTTCTATTCTTATATTATGTCGTCGCTCGACGGGTGAATGCGAGACAGGAGATGGTGTGGCTTTTTTTCTTCCTTTACTCAAGAGTGCCCAAGGACGTAGGGTAGCGAGGGGGTAGCCACAATAAATGTATTCAGAATATATGAAACAAAACAAATATGTGCGAAGAGCCGATGGCTCTGCAGAGCGCTTTCCGGACCGCGATCTAACCCCTACACGAATTACTGATTCGAAATCGGACAGCGGTTGCGCGGTAGGTTAAATACGGACGGCGAGCGCGAAGTCTCGTCGAGTCTCTCCCCGCGACAGGCCGTAGCGTGCTGGAAAGTAGCTAGCGTAACCTGCCACCCGTATACACGAGCGGACGTAGGGCGTCCGCTCTGAGTGAAGGCGAAGCGGCGGGGCTCCTTTTGCCTATGCGAAGGGCGCACTTGCCGAAAGAGCGAGACTCGATATCGACTTTTTCCTCTCGGGAGGTCGATGCGCACTGACTTCGCAGAGCTTCGAACTGCACTCCGGCGGCGCGTCCGTGCCGCGGCAGTTCCCCCACGTAGCGCATTCATAGGCTGCTCGATGTTCGAAGCGAGTGACGTGGCTGGTCCCGCGACTCTGCTCCACACGGTGCTTCCAACGGTATTTGGTTACCGCGAATAATCACGCCGGGAGAAAAAGGCGCTTCCGCGAGGTTGCGCGTACATTAATTATTTGCCTGCTTCCTTCCTCCCGCCGAGAACTTCAAGTCAGGTTAAAAATTAACAATGAACAAGTACAATTTTGTAAGAATAGATAATAAATTATTTTTAATATTGCAGTAAGTTGTAAAACAATTCATCGAATTTCTTATACATAATTAAATACATTTTCGCTGGTCGAATATATTAGACAGAAAATTTTCATAAAGAATGTTGTTTCTAGAAAATATATATTGCTCAAGCTTTTCAACCAATCATACACAAGCATCTTAAATAAGAAGGATTTATATAATTTCAAAAATAAAATATTTTATTAAATTAATTAATTAAAATTAATTCATAGTTTCTCAGATTATTACAAATATTATTACTTCAATATTAACTTTTTAATTGTAGTTAACCAAGGATCTCATAACAGTTAGGAAAATTTTACACTGAAAAAAGTTAGTATTTAAAAGTAATTCCAAAAAATGTAATAAATTTAAATAAACTTCTTACGTGGTTTGTAATCAACGCCCTTGTTCATCGCATTTCTGTTTACATGCATTACGTTTAGGGCGATCAGATGGAAATTCTGTAAAAAAATTGTCAATTAGTTCTTTAACTTATAATCGTATTAAAAGGACTTGAAAAATTTAATTTGGTGTAGCATAAAATGTAGGTTTAAATATATTTATTTTATATGAAACATTAATGAGAGATTAGTAACTTAATTTATGAAGAGTTTATACTAATTTTCGTAATAAAATATATATTACAATTAAAAATTGAAATGCGTTACTAAATAATATAATGACAAATTTGTTGGTGTTAGACGTTCCAAAAATCTATCAATTCTGATATACGAATTTTTCAAAAGTTTTAGCTTTAATGAATTTTGATTTCAAAACGTATAAATTATAAATATTTAATGTGTTTATTAAATTTTTATTTTTGTTTAACTTGAAATAAAAAATAAATCAGAGTTTTTTTAACAGAATTGAAATTTATAAGTAAGTTTTTAGATTACTATAGGTACGATTCTACCGAATTTTTCATTATCCTCTTCGTTAATAAAATTCAAATGCTTAAAAGTAATAAATTACAAATGAAATCCGCTGATTACATCTGCTCTTATGTTGCAGTTAACTTGAACAATTATGTGATAATTATAATTAATTACAGGTCAGAGGAGAGTATTTTTTAAGGTCACGTGTCTTTTGTGCATTGTTAAAAAAAATATTTAATTAGTGCGTATGATAAATGTATAAAATATGTATTTAGTAATAAGATAATGTTACATACGGTTCTCACAGTTAATGTAGCAATCTTCTGCTAATACTGCAAAGTAAAATTTAATATTAATATTTCTTTAACAATAATATATTAATTTTTATTTAATATTCTAGCACAAATGTCTTGAAATCATTTGAGCAATAATTTTAATTAACTATAATATATTACAACAAATATAATTTAATGTTTTAAAAGTGTTGTAGATTGTTGTTCATTTCACAATAATCTATTAAAAACTTACCCACGCCTATAATTCCCATAGAAATAATTACTAATATAAAAAGTAAAAAATTCATTTTGCTTTGAATATTGATACGAATGTAGCTATTTCAGAAATTTTTAATTCTTTTATACAAGAGTTTATCGATATTTCAATAAAAGATTAATTTCCGATTTTTGTTATCTATAACTTAAACTGTTTTAATTTGGTTTTTAAAAAAATAAAAATATTATCTAAGACATAAATCAGGGTTAAAATAGCACTGCAATATAACACTGAAAATAATGTTCCATTTTTCTAATATATGATAAAATTATTGTTTTGTCATGAACATGTGATATGGTTTGAGTGCAAGCATTATTAACGAAACACAATTATTATTGTACATAAAATTAAATGTTTTGTAAAAAATCTTGTTTTTTTTATTTTTATTCTAATAGTTTGTTAATCGACTATAGAAATTGTCAATAAATGAAGGCCGAGACTGCGAGGTAGGTCTACGGGAGTGGGGGATGTTGCGACGAAATTCCTCCAACATGGCGTTGCTTCGTTTAATTTTTTAGATTATTGAATTATGGTGAGGTATGCGAAAATAAAATAAACAACACGATTTTTGAGCCAAAAATAAATATGCATTTATTGGCTTATTGAGGAAAAAGCCCGTAAGGCATAAAAATCCCCAAATTTTGTGATTAAATATTTATGCGTTGTGTACGCTTAGATTTATCGCGCGTGCAATCGCGATAGAGACTTTCGTCGATTCTCTGGACTGACATCTTGAAAGAATACCTTCGCAATCAATGCAGTCTCATATATATAACGAAAATACTTGCTGTAAAGATTGATCACGACTGCCGACTCTCACAGCTATAATTGACTGACTGTCGTCAGTTCGCCGAGCCAGCCCTTACGAAGGCAGCTATATGGAAGGGGGGCAAGTATCGTTCCGACGCGTAAAAAATGGTTCATTGTAAGGCTGCAAGATGATCTTAAAAAAGAAAAACTCGGGAAATTTCCGAGCTACCGTGTCGCTCGGATTTAAAGTCCACTATCGATGAACGAGCTATTGTTAAAAATTTTATTTACGTCGCGGGATCAGCTATCGAAGAAGGGATCGCAGGCTTCGGGGTGCAGCGAACTGTCGACGAATGGACACGCGTCTAAGCCTGGAGGGCGGGGAGACGCCTGCTGCTCTCTTACTTTGACTGTTTCCTCTTCTCTTATTCGCTACGCTGCAGCGATATAGGCCGCACTTTTAGGCCGCAATGGCTGGGATTTTATTATTTTTTAAACGCCTGTATCTTCGCGACGGTGCACCTGACAGTTTCGCGACCCAAAAGAAAGATGTTTACAATTGTTTCTGCTATCCCGTGATATAGCTGGAGACAAGTAATTAAAAAACAGGTTGTATAACTGGAGGACTGGTGCCTCAATTAAAGTTTTCATACAAGCCCAAGAAATCGCTGGATCTGTTTTCTAGTATCCAGCGCGAGAAAATAGCCAAGAGTTTTCGACTTGTTTGGGAATAGCGATACCTGATTCTTCTCCACGATATGACCGAGAAAGGAGCTGGCCCTTCTTTCAGAGTATCCGAATTTTGGGTGGCTTAGTTTAGAATTAAAATCTGGTGAAATGCTGGCATAAAGCAGAATTTTTATTTTCCTTCTACCAATCGAAATTAATTCCGAGAAACTGCGATGCTCGGATGTCGAGTTACAAGTTTTTGTGCACCTCGCGATGAGCGGTGGATTGCATGCGAGGTTACAAGACTATGCAGACTCTAAATAACTCGACATACTGTCAACGACGCGAACAATCAGCGGCGCTATTAATATCCGCTATTAATACGCAAATGAATAACTTAATACAACTCAATACAAATGCTTAAATTAAGTAGGAATTAAACCTTGACGTGTTTTCCTTGCTTAATACAAATGATTAATTAAAAGTTCAAGTTGCCTAAATTCTGAGACTAAATCAGCAAATAAAATGTAAGACAGCTGAAGATGCGCAAGAAGCCTGCATTGCTGTTTCAAAAATTATTATTCGAACTTATTTTTAGCCACTACAATTTTATTCACAGAATATCAGGTAACACTCGATTATAAAGTAATTTTATTTAAAAGGATCCGAGGGAAAGTTATTATCAATAAATTAATATTTAAACATTAAAATTAAGTTAAAAGTAAAATTATATGAAGCAGCATTAAAAATAAAATAAATAGATGCCGAATTCTTGGACCATTAAACTTGAAGTTCACAAGTTATCAGAAAAATTCGGCAGGCATTCACTGTAAATATACACGTGCCTTTTCGCACTAGTCGTTAGCTACATTCAAACTAGCAGTGTCGTTATTCGTGTATTAACTTATTTAAAATCAATTCTTTTCTATTCTTATATTATTTGTCTGCTTACTTCCGTCCGCCGAGAACTTCAAGTCAGATTAAGAATTAACAATGAACAAGTACAATTTTGTAAGAATAGATAATAATTTATTTTTAATATTGCAGTAAGTTGTAAAACAATTCATCGAATTTCTTATACATAATTAAATACATTTTCGCTGGTCGAAAATATTAGACAGAAAATTTTCATAGAATGTTGTTTCTAAAAAATATATATTGCTCAAGCTTTTCAACCAATTATACACAAGCATCTTAAATAAGAAGGATTTATATAATTTCAAAAATAAAATATTTTATTAAATTAATTTATTGAAATTTATTCATAGTTTCTCAGATTATTACAAATATTATTACTTCAATATTTTCTTTTCAATTGTAGTTAACCAAGGATCTCATAACAGTTAGGAAAATTTTACACTGAAAAAAGTTATTATTTAAAAGTAATTCCAAAAAATGTAATAAATTTAAATAAATTTCTTACGTGGTTTGTAATCAATGCCCTTGTCTATCGCATTTCTGTTTACATGCCCTACGTTTGAGGCGTTCAAATGGAAATTCTTTAAAAAAATTGTCAATTAGTTCTTTAACTTATAATTGTATTAAAAGGACTTGAAAAATTTAATTTGGTGTAGCATAAAATGTAGGTTTAAATATATTTATTTTATATGAAACATTAATGAGAGATTAGTAACTTAATTTATGAAGAGTTTATACTAATTTTCGTAATAAAATATATATTACAATTAAAAATTGAAATGCGTTACTAAATAATATAATAACAAATTTGTTGGTGTTAGACGTTCCAAAAATCTATCAATTCTGATATACGAATTTTTCAAAAGTTTTAGCTTTAATGAATTTTGATTTCAAAACGTATAAATTATAAATATTTAATGTGTTTATTAAATTTTTATTTTTGTTTAACTTGAAATAAAAAATAAATCAGAGTTTTTTTAACAGAATTGAAATTTATAAGTAAGTTTTTAGATTACTATAGGTACGATTCAACCGAATTTTTCATTATCCTCTTCGTTAATAAAATTCAAATGCTTAAAAGTAATAAATTACAAATGAAATCCGCTGATTACATCTGCTCTTATGTTGCAGTTAACTTGAACAATTATGTGATAATTATAATTAATTATAGGTCAGAGGAGAGTATTTTTTAAGGTCACGTGTCTTTTGTGCATTGTTAAAAAAAATATTTAATTAGTGCGTATGATAAATGTATAAAATATGTATTTAGTAGTAAGTTAATGTTACATACGATTCTCACAGTTAATGTAGCAATCTGCTGCTAACACTGTAAAGTAATATTTGATATTAATATTTCTTGATCAATAATACATTAATTTTTATTTAATATTCTAGTACAAATATCTTGAAATAATTTCAGCAAAAATTTTAATTAACTATAATATATTACAACAAATATAATTTAATGTTTTAAAAGTGTTGTAGATTGTTGTTTATTTCACAATAATCTATTAAAAACTTACCCACACCTATAATTCCCATAGAAATAATTACAAATATAAAAAGTAAAAAATTCATTTTGCTTTGAATGTTGATACGAATGTAACTATTTCAGAAATTTTTAATTCTTTTATACAAGAGTTTATCGTTATTTCAATAAAAGATTAATTTCCGAATTTTCTTATCTATAACTTAATCTGTTTTAATTTGATTACTTAAAAAAATAAAAATATATATCTAAGAAATAAATCAGGGTTAATATAGCACTGGAATATAACACCGAAAATAATGTTCTATTTTTCTAATATATAATAAAATTATGGTTTTGTCATGAACATGTGATATGGTTTGAGTGTAAGCATTATTAACGAAATACATTTGTTATTGATTTTTGAACTTAAACTTTTTTTATTTGTATCGTAATAATTTGTTTTAGTGAACTAAAGCATGTTGTTAAAATCCCAATTTCGTGAGATTACAGACTTAAGACTATAGAAGGAATGACTCATTTATACACGATACTTTTTATATTTATTCGAAAAAGAAAATATTTAAATTCATTTATAAATCAAATATAAATTAAGAAGCAAACGTATGCCTCTTTAACTTATCTAATTATGCATGAAATAGAAAGATATAGTGGTTTGAACAAAATTAGAATCCTTAAAATTATCAAATAATAATAATTTCTGAAAAATTAAAAGCAATTAAATTATTTAAAATTTTGTCTCATAATTAAATTTTCATCTTTGATTTATACCGTATTTGGTTTTTGTATCGTACATGTTTTTTTTTGAACTTAAAAACTTTTATCTTTCGAAGATTATCAACATTTAGAAGCACAGTAAATAGTCGTGTGGTAGCTTCAAGGTTGAATAGTGAGTGACGCACAAGTTTCCGTGTTAGAAAATACTATTAAATCGTAATAGTCAGAGGTGATAATATAAATATTGATGTAAATAATGTACATAATATTATAAATATTGTCACGTGGCGGTTACCGGGTGGTTAATTCCGCCGCAGGCCCCAGCCACTACGCGCGAATAATTTAAATAATCTTATATAATAATTCACCCGACAATATTTACTCACGTACGCAATTTATCTAATGAATTATCTATCTCTTTCTCTCTCTCTCCCTCACTCTCGTGATGAAGGCTATTCGCGTGCTAAAATAATATAATAAAACACTACTTTCTGTATTAGCGGGGACTCTCAACCTGTCGGAAGAAAACTCGACCGCTCAGCTGATACCATAAATTCGGCCGAGCAAATATAGGGGCCTTTACAAACGCGTCCTTCAAAGCACGACCACTAAAGGTTTTCCGTGAGGCCCGGCGCCGCGGCCTCCCCCCAGACGGTCTGCGGACTTCTCCGGGCAGCCGCTAGGCCAATAAACCTAGCTCGAGAGGAACGGATCCGGCTCGTGAAACCTGCTAGATGTTGGCCCGAGTAATGATCCCAATAATAATGATGCACCCCCGACATAGGAAGGGGAAAAAGAGATGCAGGAGGAGAAGCCGAGTCGGTGTCCGACCACGGGCATCCGCGCGCACGTTCCTTCTCGACTGCTGTAATCTTTAGTGCAACGATAATAAAGACACTTGTAACTTGCATACCTCGTAGTGTAAATACTTTCTATTCATTCCCGAGCATCCCGAATGAAATATATTTAGCTTCACGTAATTTATCCAAAATCAAATCGACATTTGGTAAGGATAATTATCCTGTCTAATTGTCTTGTTAATATCTCTAAAGTCTATACAGAATCGATAGCTTCCTTTTTGTTTCACAATAACGGGGGCACTACACCACTTACTAGCGCTACGCTTATGAATCCCTTTCTCGAACATTTCCTTCACTTCCTTTTGAGCAAACTTGAGAACCTTGGGAGACATACGCCGAGGTGCGTATCTCACAGGCGTAGCACTCTGGACATTGATGTTCCATGAGAGTCATAAACCTGTGAAGGTCTCCGGATTTTTGAAATATTCTTTTCACCCAAGTCTTCACTCGTTCTCGCTCCTCATCTCGTATCTCGACGATACCAGAGCACTTTGCAAAAATTTTCGGGTCTGTACTCAACTCACCTACGTTTGAGAAAGGACGTCATCTTATACCAGGAATTCAACAGAAATATTCTAGCAGCGATAACTCAAAACCATACTTGCGACCAAAATCTACTCCCAGAATAATAGGGTGACCTTCTGGTACGATTCTGAGATCGACGGTTTGCTCAATATTTTCCACTTCGAAATGAACTTCAGCACTCCAAGAATGTTCCGAGTTCCTCTTGTTACTCCACGAATGGTTAAATGAGTCGGTTTCCATTTATTCTTAAAAATGCAGCTGTTTCTTCAAGGTCAATCAAATAGATCATGAAACCCGGATGAAACAATGCACACCTTGTCGTTCAGTAGGACTGTCTGGTACATTCGGCTATCAGTTATAACTCCGGCCACCGTATGTTCTTTACTAGTCGACTGTTTCGGCACCGTACCCTTGAGCACGCCTGTAGCCAGACGGAACAGCGGTCTCCTCAGTGAATCCGCGGATCCTTTCCTCGCAACGTTCGCTGAAACATCCCCTCTCCTTGGCAACGGGGAAAGTTCCAAATTCTGTGCAGGCGTCTCATCACGCACCTCAACTCGAAATCGATTTGAAGGTTTGTCTTGTAGGATATCTAGCAGTTTACAGGCTGTGGAGAGCCTCTGCAGCTTCTTCATCAAATCCTGCGAAGCTTGAAGCGTCTTCTTGATATACTCTCTCTATTTTTCATACTCACTCTCTTGACACTCTTGACTTGATTATCCCCTCCTAACTCCCCTCTCCCGATTATCGGCAACACATGAACCTCCACTCATCCTCCCTCTCTCTCTTCCTCCCACATTGTATCTCATTTCATTCTTCATATGTATATACTACCATACTTGTATTCATTGTGGGAACGCGTATGTGTGTGGGACTCGACTGATAGATAATAAGGAAATTCAAGTAATATACATCCCAAAACTGCGCTTTAGCTGCGATTTGACTAAAGCTGTGATACTGCGATTATATTTATAAGTAGACTTAAGATGTTGCGTTTATAAATGTGTGTTTTGCGCAATATTTTGTAGGTCATTTACAAATAAAATTTATCTATGTATCTGTCTTTAACGTGTAACAGGGACCAGGGGACGTGTCCGTTGCCCTGCCCTGGGGTTTTCAAAACTTTCCCTTAGACTCACTGTTTGGTATTTTTCCTATTGATATTTTAATACAGAATATTTTAGTGCAATTTTTTTTTTTCCATTTTTTATTTTAAGTCGCATCCCCCAGAGGGTATTAGCGACTATGAGATGATTACATATACTATTATACAAATATTTATATATTTACATCATTACAAAATGATATCCATGAGTCTATATAATTGCAAACATACTTGAACGATTAGTTTATATTACATTGTATATTGTTAAAAACATTGTCTAAGGCCTAGTTCATCTAAATATTCTATAATTTCGTAACACGTTTCTTGTATCATTCAGAAGTTAGGGTAAATTTGTTGTTATTTTGTTTTTAGATCTTATTGCTGAGTAAAATGGACAGTTCAATTCGTTTATTTTCCTTATTTAGATGTTGATGGGTGACCAATGCGGAGTCTAGTTAGTAGAATTTGATTTTTTCTGTTCATGCTATTTACTGGGCTCTTTTCTGTTGCTTTGTTTTTTATTTTATTTAGGGCGCTTTTTTAGTTTCACTCGATTTAGTTTCAACATTGATTTTTTGTTAATTAATTTCTTCATGTCTGTTATTGCTATGTTTTGAGATCTGTTATTAAATTTAAGTTTGTTTGCTTGTGCGGCTAGGCGTTTTACTAATGTGTAATTATATTCTTCGGAGTAATTTGAGTAAAAGATGTTAATTTTTTCTTTTAATTTATTTAAAATGTATTTTATTTCTTTCAATATTTGTTTTTTGTTATCTACTTTAAGAAGGTTTTCTAGAATATTGCTTCTGTTTGTGTGTATAATGATTTGGTTGGGTGTATTGATATTTCGCTGTTGATGAATGGCCGTAGTTTTAACAATATAAATTCTTCTAAGGATATACGAAGTGTGTTAAAAAAATAACGAGAATTTTTGTTTTATGAAAAAAAATATTTATTTATTCATGAATATCTTTTTTTCCCCCTTCAAAGTAATCCTCCTCGGATATAATTCACTTCTGCCAACGCTTTTTCCAATCCTCGAAACACTTTTGAAACTCGATCTTTGTAATAGCTTTTAGCTCTTTTAGCGATTCGCTTTTAATGTCATCTATGCTTGCAAAACGACGGCCTTTTAATGTTCACTTTATTTTTGGAAATAGAAAAAAGTCACATGGAGCCATATCTGGCGAATATGGAGGCTGAGGCATCGTTATAGTTTTGTTTTTGACCAAAAATTCACGAACAAGCAATGAAGTGTGAGCAGGTGCATTATCGTGGTCGAAAGCCATGAATTGTTTTGCTACAAATCTGGCCTTTTTTTTCGGATTGCTTCACACAAACGGCGTTGAACTTGTAGGTAGAACTTGTAGGTAGTACTCCTTATTGATTGTTTGACCTTGTGGCAAGAATTCATGATGTACTATACCATTAAATTATCACGTTTTCATCGGTTGTTGATGTGCTTGGGCGTCCGGGTCGTTAGTCATCTTCAACATTTTCGCGGCTATCTTGGAAACGCTTATACCACTCGTAAATCCTTGCTTTACTCATAGCAGACTCACAACATGCCTTTATTAACATTTTACAAAAAAAACTACACTTTATTTCATTTTTTACGCAAAATTGAATACATATTCTTTGATCCATTTTTTTTCACAAACGAAAATCGCCGAGCACGAAAAAACACGTCTACGTTAGCGGCTGCCACTTAAAAAGTAAGCAATGAAAATTGCTGAAAATTTTATCGTACTTCAGGGGCATGTGTACCAATATAATAAAAAAAATTTTTATACAGGCGGATTCTCCAAACCCGCAAAATTTAAAAATTCTCGTTACTTTTTGAACACACCTCGTAAGTGCTACTATGCCTATTGAAGATTCTGCTTTATTGTATGATATCATGATGTGACGGTGAGTCGGATAGAGCTTTAGAATGTCTCGGAAGGTTGTATTTGGTATAAATTTAATGAATTGATTGACTTGTATTGTATCATTGATGCATAAATCGTCAATTTGCTTTCTTATTATGTATGTATCTTTAATACATATTCTATTTTTAGTGAGACACTCTTTTGCTCTATAGTAAAAAGGCTAGGTTGTACTAGGCCGTTTATTATTATACATTTCTAAATTTTTTTGCAGTAGACTATTTGCTTGATTATTTAGATTGGTGTATAATCTTAATGTGTAACTCAGCGTGAGCTGAATTTTCCCTTCACAGTCTTAAGGGTAACATGTTGGCTTCACTTAATATACTTGATATAGGGCTAGTTTGAAATGCTATTCGCATGCTCGTATTTAATACAGGATCTAACGTTTTTAAAATGCTTTCTTTAGCTGAGCCATATACTACACATGCATAGTCTATTTTTGCTTGAATGGTAGCTTTATATGTATTTTTTTTAATCTTTTGAGAAGATCCCCAATTTTTTACAATTAATGTAAAATTTTTATCACAAAAATGGTCGATGTATTGTAAAAATTCCATTTAACGATCGGATTCACCAACTCGAAAATAATTACTCTATAGCTCTGAAATAATTTTATAACATTGAACGTAAATTAAGTAAGAATCCTACCCTCAAAAAGCAATATTGTGATTTCATGAGCGAATATGAAACTCTTAACCATGTGTCAATTCCGAACATGAAGAAATTGAGAACTATATACCGCACTCTGCGATATTTAAAGAAGAGTCAATTCGTGTTGTTTTTAATTTCAATGAATTCATTATCTTTGCATCAAACCCAAAAGGTTGGCCCTGTTCTTCAAGACGATATCTTTTCAATTTTAACTAGAGCCCGCACTTATAAAGCTTTACTTATTGTCGATATCACCAAGATGTGCAAACAGATTTTGATAGATAAGAATGATCGTAAATATTAAAAAATGATCTAGCGTGCAAATCCTCTCGATACACTTAAGATCTATGAACTAAATACATTCACGTATGATACGACAGCTGCATCCTATTTAGCGATACGGTCTTTTAGACAAATTACAGATGAGCAAATGAGCAAATATCCTCTCGCCGCAAAAATCGGGAAATGCAATAACATAGACATTGCCATAATTCTCATCAAATAAACGTTCTTTTGAAATCAGCTCAGTTGGAACTGCGTGGTCATCGAATGAGAATCGGGTTATGGAATCATTATCCAGCGAATTAACTAATATAAGACTATTTGATGATCCCGCAAATTCTATAAACACTTCATGCATTCAATGGAATCCTGAACGTGATTATTTATTTTATTCAGTCAAATCAGATGCGAATAACACAGAGTGAATCACCAAAATATCCATGCTATCGAAAATCGCGCAAGTTTTTACCTAATTGGTTTACTGGGCCCTATTATTGTCAAGGCTAAGTTCATGGTGCAAGCTTCATAGAAAGATCAAATTGATTGGGACGAATCGGTTCTGCTCGAGATTCGCACCGAATGGTTAGAATATAGAAATCAATTAGCATTATTGGTTAATATTTTTTTTGAAAGACGCGTGTTATCCCGTTAACTTCAAATTGCATGGATTTTGCGATAACAGTGAAGTTCCATATGGTGCATGCATATATATTAGGGATAAACTAATGAGGACGGTGATTACATTGTGAGACTTCTATGTTCGAAATCAAAAGTAGCCCCGTTAAAATCTGAATTAACTATTCCTAAATTTGAGCATTGCGCTACACTATTGTTAGCTAAATTATTTAAATAACATTTGCTTTTGGTCCGATTCAACAATCCGACTAAAATAGATAAACATGCAACTGAATATATTAAAAACATTTGTTGCTAACCGAGTATCCGAAATCAAATCCGAGTATCGGAGTCATTATAAATCATTTACAGTGAAGACATGTTCCTTCTGAACATAATCCCGCTGATTATTTATTTAGAGGGCAAATAGTTCGAGATTTTTCAAACAAACGATATTTGATGATATGGCCCCAGCTGGTTAATTGAAATCAAGCAAAGCTGGCCGAAATTACTTTTGAGACCAGAACCTTTACTTAGAGTCCGTATCAAATAGTATTGAACGTTCGTATCAATAATGATTTTGCACTTCCAAAAACTTATCTGGATTATAGATTATTGTAAACGATTTCATACTATTTTAAAAACTAATTCAAAGCCTATCAGCCCGCTCACAGCCTAAGAACTTGAGGCAGCGAGGCAAACAATTTTATATATGATACAATTACAAGCCTTTGCTCACGAATGTGACGATATAACTAATATCAGAAACATCGAGAGTTAGAATTCTCTAAGGACTCTTAACCCTTTTATTGATAAAGGCTAATTAGAGTGGATGAGCGATTAAAAAATACGATTAACCTATGATAAGAAATATCCGGTTATATTATCAAAAGGTAGGTAGATCACCGACTTAATAATTAAACATAAAAAATGGAAACATGCCGGAATTCAAGATACTCTCTATCAGCTTAGATTTCAATGTTGGCTATTAGATAGTAAACTTCGACGCGACACGTAATTCATGTATGCATTAACTGCTTTTGATTTCTGTTAGAAAATTCAGATTATCTAATAGGCAATTTGCCAAAAAACCAACTAGTTTAAGTTAGACCATTTCTAAATACTAGAATTGACTACTACGGTTCGTAATAAGGTTAAAGTTTACATTGCAATATTCGTATGTTTGTCTACAAAAGCCGTTCATTTGGAAGTACGAGTACACGGAGAGAAATTGTATAGTAAATATTACAAGATTTTATTGGGGAAATTACTACACCGTATCGTAACGTGCTCGCATACCACAAATATATCAAATTATACTAGACTGAATAATAATATTTATACAATTTGCAATTTTTACCATACTGTTTTGTAAAGTATACAATATTACTTTTGTAAATATTACAATGTTTTAAACTAAAATTTCCATTCGAATTTAAGAAAAATGATCTATATTTGTTTAAATTATTTATGTTTAATTATTTAATCATTGAGAGTCTAATAATTGTACGCTTCAGCGATGTATGAAGTTACATTCTATATATTTGGATAATCCCTAAATTAATCTAATCTATTCGCTCATACGCATTACTTGTTACTATGTAATTAATAAATTAGCGCATGGTAAAGATAGATAGATAGATAGATAATTTATTTGTAAATTTTTTTAAAAAATATTGCACAGTAAATTGCAATCCCTCGCAAAGACGTTCGCAGTTACCGATACTTATCCACTACTTCTATAACCTCATATACAAACAGGTATAAATTCTTGTCACTTGCAAGAATACAACGACACGTGACGACTAGTAGCAAGGAATAAAACTACTGTATTAAAGGTAAGGCTAAGATAATAATAACTTTTGAATCCTTATCCGTGAGGTGAATACACGAATAATGGCTTAACCGATATACGGGTGATTTAATAAGGTTTAAAACCAGAGGTCTACTGTCCCTTATCAAACTGAGTACGGGGAGTAGTCCTCATGTAGCAGGCCTGCATAATGCGTACTGTTAATGTAATTTTATTTAATAGATACAGAAATCTGTGTAATCTTAATGATTGCTAAAAAAACTTATTTTGTATTACTGAACAACGATATAAGACAATTTTAAATTACTTACAATTATCTAGCTTATATATTTTATAATATCAGTTATATTATCAATAGTGTATAGTTCTAATAAATTGTAATAATGTTCAGTTTTCCAAATGTTAGTGTACTATAGCATTACGAACTAGACCAAACACAAATCTTCACCCGTTTCGTTGCTATCTCGCTAGCAGAGGCATCGTTAAGCGTTTCCTCACTAGTCCACTATAAAGTAATCAGGACTCGGTCATGACAATACTGCAATATGGTTGAGTGTCGATAATGGTACCTGTTGCGGACTGAAGCATAGAGAATAATATTTATATCTGTATTGTAATTATATGCGCAATATTGTAATTATACGTTCAATTGTATTGCGAGCGCTAAGTTAGAGACACGTTAAATAGTGAAGGGTTCGGAGAAATACGTCTGTGTTATGCCTAGACGGAGAAGGGCATTGACCCCAAAAATTCTTCCGAGCGCGGTGTGCGCCACGCAGTCATATGACTCATAGGTGATAATTCGCGGAAATTTGCCAATTAAAGGGCCGAGCCGTGGCTGAGATAAAAAGTACGTTTTTACGAGGCGAGAGTCAGTATTCTTATCGACAGCCCTCTTGCGTGATGGAGCAGCAGGCCGGCATCTTGGACGCGCACTCGTGAGATGGAGTCGCGCGTTCAGGCGCCGGGAAGTCGCGGAGTGACTCGCAGCGGGCACGACGATCGGTCACCGGGGGATAAGGGGCGCGGGGATCAACCACTGGATCCGGAGTGAGCAGGGGGGCGGGGACCCTCCTGTGTCCTCGTACCCTGTTGCCCTGCGGGAGCGGAGTGCGCGGGGGTGGTGCCATCCAGGATGCCATACACCCTCGTGCCCTCGTGGGTTACTGGGAAGGTGGCCAGATCCTCGCGATCCGCGATTCGCGTGAATGCATTTTTATATTACCGACAACGTCGCGCCCTACACGGAGTATTCGATCACGGGGGCCGCGGAGCGAAGTCTCTGAGCGTCGCGAGACTAGACGGCGAGGCGAGCACGTCACTTGCTTGTAAGCGCTCACCGAGCACACAACCAGCAAACTTCTATTGTAACCAGATTGTCAACCATCCAATAAATCGAAGAAATTTTACCATGTACTTGCTGATTAACTCTCTGATACCTCTCCTCTCCTAGTTCACAACAGTACCTGTTGTTTCCTATTATTTCCTATCTTATGTGCTTTAGTGATCTCTCTCTGTTACCTTGCATCTCTATACTTGTAATCCTTTAGCCAATCAAGCCATACCTTGCGAAATACCTAACCCTTTTTTCATCCTTTCCCTTTCAGATATTTTCAATTTCTTCTTTAGATCCACTAAAGGAGAAAACATTTTACCAGATCATAACTGACCGCCTCACTCATCACACTCGCTTATACCTCCATCGGGAGCAAGAAGAGCCCTATCGAGCGCATATCTACATGCAGTTCGATAGTTACGAAAAATCCTGGTAGAAATGTAAATCGAGAGTCTACGAGCAGCAACAAATCATTTTCAGCCGAAGAAAATTAAAAAATAAGAAGAGTAATGGCTGGAAAAAAATAGCAACAATAATCTAAAGATCGTTTACTGGAATGCAAGAAGTATGCTTCGAGTCATGGCTGACATAATCAATTGCTGATTTTCAAATTTCAGAATTTGTTACTTTTCGTAAAGATAGAATGCATTCTGCAGGAGGAGGTGTACTCATACTCATATGTAAGAACATAGTGTATAATGAAATTGAAACTATAAGTTTTCCCGATGCTTTGTTCAGCATTAATATTACCAACATAAATCCTTGTTTAAACTTCTTTGTATGCTATAGGAGCCCTAGATGTACACTAAACTTAAAAAAATGGAAAGAAATTTTTTGTAATTTAACAAAAGGAAAAAATAATTTAATTTTGGTGATTTTAATGCACACAATGTAGTGTAGAATTGTAATAAAACTGATAAAATCGGAGAAAATTTGTATAGCTGCATAGACAAGTTCGATTTATTTGTACACAATCACGATACGACCATTCATATAGACTGTAGGTCAAACATTGATTTGATATTATCTGATAAAATTATAGCCGACAAAATAGAAACTAAAGTTCTGTACGAAACTTACACTTCAGACCATTATCCTATTAATGTAAACATAAATGCGGAAAAAGCATATATATAATAAAATCGCACAAAATTCGATCTACACAAACTAACTGGACAAATGTTTTCGCTCGTCTTGAAAAAGAATAGTCGTACTTATTTTCAGATAGTTTTGTAAGCATGGCAGCGGAGGAAAAATCTAATAAATTTATAGGTAATTTATAGGTAAATTACTTTAGCTATTAAAGAAAATACCCCGGAAAAAAATCTGTAAACATTGAAAATCATAGGAATCCTGTATCTTGGTGGAATTAAGAGTGTCAGGAAATTAAAAAGCTTAGGAAAAATGCATTTAAAAAATGGGAAAAGACAAATAATCTCATAGACTTTATTGAATTTAAAAGAATTAGAACTAAAATGCGAAAAATAATTTTGATGAAAAAAAGAGAAAACTATAGAAAATTTACAGTCAATAAGTTTTAAGACAGATGGAAAATTTGTATAGAACACTGCTAAAATTTTAAAGAATAAATGGATTAAAATCAAACTACTCCATCTAGCTCAAAATTTACAAGACGATACAAAAGAAAATGCCTTAAATAAAGTCTGCCCTCCTTGGGTGCCTCGAAGGTAGCGGATGGATACCTAAAGGCAAACAAAATAAATTTTTAGACACAGAGTTTATCTTTGCTGAATTAATCGCAGCACTTGATTCTCGAAATATAAAATCATCACCAGGCTTAGACGGAATTGATTATTGTACACTAAAAAAGCTCCCACTCAATTACAGATTAATAGTAGACATTTTATAAATAAATTACAATAGTGGGTTGAGACTCAGAATATCGTGCCTTCAAGTCAAAGTGGATTCCGCAAAGGTGAATGATGTTATCATAATTTGTTAAATTTAACAATTAACATTCAGCAAACTATCAGGAAAAAAAAAGAACTTTTTGCAGTCTTTCTTGATGTTTGTGGTGCATTTGACAATGTACTATGTGACATAATTATACAATTCGCCGATATTGGTTGTTGGTATAAACTTATTAAATTTATCAAATTTTTAACCTATGAAAGATATGTGTAATAATAATGTTATTTCAATAACGATAATGTTAAAGCAGGAGAAACAGAAATTAAAATGAATGATAATTATGTAATTAAGTCCAGTGAAAATGTTCGATTTCTCGGAATAAATTTTGATTATAAATTAACGTTTAAATCACAAACTGACAGAATAGCAAACAAATGCTACAGAGCCCTTAACATTGTAAAATACCCTCGAAAATACCTCTGTGGTATTCGATAGGGGACTGATCCTAATAGTTTATTAACTTTTTATAAGGCATAGATCCGTTCAATTATAAAATACGACTGTTTTATGTATAAATCTGTGCGTAAGGACTTTGAGAAAAAACTCGAACAAATTCAATATGCTGCTATTCGAATAATATTTGATTACCGAAAATCTACTCCTATAAACATGCTATTAGACGAATCGAAACTGCTAAATCAAGGAACGAAACTTATTTATTACAGCTATTTATTAAAAATAATAAGTAATGAGAGCCCATAACCTATCAGCCAAACTATTTACAAATACTATTTTAAATGGCTTACAAAGTGCAAAAGAAAGCGAAAAAGGATATTTGAAGTTTGTATTTATAATTTCAAACAGCTCAGCCTGCCTTTGCATAAATCAAATGCTTATAATTTATACAAATTTGATTATAATATTCATACGTGAAAACAATAATTCAACAAATAAACGAAATTATAAACATAAATGTAAATCCAAGTTATGATAATCTTAATAACCAAAATTCTTTAAAAATATTCACGAACAGTAGTAAAAACAGAAACAGCGAAGTAGACTCTGCGTGCATTGTACCGGAATTAGGTGTCACGATTGAAAGAAAATTAAATCCCTATATCTCTATATTCACAACTGAATGTATTGCTATCAATGATGCGTTAGATATTGCTCTAAAAACCTTAAATAAACCAATTTCAATCATTACATACTCTTTAAATCTCGTGGAAAGTTTAAACAGTTGTAAAATTGATATCCGAGTAAATCTCTACATACTCAATATCAAACAAAAATATTGCGAATTTATGATCAAGAAAGGTGATAATGCAAACATTACATTTTTTTGGATTCCTTCACATTGTGGAATAATGCGAAATGAACTAGCAGATGCAGCAGCTAAAAACGCTATCAACATTAATAATTAGGATGATGAGAAACATGTACCGTTAAGTTGTTTAAAAAAATATTTTAAGCAGAATATGATTGAAAATAACAAGGCAATAATTAAAAATATGGGCCTTACTAAATGAAAATTTTCTTTTGAAAATTATTATAAAAATAATTATAGAACATGGTTTTACAAAAAAAAAACCTTCCACGGGACTTATAGTGACTGTAAATAGATGTAGAGCAGATCATTACAATTTTGCCTCCTCGTTGGCCAGAATTAAAATTATTGAT
The DNA here is from genome assembly GCA_018906755.1 of Sycophaga agraensis. Taxonomy (NCBI): domain Eukaryota; kingdom Metazoa; phylum Arthropoda; class Insecta; order Hymenoptera; family Pteromalidae; genus Sycophaga; species Sycophaga agraensis. Next base: position 320,964 of record JACCIE010000028.1, read on the forward strand.
AATCCTAAATGCAATTGTGGTAGCAGTAACCAAGACTTTAACCATATTGCATGGCAATGTTCACTATATAACGAGTAGCGATGCTATTTTATGCAGAATCTTCTCAAACTGAAACTTCAACTTCCGATGACAGTATCTATCATACTAAGTGAACCAAATATACCTGCTTGTAAATATTTCCTGTTGTTTTTGAAAAAATTTGTAAACTTAATGTATAGACTAAGATTTAGCTAATAAATCTTTATTTGTAAGATCTGAATGCTTGATAAAAAAAATAACTGACCGCTCCGCACTAAACATCATGTAACTTGTGTTACGTACGCGCGGCGGCGCGCGTCCCTGCTCGTGAATCGAGAGTGAGTGAGTGCGGTGAGTGCGTAGGTGGCGGGAGTCGAACTCTCGACAGGAGCTGGAGACTGAAGGGGTGGTGAGGAGAGTCAGACACCAGGTTGCGGTGGAAGTAGTTGCTTTATTGAACGTCTTGTGTGGATCGTGGGGAAGAAGAGGCGGCGCCACGACGCGTGTCGCTCGAACGCGTCGTTAGATGACTAGAAGTCCCGATTATCGATTCCCTTACTTTTTATAACCGCTTCGCGTTGCTCTACCCCACCCGTGGCTTGCCGAATTCCCCGTATGTCTCCATCTTGGTTGGAGTTGCCGATCTTGCGAATCCTCTGGGCGCCTTGCTGTTGCCAGGCGGGCGTCGGCTCGAGGCCGCGAGTTTTTGTGGATCGACGGCCACCTGAGCTGCCGACGTCGCGGGTCAGCTCCGAACTTCCTGCTGCCGTGGCCCGGCTACCTGCGGGGCCCGCCAACTTCCCACGATCGGCGGATATCGGAGTTGCTGCCTTCGCGGCTCCCTACGCGTGCAGGGCCCTCGAATTCCCCGCGACAGCGGATATCGGAGCCGCTGCCTTCACGGCTCCGTCGCGTATCGCGCCGAAGGTGTGTATGTGCCACTTGTAATGAATTATTTTATTTCTTAGCCAAAGTGCTAGGTGGAAAGACGGGGTCACAGACGAAGGGCAATCGATAATATTCAATTGTATATTCGAAATATTATATTTTATTATAAAAGGTCCGTATTATTATAAAATCGTACATTAAAACCTACCACACTCCACACTCATACATTCCATTCTCCTCGCATCTTCTTGTTGACGATGCTGTCGTTGCGGCCGTGATGTCGATGACTCCCTCCTGTGAAATCGGCGCTTCTCTTGGAGTGAGCAGCCTCCAGTGCAGCTGCACTACGTGTTCCATTTCAGGGACGTCTCCCCAAAACACGTACTGTCCCAAAGAGGCTCGTCAACATCTTATTGGCAAGTGGAAGTCTAAGTGGCGAAGCCCCGCGAAAAAATCCTTCCTCGCGGTGAGTCTTGCTGCCTCTTTCGTCCCTCAACTCGGAGAGCCACAATTGCAACGGCTCGGGCAGCGATAACGTCGAAAATTGATTAGTGTGTGTAGCCGTGTGAGGTAGTGAGGTGCGTCCCTCACCGCAGCTTGCGAGCAAGAGGGCATTTCAGCTTCACTGCCGAAATTATTTAGTGGAAATCGGCTATGCCCCCACTATCTCGCATGATTACCATTTAAGAGGGGCATACTAACACAAATTATCCATTACTTCTTCCAAAATCAAAGATAAAGGTTTAATAAGTGTATTGTATATTTGTATATGTAATGTTGGTACAATTAATAAATACATAATTAGTTGAAAATTTTACGTGTGTGTTTATAATTTGAATAGTCATGCTGAATTAATTTTCGTAACGATGAAGAGCCGTTAATAAAATATTTGGCGACTATGCTTTGGATCATTTTGGAATCATCGACATACTTCGAGTTAATCTAAATAATATCTCGATAATACTCTGTTTTATGAGCAGTATAGTACATTCATATAATAAATATAAAAATTCATCCCTCCGGATTTAACATTAACATTCGTTTTGTATACTCGCACATAGATATTTTTATAAATACAACGAAATAATTAAAAATTAATGATGAAATGGCTATTAATATGACTTATACTATTAACGATAGGCATATAATATTTTAATCAATAAATAACTCAATGACGATCTATTTCGGTACGTTTGATCTAGTAAGTTCATATTTTTTAATACTGTTAAGTTTCATATAACTTTATTATATTTTATGAGACAGCCAAAAAATTTACACCTTCTATTTAGTTATACATTTTTAATTATTAAAATTAAATTAGTAGTAATCTGTAATAGTATCAAGAGAAATGCCGCAATTGTATTTATGCTAAAAGTTTTCTTATTGAGTACTTAGATCAAACCTGATATCAAGGATTACAGTAAACCTTTTATTTAAGGTTATAATACAAATTTTTCAAATTAACCAGATTTTGTAAATTAATTTCAAAATAAAAATGTAAAGATTTATAAATGAACGTATTAGGAGTTACTATAATGTTTTTTCTTATAAATTATGGTCGCTAAATTATGTCTAAAATACATCATGGATGCATAAGCAATTTTTATATATATAGAATCTAATCAATAGATTTATAAAACTATAGTACAAGCAGAAATATAACAAATCGTATAATTAAAATCCAAAGTTTTTTAAGTAGAAAAATGTAATGAGTTACAAATTAAAGTGAACTCGATACGGACATTTACTAACAAATCTACATAACGTTATAATTAAAATAAACTAGGAAACATTGAACAATTAGCATACCTTAATAATAATGATTCAATTGATTTTGAAATTATATTACATATGCGTGTATGTGCGTGAGTGCGCGCGCGTCTATTTCACTGTTAATAATTTGTGTGTGAATTCATTTTACTTTATGGGATGTGCGTGTGCATACGTGTGCGCGCATACGCGCGTGCATGCGTTTCCATAAACATGTACAATCTACTTATAAGAGATCTATTAAAAGTCTGCAGGCTTATTTAAGTGTGTTAAGTGATGTACCCTACATCCCAACTTGTCATTTCAATACCTAAAATAAAAATATGCAGCTATTCAACCGAAAATTTTTTGGTCAAGAAAATAATAAAAATGTAATTCAATGTATAAGCTATTAAATTAAACTGACAAGAGATAATTAAAAAAGGAGATATTAACTGCTTCTTTAAAATGAAAAATTTTGACATATTCGTATTGTTTCTTTGTAAATTTTTTATATTTCGAGATTATCTCCGACAAAAACAAAAACAGCTAATTCGATGAGTACATGAAATATTTATCTTAAAGTTATAAATTAAGATTCCCTTGATTGGTTTAAGTAAAAGCCTACGCCAAAGCACGTAGGCATCAATCGACTTTATTTAAATATTAAAAATTTCATTTAATTACACTTTTTCTTATGGTCGTAGGTAAAAAATATCAAATTATTAATAGCAAAATATTTTATATAACATACGATATTATATAACACATCGTATATTGAAAATACAAGAGTAAAAATACCGTGCATCCTCTATTCGAAATTCTAAAATATTTTTGTTCAACAGAGGTTAATACTTAACTGATTCTGTTTCTGGCATTAACTCTCCATAATAAAAATATATTATTTACAAAAATATTTATAAAAATTCTCTTTTAATATAATACGCTGAAATGTGTAGTTGAGCACAAACTTCTATAAGTCTGCAGGCTCACTTTTTTGTTAGCCGTAGACGTTCTTTTAGACCGATTGATGAATGTTTAGAAGGCTTTAAATTGTAGTTAATAATGCATATAAAATAATTATAATTAATTATAATATGCAGTATTTAGGTGTAGTTTTGCATTTAAATAATGCTTAAAAAGGTTTTACATTTTATTTAATTAAAAAACATAAAAATTTTCTCATTTTCATACTATTTTTTAAAACAAAATTAATTTTTTTTTATTTTAATGTTAGAATTCATAAATACAAAATTAAACTCTTATCATACATAAAATATCTGCTGTTCGAAATATCCATTGATTGATACAAAGAAAAAACCGAAAATTTTGAATAATTCATATATCGGATTTAAATATGGATATAGATTTATACAAGATTTTATTCAATTGTAAATTTTAACATTCATCTTTTTTTAAATAACATATTTTTTATTAAAGATGATGAAAGTTATAGAAGGGAATATGTGTAAATCGAAATTTAAATCGAATCAACACAAATACACTCATAATATAAATGTGACTGGTTAAAAATTTTTCTTTACAGTTAATGTTTAAAAAATTTATATGCACAAATGTACCTAAGTTTTTCTGATCTGTTTAAAAATATCTTATTTATAAATATTAATTAATAGTTGTTATTAATTAAATAACTTGTAAATTAGTTTTTAGTACAGATTAGAAGGCTGTTTCTATAGCTTATACCACCAAGCTCTTTAATAGTTTTTCGTTACGTATTCTATTTAAACGTTGTTGCGTTGAGCCCGCGTATAATTTGTATGGATGCCCAGATGTCTTCAGCGAGAAGTTCGGGCTCTTCCATTGCTGCGAAATGGCCTCCACGTGGCATTTTCGTTACATGCACTAGGTTTGAGAAACGATCCCTTAGAACTGGCGTAGGATGAAATATGATTTCATTAGGAAATTGTGCGCAAGCACTTGGAACGTTAACTAGAACACTATTAAAATTATTGTAGGTTAAGATAGAAGTTTTTGAATATATATTTAATTAATATTAATATGAATATCATTAAATTTTTTAAAGAAAATTTATAAATAGCCTGTGCACGAAATAGTTCTTTCTAGTTATATCACTTGGCATCTGAGACCATGTTGATTAATAATCTTACCAGAAGTAATAATTAATAATTTCTCAGATGTATACCTGCAACTATATAGGCAATTAAAAAATCACTGGTCTTATATAAATGTCGCTATTCGCTGAGATATGTGAGACGACGAAAGAGAGAAAGAGAGCCACTAGAAAGGATCAACTATTTCGTTAACAAGCTGTATGTATATAAAACGTGTCCATAAAGTAAATTAACATCTGAATAATTTTCTAGATAAATCATTTGTGAAAAATGTGAAGACCAATCTTGTAGTAATTTAGATGAAGAATCCAATGATGATTTTGTATTTGTTCTTAACTAAGCTGATCTTTGTATTATTTCTACACCTGTACCTTTTATGTGAACCATGGTTTATGATCTTAGAAAATTATTGAATCTTTGATTTCCTGCTCTTTTGATTTCAGCCACTGACGAATGCAGGTTCCACTTCAAAAATTGAAGGTGATCTTACAGGACAATTGCAAGGTAAAATCCAAGGTCACTATTATATTCCTCATCAAATTTACTACAAGAATTATATTAAAACTTTTCAAAAGTAATTTACCTTGGGATATTATTCAGGTTATTTCACACTGTATGAACACACTGATTAAATATGTAAGTTAAAGACTTACTTTTCCATTCGATATTGCATAGCACGCTTATTAAATGATTCTGCATAAATTCGGAATGCAGATATTACTTTATTTGGTGCCCAATAAAACATGAGATTATCAATGAGTTCATCCATATTAAATTTCTCTAGAAGGTTTCCATCTTCTTGAAACTTATTGTTTATATTTGTGGCAAGCGAAAATTTTTCAAGAACATATGTTGCTAATCCAATAGGCGAATCAGTGAATGCAATTCCTATAAGTTGTATAAAATAAGTTATTAATTAAATAAGTACCACTTATGCCAAGATTAATCAGATTGATGTTTTTTTTTAAGAAACCTAACGATATTGAAACTATTGTTGAAGTTTTAAGCGTGTGAGATAGTATCATGAAAATAAGAATCAGTTACATGATTTTTATAAATTGAAAAATAAAAAAAATGTATTGTAACATTTACATTAAGACTTTTTGTATAAGTATACTAGTAAATACATATGCATAATATGTAATATTTAAGCTTACCAAGTGTGTCAGGCTTAGTTGCTTGAAGATGAAGGTAACCAGTTTCCTCTATCGATTGGTACATCATGTTACTGAATGGTATCATCATTTTGCGATCTTCATCTGGTAATAGGGATGGAATTAAATCATACAGCCACATCTTTAGTATAGTCATAGGTCGCAAAACCATACACATGTTTAAGTGTATTCCCAAGACACTAGGATAAAGTTAATATTATTAGTAGGTGAATTTATTTCGAAGTAATTATTGATACAAATAAAGAGGAGATTAGCAGTTAAAATATAGGCTTAAAGAAATTATATCGATCTCTTGAGAAATGTACGAACAATGGATTAGCCTATATTGGAGGTATGTAGGTGCATTTATTTTTTTTACTGCAGTTACTTTAATCATATGCAGTTCTGTATCTAGACATATAGCTAATGTTTTTCGAAACACATGCGGAATAACTGGCATGAAAAAAATGGCAAGTTACAAAATAAAAGTTGTTTAAAAAATAAATGTAAATATTGGTTAAAGCAAACAGAAAGTGGTAAAAAAAACAAAATATAATTATGTCTTAGATGATTGTCGAACTACAAGTTAAAGATTATGTTGCAGAATCCATTGGTCATTTTGTGTAGTTCTTTCAATTCAAAATATTGGAAAAGAGTTAAGAGGAAAAATAAAAGATTTAGAGAAGGATTTTACTTGTGACGAAATAATGATGTTCAGATTATTGGTTATGTTATATAAATTATAAATAAGAATTAAAAAACACTGAAAAAAATATTGAAATACATATTCCTTAGAACATTCTTTAAAGTGCAATGTGAACTAACAAAATTGTTTATAGAATTCAATTATTATATTACTTGAAACATGTTCATAATTTTGAACAATGATAAAAATAGATTAATCTAAATTGTATACAGATTTTCTAATAAAAGTGAGAGTATAAAAACGAAAATTTGATTCTAATTATTTAAGGAGAGCTTACACTTATCCTTGATCTACAGTTAAAATAGCTATAATAAAAAATATATATTAAATAAACAACTGAAATTTCTTTTGGTAAAATATATTTATTTATTTATATTTGTAGCGAACTCGGCACACCTGCGATGCTATGTCGGGTCGGGGCGAGTTGGTGAGATACTGTGCGGATAACTCATTAGAAGGCCGCGAGCTCGAGCGTCTTTCGGTTTTTTTGTCGCAGGAGGCGACGCTTCTTGCTAATAGCGGACTTGTGCGCGCGAAGCTGCCGATCGTTGCTTCGACGCGCTCCGAGGAGACGCGCCGAAGCCGCGGGGCGCCGCGAACCGAGGCGACTTTTGCGATAACTCCGAGCGAGGACCGCGGAAGAGGAGCGCGGGGCAATGCGCTACCTGTCAAATGTGCGCTTTGCCACACTGCCGAAGCGCGGTGGAGGATCATCCGCGATCTCCGGCTGTGTTTTCAGTGCTTGCCCAAGCGGCATATGAGCGCGCGCTGCAATCGTGCAGGGTGCTCTACCTGCCGCCGCCGGCACCACCGCGTGTTGCATTTTAGGTTTAGTATGAACGCTGCGCCTCAGGAAAGGCAGACGGCCTGGGAGCCCGAGAAAACGGCCGTCGATACGGCGGCCGTCGCCGATCGTGACTAGGTCGAACCGTCGGGCGACTAAAGATCGTGCCGGTTACGTTATGGGGGAGGCGGGGAAATGCCGAACGCTCGCGATGATAGACGGTGGCTCGACCGTGACTCTCGTGGACGCGTCAGTCGCGGCGCGGATAAGCGGACCTGGCAAGACGAACTGCCGAAATGGACCGGTTCATTCGGCTAGGCTATGTCGAGAGAACCGTACCCAACCCTATAAAGTCTGTCTCATATTTGACGTCGCGGCTGAATCCTCTGGGATTAGCCAGAACCATCAGCTCGACACCGGACTCGATTTACTGAAGACAATGCTCGGGGTCTTGATGAGGCTCCGGCAGTTCCCAGTCGCAACGAAAGGAGACATACGAGACATATTTCTCCGAGTCAAGGTGCGCACCGAGGACCGATCGGCGCAGAGGTTTAGATATTCGGCGCTAGGTCCTCGCCGTGCAGTGCCATATTCGTCAAGAATAAAAACGCGGAATCTTTCCTCGCGAACGAACCCGGTGCGTCCTGCGCCATAATGCGCAATATCTACATGGATGATTTCCCCGTAAGTCGACAAACGGCGAGCGAGAGCGCGGCACTGATTCGCGATGTGAGCGAGGTCAATGCCCCGGCGGAATTTGCGATGTATAAATGGGCGAACAACGTGGCGGCGGCGCTCGAGGGAATCCCGGGGCGCGAGTCGGCGGGTTCCAAGGTGGCTTTATGCGACCACGATGGCGAACGCGTATTGGAGCTTTTTTGGAACACCGAGAACGACACGTTGAGTTTCAACGTCAGTCTGACGCAGGTCCCAGAGCAGGTACTATCTGGTCAGCGCAGAGTAACAAAGCGGGAATACCTCGGGATCGTCATGTCAATTTTCGACCCCCTCGGCTTTATAGCGCCGATCACTACCAAGGGCGTTATCTATGGAGCGACTCGACCACGATGCTTCAATGGCTGCGGTCGGAGCCTAAGAAACGCGAGGTTTTCGTGACGCACCGAGTGGGCGAGATAAACCGCGTGACGGCGCTCTCGCGCGGGGCATCGACAATAATACGATTGCGTATTACTCTTCGAGACGCCCGGGCGGTTAGCAAGCACAGTCGAATTTCAAGGTTTCGCCCCTACCTCGATGACGAGGGGATACTACGCACTAGAGGCCGCACCTCGAGATTGCAAATCTCGGAGTTCGAGAATCGGACCATCATCCACGACGGTAAGCATCCGGGCGTGCGCAAGTTAGTAGCGCACCATCACGTACATCATCAGCACGCGAGCCACAATACGGTCCTCAATGAGATGCGACAAAAGTATCTAGTCCTAGGGCCGAGGTGCGCGCTCCGAGGCGTAGTGAGAGACTGCCTTGGCTGTAAGCTTCGCCGGGATCGGCCCCAGAATCCGCAGATGGCGGATTTACCGACGGGTCGACTTGCTTAAAGGCAGAGGTCGTTTACTCCCTGAAGGCTCGACTACTTCGGTCCGATCTACGTTAACGTCGGAAGTCGTTGCGAGAAGCGTTGGGGCGCGCTATTTACATTTACGTGCTTGACGACCCGCGCTATCCACCTGGAGGTCGCGCATAGCCTCAGCGCTGGAAGCGCAATTATGGACCTCCGCCGTATATCGAGTTGGAGGGGCACGCCATTACGTTCATGGGGGGAGCCTGGGAGAGGCTTGTAAGGTCCGTTAAGACAGTCCTTTCCGCGATATTGCGCACCGACAGACTGACGGACGAGCTCCTTAACACGGCGCTGGCCCAAGTCAAGCACTCCGTAAACTCGCGCCCGTTGACGCACGTCACTCTCGACCCGCACGACGGCGAGGCCCTGACCCCGAATCACTTTCTGATCGGGGCGCCCTCGGGGCAAATCCGGCTTAGTACGTACGAGGTTCGCATATTCCGTCTGAGAGAGCAATGGCAAGCGACGCAAGCTCTCGCGGATGCTTTCTGGAAGCGATGGCTTCGCGAGTACACGCCGACTATTTTAGAGCGCACTAAGCGGACCGATAGAGAGAGAGGCCCCAGCCGTCGGAGACATCGTCTTCATAGTCGACGCGCAAGCGCTACGGAACACATGGCGAAAGGGTACGGTAACCGAGGTCTACCCGGGCGTGGATGGCCAGGTATGAGTTGCGAGAGTGCGCACTCCCTTTGGGGAATTCGTTAGGCCGACCCGCAGACTAATAGTTCTGTTCGCTCCAGATGCTGCACGAGGGCAAGCGGCCCTCGCGCGGGGGGAGAATTTGTAGCGAACTCGGCACACCTGCGATGCTATGTCGGGTCGGGCCCAATATAAACATGCTCGCGTGTCCCCAAAGCGCGCGAAAAGAAATGTTGTGACGGGGAATGAGCGGGATCGGCTCGAGAGGGGAGGGTGGCTCGCGGTCCCGTGCAGTTGCTCGGTCTCGGGCTCGTTTCTCGTCCCGGGAGTATGGGCACGGGTGGGTCAGGCGTCTGGACCAGTGTGAGCAGGCTCGCGAGGGCGGGCTGTGTCCTCGTAGTCAGTGCCCCGCGGGGCGGAGTCGCGGGGGCGGACGCGTCCCCGTGATCTCATGACCGTTTTGGGAAAGGCGCCCAGACCTCCGCGATCCGCGGAATAGCGTAGAGCGCTTACCATACCAGGCCACGGAGTACGCGAGGCGCGGGCGGCCGTCTCGACCGGTGTGTGTGTGGGGGGGGAGGCGAGTCGGTGCTCGGCAGCGGCGCGGTGACGCGAGCGCGTTAGACCGAGTCGAACCACCGAAAAGTATACCATTGCACACATTTGTACGGCCCCGACACGATAGATCGCCGCTCAGATTGTAAACCTTTTGCGACATCACTGTGCCCGAAATAAAGCATCACTGTAAAAATCACAGGAGCCTTTAACAGTTATTGCTGCCTCCTCGCCCTATCCCATACAATATTGTACTTCATCCCGGGTGTTGATGTGCTTCCGGATAACTTAGAGTACTTGGCTATTCCATCCGGTCGCACAACCTGCATTCTACAGATTCTACTGCCGCTCTGGAGGAAACCAGGTCAGGGCAGTTCAGATAGCTGGCCGACGACAGTCGCCGTAGCAGAACGAATGAGGAGAAGGATTGGGGGGGAACGATAGAAACAAATCTCACTACATACTTTTTATTAATCAATATACTTTTATTCGTGATAGAATGGACAATACCTGTCCCGTTACTTCCGTCTGTTTCCGGGCGCGCAGTGCTTTACACCCGAGCTCCACCCGGGAGCTCAACCTTTTGAGAACCTGGCAGAACCCAGAACCTATCCTAAGAATTTCACCGAGAAATACAGTCCTAAGGCAAATGAGGTTCCACGTTTGCCACCGGGGTTTGCACATCACCCTTCTTGTTGCAACCGTGGTAATGCAAAAGAGCCAACTTCTCGTTGATCTGTCTGGAATGATAGCACTGTCAGATGATCAAACAGTGGATCGCTGGGCCTTGGAGCTCCGATCCGTGTCGATAGCGAGTCAGGCTAATAGAACTTTCAAGATACTTGGTCGTAGATCTTCTCGATTCCCCGTTAGTCCGATAACGGATTATTATATGCAGCATCGTATACTATTCATATGCTCAGCGAGAACTACGAACATGCACGAGCATGACATCTTCAATTTTATAATTATAAATTATTTGGCCGAGATACTAAAGATCTAAAATCGAATCAAACAAAGCGATTTCCGGCTAATTGATCGTTATTCACTTCAATATGGTATCTGGAAATGTTTGAGGGAGCTGATCGCCTACGGCAGTCCCCTTTCCTAATAATAATCCATCCTAACGTGTCTTTCTTACACTTTCTACTTAGAAGTCCTTTAGCTAATTAAATCTAATTGAACTGCAGGAGAACAAGAGTTAAAGATCTCTTCAAATTAAAATTAAACTTCCTATTAAAAACAGGAATTCCTTTCAGGCTCTTTTTGGCCTTAAAGAGGCTCTGGGATCTTTCTAAAAATCTCAATCGAATTCGGCTGCTTGGTCGTGGATCGTAATTAGAGGGAGGTCTGTTTCCGCCCAGAAAATCCCGGCTTCAGATGCCAGACTTACTCCCAAAACCGGGGCGGGTTCTACCCTCATAAATTTCCATTACTGCGACCGCAGCTTTACAGAGGCGCTACGAGTAGTTGGTCTGCTCCTAGTCGTACGTTTTTGTGCACTCACGATTGCACTGACGTCGGACTAATCTTGCACGACCGGAAATTCGGAAAACTGCAGTGTTGCGCATTACATCCTTCGGTCTACTCGTCACAAATCTGACTATAATTTTTTATAATCAGATAATAAGCTTTTTATACCTACCTTTTCTATACATTAATGGTAACTAACTCTATCTTAAAAATGACTACTATATTATAATCAATGAGCTCGTTTCTACCAAAATCATGCATTAATATATCGAGTTTATTAGAAACTATTTGTTCAATGATGTAATGCAACACAAGGAAAGTGGAGTTAATCGAGTTGAAACTTACACATTGTTTTATATATTGTAAGTCATTGTAAACAACAATTAAGTCTTTAAAAATCTTTAAGTCTTTAAAATAGTCTCTTTCGTTTTGCTCGAAATTTAATTTTCTAAAAAATTAATTATGATAATAATTAAGTTAATTATAATTAGTTTATTATAATAATTATTATGATATGAAAGATATAAAGTCATTAAATGATTAAATAATTGTTTGATTAGTTTTTGAGGAACTTACTGTTGAGGGTACATCGCTGCCATACTGCTCCCAATGAAAGCACCCCAGTCGCCACCCTGAACATAAAACTTGTTAAAGCCCAGACGAAGCATGAGATTCTTCATTAGATGAGCCATCTCTATAGCACCAAGACCAGCTTTGGCAGCGGCTTGCGAGAAAGCGAATCCTGGGAGCGAGGGTGCGACTACCTCGAAGACGAATTCACGTTCGGGTTGCGGTGTTGTTAATAATGGTATGATTTTAAAAAATTCCACAACAGAACCTGGCCAACCATGCTGGATATACAGAGGTACGATTTCAATATTACGGTCCTTTGGGAACTGAGGTTTTATGTGTAAAAAGTGAATATCCAAACCTATAATTAAGATTCGATCATCGTGTTCAATCATAAACTTTTTAAATTATTATTTCAATGCAAGTTATTATTATTTATTTAAGTTTTTAAAGTTAAGATATAAATTTGCTTTAAATCTTAGAGTCCCGATGCAGATAATGAACAGCAAAAATCCAAATAGCAATAAAAACGTTAAAAATGATTTCTGTTAAGAAGGTTTAACGCGAAGGACTTTAATGTACGGAGAAATACATTATTTTAACTTTAATGCTGCAATTTATTACAGATTTATTGTTACATAATTAATATCATAGGTATTTTAAGGTACTACAAGAAGGGGATTGGTATAAACCCGATTTAATAATCATCTTTACTTTTGTAAGCATGTTTATAAGTACACCACAAATAAATAAAATGACGTCCTCTATGTTGTATTTGTACGTACAAATGCTACATATTACGTTAACAGGTTCAAGGATAAATCTTCATAATTCAAAAACTCCTTATGAAAAATGTAAGACAAAAGATATTCATTTGCTCATGGAAATAAAAAAAACATAAGATTCACAGGTAAATAAAATACTTAAAACCTGTTTCTTTCAAATTCAAGTTTTTGCTTATCCTTGGCTTGGCACCGAAATCGCAACCAAAAGTGAGAGTTGACTAACCTTGTATATTGGTCACGAATTGCGGATAGCGATTGAGATGAGCCTCACGTTTCTTAAAGTCATATTTTTTAAGCCAATAGTCGACGAGTTTGGGTACTACTTTGCTGTTGACACCGTAGGTCCACCCAGCATTCTCGAGAGGAATCTGGAGCTCTCGAGTCATTTTTAACCGTAATCGTAGGTCATCGATCATCTATTTAATAATACCAGTCACGAAATAAACCACATTTTAATTTACTTTTATTTAAAATTCAGTTTCCTTGCTCATTTTACTTAATATTACGGTCACCTCTTTTAAATTGTCTTATGTTAATATATGTTGAACAAACTTTAAGAGCATAGACCTAAAAATATATTCAAATATTTTATATTTATAATATTAACTTTTGATTTAGGCTTTGCGGGCTTATTTTTTTGACAAAAAACGTAAGAAATTGTATCGAAAATGTTATTTTAAATTAAATTACTTACATTTTATAAATATTTGATTTTAAATTAATATTATAAATAAAATCAAATAATAAAAATGCATAAAGACATAAAATTCCATGAATGTATGAATGTATTAAGTTTAGTTTTAACAGCAGTACAATGTAACAAATAGATATATAATCAATTAACATAAAAATAAATCCGCATAGGAAGACAGTTGATACATATCTTAATTTCAATTTGGTTGAAATTCAGTTATTCACTTGCGTACAATGTAAACTCTGAAGAAAACACATTTAGAATATTTACAAGTTCTTTCTATGTTCTGTATTATACCTGCATTGAAGCGTAGTAACACATTTTGCGAATGAATTGCAAATAGTAAAGCATAATCAACGACAAAAATGAGATTAAATCAAGTATAAATAAAATGATGACTGTCATAAACAACTAAAGCAGACGCTTACATAAAAGAACAATTCTTAAATACTCTAAAATTGCCGTTACAATAAGTCAGTATCTCGCTCTTCAACCATCAACATTGTAAATCATCACTTATTATGAACATCTGCATATTTAAAATAATCAATGTTACTAATTTTAATAAATAGATATTGTATATACAGAATATCAATATGTTCATACTTATAAGTTATTTTCAGAGCCGATTGTCTAGGCAATGTTTACTTTCTATTAATAATTACAAGTAATATTATTATTCCTAAAAGTGGATTGAAATTATTATATAAAATATAATTTTGTTCAAAACAACATCACGATCAAGTGTCGTATAAATGATTGTCAGGAATACCATCACTCCAAGAAAGCTCTTCAAATGCATTTGATAAGTTTATCAGGAAAAAAATAAAGTTTTACTCTAAGAAATATAAACGTCTACCGTTATAAAAAATAAAAATCAAAATGAAAACTTAGACTGTAAAAGATTATTAATTACTGGCTTAATTTTAACAAAATTCAATTTTGCTGATAGCATTTTTGCTAAGTTTCTCCTAATTTCAATCTCATTAATATTCCCCGTTTCCACTAATCAAATAAATAAGAAATATTACAATCAAAAATATTTTTTTGACGTAAAGATTCTATGTGATTGATCAGCTGCATTGAGGTCGATCATACTTTTAGTATTTGAAGTTATGTATTATTTCAGCCTCGTCTGATATAATGGTCGTGAATTGCACTGCTATTTACTGTATGAAGGAAACTATTCGAATACATATACATGAATTATTCAATTGTTAATTTTTATCCAAGTAATGAGACAATGAGACAAATGTCTGTGACACGGGATAGTGAATATCTAAATAGCATTTTTAGTAATGATAGTATAACAAATTATACTCATGTCTAATTTCCTTGAAAATGATAGAAAAATAATAATTACTTAGTAATTATTAGCATTCGTGGGAAAGTACCATCGAAACTGTCTATAGTTTTAAAATAAATAATTATCTGTTTTTAGTGGTTTTCTTCTTTATTTACTTCACGAATAATGATAATTACATAATAAAAATTCAATGAGAAAATTGTGAAATGAAAATTCAATGTTCATTTAAAAAAAAAACAGTAAACAGTCGTAGTTACTTTCTAGCCAATAAATGTAAAAATCTTGTACAAAAATAACCGAATTTATATATCTCATTCTCACCTCTTTCGAAAAATTGATCGTAAAGGGCCGAATACTTTTGTCGAGATGCTTGGATTTCTCACCAGTCCCCCAATAGTCATCCTTGAGTTTGGGTGGACCTTGGTGTGTTGCTGGTAATAACCAAATGTACGCTCCCCCAACGAATATAAGACCTAAATGTATCGTTAAAAGTTTGCTCATCCTTGCATGTATGTCTATAGCAGCCTCGTTTCTCCGTCTCGATCTGCCCGAGTCGGCGTTTGCAGGGCTACTGAAGACTTGTGCGTGTGCGTCTGATTCGCGAGTTGAAGATTTAACCGTTACTGGTAGACTACATGCCGAGCAGCCAGTTTATATCCACGCGAGCCTTGAGCCCAAGCACGAGCCCTTCTTCTCATATACACTATACATAAAAATATATACTGGATGTGTATAGTTCTCATGTATGTTGAATTGTATACTTGAATGTGCGCAAGTAATCATTTCGGAAATACTCGTAAAACTAGTTGCAGAGTTAATTTTACAACCCTAATACATCTTTTCATTTTTATTTTATTCACTTGTATTTTTACTTTTATTTGTTTTTTAGTATGTTATAAATTTTTTTTTTGCAAATACATTTTTTTAATACCAATACTATTTAGCGTAAATTAATAAGTTTAGTTTTCATTGATTGATATACTTCGTATATTATTTCTTATTATTAAAGATTTCTTGGCATATTTAATGTCTGTACTGTTCAGTTTGAATTATAATTATAATAATTTAATATTTTACAATTTTTATTAATTTTTATTATGTATCTTATCAGATTTAATAACTTATATAACCGTACTTGATATTTAGATCAGAGATGATTAGATAGATCGTCGATGCTATAGGGCCAAGTCGCGCCAATCTTTACCGCACTTGGGAGGGAATGAGGGGAAACTAGGGTGGGAGAAGTACGAACGCGAACCGCACGAGCCGTATTTATGTGGCCAGCGCTTATTGCGTGACTACGTGTGAATCAGTTGCTAATCTGTGTTGGTGCGTCCGACTAGCGGCGGCGGAGCCAAGTTATGCTGCCTTACCGGCTCTCCTCGCGGATTCCACAAGCGCGGGCCTTTGGCGGGTTCAAGCCGACTGCTGCTACTTTACTGCGATGCGGCAGTCTAATGTGGGAAATACAATAATAATATGTACACTCTAATGCCACTTCAAATAAATGTAATTAAAATTACAAGTAAGAATATATTGCAATATTTTCACGAACAAAATTTTGCACATTGCGATGTAATGAAGTAATAAACAAAAATTTAAAAAGCTTCGTAAAAAATTTATATTGAGCAGTTTTGCATGTGATATAAACTTTTATTAACATATAGGCTATCTAATTCAATTATCAGAACATGCTCATATATTATTAATAATTATTCTGTGGGAAATAAATTGTTATAATAATAAATAAATTACTGTGGGGAATAAAGTTGTATATTATACCGATATCTTAGCCTCTTTATTTAGGATTCATTATATTTCTCCTGTGCGTTGCAATGAACGAGTTACAATTCAAAGTCTTTTCAGAACAATCCAGTATACAAATTATATATACACCAAAGATACTGCAATTATGTTATACATGTTACACATTATATAGTTTAATTTTGAAGTTTATATTATTTAAATGATATATTTCAGATGTCACTATAAGATTTTTAAACATCTACGAATAATTACTATCCAATAATGGTTGTTGGGGCGATCGTATTTATTATTCGAATATAAAATAAATAATATTACGCTACGTATGTGACAATGCCACATATGTAAATTCATATACTTTGGTTTTCGTTTATTATTTTGTTTAAGAAAGAATACGTTGGTTTTCGGGGAAGAGGCACCACAAGATGGCAATCAATATCTCGATCAATATCACCCTCCATTTGAAACAAGTATCTACAACAAAATTTATTAATTATAAGTATTTAGTTATTTATTAGCCATTTTAACAGATCAAAAATATAATTTATAGACTTGAACATAATTTGTCATGTATTTATAAAAACGTTCTCCTGTTACTTCTAGTATATACATATTAATATTTTTTGCAAATTACGTATAATTAATTGTTTACAAAATCTTATGTTACTAAATATACAAACATTTATTTTGTACGTACATAATATTATTTAAGGTTATATACATTTACATAGTTCTAATTGTTTTTAATTTCTTATTTTTTAACTGCTACTTTATTTGCGTTTTTTCTACTATTATTATGTTCTTTAGTTTTAGAAAAGATTTTTTCTAATAATAATTTCAAAGCATATAATCCATATTCAAACCAGGAGTTTCTTTAATCAAGCATCCTAAGAACTATCCAGGAAAATGAGTTCATCTATGCGCTTTGACTAGCTCTACTAATTGAGATAACATATTTCTTGTATGCCGTGTCTTTATAGCAACAAGCGAGTCTTTGTAACTTTAAAATTTTAATAAAATTTTCTGTTGGTGTGGTCAGATATTGAGCAGTAATAATAGTTTAACCAAGGTGCTCATTCTCTCTCAAATGCCTACATCCTTAGTTTTTTTAATCATTTTGCAATTCGCTCTTTTTTTAACATTTTTGCTCAATGAATCCAGTAAAATAGGTAATGGCATTCACTTAATAAAACTTTTTTACACATACTTTTGGTACTCTTTTATTATACTCAAAGGTGAAATTAATTGAATCAGATACTTCTACAATTTCATCAATTTCTGTACTTTCCTTGAAATTATTAGGACCGTAAATAAGTTCTCGCTGTTTCTTTAAAATTAGCAGTAACAGTACTCCGTACACAGTATTTCGAATGGTAACACACATGCGAGGAAGTAATTCTATCCTTAAAATAAGAATAACTAAAAAGTAAATATATTTCCTCAAATTTTTCTAACCTTAAATTTCAATGAATGGTATTTCGCTTTAATGTAAGCAAAGTAATTTTTTATTGGTTCTGAAAATGTCTACTTTTCAGCCCAATAAAGTGTTGCTAAAGTATACCAAATATCTGTTCTTGTTTTTCGGAGTCCAATTAAAGAAAATTAACGAGTTTGATTAGACGTTTCGCTAGTTATTCACGAGTTCCACTAGCGAAAATTTAAGTACTTACTCGATTAAGACTCGGTAAGAACTTGGCACTACTGTGCATGCTTGTTTCGGCGCTCTGCCGCCACAGAGTGCTAGCGCAGACGATATACGAGGTGTGTTCAAAAAATAACGAGAATTTTTGTTTTATGAAAAAAATATTTATTTATTCATGAATATCTATTTTGTCCCCTTCAAAGTAATCCCCCTCGGATATAATACACTTCTGCCAACGCTTTTTCCAATCCTCAAAACACTTTTGAAACTCGATCTTTATAATAACTTTTAGCTCTTTTAGCGATTCGCTTTTAATGTCATCTATGCTTGCAAAACGACGGCCTTTTAATGTTCTCTTTATTTTTGGAAATAGAAAAAAGTCACATGGAGCCATATCTGGCGAATATGGAGGCTGAGGCATCGTTACAGTTTTGTTTTTGACCAAAAATTATGAATAGCTATGAATTGTTTTGCCACAAATCCGGGCGTTTTTTCGGATTGCTTCACGCAAACGGCGTTGAACTTGTAGGTAGTACTCCTTATTGATTGTTTGACCTTGTGGCAAGAATTCATGATGCACTATGCCATTAAATTATCACGTTTTCATCGGTTGTTGATGTGCTTGGGCGTCCGGGTCGTTCGTCATCTTCAACATTTTCGCGGCTATCTTGGAAACGCTTATACCACTCGTAAATTCTTGCTTTACTCATAGCAGACCCACCATATGCCTTTGTTAACATTTTACAAACTTCACTACACTTTATTTCATTTTTTACGCAAAATTGAATACATATTATTTGATCCATTTTTTTCACAAACGAAAATCGCCGAGCTCGAAAAAACACGTCTACGTTAGCGGCTGCCAATTAAAAAGTAAGCAATGAATATTGCTGAAAATTTTATCGTACTTCAGGGGCATGTGTACCAATATAATAAAAAAAATTTTTATACAGGCGGACTCTCCAAACCCGCGAAATTTAAAAATTCTCGTTACTTTTTGAACACACCTCGTACATACAGATGATGCATTTTTAGAATTGTAATTTAGCGTAGAGTAAATAAATTAAAGTCAATGAAAACGCTATAGTTGATCATAGACTTCACATTAAAATTATCAGATAAGTATTATATAAATAAGGATTATTATTTATTAATAAAAGAATTTATTTACTTTGTAAAAATGTATTTTTTTACAGGTTAGGAGGTTAAAAAACATTGAGAAGAAATGATCAAAACAAGTATTTTCATGATAAAATTTTATTTGAGAAGATTTACAAAAAATTATTAGGTATCCAACAGTGGCACGACAAAATTTTTCTTTCCACTGTCTGGTGAAAAATTTAGTTCAAATAAAACAAACTTCTGTTTAATGTACTCGAAAGGAAGTTCAATAATTTCATCTAATTGACATACTTCCCAAATATTAAAGCTGCCAGAATCACAAGGAATATTAAAAATTGATTGTTTTTGATGATATCTTCTAACATGAACTACAATATCATCCTATATTTTCGAGAAGGCACAAATTATTACAACACTTCTATGATTCAAGAGCACTCAGGATATTTATTTGAAAGGACCATTTTGTGAAATTTTATTTTGATAATTATGTTATTTTTTGAAGACAGAATTGTTACAGTGTTGCTCATATTTAGTTTTTGAAACAAAGGCTTCTCTTTCACATAATCTATTACAATATTGAGAAAGTAAGTGCTTTGGAGATCTTAAAGCACTACTTATACCACCAAGGTATGATTCAAAGGAGAACGCATTTAATTGATTGAACGACCATCCTGAGGTCTCAACATCATCACTAATGTAAAGCAAATTGTGCATATTTTGTGATAAAAAGGATTTACCATAATATAAAATGGATTCAGTTACAAAACATTTCAAATATTTTCTAGCTGTAATAATTACATCTGGAGAAATATTTGTGCTAGATAACAGTCTGCAGGCTAGTGTAAAATGCATAAAATTTTTATATACCTCATCAGTCAATAATTCTCTTAAAACTTCTAGCAGTGCGAAGATCTGTAGGAAATGAAAAGCATATATTTAAAATTACAGAACTTTGTAAATGTATAGACGGTCAGTTTAAACATTAAATTTTAATTTATTAGAATATTTCTATTTTTAATAAATTATGTATTTACTTTTAGATATTATTATTGGTCATAGAAGTAAGAACCATAAGTTAACCAGAGACAAAGAATTAAAAAAGACTTTGCGCGACGTTCTATGTAATGCTGAAAATTGACATTAAATTTTTACTATTAAATTTTCTATAGTTTAATTTTTTATATTACAATGGAAAAATAAAATCATTTTTTGACATACATTATTTATCGTTTCTTTATTTCATTTCCCAATATTTTATTCAAAATTAATATTTACCTGCTAATATTGTTATTAATATTGTTGGTAATATTATCGTTATTATTCTTAATATTGTTGTTTATGTTCTTCATGTTATTTATAATTAAAATAATAATAGGTTGTATTTACTGTCACTTGTCGTCTGCATTGTGCACAGGCTGCAAAGTATGCGCAGCTCTGCTTACTTTAGCGCACTACTGCGCACTTTACATATATACATCACGATTATTCACGATAAATTGCCGAATTTTCATCGAGTAAGTGTCCGCAAGTAGCGAGTTCGAAATTCGGTAAATACTCGCGAAAAAATCGTGAAGATTTCTATCAGTTTGACAACTTCTTTTACAAAATTTAAAACTTCTTCAACTTTCATTAAATTTGAATAAAATTGTCACCAATTATTTTTCGTATTTCAACTATACAAGCAAAATATTAGTGCACACTTTGCAATTGCATAGCTTTTAAAATAATTTCGTATACAACTAGACCGCTGGTTTATTTTATTTTTTGAAATATTCTTCAGCTGCTGTACAGATATTGTATAAAATTTTAACGCGCAAATCGTTGTTCTAGCTTAAAAGTCATCAAAGAAGTTTTGAATTTTATTGGTATCGGGAACAAATCATGTATGGAAATCCAACATGTGACTGTTAATTCAGAATTAACTATAAACCAGCATTTTTTAATCGTAAATAAGAAAATTTGCGTACCATGAATGTAATATGTTGCACGTCTCTATTACTATATACATCACAGCACTTTCCCATAGATTTTCCCCCACCGCTTTGTATATCTTGAGTGCGAGGCCGAAAGCCATTAACTTCGCAAGCCTTTTTGATCGAATTTCGTATTATTAAACCGAAATACAAGATCTAAAAGTGTAGTACTAAATTTTAATTTTCCAGATCCGTTAAAATTATAATTAAATAATTAAATAAAATGAGTGAATATTACAAATTTATTTAAATTTTTTTTAATTTAACATTGGTATGGTAAATCTAGATATGATTTGTAGGCATGATTATGAGAAACTTAAAATAAATACAAATGTGATTTATGAATATTTTTTTTAAATTAAATAATATTTATCATGTTGTTGTAGTAAAAAACTTTATTTGGGCATTGACTTACAAAAAGTTTATACGAAGCTCGGAAGGAAGGCAATTGTGCAATTAAAGATTACAGGATATTTTTGTAAAAAATTTGGAAATGTGCACTATAATGGTTATTTATTATAATTTTAGATACAATGGTTGGCAAATAATAAATTTGAAGTGTCAAATATATTATGTCTGTTCTTAACAAGAGTTTATTTAATATTTGAGATCATTGTAGAATATTTCATTTTTGCTGAGTTAAAGTAATTATGAAATTATTTTTGTTCAAAATTGTCGTTTACATAATATGTATGAAGTACTAAATTCAAATAGTATATATTTTAATTTATAAAAATATTATTTACTCTAAGAATAGACACATTGTTGTTGTACATATATACCTGTTATTATATACTCGTATATGCTGGTTCTGAAGAAGTATCTGCGAGGGTAGATCGATACCGCCGGTCTGGGATAAAATGTAAGGTGATCGCAGAGAAGCATCCACGGACATTTCGCCAATTAAATTGTAAAGGCTTCTGAGTACCTGACATCTTATTGCGCTAAAAGATATGTGTGATGCCCGAGGCGATACCCCGATAAAATTAGAATCATTTCATCATATTTAAAGCGTAAAATAATTATCTGAATTTTTAACTCAGACTTTTTACTTTTCTTTTGTTACTACAAGAAAGCAAAAACAGCGAATAAACAGCAAATAAATTGATTGCGCTGTCCATAAATGTACTTGGTATATCTACACCGCTTAAACTTTAGAGGGCAGGAATTTGTAAAAATTAGTTAGTTTATTGCCGAGCCAAAGCATCGCCTGGAAGCGTCTCGGTAATCAACGATTATCACGTTGTGTGCACGAGACGAGTTCTCGATAATGAAACCGATTACTGACCATTTAATCGATCTGGACCATTAGACAGATATAGGAAGGTAATCAACATATTACATTTATTAAATTTTATTATTTGTTACTCGTGGCATCCAAATAGATCAACTACAAGGCTAACCCAAGTAGATGATCAATGAATAATATTTTCAGTAAAAATTAAGAATTTTCAATTTAATTTATTAAAGCGGCACAGAAAATCTTTACCAGAGATATGGGAAACTTATGCCCCAATCTGAATGTGAAATATAAAAATTAAATTTGATTATTGAGTCGCTAGAATTACACAATAAGCAATTAATACACCAAATCAGTAGTGTTATTGAAAACATGCAACATTCATATGAAGATGAATACTCGAATAATTTTAAAAAGATTTAGCTTTGTTCATTTATGCTGAAACAATGGTCGAAGACACATTGGAATTTTTACACGAGTTAGAGCAATATTTTTATCAAGCGAATTCCTGAGTTTTATCAATCAAAAGTGATTAGAAAAGTTTTTAATTGAGCAAACGAATGTGATTTAAATGCAGTGCATAGAGTATAAATATTTTCGATGAATTTTGCCAACTATTTAAAAAAGAGATTTCTGCCCTTTAATATACAATTTTAAAGAAGTATTAGAACAAGCAAAAGAAGTATGAATGTCTGAAAAATCTATTAAAGGTAATTTGTTGAATTGTTATGCTAGATAGGGAAAGCGAGTAAATTCCCACCTTCTGAGAGTAATTATAAAATAAATAATTGTATTATTTCTCAATTTCCGCGACATATACGTACTTGCAAGTATAAGTATTAATGATATAAAATGGGTAGTTCTAAATCTCGCCCGTATTCATGAAGCCCGAGTAAGCGACGAACACATAAAAACTATATCATTAACTGCTTCCATAGGTTTAATATCAAATATTTGATTACATTGCATAAAAGTAATAGATAGAAAATCTGGACGAAATATTTTTTCTATATTCAATTTAAAATTTTCAATATCCTATCTAAATAACTAAATTGCCTAAATAATTATGGGCAATCTGACTTTCATTGAATCAATATTACTGTCCAATGCTATTTGTAATTTCAATTTTGAATTTAGAAACTCATTGTCACTTGCTTCCTGACTTAATCACTATTATGAGACACTTGTTTTTCATCGGATAGATATTCAAACTCAGTATATTTTTTGTGCTTCCGTTTTTTAACAATTTGTCTTTACTTTTTTGGGTGTTACTTGTTACTCATTTTCTTAATTACAGTACAACAATTATAATAATGAATGAAGCTAATAACTCCTTGATAACTGCATCTAATATAGTTTAAGTTGAAAGTAGAACGAATTGGAATAGATCGAAGCGGATTAACCAAGAACTGCGAGTTAAGCTCATGCAGTGCAGCATGTAGTTTTGTACGGATTTATTGGTCAGTGTTTGAGCAGTAGCTCTAATTTATGGTAAACTAGTTAGTTAGTTAACTAGTTGACTAAAAAGTAGTCTATTCAGCAGTTTTATTGCTTAATTTTATTTCAGCAGATTGATAATTACTATTTGTTTTTTAAGATTTGATTAGATTAAAAAGGAAACTTGTTTAAACAAATTTTGTTAAAGACGTTTTTCAGGGATTAATAAGAATATGTTTAATATAATTTGAATAATAATATGAAATTGTAAGATTGTAAATTTGCTAGTTTTTCTAGCAGGATTTTTACACGAATTAAAAAATATATTTGTATAATATTTTAATGGTCATAAACTTATTGATTCAATGAAATAAATAAAAAAACTATTTACTATATACTTGGATATATACATGTATCCTGCTAGCATAATTTACAACCATCATTGGGTGCTGAGAGATGTAATTTTAATCCGTAATAATATTGATTGTATAATATTAATATTATGTTGCATTACTATTATAATTTATTAATACAATTTATAAATAGATTTTACGTCTGAATATTAAGTTAAATATATTTCTGATATGTCCTTGAAGGTTATTTTAAGAGCAACTTTAATTTTTTGTAAATCTTCTATCCAATTCAAATGTTTATGCGTTAGAATTATATAATTGCATAAGTATTTTATATATTGAGTAAATTTATTAAATCAGGAACGATAATAGAATATTTGTTTATATTATTAATTATACATTTTAAGCTTTTTTATAAGCTTTTCTGTTAAATATATAGATAAATACAACACAAACATGTTACGGTATCAAATGTTACATCTATTAAATTAATTTTTGTATGCTTTTAAATATTTAAAAGATACAATATCATAATAACCCAACACATTGACAACCGTCCATGCACATATTTATGGAAATACACAAAGTAGACCAGGAAATTAATAATTCCTAATAAATATTTAAATATTGAAATAATGTGAAAAAATACAATACAAAATATTTAGCCTGTAGGAATAGTAGAAAAATAATTTTTAGAAGTTTTTGCAATATTGCTGTCATATTATAATACAATTTAATTACTATCATTAATATCATAATTTAAAATTTTTTTTTTAAATTTTCAGTATACATTCCTATTTTAAAAATATTATGAATATAGAAAATGTTTTATATACATTTTCAATAAAATATCACTGAAATACTTTGAATTTCTATTGAGTACGCGACATGAACTTTGCAGGACCTGTAAGTTCAGTTTCAGCGCCATTTAATTTAGTGAAGCCTCTAGATCACTTGTTTATTCTGAATTTTGAGTAACAACCTACTTCTGACTTTCAAGACTACAGACGAACCAAGTATGTTAATTGATTGAGCAGAAAGATTCGGTGTTCAACTGCAACATATTTATGTATAATATATTCTGCTATAGTTTAACATACTTATAGTTTTTATATTATAAGGCATACATGTTCATGCATGATAATAGTACATTAAAAAACTGAAGTTTTATGCTAACTCAACTCAATATGCATAAATCGTTTAAAATAAAAGTTGTATACTTATACTAATTCATAATTTTTTAATCAATCAATTATGCATTAAAGGTAAATGCAATAAATAAAAATGCAGTTTTTCAATTAAAACAATAACAAATACATATATTTCTCGAAATGTGATACAGTTAGATTCATGTGTATTGAAAGTCTTTTTTGATTTAATTAATTTCTATGGGCTTAAATTTTCATATTAAATTACGCCTTGTATAACTGCTTATTTTATTTAGTTTTTTACATTGACCATTATTTTTCGCAAATAAAAATTTCTATTCGGCAATAATGATGTAATAAGAAGTGACGACATTCTGTATACATATTTTAAGTGAGTTTATTCTGTATTTATATATCTTTTTAATCCACTCTATTAATCATTGTATTATAACATTTTACTTTTAGATTATTCACTCGACAAATGTTGTTTATCTATATTTTAATTACTTTGCACTTAAGTTTATAAATCCATTTTCTTAAAACATTTTATTAAAACTTACTTCAATAGTATACCACTGTTTGCTTTGTTTTATATTGTATTTTATTTCGTGTGAAGTACTGTCTCTACAATTATTATTATTACTCATCTATGATCTGCTAATTTTTGTAATTATTTGTCACTCTCGCTACAATAATAATAATAATAATTAATCGCATTAATAATAATAATAGTAATAATAATTATTATAATAATTTCGTTTACTGCTTTCTTTTTCTTAAATCCTGTTTTTCTTTCATCAACTTCTATATATTACATTTTACAAAAAGAGAAATAAAAATTGAAGAATCGATCGATCGATCTCGAGGAACGCTTGCTCCTTTAATTTGGCATCTGAAAAATTTTGCTGACTGCAGAATTTTCGTTTTCAGAGTGCTGTGTCGATTATATCAACGATTTCGCACGAGTCTTTCTCTATAATACGCTTTTGCACATTTGTCCTCTTTCATTAAAAATAGGCATCCACACCTCATTTTCAACAATTTTTATATAAGTTTTTCTTCTATGTTCTCGAAAATATCTCGTTAATAAAAGCGTATTTCTTCTTCTTCGTGTTTTCCTTAATTTCATTAATAAGGCCTTCTATTAAAAAAAATATGAAAAAAGCATGAAATTTGAATGTAAGAAAAATCAAGTACTGTTAAAGCGGAGGCCGAAATTTGTTCTAAAATTACAGCAAGAATACTAAACTGCGCTGATTCCTTTCGTACGATATCGTCTCTATCTCTGTTAGTAATGGTTTTTACACGAATAATGCTTCATATTTCATCCTCTTGCCAATGAAGAAAAATAAAAATTATGTACATTGGAATAAAACTTTTTCGAGAAAAAAATCTACATTTCTTGTCTTCATATTTAAAGTGCTCACCGTGATCGCCGAACGAATCTTAGCTCAATATTGAGAAACAAAAATAAACATCTAAAAACTTAAAAAAAGAAGAAAAATAAAAAAAGAAGAAAATTGTTTATTTAATGTAAGAAGAAAAAGAGCAGTGCCGGTACCGAATGTCATTTATATTCGAACGCGATGCTCATTGTTTAAGAATATATATATATACATACATACATATATACATATGTATATATATATATATATATATATAATGTTTCTCATTTAACTTCTTCGTTTTCGGATGTATATTAAAATAATAGCTAATTAAAAATGTAAAAGAAATGTTAACGATGAAATGAAAAAAAATATAAGAAGAACATTTCGTGTGTTCACTACAGAATATACGTAAACATATACCGATTTTCAAGTTTTTTGCAAAAACTTTTTAATTAGCTAATATTAAAATAACAATTAATAGAATATAGTTATGTATGCGTGAATATACGTACATAGCTTCCGTTTCTTTCTTATTCCATATATATATATATAAAACAATGATTTCAAAGCTCTCTTACATAACTTGCATCTACTCTTTACAAAAGAATTTCTCTCTTTCTCTCTCTCTCTCTCTCTCTCTCTCTCTTTTCTTTATGAAAACAAATAGTATCATAGTTATTTTTAAATGTATTATACGAGAACATTTTCCGTGCAGTTGAGGTATCAACAGCTTTCTTGCTTCACGTATATCAAGCTTGTTTTTCCATTTGTTTTTCTTACCATATTAGTGTTATACTCTAAGGTATTTGTATTAATATTACAAAGAAGGCGATATACAAAAATGAGAGATGGTAGAATGGGCGAAAGATATATATTATCATTACATCAACGCAGTACAAAAAATAAAGAATCACAAAATCACTCGAATAAATGATTTTTTATTTTTTAGAAGAGAAGAGATCCTAACCCTTTTATACGCTGTAGTAAAAAACAACTAGAATCACTTGTATTATAACCTTCACCAACGCGTTCGTGTATTATGGTATTATTACACTATAGTATGAATAGACACTCGGGAGTTGTTGTAAAGCAGAAGAATAAATAACAGTAGACGCTCTCGTGCGCACAGTAGGCGTCCACCGTGATAAGAATGAAACTTTTCTTATTTTTAGGTGAATATATATATAATATATATATATGTATATATATTATATATGTAATTAAACGGTAACTTTAAACTTCAGTAAAAATCGATGTTCTTCGTCCTCTGTATTTTTATTAGTTTTAAAACCAAATAATTTTATAAAAAGAGCTTTAAAATTTTCAAAAATATGTAGTGCATAATTATTTACTGATTAATTAAATATTATTTGTTCTTATTTTCATTAATAATTATTTTTAATAGCTTTGATTACACGCAAAAATTATAAGGAACGAGAATTGAATACATATAATTGTTTTTGAACCTTATCCGATGTTAGCAGTTTAACAAGAATTTCTGTATCAACGTGAACCTAAAATGTATTTATTATTCTTTGCAATTTTTCGATAAATTTTAACAGAGATACAATGAGGCATAATTTATAAATGATATTTCTGATCATTATTAGAAACACCAGCAGATGAAGAGGATCGTTTAATACATTTCTGTTTCATTTATGTTTCTCTCTCAATAGCATATTCTATTTCATGATGTTTACCAACATTATAATATTATTTTAACGTTGTACATCAAGCAAAGATTCTAACCATGTACAACAATGCAACCTCCCGTACTTAAAGTACATACACATGCAATTGTCAAATTTTTTTCCCTAAAGATCTATACTCTTCTATCCGTGTTAATATTTTATTTATTTATCGTTACTCAAAGCTGATAGCTACTCAATATTTTTGCAATAATATAAATGTGTACTATTTAAGTATAAAATGGAATAAAATAATCAAAACTCGCTGATTAACAAAGTATTTATTACATATTGCATTATTTCCTTACAAAAATCCTAAGAAGGCCCTATGTGCGACAATAAACTGTGAGAAAAGTTGATTTTAATAATTTCTGTTGTGTAAACAAAAATCGATTGCAATGAAAAATAAATTGAATTCAATAAGTGAAATAAAAATGTAGTTTATGATTTTTTAAACAAAAAGTTAAATTAAAAATCTGGTTTAATTCATTAAATTAAAAAGTAAATCATTATATTTTACACATGTATATCTGTAGAAACTTCCTTAAATTTAATTATTTCTTTGCAGTTACATTAGGTCAAGTACGTTGGTATATTAATGCACAATAATGTCGGTATATAAGATCTTATATGGATAAGCGAGTCTTTAACGTAACCTAAATATAAATTTAGATTCCAATTAAAGCTCACATTAAAACTTATATTAATTTTCCTAATAAAATTTTTCATCTTGTATTTTAGCACGCTTGATGTCACGTTCAATTCAAAATTCATTAGAAATAACGTTTTTATTCACTAATATTAACAAAACACTTAATATACTTCGTATGCCAACAAAAAGAGACACCGGTATAAGAAAAAAATTTACAATTCGCTCACTTCAAACCTGCACGAGAGCTAGCCCAATTGTACATTGGTCAACAATGATTATAATTTCAGCTTCCGTTGAATTTGCACAGGAAATTGTCGTCGATAAAATCATTTTTTTCATTCGAAAATCATATTACTTCTGTTTATATGTATGATATTTCATAAACTCTCTCTCTCTTTTTTTCTCTCTCTATTTTCTCAGCATAAAGTTGTTATTTTTCATTGTTCATACTATCATTGCACATGATATATTAATATCAGAATCTTTATGTATTTATATTTTTATATATATGTATACTTTTGTCAAGTAATCTAACTATACATATAACTATGTACAATTTCTGGGTGTGGAGAGAAAAGGGATCATAAAGAAGAATATATATTTTTAGTGTTTAAGGAAAAAATAAAAATCAAATATAAAGAAAAACATACACAAAGATATGTTAAAAAATAAAATAAAATATCATAGCTTGCTCTTGATAACAGAACTAGAAGTTGCAGATAAATTTACTCTTTTGAAATTTCATGTTATGACAATTTATATATGATCAGTCTTTCATGTTTAGTTCACATAAAGGTAAGAAAGTAGCGCTTTTTATAATAAATTGTTATTGTAATATTATAATGTGTACAAAAAATCTGTACAAATATATGCATGCCGTAAAAAATCTTTTAAATATAAAGGTCAAAATCTTGCACGTTTTATTAAAAATTATGACGTTATCTCACAATATATAGTAACAAAATTATAGTAACAAACAGATTTTGTTTTTCTTAATATGCTTGACTTATTGATTATACCACAATTTATATATCAATCATATAGTCTTAAATACTAACAACAGCATAAAACATTATAGATCAAATTTAACGTAACAAACAAAAAAATCCATTTTCGTATTTGGATTTTGATTTCCTTTTAAGGAAACATTTCTTTCTTTAAGTTTAATTTATTTTTTGAAAGTCAAGCTTAACAATTTTATCGAGTCATATTTTTCTGCAAAATTTGTTCTGCGAGCTAAGCTCAAAAAATTACTAGAAATTTTGTCAAATGAATTTTATCATGCGCAAAGATGAAATCGGCGCAATCCATAAAATTCCGTAGACTTGCATGCGAATGAAAATAATTGATGCCGAAATGACACATGACGAATTATTTATAAATCTCTGAAAGTAAAACTTCTATTCTGAATAGAAAAGAATAGATGCATTTTCAAGGATTTATTCTCATGAATTTGAAGAAAGTGTTGGAACAAGGAGGCGCAGAAGGAAACTAAAATCTCGGAAAACGACGATCGTTGAGATGAGTTTGGGTTTTTTAAAGTCAAGCTCGATCTTTTCCGTGGAGCAATATGTTGCTCTATCCACCGAGGGACGAGGAGATGCTGGCGATGGGAACCACGTAACTAATTTCAGGTGACGAGGTCAATATTTCTGAAGACTGCTATTTTGTATCTGCCACTCTTCTATCGTCGTTAATGTTGGTAATGATTCCTTTCGTGTTGAGAGAGATATCGCGTGTGTACGTAAGTGAGTGTCTGTAAGTGTGTGCGACATGCCGACATATATATATATAAATATATATATGTGTATATATATATATATATATATATATATATATATATATATATATATATAATGCTCCATTTTCATCATTCGTGTTACATGTATAAATTCATCACTCGGGGGCTTGGTTTTGAGTTGTCCGGAGAGAATGGGAGAAGCGAGGAAGTGCTGTCCACGAGGCGGCCCCGGTTACACGTCCGTGTACTTGCTCAATTTGTCGCGTAGCAGCATATTTTCGTTCTTTAACCGATCCAGTTCCTGTCGTAGGCCCATGTTCTGTACAAACAATTAATGAACAAATAATTGTTAGTCAACAATACTATCATTAATTTTGAAAAAAAATGTGATTTACTCAGTGAATTACATTTTATAAAATAGACTAAATTGAAATCATGTGTAACTGTCAATATTTAGCATAAATAAATATATATTTAAGAATTATTTATTCATTATTAAATCATTACATTAATGAATTTTTTTATCAATGATTATTATCATAAACATTTAACATTAAAAATTAAATAAAATGGATAAATAATTAATTAAAATACTATACTAATTGCAAAGATAAGGTTTGTAACTGTTATCTAATATCATTATTGAACTAATAAACATTTATTTCGATTTGTCTAAAATTTAATGTAATACCGTCGTCATTACTTTACTTTACATTTCAAGACTATACAGATTCTTATAATGTCAATAGTTACAATAAATATATTAATCGGTAATTAAGAGTTCGCTGTCATTTCAATGATAATGAATAATTGGTTGTTAGAAGATGTGGTTAAGAAAATACTTTACCTCTTTTTCAAGGAAGCCGGCTCGAAGGGCTATCTGGTTCTCCTTCATGCGACGTGCATCCCTCGAACGTTTGGCTGCCATGTTATTCTTTCTACGACGGGCCCAGTATTTGTCATCTTTTAGATCATCGGGCACGAACTGCAACACCAGTAAATCCAATTAGATTGATAACTAATAATGTCAAAATTGGTGGTTTTGCTTAAAACTAGACTAAAATATACATGGATATATTAATGATTAATTATATACAGATGTGCATGTATAAAAGAAAAAACTGTTATGTTCCAGTTTGGGTCCTTTTTTATTTATTATGCCTTACTTTATTACTTTCAGAAGCACTGTTAGGGTTTTAAAATTTATCATTACTTAGAACAAAATAGTTCAAATATATATGTATTTACTAGGTACACCTGGATCAGTTGGTTCGATAATGACTTAAACTTGATAATTATTAATATATTAAAATTTGTGAAACTATAAATGATACATTATGAAATTTACCTTTAATTTCTTAAACTTTAAATTAAGTTACATTTACTTGCTACTTGAAATAACTATCTTCTCTTACTTCGCGACAGAATCAGCTTACTATTTTTTATAAATTCATCTCAGGAATTATATAAAAAAAATGTAAATAATTACACTAAAATTGGGTACTTTGAAATAACTTTGATCTAAATTCGTATATTTTTTAATGATTTGCAATACATCTTTAAAAATAAACTGATAAGAATAAAAAACTTGTAGAGACTGTAAATGACATATAGCGGGGAGGTAGGTAGTCTTACCTGTTTTCGCGACTTCTTGATCATCGGTTGGGGCTTGAGTTCCTCGTCAGAGAAGGCCCGTGTCCGCGGGTCGAAATCTCGTCCCGATGAGGCCATCGAGAGCGCTACAAGAGACAAGCCATATTGTATTCGTGACGAGTCTCCCGAGTCTGGCGGCGCGGCACCATACGCAGGAATTCGTAACGACTTAATGTTAGTGTGTTTGTGTACGTAAGTGTGTCTCGCATGTACAATATTAGCATTCACCTTCGATGATGATTGTCGCTAATTCTCAGCAATGAGCTACCCCTCGCTTCACAATTCCATAGTAACAATAAATTGGTATTTTATTCAAGTATTTACCGAATAGTGCTATTCATTAATTATTTTTAGCTTTGTGCAACTCCATATTTACAAAAGGTCAATTAAATATTTTGAATAAAATTGTAAAACGAGAATCAATTGAATTTTGCACCCTCTGCAAATGTTTCATTAATAGTTTGTCAAATTAATTCGCTATAATTTAAAAGTAATGAATTTCGTGTTACTATTCGACAAATTTTACTAATCTTCATCTTTTTTTCTTTGAACTAATGCCGTATTTCCATTTTAAAAAACATTTGTTATCAAAATTACATATACAAGTTTTAAACTTTTAAGCGTATCAAAAACTATTCTTTACATATAATTAAGATGCTGTACATATTACAATAATACACATTTTATAATTGTAATACTGTATATTATCACACTAATAATATATTTTCATATAACATTTTAATTAATGTAAGAAAATCAAAATATTTAAAATAATTAAGGGCTAGGCAAATAAAACAATAAATAGTCGATTTAGCATTCAATGTACAAATATTGGTGTCATGACTGTCAGAGATTATATAAAAGTAAAGAAAGCAAACTTTCAAATACTTTTATACATATGATATTAATGTATTTCAATATTTTCCATGAATTATGAATAATCAGCTTTTAAGTAACATGTTATTGAAAACAAAGATTTTTTAACCCAAATTTTTTGAAAACAAGATATTTTATACTTGAACTTGTCCAAAAGAGTACATTTCGAATTTATAATTTATTAATCTCAAACGTTTACGAACGTGATTAGTGTAAGCCATTGCAGAGTAAGCTCAAAATATGACGAGATTCCCATTGGTTAAGAAAGTACATTGCCAATCATCATCGTGTGAATCATTTATTATAGTTAGCTCAATGCGGCGCAAGGAAAGGTCTGCACAAACGCAAGAGCTGGAACAGCGATGAAAAAGAAGTGTAACTCACTGGAGTCGGCCGGTGAGGGTGGGTTGAGGGTGTCTGGCGAACAGCACTCGCTGGGCGAGGGCGAACGCTCGCGCTTGGTTACAGGCTCAAGGTGGAGGCTGGCGGGTCCCTGCTGGTGGCCTCCTGGACCGCCCCCGCCTCCACCCCCCGTCGCCTCGCCGCTTCCTAGTTTATGGAGCTGGCTGGCCTGCATGGCGGCCGCTCCGCCACCGCCGCCGCCTCCGGCCACCCCATCCACGGGGATTCCGTTCTCCGACAGAAACTCGTCCAGGTCGACATACTGCGTCGGGCAAACAATTTCCTCCTTTATCAACATTCTACTACCCTCGCGCTCCTTTACTTTCTTTCTATTAATTCTATCAACCTTCCGATGTTCCGAGGTTTCCGACTCGGCCCTTTCTGTAACTTTGTGGCCCATTTGTAAACCATCTGTACTCCTGCAGCAAGCCGTGCCAAATCAATCGAATTGATTACTGTCTATCCGACAAGGCTTACGAAAATTGAAGGCAGCCGAATACTTCAACTCATTGATTCGAATATCATTATAGAAATTTAAAAACATTAAAATTCTAATTTTTAAATTTCATTGTAAGCCAACTAATTAATTCGGAAATTAATAAAAAATGCTACGATGCGACGATAATAAAAAGTAGAAATAAAAAATGAGCTTTTACTACAGTTTCCCTAAAAATCAGTGAAATAATATAAATGAAAACTCACCTGACAAGACTTTTTACACCGAAATTACCAATGTTACATTGTATATGTGTAATTATTATGTGTAAATTTTGTAACTTGTGGTAATCATTATAACAAAATTATATGGAAAAACTCATGTTTTATTACTTAAAAATTGTTTAAAAAAATAATATATTCTTTCATTACACTTCCGAAATTATTAACCAAAATTAAATGAAATGTTTATCTAATAAATGTGCGATTTTTTCCCGAAAAATTTAATATAACAATGAGAAAAAATTGTTTAGAAATGATTTGATGCCTGCACCTTGAAATAGAAACGTTAAGATTTTGCTTTAAAGTTAATAAATATTATGTTACTCACATTTTATATTACAGCAGACCAAAATAGAAAAATATTTTTTAATTTAAATAGATTTCTCGGTAAAATATTCAAGTGATTATACTATTTTCGGTTAATATGAATTATGGAGATGCATGCAACATTTGATTTTTTTAAATGTCAAGATAATTTTGACCCAAACAATGAATAAAACAATAAGAGAAGTAGTTGCATTTTAATTAAATAAGTATATCGATAATTGAATTTTTGAAAAATCACGTTATCAGGTGGCCAATGAGAGCTTCGACCTCTCTGAAATTAAGGTTTTTCTCACTGGACATATACTAAGATTGCAGTGACAGTTTTCCCACACGACTCAGTCCAGTATAAAATCATTGCAATATTTCGATTAAGTGAAGGTACTCGAGACCGGCAGCATTCATAATACCGAGACAAGGGATAAAGTGGATGTACGGCCTTTAATTATCAGCGATTAGCTTGACAGCTCGTGAAAAGCGGGATTTTCGAAAACGGTTCCAAGGCCGCGTGGTGGATGGCCGCCGTGGCCGGGGCGCCGTTTCCGCCTGTCGGGCGCTTTTTGTCGCAACTTTTATCGCTTTTCCCGCTCTCTTCTTTCGCCGCGTTCTCGGAAGCAGCGAGGTGCCCGTGTGACAGTTTTTTCCACGCTACGGTAAACCGGCTTTTTGTCGCGCGCGCCCGCGCTTTTATTGCAATCGAATTGCCGGCCGGCGTAAGGAGACCACGGGGTAAATAGGTTTAGCGCCTCCTCTCAAGCCTTCTCCTCTGTCACGCGGTCGAGGGTCGCTGCTTGGCTGTCGTCGAGCGATCCAACAGGCACTGTGCGCGTATGTCAGAGGACCTTCACCCAAAGGTGCCTGGGAACTGGGCTGCGGGTGGGGCCGTCCTTGGGAGCCACGGGGGTTTGACGCGAGACGCCCTATCAACGCCGCGAGGCGATGTCGGCTTTTTCTATTTTCGTCAGCGGCGCGAGCGCGACGGCCTGGAAAAAGTCAAGGTCGAGGAAGTCTCTAGCGCGTGCGCGACTCGCTCACCGGGAAAAAAGCGCAATCTCCCGATAGTTGACGCGCAATACCAATAGCTCGATGCGAATCGCGCCTCGCTCAGCGGTCTCGCCCTCCCCTTGCCGCGGTCTCCTCCGAGCGGAGCCTCTCGCGCACGCGCCCGCCGTCTCTTTGTACCCCCACTGCCGGCCCGGCAAAAAGCCACGCATTGTCTTTTCCAGGATTTAATGAAAAGCTTCTTGTCTCGCGCACCGCTACTTTGCTCGAGGAATGGTACAAGTTAGCTAACAAGCTGCTTCTTTCGAACTGCCGCGATCGTTGCCGCTCACTAACATTATTTATAAAATGCCGGCAAATCCATTTTTCTGAGCGCATTACCCAAACTTTGACTCTTTCATTGCAGTAAAGTATCTCATTATTCTACTAGATTTTTATCACTTTGTATATATGATAAAACTACGAGTTTACAAGTGCATACGAATTCTTTATCAAAACGTTAAGCGTGGCGATAGACTTGTATAGTTAAAGCTTGCACCTTTGCATAGCTTTTGTTTTTGGTAGAATGCCACGATAAGTTCTTATAATTTATTTTGTGTGTCCGAATAGATTTAAGAAATAAACATTGTTAGTTTTTTGCCAGACTTTTAGTACCTTTTCACTGAAAATAACTCCTCAAGTAGAATGAGTCAGGCACTGCGAGACGCGAAGATTTACTACTTTTGAATGGATTTCTTGTAACCTTTAACGTACACTTGATTGTTTACTGTTTATTCATTACATTCTAAAAACTGCAGTCCATTTCAGAAAGGTAATTAAAAATATTATTTTTCTTTAACTGCTGTTTTTAATGCACAAAAATTCTATCTATAATATTTGCCATTAAATTGTGTTTATTTTCAAACATCCTGCATTTTACGGAGAAGCATGTTATACTTAAATTAAGAAGGGATATTTGAAAAATGTTAATAATTCACTAAAATTTTTCTCAATTTCCCAAAATCTTAATAAGAAAGGGGGAAAACGCATCAAAAGTCTTACTTCTAGCTGTTTTTTATGATAAATGATTTAAATGTTGAAACTAGAATGACAAATTGTTTAGAAATGATTTAAAAGGCTCATTGCCGATGCATGATATGATTTTGTCACTGGTAGTTACACTGGTGTCACTGGTAGTACTTAGAAAATGATTGAAAGTTATCTATCTGACCATTTTGCACTATAGGAAGACTAAAGACAATATAGATATACATGTTTTGATTAAATAATAATTTAACGATATTGTAGAAAATAAGAATGACTATGAAACTGGCATCTATGATCGAGATCACGAAACACACGTAAGGTCTCTCTCGGAGCAATATTTTCCTTGTTTAGTTTCGATATTCGAATTTACTGCCTTAGAAATTAGTGTACCCAATGGATGAAACAGAAGCTA
This sequence comes from Sycophaga agraensis, assembly GCA_018906755.1. Taxonomy (NCBI): domain Eukaryota; kingdom Metazoa; phylum Arthropoda; class Insecta; order Hymenoptera; family Pteromalidae; genus Sycophaga; species Sycophaga agraensis. Next base: position 358,523 of record JACCIE010000028.1, read on the forward strand.
GTGGTATCAAGAGTTGGGGCCCATTCACTCGCTGACAAATGGATAGCAAAGGGAAAGACAATAGTAGAGATCTCGGGGTGGAAAAGCCAAAGGAGGCTGGAAGCGTGAGGTGAATATTTCTTGGGCAGGCCACCGAAATTCCTGGATCTTTGTACGGGGCTTCGGGCAGGCCGCGAGCGAGCGCTGAGGAGAAAGTCGCCGCGCGGCCGAGAGAAAGGTGGCGGCGGCGCGGCGGCGACCGCAGATTATCGGCAGATTTACGCGTCACGCTCGCCTCGAGGTTGGCTGCGGCGCGCGCGCGCCAGACGAGGAGAGACCGAGGAAGCGGCCGGCCCAGGCTGCCGAGGAGGTGGAAGAGGCGGAGGCTCGAGTGGGGAAAAATCCCGGGGCGCGCACCAACGAAAACCTTCCGCAAACTTCCTCGTTCGCCGAGGCATGACGCTGCGCGGAGAAAGTGACCGCGCGAGCGGCCGACCGAGCGAGCGAGCGCTGCCCCCGGGCGATGGCTTTCCGCTTTCGTTCGCCAGCTCCGCCGCTGCGCCAACTCGCTCTTTCTCTTGGCCTGCAAGACCAAAGTTCCTCCTGCTCCTTTGCTTCTTCTCCACCCGAATCTTCCCTTGCCCTAGCAGCCGATTGCCCCTTCATAGGGCCGCCCAATCATCTTTTCTATCCTTATTTTCCTCTTGCGCTAACGCAAGGACACCTCAGCGCACTTTTTACAGATATTCAAAGAGTAGCAGTTATGGGATAGAAATTACTCGCCGCCTTGCAAACTCAATTAATTAACTTAAGGACCATTTCGCTTTTAATCTGCCTACTGTCTTTCAATCCCAAGTTTTATTAAAGAGGATGTTAAAGTCGTCTATGAACCAATTTAGAGTTTGTCGATGTCTAACAGAAAGTTTTTAGGTCATTGCACTCTCTGCATAGCGTCGGGATATTATTGCGCTCGCTAAAGAATGTCATTTCATCTAGCTGCTTAGCTTAGCTTCTTTTACAACTACCAGTTATTTTCCAAATAAATATCGTACAATACTAACTTTTAAGATCTACAAATGTTGCATTCATCTCTCTTTACGTAATTTAGATGCAAAAATAATGTCTACCCAATTATTACACACATCAATATTTCTACAGTGTTCAAGATTTTCTCTTTTTAATTTTATTATATTTATTTTACATGTAGGCGTATAGAATTCCATTACAGCCTTTGAGAGGTTAATAATTTAAAGTAAAAAACAAATTTTGTTAAAAAGTAAAGCATGCTTAACGGATATTTGTATAATATACTGCAATAATTTATATATTAATCTTTAATGTAATAAAAATATGTTATTTTCAACTCTCTAAAACTAATTAAATGCTTTCATACAAAAAACCAATGATATCATGCACATGTTCAATTTGCTTAAATATGATTATCGATTTTTCATAATTTCCAATTACATCAAGTTAGAAACCAAAAATGTAAAAACCCAAATGTTTTGTTTCGAAAACGGATGCAGATTTTTTTAACGTGTCGATAAATATTAGTAGAAGTTATGTTATGTGCTCTTTTTTATTTTTGAGAAATAACTTAATTTGTGTTTGGTGTAAAATCTATAATTATGGAATTCGTCGATAAACTTTATTTCGTAATATTTATAATTAACGAAAATGTAAATTAATAACCCGTATCGTACTTATTTAGCTAAATACCGAGATTATCTGTAATACATTGATAAATATTTTAATACTTCAATCGAAAAACTCTCTATTTGTTACAGGAGTAAATTGATGTAGATACAATTCCATTAAATCGCGGTAATAACATGTATAAATTACACCGAATAATAAATATTAATGCTTATGAAAAATGCAATTGTTTTATTGATGAAAATAAATTATACACCGGGTAAAAAAAATTGTAAAAAGCAATTGATAGCAATGTCTTTTCTCGCGCTTTTAATATATTATATTTAGTTCGTAGATCTAGGAGCACGAAAAAAAAAGAAAAAGAAGAAAAAGAATCCAGTCAATATGGAACCAGAAAAGATGCAGGTATTGTCAATCAAACAAAATGGATAAAAGATTGCCCAAAGTTGACTTTGAAAGGAAATAAGAGAAGTAAAAATAAACAGAAAAGACATTCTCTTTGCAAAAATAATGTATTCCTCTGCAAGCGTCTCTTTCGAGGCTTACCGTCTCGCGTCTGTACATACATGGTTCAATACCTTCAGGTCGGCATCGTACGGTAATGTCTTGTCCCAGAGATTGGGACCGAGGAACGCGGCCTGGGCCTCGACGTTGCCCCAGAGCTCGCCATCCGCGTCTTTTTTCTCATCCGGGCCATCTTTTCCTTGTTTTCCTGTAATAATAAATATTAAATATTTAAGATTAATTAATTATAGAACAAGTGGATAATAACTAAAATGAAACAAAAGAGCAAAGTATTTTGTATAATCAGTGACAGTATTTAGCTAAGAACGGAATACAGAAGTGGTTACAGAGTAAGTTATTCTGGTAAGATTGGACATTGCAAAATTTGTCAAAAGATAATTTTCGTCTTTCATTTACTCTCTGAATATGCTGATTATTTTAGATTTTTTACGCTACCAGACGCTACAAAAATAGATGATTTCTTTATCTCGTTTTTTCATCATAGAGCACAAAAAATCTCATAGACTTACGAGCATCTGTTGTGCTTCGTTTCCTATCGTTGTTTATTCCATTTGAACGTTTTTTCGCGCATTATAGATATTTATTATTTGCGCAAACTCGCATTATCGCCTTGTTACTTTGTATTGCATATCAAACATCTGAATCATGCTGGCAGTCACTTGATAGAAACGATGTAAAGACATTCAACAACATTTTGATATATCAATCTAAATTTTGAGAGCGTATCTGATTTAGCTCTTCAATTCATATGTAGAGCTAATAATAAACAACATAAAACAGCAACAAGCAGAAACGGATAAGTATCGTCGGTAGTATCGCTTATTGATTTCGGTACAGCCATATTATATCTTAAGGCTTTGCTAAAAACCACTAGGGCTTTCAGTTTAGACCAAAAACGAGTGACGGGAGTGAAACTAGTTCACAATGAGCACGTGCTTCATCCTAGGATCGAGGAAGTATGATTCGGTGGGGCTCGGAGGTCAGGAAGGGAGGCGTATGTGGGACGCCGCCTGGTATATAGCGTTATTTTTGGGCAGCGGCGCGGGAGCGCACAGCGAAGGTCAGGAGCAGTGGACCCGACCCTCCTCCCGTTCCCTGGCGGCTTTTTTTTCTCCCGAGAACGAGAAAGAGAGCGAGAGAGGAGAGATGATTTAGGAGCTCGCGAGTGGCCTGACCTCGAATCTCGAGTTGGTGCGGCCTGGACATTTTTGCGTGCCGCCATCTCTTGATCAGCCCGCGCGGCTTTTACACAGGTGGGAGTGATTCCTCATTGGGAATCCGCAATATCGGGGTGTCAGGGGGAGAGCAACCTCTTTAGCGGCACGCGATCGCCTCGCCAGCTCCGTGATGGATTCCTCACGGTAAAAGGATAATGGCGGGCCATTTGCCAGGAAGACGGGCATAAAGACATTTCATAACGCTTTGGAATTACAGGCGCCCTCGGGAATTCGAACGCGGACGCCCTTGTGTGTATGATGCCTCGGTTTTGCGGCAACGCGTTAAGTATGCCTGCTGAATCGGCTATAGCTTTCTGTAATCCGTATGATTATCCCTAATTGACGAGAAGAGCCTCCACTTCTTTTCAAGTTCAAATAGCTCATGGATATTATTGGCGATCGAGGCGCTTAATTATACCAACCAAATTATAAACTATACTATTATCAAAGGCGCGCTCAATCAATAGATATTTAAAACAAGTAAATCCAATTAAACAAATTGATTATCCACGATTTTCGTTATCAATGCCATTTTCAATACTGTTGTATCAAAAGTGAAAAATAATGACTTAGACGATTCAGTAGTAGCGAGACGCAATCAGTCGGCAATCAAGTGAACGTGGCACTTTATCTTTGTAGGTTACTATAACGATGTACCGCGAATTACCGTGGTAAGCATAAACTAAGCCGTGTGTAATTATCCTGGCTCGAACTCCTTTTAATAATGAGCCAAGAGAGAAAGAGACTCAAGGTAAAGCAGCAAGAGAGAGGGTAGAAGAGCGAGAGGGAGAACGATCATCGGACCGTCGATCAAGAGGTCACAGGATCCGCAGAGCTGAAGAGCAACGCGGCCTCCCGATCGGCCCGTTGGCCCACCGAACGCCAGGCGCATTTCCCAGAAAGGGAGGGCTTCAGCGAAGTGATCACCGTCCGCTTATCCGCGGTTGCGCTATGTGGCACCACGAGGCCATCAAAGCTACTGGCTTTCCGTTTCGTTGCGAAAGTGAACGCGGCGGCGTCGCCGCTTCCTCGTCACTAGTTAGGAGGTCTGTTTTCGACTTCCCGGGGACAGTTCCAGTCTCTCGAGGCCAGAAATTGTTTTTAATCGATGAACGATGCCTGTATCTGATAGGACTAGCGCTACAGGCTTGGGGCGCGGTTTAGTCAATAAATATATAGCCGATTGTATAGTACATTCGACGTCGAGCAGCTCGTAGGAGCGGATCGAGATCCGCGCCGCCGATTATCTCGGCCGCCGGGATTCTCGGGGATAATTATACGATTTTGCAAAGCGACATGGGTGATTAGCGTGGCGCGGTACTGCTCTGAATCACTGTCGACATCCTCCGCCACTGCATCGGTCCACCTCGCTAGCAAATGAATAATTAATTACCCCCTCGTGCAACGTCGGCGTATGTACCGGTCGAGATCGGCGCTTCGGTCCGATCGCAGATAAGGAGGCTCTCGTTGAATCTCTGTCCCGAGTCGCGCGAATGTCCCTCTCCTCGCCGCACAACAAACAATTTTGTAAAAATCGACCGAGAAAACCACGGAGAAACGTGATATACCTACTGACTCTTAGGTCCTTACGTAACCGATCTTACTCCGCGGACGCCGATGGTCGACAGGAAAAATGCCTGTACACACTGTCCAGGAAGTACCGGCAGCCCCCCCCCCCCCTCGGGTGCGAATCAGTGAGGGTCGCTGCGATGTTTCTTTCTCCTTTGACGGCGCCGAAAAAAGTGTCCTCAGTGCTGGGCTCGACTCCTTGATCGTGAATCACAGTGTTGCCGCGACAAAGTCAAGGCCGCGGACGCCGGAGGCGGCGCGTGTGGCCGTCCCGGGCCGCTCCGCTGAAAAAGCCCCGCGGAAAAAGCGAGATAAAGCGCGCGGCGAATCGACAATGGCCGGTGACTGGCCTAGCGGTACAGCACGAGCCAGAAAAAGGACGCCCGCATCCTTGGCCCGGCTCCCACCCCCCGAGAAGATGGCCGCCGCGGAAGCCCACGGGAGCCGTCCCCACCGGCCCGCGTGGCTTTGTCCCACCGCGGATAATTAACAGTTATTAGAGTCGCGAACAAGACAATGAACAATGCTAGCCTAGCCGAGCGCCCCACTACGGCTCTAACTGGACTTTCCTCAGCGCGCCCCCCGGAAGCTGTCCGCGCCGTCCAAGGCCGTTGCCCGACCATCCGCGCCGCCCGCCGATATTTTCCGGCTACAGCCTTCGTTGCCCACCTTTCGGCCCGCGAGCTTTTTCCGAGCCGCTGCCGGGTCACGTGCCCGGAAATCATTTGTCCCTTTCGCCCTGCCTGTTCACTCATTTATTCACGCTTTTTTCCCGCTGCCCGAAATCATTTCGATTCGTACATACTATTGTCGTAGATAATAATGGTACCTACGTATCAGATAAATTAATAATATGACTGTTTAAAATTGTAAAGTAAAATTGTCTTCGCATCCTGGGCATACATTCTTTCAGTGTATGAACTGCACTGTGGTTCGAATTCAAAAAGAACCGCTCAAATAATAACCAATTAGCCGTTGAATGTGCAGTAACAGTTAGCTACCTACGTCATCGTGTCATCAGTCCAAACACATAACTGCTCAATTCGATTGATCTTCTCCTCCAGCTGTACAACCACTAAAACGTGTTGTAGCCTTCGAAACATCAGTAACCATTATATTCGCAAACGACACGTTTTACAAGAAATAATGAAGTATAATAACTGCATTATTCTCATATACGTGCAATTGATGAAGTGAAACGACTACTAATTGAAATACTTTTTACCTAGGCTAAATCAACGTACATGTACTTTTTTTCAAGACACACTTTTTCCAATTCTTGCAATATACTTTATGATAAATAAAGATTTACAATCTCTTGAGATAATAGTTTCTATGATTTTCTCCACATTTTATACCTAAGATTTTGAATTTTTACAAATGTTAGTACGTATACTACTGTCGAATGAATAGGAAAAGTGAATCTTTAATGATTTAAGCGAGGCTCGTCTTCTGTAGTATATAATTGAAATAATTATTCTCTTCGGTTGTGCTTTTCTTCACACATTCGAGAATTCAAGGACTTGTAACGGTACTGATTATATCAACTTGAAATTCTCTTTTTTTTTAATTGCTACATATCGTATGCGACTATCGGAATGTTGGAAAATTGCGCGATTCTCGAGATTTTCGCACACTGTTGAAGAATTAATACACATTTCAACTACTGTTTTCGAATAGAACAGTCATTATTTTGAAATAATAAGTGCTTCAACGTTACAATAATTGACATATTAATGTCTATAGATTTTTATTAAATATAATGCGTAAATCTGTTTTCCACTACTACTACATCGCATCGACTGTAATAACAAAATATTAAGCAGATTATCACAGTTTTTATTCAGCAGTCGATTAATTACAGTGCGACAGTTACGACCAATAATTCGCAGAGAATGATTTGTATGGATAGATTGAGCGTCCTTAACGGTTAATTAATTAAGGTTCATTTGCAGCAATCCGTACTGAATTATTTTTTAGCAATCAAACGTACGGATAATTTATAACTAATTTTTATAAACTGCAATTAGCTATAGGTGTTGAGGATACAGTTTCAAATGAGGGGAAAAAATAATGAAAAAACAAATGTTCGAAAGCAAGTGCAAATCACTATTTGCATAATTGAAAAAAATAATTGTTTAGCGCGTTAAGGCTGCAGTGCGGTATATGTAATGTAAAGTAATCGTCGCTTCTATTTAATTTATGATTTCATTATTATTATTTTCCGCATTGTCTCACAATTGTGCTACAGCAAGAAGGACAGCTTGACGCGCAGGCAGTTTTTGGATTAATCGGAGCTAGAGTCGGCAGTCGGTGTCCCAGACGTGGCCCTCAGGAGTCGCGGACGCGTAGGAAGCGCCAGGGTAGGTGGATCGGACCTCGTCCGCGCTGCAAGTAGGCGCGTGTCAACGACTGGGTCGCGCAGGCCGCTCGGCTGCGTAGGCTCGAGCGCTCGCGTGTGCGCGGCCTTGAACTAAATTACAATGGCCGGGTGGCGGCCGCTTGTTTAGATGTTTAGCCAGCGCGACTGGCCTGCGCACAATGCCGACGCTGGTGTGTGCGGCGCGCCGGGCCCACAGCTCGTCGAGCATCCGCTCCATTTTCCTGAGCGGCTCCGCGACTCTCCCTCTCGGCGCGCCTGGACGCGACGATGCGGCTTTTCCCGCCGCACGGATCACCCGCGAATCTCGGCACGCCGGCTTCTGCGGTAAACACATAGCGTTCCGCTGATGCGCGCTCGTCCTTAAGCCCCCGGCCACCTGTCGCCCACCTTTATACCTAGTCATCATTACATTCGAGCTTTGCGAAATACCATCATTACACTTAATTACAACTTCTATTAAGCCTTCATCCTCATTTTTGACCAAAGGATTTTCTGCTATCGCCAAATGTCTAATTAGTCGCCGAGTTCACGCAGCCACGCTGGACGCTTTTAGAATGATGCCCTCGTTGAAAAATAACCAGTTTTACTGGTTACCGCCGCGTCTATTTACTGCTCTCTCAAATAAATTCTAATTACCCGTAAAAGCAATAAAAACATCCAAGAGCGTTACCATATGTTGAAACTTAGAATGGCTAATGCATGAACCTTCATTATTTTTTTTAATTAAGAATGCCAATCTTTAAAATCTGATTAATTTTTTCTATAAACTCATGCCTGACATTTTCTTAATATTCCGCTAGGATGCAGTACGCCTTCCTTAGACATTGTATTGCCACGTGACGGTTTGTCCTTGAAATACGTTTTATAATAGCAGTTTCAAATAGCCACTATTAATCTTCGTAGATTTCCAAGGAACACGGAAGAAAAGTATAATCTCGTTAATGAAATTTAATTCTTACTCCGCGGAAAAATTGCAAAAAATCCGTTAATGTTAGTTGTTGTCTCGGCTTTTACAGAAAAATACGCATCCACGTTAGCCTCTGAAAATTGAAGTAGATAACACTAACCTAGCCAGACGCGCGTGCCATTACTCATTTCGTACCCTTCTACGTATTTCATTTTATAAATACTTCTAACAGTATCAATTATGACCAACTGGCAAACTGATAATTCATAGTACTTCGATACAATTTGATTTTATTTTGCGAATCTGTCGAATTGATAATTGATTGTGAATAGCCGATTACTCATTACGTAATCATCTCGACTTGTATTAACCGATTTTTCGGATCCGTATCCACAGGCTATGCACGTGCATTTCACCCAACACTTACTGATACGAGAAAATTTTATTTTCAAGTACTGCCTGCTTTTCGTTCCTGGCTACTTTGCGCGGACTCATAAGCAAGACTCAGCGATTTCTTCGATTTTTCTCGATGTAACTATGCGCTCCTATCGAATGTTCGTTAAGCCCGAACACTAGTTTTTCAGCTCTGCCTACACCTGTACCGGGAGTACATAATGACGTTTCAGAAAATCAGATGCGGTGATAAAAATGTTCAGTCGATCTGTCTCCCGTTCTCCCTCTTGATGGCCGCATTGTCTCGCATGCCCTTGATCCGCGCGCTCGTAATAAAAAATACCGTATATTAAGCCTTCTATCATTTTATTCAAAGTGATATGCATATAAATACCAGAGTTTCCCATTGATGTACTTATTGTCCGCGGTTCAAGTGCGGAAAATGCCTTTCCCACGAGCCCCCGGCGATAAAAAATCAGCGCGATTATCTACCCTGACGGCGAATATACTTTGTCACGGCAAGCGGTGTTCCACCAACACCCGTGGCCTCGGCGCCACGTGTCAAGGGGCAACATTGGAGATTTTAAAGTTGGGATCCGCGTCGCCGCAATAAGGCGGATCAGAAATCTGTCGAAGTGTCAAGAGACGTGGGCTCGGTTTAAAATAGTCGCCTCGGAAGACGCGCCCAGGGTTTCAAGGACGGAGGAAATGATCGGCCGTCGAATGGAGCCGGTAGAACCGCAGCCGCAGCCTACGATCTTTTCTCGTAGATTGGGCGTCTTCTATTTTCGCGGCTCTGCGCAAAAAGAGAAAAGCGGGTAGAGCTTTGGAAAACCCTTTAGAGTGACTCCTTTTTTTCCCACTGTCCATCGTTACCTCCCGCGTTTTCCCAATATCCGTATTTATAGTTCTTGTATGACGTTTGGAAGTTGCGAAGTGACGATTGGAGAACCTTGTAACGGTACGAATTCAGCCCGTAAGTGTCTCCAAGGCAGTCAAACTAAGCACTTTGTTTTTTAATACAGAATAACGTGTCTTATACGCTCATTGAAAGGTTTTGACTGCGCGATAAGTGTTTATCTTTATGTCATACTTAAACATTATATTTCTACTCAGAAATTGCAAGTTTTTTATAGGACTAATCTTGTATCGAAAATGTAAAATGTAATGATATATTCTCCCAAATAAGTAAAGTGACTAATATAATTCTTATTTAATATAATATTTATTAATTCTTAAGATTAATTCTAAGGATTAATTTTTACATTTTATGTTTTTATATACTAACAATTTCGATTTCTTTAAACTTGTTTAAACTTGACAAAGTAACGAAGAAAGTATATCTTCAATGTAGCTAATGTCACTGGTGTCTTGAATAATATTGTAAAATATGGAGCTTTGAAAATATGCTCCGCTCTAAGGTGTGTCTAAAAGTTCCTCGTAAATCTTAGTTAGAACATGTTACTATAAAACTAACCTACGATGAACATTCCACAAACGGTAATGTTTAGCACAAAATAAAGTAATAAAGTAATTAAACCGTTAGAGAGTTTGGCGCTTAAATTTGAATTACCCGCTACATAAAAAATATTAATAAACATGTATAATCATGCTCTGTCTACAGCGGTAGACATCTCACTTAGTTAGATACATTTAATAAAATGCACCCTTATTATGGAGAAAGCACACGGGAAGATCTACATCAATTAGAAATAGCAAAAAAGATAATGCGTTAAATTGAAATAGGTATCTCAAAATTCAATCACATCGTTAATTGAAATAACTTTGAAAGAAATAACGTTTTCATTGAAGTTACCATGATAATTTTGGAACAAAAAGGATTCGCAAAGTTTAGCACGGTTGATTTGAATGCGGTAAGAAGCCTGTACCTTAACAAAACAAAATAAACGTTCCGAAATAGTAACGACGATTAAGGCACCTAACACCGGGAGCGAAGACACGGGGCTTGGAGTTAAAAATACCACTTGTCTCTCTGATTTTCGGAGGATGCCCGAGTCGCGGCTTTCCGAGTGCACATAAAACCCGCGGAAACCCTCGGCCCTCGGCTGAAAATAAAGGTCGGAAGAATCTTTGGCGGCCCGGCGGCGATCTGGCTTGCCGCCCGACTGCTGCGCGTATCCCTTTCCTCTCACCTCGGCTCGCGCGAGATCTCGATTTTTCCGCTGGCGCGGATCGGGTTCTCGCGGCTCTGTTCTCACCGCGAGCGCACGGAGAGATTCACTTTCGTCTCGCGTTCGCACGCCGCCGATGTGCAATCCAACACCTCGTGCGCACGGCCGCTCGGCTGCTCTCCCGCGAGGACAAGTCGCGGTTCAGCGCTGCGGCGGCATAGACGCGCGATAAATAGAGCCGGCTTATCGCCGATCTCCCGGGCTCAATGTCACCCGCCGAGCGGCCATTAGCGCACCTACGCGCCTGTAGATCCGCCCGCGCCCGCCCGCGCCTACGGCCCCAAATGACCGACTTTTTCAACTACCTGCGCGCGCCCGCGTCTTCGCTCCGCCGACCTGCGGCCATTTTCACGGAAGACCGCGCGCCTATTATGCCGCGGTCCTTTCATACACCCTGATGACCCGCCTGGCTGTTTCCATCGAGCACACCCGCAGCTCTAGGTGGGGCTGCGTATTCATTGGACGACTAATGCGCCGTTGATAATCCAATTAGAAGGATGAAACGTGGAAATCATTCCGATGAACACGTGTCAAATACGTTGAATCTCGTGCTAGTCTTCTGTGCCAACGAAATTATGGACTTTGTTTATTTGTTCTGTTACACAGGAGTGGATCGTCTTTCTATTCTTTTCGCTGACCTTTTATCATTTCACATATACAATTGTTTATTATATAGTATCATCGATCCTAAAACTCTTATATTATAGTTGTATTTGTATTATGTAGTTTATAAATCAGTAAAATCAAACAAGCCTGACTGATTCATATCTCTATAATCGTCACGAAACATAGTTGGATTTCTATTTTTGTTTTAGTTCTATTATTGTCTGTTTATTTATGTTACTTTAAATTCTTTAAAATAGCTGTTTGTATTTCATGTGACAAGGGTACACATGAATCAAAGGCGGTATTCCACCCTTATAGCTACATCAAAATTAAAGTTGACCAGTAACGAGTAACTATTATATTAGGTTTGCTATCCTTATTTCTCTTGTATTACATGTGAATCTTTAAAAAAATATTTTTACTTGAAGTCCAGCATTAATCAACAAAAGACAGTGTTATCGTAAAACATTATATTTAGTGACATACAATTCAAAGACAATGATATATTGTTATTCAACTAGGAAGAAAAATTATTTGTAAAATGACAAATAATAAGAAACAGCATCTCTCTGCTGTAATTAGCTATAAAGAGTCAGCAACAAAGTCTTACTATTCAATAAGTTGTAATGACCGACGCGGTGGGCAGTTCCATATATGCTAATGGACTAGCCCGCGCTGGAAAAATAGTATCGGAGATGTTTAATTACTGCATGTTTCAGACACAACTGGCAGAATGATTACATTTATTAAAATGCGGTGGAGCACAGAATGATGGAGGAGGGACAGATTAGTGTTTGCACGCAAGCTTTATTTGCAACCACCAACTCATCTGCTTTTTTCGTCATTAAAGCCCGAGAAAGATGTATGGAGCAATTTTTGCGTCGGCGTACAGCCGTAGAGTCGCCAGTCGTACGTGCAAACAAACGAATGCGGTTATGCATTATTTCTCTAGCGGATGGGAATGATGGAAAGTCGTTGATGTTAAATAGCAAAAGCGAACGAAATGACAGTGGTCTTTAAATAACGTCTATTTTTAGATGATAAAAAGAGCAGCGAGAGCGCAGCGCAGGTACCGCAATTAGTTTTAACAGCTCCGACCATTTGTATAAAGATTGCCGATGCAGTGCTGCCTTGACTTGCAGGAAAAATCAAATGCGAGTTCATCAAAGTATACGGCATGAATCAAAGTTACGTAAAATCCGGAGGAGTAAGCAAGGAACGTGTGGAACAAAGTGGGGAAAGCAGAATAACATAAGAGGCCGGGGGTACGTGTGCGGGTCGTCCGGTGGCTCGCAGAGACCGACCCCCAGACTCGCATCTTCCCACCTAGAGCAGCTACTCCCCCGCTTGGCCAGTCGAGCCGTAACGAGACACCTAATGAAATTTGCAAGAATGTGGACGCACCTCGGGGGCGGGGGCGGCTCGCGGTTTACCGCACTTGCGCTCGGGAAATAATAGAATCGACGAGGCGACTCGGCGGCCGTAGGCCCTAAGGCCGCGTGACCGCGCGCTTGAATTATTCCACCGAATCGGCGACCGCAGGCGGCGGCGCGCGCGCATATTGCAGCCGGCCTCGGCACGCTCGGCGCTCGGCCGATCAATGGACCCGGCACCCCGGGCTCCGGGATATTGGCTTACGCGCCGTGAGCAACCCCTGGCGCCGCCGGCAAATCGGCTCGGGGACCCGATCGGCGTTGCGCAGAAGCTGCAGGCCGTCTCGAATGTCTCGGGTCTATGCTCAGACGGGTCGCGCAGGGGATTAGAGACGCGCTGCGCGCCGCGCGTACATTTACATGTCATTATAACGCGCAAACCTTTATGATCGATCTCGTGAAAAATGCTGGGAAACTTCGAGCCGCGGCGAGTGTGTAAAAAAAGGCATCGAGTGCACTTTGAGATAATCGTGTTTGAGTTTCCAAGCGCTGGTGAACTCGTGCGAGTATCCTCGCGAGAGAGACGCTGGCTCGAGACTGGGATGGATAATGTCAATAAAACATCCGCGCCTTGGTGAGAAAAAGGCGCGGTTCTTTTTTATAACTACTCAGTTGCCGGTGTGTCAGTCGAGCGAATACAAAACAGAATTCGACGTATCGAGCTGCACGAATCTTAGAGACAAAGTACCAGCAACATTGTGTCTCGTCATTATTGATTCCAACGCATCAGCCGCGCCACGCCGCCGATGCATCACGAGATAAATCAACTCTGGTGAATAATCATCGTCCACTTTGGATCGGCGCATCCGAGCGAGCGCGGTGACGAGGCTCGCTCCAGCAAGCCCACCTCGGCTCGAAAAGAAGCGTAACAAAGTTCGTCCTGCGCTAGAGTTTTTCCGCTCGCGCGCTCACTCTCCGATCCCTCCTGTTTGCATTTGCAAACATCGCAATTAAAATTGTTGAACCGTGCACATCGTTAGAATAATCCATTGAGAGACGTGAGCGGCCGGAGAGCTAGTGCGCGCTTATGACTAGATTAAAGCGCACGCGGTGAGCCAGCGTAGCTCGCCCTGGCCCCCGCTTGTAAAACTCATGGCGCGTTTACAGGCGCTTAATCATGTTTTTTTCACCACAGCCATGGCGGCGCATGCAAATTTCTAGCCTCGCCGTCGAGAGGGAAATCTCAAAGATTAGATTAATCTCGGGAGAGCAGACGACGCGTAACGGCTCGGCAAGGATGAACGCTTTAGCTGACGCTGGCGCCTTGACCGATCCTATTTCCCCCCAAAGATCGTTAGAACCCATTTTGAGACAGTCGCGAACCCTCGATCCCGGTAGCGCCTTACCGCTCGCCCCTGTCGACCAAACGAGTTTGCGCTACTTCGATATATGTAAACACGCAAGCAGATCTGTACTACTTTTTTCCAGGAGGAAAATCGCTACGGATCGTTTTTCATAAAAAAGCTGCTCTTAATTCACCTTAAGTAAATACTGCGGCTTTCCGATCACTCTGCGCAACTCAATAGCATCGACGTCTCTAAGCTGAAACAAATGCGAGGCAACCGTCTATTTCCCTTACAGGTTTATACAATGTTTCAAAGAAAAATGGTGTAAGATTCAAGCATTAATGAAAATCTTTGTACTTGAGTACATGTGAAGTAATACCGATGATGATATTTAATCTTCAGAATTTTCCGCATTTTTCTCAAGAGCTGTTTAAAACAGAGCACATAAATGAATCACGGTCATTATAAACCTGCAATTAAATGTAAATCTGTGTGATACGTGTACTGCATTATCGACATTTATGAAAAATTAAATACATTCTTTTTTAACGATACATAATCTTCTTATAATTGTTTTATTGCTTTTTATATTGAATGAAGAAATATTTATAAACCAACTGTATTAGTATACTTCTAATGCACTTAATATAATGTATTTGAATTTTTTTATTCTACGTATGCATGTGTATGATATTATAATTGAAGTTCCTTGAAGTAACGTCATCAGATTGGTCCGATCAAACTTAACTCACATTGTCATTCAAATTCTATTACAATGATGACACGTTCACAGGATGTCAATTAAGGGATTTTAGATATTCTTGAATTCTCACGCCTACAATAGTCCATTAGCATGTATTCAAAACTTCAGTACCATGCATCCATTTTATAGCATACGCTTATGATAATAAAGCTTTAAAAATATACAATTGTTTAGCATTATTTGTTTAAAATTGATGGATTTTCAAGCACTACTAGAGCTTACATTTATAAATGAGTATTTGAATGAAGTATTGAAGGTACGTAATCGCATATGCAAAATAAAGATTCCCTTTAACTATCTTGGTTTAACACCTTCAGTTTGTTCTGCAATCGAATTCAAGCACTTAAACGACTTCATAAATTATTTATACTTGAAAGAGATTTTTCCGAAAGAAGAATTTACAAACGCGCATAGTATGATCGAACCAACTGACAATCGAAGCACTATTTCGTGGAGCGATAGTCGAGCAAGTTGCATCTAATAAAAAACGACAGTCTGATGTAAATAAACGTGAAATTGGCATAAAGCAGTCCAAGGTACCCGTGCAGCACTAGCGACGGCGAAGGCGCTACTTGGAGATCGCGGGGTCAATTAGCATACTTCGCATAAGGATAGCAATTGGTTTATTAGAGGCTTGGGCTGGGCTGACGATTCGGGCAGTGCGATGCGCAGGAGGTGCGCGTGGCGAACGACCGACGAGCCGCTGCGGCGGCCCGTCAAAACAAGGCTGCAGCTCGCGCAAGGGAAAATAGAGGATTTTCTCCGGCGTATCAGCGCCAGACGATCGCGCCGGCGCTCGGCCAACGACAGGGAAAAGTGCACGCGGCTGAATTTCGCTTTCGTCGGGGGCACTTTTACCGCTCGGCGCGCGCTCCCGGAGGCCGTTGCACCGGCGCTCGCGGGAAAAGCCGGGAGAGCCGGCGCGTCGCACGCGGCCTTCCCTGGCTTACCCGATGACCCACTACTGCCGAGCGCCGTAATCGCCCGGCCCGAGCGCCTTTTGGCAACTGCTCCCCGGCTTTTTTGCCGCGATCGCAATGCCTCGCCAGCTACGTATACTCTAATTTGCCCGTCTCGTATGCTTGTATTGGTGCACTGCGAGAAACTCTCGTAAATTCCATGTGAGATTATACGAGGTGAATAATACCATAAGTCAATCATCAGATAAGCGCATGAATATAATAAGTGTAACTCGGAGAGAAACTTATATTCATGTTCAATTCTCTTTAGATTTGTCTCAAAAAGAATTCAACTACTCTCTCGTCGCTGTAAATACTCTACTGCGTATGATACAGATGTTCCAAAAATTAGCGAGCTGGTATCAAAACATTTCAAAATTAATCAAGTGATAATTTTTATTCCATTTTTGGTTAGTTTCATTCGTCGAAACCATGAAGCTTGTTGATGTTCTTCTTGGAATATTTTTAAAAAATTATAAATTTTGTAAGCTATACATCAATATAAAAGTTAGCAGCATCTAGGTAAAGCATTTGCTCTGTACGTGTTCACGTAAATATTTCAATATACTGTATCTTCTTAACATATTATTACCAAGTTCTTATTAAATTAGTATCCTTACCTAGTACAAAATAAAACACGGTGAATAATAAAAAAGCTCAAAGTTAGTCATGAGTATATAATTATTATTTTGTGTTAAATTCAACGAGCGCAATGGTACCTTGAAACTAGATTCTCTGGCAAGATGTAAATTTGAGCTTTGCCTTAGTTCACAACTTTTCCATAATGCAGCCAAAGCAGGAGATTATTTTATGAGCTTGACGCGGTATATGACGAATTTGAGGCGAGCTACTGTCATTTTCTCGCTGACGTTTTCGATGTAAGACTCTTGCAGGTCAGTCTGCGATATTTTACGATATTAAATTCAGAATGCATTGCAGGAGTGGTATGAAGCAAGGCAAATTTGCAAAATGTCCCGACTTACGTACATCGTTAATTGCGAAACGTGTATGCATAGTCTCTTTATTTTAACGAAACCCAACATCGTTAGTTAGTTACAAGCTGAGTAAAACATTCACTTTTCCTCGTTTAAATCGCTCCGATTCACACTATCAGCGGGTCGCATAAATATGATAATGCAATAAGCAGATCAGCGCGTCCATCACCGATTTCAATAATGCACTTATCATCGAAATTCACCAAGTTTTAGCTAAAGTTTTCCTTTGCTTAAGTAAAGTTGGTTTACGTTTATTACTTGTATCGAACGAAGAATATTATAAAAATAATATTTAACGCTTAAAATTCCTTATTTCATTCAAAGTACTCTTTTGATATTTTTGAACAGATGTCGGATTTAGGCGATTAATGTACCAAACAAGAAATATAGTGAAAGATAGAAAATTCAATTTTTATGAAACTGTAGGTGATGCAAACTTAAAACACATTTCAGGAGAAGGAATAAATAATCATAAAAGCGTTCGCTTACCTACGCAAACCACTGAGTTAAGGTATTAATTATATAGACGCGAGTAATAGACGCAGAAAGAAAATATAATCACTAATGACGTTGAGATTATTCAATCCTAAAACACCTCGATAAAACCGTTTATTAAAGCAATCGAAAAATTAATAGTTCAGTTGATGTGCGATTTCTCTGGGATTCCGTGATTAATTGGATTCACACGTTCTGATTTATATTAGCCGTCGCGCAGATATCAGCAGAAAGTTTAGTTCGCGCTCAGCTGTCATTATATAGCTGTAGTAAGATTATCTAGTATCTTCAAGATCAACAATTTAAATGCGCCAGAGAGGTAACTCTTTTTTTTCTGCATTCCTTTGCTCTACACGGATTGATTTTCCGCATCCTTGCATATACTTTCTTTTGTTCGATACAAGCCTTCCGGATACCGATATTACAGTGTTCTTTTTTACAATTGGTCTTGCAATTGTACTAATTATTTGGAAAGAGATTTGTTTTTCTTTATAATATATGGATAGGAAGTAGATACTGTTTTGTAATATAACTCGCATATTTAAATTTTTTCTTTATATATAGCTAAGAGTCTTTAAGAGTAAGTTTCACAAAGAAAAACCTGTTACAACAAAGCTTAGCAAATTTGAAAACACTCTGATCACGGAGAATACAGAAGCTCCTAATAGACTGACTAAAATAATATGCAAGACCTTCTTGACTTCAATCGTATATCAAAAATCTTGGCCACACTTCAAAATACTCGCAGTCCGGCAGTAGATGCGTTGGTGCTTTATATTGCAAAAAACTCAAAGTTTTTAATCTCCAGATGACCCTTTTCAACTTTAAATAAACAACCTTCGAAAAACTTCTATTTCGGTCGCCTAGGTTTCACGCGCTGACCTACGTATTTAAAGCTCAAAAAAAGGGAGGCGGACGCGTGTCGAGGAGACTCGGTGCCGAAAGCTTGCAAGCGACGGAGAAAGTTGACGTTTACTGTGGAGCGTTAGGCGGGCGATCGCACGACCGGTACTTTTACACGGCAGTGCTTCGAAATTTTGGGATCGTAACTCAAATCGGCTGATAGGCGGGAAAGCAGCAGCAGCAGCAGCAGCAGCAGCAGCAGGATCGAACCCTGACGGGCGAGTGACTTTTGGCCGTGAAACCGGACGGGGATCACAAAATTGAACGGGCGATCGGGTGATTGGCGTGCGAACGGTGCAGTAGACGAGTGCCTCGGTATCCGTCGTACGGAGCGGCTATACACTTATTTATTTTCGTGCCTGGCACAAGAGGAAATACGTTTCCCTTCCTTTATTTATACTAGGTGGAACAGAAGCATGCAAAAAGAGGGAAATGCTCAATTGGGAAATTAAATGATTTACAATTTTTGTTTGAATTCCAAGGCGGCATTTTGGAAGAAGGCGGGAGGAAGCGTCAGTCAAACGGAGCGCAAGACAAACGAGGAGAGGCGAAAATAAAACAAAAGTGGACCCTTCAGTCGTCTAGAAGTGGCATCAACGGCAGCGGCGGCCGCAGCAGCAGCATTGAAATCGAAGCGCGAAACTAACGCTCAACCTTGGGCCTCGATCTCTTGGACGGGTTTGACGCGCGAGATAAGGAGATAAGGAGAGCGCACGCTGCTTGGGAAGAGGTCAGCGCGGGGAGCCGGGGCTTCGAGCGGGGGCCGGGCGAGCGAGGTGAGAAAAATCCATCGGCTCGGACACTTTACAGTCCGCGACGTAAACCTGTCGGCGCGGTCGTAACTCAGGCGAGGCGGTTGCGCGCGCGCATCCGAAAGCCAGCGCCGGCTCGGCTCGCATTATCTCGCGCTCATTGTTACATATCTCACATTAGAGATATATGCGCCGAAGCGACGTTTTTACGGTTCGGCTCGGGGCTTTTTTTCCCCGCGGCTTATCGATTGCCGGCCGAGGATCATTTTTCTTCCGTGCGCGCGCGCTCGCCAGCCGCGGCAGCCACGTGATAAGTAGGCGAGTGCAGCGAAATCGGCCGATTAGCGTCAGGGCACGAGGCCGGAAAGGAGGACGCCGAAGATTGCCTATTTTTTTTTCATTTTGCATTTTTAAGTTATTGAGGGGCACGTCCCACATCGCCGTAATGGGTTTGTCGAACGAGCTCGCTCGAGCCGCGCTTTTCCTCGAGGTCCGAGCTATTGAGGCCCGGAGTGTCACGGCGCTGGGAAATTCGTCGTCAGGCGTAAATCATCGGCGGAGCAGCCGGTGGACGGGTCGCTTGTTAACTACGAGCGGTTGCGCTGGGCCGCGCGACTCGCTGCGGGTATCCTCGTGCATCGGATTAATCGCCGGCGCACACCTCGTTTGCGGGGAAAATAAACGAGAGTAAAAGGAGGAGAAGGCTGCGAAAGGCGCTAATAGTAAGAGCCGGGGATTCGGGGCGGCGAGAAACTGGCCGGGCGGGGTAATGATTGGTTTATCGGCGGTATCTGCCGTAAAAGCGATTGATACGCGCTGGAAAAGGAGGAGATAATGATTTAAGGGAAAAAGCGCGGCAGAATTATCGAAAGGATCAATATTCATGACGCGGGCGAGCGGCTTTCTCTAAAATAAGTCCAAAAAGTTTTATCAAGCCGAAGATCGAGCAAGAAACGCGGCCGGGAGAAAAAGTGCAAGTGCAATGAACTGGCGGGTGCGCGGGCGCGGAAGCTTTTTTCCAGCGGGCGCACACAGAGGAAGGCGGAGCAGAAAGAGAAATTTTGTTTAACGATTCACATTGGTTAAAGGCCTTCGGGCGCGGCGGGCCGGAAGGCCCGAGGGAAGGCCGGTTTCGGCGAGGCTGCCGGCGCCGCGGGCGCGTCGCCCAGGGCCCGGAGGTCGGCTTCCGCGACAGATGCCGCGAGCCAACGAGGGGGCGCTTCCTCCGGGACGTCCGCCGCAGGTGGCCGGCCGCGAGAACGCCGCCGAGACTCAGCCGGCCGCCCGGGGAAAGCGCCCTGAGCACTTCCTCGCTGGAGGCCCGGCTTCGGCGTAACGCCCAAACGGCCCTCGTCACGTAACGCCGGCGCAGTCCCGGAAACGTGCCAAATAACTGGCATTAGGCGTCCAAAAATCATCGGCGGGCGTGACTGCGTTTTTCCGCGCTCGAGTACCCCGGGTGTCGTAAGCCGCGCCGCGGCTCCGCTCGGCCGCGGCCCGGCGCTCCCAAAGGCCCCCAAGGTACCGCGGGGATGCCGCGCGGGGAAATCAGCCGCGCGCCGCCGCCGCCGCCGCCGCCGCCCGCCGCGGGGAAACCGCAGGAGCCGGGTCGACGGCCTCGCGGGAGAGGCGCGAGCGCGGACGCCGCGCGCGAAACTGCGCCGCAAAAACGGCCCCATAAGGCCCGAGGCAAAGAGACCAAAACAAAGCCCGCGACCGCCTGCGCCGCCCGGGCAAAAAGACACTTTGTGTCGGCGCGCCGGCTGCGTCGCTGCAGACGAGGAGGGCGTGTCGCGGTTAATCGCACAAAAGTGCGCCTTCTCTTCCGTCATTCGACGGGCAGCGAGCCCAACCTAGGCACACTTGTCCCGCCTTGGCCACTGCGCCTCCTAGTTAGCCTCCGCATTGTCTCATCGGCTACCATTTTGCAATAGACATCCTTCGTTATCTCCTCAAGTTATGCTGGGACCTCTGGCTTCGACAAGTTTCACCGATCATCCAATACCAGGTCCATCCTTCGGCTGCGCAGCTATGCACTCTCATATCGTCCCGTCACTGAGTTTGCCAGTCATTGCAGACTTCCTCATCTAGAAGCCATCTCTTTTTTCTCATTCTATGTAAGGATAGATTCATCATTTGTTGTTCTTTTCCACTACTTAAGCGTTACTATCGAGTCGAATGTAGCGTCGGATTAACTATTGCTAAAAAAGCAACTTGACCGAAGCGCTGAAATACGTGGGTCGGGGCAGAATGAGAAGATCGATTAAGTGATCCGAGGAGGCGAAAGGGCCACCGACTCCTGGGGCCAGGGCAGGTTGGATGCGCGGGCGCGCCGCCTCGCGGGGCCGAGAGACCGCGGCGGCGGCGGCGGCGGTTTCTCGGGGCCAGCGGCGCGCCGTTGCGCTCAGAGCCGAGTGAAAGTTGCGCTCGGCGGGCACTTTCCCTCGGCGGCGGCGCTCAGCTGGTTTCCGGGCCGTGCGCGCCGCCGGTTATCAATTTGCCGCGGGAGCGCCGCCGCGGTGTTAACGGCCTCTCGCGCCGCTCGCGCCTTTCCTCTCGCGCCCGCCGCGCTGCTTTGTCCCGCGAGGATCCACCGAAAGCGCGCCCCGCTCGCGAGAGGGTTTCCATGTAGCCGGCTGAGACCGATAACCGGCCCGCCCGACCCGGGCCTTTCTCCTGGGAACGGCGCACTCCCGCCCGGAGATGCGCGAGCTTTTCCAGGCCCATGGCCCCGACGATGCGGCAGCTCTGCAATGAGTCGGCATTAACATTTCAAATGAGAGGGAAAAGCCGGCGCCGCCAGCGCCCCGATACCGACGAAAAGCCGCGTCAAAATGTCGTTAGGCTTTTTACGAGCCCCCACACCGGCCGCTTCGCTAATCAGAGGCTTGACTCGCTAACGTGCCTCGAGGGTCGCTGCTGAGGATCACTTTGAGCACCCGGGTGTTCAAGTCGCCTCCTGGTGAGGAAAACCGTCGGCGGGAACACGCGCTACGAGCGGTCACCCGTGGAAAGCCCCTCTGCGCTTTTTCAGCGGCGCTTTCGAGAGGCGCGACAGAAAAAGTGAAATTTACTCACCGATCGCCCGCTTTTCTTTTTTCTAACTATATGACGGCGCCTTTTTCCAAGGGGGAATCTTTTGTCGTTCCGGTGGCTCCGAGGGTCGAGGATGTCGAAAGCCCCGCCGCCGAAAGAAAAATCAAGTCGTTCCGAACGTTTTGACGGAAATAGTTTCATTAGTGGCACCAAAAATATACTACTTGTACCTTTGTCGCTCATGTTCTTTAAATTCTTTTAAATTCTTCTCTTCGATTAGCCTACCGCTATTTATTGCGACTTTGGGCTCGAGTTATCTTTATTTATTGCTATCTATCATGAAAGTTACGCGGAGTCCTTCGAAAATCGAAATGATGAAATCCAAAACACAATAATCCGACTTTTTTGAAATAGCTGATACCTAGCTCAAAACATAGATAACTTGTATCTTTTCGAAATTCTTTTAAGTTTAAAGCCAGGGTATCAAAAACTAATTTACAAAAATAGTAGTGCTCGTAAATTTGTAAAAATTTCAAGCGATCCAATGCCATTTACTAGCATCTAACGACATTCCCAAACTGTCCCAATGCCAATTTTTATTACACTACTACTAATAGTACAGCAAGCAAATGTTTTTCGATCATAAGTTAATAAAAGAATAACTTGTATTCAACATTAAAAAACATGCTTGCAGTACTGTTTTAACAAAATATTTCTTTGAAAAGAGTATATCTTGTTTTTGGTGTACCTCCGATGTTTCTTCTGGAGAAGCAGCTCCGAGGACGCCATGCAAGATAAGACGGGCAAAGCCGACGATTCGCTCCGCCTGCAAGTGACCGCCTGAAAATTCACGGAATAAGGAGTTGGGCCGCATACTCATAAGCCGCGCGGCGCTCGGAAAAAAAAATTTGGATCGGTCGGATTGGGCGCCGATGATCGCGCGGCCGGCCAACTTTCCCTCGCGGTGAAAAAGCGGCGCGACCGCAGGCATAATAGGGCGAATTACGCGTGAGCCGCCGATAGGCATTCGGAAAAAGGCGGCGCGTCGCTCGAGAGCACCGCGAAAGCGTAACGAACGCTCGAGGAAGCGCAAGCCGAGCCGAGCCGATCGCCGCTCGACTCTTCGCTTTTCACCTCTCTTCCTCCTTTTTACCCATTTAGCGGACTATCCTCGGCTCAGACGTGTGTCAGTGCTAAAGGTAAACAGCCAGCCGTGACTGCGGATCGAAAGTATCTATCGTTCGTGCGAAGCCGCTAATTCCCTGTGCAAATGCATGGAGTAGGTTGCTTAGAAAAAGTCACCGAGGTTTTCAAAGAGGTCGAATGAGCCGATACCTTTGTCTTTAATGCATTGTTTGTAGATCATTTGGGAGTGTCCAGCTTTCAATCGGTTGTTGAGTCAAATTTCAAACGAAAATCAAGAAAACGTTCTGACATTTGACATTGTCACATTTCCCGGTAAATAGAGAAATGGCTCTTCAGAAAAATCTGTTACAGCTAAACTATCGGCTTCATTCGTTTGAAAATGAATATAAGCAACTTACTGTCTCTGGATTATTTTCCGAGGACGGAACGTTCAAGCTAACGAAACAAATGTCTTACCTGAAACAAAAACGAAAAAACTCGATTAGTACATATTGAAAAGGTTTTCTTAATGTAACATTTATTGTTTGTTTGAATAATTCGCAGGCAAGAATACAAATGCAAATGTCTGCAATAATCGGTTTTATACGCAGGTTATATGCACTGATGGATAATAACGAGTCGATTAGACTTTTAAAGTCGGGATATAAAAGAGCGCCGACGAGTGCGGCAGGGCGCAAAAAGTGAAGAGGAGATTTGAGGGAAAGCTCGGCGGGCGGCGCAGCATATTGTTATGGGCCAGTTTGCCGGCGGCTGCGTTACTTTCCCCTGCGCGGCATTATTATCGAATAATTACGTCTTGGCGGTAGCCCTTGTGTAACGCCGATTAAAATTATTGAACTGTTATTGGCATAGTAAGCCGAGATGAGGCTTAAACGCAGATTGTAGGTCAGCGGGCGGGTCTCATTCCTCCTGGTAGATGGGCGAGCAGAAAGCCCTGGCCAGAAGAGCCTGGAGGAAGGCGCGATTCCCGCTGGTGTTTACGCAACAAGCACTTGTCAAAAGAGCGGGCGAAAGAAGGGGAGCAGGAGGCGCGACTTGCGGGTTACGCGTTCCTTTCACCGGGGCGCGGTGCGGTGGCGCATTAGGGACACTTGGGGGGCGCGCGGGGCGGGGCGGGGAGGGTTGGCGGGCTAAGTGGCCCGGGAAACGCCTCCCCTGAGGGGCGCGAGTCTCGGCGGTTCCGGGCTTCCGGCGCGATGGCGTGCCGAGAGCCGGGGATTGCGGAAGCGCCGCGGCGCGCGCCCACTTTTACTAGGCGGCCGCGCCGCGGGCTTTCCCTCCCCCTCCCGCCGCGCGCCCCGGGAAGATGCGCGCGCTTTTCCGCCGGTGGGCGTGGCCCGGGCCCCGGCCGCCCCCTTCATTTCCGCCTTCGGCTAATTAAGCCCCCGTGGCCGGGCGCAGGCGCGCAGCCGCTCGCGGTTTTTGGATCGATCGCAACTAAACCGCGCTCGAGGCCCCTTTCGCGCGCACGCTTCTTTCGCGCGGTTAAGCCGCCCGGCCTGATAATTACATTGTTATTGCCTGGCCGCTTTGATTCTATTCCCCCGTACACCGAGTGATTTACGTAACGCCCTGCCGCTTTTCCAGCCGGCCACTTTGCCTCCAGTGCTTTTTCGATTTCCTACTATGGCTTGCTTTTCCAATTTGAGGCTATTCTTCGCAGGAGCGAGAAAGGATTCCTCGTCGTAACAATCAGTTAATGGTTTGAAAGGCAAAACTACTCGATTGTTTATTCATATAACATATACATTCATATCTGTCGTCTCATCTGTACAGCACAGTGGGTTTGCTTTAACTACATGAAAACGCTCTCTCGCGCACTCTCTGCTATGATAAACGACGGTGCAGCATCATTAGCTCTGCCGAATAATCGTAAAATCGGACGTTATCTGCAACTGTTAAGAAATATTCATTTTAATACGTATTTATCTACCATGTTTCCATTAACAGTAAATCGACAATTTAAGCTGTACAAATAATCTTTCCTGCTTGTGGAAAAGTAAGCCTAAGCCTGCACGGCATGAAGGAAGCAGAGTTCGAAGGCAGCAAGTCCGTTGAGACGAGACGGAGCGCACTCGAGAGAAGTAAAGCTCCCGGGAGATGCGTGACCGGTGTGGAGATCGCGTTCTCCGTGGCAAGCCGCTCGGTCCCGACCAAAAGAGGCGCCTCGTGTCAGCGGGCCGCGCTGCTTTTCGGACAGCGCGGCCAGTCCGAAGCGCCGGCTGCGCGCACACTTTTCTCCCACTGGCCCGTCCCCTGTCCCCTGGTCCCGGCACCGGCCCCGAGAAAGTTTGAAAGCGAGAGTCGCGCGTTAAATATATTGTGCGTATCGGCCGCGCGACGCGCCGCTGTGTAGAGGCGCGCGCGCAAATGACAACTGAAAATGCAAAAGTAAAAGTTGCCCCCAGAATTTGGAGCAGCGATCGGAGGAGCGGTTGCCCCCGAGGGATGAGGCGCTCTCGATTCGACCCTTTCTCTCGCCGCGGGTCAACAGCGCCCGCGGGAAAGAACCGAGGGGCCCGATGATCGGCAGCCGCCGAGTGTAAATCAAAAGCGAGATCGTCATTAGCGGTAAATAAATTATTCGAGCGCGTTAATGCGGCGCGGGCTTAGTTGCCCGCGCTGCCTCCTCTGGCGCTCGCATCCTCTTTTTTAACGGCCTCCCTTCCACCTACCTTTTTTTTCTTCCGTATATACGGCGATCTTTAGTGCGCGCACCTCTCCTATTCGTTAACCGCCGGCTGCCCGTAAATTTAACCGCGTATTAATCACGACTCCAAGTGCTACCGTGGAAGCGTTTTATTAATCACCAAGGCGTCTTCCTCCGTGAAAGCTGGCCTTCTTACCCCGGCGTCGGACTCGCTCGCGCCTCCGCCCGGCGCGACAACCGCGGGCCCTGCCTCCCTATCGCCGCGCGTATCGGCGCAATCAGCGGGCCGGAAGCCCGGGATAACGAGTGAAATGCTCGCGGCGCGCGCCCAGAGTCCCGCGCTTTTTCCTTAACGATCTTTTGTGCGCGCCTCGCCCCCGAGGCAAGGACCGCATGGGAAAGCCCAGGATATAATGGATGTGCGCTTTCGCTGATTCGCGCGCGCCCGCGCCTATGGGAAGAAGCGCGCCCTCCCCTTTGTCAATGCGCGGCCAACTAAAGCGCCGCGCGCCGTTATGGGAACCCAAGCGTCCCGCCGAGACACGCTTCCGGATCGGACTCTAGAGCGATAACCTCCTCACTTTTACTCTCCTTCCGACCCGCGGTTTCGCTTTCCTCCGCCGCGATTACTCGGCCCCCGCCTCGGGATTCCCCTGCTCCCGCCCCCGAGTCTCTGTCTGCCCGTTAGGAGCCCCATCATTTTACCGTCAGATGTACGTAGCTCTCGCTGGGCATTTTCTCCAAATCCTCGCCTCGAGATCCCACATTATAATTCCCTTTGTCGAGATATTTGAACAACTTGTAATAATTAAGAAACCCGTTTGGTGGAAATCCCCAAATATTTTTACGTCAAATATGCATTAATGAGAAACTCGCAATCGCCGGATTTATTTACAAGAATAATAGACCTTTTGATTTTGACAACAAGCATGGCTTCCAAGATACGGCAAAGCGACAAGCTGGGAAAAAGCAACCTTACAACGAATTGTAAAATATATATATTAAAATATATAAGAGATAGAGTTTGCCTAAGCCGCGAGTCCAACACAGGTGGATTCTAATAATAGAAGCGCCGTACAATTATCATAGTGCGTGATAATAAATAGTGAAGCGAAAGCGAAAATTAACGTCTAGAATATAAATGAACGGCGCAGCTGCAAGCTAGGAGGCAGGCAGGTACATACAAGCCCGGGCGGCTGGCGCGCGCACACGCAGGCACCCAGGCCGTCTGCACGAATATAGCGGCAGCGCGCTCGGACGTTTATCGCGCGTACTCGCGGCAAAAGTCGCTTTGGCGCGCGGCGGAAAAAGCGCGAGCTGCGCCCAATTAGCGATTGGATAACGTTTCTAGGCCTGTACCCCCGCGAAGAAAGTCGGCGCGATAGCCCGCGATAAGACCGCGGCCGCGGGTCTAACGACCGCGCGTGAATTGAGCAATAGCGCGCTCGTTAAGTCGCGCCAGCGGCTTTTTCCGCCCCCACGCCGCGCTTTCACGCCCGGGAGACGCTCCTTTTTCCCGGCAGCTGGCTCTTTGTTCTTCCCCGCGAGGTGAGACGCGCGCTCGCGTTCGATCTCCGAGCCTGAGGGAGACGTCCGCGGTTCATCGGCACTTTCGGGCTGGCTCTTTCACGTGCTGGCGCTGGCAATGCAGCCGCGGATTCTGATGCGGGGAGCTGTTCGCTCATAACAGAGTACTTGTTTTATCCGATCGGCTCCCGGAAAATAAGCGCGCATTAGTTTTTATTAGGCAAAAACGCGAGATATTTGCATAAATTATCGTAAGGTTACGTGCGGGCGATTTAATGAAGCCAAGCGGCGAGTGCCGCGAGCTACCGACTGCCGGTAATAAATAAACGATTAAAGTACGCGTGTCTATTGGACCCATTAGCTTTGGCGCACTTTTATCGGGGCGGCGAGCTGGCGGCCGAATATCAGGAGGCGCCGATACTCCGCGCCCGTACCAAAATACCGGGCCGCCGGGACAGAAGCGCTGCACCTAGCTCCAGGCCGTTCGCATTCCCCGCATCAAGCGGGCTATAAAAGCGGCGGCGGGAGAGCCAGTTGACCTAGTCGGGGGCCGCCGGACGCTTAATCTAAAATTAATTCCCTCGTCGGCGGCGGCTCGCCGCTGACTCTGTGCGCCTCAGCCACACTTGTCTGCACTTATCTTCCGGCCGAGGCCACAGTCCTTAATATCCCCTGTGACCTCGAGATTTTGGAAGGACCTTTACCGACCAAAATATCTCGAATATTCTGCTCCTGAACTTGAGAGGTTTATCGAGCATATCTAGCAGTGAAAAGGTTCCTGCTCGCTGCATCATTCGATACGAATCTCGCTCAATTACATAGGATTTGATTATTGATCGAGACAATTACTCATGTAATGTATTTAACACTGATAAAGTGATACGTGAAACTTGGAACAGGAAGGGCTTTGCGGGCCGGCTAGCGTTTATTAGATTTATTTAAACTTGTTCTGGTCGAGGCATGCGGGCCGATCTTGTAAATCACTTTCTATGGACATTTTTTCCACTAGCGGGCGGCTCATATCTATCCGCGTAAGATCCTTGAATAAGAATCATTGGTCAAGAGGCTAGCTTTGAAACGAGCTGCCGGATCGTCCGCAGCGGATCACTTAAAGCGCGCGGGCAATGCGGGAAGATGGAAAGGAGGAGGAGGTGGACCGAGGGCCGGCTGGCGGGGCGCCAGCGCCGATCCGCGGCGTAAACAATCCCTCGGAGGCGCTCGATCGAAAAGTCCTAGAGGGCCGCGGCGTCACGGTTCTTATCCGGGCGCGTGTCAAGGACACCACTCGCGCCGTGGCACCGAGCGGAGCCAAGCCAGTGTCGCGGGCGATCTTAGTCGCCCGCCCAAGACCGCGAGCCTCTGGACAGTTCGGCCTGTGTACGCATGATTTTTACTGGGCGCTCACAAACAGGTCGCGTGGGAGCCTAACTAATGATCTCCTGCGGCTCTCAGGAGCCGCCCGGGAATCACGAGTCCTAGCCGCGACTCGCCATGCCGTCTGATAACCCGGACCGCATACTCGCGCGCATACGCCGCCGGGTAAATCACCTTCGAGAAGAAAGTCCGGGAGGGGTCCGCTCGCTTTCCCGGGGAACACCAGCCCAGTCGGCCACGCGCCCGATAAGGAAAAGCTGGCCCGGCTGATTTACGCCATTAAGCCGGTCGCCGATGATCGATCGCGGCCCATCGCCGCGTATTTTCACTTTCGCAGCGCCGCGCCCCCGGACCCGCCTAATTGCCCACGAACCGCCCGGGGCCACAGCCGTGATTCATGCGCTGCTTTACGCCCCGATTCCTTCGCCAGCTCCCGCCCAACCTCCCTCCAACGGACCCAAAATCCGTGTCGCGAGGCCGCCCGTGCCTCGCCTCTTTCTACTGGTTCTCCTCAAGAGCTACTATTAGTCAAGCTTTTGCTCTACTTTTTCAGACATCTCACATTGATTAAACTGTGAGGATTATGAATCTCGCTTTCGGTTTGGAATGTTTGGTACGTTTACTTAACCCACAAATGGACGCAGCTCTTTACAAACTTGCGTTCAGCACTTTTATCTTCAAATTAAATGTGAGATAAATAAAGAATTCAAGAGACTAATTGGAAGGATTGGCCAAGGTATTATAATGTAAAATATTTATAGACTCAAATAGGCGATAATGATTAGCACAGTCCATTAATTTCATTCATTCTTTAAGAACGACCTTTTGTCCTTTACTGCCTGAAGGCCAAACAAAGAAAGTTAAGCAAACAGTATATCGGTCGGACTTTCAAGTCCAATCAAATCCAGTCTGGCACGTTCACGATAAGTACGATAATTAACACGAGAAACAATAGAGAAAAATGCTCAGTTAGAAGCTGCTCTAATCCCGATCTCGTGAGATGCCGTAAGCTTCTCTCCTTGAAGCAAAGCAGGTAAGCGGAACCCGGTCGAGCAAAAGGGAAAAAGACCACCTCCAAATTTTCACTCCGAAAATGCCTGGGCCCGAAAAAACAAGCGGCCGGAGAAAGCAAAACCTAGGCCCGCTGGCCTCTTTTCCCCGTGGGCCGCGAGACTCATTTTCGGCGGCGGAGAAAGTCATCTCCCATCCAGTGGCGGCCCGGCGGCGCATTAGTCGCGCGAGAAGAAATTCCCGATAGGGATTTTCTCGGACCATTGCGTCACGCGCGGGCCTTTTTCCAGGGCCGTGGAGCTTTCGCTTGCGTTCCCTTTCGGGACGGCCGATCGCGACCTGTCCCACTGGAAAGTCTCAACGTGAACACGCAGTGGCAGGCCGCTCGCCTAAGATTATCGCGCACGATAGCCGCGGATTTTTCGCCGATGCAACGAACACAGTCGCGCCCGCGATTACTAATTGCGCGGCAAGAAATCAGAATCGAAAGTTCACTGTGTTTGATTGGGACTAGGATATTAATGCCTTGCCCTGACTTATCTTGATCATCTGCGAGCCTTCTAATCGATCCTATATGAACGTCCCGGCTTTGTGTTTGAATTCTTACTAATTATCGCAATTGTTTCGCGTTCGACTGTTTGCGCGCACAGATGAAAATATGTTTGTAGAAATAGGCTTATCATCTGCGATTTTTGTCTTCGCCGATCAGGCACATGTTTATTTTCATATTATTCACGCTGTAACAATTGCAGGTTGTAAAACGCGGGCGTAATAATATTCGCGACCGTGTCTTTAGTGTATTTTTAGACAATAACGGTATGGCGCCCTGTACTCGCGAGAAACAGTTAGCAAAGCGCCGTTTGTTAGTTTTTCCGCGGTGCGGGACACGGCGGCGGCAACTTTCAGAAAACAACGCTTGCCAGTGTCAAATGGCAAGAAAGTCCGTGGTGCAAATCAAGCGATCCTTGGCGGTGGGCGAGCGTCATTGTGAACCTAACCTCTGTTTTTCATAACCAAACACTCGGGGACGCGCGTCGCCCGTAAACGTAAATCGTCCCGCGCGAGCTTATTGCCCGCGGAGGATAATGCCCGGTGCACGCGTGCTCGCGCGACAGCTACAATCTGTCTGTACAATTTTCGCTGATTCTCGACTTCCCGCTTTCTCCGC
The DNA here is from genome assembly GCA_018906755.1 of Sycophaga agraensis. Taxonomy (NCBI): domain Eukaryota; kingdom Metazoa; phylum Arthropoda; class Insecta; order Hymenoptera; family Pteromalidae; genus Sycophaga; species Sycophaga agraensis. The sequence goes on from JACCIE010000028.1 coordinate 389,448, forward strand.
CCTCTTGATTGGCGACAACTAAGAGGGGAGCCCCTCGAAATTTTGCGGGCTGAAGAAAGTGCCCCATGGCCGCCTTTACCGTGTTGCACTTCGCTTTTCTCGGGCAAAAGTGCGCATCGATTAACGGCCCGCGACCTTGGGTGAGTATACTCAAACCGCTCTCGCGAGACCGCCAGGATTTTTGGGTGTGGGCGTGCCTCGCGACCTCTTTATACCCGAGAAAGAGGCTAAGGAGGTACTGGGCTGATGCTTGAGGCCATCGGTTTCCGTTTTTCGGCAGCGGATTTCGGACTGACGCGCATACGTTCCGGAAAATTATACCTTCCTATTGCCAATTATGCGCAATCTTAGCAATCGAAAGTAAGGTGGTTTGCGAGAAATTGACCCGTGCATCGTGAAAAATTTGGCGACACAAGGAGCGCACGGGGCATTTGGAATGTAAATTATTGGAGAGTGGAGAGAAACTCATCAGCAATTCCCCGCGGCACGTACATCGATCAGTATTCAACTTTTTCCAAATAACGAGTGGAAAACCACGGAATTATAAACAAAGTTTTATCCCATATGAAAAGACACATTATAGCCATAGAGAAATCAACTCATGATGAGTATTAGAAATTCATTTTTTCAATCAATTCAACCCAATTGGTCAAGCCATTTACATCAAGTAAATTGTTGCTCCCTTCGAAAATTGATTTTAAACTATTAGACGCGCAGATTATTAAAATTAATTAGTTTAATACTTGATTTTATTACCGCAAATCATTATTATTCCAAGAGCTATTTTAAGCACACATGCTAATCGCGCCATATAATACAGACACAGTACCTTAGTGCGAACACTATCATTATATGACGTGTTTACGACAATGAAAACATAAGGCTTCGTTTTAAGAAAAAAATTAAATTTTTCTTGCTCCTCCGCTCACGAAGCTTGTGGAATTGGAAACATGGAGACAAGAGAGCTCATTACTCGTCGCTCTTTTAAGAGCCCAGTTTCTCTAAGCAAGCACTATTTTAACTTTCAACGTCGCGTCGATAATTCTCGATATGCGAGAGAAAAAACTTCGTTCAATTCATTAGTCAGTCTAAACTTTTTACATACTTACAAACTACACTTATTAATTATCTTAATATATCAAGGAAAAGGACAAGAGCATTTATCAGTTCTCTTATAATTAACTCCCCGGGAAATTTAAGCCATGGTCAATACAAGCTATCTTTGTTGTGTGCAAGGTAAATTATCGAACGGCAACAGGCGAAAAACATGTAATAAATTTTATTTTGTAAAACAAATCTTTAATTTGTAAAAAATGGAAAATGGAATCTTTGAATTGTCTAATTGCATATACGTATTAAAACAAAGTTTTTCATAAAAACAAAAACCGGTAAATTTTTAAGTCTCTGGTAAATTTAAAAAATGTATTCATACTAAATATGCACATAATTTTGTAGTCACGACTATCTTATAGACATGGAGACATATCTACATATTAATTCAATGTAGAGTATAAATTTAGAGCTTAATGCTTTTATATATTTATAAATAACGCACATATATACAATAAATAAAGATTAACCAAAACAGTAACTAGAAAATAAAAATAAAATTTTATTTTTTAAATTACATTTAAATTACATTTAACTTTTTAATAAATTGTATATATGAAATTCGTTATTTGGATTTTTATAAAGATTGAATACAACGAGTGGAAGCATAAATTTGTATTGAAAAAATATATGTTTCACGTGTTTGTTATCTATGATTAAACATTCGGTTTGGAAAAAAAACTTCAAGCTTATAAATTTTTTCCTTAAAAAATGCTAAATTTTATTTTGTTTTCTGAAAAAATTAAGTTTAGTAGAAAAACTCTTGTAGATTTGCAATATAATTACGCTATTCAGTTGAGATTATTTTTATATCGTTCCCCTGGTTCGACACAACTCAAATTCTTAGGTTGCCCAAAAAAGAGAAAGAAAAAGAGACATAGAGACAAACGTGGAACAGCGACTTCCTGACAGCCAGGCAACCAATATCCCACGTCTTCTTCCTGCTGCTCTATATATTATCTGTCACCGGGACCGAGCGATTGCTGCGACGTTACTTTATAGCCTCGATTAAAATCAACTATCACGTATTGTAGCGCCAACGCAGCGATATTCTTACACACTCCATAATTTGCATATTTTTTCTAACAATATTTTTATCTAGAATTATCTATAGTACCTAAAGATCTTGATGACTTTGGAATGGAAAATTGCAATCCATTACTATAAATTTATCTTTCATATTGACAATGAATCATTGAAATAGAGGGTGAAAATGTTTTTTATGAACATTGAGATAGTTTGAAATAACAGTACAATTAGTATTTAAAAATTATTTAAATTAACCTCTTTTTAAACGATAAAATGATCATTCTTAAAGACATAAAAACGCGTTTCTAGAAAAAGGTGTTTTATGTTCTTATTATCCTTGATACTAAATATAAATCGATGCGCTTGATTCGCTTCCACTCTATGATTTTTCCAAGTAGCGTAAAAATTTCTTCCGGGTCTCAAAATATATTCTTAAAATTATAGGCATTTAAAGATGGAGTAAAAAATAAATCGATTTTTATGAAGAAAGCGCAGTTAATCGCCAAAAAAATCATTAATTACAAAAGTTTTAATGATAAAATGTTTGTAGTTAAACACGTACATGGTCGGTAATAATCGTATTTAAATTTATGTATTTAAATTAATGTATTCAAATTTATTCTTTGTTAAACTTTTCAAACGCGTTTCATGAATTCATATATATGTACCTGTATGTGTGCTTTAATAAAGTTTGTTGAAAACTTTAAAGTATTTAAAGAAATTTATTGTTCTTATGACGCATTGAAGTTCTATCTGCTCAGTTTTGTTTCATTGTAACTAAATTATTAAGACCAATTCAAAGTTTAGGCTTTTGAGAAAGCAACAAAAAACAAATTCATAAAAATATTTTTTTAATTTTATAAATTAAATATTCATGCAGGTAAATTTAATGTATAGCATTATTAACGCGCATTATTTAAATTATCAGCTTCAATATACCATTACAAGTTAATGCGTCAGGATTGATTCGAATTGCCATTTGATTCTGCATATAATTACTTTAGAATATGCACGTAACAAGATTGTCACGGATATATTAAAGAAGTTTGAGAAAAGATACAATATAATAAGCATACATTCGAAAGATAACTATTTAGTATGTATTTGCTCATTTCTTCAGCAATCCAGGCCAGCTCGTCGGCAAGATTCTTAAGATGTACGAGAATAGTGGTGGAAGGGAGAAAAACTGCGAGGCGTTTACTCGTGAAGTCGGCGCACGCGCGATTCATTTTTCTCCCCCACCGCTCGTCGTTCAGTCGAGATAAGGCCGCGCGGGAATCCTTGGCCGTGGCAATAGACTTGGCGCTCCGGGTTTTATTTATGTGCTGGATGACGACCGGCGGCGGAATAGACGGGCCCGAGCCGAAAGTCCGCCCGGGCCGCACTTTCACTTTCGCCGTCAAAATTAATCGGGGGCACACGCGTCGCGGCCGCGGCTCGTCCTCATTCTTTCTTTTTCTCTCTCTCTCTCTCTCTCTATCAACGTGGACATTTCTTCTAATTTGCGTCGCGGAGCCTTCGGCCGTGGCCGTTTTTTCGGCGGTGGATAGGGAAAGGTCCGAGAGCGCCTCGCTGGGCGTGACCTGATTTTTCTAAAGTGCTTTGATAACTTTCTATGGGCCGTCAGGTGGGCTCGAAGCTAGAATTAAATCTCACTCGAAAATATCGGCCCATGAAGCTTTCGCTGAATTAGATGGAGGTGCCTGGTCCTGATTGTGTGAAAACGAATCTTTCTGTCGGTCGTTAAAATTCAATCGCTTGTCTAATTCTCATCGGCTCACTCCTCGGCACCGGCATTAACTCCTCGGTAAATACCTTTGAGTTTCTCTGTTAGTTTCTGCTATTATAATCATCAGTAATGAATTTGATTAATGAAGGGTTATCGATCAAAAGGAAAAAAGCGTACGACCAGACCACCTTCCGACCCGCCATAACAACGCTTGGAAAACATACTCGTAATTAGATTTGATAAAAAAAGAAAATTAATCGTAAGGTCATTTCACAGGCACAACACGAGTACAAGCTCGAACCGCGTGACTATAACCAGCATCGACAATGCGATTTGCGTTAAAATTGGTAATACAGTGTAATAGAATGTCCTCCGTAATAAAAAAAAGTGGAGACTCGGCGTAGTAGTTGGCGAGGTACCGCAGCCGAAGGCTTTTCCATTACCCAAATGATTGACAGTTTAATAAGCGCGGCGGAAGGCGTACCGACAATATTATTATCCGACTTCGGCCGGCTGACGACTCACCTGCGCTCGCGCGCTGATAATAAATAAATTACAAGGTTGATTTATTCAACGTATCGGTCGCGTGTCCGAGTGCGAGAGAGACGGAGGCAAGTCGCGTGCTGTCACTCCTCGGGATCGCCCGACTAATCGCTCGGGGCATGGAGGACACACCCGCCGGGTCGACGGAAGGCGGTCCGCGATGATTCGAAACTGACAGAGGATCTGCAATCGGGTAGGCGCGCGTGGGCGCGGATCACCGTCGCGGATTGTTCTACTCGACGAGAGCCGAGGACGGATTGACAGTGCTAGCGGCGACGTACGGGAATTACGCTCGAAGATAATTCGGTAGAATGAAGCTTGAGCCGTTGGCATAGCTAGAAAGCGTGGGCGGACCCAGGTGCTGATGGCTCTTGGAGGTAATTTGCCGCTCGCCTCTGCCGCGCCTTATCCGCGAAATCGCGGATAATCGAATGACGGTAAAGCCCCAGGGGGCTGTTATCGACGGCGGAAGCTGCCGCGCGTGCTTTCGATTTCTAGAGCCCGTAGGGCGGGGCCTCGGCGATCGTTAACGAGCCGGCAAGGAGGAAAAGCCGGGCGCTGCGCCTAGACGGAAAAAAACCCGTCTCTTATAACCTATCCAGCCGCCGAGCTCTGGAATGCGACCCGAGTGCGGCCGATTTCGGGGCGCAAAAACGCGGGGAACGCCGGAGAGAGGCGAGAGCCGAAAAGCGGCAGATGCGCTTCCGCCTCGTTTGGCCTCGCGTTGCCTCGCCTGCCCTCTGCTGCGGCCCGGGCCGCAACCGGTTCCCGCGCGAATCCAACCGCGCGGACGATGCGGAAAAGGTGCAGAGTCGCGCGGATAAGCGGCCCGGTGGGAAAGCGCCTCCGCGGCACCCGGGAAAAGTGACGCAACCTCGCTCCCCGCGGTCCGAGTCCCTTATTAACAGCTGCCCGGCTCATTTCTCCGAACGATAATCACCCGCGATTTTCGCCGATGAATGCGTGGACGTGCCGTTCGGTCGCGGGCTATGCAAGATATCGCTTGAGAATGGCGACCCAGCAAGAGCTAACAGTTGTCATTCACGCTTTATGTAATCTCCTTATCGCTGTTAATGTTGATTGAACGTATTATTGTTAAACTTACTTTGTTTTGGGGGCGAGCGCGTTAGGAGGAAAGGAGAAAAATCTTACCTGAAATCAGAAAAAGAGAAAATATTTGTTTTGTTTATTGCAGCGGAATTTTAAACGGCAAACTTAACATTAGTTGGGAATATCTATCTTCTAATTCGTTATATAAACTGTGAAAATAGTGGTTGCACGATACTAATAAATGGGTAAACCGCTTCGGCGCCTATTTCCTAGGAGTGAATAAAACGGTTCCATGAAACCTACGATTTCACGACTAAAATCGGGACTATAATAGTAATTTTTGTCGGAAGAAAAAAAAGGCCGATTCGAAATTGTTAAAGTGGCCTCATTCCATGACATTTCCATACTGCCGATCGTCGTGCTCGCTGTACTCGAACTCTTTTAATTATCGCAGCACAAGTTATTTATCGTGCAAACAACCTGTTTCTTCGATTGGCCTGCACGCAGGATCTCTTCGAGTTTCTCCCGTGTATCAAATATACAAGTGATTTTATTAAGTATTATTTATATTAACGTGCCAAGCGATGAAGTAACGTAGGATTTTCATTTTGACGCACCCGTGGCGTGCCTTTCACTGGTCCCCTGAGAATGCAAGCTCACGGGAGACGCCGCGGACGACTGCGGGCGCGCGTCGCCCCTTGTAAAATAATAGCCGCGGTCCGCCTGAACGGGCGTTCCGGCGCCTGTTCGTACAGCCCAGGTCCCGATCCGCAAATGAGCAGCACGAGTTGGCTGCCGAGAGAGTAAAAAGCAAGCGTGGCCGACACTTGTTTTGCAGAATCGCGGGGGCAAAAAGCAGGGACGACGAACAAACAAGGCGGTCCGCGGGTCCGACAAAATCGGTACACATTGTCGCCTCGGGAAAACAGCCGCAACGGCTTTTTGCCCGGGGGCTTTTTCGAGTACCGGCCCACGCGAACGGGGAAAAAGCTGGGGACGCTCGAGTGGCGCTTCAGAATGATCGGCGAGCGCCGGTCCGAGTGGGCCGGGCGGGACTTCCGGTTCGCAGCAGACGGAGTCGCGGGCGGCCAGTGCACCTCCGGTCCGCGAGTGGCCCCCGACGCAAAGAGCAGCCCTCGGGTCCGCGCGCAACGGCCGAGGAAGGCGACGGTCGGGACGAGAAGCCCGTGGGGCGCAGATGCGCACGCGGAAGCGGCTCGGGCGCGCGGCGAGCGAAAGGCCGATCGGCCGGCCGCCGGTGGGGCGCGGAGAAAGGAGACCCGGAAGAGGCCGGCGCGCCGCGCGCCTCGCGCCGGAGAAAGTAATCGCGACCCACGCCGCGGAACGCTTTCCCCCCGCGGCTCCGCGGCTCCAAGGCCTTTGTCTCCCCGCCGCGCGCCCTAGTCCAGCCTCCGACCGGTTGCGCCCATGCGCACCCCGAACTCGCCCAGGTTTCTCTTTCGCGGCGCGTTGAACCCGAGCGCCACCCCGACTCCCACCCGCCACGCCTTCCCTCCTCTCCTCCACCAGTAGCTCGACTAGTGGTTTGACTACCGATCTGTCGCCCCCCTCTTCTAGCCCACACACTGATCTACTCTATTTTGCTGCATTCAACTGTTGCGAGTGCACGTTTTCCATCTTAAAGCCTAACTGAATATTCCGATAACTGCGAATTTGTACTTTGTACAAATCCGTAAGTGTAAGCAATGTCGCGGTCGAAATATACCTCAACGACAAATTCCAGTGGTAACAGTAAGAAAGTAAAAGTTTACTATCGAATGCGCTAAGATTGGCGGAAGGTCCCGGGAGGAAGGAGGCACCAGCTCGTCCCAGACGGAAGAGAAACCGCAAACTCTGACGATCAAAGGGAGACAAAGAGCCGCGAGGACCGGCCGCCGCGGACTGGAGACGTTGCAAACGGCCGGCCCGCCACGCGGAATGTCTCGCCGCCTCGAGCACACGTGCACAACGGGGAGTCGTGAGTACGCGCTCGGTACTCGGGCCGCATGCGCCGCGCCTCTGCGGCTTTTTACCCGCCTCCCTCCTATCCTCCTTTTTTTCGGTGAAAGTTCCGCCAACCGCGGCCAGCAGCTCGCCCTTTTTTCCCAGAGACTTTTAATTGATTTACGAGCGCGCCTCGCTAGGCGCGCTATATACCGGCTACCCGATCGCGCCGGAGACGCGAGGACGGTGAGTTACGAGGCTAACAGTCGGCTTTTTTCCCCGGCTTGCCGGGGATGCCTCGGAATCGGGATCCGCGCGTCTTCGGCCAGTTGATCGATCCAGAACTGCCGCACTCCTCGACTCGATCTCATAAGTCGGCACGGTGCGCGCCGCAGGGCTGCAGCGACGAATAAGTAACTTATCCGATTCGCCCGAGATGCGGCTTAGTGGGTAAGAAGCTGAGGAAGAAAGGGAAGAAGAAAAGGGAGATTGGACATCGTCAGGTGGCATGAGTCGTACTTTGCGCGTCGCGTGAAAGTCGATCCCGAGCCGCGGCCCCGAAGGCCACCTGGTACTTCGGTACCCACGCGGCCTGCACTCTGACCCCGCTTTCCTCCCGTTACTGCGCCTCAGTTATGCCTGCAATATTAGTGCGCTGCACACTCTGTTAAATGACAATTTTACTGGTCGATAAATCCACGCATTCACCCACACGTTCTTGATAAAAAATTAATTCCATATTATTATTACTAAATTATCTCTAACTTGGCAAATGAATAGTATTGGCTTTAAATATGAGTATAACACTAACATAGCACTTACTCAAATATTTATAAACGAACCGTATATTTTATAGGACTAACTTTTATTTTAATTTTTAAAACATTTTACTAAGCACTAATAAGATTAGAAAGCGATTAATAATTAAATACAAAATATTTGTAAGTTGAATATAGGGATGAATCCAAAAAATCCATAATAGATCATAAACTACGTTCATGTTTGTCTGTACCCGCGTAGTACACAAGTACGTGTATGGACGCAGTAACTTTTAATTGGATTTTTACCCAGTTTTTAACGGCTGACCGCTCAAGATCTATAGCTGAGAGCTGATCTAACGAAAGCCCAACACCGAGACTAATGAGCTCCTTGATTTTCCGGCAGAGATCGGAAAAGGTCCGTCGGTGGTCCAGAAGGTAGGGCAGCGAGCTGAAAGCGCGAGGTGTGTCGGGGAGGCGCGTCCCGCGGGGAAAGTGAAAAGCGGTCGGCGCGGCGGATGCGAGTCTGCTTGGCGACGCTTCCGCTCCCACCTCGGCAGGCGTACGTCCCCTCGACTGCGGGGCCCGGCCCGATAAATCAGGCTCTTTTCCCCGGGGGGCCGCGCGCCCGTATCGCCACCGTCGCCCGGAGAAAACCGCGCCGCGCCGGCCCACAAAAAGCCGCCCGGCACTTTTATCATTGTTTTTCAGGGCCGTTTAATTATTTCAGATGCCCAGCCGATAGGCCCGGGGAAAAAACGGCCCCCTAGCAGCCCGAACGGGTTCCACCTCCACTTGTCGGGGCAGAACAGCGCAGGTTAGCCGTGGCGAGAAAGGGGCCGCAGTAGAAGTGGCCGGATGTGGAAAGACGACCGCCTCGCACGTGGACTGACCGCTAGGTTCCATTTAAATCAGGGGGAATTGTTGCCCACGTTGCGTTCCACCTTGCGCTCCCAATCGCCGCAGATCTTAACCGAATTCAAGCCGACTACATCTGGCGCAAACTGAAAAACTTTTTCCCTACTCTGGTAGACGTTGATTTCTTACAAGACTTTTTACTCGATACTGAAGAAAAAGAGGACTATGGTTTCGCCATAAGTTTGTAAACCGAATTAAAAAACGTTTACTTTACCTGTGTGGGCAGTTTTAATAAAGTACAAGAAAAAATAAGCGGGTAATAACTCTAGAGTCATAAAGCACCAGTTTCGCAGACTTCTTAGATTAAATTAATGAACGATCGAACTTCATTTTTTCACAATTTCGAGACTTTGCTTTGCTTTTATCACTATCGGATTGTCGCTGACTAGGCTATTTCCTTGTAAGTTAGAATTGTATATTGGTTCATTAAGAGCGGCATATATTAAAAAAAAATTAATTATTCCTGAACTTTTGAATGGTGTATAAGGCAAAATCATGCGTGTCATTAATCTTAAAGTCTCTAGTGCTTTGCTCAAATTTTTCATCCGAGTTTTTCGTCAAATAAATCTTTGTGCAAACTCAATACAATTACGCACGCGATAATTAATTTAAAAGCTCAGTAAGTGAGGAAAATCCGCTTATACAAAGTCGCTCGTGCTCGATTTTTCATCATTTCTCGAACATCGCATGTAGTAGGTCAGATAGTCTTTTTGCCATTTGAGTAAGAGACCCGCAATTACTACCCGATGATCCATGGCTTTTTAAAGTAGAGCCGCGATAAGCTACGGAAAAGGCACGAACGACAACTGATAAGAGCTGTACTCGCTTCATTTAACCAGCGGGTTAGTATTTTATGGTTTATTATCAGACCCCCGCAAACATGTGTGCGGTCTTCATGCAAAACCTATTATTACGTTAGACTTGATTTGTGTTTAATTTAGATAAATGTTTTTTTCTACAAAACTCGACGAATCGCCATTACAGTTACGCTGTCCAAGGTTAAACTGCAGAATGTTTTTTAAGAAAAAGTTGATTAAATATTAATGCCGAATTTTCGAAAAACTAATTTATTACATACATATTTTTGAACCGTGAATCAAGCATAGGGTGGAAAACGTCTTTTTTTAAGATTCGATAATTCAAAGTCAAATTTATTCAGTTGCGAGCAGAAGCTTAAGGAAAACATTATATAGCAGCGATAAATACGATTCTAGAATAACAGAATTGGTGTAGGATAAAAGACAGATTCTCCGAGAAAGAAACTGTAATTATATTTGTACTGTACATAACTATGCAGAGCAAATACATTCTAACGGCGGACATTCGAATCGACTGAAATGGCTGGAAAGAATGAGAAGAGTCTAGTGACAGGTAAAAACGAAATAGGATCAGAAGGTTTTTGCTAGACGTCTCGGTGGAAGCCTCTGATTGCATGGCGCATCAGGCCGATGCTTGTGGCTCCGGGGCTATCACGTGCTCTTTCTCCCGCCCACACCCAGCTCTCGCCTTCCTAAGGCTTCGCCGCTCACGCGGATTAGAGGCCACCTCGGCCAGGGTCGCGCTCGTCTTCTACTCGTGGGCTACGGTCACTCGGCCACGGCGACGCGGAGAAAGGGCCGACATTCGACTCCCTCCCTTGTTTACAATGCTGTCTTCTTCTCGCTTCTTGGTTACTGCCGCAAGCTTTTCGGAGTATGGATTTTGTCCGGTTTTCAAGAGTCCGAGCCTGTGTTGATCAGCATTTATTGAATTTGCTCACTTGACAAACTGGAATCTCTGGGTATACTACATCATGTTGAACTTTAGTAATCATAATCTAGGATAAATCCTCAAATATCGTTCTCATGGCTGTCGTTCGTACGAGTAATGAGCGGCTGCTCGGGGACTGGGGGTCAGTCGAGGCATCAGCTGTCTGTCCAATTCGGATGGCGCCCGAGTGTCGTTGAACCGAGCGAGCCGCGCTCTCAAACTCTCTGCCCTCGCAAGTATTTTTATTGAGGCGGCGGCATGGGTGTCCCTCCCAATTGGCCGAGCCGGCCGAGTGTTTGCAGGCTCCGATCGGGCGGATCAGTTTGCGCGGCGCAAACAGGCTATCGCGCACAGGTGCGACGACGGCTCTGCCGATATTCGCTCGAGTGCGGTAGCGCGCGTGCGTTGCCTCTCCGCTGTTTGCCCAGGCGGAATCGTAATCGCTGAGCTCTCGCTGCTGGCCGATGTGCGGCACGCGCGCACGCCTCACTCCCGCCGGAAGATAGAGCGCCGGCTTTGCCTCCTCGTCTCTGGCCTCCAGCGATGGGAATGTCGGTCTGTAGGGATTCGATAAAACCCGACGCCGCATCGCGTTCCAACGGTAGCCCCGCTGTACTGTTAAGCGACCTTGTAATCAGCGCCGGAAACAATAGTCACCGAGCCGCTGAGGGACGAGAAAGGCCGATTAAGTATATCTCCACTCTTACTTTTCTTAAGAGTAAGAATTGTGCTCTGTCATTTAACTTTGTTTAACTTTTTCTCAGCGGATTCAAAAATTACAGTGGCACTTGAGTTATTTCCATGGATTTGTTTACGCCTAGCTCGCGGTCAACTATTGTTTTCACGCATAGGAAATAGTTGCATCCTTCCAAAGAAGAAATACTCGAGCCGACAGCAAATGACACTCGCTCACGGGCAAATGTCTAATCGAGTCTTTCTCAAGAATTCAAAACGAAAACAATCACTTATATATTTACGGCCTATGAGCTTAATTAATGCAGTTTGACTCTTGTTTCAGCGGCTTGGCAAAATAGCACGACGGCCTTACACAAAGTTGTTGAAAAATGTTCCTTATCTATTTAATGCTGACACGCGTGAAATTATTGCATCACATTTATTATTCAATTTTTACGATGAATTCAGAGTGGCGAATTAATGAACGTTCACTTTCACTGTATTTAATCAAGTACATCTACTTTCATTCTAACAGTCTATTTAATATGCAGTGAACGCCTGCATTTGTTCTTTTAGTTATATTTTAAAAACCTGCGTCGTTCAATGATTTTCAGCTAAAGCGCTTATACAAAAGATGTTAATGTAAAATGTACTAGCTTGACCAAAGCGTAAAATAACTATGCGTATGATAATTAATATGGTTCTTAAGCTTTCTTTGCTATTTAGTAATGAAGATTTTAATTATACAAATTTATTATGTCATTGCAGTACAGTGTTTCCTGTAATGTAAACTCATCTGATTAGTATAACAGATACAATCTGTCATCGGTCGTTCAATTACATTGTAGATCATTTATTATGCATTGTAATGCTAATAGTACGATAAAAATTTAAAACCTTGTATCTACACATTAAATATAAAATGTTTTTAAAAATGAGACTACCACACTCATACAGACTTTCTGCTGCCTCATTGTGCCTAGAACCATGGCTCGTTGTAGCAAACGATGATTATCTATAAAAAACTGCTAAAAAAATCAAGCTTCGGCTAATTCAGTTGGGATTGTACTGGCTCGGATAGACGCGATCTCGGGGAAAATCCCTCCGGCGCTTCCACTGAGGCGGCATTCCAGGCTAGTCAACCAAGGGCCGCGAGACATGGCGGGTGAACTTGAGCACCCGGTGACGACCCGGCGGTCTTTGATGAGCCGCGCGCCAGATCGCCTATCTCCCGGCCTTGAACCCAGAAAACAATGGGCGGTTCCTCTGCGCGGTGCCGATGGACGTCGATCCCTGGTACCGAGTGCACGCGCAACTCCAAGAGTTTGCCCGACGAGCGGGATTTGCCCAATGCGATACACGGCCCGAACGATTGGACAAGTAGATACAGTCGAGTCCCGACAGACCCACACCTTCTGCCTCGCCGCGCCCCCTGTACCATGATCCTTACAGTTGCAAAAGCCTAATTGGAAGATATACATTCATCTATACCGAGGATTTGCATCACTTTTTGTCAATACTGATGGACGATATGTTAGAATATTAACGGTTCGACGTCTACGTTACAATGTATATTCTTCTAGTAAAATCCCTAGATGATTTTCCGTAATCTTTCTCTTCGGTCTCATCTTTGGTAAATTCAGGTGACATTGATTCAATTACTCGCTGTACTATTATTATACAGTATTTTTGATTACACTCAAACGACACAGGATGAAGTCTCGATAGCTGGTAATCGTTAACGACCCCTCTGATTGACTTCTCTCGAGTCAGAGAGGAAACGTAATTAAATCGAGCATCGAGACCTCTTTCGCATGGAAATATAATTCATTTCACAGTCGGGTCAAGATATTCATGGTTATTCACGAGCGCGCTGGGATAAGCGGGCGCTCGAGCCGCGCAAGCGCCGGCCGTCAGGTGTACTCTACGCAGGGGATGGCCATTTTTTCGCCAAGTGCTGCACCTTGGCGAAAGTTGCAGAGACTCGGGGGGAGGGGAGCAAGGGATCGGGCCCCATCGTGAATGGAGCCGGCCCACGCGTGGCCTCTCGAAAGGGAAACCGCGCCGCGTGAGTCATGGGTCGTGTGCCGCCTAGTCGAGTCGTTTCCCCGATGCGCCGCGATCTAAGGGCCCGGGGAAAGTTGCCACGGGTCTTGAACTCGCGCGGCACTCGCTGATAGATCGTCATGCGCGCCATCGCCGCTTCTCTCCCCGCATGTGGGAGTAGCGCCTGCTTCAGGTTTCTCCGCTGGCGGATCGGGCCTCGCGCCCTCTCTTCTCAATTTATCTTTGAAGTCGAGCGAGTCGCTTCTGTCGGGGCTGATGACATTCAGACCAACCTTCCTCCAAGATTGTACGAAACCAATGCATTAACTTTGTTAATGAGGCGTTTAGTGTTCCCGTAGGGTAGAATAAGTCGGTCGCTGAGGTGAACAGGAAAACGCATTTGAATGAATCTTGTGGTCCTTTGAATTTACGACTGACACACATTAAGAGACGGGGAAACTACAAGGTACAAGCGAATACAAGGATAGATGCGAGAAGCTTGAGATTGTTGGGTTACTTATACAATCGAACGAGTCTAGGACGCAAGAGAAAACATTTCCGAGGTAATGGGACAAATGTCGATCGGACAAAGTTACAACCTAATCTATTTGAAAAATGAGATAAAGGGTCGGCTGAAAAACTGCAGAGACTCGTGAGAACTATCTTAGCCAAATGTAAATCTGTGCGTGTACTCTGCTCTGATAAATACAAGACAGTACAGTGATATTGGTAACTTTGAAAAAGCCGTTACAAGAATTTTCAACAGATTAGTAAGTAGCGATAAGGATTTATTTTCAGCAATCTCGCAAGCATTCCATTATCGCGTCTAAAACCAAGTCGATTTAATCGTTCAATTTAAAATTTGCCAAACTTTCGAGCCACGGCGTACGTGAGATACATCGGTGAGATAGGGGCACGAGGCTGATAGGCAACAAATAAGAATTAGATTATTACGTGTGCCAATGGAAAACAAGAGAACCTATTTATTGTTGATTTACGCATCGAGTAGCCTTTAATATTTTAGCGTGTGTACGGCGACGTTCCATTAGCGCACAAGTGGGCCCCATAAACACCTGACTGGCGACAACGCAAAAAAACTCGCGCGGCCAAAGGAGACGACCGAGAGTCGCGGCGACCTTCGCCCCTCATCTGGCGACGTTGGCGCACGTGGTGCACCCGATAAGCATAAACAAATCGCAAGTTCGCGGCGCAACGATCAAAGGTAAAAACTCGCCGCTCGCGGATTTGTCCAAAGCACATATTGCGTTAAATTTCCATGAGCCGGATAAAGAAGGATTGTTTCAATTTGATTAATTGAGAGCAGTAGGCGCGCACTGGCGATGCTAATTGCACGGATCGACGGCTTCGTCTCGGCGTCGATGAGGCGCGCGTTTGTAAATAGACGAGCCGGCGACATACAATGCGCGAGAATTGGTCGCGAGCCGTGGGCATTTTTCCGCGAGCATGCAAGGGTCGGGGAAGGTCACGGAGCCAAGGAGGAAAACTTGGGGATTATCGCGCGCGGATTTTTCGCCGCGGCGGCGGCATTGTTTACTCGCTTGGTAATTAATTTGGACGGCCGATCGAGCTGAATCGGCGAATCCTCCGGCAGTGGGCGATAGCGCCGCGCGGTAATAGACTTGTTTGCCTTTTCGAGATAATGCGGCATTTTTCCGCAGAGGCCCGGCAACCTTAACTCCGCTGACCTTAGGGGGCCTTGCTGAACTGGCGAGCTTCCGAGCTGCGCTGCACCAGCTGGCCGGCGCGCGTTTCGACCAGCCACTGCTATCGGCTCTGGATTATTTTGTCTATATCCGCCGGTTTTTTCGGGCGGCGGCCGGCAAGAAGCGCGTCTGACGAGCGCGGCGGGGACAGGCTCTCGGCGCGGGCTTACCGTTCATGTAGACGTGGTGCTGGCGCCAGAGGTGCTGGTACTGGGTCCAGCGGCTGCTGGCGCTGTCCTCGTGCAGGGAGGGCAGGGGCGCGTGTATCTGGTGTGCGTGGGTCGTGGGCGGCATGGGGGGCGGGGGTTGCTGCTGCTGCTGCTGCTGCTGGGCGTGGGCGGGGGCGACGACGATGTGGGGGTGTGGCGGGGGCTGGGGCTGGGGCTGGGGCTGGGGCGGCCCCGGGGGCTGCTGCTGCTGGGGCGGGGGCGGCGGCGGCGGCTGGGCCGGCTGCTGGGCGTGGTGGGCCTGCTGGTGCAGGAGGCCCGCCGGGGGCGCCAGCTGCTGGTAGTCCATGCCGCAGGCGGCTTGCCTCTGCCAGGGGGCGAACGGCGGCGCTTCCAGGGTGTCGGCGCGCGGCTCACCAGCGAGGCATCCGCGCGCGCTCAGTCTCTGGCTCGGGCACTGTCACTCGCGCGCGCGGCCTGTCCCCATGCGGGGGGCACCGGCTCTCGCAGCGGCTCCTGCACCGGCTCCTGCACCGGCTCCTGCCCGGCTCCTGCACCGGCAGTTCCTGGGGCGGCAGTGGCGGGCGACGCGGGCGGCGCGGGCGGCGCAGGCGGCACACGTGACGCGTCCGAGCACGTCCTCGCGACGACTGTCAAAATCCCGCGCGGTCCGAGTCCGCCCGACGGCCCGCGGCGCGCACGTTGCCGCCCGAGGTGGGGGCCGCCGAGCGCCAAGCGCGATCATTAGCCGCGATTGGCGCCCGACCGCCGGCGCCGCCGCCCGGGTGGGGGCGCCGCGGCCGGGTGGGGGCCGAGCGAGAGGCGGAAGTCCCTGCCCCGCCGGTTTCTCTTTCTGCCCCGGCTGACGCTCGTGCTCCTCGCGCTCCTCGCGCCCGCCACCGGCTCCGAGCGGCCGCCCAGCGACCAACCCCCCTCCGAGCCCGGGCCGCTTCCTTCCCCCTTTCTCTCCCCGGCTGCCGGCAGCCGCCGTTACAGCCGCTAGCCGCCACTACCGCGTGTCGTCTCTCTCGCCCGCGCTCCTCGCTTTTTCCCTCGCGAGTCGCCGCCCGGGCTCCGCGACCGCTGTGGGGGAGGTCCGCCCGGAGCAAAAATCCGCGAGCCGCCGTTTGTTTTTCCGATCAGCTCCCGTTTCCGGGAGATCTATAGCGAGATCCGTAGCGCACGCGATCCGGCTCCTTGGCTATCTGCACCCTTTATCCTCCAAGGGCCCAAAATGATCTCGCAACCACCTGCCTGCCCGACACTCCCTTCTGCGCTTTTCACTCTCTGCTTCTCGTTTTTTTGTATTTTCGCTGTCGAGCCTTGTTTTAACTTGTTTCTGCCTTTCGTCTTTGGATGGTTGTTCAACTAGACAACATACTGTCTAACATCCTACAGCAAAGTGCTTCTTTTTATTCTTGTCATTTTGCGGTGTTTTCGTAAAACTTGATTGAAAAACATTTTATTGGCCATTTTTCTTCATTAAAGAGGCTTACAGCCATAAAACAGAATTCACTCAATTACCTCAAATGGAAAAAAATATTAAATGAAATGTACGAATAGAATTTATTTCTATAACTGCATAATAATTCACAGAAAATGTGACCACTCAAACTCCTGTAATTTTATTATACGTTGAATTATTGAATTTTTTAATCGTTGGCCTGTATGTAACCAGCAGTCGGAATCACTTGCTTTTTACTATGAACTAACTCAAACTTCAAAATTTATGTAATAGGCGTGGATTTACATGAAAAGTACACAGACAAATCATGTACGAGTTAACGTGACAATAATTTTTGACACTGTTTAAAATAGCATCGATTGAATGCTCCACTAAATGCATAAAATGCATGATTTAAGAAAAATTTATCAGGTAGTGAAAACTGTAGATCTCACAAAAGTTTTACAATTTTCTAAACATTGAATAAACTTTCTTATAAACTTGGTTTAGATCTTATTTTATCCAAAATATTAAATAGCGATAGAGTAAAAAATTTATTGGCATGTTTAGCTTTAAATAACTTCTGTTTGGCGTACTTTATTAACTTTCACAAATTTTTATAATGAACCGACCAATTGGTTTCTTGCTCGAAAATTAATTTTAACACTTTTGACAATTAACGAGCACATCTACAAGCTAAGCCCCTTTATACTCGTTTAAATAAGGATTGAACTTATTTATGGAAGGAAGTTGAGCAACGTTGCAAATTAATTAGCAACAACATAAAGCTAGATATAATGGGGTGTATTTAAAAGTAACTCTGGTCACTACTCGCCCGGTCCCGCCCAAGTATAGCTGCTCCTGACGATAATTCCCCATTGGCTTTTCCAAATGAAGCGCACTAAAAAGCCCCGGTAAAAACTTTCATTTCCCCGGACGGGACCAGTGGGGAGAGGAGTGCAGCTTCGGTCCGATGGAAAGCATCAGCTCGTCTCGGGGAGCGGCGAGAGAAAAAAAGCGATCGGTTGCAATCGCGAGTTCGCCGGGCGTTTATTGGGTAACGGTACCGGGCTATGTCATAGCGTCATCAGCGTAACGAGCCGATGGCGGGCCTCCTTTTCGAGGCGCGGCCCGTAAATAAACAAAGGCCGCGGGCGTAAAAGTGCAGCGGGCCCGGGGCCGCGGGCAAAAAGCGGGCGGGGGGCGCCGCTCGCCGAGCCGCGGCAGCTTCCTGGGCTGGCGCCTAAAAACGGGCGCGCGCCAGATCCGCGAACCTAGTTTCCCGCACGGCGAGCGAAAAACCGGCGCGTTACGCGGCCGGCGCTTCCGCGTTCCCCGCGCGCGCCGGAAGAAGAAGGCCTCGGGAAAGAGAGAGTGACGGCGGCGCCGGGGATCCCTCAATTAGGCGGCCGCACGCGTTTTACGCGCCGTGCGCCTCTAAGCGCCTTTTCGAGCGCGCCCCAGCTTTCGCTTTCTTTTTTCCCGCCTCCATTTTAACGGACCCCCGGCCCGACCCGGCGCTTTCAGTAGGTCGGCCGCTTTTTCCCGGTCCGCGCGCGGATTACGTAAGCCCGCTGCACCTCCTGTTATACGCCGAATTAATAAAAGGCGTAATGCCGATTTACAGCCTGCTGCTACGGGCCCCTTAAAAGGCCACGCGGGCCGAGAAAGGGGCATCTCTTGAAATCCGGCCCGGCTTATCTCCAGCGTCCAGCTTTACTGCAGCGCCAATCGCCTCTCTCGTTTTTTCCGCCATTCCGCCCGCCTCGGCTTATGTACCTCTTTATGCGCTCGGTCGGTCTTATCGGCATACGTGCCGAAAATACCTACCGAAAGGTTAGGCCCAACGCTTTCGATCACTTTACTCAATTTCCCTCGGAATTTACCCTGGCTCTTTCGCTATTTGTCTCTTGGCAAACCTGCCAATCCGATAAACCCTCTGCTTAATTATCTGCAAAGAATCTTCAAAAATTGTTCCTTGAATATTCGACGTACTAAAGATGTACAAACAGCGTAGGTTTGATGCGTCACGCAACTTCTTGAAAAGCTAATTGATATCGCCATTCGAAGAGCGACACGAGGATGGATCTATTTCCCCGCAAATACTCCTAGTGGAAGAATGTGTCGTTTGACAATATCGCGCGAGTACCGCTGACTTAATATTAAACGAACGCGCCATGTATTTGCAAGCCGTGGCTTTTAACTGCGCGTACGTGAGATGTTCAACCGCTCACAATGAGCAAAGATTTATTGCTGTCCGAGCGATTCCTTATCGATGATGATGCTTTTCTGCAATTAAGCGAAATAAAAGGATTACTTTGTTGCTTGCGAACGTCTCGAGTTGACTTTCAGATACATTAGATTGCTTCCCACTATCATGCGCGCCACTACCATAGCCCTAAAATTAATCGACTGTATGATTGAACTACACAAAAGGCTGAGAGCGGATCTATATATAGCTAACTCATGTACTAGCAAATGTTCGACAAAAACGCATTTTTCTCTTTTACCAACGCTTCTTCCTGATATATGTTGTAACAAATACGAGTAATTTATTGTTCTAGTCTTTTTTTACTAGTTGAGGATAATCTTTTACTACTGCTATATCAAATGTCCATGGTTGTTTAATTATATCCATCCATCAAATATGATACAATCCTATTTATCGCATCACAAATGAATATGTATTAAGACACATTTTATTACTTGATGATTTAAAATAAAAAATGTAAGAGAAATAGTTTGGCTTCAAGTTTAATAACAGTTTTTTTTGCAATGACTTATCAGTTCTTTAAACCAAAGTATAAGTAAATATAAGAAATAATCTTGCACGTATTATTGTTTACGATTTAAAAGCAACCTTACTTTACATTTGAAATGTATAATTTAAATCGTATTCCTTGCACTCACTATAGGAGACTTGAATGCCTGTGAGAGCCATATGCTAGCATGACGAAGCAACCTGTTGATCCTTACTATATACCTCTAGTATAATTTGCTTCTTATAATTCGTACAGATTTTTTCGACTACATTACGCCCGTGTTAACAAAACTTATTTTCTTTCTAACATATAAATTATGGTAAAAACTTTCACCAGACTCGTACCACTTAATCCACTCAAAATAGTATCATAATTTTACTATTATAATAGTTACCTTAACTAAGCTAGGAAAACAAGAGCAACCTGCTCGAAAACGAAATTTTCCTGTGCTCAAGTAGTAACAGTCCATGAGTACAGACTGCATATCACAAGTGCTCAATCGCGAGAATTTCATTTGAACATAACCCGAACAGTCTTACTATTGAATTGACGAAAAAACACATAAAATAAAATTTCAATTCACTGACTAATTAGACACGCGTTACTTACGTTTGAAATGATATATAAATTGAACGAACTCGCTTCGTTAATGAAGCACGAAATTAGAAATCAGTAGAGATGCCGACGCTATTGATATCAGTACCTCGTTCCTTGCTCCGTATAAAGAAGCCATTAATGAGATCGATGGTTTTTTAGCCTCCAATTGTAGTACGTGCATGTACGCACATCGTCGGTGATTGTATTTGTAGATCGAGAGCGAGGCGAACTCTTCGAAGGCACGAAGCGGACCGAGCGAGCCGGTCCTCAAAAATGTGCAAAGGCAAACCAAGCCAGGCGTCAATGATTTCCCGTTAGAGTGAAACTGTCACGGAGAAGCTCGCGGGAACAAGTGGCCATAGCTACATCGACAGACGTTCATCACTAATCTGGCGTAGGCGAGCAGTATTGATAAGTGACTGTGCAAATGTGGGAGCGAGCAAGTCTCGATTAACAAGACTTTAAGGTGACTCGACCGACTGGATTCAGCAACGTCATACGAACTGAGAAATGCTTCGATCGGTTATTCGGTCAAAGTCTTCCTCCGCGAATAAAAATGTTATCTGCAGGAACCGTTTTATGCCGCTGCTTTTAGCAAGCACATACAGTGGACGAAATCTTATGACGCCAAAACATATTCCGCAACCGTTACTGACAGATGAAAATTAATTGAAGATGCTTTTGGATACACGCATTTATCCATCGAACGATACTTAACCTAATTTTATTTCAGTTTAATCACTAGATACTCAACGATCAGTTATAGATTATCTGTCTATGTGTACGTGTATTCCTGAGTCGTAAAACAGTACATATATAGTAATTATCTCGAGAATAATAGCACGTTAGACAAATAAGTGTTAGACAAATAGTGCTCTCCTTGTTTGCGCTATGATTAAAACATTGCACTATTATAAATTTCGAATGGGTTTAATTAATTAAAGAAAAAATCTTGGTTAACTTTCTTTTAAAAAAATGATAATTCTAATCGAATTTCACTTTCAAAAATTTTTCCGAGAGTATTATATTATTTAAAGCAGTGAGTGGATTTGGAAAGTTTTCTAATCCGCTGCAGGCACTCTTATATTATTCAATTTATATTACGTTCAATTTGTAACTTCATTGGAACTTGTATGATTTTATTAAATATTTCCTGGCGTCCGTGAAAAATACGATCGCAAGTTTACATGAATATAGTTAATAAAGTAATTTTATATTTGAAATGACTAAGGTATGCAAATGAAATTAGCAGTTTAACCATTCTCAACATAGAGATATTACTTATTTTATTAGTTGGCATATTGTTACTTTTTTATTAATTTATGAATTACTGGCATTTTACAATTTTTCCCCATTTTATCGGGGTTTTATCGCGTATATCTAGTCGTAAACTGCAAGGAAACAAATATTGGAGAAAGCACAAGAATAAATATTCAAAGGCGCTCTGGAGTACTTAGCGTCGCGATTAGCCTAACCACTAGAGAATCTAAAGAAAGCCCGTGGTTTTCATTTGCTTGGAAGAAACTCGCTCCGATGCCGGCGTCGCGGCGGGCTCAGCTCGATAGGGCTGGCGATCGGACCTCGACAAAGGCGCCGGCGAGCGCCGGCTCGAAAGAGCGAGTGCGCATCAGGTGCGCGCAGACGGGCCGCGGTCCGCTTTGCTCGGCGAATCGAGGGCCCAGCGGACTCGCGGGCCTGTATCCTCGGAGGCTGCCTCGACAAAGGCTGCAGCCTCCCCCCGAGATCTTGACCTCGATCTCGCGCGGGCCGAAAATTCGGCGAAGGAGGCCGCAGGGAGAAGAAAAGAAACGGCGCGGCGGAGTAAAAAAGGGAGGCGCGCGAGGGGCGGCGGGGGGGGGCGGGGAGGAGGAGCGCATTTCACTAGGCGAGAGGTGAAAGTCGCCGAAAGTGGTTCCTCGGGTTTCGACGGCCCGGGCCCGGGGCCGCTTGGCCACCTTTCTCTTTCCCTCGGGCTCCCGGTTCGCGCGCCCGCGGTTGCCCAACTTCCGTAAAGGTCGTTTTCGGCAGCGCGCCCAAAATCTCACTTTTTTTTCTCGCTCGCTCGCCGCGGCCGCGCGGGAGAAACTTGGCCCGGGCGCAGCGCGGCTCAAACCAACAGCGAGCTTCCGTACGCACTGCGCATGCGACGGACTGCGCGAGTTCCTCGGGAGCGGGCTTTGCGGGGGCGGAGTTTCCAGTCGCGATCTTGCTAGCCGAACTAGAGACTCGGCTCTAGAGACTCGCCTACAGGTCCACTTGCATCTGTGACATGTTCGACGATGCTTCACGAATTCGAGGCTTTACTCTCTATGAGATATTCTTCAGAGACAAATATTCGAGTAAATATGCAATTATATTTTAATAGATTTTAATGAGATTATATCTGTGTTAATTTTGACTCCCCTTTTGCCAATGGAATAATCGTTTATTTCGAACTTTTTGCAACCCCGGAACGAGGTGATAAATTGTCGGTTATTTCGGTCCGAGGACAATGAGTCCGAGCGAAACTGGCCCACTCGACCCGGCTAGCCTACATAGCGCTGTACAAATAAACGCGGCTCTCCGAAAAATCGCCTAAGGACGATAAAGTCGAGTGCGCGTGCAGCGTATAATAGAGCCGACTGCGAAAGCTCAGCGGAGCTTATTACCGATAGCCACGTATGGGGCGTCGGCTCCGCTTGCCCGGGCATCGCGATCCCCGCCAACTGGCCGCGAGCTCGTAAAGCTGCCTCGGCGCGGGCGCGTTGGCCCAGAAAGGAGGATCCGTCCGCGCAAGCAAAAAAAAAGAAGGCGGCCGGGGGCGGGGGAGGCCGGCCGGCGGTGAAAGTCCGCGCCGATTTACGGCCCCCGCGGCGCTGGCGCCCGATCCCATAGCCCAGGGGCTCTTCGTCCTTTCGCGCCGCGGTTCCGCCCTTCGCGCCGTGCTCGTGCGTTGGAAGCTCGCGAGCGCCGTACTTGGCGTTAATCGCGCCGGGACAAGCGCCGCCTTGTGATCGGCCGAATTTTTCATTTACTCCTAATTAACCGAGAAGAATTTCGCTTTCGTTTTAACGGCCGCGACAGGCGCGCGATAAAAGCTGCTCCTGGGCTCTACGGCTCACTGCAAACGCACTTTCTACACAACTTTACCGGCAACTCTGACTCCGAATAAGAGGGAGAAATAACCAATCGGGCAGCTATGGTTCCCTCGATCGGAACTCGGTCCCGGGCCCGAAATCGACAAGTTCACAATACTGGCTGGCGACGACTCGACAGAATAATCACGCTCGAATAATGAGATTGTCGACCCTTGATAGAAATTTAAGCGGGTTTCTAATCAGTTTATCGATAGCGTTTATGGTCTAAATTAATTTTCATACCTTTTATTTATAGCGTTTAAGTAAATGTAAACACATTAGTTTTACCTTGTGTTAGTATTTGGATCAATTACAACATTATATTAATGCGTTGGTATTAAAAAACTGGTAATTTTCTATTAGGAATGATTTGTTTAGATACTCGTGCGCGTGCAATCTCTTACTAATCTCGAATGAGCAGCTGGAAAAGCGAAGCTAATTATCTACTAAAGGGAAACAGTAAGAGAGACAAACATGATCTTTTTGGCTAGTTGACATTTTCATAGATTGTACTCGGGCGCATATATCTATCGCGGAAGCAGAGCAAACGCAAATTGCGATACACGTGGGCAAATAAAGGCAACTGAATGAAAGCGCGGTTAGCTTTAACAGGAGTTGTAATTTTATAAACGAGCTACTTATAATATGAAAGCAACTCACACTTTCGTTATTGGACGTTATAGGCTAATGGCCAACGAACGTAATCACATGACACTTTTTTTCCACGATTTGTAAGCCGTTTAGAATCACGGGCTTTTTCCGCGCGGTAAAGCTCTTATTTTCGTTTAATTAAAAGTACTCCCGATAATTTATACCTCAGTTTAGCTGAAATTTCCGGTCGCTCGGCGTATACACAAGCTTGCGCGAAAAGAGCACGGGACTTCGAGGTGGCGTTTAACTTTAATCACAATAATTTCCCCGAAAGACATTAGTTTAATTCAAGGGCGAGTCGAAGCGGCAATCTTCCTCCCAAATGAAAATGATCGCGCGCACGGTTTTAATTGGGGCGGTCCTTTCTCCGAACCGCCTCGCCCGCGCCGAGTTTCGGGCGAGTCGCGCGGGCGCCCCGAAGGGTACATCAATCAGGAAATAATAGCGGGAGCCGGGCGCGTATAACGAGAGCGGGCCCGAGGAAAGGAGTAGTCGGCCCTGGGGTAACGAGGAACTTTCCCAACTTTCGATCAGGCCCTAACGAGGGGTCCTCGCGCAGCGCAATCAGGCCCACAGCCTCCGCGGCGCACCCTGGCAACAGGTTTCCCGCCCGCCGCCCGGCACACTTTCGATTTCGGAGGGGCGAGAGCCGGCCCGAAGGAGGTCACGCCCGCGGATAACGCCTATTTATAGCCCTCGGCCCGCAAGCGCCGCGCCTGCATCCGAGCCGCTCCGGAGGATACGCGGCCTCAGCGCGAAAGTCCGATCGAATAAAGCTGCCCTATTCCGTCGGACGCCTTACACCTCTTTGCCAGTCGCGATAAAGCTTTGTCGCACTTTAGATACCTCGTTGGCCTATACTCCTGGAATCACGTCCACGCAGCGTAGTTGGACCAGTTATAATACGATTCCCTTAGGAAACTGGCACTGTTCGTTTTTTCCTCAATTTATTCGAACATTTTGTTGTTCAAATCCAGTTTGCGGATATCGTTTTTTAACGATTAAAAAGTATATTTGAAATTCAAACGTTAACATGTATGTTTTATGGCTAACACCTGCCTCTTGTAGTAACTGTCTGCGATACTTTTACTGCGTTTACAGGCTTCATGATAGATAATGGACCAGTTTTTTATGGTCGACATGTCAATAAAATCGAATCTTGATGTACGAAAAACAACTAATGCCTGTGCGTTTTTGTACGCATTTATTCAATTACGAGTATAAAACGAAAAAGCAATAAAGACAGTCAATTCTACCAAAAAACTGGTCAAAAGCTGGTTTGAATTTCTACGAGGGCTAATTTTATGGATTTAAGGCTCCATTCGATTAAGTTTTCGAGCGTTATTTAGGCGGTCGCACGAGTCACCGTCCATCGTGGATTAAGCTCGGTGAGAAGGCACTTTCGTGCTTTAAGCAGTTCTTTCGCGCATTACCGAGTTGCCGCAGGGAGGCAGTCGGAGCTCATTTGCGCCTTAACCGACGGGCCCAAAAACGAAGCTCATTACAGGTGCACGAGTACCGGAGCCGAGCGATCGTAAAGCGCAAGAGTGCAACCAACCGCGCGCCCCGCGTAAAAGCTCATCCGGCGACGCGTAAATCAACGAAGGCTAATACGCGTCCCCTGGCAAGAGCGGCTAAGTAAATTAAGTCTTCAGGCGAGCTGGCAAGTGCCGCATCGACAGGTGCAGAGACTAGAGCCTCGCCGCAGGGCCTAATTCATTGAGCCGTTAGCTTTCACTGTTAATCAAGTCCATCGATCTCCATAACCGAAAGCGCGCGCTTCGAACGGTTTTGCGGGGGTTGGCCGCTTTGAGTACCTGCGATGCGGCTCTAGCGGGGCGAAGAGGCACCTACTGAGACGACCGAGCCGTCGCTGATGGCTCATAGCGATTTTGTAAGTGGGATTTTTATAGCGCGCCGGACGCTTTACATAACTCGTCTCGAGCCGGATAAAACGAGCAGTAATCCCGCGCTCGCGAGTAGAAACTTTACCGCGCGCTTTGATGGAAACCCCGCTTTCCGAAGGCTTAATCTGCCGGCCGCGCTGTCCTATCAGCTCGAGCACAGGATTTCTCCGCATATGTTCAATTGACCGGCGTAATCGCGAGGCATAATAATAATCTGGCGATTAGCACGGCAAGGCGGCTCGCGTGCGCCGCCCGAGATACAACGAGCGAGCCCGTAATTGAAAGGAGTGAGTGTATCAGCAAGAGGACGTGTCTCCCCGGTGTCCGTTCCATCGGGCGCTTTTCGGCGGAGGTTCGGGACTCGGCCGCCGCCGCCGCGCCTCGATCGAGTGAAAATATCGGGCGCGCGTTCAATCGCACCGCGGCCCCGTGGAGCCAAGTGTGCCACCGACTTTCGATGAGGCGGCGCGCGCTCGAGCCCGGGGATGCAGCCAACGAGGCAGTTACGAGCATTAGGCCGTCGCGAGCCGCCGGCAACGGGCAATCACCAGCTGACGAGCAGATGCGTCGCCGTTTATTGCGCCCTAGCTCCCTGCTCTCTGCTCCATGCCCGATTCTGCTCCGAGTGATTATCTCACTATGCGGGCGCCTCTCCAGCTCCTCGCACTACCACGTCTCCTCCAATCACTTTTATTCTCCTGCAGCTTTATTTGGCGCGCGCAATGCGGACATTCGTACCCTAGCGTTGCCTGTGCATAAAAGTTCACGTGCGCACTAATTCAAACGCGCGTTACATTTTTATGAATAACAAAGTTATGGCCGATCTTTGTATAATTAGCGATTATTATCCGAGGTAAAAACAGTGATTAAAAGATAATGGCTATTGACGCTGTCAAATTTTATCTGGATGACTTCTATTATTACCATTATTCGCTAATTTGCATATGTAATTATATTTTGCAATTTTATGCTGCTTTTTACATGTATTATTACTTTATTTACGCTCAAATGCTTGCTTTATTCATATCATGGTATTTATTTTATTAATTTAAGTTTATTTTGTATCTAAATCATATTCTTTAGATTGCAATGCGATATTTGATAAAAACCAATGTATACGTGCAGTGTTAGACGCAGGTACTATACCGTAAGTTGCAAAGTACAGTTACATTTTGTAGATAATAGATCCGTTAGTCAGCTCTTGCGCCCAAGGAAGGTAAAGCCATGAATCTTCGATAAACGGGCCCTTTTAACCATAAACAGCTTACAAATAATCCCCTGCATAAAAAGGCTAATAGGCTTAAAACGGTAGCAGTTTTCAAGGAAAAAGCAGGAGCATCCGCCGGCTGATACCTCACGCCACAAGACACGAGTAGGTCTTGCGCTGCCAAAGCGGTCCCTTCGCCACACAGCAATCAAAATAAGGAGGATGAAGGCGCGGGCAAAAGGAGAATCGCCGGCGAGGAAAGCGAGGAGGAAAACGGGGGCTGCGCGTTCTCATGGGTGGAGCGAGCGACCGCCAAGGCAGGATAATCCCGTGCGGTTTCGCGGGCCCGAGGAGAGACCGGCTCAAGTTTCGCCCCGGAGCGGCTACGCGAGCTGCAGCCTCGTCTACGTGGGCTTCGGTGTCCGCGCTCCCAGCCCCGCCTCGCGCCCTCTCTCGTCCCGACCTCGCCGACTCAACGACTCGCCACCGCTACTCATGCTTATCGCGCGCTACTGTTAGCGCCCGAAGGATTTGTCCCAAGTGTCAGATTGTCACTGCGACAAGTGCTCTAATCCCTTTTCAGTTTACACTCTCGTAAAAGTTTAGTTTAATTGCTTATTCACTCCCCGTTTAACACGAATATTAATTACGTTTTTTCTTTAATTCTCCGTAATGACTTCCCATTAAGCGTTAATTTAAAAATGTATCAATTTCCGTTACGATTGGATCCCTTAATAAAGACCTGTACAGAGCTATCACATTCCGCATCTACTCTCTAAAATTAATGTATGCCATTTGGGATAGCCCCAAAAAATGTATACACTGAACCTATGAAAACAAAATAGGTTAGGTCCTAGGAGTATTCGACTATATTCAACAAAAATAAAATAGCTGACAAAATTCTTACAAAATATTTAACGTGTTGACTTGTATGGAACTATTCATTTTCAAATACAATCTGAAATGATTAAATAGTTTTCTTCGATCTAAGAAGATCACGCGTTTAAAAAAATTATGATGTTATAAAATCGTTTAGCAGTAACGTATTTTATTTAAAAAATCTCTGAAAGCGAAAGTATGATCTCCTGCCTAGTCTTTTACCTCAGTAATATTAGAAAGGTGAGACAAGGAGACAAAAAACACCAAAAAATTGTTCTTGTAACGTAGCAGAGTAGAACAATTAACGTTCATACATATATTATAGATTTATTTCATGTCTGGATACTTATATTCATTATGCGTTGCGTTTTATTCCGGGTATGTATGTTGGATTCATTTGTAAGACTTTCACAGACAGACGATATCTTATGAACGCGCTGCCATAATATCGCGCGCGCCAGTTAAATACTTATTACAATAAGGTAGTAAGGTAGTATTATAATAAGATAGTAAATAGTTATCCTACTGTTTATAATAAGAAAATTATTTATCTATTTATAACGAAAATATCAGATCTACACTATACTACGGTATTGAACGCAACTCTACATAGAAAGTGAATGTCTCCTCTGAGGTCTTCTCTTTTAATAAGCAATGCGTCCCCTGCCACTATTCATATATTGTAGTACTTACCAAAATTTTAATGACTGTAAATTCACGTCATTCTATAAAGCTACCTTTTATGTTATCCGACCGCTAAACTTTTCCATATTCTCTCTAGCGTTCTAGAAACAAGCTATACGGATTTTAAAGTAAATATCGATAATTACAATTTATTCTACTAAATCCGTAATCTTTATTTTAAAATTACTATGACATGCATTTGCGCATCATTCTCCAGTAATGTAGAACAATAAGTAAAATTTATACAGACAGTAGCCATGAAAACATAGTAGAAAATATGAACCGAACAATGCTCGCAACGCTCCCGCAGCACAATGAAGACATGTCAAGGCACCTCGGTTCGGCAAAACCGCCGAACACAATACCGAGGCGCCCCCGCGGATCGCTGAGCGGGGTGACGGGGAGGAGCCGCGCGAGTCTGGCGGCGACGCGGCCGCGCGAGCGTGAGTAAGGGGAGCAGACGGGCCGCTGGTTGCGGCCGCCCGCGAAATCTGAGAGGCTTTCGCCTCGGCCGGCGCGCTTATCGGGCCGCGCGACGGGCCGACCGCCGTGCGGCGCACGCCCCTAATCGATTGACGGGGGCCGTCCGACTGCGCCCCGCCGATCGCGAGCCTTCGGCGCACCTCGGCGCGAGACCCGTGCGCAACTTGCAAGGCTGCGCCCTCCTCGATGCACTCGGCTGCGCATCATCTCCTACAGAATATCTCTTGTATCGACTAACTAGTAGTTATTGTGTTCCATTTATTTGTCTTGTTAATGCCTACAACCTGCCCTATTATAGCAACAACTACTAAATTACCTTTAATGCATGTACAGAGATTAACGATCACACGGGTTGGTCAAATTTGTCTCGCATATACTGCGATCTTTCTTCATTTAGAATATCTACATAAAACTGTTAATAGCTGATGAATAACGGATAGTACAATGATGATAGCGTAAGA
Source organism: Sycophaga agraensis (assembly GCA_018906755.1). NCBI lineage: Eukaryota > Metazoa > Arthropoda > Insecta > Hymenoptera > Pteromalidae > Sycophaga > Sycophaga agraensis. The sequence goes on from JACCIE010000028.1 coordinate 419,081, forward strand.
GTTTCCTTCTCAATATTTATACCAGCATATTGTAATTACGGGTAAAAATATTTTCTTAATTCTAAGAGAGAAATTGGATTCTGTTAAATAAAAATTTTTCTAAATTTTATTTCTTATACTACTGAAAACCATCTGTGATCGCTTTGTATAAATGCATGCAGTGGAAACCCCTGTGAAAACCAGAAAAACTAATTAGATCAAATTTTCTAAAAGGAAGTGTATAATTGCAAGAATCTCTGTTCATATGTAAAATGAAAAGAAGCCGTACAGAATAAGTAGGCAGGGAACAAGCGATCGAACGCCACTGCGTATATAAGGGCACCGTTTGCTTCGCTTAGGTAAGTCTGCTGCAGCAATGTGTGCAATTATTAGCCACGTGCGCACATCTATACGAATCTCATCATCTGTCAGCGCCACTACCTGCTATGTGCTATTTGTATTTGACACAAAGTAGGAAATTGTGTACTTTGTACGTCAGAAGATTCTGTTAATGCCCGATCTGCAATTATTTATCTTAAAACTATTCTTTCCTGATAATTACTATAATAACGACTAACTATATATTAATAAAAAATCAGATAACTAAATGTTGTATAAATCTTTATATAAAATTTCTATTTGATTAAAAGTAAAAGAAGCTAGAAGCTAATGTAATATTATGATATGTACATGATATGTATATGATTAAATTTCAGGGATCATAAATTATGAATTAATTTTGTAATTTCTATACAAATATTTCTGTATGATTTAAAATTAATAAAAAATTTATAAATTATACTCTCTAATTAAATACATTTTGTCATTTTTGAATATTTGTAATAATGGGCTGAAAATATCTCGATCCGCGACATCAGGCTGAAATAGACGGGGACAAAAACGCAAAATGCGAAGCAGTCGGTTTTTTTACCTCCGGCGGACGTTGTTACATTAGCGTGCACCTCCAACTCCATTTATATATACGCACGTGCATGTACACGGTGCTCGTGACTTTGAGAAAAAAGAAAAAAAATATTGGAGGCGGCACAGCAAACGCGGTTTGACATTGCCGTGGTACGCTTATTTTTCGTTCGCACTGCCTAGTCTACATAAACACAACTCTGTGCTTGTCACTATTCCTGTAGTGGAGCAAGGCCTATCCATATTATTACTGTGGTGAATTCCTAACTCTATTCCTTTAATTTTTAACTAATTAATTCAAGCTAAAATTAGTTAAATCAGTAAATGATTATGCAGTTTTAAAAATTACTAAAAAAATTGGTAGCCTAATGACCCTTGGCATTTATTTTACAAACTATAATATTGCTGTACTATTGCATTAATTATAAACTCAATTTACTTATGTAAACGCTCGTACCGAGTCTTGTACAAATATCTCTTAATTAAAACTAAAAAGCGGAATAAGCCATGTTTTTTTGCCAAAATACATGTAATGCATCAAGTCAAATTGATTTTCAAAGCCATTTCATTTATTGCGGGATATTTAGTAGCATTCTCTCCTCAATTCTCCCGCCTTAGAAAGCAACGCACTGGAAACGCTGTATCTCGACAGCTAATCAAATTGCAAATCGATCAACAGACCGAAAAGCGCAAGGAGAAAATACAAAGTACATATTTGAGAAAAGTAATTCACAACCAGTTCGATTGATCGATGTAAATAAATACCTATCTCAAACCATTGCTGTTGCACTACAGAAAACTCAGGCAACTGTATCGTTATACGCATGTATTCTGAGAATCCTTCAAAAATCGGTTGACAAGTGATGGCTGATGCTGACAATCAAGAGTCGAGATCATTCGCTTGGAATTATTAAAACCGAGCAAATGAAGCTAGGCAAGCCTCCCTGGTGCAAAGAAAGGAAAAATCGCAGAGTAAGAGAGAGAACGTCTGCGGACTGTGGCCGGGCATCGTATACAGGTAATACGAGAAGCACAGTAAGATGGGACGGAACGAGTCGCAAAGTTACCTCTCTCTTTCACTCCTACTGTTCTCTTGCTCCCTTGCATTTGTTTGTTGTCTCGCTGAGCCTCGAACGATGTACTATTGTTATGAAGCTTCAGCATTCATTATTTAATCTAACACTACGTGATTGCTAGCTGATTATCCTGAGCACGCATGCCATTATTCGATTGAAGGATCATTATTATAAAGTTCGTTAGCTCGGACAAATTGATTTGACTTGAGCTTATTAATAAATACTTTTGGTTGTTAACTTCATCAACTTTCAAGACAGTATAATTCGTTATTTAAAGTACAAATTTAACTAGAATTGCATTATGATTCGAAATGCTAAATAATTCACATAAATCTTTACCGAGATGATCTATGTATTTAAAAGATGTATGTACTAAATTTTTTAAAGAATAATATATAATCTGTACCCATGATCTCTAAATAATGTCATCTTTTCAAAAACTTTATTAACAGTTTTTTTTAATTCTACTACTATAATTATTTTTTAATTATAAATTTAATTCTTTGATGATTTATCATTGAATAAAGTTATTATCGTATCTTTAAAGTAAGAGTTTATGATTGCAGCAACTACTGAATGCATATAATTCAATAGAATTTTTCAGATATACTTCAAAAATGCTTGTTGATGTATCTATCAGAATAAAAATTCGTTCAAATTATGTAGACATGCGTGGAAATTCTTTCATGCTAATGTGGGATTAATCATATTAATGCTGAATATCGCTATTGTCGCACACAATGTACTTAATAAGATACTTTATTTCTATTAAAACGATTTAAAATAACTACCTCAAACTCCTTAAACATAAATTAAAATTCTTACCTTACGTTGGAAAATTCTATACCGAAGATGTGTACGTAACAATATTTAAAAGCCACATATGTAATAAATTATATGTTAAATAATTGTTTCAACATAATTTGTATATGTATATACAATAAGTTTATTTTTTAATTTTAATTTTACATTAGGTGTTTTCAGCATTAAAATTGACATTTATAGTTATAATATGTATGATAAACGTTTTTATTATTTAATTATCAATCAAAAAACTATAACAATTTTAATTGAAGTGTATGACTCAGAGTTGAAACTGAAAAAAATGAAAAAGATTCATTTCTTACTCTACACGCGTATAAAATATATTTGCACGTGTATATGGATGTATACTTTCAATAACAAAACATACGTCAGGTATCGTAGTCGACAGAGGCTTACATATGTCCGTGTATTCTCTTGCGCACTCGCAGCTCGATAATTAATGTCCAGGCTACTTATAAATTATCAGCGACGTGCATTTAAAGTCGAGGCAGAATGTCGGCCCGTGGACAATGGATACGTTTTTCCCCTTTTCCTCCTTGTTACTGTCTCGGTAGACGGAAAAATATATTTCCTTTTCCCTACCCACTAATATACATGCCACAATTGTTTTCGGCAATCGTGCATGGAAGGGTAAACAATTAATATGTTGATAAATTTGTATTCTCATATTTCTTACTTTGCTATTCGATTTATAACGATATTAAAAAACTCCGTCAATATATTTTTATCTGTGCTTTTTTATCTAATGAATAAACTGATTGAAACACTCCTTGTATAGATTTTTTTGTACCCAACTTGTAAAAAGGTTAGTATTGCGATCCTAATAAATACTTTGAAAATTTGTAAAACATTTATAATAACTTCTTTATTATCGACTTGAAAATAAGAAACAAAATGAAAAGTCAAGTTCACGAACAAAATAAAAATATATATCTTTTATTATAGCATCAGAAAAATTGTTCATTTATCAGTTGATTATTTATCTAATATCACCAATCAGTAATAGCAAAATTTATAATATTTATGCTTTGATTAATTAATTGAAATATTATTATTTCTTCGTCCAGACTTTGGTAAAGTTTTTCAAAAACGTGTTCACTGTAGTTGTTATCAGATAATAGCCACGTACAGGACCATGTTTATAAACCAAAAAAAATAGCTATAGATTCACAATACATATGCTTTCAGCTTTTATAATAAATATTATTTTACAATTATAAGAATAATTTTTTATATTAATTTAAAATATCTAAAATTTTGAAACAGTCGTAAGAACGACTTCTAAATTCTGCTTCTAAATTCAAGATTTATAAAATTACAAAAGTATCTTAAATTAAGGTTAATTTATGAATATAGATATACAAATTTCAATTAATAAGTACTTTTTAATCAAAGTACTAGTTGAATTAGTTTGGTTAGTGATAATGAAATAGAAAGAAAGAGAAAAATGAAATAAAAGTAAAACGTTAAATGCGAAATAAAAAGTCAAAGACTGTCGATGGTCACTTACCCTTTAGAGAAGATGTTATCATGGGATCACCTGAAAATGATATAAGTACAGTTTTTTCGTATACGTCAAAGAGTGTGATAAAATGAGGGTAAAAGATAAGAGGAAGAAGAAACAAAATAAAAACAAGTAGTATAATGAAAGAATGCGACTATTACATTTTTCTAACTACTTATACAGAATAGTAATATAAATTTCTACTTTTTTATTGAACAGTTTTGCACACATTGACAATGATCTACATCATCTATTACATAATATAAATTAATACATCGATTTAAACATCCAACATTATATTGTAAAACATTATTAATTAGTTGTCTTTAACTTAGTCAATGTAGCATTTTCAGAATAATGAAAAAAATGAGTATAAGTATAGAAATATGAATTTGTACTCCAATTTTTTAATTTGTTTCTTTTGCATCTATTTATTACATTGAGGGCTATAAAATTTTGCTACAAAAACATTCAGAAATATGAATAATAATGACATATTTTTCGGACAAAGTAAAAAGTAAATTTTTTATAATTTATAAACATATCTATCATTTATACGTATATTAATAACTCAAAATATAATAAATATATTGGTAAACATTAATTTCTTGTTTATCTAACTGAATTTATTTTGCATTTTACTTCTACCGAATTTTTCGATTTAATTGAATATTATTTAAAGGGCTTATAAATAAATACATATATACATTTGACAAATATATTGTTATACCTATACGTTTTCTACATAAACACTTGTACAATAATTTTCCAAATTGAAAAACAAGATTTCCAGTGAAAGTAGAAAATTATTAAACAATTATTGAACAATTACTGTAATTAAATGTAAACAATTAATTTTATAATATAATTATTCAATAATTATTAAATAATTAGAATGAACCAGACCAATGAAGAAGTGCAGAAAATAAATTGATCCACTGATTGAAGAAAGAAGACTAACTGATATAGATTGAAAAAATACACAGTATAGTTATATAGAGATAAATTGATAGATATATACATGCGAGATGAAGGATTGTACGAGAAAATCGACAATATAGAATATAAAAGATCGAGAAGCATCTTACTCTATTGTTGTCTTTAATTCTCGCTGAGATTACGTTTCTTTACTGCTAATCTGAAAATATGCGTTACTGTTTTGTTGCGATATTCATAAAAAGTTTTAATGGGCTTAAAATTAATACAATTTAGTTAGTGGGCATTTTTAAAACTTACAAATACAACATTGAGTAATGATTATTTCCAAAATATAGATCGTATTAATCGATCCAATACTCGTTTCAATTTAGTCAATGCGAATGTGAGCTCGGCTTATCGAGCAGGCACAATTAACTACCGTTCGTATGGAATCGGCGAAAGATCGGCACTGACGGGGGGCTGAGACTGGGGCGGCGAGGGCGCACCGGCTCCTGTAGCCCAGATCGCCCAGGGCGCTAACGGAGCCCAGCGTTCACTTTGGTGCGGACAGGCCTTGCCTTACACTCCTCGCGTCTCCCTCGCGCTGGTCGCTCGGAGCCAGTTAGCGGGGATCGCGACAACGTGACCCACTTGCGCCTCTCAGCCTCAAGGCGCGAAGCGAGAAGGAGGAGCGGCAAGGCGCGCGCGCTTCAACGAGCTGCAATAATCGGCCGATCGGACGTGCGTGCGAGCCCCGGCGGTAGCGGCGCCTCGTCGCCGGGGGAGGAAAGCTGGCCGTCGCGCGATTCCCGCAATTACCGTAAACTAGCGAGACAGGGAAGCACCGCGAGGAAGGAGAAGACAGATGGGAGTGCAGGACGCTATGCCCAAGACGCGGCGAGACCCAACGTCGATGCGAGTACCAGCTCTAACCTCCGAAAGCTACCCGATCGCCGAGTTCAAGAACAAAAATACCAATTTTTTGAGACTCTAGGTGCCTGGAAACCGATACCTCGGTTGCAGCAGCCGTGATTTGTGTATTAGGGAAAGGCGTATTGCAGTAGGTTGAATTCGATGCTGGCATCTACAACTTTAAGTGCTATTAACGAATCCGTATACTCAATAACATAGTAAAAATCTAATTTTAATAATTATATATTTTTCGTTAAATACATATAAGTTATATAGATATTGTATAAATTACAAGATGGGACTTATACACTGAGTAATATAATCTTGTTAAATAAAAACAAATTACTATACGATTTACAGTAAAGATTGCAATTATTTTATCTAAAATGACTATACCGTTTATCTTAAATTAAAATGTTTATAGCAATTTTAAAATAAAATTATCGCAATTTTAACTGTAAGCTACAGTGACTTTTTTAATTTGACAAATCTGTCCCCAGTTCACTCAGAAGTATTGTAACGATTCTTACACAACATTTCTCTCCATGTACCGTAAATCCTCGTATATATATAATAGATACATTAACGCAACTGTATAGTAAATTCTAAAAACAGAAAGTACATGTTGAAATGCGAGTAAATCGAATAGCTACTCATCTTAAGCTCATCAGTAAAGTCGATTAGAAAAAGTCAGGTGCACTCTTGCGGCGCCCTTTTTAGGCGCCTGCCTAGACGCGCCCGAGAACGCGCAGCCTTGTCGCGTTTGTTCGCTCGCGACGCAGGTAGCGGGCACATATAGCTTCCTGCGACATAGAGCGCGCGCGAGGAACAAACAGCCGCGTCTTATATCCTTGGACATTATCCTCGGCAACGAGATGGAACGCGAGCGCGTCCTTGGGGCGACCGGCGCGGCTCGCGCGCTCGCGCATCCTTCCCCCACGAGGCGGAGGCGGATGCGACGCGCGATCGGCGAGCTGCCCGTTAGCGGATCGCTGAGATAGCGTCGCGGCGCACGCGACTCGCTCGGCCACCCGAGCGCCAGCCGCCTTTCCGCCCATGTTTTCAGAATCGCCGCCAGCTCGCCTCTGCGGAAATGCTCGATTTTTTTATCGACGGTCCACTGCATCGACGGCTGGCCCGAGCTTCGAGGCCCCCAAGTTTGACTCTGCTCGTAAAATTGGGCCGTTGCGTAACGGCAACGTTACCGTTCAGTCGATTGAAACCGAATCCAGAACAGAGTTTTTCTCATTGCTCTTAATTTTTTTGTTTTAAAAATATAATTTATTGTATATCGAAAAATAATTTATTCAATATCTATTGATGCCGGTCTAAATATATACTTCCAAGTTACGTGGTGTATAATCATACAAATCGTTTGTTTGCATCTGACGTCATACGAATTTCAATTTGCTATATAATCACGTTACTATAACTTCTTTATGCTGTATTTGCCATTTGCAATCACTTCAATTTATTTAAGGAAAGAAAAAGTTCCACTTTTTTGCGCAAGCACCAAAAAAGCAATCATATTGCGTTTTAAAAAAGAATCAAAATATTATAAAAATGATCGCAAAATAACATTTTTAGCAATGACACTACCTTTATTTTTTCAATAATATTTAATTTTAAAAATTTATAAATTGCTGCAGATGATGAGATCTGCATAATCTCGTTTTGACCACACTTGTGATATATACAAATATAATTACACGTAGTTTTTTAACTTTATTACTTTAAAACATGTGAGTCAGTGTTGTGTGCGATTTTTAGTGCACATTAACTGATTGTATCAGCTCTAAACGTATAATTGACAGTAATCAGTATATATATATATCGAGTATAATATAATTATATCAATCAAAGATAAAATCTTGATGATCGTCCAAACTAATTTATTGATTTATGAATCGATTATAATTTATGACAGCATATTTAGGATAAATATTTAAAATTTTGACTTTGTGAGATGAACTATACTGACATAATACTTTAAGAGTAATTCATATTAATTTTCTTCAATATTTCTTCTGTTGTGCAATATAATCTAAATGATCGTAAAAGTGTCCCAATACCCAATCTCGTCGCTGGCGCAGGTCCTTCGCTAAAACCAGAAACATGTACAGACTCGCCTCGGATTTGATTAATCTGCGAGAGAAGCGCATCTCGCGCAAGTGCATTCCGGATATTTACCACTTTTACAAGGGAGTGCCACTAAATTACTCTTTTTCTCTCTCTCTTTGTGAACGTGGGCGAGGAAATTTTCATATTGTTTTCGCGGCCGACAAGCGACGGACGCTGCTTATGCATGCGCCAACTCTCCACTTCCAAAATGTATCGCACTGTTTACGAGAGGCGAGTTCCTCCTATCCACCCATGCACTTCCTATTCAAGCAAGGCTTTTTACGATTTTCCATTGGAGATAAATGGAATCTGCGTTTGGAATTCGTTCTGCTGCTGAATAAATGATTCGCAAGATTTACGCAATTCGAGGAGGAAGCTCACAATGTTGAATAGTATGGAAGATGAATTAAAAAAATTATTGCAAATATATGATATCTAATACGCTGATGATCATTAAATCGATTGCCAATTAGCTGCGGAATAATCGATATCTTTTAAGGCCTCCGTTTCACGAGGAAAATGCAGCATAAGTAACGCAAACAATATATTATTCTGCCGGCAGTAGTAACTTTACTGACGTATTTTTTTACAAAATCACAATTGAACGAAAACCAGCGGATATAAAGCTCTTTGGTAGCATCAAAATAGATGTTTAGAGGAAATGGAGTATCCTGATGCAGTGTTAAAAATAAGGATGATGGTATAGTCTTCCAAAATCTAACTAATATCAGCTGCACGTCGTTATTTACTTAGAATAGATAAGAGCATTGAGGGAATCGTTTCCCGAGAAGCTGCATGATAAAAAGGCAAGAGAGGCGGAGGGAGCGCATTGGCGCAGTACGTCATTTGGGGAGGAGGGCGCCTTTTAAAAACGGCTGAAGCCGTAACTTATTATTCATAAAGCGGCGGGCGGGGGAGACGTCTAGAGGACGCCCCGAAAGCGCCGGGCAAGTAAGAGAGCGCATAAAATCGGCGGAGCGCGTGGCCGAAACAATCTCGGCGAAAGCTTTGTGTAACCGCTGCGGTGCGCGCAGCGGATTTCCATACGTAGCCCGCGACGCAACAGTTAGAGGCGGGAGCCATGAATAATTCACCGAAAGAATCTGTTGCTTCCGTAACCACGCGGCCGCGGAACTGCCCCCCGTTTCGTCGCCCCCTCCCACCGCGACATCCTCCCGCTGGTGCGCACCGATCGAAGAAACGAAAGGGAGGCTTTTTCATTAGAGCGATTAGCGGCGCGGCGGGCCACACGCGACTCGCTCGGGGATTGTGCAACTCCCGGAGGATGCTTGTTTACCTCTCAAAAATGAGCAAACCTGCGTGCAAGATGCTCCAGCACGTCACTTTTGACCGCTTCCTAATCTTTATATACCTGCATATTATCATCAGATTGCTATTAAATGTCGTATCTTGGGATTTATTAATGTATGAGCAGGGATACTTATGCCAAAAATATTTTAAGAAAATTTACATTTCATCAGATATAAGCAATAAGTCCTGTATAAACTATAACTATATTTATTATAACGTTTGTTTCTCAATATAAGCCAATCTGCGTTACTAATTTTTTCTGAAAACTATTTAAGCAGCCGCTGTTTAATGTGGAAGTATTGTAGAAGATGTGGACCCGCGGCTTCTAACAATATATTCAGTTATCCACAAACTTTGTTTTTAACTCATATTCATGGTTTCAGACGTCGCTAGTTATTATTAAAAAGATAAAGAAATATATTAATAAAAAATGCGAATCTTGTAAAGCAGGAGACCGACGCCGATCTCGTAATCCGTTGCAAGAGAACTAGATGAGAGCTAGAATATGCGATGTACGGCACATGGCTCTTTACAAAGAAGACGGCATCAAGGGCATACCTGGGGGCTGCTCATAGTGTCTAGAGCAGGAGCGCTCAGCGCAGTGAGCCGCGCGCTGTTGGTGGTATTGAAGGGCTGCGGCCTGTTGCTGATGGTCCTGAGAGGATGGCGTAGTACCGCTAGCAATCTGCAACTGAACCTGGTACGGCTGTTGCTGCTGCTGATGATGATGATGCTGTTGATGCTGCTGTTGGGCGTACTGTTGCTGGGAGCTCTCCGAACTGCTTCCGCCCTGGGCGTAATGGTGGTGCTGCAGCTGGGCTTGCTGGTGGTGATGATGGTGTTGGTGATGGTGCTGGTGGGCGTGGGGTCCGCACTGTTTCTGGTACTGCTGGGCCTGATCGTTGGTGGACCACAGGTAGTGCTGGTGCAGGTGGGGTTGAGGCGGCTGGTGCTGATGGTTGTGCTGCTGTTGCAGATGAGCGGGATGCTGGTGCTGGTGTTGCAGGTGCAGTTGATGCTGCCAGTAGGCGCCGGCGCCGCTTTCGCTATCCATGCGCCGCGCGTTCTCTCTTGGAAGCAGTGGCGTAGCTAGTGTGCTGAGCCTAGTTGCCTCGGACTCTCCCCCCGGGGCGCATGCCGACTCCTGGAGCCGGCTCCGGGGACGTCGAGGGTGCGGAGGCTGCGACGCGATCTCGAAGGTTCGGGCGAGGAGGGCGAGCGCGGCGGCGGCGGCTCCCGGGTGGACTGAGCGGCGCTCGGCGCTCGGGGCGCGCCGTCGGAGGGGCGGCACCGCTCGGGGGCGGAGGGTCGCGCGCCGCCCGGCCGCCTGCCCGCCACCGCCAGCCCCACCCCCGCCGCCCGTGCGCTCACGTGCGCCCACCTGAAGGCACGTTTCGCGATCACGTGGCGCCCGTGCATCCGCGCGCAATTAGCGTCGCGCGCCGCCCTTTGTGCCGCTCGCCCAAGTATAATTAGCCCCGTCGTTATTTGGGCGCTCGCGCGCTATTCTCCAGCGGCGCCCCGGCGGCCCGCCACCGCGCGACTCCCCCCAGTTCTGCCGGATGGGGCTTTACGTAACCAGGCGCTTTTTATCGGGACAAAGCAGCCCTCGACCCGCGCCAAATACAATGGTCCAAATGCAAAGTGTAAGATTCGATACGAGACAGGAGCGGCTCAATATTCCATTTCGCGCCCGAGTTGCTCATCTCAGGGCGACTTCTTCGGGGCCGCGGCCGGTGTTGTCGAAAGCATGGCTAAATTTTTGAGCGCGTTTGATCGAGCCTCGAGGTCGTTAAGCTATCCAAAGGAAGACCCGGTAAGAGAGCCGCACGCGGTCCCAAGTCTCTATGGCCGCTCTGTGGGAACGAGTCGTCGCGTAAATCATTGATAATTGCAGCTTGCGCCGCTGGAGGTGCCAGGGCCCCGCGCAACTGTTATAATTGGCCCGATTGCCTCTCGCGCTTTCCCTCCTTTCAGCCCTTACCTCGCCTTGCATACGCCGCAAGTGCAACTATGCACTTTCCTATGCACCGTATACCCTAGCTAAATAAGATGGATGTGATCGAGAGAAAATCGTATTTTCCTTTCCTGTAGCACGAATTTTATTCGGCATCAGCCTTGATATTGCGCACCTCACTTCTTCAGCCAATTGAAACAAAACAAGCGCTTAATGTTATGGCATTAGCGAATGATCCTCCGGATAATCCGTCAACTTTTTTAGCCTTTCCCGCGCCTCGCTCGCGTACTAACAAGCAATTAGGCATCCTATTAGCCAGTTAGTCGTACAAATTTTGCGTCTCGGCTCGGCGCCGCTTACCCTCGAGCGCACCGCCTGCCTGTCTCCCAATAATTGAAGCGGACTTTATGCAAATGTACCCGGCCGTCCAAGCGGCACTCGGGAGCATTTTTGATTCAGCTCTCAATTAGAAAGTTGTTAGTTACGCAAAGTGATATGCGTTATCAATGCGTAGATACCGGTACCCAGCGGAACGAGGTGAGAGGCCCTGAAGTCTGCGTCTGCCAAGACGGCCTCCCGCGCTCATCTTCTGAGCCATGGCGAACCTCGATGCAGCAGATTACGCATACAGTATAGTGTAATCGAGCGGTTGTCATAGTCGCTCGTTAAGGGACACCGATCGAACTTTATCTCCGACGACTTTAACGACGCTAGGATCGCAAAGACTGCATGTCGCTCACTCGGATCCGCGGTATTCACATTCACCTCGATGTTAATTACCGGGGGATTCAATTGAGCGCTCCTAGGCGCGGATGGGGAAAGCGCGAGTGAAGTCCTCCGAGTATAGATAATGTTCCTGGCTGCTCGGCCGTAAATCTCCAGTTAAATCAATCCTTTCGATTTTATATTCAAATAAGGAAACGCTGGATAGCCGGTGACGCATATGAAATGCACTAGGCGAAAGATGAATGAAATTTATGCGATTGCTGCTTGGCACGGTAAACAGGACGTTTGACCTCCCGACTTACAAACGAGAAAGTGAAATAACCGTGGCAATAGAACAACTCGTCTCCTGTTAACGATAAAGAACACCTACGTAGTATAATTTATTTCTTAAACATTGTATCCTACCGCGCAAAATAAATATAATAAGCTCGTTTTTCAAGCAATGATCAGCAATGATTAGAAAAAGCGAATAGTTCCAAATCTGCATTTGAGTGGAACGCGAAGACAGAAGGGACCGGAGATGCGCTTAAATTTCTCGGGTGCGCTCGAAACGATCAGCGATCGCATTGTGCGTATGCGCAGATACGTTGAGCAGGGCGTCCGTCGGTTAGCGTTACCGTAGGTCAGGTCAAAGCGGGTCAACGTACTCTGTTTCAAACGTGCAGACATTCGAGCAGATGAGACGTGGCCGTTACTCTCGCATGCACTCGCGTGCCCAACACTCGTATGAATCATCCGAGTGTCAACGTATAGTTACAGTAAGTAAAATAAAAGTAAGAAAAATCCGCAGGGCTCATCTGCATTAAAGGCGACAACCTCAAGATTTGATATTATTATTCCAATGATAATAACAGTAAGAAATGATAGATTTTGATGCTGCCTTCAGGAGTTTCGTTCAGCCTTGAAATAAACGGCGACTATCCAGCAAGCCAATATTATAAATTAGAGGTTTATCGGATAAGCGATGATTAGATAGACATGCAAATGAATCTATCGATTGTAATTTCACATTGTGACGGTCACACTGTAGCCATGCAGATGTAAGATTACAATCCTATTTGCATTGGCTGGAGTGACGAAAAAGGACAGCGTCGCATAAGCGGCAATTAAATTAATTTTAGACCGCGAAAAGGAAGCAAGACGAGGCGAGACATTACGAGCCGTAGGCTAGTCGTCGGCAAAAATCCCGATATGATAAACTGGAGCAGGATGAAAAAGTGGCCGTGTCGGTGGGAGCGTTTATCACGGCTCTCGTGATCTCGAGATTGAAAACCTGCAATAAATTGACAATTGCATGGAAATGAGGTATGTGTTACTTTCCCTCGACGCTCGATATAGCGGCTCGGCGGGCGCCCGAGCCGCAGCGCAAGATGAAGGCGCATTTAAACGAGTCGGAGATTAAATCGGCCGCTCGCAGATGATGCATTTGACTATCGCGCGTAATCAAGCGGACATAAGGCTTCGATCCAAATGTATCGCCGAGACGGACTGTGCGCACGGCTTTAATCGCGACGGCATTACCGGCACGACTATCGGACAGATGAGCAAAGGCGACCAACGACACGTCCTCGCGGTTTTCGAGGGTGGCGGGGGCCGGCCGAGTTGCCGGGGGCGAGCGACGAGAGATATCGACGCGGAAATCTCGCATCGTCGAATCGATTCCGCGTCGGGACCCGATAGGCGCGCGCGATACGCACAAGTGTCGGCTGCCGCGCGCGCGGTGAAAGTCGAGGAAGAAACGCCGAGGGGAACGGCTTTTTACGAGCGAGCGGGCGCGCGAGCGAGAGCCGCGTGCGCCCCGCCGCCACGGCCGCCGCACGCTCATGGCAACGTGACACGCGTTCGCCAGGGGTTTCTCTGCCTTCCTGCTTTATCGACGCGCCTCCTCCTCCTCCTCCGCGCCCAGCCCCACTGCCTTTCTTTCCCCGGGATGCTGTGCCGCCCGCGACCGCGGCTCTCGACCAAAGGACCCACTTGCAAACTGTATAGATCGTGCTTGTCCACTTGCAGTCATGAGTCCTGGTTGATAAGTTTCTTCCTCCGGGGCCAGACGCTATAGCCGACTTGTACAAGGAGTTTTTCGAGCAAAGAGAAAATTCGAGTAAAGAACTTCTACGACGTTTTAATGAGAGAATTTGTATTAATTTATAGTGTATGAATATGTTGTTGCTTCTTAAACCAGTTTAAATATCCGCGGATCGCGTTCAACGCTTAACGTAGTTTCCGACAAAATATATTTTATGCACCTCCGTATGCAGTAATACTAGTCGTTTACAAATTATTTTTTATTCACTAATTATTCCGAGCCTCATTTGATCATTTCCTTGAATACAGAATTAAGGATTCACCTTTTCTGTTCGATTTTATAAAAATTTTATCTTATAAATTTATCGTATGCAAATTAGACCTTGCATTATATTGGGTAGTTTAAGTTGTCGGAGATAATCTTTTACACTTAGAAAGTGTCTTAATCACGGATTGATAAATGTATTGCCTGAAGCTCTATAGTCTTAAATTAAAATTGATTGCATTCGAGTCATTTTGTCTTCAACCCAATAGAAAATCCATGTTCTGATATCTTAGGACGTACGAAAAAATGTTCTTACATTATTGCAATACTGTTGCACATAATTTGTGTTTCGGTTATACTAAAAATATGGAAAAATTTTCCGTTCATTAAATTAGATTTGCGATTAGTCTAAGATCTTACAGACAACTTCATGTTATAGGTAGTCCTGCAGGAAATCAACTACGTAAGCGGATTTACTTTACTACTTCGTTTAAGACAAGTTTATTCGTAGAATATTTTCGATAAGAAGTGCTGATTTACACTACTTGGAATTTTTTATGAAAGTTAACTGTCACTTATTTTGTCCATTAAAAATCATATTACACTGTCGCATTTGATTTTAAAAATTTTAAAAAGGTTGTAACGACGTTTGAGCCAAACTTATCAAATACATTTCCCTGATTTGCAGATTTTTATAACATTTATCATAGGTATGAAAATACTCGGGTATTGAATATCCCCGAAGGTAATGGGTTAGATTAATTGCAAAACTTACGTAGATCACGTTACGTGTTTGAAACGTATTAATATCCGCCGTCGCAAGGATCAGTGAAAAATCTGTACTATGCAAATTAAAAAAAAGTTTATGAGCTCCAGAATTGTTGCTTAACTTTTATATCCTTATGATGAATCTCTTAACAGAATCCAGCAGTACATTCATCTGAACCTCGAAGCCAGGTAGCAGAGCTCGCAAACAAGGAGCTAATCAGATCGCGATTCTCATAAAAACTCTGGAGTCGATGCTGCGGAAAGATCACCGGGGGCGACAGTGGACACTCGAAACCCGGCGGCGGCGGCCGCGGCGGCGCTGCGGACCGGAGACGCGGCAATCGATCCGGCGAATCAATGGGCGCGAGTGTTACGCGCGGGCGTCCGATCGGGCGCGTCTGCGGCTCCTCGCCCGAATTAAGGGTGGCCTGCGGCTCTGCCCAGCGATGCGTGGGCGGCCCTCCAAGTGCGCCCTGTTTTAATCGGACGTGCCTCGGCGGCTCCCGCCTATCTGCCCCGCGACAGACATCAACCCTCCCTCTTACGTGCAGGGGCGGCCTTTTCTCTCGCCTTCGGCCGCCGGAGCTCGCCTGTGTTCGCGGGACGCGCTTCGCGGACTCCAAGCGGGCGCCGAAGGACTTTTCCGATGGGCGGCCGCCGCTGTTTTAATTAACATTTCTTTCGTGATTTCGCTTTCGCACGCTCGGCTGACCAGCCGCCGCGCCGCTCTTCCTCGGCCTCTGTACACGCGGTGCGCCCGCTGTATCGAAGCCTCTTTCCGTTCTATGGAACGTTAATACGCCTTTGCGTTCAAACGCTTCGTTGTTACGAGTTTCTCTTTAGCCGCTCGAATTATCTCTGTAAAAATGTATGCATCATGGGGCTTGCGAGTTATTGTTACGTGCTCGCATCCAACTGTCGGACTCGGGGTTATTAACGTGTCTCTGCAACGAGCAAACTTCTGCGTCTGCTTTTGTATTTATGGCGGGTAAAAGTGATAACGGTTATTGGTCTGTGAAGGGCTTTTTATGTCGTAATATTTATTTGGCGAGAGAAATAAACGTCAGCCCAGCTCGATGGGGAGCTCCTTAAAAATAAAGAGCTATCAGAAAAACGTTTTAACTCGGCTCATTTGGGAATTCAAGCGGAAAACTTGGGGGCTACCCGGTATAATGTCTGCACAAGACAGACTGCACGTGTAGCCGGTCTCGCTAGGCTTCACTAGCGATCCTGTGATTGATGGATATGGTTTGCTAAAAGGGTAATGCGGTCGGACCCCTATCCTCTTCTCAAACTATTATATCGTCAAGTTCTTTTCTCAATGATTTTTTTTTTAATGGCGAATGTTGGAAGAGTATATGTACGATTTTGTACTTTAGTCCTTGCAAATGAATCACAGGATTAACGTATCTACGAATCTTTACACTAATTAGCTTCATTGAATTGAAAAGCATTTAGCTTTTTTATTTGAGTGTGATAATGTTGGAATAATACTATCAAAACAAGTAATATTTTAACATATTGACACTGGTATATATACAAGCATCTACCAGTGAAGAAGTACAAAGTCTTCTACAACGTTTTTTTTATAATTAATTTCTAAATATAATAACCTAACGATAAGAAAATGTATTAATGTAGTTGTCACGGATTAGGTGAATCAAAATGACGTAACATTAGATACATATACTCGAAAATTTATAGACTTTGACTACGAATGTTTGTATTAGTAAGTCTCCATAGCGTAAACAAATGCGATAGAGACATTTCTATAAATTTAGAGTTTAGGCAATAATACATATAGAGAATATATAACATGGTTTTGTAGCAGTGTCAAACCCAAGAGGAGCTATTGAAACCGTAGAGGCCTCTAAGGTCTAAGGAATGTAACTAGATTGATCTACTCTGATCTATTACAATATTTTTAAAATCAAAACGAAAACATGTACCATTAATTAAAAATCTCATTTCTTGAGAAAATGAACGTATTTAAAAAACAATTTTATTGTATTATTTTCTCTTGTTCTTTAAAATTCATCACAAATAAAACTAAAACTTGTTAAATAGTTTAAGTAAATTATTCTAAATTGCTTTATTTCTAATTAACAAAATGTGAAATTTTTATACCGTTACCAATACCGATATAGTTTAGTTTTAAATATACTTGAGATACAACAGATAAATTATTATACGATGTTATAGTTTTGTAAAAAGATTTATTGTAAACAAATATTATCAAACAATGAAAACAAAAACAATAGTATACAAACGTAAAACTCGCAAGACCTAATCTAAATTCCCAGGGAAGGATGAGGAGGACGAGGGGCGTCCGATCACGTGGCTCACCACGCGAGCGTCGCTACCCCCTGCCCTGGTTTTTCGCGCGGACGAGCAACACGTGGCTACTGCCGCTTCTCCCCACCCTAAACGTCCCTACCCCCACTGCTGCGTCGTCGCTGCCGCCCCTCGTGCGCCGATCAAAGACCAATCAGCAGCTGCGGTCGTTCGAACACGTGTTAGTTGCACCTGTTCTGTGTGGGTGTAGCTCGCCTTTCTTCGGGTTTCGTCTGCTGAAGGGGTTGGGGCTTGCCGATACAAGAAAAGTTTTTGTTGAAGTGACTTTTGGAGTGGGTGTGCTCGCTGTAAGATGCTCTTCACTAGATTCTTTTTATATTAAGGTACTTTTATTATTATTCATGTACCGACAGACATTGTAAACATTTCATTGAAATTAGGTATTACGAAATACGATATATGTTCGTTTTTCTACTAATGGTGCTTATATCTACTTTTGATTTTGATAAATGTGAGTTTATTGATAATGACAATTTAAGACTATATATTTTTGCAATTATCTATGCACAAATTTTGCTGCATATATAATAACTAAAAAACAGTAAAAAATCAAGCTTAGAATAGTAGTAGATATATTTTTTTATATGATCATTATTATAATTTACTTCTTATAATTTACAATTTTCAAAAATCACTGAAAGCATGTAATTTTGAACAATATTTTTACGAAGAATCTGCATTACTTGAAGTATTACGCAGAGCAATACTCACGTGCGTATAATTTATAAATAGAAATATTATTTATTTTAAATAGCAGATTTTGAAAGTGAATCACTGAAGATTACTAAACTTTCTTTTTAATTATATTTTTAACTTCGACTGATAACAATGAAGTGTATTATATTATTAATCTATGAAAAATCAGCTTATCTTCTTTAGGATATTTTTGCTTTTAATTCTGCACTAATATGGTGGTTTCACTACTTACATTTATAAATGAAATAACTTAGTTTAATCCAAAACAATGTATCATGAATTCATTAAATAAAGCCTACACAATTTTATCAATGCTAGATTATGGTAATTAATTTAATTTACGTTCAGAAAGTTTATGTATTTGTGTTAGTTACTTAACTTATAAGGAAAAAAATTTTAATGATTTTTAAATAATTAATATACTACGATACAATTATACAAATTCTCATTAAACAACATTTTTTAATTTATTCTGCAGAAAATAGTCTTAAATCTTGAATGTAATAGTTGTTACAAATATTTATAATACAAATGTGGAGTTAGTGCAAATACTCTTTAAATTCTTTTACCTATAAAAATTTTTGATATCATTGCGAGAAAATCTCGAGAATTAGTAAGACCCTTGCTACTGATAACGAAGACTTAGAGTGAGTAAGGGAGGTGGGCTCATGCAATGCGAAAGTAAGGTCTGCATGGAAAGTAGGTTATAGAAGAGCATGTATGCATAGGCGCAAGTGCGTTTTCGCAGAGAGCAACGAGGCAAAGCACCGCGACAATCAAGGGGGATGCGAGTAGTGGGGGATCGCTTGGCAAGGACAGCGGATACAGGCGACAGCGGCGCTTGTATAGTGCGCGTACCTCCGAAGCACAGGCGACGCGATCTAATCCGCCGTACGCGGCGGCCCTGCGTGTGCTTCTCTCTCTCTCTTTCTCTCTCTCGCAGTACATATCCACTCAGACCACTTTCAATGCGTTCCCTCGAGCGCGGAGTTGCCTTTCAATTGAGAACGCAATGTGCACCAATTCAACTATATATCTATTTGCAGCTCGAATCGTTCGCGTGTCGAGCATTTTTGGAGTAGTTTCGTCCGCATGTTCATATTTCATTCGTTGTGGATCTTGATACTTTTTCATTTGCAGATCTGAAATAGAGGTGTAGTCCCGAGTGTAGTTCCGTGTAACCCTATAATTCAGCACAGATGTACTGGTTGTTTGAAAGTGGAAGTATAAACCTGATCATATACTTGATGAGCGGGTGTCGCGCAAGCGGGAGAATGAAATACGTGGCCACAAAATATGGACAATCATCTGGGAGATAATACACTGACATCGCGAACGGGTAGTGCGCCGGTGCTGCAGCGTCGTCATTGCGCAACCTTCCAGGACCATTCAATCACGCCGCCGCCCTCGCCGCTGCATGAGTTTCGCGAATGTCTGCCAATTAGATGAGCAGTTGCGCCTATGTGCGCGCCCCTCTAACTCTAACTCGCCGGCATTATGAGCTCCTCCCACCGCGAGGACAATTCCTTTCAGTTTTCACCTACCAATTGGAATCGTACATTGTGTTGCGGCTCTCCAGTTTCAAAAACGCGCTTCCATTCGGTGACGGTTCGCTGGCTATAACGCGCCCATGTGCGCGCGTTGTCAGTTTTTCTGAGAATCTACGCTTTCGGCTTATGAATTGCTTTTTCCACTTGGAATCGTTTGTTTCCTGATTTTGGTTGCTATTTCATTCGGTACGAATGTTCTCTGGGACGGCTGTTCCAAATTCCACAAGCGTTCGTATGTGTGTGTTTAAGTTTTGTGCGCTGTCTTATATTTACATATAATAGTTTTTTTAAATGTTGCTTTCAGTAAAATATTCATCCTGAGCATAGCAAATAAATAATTGAAAAGCATTTGTTTAAATAGTTTGAAAAGCTTGAACATTGTTAATACTTATAATTTATTGTTAAAATTTCTTAGTTTCTCATTGTTGAGTGTACGTGTATTTGTATTTTTTATTTAATCAACTGTCGCAGAATTTGCCTAAACTGCAATTTGATAAAAATAATTTTATTTCAAAAACTTCAAGTAGCTGGACTTTTTACTTAATACGAACAAATGTCCCGGCAAAAGAAAATAATTAAAACTTCATAAAAAACTATTCGATTTGGTCTGTAAAAAAAACTTCCCGATAGAAAATCAATTAATCGGTGATCACAATCTTTTTTGTCCATCAAAAAGTGTTAGACCTATCAAAGTTGAACATATCCTGTAGGCATCTCCTACAAATCAGTGTTTTTTATCACAGGCTATAGCGGCACATATTCAAGCATTCTAAAATACTTCAATCTTCTATTTGATTGTCACTTTCGTCTACAGAGTTTAGTGTTGGCTTTATAGGACTAACACATAATGACAATTCTAATCCAGATCCCATCTCCTTAGTAAAAAGTATATACAGCGACCTACATTGACACGAGCCAATGATCAAGAATCCGGTGGGCTCTCTGCTTTTATCTGCAAAGGGCCGCTGTCCATCGACACTGCCATTTGTAGGAATGCCCAATTTCCATCTTCTGGTACAGCGACGAAGGAGGGGGCGCGGCGTTTTTCCCGGAAAATCGCACGCGGCACTGAATAATGCTCACAGCAGTGACTCGGCAAACGATCAGAAGGAGGAAAAAATAGACGAGTAAAAAAGAAACGATCGCGCGGTAAGCGTGCGAAGCGTAGAGCGAGAGAGAGAGAGAGAGACGGAGAGAGAAAACCGTACATAGCCGTACGTGGGAAAGCGCGTGGCGGCGATGATTAGGTCGAGCCATGGGTGTGTGCATCGTGTCCGGTGTCCTTGCCGCATTCACGGCAGGCGCATGCACACGTGGAAAAACAGAACAAGCGTCGACGCGGATGATGTGTCCCTCTCGCTCCCTCTTTCGCAGTGCGTACGAATTTTAGTGACGCTTGCCTGACTCCTCTAAATGCTCCTCACGCCTATAGGTATTCTGCTCGTGGCTCGTATCTTATTTTGACCTATTATATCGAAACATCGGCGCTTTTTGCACAGTTTTTGGTAAGTCACGGCGCAGTTCGCGTTTCTTTAATTAAAGTAGAGAAACTTAAATGCTCTACGCGCAAGGTGTCGATTAAAGAGACACTGGCGGACGCGGGCGCCGTGGAATAGCTCGAGTAATTATTGGCTTCGACCTAATTGGAATTAATCACAGAGTTAATTCGAATCATACGAGATATTAATCTTTGCCATTGCCAACTGCACAAAGAGTTTTGTGTAGCACATGCGAGATCAGTATCGAAATATTGTATCTTATATGAAATTACTATTATTGAAATAATAAAGACATTATTAGACATCTCTTACTATAACTATAGTATTAGATAGTAGACCAAATATAATCATTTAATACATATGCAATTATATACTCACTTAAGAAATCCTAATTATTAAAAATTCTTACACTTTTGGCACTCATACTTTAGTTCAATGATTAATCGTTAGTGTGTAAATTTGCATGCGCGACGTGATGGGAGATACGCATTTTGAAATCTCAATCCGCAGATTTAATAATTATTTAGGAGTTGCTTTGACAGAGATACATTTGCATGCATAAGCTGCGTTGGCCGTTATTTAAGAATAATAAAGAAATGACATTTACTAACCCGATTGAAAATGTATGCGAAAAGTTGCAATGTTTTGAAAAACATAACTTAGCATTCATGATGCCGATATATCTCTCATCCGTGATAAATCATATATTAAGAAGAATGATTTTAACACAGTTCCTACTTCACAGAAAATCAAACGCAACTGCACGTCTTAAACGATCATTTTTATTTTATATACACGTTTAATCATTTCCTTCACAAATTTACTAATTGCCTTGCCTATTATAATATTTAAAATATTGAATGAAGTTTTAAATGAATCATGCCATGAAAGTCTAATAACTCCAAATTTAAGTCAATAAATATTAAAATTTGTCATTTAATATAAAAAATTAAAACTTATATATTTGTATTATATTTTGTAAATTACGTAGAATATTACAGTTGATTAATGAATGCACATGTAATAATTTTATTAAATTCTACGTATCAATAAAAAATTTCACGTCATTTCAAATTCATTCGAGTATCATACTAAGTTTTGAACTGTTCATCACTAGGATGGTGACATTTTCGCTTCTCCGATATAGCGCATACAATCAAACTGTAATTAAAATATTATCTTTTTATTAACATATTTTAGTCTCTATTATTGCAAGAAACTGAAAGAATATCTTAATAGTTATAGATTCCTCAATAGATTCTTAAAATATGATTCAAGCCTTTTCTTTTCCTTTTCTTTGATCCACTGACTGATCTACAAAGAATGTTTTGAATAGAAATACTTTATCTAAATCCAAAATCCAGCTGCTGCACTCAAACCAAAAAATATGTCTGCAACTCGAATATTTTTATAGACTTCGCACGGAATTTACCCCAGAACAGAAGTAACTAGTTTATAATTTATATAGCGATCGTCCGCAGATATTACGCGTCCTTGGCTAGCGGGTACAAAAACCACCTGCGCTAAAGGTGCGAGAGTACTAATTTCCTCTCCTCTGCTTTCCATTGTTGCACGAACTATGCGCTCATCGATTCAATAATGTCTCCAATGGTGCGCGTGCGATTTGTAAAAACTACAGACGCGACACACTTATCGTTCTTTCAATGCAAATCTAACGAGTAGTTTTGTTGCACTTCGATGTAATTTTCGAAACTTTGAAGACCGCGAACATTGAGCATTTGAATAATGGCTTGCTATTAGGTGCAGGTAGCTGTTGAAGCGAAACAAATACATGTCGATGTATATATACTGAAGAAGAAAGACAGAGAGGCGAAGAGAATGGATTAAACGTTCCTATGATGATAATGACGATTAATTTGTTAGAAAATCCTCCAATAGATAAGCTTACATCTACTTAGTACTATTGTTTTCGCACGAATGATCCTTGATTCGATATGGATGTATGGTACTTTTATAGTACGTCTATTGTAAATGCCATGAATAATGATGCTGCAGATATTGTAATAATAGAGTTCTACAAACAATTTTGATAGTGAAAGGCAAGAGAAATTTGGTTCTGCATAAGGGGATGTCGGATATTGAAATTTTTATTAAAAAATAGTTCTTAAGATACAATACTCAATAAAAATCGAAGTGTATAAGGTGCGTATTTTCTTTTTAACTTGTTTAAAAAAGCTGTAGATAAGACTCTATACTACGATTTGTTCACTACAGAACTAACACTTGTTCTAATTATAATAATATTCTTAATAATATTCTAATATAATATAATTTTATGTAATAATATTCTTTAAAAGTAGAATAAGTGATCATCTTCTCTTGAGCTTATAAGATTTGGCCAAGCAAGTTGCATTTCTATCCTTTATCAAGATTGAAAAGAATGTGAATTGTGACACAATTTTTTTGTAATACGTTCTCCTACAACGTTAAGTCAAGAAGCTTAGCTTATTTAATTAAAATAAGTTTTTTGTGATATGCATTAGTTATTTATGTTGGGGAAAAACTGTATATGAAATATAGTTATTAGAAATTTGTCTTGATTTTGATATCAATCTTATTAGATACATCATCTGAATACAAACTTTTGTTAGCTTTAAATTAAACTTTCACAAATATAATATATTAAAAACGTAAAAAATTCAGTATTATTATAGTAGTATTCATTTTTATAAAGTTCGAAAATTACCTCTCTAGAAATTTAAACCAGTTCAACTTGTGGCTGAATTTTATGGTTTAAATCCGTTTTTAATCCCCACTCCTGATTAGATAAAAATTTGATGCGAACAAAGATCTAGACAAATATTTACAACTTGAATATTCTATCAATTCAAAAATTGCGATTTCAAATTAAAGAAATACGAAAGCATCTGTAAGTAATAAAATACCTATAGTACTCCTGTAAAACGAAAAACTACCTTGACAAGGAAATCAAAGATCGAATATTCGTTAAGTAATATTAAATGATTCGTATCATCTCATGACGACCGCTTGTACAATATTTTTATTCTGTCAAGACACAGCAATGATCATGTAATTAATAAAAATTCGCTATTTTTTCATCAATTTTCTCAAAAAATATAGAACATATTATTTACTATTTTCTATTTGTTAAAAAATCATTTTGTTGTAAAAACTTGTTTGATAGTTATTTAAATACAATCGAAATTTCAATAAATCTAAAGGTAAAAAGTTCATAGAGATCTGCATATAATTTAATGTAAAAATTTTGTTGTAAAATGAATAGTCATGAAGACCCAAAAGGGGGACGTGATTCATAAATCAAAAATAAAAACAATTAAACCCCTGCTTATTAATTTATTCTTTTCTATTATTTTGTTTATAATATGATTGTTATTCGTCTAACAAATAAAAATCAAGTCAATATGGTTAGTACAATGTGTTAATTTGAACTGAGATATAGGGTAAAAGTCATAATAAATATCAGTACAGCTTTTTAAAATTAACGTTTGTTATAATGTTTGAAATTGTGATAAAAATATAGTAATTAAAGAATTATTTGAGCGAATGTATGTTCCAACATGAAATCGAAGAATTAATAATTTTTTTTTAAAACAATTGCCATTTTTGACTAGCCGTTAAACATTCTTTGTAAAGAAAAATTAAACATCCATGTCACGTGCAACTCTGAAAGTTAAATTAAACCGAAGTTTGAGTTTTCGCAAGAAAATACAGTCACGAAACTAAAAATATTATTATAGAATACAACCAGTGTGACAAAAAAGTAAGGATAATTGCATCCTCCGTTGCTTACTAATAAAACTTATAACTCAAACTCTATTAGTATATTTCTGACAAATACGTGCACCTCTCGGTTTTTAACTAGCCAATTGCTGAAGCTAACGCAAATAATTGTTCTAAATTACTAAAATTAAGGCACGTTAATTCCGATATTTAACCAAGATAAACGAAAAACATATAAACACGCTTCCGGTGCATAAATACATGTAGACTATTCCATTCTAACTAAAGAGCTGCACTTTTTTCTTCTTCAGTCGTAACAAGGGTAAAGATAAGATCGATAGATCAAATGAGCTGAATGCGCAGTTCTTCTAGACTACAGATTAAAATTTCTTATTTCCGCTTATCGAAAACCAATACAATGATCGAATTTCAAATCGAATTTCGAGAAGAGTAATGAGGATAAACCAATACTTGCGATGAGTCGCGAAGGTGAGGTGAAGACGAGTATAGCCCGTATGAACGACGGGTGAGTGCGTAACGGCGCATTTTCCCGATTCCATTTTCATGCGGCAAAGTGGATTCCCGCGGTTGCATAGTTTATCGCGGCGGCTCCGAGCCAAGCGACAGTTCAAGGTGAGTCGGTAGAACGTGTGTAGGCAAACATACCTATTCCGCGCGCGACCTCGTCGGATTTGCAGAAAAACCGAGCGCTTAGAGAGGCGGCGCGTGAGTAGCAGAGAAGAGGCTCGGCACAGCCGCCCCTCATGTCCAGAGCTTTCGTTCAAGCTTTTAGACTGAATCTGCGTACTGTATGTTATGCATTTCTTTTTGTATTGTTGTACTATAATTTTTGAGATATAAAAACAAATGTTAAAGTGATGTTCCTATACGCTTTTTATAGCACAAACGATTCAAAAGTTGATGGTGTTATACTCTTATACTACGAAGTGAAATTTCCCGATAATCAAGCTATAAATTACTATATAAGATGCGCTATTGGATTTTTATCAAGTGCTTCGAGGCCTCTTCAGTACTCGGCAATGTATTAATACTACTGTACTATCAAATTGAATATTATTGTTAATCCTTCTCCAATATTGTTCAAAAATAGTAAAGTCGATTTTCAAGAATTACTACATTAACATTAAGCAAATGCTTGGAAGTCAAATGCTTGTTTAATAATTTGTTATGATTTTTATGATTGATACTAGCAAAATATCAATATATATTAGAGTTATCGATTAAAAGACAAATAGCAAGTACAATTTACTACGCAAATATGTAGAGTTCACGTATTATCAATAAAGATTATGATAATATATAAATTGTTAATAAACTGTTTATAACTGGGCAGGAGGACATTAATCATTTTATCTATGTCGTTATTGAGAAAAGTGACTACAATAGCATGAGAACACTCAGAAATGAATACTGAATTCAAAATATATTGTGAGATTAACAATTAATATAATAGAAGCATATAATGCGAACATTCCAATTGCAACATCTTTTAAACTTTTGAAGCCAGTAAATTAATTCTCAATCATTTGTTTTAAAAAAGAAAACCTCGTATAAGTTATTTTTCAATATATATACGTAAAAGATCTTCAAACACAGTTTGTTCATATGTTATATATTTGTTTTACAAATTTTTTATTTTTTTAAATATTTGAAATACTTTTATACAACCAGTTAAGTATGTTATAAGCATTTAAAATATATTAGAAATATTTGTGTGTATTATAAGAGATCTATACAAACAAATCTAACACATATGCTAACTATTATAAAACCTAATAAGTCTTTATCAAAATTTAATTACGAAAATTATAAATTAACAAAAGTATTGAAGAACATTTACTACTGCAATTTTACTATTTAATTTCAAAATGTAGATACTCCAAACATGTAAGGTAATAATCATTGATATATATTAACGTATCATACTCTTTACTTGTTATTTTAATCAAATATAACCTTCGTCGTTAAGCCGAAAGCTCAGCTTTGCAAATCGGGAAAGCCCGTGTGTGCACATAGGATAATGACTGAAAGTAGTGCCTCATGGTGGGAGTGTAGCCACCAGCCGTCGAGACGCGGCAACTCTGGGAGGGAAAGAAGGATACTTTCTGCCGTGCCCACAGTCGATAACTTACCTGAAACAGAAAAATAAACTTTCTTAAATGTGTGCAAACTTACCGATAGTCGTAAAAATCGTCGTTCACTTAACCACAAACACGTATTAGATGGAAAATTTAACTACAAATAATTTATAATATCTATTTAAAACAATATTTATTATCATTTATTTGCTGGAATTTATTTTTGGAATCAAAAATATTCAAAATTTATTACATTATACGAGTTTAACTAAGAAGAATAAACTTTTCCCTGGTTTTTCTGGTAATAGTTTTTAACATTCGAGGTCGTTTCTTCATTCTTTTCTCTTTTCCCACTCCCCGTCTTCAATAACACCATCAGTGATGCCGCTTGAATGTTAAATGAAGTGCGAGAAAGAAATAAAAAAAAGAACGAAGCGGAGAAAAAATTTAGAGTTAGAGGGTAAGCCTCAGTGGGAGTAAAAGGGCACATAAAAGAGTTGAAAAAAAGTCATAAAAATCTGAAAAAATCTTCAAGAGTAAAAGAAATCAAGAAAATAAAGAAATAAAAAGAAAGAAATGAAGAGAGAAATACAGAACGAGATATACGTAAAAAACGTCTATATTTACAAATGTTTTCAGTGTAGATGCCTCTCGCGTGAGCTCGCGATATACGTCTCACGTGCAAGCGTGTGAGCTATCCTCACAAGTGTACTCAAGTGCACATGCATGTGTGTAACTGAGTATAGGCCGTTTTATTTTTGTTCTCTAAACGAACGCAATGCGGAACGTCACGGCAAACGCACACAAGTCGACGAGCGAAGCGTCACCAGCGCGGAGCAGTGCGCGTATTAATGAATTCACGCTATTGTTAATAAAAGTTAAACGACTTGTTTGACTCTGAATTTTGTTATACAATAATATGTACGTGTCAAAAAGAGGATTGAGAATATTGAAATTTGGTAAGAGTTAGAAGAAATGCACGCAATAGAACCTCGGCATAAACAAAATGATCATATACTATAATTTAACGTAAATATGAGTCATAAGTAGAAATTTATAGATACAAGTATCTAAATCTCAGTATGTAAATGACCTTATAAGAGAAAGCATCAATGGGCTTCGTATAGGTAGTAATTTGAACGGTGATTTGAATATATTTTGCCTTCCATTTTGCATTCACACTAATAAATTTTTTAATAAATTATACTTAAAAATGTCGTGGTTGAGGAATTTTATTTAGTTATTTTTATACATAAGAACAATTTACTAGAATAATATTTTTTGTTAATTTATTTTCTATTAAATATATAGATTATAGAAGTGTTTCAGTGCATTTAGGTAAAATAGTCTAGCCATAACGATATAGTTAAAGCGGGTAATAATGGTTTATATGAAGTTCAATATTACTATGCCATATATTGATTTTGTACGCTGGTGAAAATTAATAATTTAGGTACAAAAAACCACATAAAAATCATTCATTTATGCGCAAATACCTACAAAATGTACAAAAATAATAAATGAAAAATCTGTAATTTTGTTTTCTTTGAGAAACATGAATAGTCTTTTCATAAGGAATTAATACATGACAATTAATGAACACACTATAATTAGAGTACTTGTGCAATGATTGCAAATGTAAAATTATTTAATTTTAACGATTTTGTTGTTGCTTTATTAATTATTTTTAAGTAGTTAATGTGTTTATGTAGGAATTTCTGGTTGTCACTTAATTTTCAAGCATTACTAAAATTATTACGCAAACCATACAACCACCATATCGAAGGCGGAAAACTACGATAAATCCATTATAATACAATTAGCCAATGAATTAACTATCGAGTTAAGGTGCAAGTATTTCGGTTCATTTACAGGTAATATTTTTTCACACAGAAAATTCTTGCTATTCTCTGGTTGTCTTTTCCTTCCCATTTGCACTTTAAGAAATACTCTGGTCTCGGTTCTGGTATACCATAAGCATCACTGTAGTTTAAGACATAAGCTGCGCAATCGTTTCACCGAAGGAAACCGGGGTGAAGTGAAAAGAAAGAAGAGTCAGGGGGTCTTATCAGGGTACGAGTTGCCAACTTGGACTCAAATCGCTCTCACACTGGCAAACTTTGAGCGGTGAGCGGCGCGATAAGCGGGCGGTGCACAATCGGCGGCGAGGGTGAAACCGGAAAAAATCGGGTGAGCGATGATTCGCTGGGGCGCCTCGAGCTCTCGGAGAGGGAGACCCGATGATGGCCTCTCACATTTTTTGCCTGAGGTTTTGTTGTGTCTGCGCAAACGCGTCTCCGAGCCGTTAATTGACCAGCAATTGTGCTCGAACACAGTGGACACGAGAGTAGGCCGCCCGAGTACTTATATAGTCCGCAGAGGCTGCGCCAATATTCATTTGGCACTAAAATTGTTGCACCTTAATACCGCCGCGCAGGCAATAACGTCACTTCGCGGCGCCGAGGTTTCTGCTCTCTGACGCTCGACTCCAATGGAGTCGTCTTATTTTCTCGCATAGAAATGTCATAATTTCTTTTTATAGCTGCTTTAGCAAACATCAAGCCTAATCAAAATGAAGGTTTCAAATTTCAAAAGTAATCGAGAAAGTAACTTTCAAATAATTAGCTTATAATAGCAAGTACAATGTATATTTGCATCAGTTTATTAACCTAATTTTTTATTTTTTAAACAAATAAACGTAGCAAAAGTATATCTTTAGCAAAGAGTTCCAATCAATTAAGTCAGTTAAAGAAATTATAATTTTTTTTGCTTAGAACCATGCAAATATTAAACAAATTATTTGCATCTGGTCATTCATTTAGCTTGTATACATTTAAAACTTTGTTTTCGTACTTTTTTGAATAATCTGTGCATAAAATATTTTCATATATGTACATCAACATACCAATTATGGAATAATTGATTATTAGATTTTTAGTAAGATGTTATAAAAATAAAAGTGAAACTGATAAAATTAATTATGAAATAAATCAATAGGTATATGTATATGTTATTCGAAACCGGCTGTCGATATACGCCGGTCAATAGAGTTTGAGGCACAAACGCGGGAAATACAAAAATACTTGGAGAAACGTCATCGGAAGCTCAATCGTAAGCTAGGAGGCGCGTGAATGAGTTAGTGGACGCACTGAAAAGCAGTTACACTGCGCCACGGAACCGAGATCTTTGAAGCCGGATCGATGGATTTTGGCAGTCGTGGGGTGCGCTGTGACCACCGTACAATGTACAGCGACGCTCACAGGAGATGGCCGCGGACGGCGCGCGAAGAGGAGCCGGCCGGCCTATAAATACGGCCGAGCGCCACAGGGCTGATACAGGCCTGCAAAAGCGGAAGTTCGCGCGGATTGTACAGCGCGCGAAAGCCCCTGCAACTGGTCTATAGATAAACCGAGCTTCGTACAGTCTGCGGGCCTGTCGAGGCGAAATTTATGCCGGGCGCGGGGCACGGCCTCATATGACCGCGCCACCGCTGCGCCTACGCACTTGTTGTTCCACGCGACTCCGCATAAATACCACCTCGTTCTTTTCACTTGGCTCGTCATTTAAGTCGCGCCCTCTGGGCCTATTCTCCCTCCATGCATGGAAAAGCTCCCAGTGCCTCCATGGTGACACTCGAGCGGGTGGAAAGGCCAAGCTTGCAGCATAATGCGCAGGTTGGAATTGCAGCGCTACCTCGAGAAATTGCAGTGAGTCGTTTCCAAGGCACTACGGCATTCGCTTGTCTCTCGGCCAAACATCGGTGATTGCGGAAAAATCCTGAGGCGCGTTCTCTAGCACCTCGGCTAGGACAGACCCCCGGCTCGTGTCCGCCACTGGATCCAGCGTCAACTCGTCGCGAGATTTGAAATTCATCGTGTCCACGCCGCGCCCCCACGCGAGTGTACATGGCCAAACCGCCTAAATTCGAGGCTCTCGTAGTCAACGCCATTCGACAATTGCGCGCCTCTCATGGCTCGACCATTAACGAGATCGTTCGGTTCCTCGGCAAAGAGTACGGGATGACTGGCCCGGCAACCAAACGACATACCCAGCAGACGATCAAGCGCGGCGTCAACTACGGCATCATACACAAGTCCAAGAGGCAAAGATATTTTGACGAAAAATAATTTTAATTAGCATATATTTTACTGTAGTTAACTTTTCCTTGAATATTGGAAAATTGTAAATGTAATACACTTTTTCTTGTATCCATTTTACAACCTCCTCAATTTTGATCTTTAAACATTAAAACTACCAAATGTCTTATTCAAATATTTGGTTGCTGGTATTCATTACACGAGCAATATTTGCAAGTACAGAAATAAGACTTAATTTTGAAAGAATTACCACGGTGTTATCATTAACACAGAGGATTCATGACCTGCGACTGCGACCTTCCGGAGCCCTTAGATGAGCCGTGCAAAACCTGCCAACGAGCAGCCGGCTTTCTCCTAGACAAAAGATCGGCCATCATACAGCGCAGGGCCATGAGAAAGAAGTCGAGCAGAAAACGACGAAGGGGGTTGTCGGGCGTGAAGCGCGGCATGACTCATATGCAGAAGAAGCCACGCAAGAGGCAACCCATCAAAGAACCTTGCCATTCCGTGGGACGCGTCCCCAGGTCCGAGCAAATGAACCTTTCGAATCCAAAAGACTAGTAAGAGCCAAAATAATACTTTATAATCAAAACTACTCGATTGCCTTGTGAAAATATTAAAAAGTTAATGACAGTTTATAATAACATTCAACTTTGACACTGTACAGTGTTCTATTTAATATGATGTCTATATCTTTCTTATACTTAATTAACTTTTACAATTTTATCATTATTTTTCTATCTAAGTATCATTAGTACTTATAAAATTCTGTTTTTATACAACAAAACATTTTAATTTATGAGTTAATGTTTAGATATTTTATAGACGAGTCTTACTTCTCAGTTTTCCAAAATAAATACATCTGCAATTTGTTAACAATAATAAAAATAAAGGCTTCAATGTCACTTTATTGTATTTGGCTTTTAAATATTTCATTTTTTGTTTTATGTATGACTACATAAAATATGTATGTGCAATTGTTTAATTATTTTTTTCTGCCTTCAAACCATTTTGTATCTCCATAACCTCATACAAAAACTCACAGTTAAAAAAGTGATCAATTTCATTTATCGAATTTAAAAAAATTAATGTGTTTACAAACTATATTTGATATCGAGTTTTTTTATATACAAGTAAGATTGATTCTACTTTCGCATGTAATACAGTGAATTTCATCAGCAGACATAACAGTATCGGTAATTAAATCGTCAACCTAATTAGAGCAGTGAAACAAGTCCTGAAATATACTCATGAAATAATTTGATTAAGAGTACATTGAAACTACCTTTAGATGGAAGGTATACAGTCGTATTATTTATAGCTCACTTATTCAAAATGAGTAGAAAGTAGGATTTACATAGATTATGAGGAAGTATAGTTACGCACAAATAATAAGATTAACTATGATTAAGTGATAAATGTTTTTATATTATCAGCAGCACTTTAATTGTGTAGCATATATGTATCAGATTTGACAAAATTAAGCAGCAGTTTCTGTCCCATAACTATACATATAATGAACCGTGGCGCATGTTCCTTCGTTGTTGATACATAGATTCTATAAAATTTTTTTTTTAATTTAATAAAAAGTGTATTTTTACTACCGAAAACATTATTTGTTTACTGTTCAACTATAAGTATATATTAAATATAAAAAATTATTGCTTTTATAAAAACTATTTATTTTTTATCGTTTATTTAATGAATCAATATAAAATTTTTCCCAACTAAATATCCAAGATTACATTGAAAGACCTTCTCTTTTTCATCAAAACCTTCACATTTCAATTAATTCTGAACAAAAATACCTGTACAAAAATTTTGTATAAAAATATCTTAGTTTAATTACTTTTTACTAACTTAGGTATCACTTTCTTAGAAATTTAGTCATATATTTGACTCTTAATGTCTCCTGGTAAACAATAAAAGGCTAAGACAAATAAGTATGGCTTGTAAAATGCATACTAAAGAATAATTCATGTAATTTTTGTGTATAGCAAATCAACAAAACCAAATATCACCTTGATCTCAAGAAACAATAAAGATTCAGAAAATTCAATGCAGAGGGACAGTGCTAGTGTGTCGAATTCAGGATCGTCGCTGAATAGTACAAAAGAGGGCCGAAGCAGCGTCAGCAACGCAAGCAATAATGAGGGCAGTTGTAGCGACGAATAATGATTACGCTTTTTTGCCTCTTATTCATTTATTCCAAGACTGTAAACTAGTACCAAGTCCCCCACTATCGATGCCGTTAGAGGACACTACTTGATACATTGCGGGTTCTCTGCGACTCTTAGATTTTTAAAAAACAATTTTTTAATTTCTATTCTGAAATATAATTGTGTTCTTACAAGAGTTTTTTCATGAATCATACATCTCGTGATTCTTATTGAATAAAATAGTTTTGTCTTGAGTATAATTAATACAAGCTTTTTATTATTTAAAAAATGGCTACAATGGCGGGAAAGACATTGCTCGAGATTTTGCGCATCAATATCGCCACTGTTAGCTTTTTTATTTTACACTTGCATTTATCAACTTTATGCGTTATTTATAATGTTTAATATGCCTAAAGAATATCTACTCTTTAAATTATTTTATTCTAAAAGATACTTAAACATTATGCTATTTCATAAAATGATTCCAATGATAATTTAGTAAATTTGCACAGGTGTTTAAATTATTTAAAAGCTAACGAGAAACGCT
Organism: Sycophaga agraensis; assembly: GCA_018906755.1. Lineage (NCBI taxonomy): Eukaryota > Metazoa > Arthropoda > Insecta > Hymenoptera > Pteromalidae > Sycophaga > Sycophaga agraensis. Next base: position 453,114 of record JACCIE010000028.1, read on the forward strand.
AGAAATAATCATCCTTGATTACCGTCGTATACAGTTAAATCTAACAAATCCCTAACGAACCCTTGGAAGCCACAGACCATCGTTTAAGAGTGCATACAAGCAAATATCCTAGTGGAGTAACGCTCGAATTGGCGCCCAACCGAGCCCGATAAACAGTCTGTTATACGTGGTGCCGATTTTCTTCCTCGAGTCCTTCTGCCGTGTTGCCGAGGCTCGGTGCGGAGATCTCCGAGAGAAAAAAGAAATGAGAGAGAGCTAATCCAGCAGGGGCTTCCTCGAGTCATCCGCGCTCTCTCGTGAGCAACTCGAGCGTCCGGCCTTGCCGGCTAATGATAGTCCCGCTAATGATGCCTTCTCGTGTCCCGCGGCTGCACGCATACGCACTCCGGCGAATGCGACTTGCGTATAGTATATACCGCGCGACAGCCGGGTTGCGCCTCTAGTTCAGTCCCGCTTCTCCTCTCGTTGTTGGACCGGACTTTGCCATACGGATCGGCTCGACGCACGAGTCGCACTTTACTCGCCGCGCCACGGCTCTTCTCTTCTTTTTCTCGTCTGCGCACTTCGCCTCTTGTGGAATGAAGGGTCCACGGCTCTTTGACTCCGCCTGAGTGAAACGTCCCTCGGAGTCTAAATTTTGCCCTTGCACACCCGAGTTGCTGAAGCGACGTTTCACCTTTTATTTTTTATTATGATGATTCGCCGTAGTATCTATTTACCACGTGTTCCGATGCTGTGTTTAATAACGACAAACATATTTTGACTAAATGTCTGCATACTCATTTGCTATACTTTTGTCATTAATAAATACATTTTATAATCATAACATATTCTTTATAATAATTTATTCAAATACGCGAGTTTCAAAAAGGAGATTTAAAATATTTTTCAACATGTTACAGTTTTTACTTGTATTGTTTCGAATAAAGGAGTATTTTACGAAAATATTCAAATAAAATAACGTTATATGTAGAGGAACGATCATATTTCTTATGCGATTTCTTTAAAAAGTGATTGCGCGATATATGTATCCCAGCATGTACCCCAATCTAACCGAATTAATAAATTATCACTTGTTAAAAAATATATTCGTATTTTTAAATTATTGAAAATAAGCACTCGTCGAAAATTGACCAAATCAAATCATGTATGATGTTCGTTTAGAATTAAAAAAAACCTTTTTTCAGTCTTTAAATTTTTGGAAAAAACAGTTAAAAATGCTCTAATATATTACGATTCAAAAGAAAATTTAGAACAATATACCAGTTAACAATTAATAACTAAACATTCGCTCTCTTTTTAATGGAATTAATCATCAGCAAGTAAATTAGCCTTTGTGAATTCTCGAAATCAATCACTCAATCAGAGACTGTCCCGAAAATGTCTTTTCGGAGCTTTCACCCGAGAATAAGAGCTGTTCGTCACCGTGTCCCTCTTCTAGGATTTCAGATAAATTGACCGGCGACTCCGCACTTCTCTGCCGGCGACGAAATACCTCTTAGCTATACCGTCAAACTCGAGCTGCTGGCCAGGGATGAACGGCTTCGCCAAGCTTTTTTCAATACTCGGCGCAAAATCATCAATATAAGTGTATTGAAATTAGTATTTCGACAGTTTATCAGTTTTTAGATAAATTATAATTATTAAGCATCAAAGAAATTACAGCAGCAAAAATACCCATCGTTCTGAATCAAATTTATGAGACATTTTTTAATAAATATTTCTCCTCAAGTATATTAAATAAAACTAAAATAATTTTATGTCAAATCTGAATGACGACTTCCTATTTTCATCTACCCCATAGTCATCTGAATTTTCTAGAAATTACTTTTATCATTTTTGTATAGCTATGCATGCTATTTCTACGAATAATCAATCCTTATTCCTCTTGGTAAACTAATAGTATCCATAAAATCTTATGAAGAATTTATTAAAATCTCTTACAAATGTTATAACTTAACAAGCAATTCCAAGATTTTGATTTTTGTGATGAAGAAGATAAAAAATACAGAAACATAACGGTTATCTGGCTTTTCGCCAGATAGCGGAGCTAAACGCAGCGGAACACCAGTGCAACGTCATGCACCTTCCTCGTGACTCTTCTAAGTTCACTTAAGGTGCTTACCCAATCTTAGGAATAATAATGAACACAGAACATGTATGTATCAAGAGGGTTGGTTGCCAAATAAACGCATGAATGAGCCTAGTTTGGAAACAGAAGCCTGCGAGTGTGTATTCGTGACTGACGTACATTGCAAGAAATACTTTACTTTGAAATTAACTTTACAAGCATGAAATTCCAAGCTTATTCATTAATTATTTAAATTTTTTTGAACTTGTATTTATAATTTATAAATTAATTTCATTTATCTATGATAATAAAATATATAATTTTTCTACATTGCATCCAATTGAACAACTAATTGCGAATTAAAAAATTAATTTGTTATGTTTCATTTATAATTTTCGAAATTCTCAAGTTCATCCAAATGAGTTTGTTTTATACTTACAGCTTGAAATACAATCACCGTTATGAATTTATTTTATAGATTGTAATTTTGCAAACTAATTAGATGACCAACCTTTTTTTAAAAGAAAGAGTACATAATACAGCAAATGTAACTGAAAGTTAAACGATAAAGTACTGATGAGAATATCTTCAACGAGCGGCTTGACCTTTTTTCTATAACCGTCGGATTCGGAGAGGCATCAGTAAATAACCATGTAGTGAATGGTGACTGGCTGTGAGTCTCTCATTACGGATGCGTCCATTGTCTTGTTCTGCTTTAATGTGAGCTTGCCGAATCATTTCAAACAAGCATTCGCGTTATTAGAGTGATCAATTTTAATCATATATTTTTTAAAATTTTTAAATTTAGACCATAGATATTAGACATAATTAAAAATAACTTTCAACTTTATATGTGCACGAGTTACTGACTTTAAACGTCACAGTTAAATTCTTACAAAACCGTTAACTAATATGTCTCATAAAGCACTATATGATTTTTATCATTATTACTACCAGTTAACTAAATATTAGGATAAATCTTTATACCAATGTCCTGAATGTTAACGAAATGATAAAATTTTGTACATTAAAACCATAATAACTAAAGCACCTAGTCCATCTACATACATATATTTTTGTATTATACATATAATCTGTCCATAATACTTAGTGATTTAGAATAAGCGTAGGGGCTTTTAAAAATATACGAGAACACCCATGGATTGGCACTTTGGAAATGCACTTGTACAGCAAGCAGTATGTCAACGTTTAGTTTGCTAAACAGGAAAGTCTCTGCATTATATGTTAGAAGCACGCCCCTATAAGGGCTGTTAATGCTATTAAGCCACGCGACTCTCATGAGGTTCCCGAAAAAAGGAACAAAGGAAGCGAAGCATAGGGGTTGGAAATAGTACGGTAAGGGTCGTTGTTCTTCTCCCTCGTAGTCACCCTCAAGGCGTGGAACTGGACAAAAGCTCTGCCAAGCTTGTGTCTCATTCGTATAACGCTCATGTTAGCGAAGCCGTACGTCCCCAGTCCGGCTTCTCGTCGCCGCAACTCACGCACCTGGGATCCCTACAATTACATTATAGGTTGCAACGGCCCTTCGTGCGTCGCTCCCGCGATCCTCAGAATCTCGAGGAGAGTTGAAGTTTCGGGGGTACTTTACGACAAAATGGAAAGGGGTCGACTTAACAGAGCTTGTATGGTTTGTTGAGGGGAGCCTTTTAATGCAGATTTTTGACGGCTATTGCGGGTCAACAGGAAGCTTTCCGTGAATAACGTATAGTGATTATCAAGTCGTCATTTCGCATTTAAATATTCTTGAAGTATTTGATGGTTTAAAGGTTATCTTTACAAATATTATCGATTGGAATAAACACGTGAATTCATTTTAACATTTTTTTATCTCTATAAGGTGCGCGATAAACGATACTTCATTTAGCCATAATGACACAATAATAAAAAGCAATTTTGTCGTATTCTTTTTTATTTCGTAGAAGCAATCTTTTCAACGATCTCAAGATAATAATGCACAATCGCAACGTCACGCGGAATTCAACTGGCTACAAGAGTTCCGTTCATTTTTTTCATTTCCAAAGAAAAAAATATGACCTAATTTTTTACATAAACGTGTTTGATGCAGCATCAAAAAATAATAATACAGGATACTAATTACATACTCTAAAGTAAAAAATATATGTTCCTAACGAAAATTATATATGTCCACAAATACCAGGTATATTATTTTGCAATACTAATAGCTAATACTTTCTATCAAAAACAATGCAGACTTGCAAAAGGTGCCCAGCAACACTTGAAAGTTGTTACGACATTTTGCTATTTTTTAATGTTTTTGTACTGCACTTAGTTATCACGGTATATGTATACGTTCGTCAGATTAAGAAAATGTATTCGGTATTGTATAATGTTTAAGCTCCTGTTTTTAAATATATTAATTTAAATTAATTTAAAAATATAAAACTTCTAGCTAAAAAGCAGATAAGTCAAAAATAATGAATATAAAACTTGAACTTTGCTTTTGATATTTTGCACTGTTTATATGAGATAAGATTAGATGTTACTTTTAAGAACAAGGAGTCTTCTACTTTGAAATTTTTTTCGATTTTCAAAGAAAGATTAAGGATGCAAAAAATAAACTATGCCAGATTTATTACTTTGCATGTTTCAAATTTTAAGATAAAATAAATTTGTTACACATTAACCAAATAAATTTTTGATAACTTTCATCGTGACCAGACAACAACAATAATACCGTTGTAAGCAAGATTTCCTAAGAAGTAGAAACATTACTTAAGCAAAATATCGCTATCAAAAGATTATGAATGTGGTAGCCGATGATTCAGTGTGTCCGAATCGAGGCTGAGGAAAAAGCAGTAATCTCTGCATTATCGACAGTCGATAGACTGGTTTAGTTATACAGAGGCAAATTTTTACACGGGATAGTGAAAAGAAACAAGGAGAGTTGGAGCAAAGCTGATCTGAAACGTCACGAGAGGCGGTCACGGACCGAAAAAGAAATAGGAGAAGGCCGTGCGCGTTAACACTTGACTTGGGCGGTCTGAGGCGGAAATTTACCGACCGCCGCCGGATGACGCGCGGAAAAGGAGGGCCGAGAGCTAGCGGATAATCGACGTCACGAAGACCTTAGAAAGGACGCCAGCCGATTTTACTGGCTTGAGAAGGCGAACGCATTGCGGAGGGTCACTTCACTCTCCAGTGAAGAAGTCGGCGCTCGAGTCGGCGAGCTCTCAAGCAATACTGGGTGACACGCAACGGTGGTACTGGATGTTGGTTACTCCGAATCGCGTCCGCACATCAGCAAGATGCTGGCCCTAAACGAACGGATGCATTTAATCGCGATTGCGTGTATATTACGAGTGAAATGCCCATGTGCTCGCTTCATTTGTTGATTCTTGGCAGAACCAAAATGGAAACTTGCTTTGTTGTACGGTAGACATTTCGTCTCCCCTTACCTTTATTTTGATTACTCGGGGTGTATAAGTTTAGCGAAATATTTTCAACGTTTCAATTTCAAAACAATGCAGGTTTTAGACGAGATGTGGGAAAAGATAGCGTAGAAAGGAAGCGGCGAAAAAATTTGGAAAGAATGCAATTTGGCAAAACATTTTTCCAAAACTGTTATTGGCTTACGGAGAATTTGTAGTATATAAAAGAACCTGAAAATAATTAATCAAAAGAAATACTGATTACCCATCAAATTCAACTTGAAACGAATTCCACTTCATTCTCTCGAACTTTGCATTTGATTTAATTTAAATCGATTCTATATTAAAGTTAATGTACTGAGGAACTGAAATTGATTATCAGGTTTATATTAGTGTTATTATTAGTCTTATATTGAGTTTATTTTAGTATTTTTTGCATAATTACGTTCTAATTTGACAATATAACTCTTAGTTTAAGCAAAATACAATTAAATTATAACATTATTATTTTCGTTTGTCACGTTTTTGTTTTGTTTTTTTATAGAATTAGTAAAAAATATTAGAGTATTTTTAAAGTTGTCCGTCAATACCTAGAACAATAGCAATAGTTAAATTTTGGACTAATTTTAGATCCAAGGTCGTCGAAAAAACACATTCGTGTATTAGACGGGAAGACTATAAAAAATCGATAACCTTAAGAAAAGCTAGCGGCACACTAAATATTTTTATTTTCAGGCAAATCACGAGTATGGAATTCTTTTTTCAAGCTTAGAATTTATTTTAATCATTGTATCTCGTATTTTCTTCGTGTAAAAGCAGAGTTAGACTTACATATTTTCGGTCAAACAGGTATACTTAATCAATTAGGCATAGACATAAAAAAGTGACCGTAGAAAGTGCCTTACCTGAAACAGAAAAATAAGTGCATCATTAATAAATTTGCTTCAACTAAAACAAATTTTTACAATAATTGGTTTGAACTTTTCGAATGAATAATATATAAATCGAATGAGGCTCCATATAAAAATGGAGAAATAAGTTAGTTGGATAGCGATCTCCGAGAAATTTGATTCGTCGCCTTTGCAGAAAGTACGGAAGCACTTCAATCCAATCAAAAAGTCATTAGAGCTAGTGGGTTTCGATCGGGTGGCTCGCAGTAGGGCGACCTGGCGAGTCGCTCGAAGTCAAAGTCATTCGGTAGTTTGGGAGGCGCACGCCGGCCGGAAGAGAGATTATACGCCCGCCAACTTGGCCCTCCTCGTGCAAAGTCAAAAATCGTTATACGGGCAAGTGGGGAAGGGGAAAAGGTCGCCGGGGGACTGCGGGAGCCGAATCCGCGAGACGCCTATTATAGAGCGGCGATCGAGAGGCGATAAGAAAAGTAGCCGATGCACGCGCGCGCCCAATGACTCTTGCGAATTAAATGTAAATGTGCTTCGGTGCGCGACGGCACATGTGCGCGCCTTTATTCCAATGGTGCTGTCGCGTGCTGGTATTGCTGAAAGCCGCTGTGGAAATCAAGAGAAAGTTCATTTTTTCCGAAAACAGATTGAAAGTCCGTGTATTCGAGCCCCCTTATCATTCGGGATTCTGATTTCCGAGATTTCTAGGTGAGAAAACGTTGGATACTCCTGAAGTTAATTTTCATTTATGGATTATTGTAAGATCTTATAATAACTTTTTATCGCCGAGTTGTATTATCAATTCTTTGTTATTAGTTTCATTTAATAACAATGATTTACACAAGAGTTATGTATTTCAATTTCTCAAGCTAATGTAAAAACGGTCTTTTTGATAATTTTGTGTTTATGTTTCCGATAAGCACAAATCATTAAATGTTTTGTTAATATTTCGTTTATACAGGTATTATAGGGTACCGTGATCTCAAAAATTAAAATCACATATATATAGACTTCCAGTTGGAAAACAATGCATATAAGTAGCGTTCCTCAAGATCTTATCAAACTCTAATCCCCCTATATCAGCTATACACAGTATTTCCGTAATTCAATCTATTTTCTTAAAATGTCAGATATAATCAGTTGTAGATATCTGGGTATATTCCGATCATAAAATTTAATAGTAATGTAAAAATGTAATAGTATAGGAATCAAGGGGAAATACGAGACAAGATATGACATTGACACATATTTATCATGAATATCGAAGGAGCTCACAAAGAAAAAAGATTCATTTTGATGTTTTTCCAAATTGTACAACTTTGTTGATGAAAGAGTATGAGTAGAAGCGGCGCGAACACGCGGTCATTGGCGGCAATAAAAGTTGTTTGAGTTAAAATACATTTGGAGACGATCTCGAAATAAAGTTTTGAATCGCAGCCACTTGAGAGGATAACACTCGGTGGCAGATCGCCGGCCGAGCTTATCGGCCAGACTCCTTTCCTGCGGGGTGGAGGTGTGGGAGCGCGCCGCGGACAAAGCGATGCAGCAGGCTCGGGGAGTCCCCGGGCGGAGGAGCGGCTCCCGGCTCGCGGCGGCGGGGCTCCAGCGGCTCCTCGGCGCCCACGCGGGGGAAAATCGGTCAGTCGGCTCGCGGCGGCCGCCTCGCCCCCCGGGCGAAGCGTCGCTCCGAGGCCCCAAAATACCCGAGCCGACTCGGGGCGCAGGTATGTCGAAAGCCCTGGCAGAGGGGATTCTGGCAGCGAGCCACCGGCGGAACCGGCGGAGGGAGGCGGAACAGCGCCGGGGCCGCGGAATCCAAAGCTTTATCTCCGGCGAGGGCCGCGGCCGGGCTCTCGGCTCGCTCGTCCGGCCAAGCCCTTTTCACGGGCGCGACTCGCGGGGCCTTTGCCCTCGCTCGCCGTCCCGGGGCCGATTCCCAAACTTCTTCCCCGCAGTTGCGCAGTGCGCCCGCACTCCTTTCTCCAAATACCCGTGTTCTCTTCCCGTACCTCGCACTGCCTCTTCCCTTTTCATTCGTTTACAGGGTTTTCAAATCGACGTGAGTGACCATGTTACAATACAGAATTGTCGACAATGTACGTTGTTACTTGCTAGATATTTTAATTGGTACAAATATCCAACGTGTATGCACGTGTATTTATAAGTTGAACTGCGATATTTATAGGTGCGCGCGACAAAGTTTACAAACTTGACGGAAAAATAATTAGCCTATATATGAGCAAGTTTACGAGCAATTTTCATTAAGATACAGCATAGCGAGGAATGAACGTTTAAATCTACGAACAATTCCTTTGGTGGTTCGATTAAGAGTCGTTACATATCGCAACAACGAGCAATGATATTAATTTTGTCAGAATCGTAAAGGTCGGTTTATTCCCTTTAATTCTTCAGAGAATGGAGGTTAACGTTGCAATATTGAATAGAGTGCAGTTTATAACATGGTTTTGGAGGCTCTTCGACATAAAGGCCTCTTTATAGTATCCATTAACATTGTACGTTAGGAGCTAATGTAGATTGATGACGGCGTTGGCGATCTTGTCCGTCGGCGCGGCATATGACTATAGGGCACGTAATCGTCGGCGTTAATCGCGCGGGTCGGCCGGGAGAAGGCGCGACCGGGCGCGACCTCGGGCGCGACTCGGGTGCAAGGGTAACGGGTCCGATCGGAGAGTCGGCGGCGAAGGGCCTTAACGAATAAATCAAAATCGCGCGCCGGTGTCCAAGTGTAGGGTTGAGGCTGGTTGAGGGGCCGGGCCGGCCGCCCGGGGGGAAAAAGGCCTTCCCCGCGGCCCGGGCGCACACGTGTGCGCGCACATGTGCGCTGGGCCAACGCGCCCGCGGCTCTCGGCGCTCTCTGGGAGAGCGGCTTGACAGTCGGCCGGCGTCGCCGGGCGTCGCCCCGTCGAATGCGCCTCTAGGAATCCGAGGGCGGCCGGCCTCGCGCGCCGCTCATTGAGCCGTCCGATCAGAGGCGCCGAGACAGTGCCTGCCGGTCGCGCGCCGCCGGATAAGGCCGCAAGACGGATCGCTCTATCGGCTAAATTTGTCCCGGGCATAAATCGCGGGAGACTAGAGCCTGCCCAGCGGGCCGCCCTTCCCGGGAAGATTGGCCTGCTCATTGAGAGCCATTGAGCGGCCGCGCGACCACTGCCCGCCCGCCGGCGTCGCGCTCGATACAGGCCCGCGCACTGCGCCATCGGCCGATACGGCGCCCCGAGGATGCCTATACCTGCCGATCGACCGCCCGGCCCTCCCCGCAACCTTCCGCTCTGCCCTTTTCCCGATTGCCCCTCATCTCACGGGCCGGCCGCACGCGAGTGTGCGCGTGCGCGGGCTCGATAAAGCCCCGCTGCCAAAGGCACGTGCGCCGAGCTTTTAACTTGCAAACTACGCCGCCAGACAATAATATTTATTTTTACATGTCGCCGCCCCGACTTCGCCGTTATGACCAGATTGCATTGTAAATACTCATAAATTATCACGGCGCTTCTTTTACTGTCTCGGCCGCGATGCCATCTATGTAACCCTTGATGTAACCGCTCGACAACGTTTACCTAATTTTGTTGTACGTGCCTTCCTCTGCGCACTCGCTGTCCAAGGACTTTTTGCACTCTCTTACAGCTTGCTCGACTGTCAAAACTGTCTGTATACGGCTTCTAGGCAAAATCTCACGACCAACAAGATTGTAACTGCCGTGCATAAGTTACTAAGCTTTTTCCCCTTTTACCGAGCTTTGTCTATTATTTTCACGTTCAAGGATTATATTTTTATCGATATTGGTCAAAATGTAAAAGTTTGATAATCACCACAGTAGCTCTATTAAGGGGAAAAAAGACGAGACCAACCGCCGAGAAAGCCGTAAAAATTGCAAGCCTTCCATCTCCTTAACGTGCGTACAAAGACCTAAAGCACCTCAAGTGCCAATCCATGTTTTTATCACTAACTGAAAATATGGGAAAAGGAATTTAGGGATATTTATTTATAAAGCAAATAAAAATGGAACTTAAGTCGCATGTATACTACTGACGTTGAAGGAATTATATTTCTATCGAATAATACCAACGTGTTTCTCGGATCATAAAATAAATTTTAACGTCGCATCTCGAAAAGCAAAGTTGACTGACGCGTTCATCATAATGTAACCTAGTATACACTGAAAAATTGTCGTCTTAAACGAAGCAATTAGTCCGATAATTATTGTTGCTTCAATTATAAAACAATCTATAAATATATTTCTATTTTAAAAATATACAAACTGCTTATAATCGTTCAGTCAAAGGTGTATGAAGTATGTATAAAACTTCATAAAACGTATAGCAATTTTACTTTTCGATTACATGTAGTTCAGTACGAGGTTCGGTGATAGCCAAAGATTCTTCAGGGAGGAACTTTGCCCTAAACTTCAGCCCTCTATTATCTGGCAATTAACAGGAAAAACCTATTCTTATCATGCGATGCTCTATTTTAGAAATGCCATTCGCCTCAAATGAATTTCAACGGATACAAACACTGAGAGGTCGAATTCAAGAGAAACTTTATGTTAAAAAGAGGTTTTATGGCCTTAAATATTTCAAAAATGTACGCTGAACAAATACTACACGGGCATTCTCATCAAAATAACCTTTCAGTTAACGGCGGTATGAAACGCAGAAGCGGAAAACACCTCTCAATGTTTCAACGGTTGCGGTATAATCGAGGGAACTACGTAGCTGTTCGTATCTCCCACAGAGAAGTTTAAATGGAGTCGGTTGAAATAAACGTCTTGCCGCACGGCCCCGATAAACTCGCGCGCGCATCAACGTTCGAACGACGCGTCCGATTTTCGTAACGCCCGCGCGGGTCAGCGCGGTTATCATGACCTCGCACTCGAGAAAAGCCGCACGCACATGCGGGCTAATCTCGGGACTAATTGGAAAAATGAAATTTCACTCGCGCACTCCGTGGCGGCGGTTTTGCCTCGGTGCAAGGTGTTTCTCAAAATTCGAGGCAGAGGCTGTCGCGGGGAAAACGACCTATTTGCGGACTACGTTTTGATGGCCGATGAACGAAGACAGTTATGTTAATATCGAAGCTGATGGACTTTTGCGCGTTGTTCGCGCAATGCTAAAAAAGTTGAGTGGCATTTGCTCATCAGTATAAAGCACAATAATCAAATCGAATTAACGTTTAAAAAAGTAAAGAACGGCACTCTAGCCTCACCAGCGTTCGCTGTCGAATATTTTACAACAAACTTACAGAAATTCGATTATTTCAAAAATAAAGCAAGATACCAGAAGGCAATAAGATTTCGCTATTATCTTCTAATATTTTTTCTTATGGCTTTTAACCGTGAGATGCGAGCAAAATGTTTTCAAGATTCGCTTTATCATATATAACATAATGATTCATTCAATGAACTACTAAAAATGTATTTAGTCAAGTTTTCATGATACATTGATTGAAACTTCAAAATTCATTCTAAACCGACGCAGAATGTATTTTTCTCTCAATTTCACTTCAAGCCTTTCAAATGTATATATTCACGTAAAAATAAATTGAATTATTTCTTATGCTAATCTTATTGACACATTCGTAAATTATTCAGAAAGTGAAAGAAACCGAAGGGTAATCTATTCCTATTAACGAATATGATACGTAAATTTAAATAACGAGGTCGTTACATTTTTAAAATTTCCTCCATTCATTATTTATCTAGCGATTAGAAAAATCTACAGTAATAGTCATTTTTGCATTATAGTTCATTTCGACCCATTTTGAAAGAAGCATTTTATTTTTTTCCTTTGCGTTCTATATATAAGCTGTCCCCAATTATCCATTGGGCCAAAAATATTTCGCACATCATCGTTAGCGCTAGCATCTAACACAATTGCATTAGATTCAAAGGCACCGAGAGCAATTTCCTCTATGTCGTACTCCGTATACAGCGATAAACTTAAGCATACTTAATCGATGCATTTTTCGTTGACTGTATTTGTTGTTTTTCATAGGCAAATAATAACGAGTGTGTTTATTAATGATAAAGTCGAGACGCAGTTGGCGCTATAAATACTTGGGTTACTAGAAATGTCTAGAATGACTCAGGCTGCAGGCATTATTAGGAGAGGTCGAAACTTCGTATACACGCGAGTACATAGTGAAGGTAAAACTGATCGTTTCGAAGGCACCCCAGGCAAAATGTACACAAATGTAAGCAAGTGCGAGCCCTTAATAGCGTATAAGCGAGGAGGCAAGCGTTAAAGCGGCGAATGGCGATCGACTAACCCAGGAATACCCAGGCGCGTATGCGCATGCTAATGATCGTCTGAGCAGTCATTCGTCTCCCCTGGGCAAAAAGAACAAAGGGGCAAAAAGTCGAAGCGCGTCGTGGCACCTCGGCGACAAGCGCAAGGTCGAGCGCCGCCGACTGTCCACCGCGGGCTACGTAGCTGTCCCGGGGATGTACCCGGCGGAACTCGGCCCGCGCTCCCCGGGGAATGGGAACCTCGGAGGGCCGCGCGTCCTCGCGACGATGCGACGAGGCAATCCGCATGCCGCGCGGTGGTAATCGCTCCAAGCGGCATAGTCCGATCGCGCTGTTGCTAAGCAGCCGGAGAGCTCACGGACGAGTCGCAAGAGCGAAGAGCTGCGAGCGTCTCGGCAGCTTCCTCGCCTCTTCGCCGCCGGCGCGCCGCCCGGCTTTCCAAATGGAAAATTCTACGAATTTCCCACTAGCCCGGGAATCGCGCCTCGAGCCCGCCAGCGCGCGCATGTGCACGACTGTACTCCCTGCACTCGAATTGATGAAGACGCTCCCTTTCTACCGGGCCCATCTCCGAGAATCAAGCCGACTTTGCCATTTTCTCATTGATCCGCAAGTTTGCCAACTTTTGACCGATGAGACGAGGAGCCGACAGCGACAGATCAAGCATTGCGAATTGCATACGGCTTTGGCAAACTCATTTTACCGCTTAATTCGACTCGACATTAGCGGATTACTCTACATCCCAGGTGTTTATTCGTCTTCAACTATATTGTTCATATTTGTGTAATTACACGAATAAAGGAAACTTTCTACGATTTAGCTTGCATACTTCATCGTTTCGATAAGATGTGACGCCGCTTAGTACGCAGAATTTGATACCACTTTATTCGTATTATCTATAATCAAAGTAAAAAATAATATAAATGGTAAGATTTTTTATTTAATAAATAACGCTTAATCATTATCAGATCCATTTAGTTCATTTTTATAGACTCATAAATATTTGGAACGTATAGTATATTTTTATCACCAGTTACACAGTAATTGTAATTAATTATACATTGTAATATTACATTATCAAAAATTATAATTCTGCTCAGTATAAATCTTATAAACTATAATTAATAACTTAATACTGACCATAATATGTTAAGACCAATAATTAAAACTTTACATTAAAAACATTATGTTTATTGTAATAAATATGCCGATTTATATGCTTTCCCTATGCCCTACAATGGCTACAAGAAATTCAGCTAATATCCAATGCTTATGTTTCAGAATTCTTAAACCTCGAATAAATCAAGGAACAATAATACAATAGTAGATAGCATTTTATAAAACTGAGTTATTCAGTCCGTTAGCCTATAAAACTTGACATGCTCCGAACCATACATATTCTAATTATAAACATATTTAGCAATAGCAAAGTAGTGCGTAGGTTACGTATGATGTGTGTGTGTGTGTGTGTGTGTAAAATCAAACGTACATTATAGATTAAAAATATCGTGGAATATACATGGAATATAAAAAAATGTAAAATTATGATTATAATAATATGTATACAATGTTAGTGCAATTTTTTTACATTTTACTAATATATCTACATTGCTATTATTACTCGACAAATTTTACGGTGTATATAAATTAATCAGCGTCATCAACACCAATAACATAAATAAGTAAAAAGTAGACGAAACTATAGATCTTTGTATTATAGTTCTCATTATTTTTTGTATTTGCTACATTTATAATAAAGATTGATGATTGTTTCATTATAAAAAATACTGAGCTGCAAGTTGTATGTTGTAGGAAGTTTTAAATTCGAATTTCAAGCAAATGACTAAACAAGGAACTATAAACCGATTTACTACACTACACACTTCTTATTCAATGTATTTTACTTTAGAATCTCTTTAAAGCTATATTCGTACATGGATTAGAAGCAAAAAAAGGTAGCCATAAATAGTTTTACTGAAATTTTTGTTTTCACTATAAAAATAGTATATTAATAATATATATTTTATATTTATTCTTTAATAATTTTTTTAAATTGCAGTGTACATATATTAGATTTAGATAAACAATGAAACTCTCAATATGAGACTCATATTTTTATTTAAAAACCAAACAAAATTTTGTAAGTGAAACATAATTCATAGTAATACTGAAATAAAAAAATGACTAATTCTTAATACTTCATAATTCTTTTTTCCACTAGCTCACTTTAACAATTACACTGCATCAACATTATGTACTTTAAATTTGACAGAAAGATTAATAGTGTCATACTCTTCGTGTAACGTATTGAGCCTATTTATAAATAACTACCACTTTATCAACGAGCGAGACATTGAAATCAATTTCAGGTGTAAACCACTCCCAATGCTGTATACTTTAACAACGACAAGATAATTATCGTAATAGACCATTATCATTCTTTGACAAATCAAATGATGTGCAATATAAATGGACAAAGTTTTAAAACAACAACATCCTTTATATTTGATACAACTACGAGACAATCGCATAGAACATATTTGTTAGATTAATAAGTTAGCATCGCGCACCCTCATTTTTATCGATGCTAAAATTAAAAAAAAATATGATTAATTAAAAAAAAACGTTAAATTAGAAAAAGTGCAAATCAGAACAATCAAACACATAAATTAGAATAAATAGGTGAGTTTTGTCATAAAACAAAATTCTATATGACATTCATAAAAATAAATCAATCTCGGAGGATACAGAAATTTAAATATTTGTTTTATAATCATATTAAGTCATACTGTCTCAGGAAAACAAATGGATCTAGTGATGGAATCTGGATCTATACCAGGAATCTATACTAATTTTTTTACATTATTAATGTATCATGTAGCTGGGATTATATTTAAAAAATGTTATGAAATTATTTGTATTAAAATTGCGATAGTTCAAGTGACGGAAATGACGACCTTTCAAGATCCCTTGGTTCGTACGGATTCGAGAGAATATACCGCGAAGCCGTCTATAAGCACTGTAGAGCTTCCCAGAAAGAACCAGTTCCAATCCGCGCTCGTTGCTTGTCTCGTTTTCGTCAAGTACAAAAGTGGACGCGGAAATGAGAGGAATTGGGCTGCACCCGCACGCAAGAAAGAAGGGCTACGGAAAATACGGCGGAGGACGATCGTATACTTTGTGGCTTTTCTTTGGCGACGTCGCTTTTGCATTCCGATCGATTTCCTACCGGAACCGCCCCCGAGCTTCCCTCCGATGCGACGCGATTCTGCGAAATTGCCCAGTCACGGTCTCAAGTGTGTCCTAATCGAAAATGCCCTTCATATTGTTATGTGCCGTATTCTCGGTGAAATTCTCTCTTTCTTCTCACTCGCTGAAAAATCTTTTTTTACATGCAAAGCAATTGGAAAGAAGAAACGATTTAACAAAACTAAATAGTGAAGTTATATTTGACCATATGTTGTAGTTGTTCAGATTATCATATAGAAATCTTAATGATATTATTTTAATGGCTTCATATATATGTAAAAATAATATTTGATAATATATACCATGTGCATATTTCATATAAAATAATCTTGGAGAATTAAATTGCTGCATGTAAGTGCAAGAATACGATATGCAAAATAACTGATTTCATTTTATTATACGATAATGGAAAAAGTTAATTAGCCGTCTGATTACAAAAAAATTAAAATATATATCTATTTTAATACAAAGATTGATTTAATTTAATTTTATACAATCAATGAATCAGAATTTAGTGCTATATCGATTACAAAAATGAAAATGCACTTATTTAATCCAGAAAATTAAAATGTGAATATTTCAGTTCCCATATAAAGCATATAATTGTTAATTTTACTATCAAATTTTTCTGAGTGTAAAATTATTCAGCAATCAAAGTTTGAATTATTACACTATTGTTATAACGTTATTCCATATAACGTATAAAATAAGTACTACAATGCACGATTTGGCAATAAATTAAAAGTGCAAATCGTTAAGAACATCAAAGTTATATAGCTTGAGGTTTAATTAAGTTTAATAATTGCAACAAAATTAAGTTTTGATACAAACCGCTAATACTTTAAACTAATTTGTTCGAAATTTAAAGAAAAGTCTGCTGCCAATTTTTATATTTACATTGTACTTTCTGAAAGAAACTCTAAATCATTTATAGCTTAGATTATTACTTTTCAATTGAAAAATGAGCCAGTATATGATTTTTCATTTAAAAATAGCTATACTTTATTAGAATGATGTTACAAATAAATATACAGGCTTACATAATTTACAAAAATTCTCCTCTGTTGAATTAGTGGAATTCAGTGAACTGACAAACTGTGCACCTCATAGGTATTTTCCTTTTTAATGACGTGAAACTTAAAATAAACACAGAGATATCTTAAGACTATGTTCAAAGCCACCGATTTGACCGTCTATTTCGTAAATATTAAATAAATACATGTACTGATAAGAGTCGAAAATTGTATAATCTAATATAACGAAAATTGTAAATTACATGCAGAAATACATAAATAAAAATTATAACATTCTTTTAGAATATAATCAAAATTCTTTTGTTTTATATTTAATACATTTTTTACAATAATTATTTATTAGATCTGTATAAAAGATAATATGACTAAAAATAGCTTATAAATCATTGCAATAATATTTTATTCAAAGAAGAAAAGTCGAATTTTCGATTAACAAAATAAAATATTTCACTTTACGTATATTATACTAAATGATATAGATAGAGATTAATTAATAAACTGTTCGTTAACTTCTCGTTGTTCAGACTGCATTGGTTCGCGGTCTCCATTTGATTTATTTAGCAGATCAGACGCGTCGAAATCCACTACTCACACAAGAACGACGCAAAGACCCTCTGAGAGAACAGAGCGACCTTGATTTTCATTAAATTAATAGCAGCCCGAGACGCCTCGGTTTGAGATCGTGACCGCTCAAGATTCGTGTGTCTCCACCTCAAAGCATTACTTCTTTCCTGGAATGTATTCAGCGCAACATGCGTAGTGTTTTTGAATGGAATTTAATTTGTAGAGAACTATGAACTACTCTATAAGCATTACGTCAATGCAAACGTAGAACTTTGAAACTATGTGTATTTTATAAGATTTCAAATTTAAAATAGATTCAAAGCACTATGAGAAATCAATAAAACTTATTGTTTATATATATGTTATAAACCATTATCAATTTTGCTAATTCATGCTGTAGAAATTTAGAGCACTTAAAAAAATTTTAGTATAACTTTGATAAAAAAATTAATGATTGTTTATGATTGAATTCTTAGTCAACTGTACAGACTTAAATCAATAAAATCAACCTACAAATACAAAAAAAACATCAAGAAACTTGATCATTTATTCAAAATATAACTAATATCTGTATGGTTTATGATTCGATATCTAAAATGTTTATTCAATTATAAGGGCAATTAAAATGAAATCAAACGAATCCATAAATTTGCTTAAAAAATATTTAGAAATTAGTTTAAACTTAACCAAGAATTTATAGTTATGGATTTATTGTTTTGATTTATTTTAAATGTAAAAAGTATTTAAATAAAGGTAAAAATTTTTTACTCGATATTTATGACATAGGTTTAAATTTTTTTAATTTTGCAGATTAAGCGTTTGTTAATTATAATCAGTATTTATAAAACTATTAGATTAAATTTAAATTTTATTCAGACTAGAAATAAATTTAATCATCTTAATATTTATAACTCTCAGTTTCAAGTTTATAGAAATTATATAATCTTTATTATGGTATATAAGATTAGTTTTACAAACAGTATTTTATTTATACACGATAAATGAATAAAATAAAAATAAAAGTAGAATTATGAAAATTACTAATAACTATATAGTTTAGAATAAAATATACAAAAAAATATATGTAATTTTATTTTTAAAGTAATGTATGAATATCTAATTCTATTTGATCGTAACATTTTTGAATAAGAATTTATATACAACACGGAATTAATTTTTTCGTGATTATTATATCGTTATTAATAATAATATAATGAAGTTAATGATTATATGACATTACAGAGTTACTTTCATGTTTGCACTTATTAATCTATAATATTCAAGAAAATAAACAAATATAGAATTAATTTTAAAACCTAGATCCCAAGAGACAATATCTGTCACAAGAGTAAATCTTACTATTAAAGAAAAATCACTCATTATAGCACCAAATTTATATACATAGCATGATAAAAATGACAAAATTTAATCTTATATTTAATAGAAATGAATTTTATAACATTCTGTCAAGTATCATATATATAATATTTAGACATTACTTACATTATAACTAAGATTTGACCCATAATTTTACGATTAAACAGATTAATCTTTTCACGTGAAAATTTTTAAGACTTAAAATTTCTATTAATTATAGAATTATTAGTTGTAAATTTGTATTTGTTACTTACTTTTAATGCTATGTTACTTTCTGTTTAATAATGTTTAGAATACTAATTAAAACGTATAGTAGTATTCAGAAATATTTTAATGATAAATTAACTATTTTTAAAAATTTTTATACAAAAATAATTCATTATCAGTATTTTCTACTACGAAAGATATAGAGATCCACTTGAGAGTAAATTTTAGTACATGAAATTTTTTTCTTTGACCCAACCGCTTGCCTTGCCAATTCTTTCGAGCATTGATCCCATTCCGGTCTATTTGTTTTTTAAATATATTTTCACGTCATCTAAAATAGTTCATTACCTAATTTAAAATAATAGGATAATTTAATATTTTATTGTAATAGATTAAGACTTTAATTCAAGATATTGATTCCTAATAAAATTAAAGGATCAATATAATAAGCATATAAAAATTATATTATTAAAAAAATATTTTACTAGGTAGTACACGTACTTAAAAATATCAACTATTACTAATTTGAACTATCCATAAATTGAAACACGTTTCTAATGTAATTTTTAATTACAGCCTAAAAACCCATATATTTTGCAAACTGCGAATATTTTGCATGGATATTTGAAGAAATTTTGATTGATTATTTTTTAATTTGTTTTCTTAACCCATTGCGGTATTGTGGTAAACACTCGGGTAAACAGCATAATCGGGTTTAATGAATAAGTCTTGTCATTGCGACGATACTACTGATTAACATTAATTAAGTGCAGTAATCATGCTATTTTTATTCATAGTTTTCTCTTAATAATTTACTTGTTTTGATCAAAAATTTGATATATAATTATAAATAATTATACTAACACTTTTGTTTAACACCTTGCAATAAATTCTTTTTTTATTTTTTTGTAGAAATACAAGATTGTATAAAAACATCGTCATTATAGGGACTTTTTCTAAAATAATTTCCATGGAAATTACTATATAAGGTATATAGTAATTTATATAGAAATTTTATAGTATATAGTAATTAGGTATAGTAAGGTACATAGTAGTATACTCGAAAAAGACTTTTACCTAACATGAAACGAGTAGTAACGGCATTTTTAGTTGTACTTGTCCAATATAAAGAAAGGTATTTTTTCATATAAGCTTACATTTCTCTTCCTATCCACGGTGTGAAGCACGCGGTCTTCATAATCTTTACAGAAGCCAGAACAATATTTCAAATATTTACCGCACAGGAAGCTACAAAATACACCTTCGCTAGCCTTCGTCTTTCGCGTATCCCTTGACTCTTCTTGAAGCTCCACCTCCGAAAGCTATAACTAGCTGATTAAATAGTCGAATAGCCGCTGACCCTAAGACAACGCCGATGGAGTCCAATTAACAGCGAGCACAGAACGTTAATTTATCCCGCAGCCAGTTCGTTGAGGCGAACGCGTTAAGTCAGTTTCGGGGGAGACGCGCTAAGTGAGTTTCTCCACGCAAACATTGCAGTGGCAGTATTACAGCAGCGGTCGCTCCAGTCCGAAGAATCGAATTCCATCCTCCGGACTTTTCTCGACCCTCCGTTTTTTGCTAGACGGCCGCACGCGAAGGGAAACGCCGGCTTCGCCGATTTTCTCAGTCGTGCCTTGGGGCGAGCCGTGGACTCCCGTTTTCTCCGCCGATAGAGGATTTTCATGGAATGTGCAGCGGCCTATTCGCAAAAGCGCGAATTGGACGCGTCGCTGCACGTGTTGAATTAATTGAGCGCAACGCAGAGCCGCAGTCGGGCACGACAATTATCCGCGTTAAACACCAGTTGAGCTGTTTCTCCTTTTTATCTCTAATACTATATTTTACTCAATGAAGCTAAGTTCTGAGCTAGTGTGCAAAATATTGTGCATGACAGAAAACGAATCAGCTTAATTTTTCTTGTAGATGTAACATATTGTCGTTATTTGAGGTTCCCTGAGAATTTCATTCACCCTGTATTTGATTATTTCATCTTCTATCTGAGTATTTTATTCGCTCAACATTTACAAAAGCAAAAATGTTGGAAAAATTGCGGTACTATTTGAACAAGCGAGGAATTCAACTCGTACCAGTATTATGCGATTGCGGAGAAAGTAAAATGCTGTAATAATGCAGAACGTTTTACCGACGCAGTATCGCATCTGCATTATAGTCAAATTGGTTATGAAATTGTGAGTCCCGGTGTCGTAATAAAAACAGGTAAGTGAACTTGGTTAAGTCATTTGCCATTACCGTGCGGCAAGGCTCATTAAACTTTATCGCGCAAAAAGCGATCACTTACTGCAGTGTGCATACAGAAGACTCTTGAATGACGCTTCTCATTTCGAATCTAAATTTAGCACGTAAATGCTCTAAACGTACTGGAAGATCCAACGAATTCGTGCTATCGAAAAAGTCCTCCTGTCGTCCGAGTGATTCTCTCATGCGACGCGCCGTCACGCCCGCGCCGGTGTGCCAAGTAATGCGACAAAGGCACGGGTGAACTGGACGCGTACACTAGCTTGAAGCCTATACTCTTTGGCCATTGTTTATTTTAGCGTCCGCGGCTGATTTTCCTCGCGTATCCCAAGACTTGGCAGGAATGCGCGGCAGCAAGATTGCGCAATTAGCGCGCGCAGCTGGAGGCGAGGGGCAAAACGCGCGTGTGTGTGCGTGCCGCGCGTCGTAGTCCCGCGCGGATATAGTTTGTTTGCTCTTGCGAAAGAAAACCGCGCTGCTAAAAAGTTACCACGGCGGGAGCTCAGCTTTATCAATTTCATGCGCGCCGAGGCTTTCGCAAGGCCAACCGGGAGACCGATGGAAGAGCCCCCCTCCCTACGAAAAACAAACTAATTGCTTGATTAATATTTCATGATTGTTTCTCAATTCGAGCTCTGCTACGGTTACTGTACTGATCTTGATTGGGATCCGCTATCGCGATAGGATGTGTATACCTCAATGTACACGATAGAAAGTTGTTATTCGCTGGTAAGTTTTCAAATAGTTACTCACAAAAACTAGACTCTGGGCTAGATTGATATACGATCTAGCCACCTCAAAACTAATAAAGTTTCATTCTCGAAAACTGAATCAGGAAAAATTAAATGAAATACAATAATAAAAATAGATAAAAATTAAAGAAAAATAAAATAAAATCACTGAATAAACAGCCTATGAAACTGTATTACATTATAATCTTGCTTTACAATCTACTTATTTTGATATTTTTATTCTTTAACAATTAAGTGTATAATTCTGATTTTCATTTATATAGCTTAAGATGAGAGGCAAATGACATTCGCTATAGTCAACATTATTTTGAGTTATTATAAAGGTATCTTATAGTTTAATAACATCATCTTTTTTAATTTTAGACAATAAGATGTATGAAATGACGTGAAATTTCTGTAAAAAACGTCTCATAAATTGCACAAAAAATGTGTAATTTGAAGATCTTGTTACAAAAATTGTAGTATTCGTTGAATTAGTCATTGTAATAGAGACGATTTCAGTAAATATTACAGCATTTAAATAGTTTCAATTTTTTCTAAAGTGTATTAATATTGCAATTTTTATATTGGATTTATGATACAAATACAAGAGAAAGTAAAAAATTATATTTCCGTCAACGAAATAGATTGCCTGATATACAGATAGTCGAGGAAATGCCTCGAGAAATGCTCGGTTTACCAGTTTGCATCAATATTACTCTATTTATTTCACTCCAATGTTGTTATTTCATATAAGAATCAAGATAAAATGTTATACTTAATATAATATCTAGAATTCTAAATGTTGCGTTATTTTTCTTTTCTATATACAAATTTTGTCAGATTTACATGGCTTTCCTCCAAATGTGTACAATATCTTCAAATAGATAATAGAACATGTAAGTTTTCTCCATATATTACCTGTTATAATCTTGACAAAAATAATGAGGACATATACTAGTACACATGTCCCCTGCAGAAAAGAATCTAAAAACGAAGCCAAATTTGGAAAGCTAGAAGTTGAAATCGCTTGCACACGGTGGTACAAACATCACTCTGCACGAGCTGCCTCGGTACGTACATATGTGAACTCCGGCGCGCGATCAATATAAAGTTATAAGGACAAGGGGTCACGTGCAAGAGACGCCGAAGGCACACGAGCCATAGTCAGAAGAGGAGGCTGACTTTCCAATTCAACCAATTACATCGCATGTAAGACTCTCGTTTTGATGGATCCTGCGGGTGCATCGAGGGCCACGAGTACACACGTGCCAGCGAATTGCTATAGTCTAAAGATTTCCCCCATCCTTCAAGTTTCTCAGTCAGTAGCTCGCCTTTTCTATTACAAGCGAGCTGCCCGTAAAATAAAAAATCCATTATTCATTCACCAATTAATTTCCGTAAGAATTTGAAACGAAATATTTAATTTTAAATGATTTTATTCAAATTACTACAATAAAGGGTTCATGTGTGCTATACATTACTCGATTTAAAAAAATATAATTTATACCATTAAAATATTACTATTTTTATTGCACAATTGTTGATGAAAATGCTATTAAATGAACTGATTATCAGAATACATTAATGTATAACAGAGAATACAATACTAAGCCGCAAAGTATCGAAGAAATGCGGATCAAATTCTAATCGATTTAAAATTACACCTTTTAAGTACTGCGAATCGCGCAGACTGTTATCAATGGAAGGAGTCTAAGAAGAAGAATATAACTTTTCAAGTACATACGCGTGCATCGAATTATCATTTTTATATTTAGATATTTTAATAATCTTCTTTTATCTTCGCTAACGCACAATTGCACAAGTTTTGATATACATACATGTGTTATAAAAGCTTTGATACAAATACGCCTTTATACAAAAAATGAATGTACGACCGCCTCGATAATTGCGAAAATATATAATACTTATGAACTTGTCAGTTGAGAACTAATGGAGTAACCAAAACAACTTTTTTGTAAGAAGTCATGTATTTGTTTCGAAGTTTGTTTGATCCACAAAATCTTTAGCACAAAGATATATAACGAAGTGCAACGCAACCTCATTTTTTGTTTCCTTATCATCCATTCTAAGAAATCAAAACAAATGATATCCTTAAGTATGTAGTGCTTTTTATAGATCCTCTTGATATTATAATATATACTAACTTATTCAATGGAATGTGCTTGAAGTAATTAAATACTAAAATAAATAGTAAGGATTAATATATTTTTAAATAAAAACATTGATTTACTATACTTTATAAAACTTTTGTCTGAACATTTTTATGCTTTTTTGAATTTTGTTATATTTTACTTAACTACATAGATACTATAGTACTGCATACATAGTTTACTCATCCCTTTATTTTTACCGTTTTCTTTTTTTTGCATTTCGTCTTTTTTCTGCACTGTGATAGAAAAGAAGTCTACAAAAAACAGTCTGTACCCGACAACAATACAAGTATAAGTATAACATCTATAAGCATATTTCAGTATACGAACTACAGAAATAGCACTTCATTTTCATGAATACCCGCTTCACTTATTTAAATTATGGTCTTCAAGTTGGTTGTTATATTAATAACTATTTATAGGACTGATATTTTTTAACGGATATTTTTATATACTAAACAAAATATTTCTCGACAATTTCTCTTTAAAAATGAATTATATAATAATAAGTAAATAATAAGTGAATTATATATAATAACAAGAATAAATAAATTTACAATCGCGTATTAATTAAAATATAACATAATCTCTTTTATATAATATTAAACAATAGATAAAATTATAAAATTATTTTTAATTAATTTAAAATACAGTTCAAAATACACAGTGACTTAATACATAATGATATAACAGTTCGTAGATCTTAAATCTTTATAAAATTTACAATTATACTTCCATTCCCTTATAACACCAAAAAATATAAAGGTATATTTTAACATAATTAAGACAACGTGATTTCTATTTAGATGCCAAGCAGTGCCATAAAACCTCAGAACGATCAAACGAAGACGTGTTGAACTACCTTATCAGATACCAGAACAGTAACACATACCTCTGCAAAAACTCGAAGCTTGCGTGCATCGCATTCCAGCTGCTAAAAGAAATCACAACCCAAACGAACTTTACGCGGGCAAAGACGAACTCAATCCACGTAAAAACAGATTGGCGAGCAGTAAACAAAAGGCGTTTCGTATCACGAAAAATAAGGTGACAATGCCGAGAAGAATACTATTGGACTTATTCCAGTACAGAATTGTAGTATACATTCCACGGGTGCATGAAAGTGCCCCCTGAGATAACGCATGCGTATGAGCGTGAGCGATAAGCGCAAAGACGATCTCGAGGCGGGATCGGAGCGCGCAGCCGAAGACGGGAATCTCGGCAACGCGCTTTACCCGGCGATAAAGATTGATAAACCAACGACAAACGCGCCCGCACTCGAGCCTACTGTTTACACTTCATCGCTGAGACCTTACACCGCCCCTGCAGTGAGTTTACTGAGTCGAGCTAGGAACCGAGCCTATTCTTGACCCATAATTCCATCTTCCATGTATGTTATATATCTGCGCAGAGTACCTAACTAGCATTATGAATTGCTTAGTTCTCCATGCAGTAGTGGGTCGATCGTTTGAGGGTATAAGGCTTCCAATCACCTAAATAGAATTTCTAACGACGCTTCAGCGCAGTTACAGGTAGTAATTACTTATCTTAAAAAGTTGTATCTTCAGCTGTTGTAATTAGAATCTTAAAGTTTTATACGCGGATATGTTGCTGCAATAAAATAAGTAAATTCTAAGATTTTTCAAAGTAAAATAGCTATCCCACTCGAAATATTGAAAACAAAATATATACATTTATTCAAAGTATATTCGCGCTTTTAAAGTATATATATTATAACAGACTTAAATCAGTTGCCTGAATTATATCGCATTCATGAAATACTCATTACGATTACATTTTATCTTCATTACTCTAAATTTACATGCAAAATATAAAATTTTTATTATTTTTGTTCTTACTAGTTCAGTTATCACACATTTCTATATGCAATACTAATACAGAATATAATATATGTTTATATTTAAATAGTAGAACTGTTTAATGCTAATGTCTTATAATCAATTTTATTGAAATTTTATTTGCATTCAAATGATAATGATCACGCATTTATTTTAACGAATTTGGAACTTAAGTAAACTACTGTCTTAATTATAATAGAAGTAAGAAACGTATAATATTAAAAATACAGCTCGAGTTCATTAACTTGAACATTAACTTAAATTTCTGTAGAATCAAAAGTAAATTCGACTTTTAGATAATTTAGAGTAAAGTCCAAATGGCACTTTTAGCGCAGCACATTCTTTAACATTAGGTGGTCGGATTCGGAACGGCGAATACTTCACGACTATAATAAACGGGTCTCGGGGTTGGACCGTATAGGAGATTTCGGTAAGTACATTATCCTCGCTTAGGACGATGATGCGAGAGGCCATTGTGGGCCTTAATTAAGGGATAGTTAGGAGATGCGGAGGGTCCGAACGAGGGTCAATGCAACTGCAGCAGAAGATGCTCGCGGGTACCGAGAGAGGAGGAACCGCTAACCTCTAGCGCGCTAGAGAAGTCCGCTCTGACAATTATAGCTCAGAGAAAGATAGAAGAGGCTATAAGTCCGCGTTATTTTTATAGACCGCTCGCGCAGGAATAGAAGGTGCAATGAGTCGCCGTGCCTGGGGCGAGTTTCTGCCTTCTCATGAGCTCCCCACGAATTCGATAATTCCTTACTTAATGGGCCTTTTTACGCGCCTTTTGGACTTAAAGGGCGATTACGTTGCTCAGGTCCTCGCTTAACAGACCCCGTGTCCTGTGGACTTCGTTGCATTCAGGTTCCTAAGTTCTTTTATAAGTTTATTTTTTAGATCGTATATTCTTCACTGTATGCAGCAACAGACTTTGTAAAAAGTTTAAATTTTATGCATCGATATGTATACAAAGTAACTTTTGAGAGCAGTAAAAAATACAACTACATTTTTTGAGAAAGAAGTTGAATTGTTATCTTGTAACTTTAAGAATAAACTTTACTTTTAGTAGGCAGAACAAAGATGTAACGACAATATTTTTACGCGCTATAAATTATTATTAATATTATTCGTCTCATAGTCTGAAATTACAAATTAATAAACTACATACTTTCGTATTGTTATGAAAAGGGACTACTTAGGATTGTTCTTTAAATAATTGTAATAAACTTCAATGCAATTAGCATAGTATATGATCGGTGTAGTATAAACTGTAGCAGTACTAAAACAATCGTATAGAAGCACAAAGGTGGCAATTGTTCGAGGACAAACGAATTTATTTTCACATAATCGCTTGCAATTCCATTGTTGCTGGGTGTCGCCCATCGGCAGTGCAGACATTGAGCCGTCCAGCGCAGCTGGACCGAGCCTGTGAATCCCAAAATAAATGCAGAGAACGACTCTCTGTGTTGCGGTAATCCTCCTCTGCATGCGCAGCAATCCCGCATCAATCCAATTATCGTTCGTCAAACGCGGGATTAATGCGCCCAAATCCGGCGCGTTGCGGAGCTCATTAAACGCGCAGGCGAGCGACGAAAGCGGGAGAAGGCTCGGAAGAGGGCCAGTCGCCGGCTAATCGCTATAGCAATTACGTCCGCATTTGATCGCAGAAGAAGCCTCGCTGCGAGCTCTGAGCTATGAATCCGCTCCGACAGTGCTCTGAACATATACACACGCGCCTTTTTTTTTCTACGACTACAGCGACTAGTAGGAAAATTCGTAAGGTCGCTCACATAATTTCACAGTGATTGAATGGAAATTAAGAGAGAAAGAGACATAGGAAGCAAAAGAGAGAAAGAGAGAGGACATACGCTCCACTAATCATACCGGAGATTAGCAAATCGAATTATAGGTTAGCCATAGTATCGACATAAAATCCCTTCTCACTTTATTACTAGATGTCCTTATTAATGCGTGAATACTACAATATATATATATAAGTAAATGGAATGTAAATTTTATATGTATAATATATGTAAATGGCATAAATTCAAGATTCAAATCTTTTAAAATAATGCAATAATGTATTCAAAAAATAGCATAAAGTACTGATAGTTTAATTATTTAATTTTAACAATGTTTGTTTAAAAACTTGAATAATTAGCATCCTAAATGATCATTTGTTTGATTATTTTTTGTTAGAATGTCATAGCTAACCAATTCAGTACCAAACTACCAAAGGGTACTGCTATAAGTACCTTTTTAAAAAATTAAAACAAACTGTCTGAAAATGAATTAGTGAAAATACACTGATTTTTAATAAATTTTGATGAATATTTTAATGAATTTCATTAATATTTCAGTAATTTTACTACGTAACTAATGACTTTATTGTCACTAAAGTGTAATAAATTTTAATTGATTCATTTGTAAAGAGAAGATGGAACAGATAATTCATTTTTATACTATGGATTAAGTAAAAAGTCTCTATTACTTTTAGTTAACTATACAGTATATTATTTATTAGTTTACAGTTAACTAGTTTACTTAAGGAGTTACTCGGTGGGCCAACGTGAAATTATTCTAATTTTATAAAAATGTTGATTTTAATATAAACTTTATTCGTGATTTTGATTATTTCAAAAATAATAAATAAAAAACTAATTGTAATTTTACATAGTGAATCATTGCAAATTTGTAAAATTTGTAAATTGAATAAGTATTTTCAAAAGATGAATATTTCATTATCTAAAACTATATCAATGAATATTGTACTGATTAAAAATAAAACAAGCAATCTAATAAAATAATCATATTAAACTAATGACAAAGATATTCGTTTGAAAAATTGTATAAAAAAGTTTTAAATTATATGCCACTACTTCAATAGTGAAAATTTCTAATATAAATATTCATCGCGCTGAATACATATAGTATAAAAAGATAATATAGTATGAACTAACATTTCAATTCTTGCTATAAGGCAGCTTAGTTATTCTTCAAGAATTAATTCACGTTACAACAATAATAATTAAGAATACTTTCAATTTTAAGGTAATTTTTTATATATAATTCTCTTTAAGAGTATTTTCAAAGAATGCTTTAAGTACTTATGTAGTACAATAAATGTGTACATCTTAAATGAATTTATGTCACCTAAATCTTTGATTGAAGTGAAGTGAGCTAATTATTTCTTGAAAAATTAATAGGTTGTATATAATTATTCTCTAAATAGAATTTAATTAATATTTGTATCTCATTTTTCTACATATGTATAACCTTTAATATCCATATGCTTAAACTTAAAATTTATGTACATATGACTTATAAATCAGTAATTTATTTTTAAATGAATATAAAAACATATTTGCTTTCAATTTACTATTTTTGTAAGTATGTATTTAAATTAGAAGGGATGATATGAGTATTGCATAAGATTGAAACAATGACATAAACTGCTTTTTGTATTATAAAGCTCCCATTAAAAAGAGATATAAGAAATATAAATCATAAAAATTGCCATAAGTTGAATTTATAATCGATATAATAGCAAAAATAGATATTAATTATTCAGAAAAGTAGCAGTCGATTTGTATAAAGTAGTATTGTGTGTATAAAAGCAACGATGGATGAACGAGGAGCATTTGAATGCTTTATAATATGCAATGTAAATGATTCTTGCATTAATGCACGTTTTACACTATTCTAACGCATTTTACAGCTGGCTTAGCCATCTACTTATAATTTGAAATGTAATTTATTTAAATTTGTTGTAAAAGTTGAAGGCCTAAAAGGTAAGTAAAGAGAGTGTTTAAAAGTGTCTGGTATAAATTGTCTTAACTAATTTAGATTTGAAAGTTTGCTTATCAGGTCACATTTTTTCTTGACTGTTTTTATCAACCTCATAGAAATTATTTTTGATTATAAGAATAATGAGCCTATACGACAGTTATTTTAAAGTTTAATGATAAGATAAAAGCCCCTTCTATACCTATCAATTATATGCTAATCGTTTGTGCGATTCCATGTACAGTCTTACGACACGATTTTGATATAATCAAAAAGCCTTTAAAATGAAAGAAAGTTGTAAACAGACCTTTCATGTTTCTTGTTATTAAAACATTACTTAATGTAAACGCTTCCTTTCACCCGTGTAGACATAAGAGCTGCATATATGAATCGAGATACGTCTGCTCTGCACTTGGCGCATACTAATTACAAACATGTATACGTGGAATCGAGATAGCTTGGCTGGTATAATGGAGGCAAGATGGAAATGGACCCCGCTTATTTTCGTGTATGGTCCTCCAGCGTCTGCGAGCAAGAATAGGCCAAATTGCTTTCGAGAGCCCGCCGCGAAAGTTGGACCGCGAGGGAGCCGCAGCTGGGGCGCAGCGACACCTCATCAGTCCCAATCAAAGTTCCGATCCCCTCGTCGCGGACTCTCCGGCCCTCGACACGCTCACGGGAAAAAGAGGCAGTGCGGCGGCTTGCGGTCCTCGCACGCGGCACCCGATATCTCGGAAGCGTCTCGAATTTCTCACCGAGCGGAGACGCGCACAGGGGAATAAGCGGGCGGCCACAGACAGCCGATAAGATAAAAAGGTGAGAGTAAAGATAGGGGAGGGCAGGAGGAGGAGATAAGCCGACGAGCAGCAAAAAGAGCCCGAGGATCCAAGGTCCGCCGAGCCGGCCGGCGCGGGCCGCTCCGCCATGCATATGCATGCAAGCAGTGCGTGAGCGTCTTTTTGCGCCTCTTCTGTGCGCCCAGGCTCCTGGGGCACGGCCACCGCAAGGTGCGTCTTCGCCGGCGGCCCTAGGAAGCTACGCTTTGCGAGTGTAGCGCCCGCCCCCTGCGAGCAGCGCCCTGCCAGCCCTGTGGGCGGGGAAGGGCCGCGCTCATGCCAAGTGCTTCATCGATTTTTCTTCGCGCCGCCTCCTCTTGACGCGCAGTCGGCGAGCGTGGCCGAATTTTGCCGGGCGAACGCAAATTCTATCTCATTTGTAGGCGCAGTTTATTTGGCGCCAATCTCTAGTCCACCAGGGAATGGAAAAAGCAAATTTACTCGCGGAATAGAGATGGAGATAGATGGAAAAAGAGGGAGAAGCGTGTATGAAGATAAAGTCCGAGTATTTCCAAAGCGATTCACCGACTTTTTATCCGACCTTTTTTGTCTTGCTGATCTTGTCTGAATAAAAAGTTGTTTTTGAATACATTATAGAGATTGTTAATAGTACTGGTATACGTAAGTTTTCCGATTGTTTGCATTGCCAATAAAAAAAAGAGCTTAACTTCAAAAGAAAAGTATTTCTAACGACAACGAAAATGCAAAACGCGAGAGAAGCCAACCACTCAAGATGAAGAGTTTTTCATCGACTTTATTTTTGAACAAAGTCGTATCGAAAAACGTGCTCCGCAGGCAGACGAGCACTAGTCGCGATCCCTTAACGATAACAAAGTTGACATAAGGAGACGCTACCCGTGTCGCGGTTGAAAGAATGCAACAGTGCGAATGATAGAAAGAACATAAAACGTACAATTATGAGTAAGGATCGAGAAAAGCTAAGAAAAAAAGGTTCAAGAGGATGGATCAGAATAATAAAGTGTCCTAGACGGTGCAGGAGGTTGCGTATAAAAGAGTAAGGAAAACAGATCACGAGACGGTATACTCATACATACGATGAAAAGAAATTTACAAAATAGCGTTAGCACCTCGCATTGTGTACAGAATCAAACCACTTTTCAAAGATTTAAAATCAGAGTCATTTAAAGATCCTAAGATATCTTTTGTTTGAAACGATATTTATAGTTATGTATAACTTTGTATTAGATGTTTTTTGTAATACTAGATTAAAATTGCTTAAAAAAGATTCCAATAAACATTTCTTTTTCCCAAAAATCGACAAAAAATTCATGTGGGATGTGCATGTAGGAGTATAAATTTACTCGTTCAAAAAATGACCCGTGCTACGCAAAAGGGATTCTAAAAAAATTTATCTATTTAATCAAAATATTATTCCTTTCTCTTCAAGTTAAGCATAAACGTATTACGATTTTCAACGCGGAAAATACTTTTCATAACGATTAAATTTAATAATTGAATGAACTCAGTCAAGTATTGCTATTGCTCTTTTAAAAAACCGCCCACACCATCCAAAAGGGACTCCTAAAAATGTTATTTACCAACTCGGCAGGTTATTCCATTGTCTGTAAAGTGAGTATAAATACATTAGGAGTCTCTTGGATGAAGTGTGCAATTTTTTTAAATTGTTTTTTGCATCGAAAATCATAATGAGTATCAATCAATTTTTTGAACTGGTGAACGCTCTCGGCGTGTTGCAGTACTGAGGTCAATCCACATGCATTTTTCGAATGGTGATTTAAAAAAAGAATTTTTTTTTCTTCGTCAATACATATTGCATTAAAAAATAACATCTATAAGGCAAAATAGAATAGCAATCTTTTTTCTCCGCTAATTTTTGGGCGTTCAAAATTTTAAACATTCAGAATTTATATACTAGTTTTCGTATAATTTATCAAATTGTATTTACAGATGTATATTTCAAAATTAGTAATACTAAAAGTTATTTGAATTAGGACAAATTCTTTTTTAAATGCGATTTTTATTGATCTAATTTCAAAACAATAAAAATACATTACAAAAAATGACACACGATAAGTATAATACAGCGACATATTTTGACTTCTTTGTTCATCTAAAATCAAATTATAATTTTAAAAAATACGAATGAAAAAGAAAATATACTTGCATAAATTATTATTATTATTATTATGCTTACCTAATCATTATTTATACATTCTTTTACAAGTTTCTGCTTTCAAATTTTTTAGATTTCTTTCAAAATTATTCCCTGCATTGATTATACTTTCATAATCGGAAGAAAAAAATTTAAAAAAAACTTAAAAATTCCTGCAGCAAAACGCGGTTACAATTACCTTAGGTTAGTGTGAATCTGTATAAATGTACAGGTTGACTGCTGTGCGGCAACTATAGTCCATTTATAGAGAGTTCCAGAGTACTAGAGAAGATTTAATCAGAGATAAATAGTATGTGTGCAATTGAATCTATATATACTGCTTATTCCAATTCTATATGTACAATTTAAGTTTTCATTAAGGTACTATTAGTTTTTATAAAACGGTAAAAACTACTTGTTTTACAATTTAAAATAAATTTTTAAATGTTATTTAAATTTAATTTTCTTTTTCAACTGTTTAACTATTTGTTTAATTTTAAAACAATATTTAAAGACGAAAAATTTGAAGTAAAAATTTTAGATAAAATTGTATAATAAGAAAAACGATATGACCACCATACTTAGACTTTTTAATTCTTAATTTTTTATTGCAAATTAAGTAATTCGAAAACTTGATGTACAGCAACTTTTTATTATTAAAAATGGATAAAAATGTAAAATGTGAAGCTTTTACATACTTTAGTAATTTAATAATGTTGCAGATGACACATGTCGAACCAGCGAACTCAAAATATCGTTTCAAAGTAAAAATTCTATAGGTAGAACAAAATTTTTGTATTTTATGAAAATGTCAACAGCAAGCAGAAATGTCTCTTTATATTCATTTGAAATCTACTAGCGCATTAACATTATCGCTTTAAAAAAGACACTAGGTTTGTATTTTAAATACTTTTCCAGACAATTAAATTTTGACCAAATAATTCGAGTTGTTCTACTAAGAATTTACCTTAATGGCAATTTTCGCGTTATCTTTATTCTGCCGCAAGTAATTATTTAAATTCACTCTACGTTATTTTGAACGAATCAGATTAACCGACGGGCATTGTGATCGATCAAAGGGTAGCGCGCGTTCGTTAAAGGAACAGGGGACTTTTTACTCCAAATGTCAAACAGTGGGCGGCGATTTAGTTTGTTATGGACAGTTTGGTAGAAGTGGGAATGAAATGGTAAAGGGGAATTGAATCGATCGAGCGAATAGTGCCCGAGGCATGACGTTGGGACGGGAAAAGAAGCGAAATAATCGATTTTGAGCCTAGATGAGAGCCAAGTGGCGGAGTAAAGCAGAAAGATATAGTAAAGACACGTGGTCGGAAGCCGCAGGGACCGACGGGGGACTGGGAGAGGAGGGCCGTGGGGCGCGGGCCCGGAGTAGAGGGAGTCTGCACCCACCTCTGCGAGTCATTTTATTGAGATCCATGGGCGGCGTGGAGGTCCGGTCCTCGGGGCGTCGGCGTCGTCCGGGGGAGGAGGGCGGAGCGGTCGGTGCGGGCGGCGCCGCTCGATACGGCGCAGAGTCGCGGGCGGCGGCGGGGAAAGCTAACCTCTGAGGGCCGCGGCGGAGGGCCTGTGTGCGGGTGTCGCGGTGCTCGCGGCGGCGCGGGCGGCGGCGGCCTCGTGACTCGCGAGCGGCGGGCTGGCGCGGCCGGCTCCGGGCCGGGTCGGTGCTCGGCGCCCGCGCCGCCACCGCCGCCGCCCCCCTCCAGCGGCCGCGGGCGGGACTTACCGATCAGCGGGAAGATGCTCGGCTGGTCGAGGAGCGACTTGAGGCTGCTCTCCACGAGGGCGGGGGAGGCGCGGTCCTTGTCGCTCATGGCGCCCGGGCCCCGCGGGCTCCCGCTGCCTGTCTGCGAGGGCGCCTCCTGGCTGCGCGCACGTGCTCGCCGGCCTCCCGCGGCCTGCCGCGGCCAGAGCGCGACGCGCCTGCCCTCGACTGCTGCTGCCTCCGCTGGCTGCTGCGGCGCCGGCAGCTGCGCGCACCTATGCCCCGCGAGCGCGCCGTCGCGCATTGAGCGCCAGCGCCAAGGCCCGCGCCGACCGCGGAGCCGCAGCCCCACTCCGGAGCGCCGGCGCCGCCGACTCGCGCGCCACCGGCCCACCGCCCCCGCAACCTTCCCTTGCCCCCTCGCTCCCTTTGCGCGCTTATCTCTCGCCCGACGACGCCGACTTCGAGATCCCGCCCCCGCAACGCCTCTCGCGAGCCCAACTTCGCCCGCTTGTCTTTACCAAATTCTATTCGCATCTGCATTCTGCGCGAGCTTTTCCCCGAAAGCACTGTCAACCTCTTCCAAACTATTTTTCCCAATGCCCGACACTCCGTTTATCAGCTTTTTACTATTTGACGAATGGCTTTTTCTCTAATTGTCATTGCAGTTCTCGTTCATCGTGCGTTATCGGGTACCGGCATTTTCATTAAACTTCACTGCTACGATGGTACCGACGAAATCAAATTTTTCCTAATCAAATGTATTCTAGCGACAAAGACGGTCAGGTGACGTCAATTAATCGGGCGCACCTCCCAATTTATGCCCTGCCCTTCGGTTTAAATAGATAACTGCAGTGAACTGCGGCGTCTAAGTTATTTGCTTGGATACCAAAATACGCGCGAAAATCAATTAATAACTCGGTAATTTTAGACGTGCTGCCACCTTGCGGAACTTTCGATAAACGACAAGGAACTCGCGTTACTCCGTCGGTACACAACATTTTTTATTCCTTTTCGATCTAAAATACATTCTTAACCAAATTCCTTTTTCCATCAACCAATTAAAATGTATTTCTACTTTGTTTAATCTGACTTATTTGCATAACCACTTTTTAGACTGGAAATCTAAAGATCAGTATTATCAACGTAGGAATCCCCTGCAGCATGACGACCAGATATTCACGCGCGTTTGTAGGAAAAAATAAAGCAACTAGTTTTAGAAGAAATTGAATGTTTAATTCGTTTACAGCATATTCAAATTTCAATTCAAAAGTGAAAAGTCGAGTGCTATTCGGATCTTATATACTAGCCAGTACGAGGATCAAACGGATGAGAAAAGTTGTACATTACGCCATATGTAACAATACATCAAAGATGTACTCATTCTTTGCTTTACAAGTGGTAAGTGTAACTCTCTGTACACTACAAGCATGACTTTATAATACAATATCAACATTCGCATAAATCATAAACCAATACGTAATTACAAAATCATATATAAATGGTCAAGTCATAAAAAAATTAAATGCATTTGCGATTAATTTTAGCACTCGATAAATAATAAGAGCGAGATATAATTTTAAGTATATGCCTACCTCTAGTATGAAATAATATGATTTTTTCTTTATATAACATGCTGTACTTATTTGAATAGTGACAAAGTAAAATATACTCACAAAAAATTAACAAAGCCGAATAAAACGGCAGATTTTCAAATAATTCTTAACCGAATCTGTATTTTTAATCTACTTAAGTTTTCATAGTAAATATAAATTGATATTTTTCGTTTTGATTATTTCCTTACAAATCTTTTACTTTATCACAAAATCTTGATTTTCAAAACATTCTTCAGTGGTTCAAAATTTTTCCGCATTTTCTTAGATATCTAAAAATAATTAATGAATAAAGATAAAAAAATTTAATCCAAAGAAATTATAGTTGCCTATTTGTAGAGTACAATATTAAACATAAATATCTTATAAATAATATGAAGTCATTGATTAAAACATCCTGTTTTGACAAAAAATGGAAAAAATATTATAAACGAAACAGATAAGGAACCTCACATTTTTCATTTACGAATTAAAACAATGACGAACACAATACTTTTTACCAGAAATTTCGAATCAATTAATTCTTCAACTAAAATGAAGCAAGGTAAAACTACAGGCAACGATGCTATTATAGATAAGGCGCCAAATTATAGAATACTATATACAAAAAAAAGTTAAACGCTTCATCATCAGTCACTGGAGAAACATTTACTTGGCGCTAGAACTACATTAATTATCATTAGCAGCTCAGAGATATTTATTGTACGCTTGTTCATTATCAAAAATCGAATCTTTTCATTATTTATATAATCTTTTTTTACTGCAATCAAAGCGTTGTTAGTTATAAAATAACTAACAGAATCAATTCTCGTAATCTTATAAACATGGGAGTGATCTTGAAATAATTTAAATATTATCGTAAATATTGAATTATTTGTTTATCAACAAATATAACTTTAAAAAGTAGCTTACAGTTTTTCTTACATTATATTTTCAACACGATTAATCGAATGATGTTTACGAAAATTGTAAAGAAAGATTTATAAAATGAATTTGGATTCATTTTTAACTTAATGAACCTAGCGTATAAATTTTCAACGCGTATTAATCACATTTTTGTATAAAAAATGTTGAATACTCTTGCTAATAATAAATAATTGTTGTAAGCCTTACATTGATCATGCATTTTACGTTTCTTTCACATCGCTAAAAAATGTTAAACTTCAACAATCATTTAATCAGAGCAACTCAAGTTCGTGCATACTTTCTTTGCTTTCGGGTCGATAACGCACTTTGTTCATATATTCATATGTTACATTTATTATGCGAGATTCCAAATCTGCCGATTGAATAAATTACTTCTTCAGAAAAATTGTATATTATTACTGTTGTACACGATTCTTTTATAATTGTACAATTAACTGCATATCAATTTTTCTAGAAAATGACAGATGTACAGCAAACAAAATTTTTATACAATTTTTATACAATTTTCAAAGCATCTTTTAGATTAAATGTTCAAGACGCAGGTGCTCGCTCGCATAATGAATCGCAGTCAAAATTCTTTGTGGTCCAATGTAAATAATAATCCATTTACACATTTGACGAGGGAAAATTACAGTACTCGGTAAATAGCAGCATTTCCAAAGGAAAAGACTGGGAACAAAGCGACGAGGGGGCGTCGTTCCGAGTATTTTCACAGAATGCGGGGCTGGCAGTCGGTATAGTAGCGCGTCGGCAGAAGTAGAATCCTGAAAGACGATTGCAGGGCGAACTGCGGGTGTTAAATCGGCCACAACTCGCACGATCAGACCCAGACGCTGAGGGACTCGGCGGCGGTCTGGCCACCGCTGGCGAAGCTCCCACTGTGGCGCTTGAAGAGGGCGTGGAACTCAGCGGGTGTCGAGGACCAGCGCCTGTGGCGAACCTTGTCGAGGGGCACCTCCGGCAGGCCGACCTCCGTATGGCAGCCGCCCTTGATGGGCGAGAGGTTGGCCACGTGGGGTAGTCCCACCTCTTGGAAGGACGACATGGAGGAGAAGCCGCTTTCGTCCTCGGCGCTGCTGACGCTCGTCGCCGGCTTCGGCCTCGAGGCCACCGAGCCAGCCGAGTTGCCCAGCGCCTACAACAAAGACGGCCATTTACTCAGATGTCTTTTAAATATTGTTGGTTTCTAAAAACGTCGAAACATGTAATTATTGTTACTACAAAATGAAAAACGTACACAAGACAAATCCGGATAATCAATTAGATGTACGTGTTTGTATATTTGAATTTTTTATGTAATTATATAAGTGGGAATTCTCAAACGTATTTAAATCATAAATTCTAGACAAACACTGACCAGAAACTAGCTAAATTTATCCCAGCAATTTAAATACTGTACGATAAAGTATAAAATGATAAACAAAAATGCAAACGTTAAAGCTCACTCACCCAGTCCCTCAACGACTTAAAGTGCAGCTCCTTCCTGTCGATTTTGCGCAGCCTGCGCTGGTGGGGTGTAGAGGTCGGCGCGGGCATGTTGGAGCCTGCCTGTCGCACCTCCTGGTGCCCCGGGCGTACTACCTCCTCCTCCTCCGTGTTCTTGCTGCTGGCAGAATTGAGAGAGGCGGCATCCAGCGACTGCCTCGCACCCGCGGCCCCCTTGGCCGTCTCACCGGCCCCGAATACCGTACGATTGGTTTCGTCGTCGGTGCAACAACTGCCGCTGCCTTCAGTACCGCGGTCACTGCTCGAGCACCCCCCGTGGGCCGCCTCCTGCAGCGTCGTTGAGTTGGCGAAGTTACTCTGCAGCGACAGCGTCGAGGCCTCGTGCTGCGCTGGGTGTTGCTGGGGCCCGTCGAGCACCGGCACCGAGATGCCCGCCTCCTGTGTCGCGCTTAGTCGCGCCAGGTCGGGTTCCCGCATCACCAGTAGCGATTGCACCGTCCGCATTAGCCTGCAATTGGAATCCCATTTAACAGATGCCTAATTGTTCTCTTTGGACCGACTTTGTAAAAATATCTGATGGCAAAAATCCGTTATTATTTAAACAAGTTAAATATCTTTTATTCTATTGTATACTATACATATATATATATATATGGATGCAGGAGATAGTTAAATTTACATTTTTTTAAATTTATATGATCCTGCTTCGCATTTTATTAACAGAAAAATAATAATGCCTGTACTGAACATACCTGAATGCCTCCTGAGAGAGTTTGTCAGGCGGCACGTCGTCAGGATCAAGCTCCGACTGTTTAGGCCTTCTGTAAGCGAGACTCTCCAGTGGCCTACTGACATCCTGTACGCTCGCCGAAACGGGAGGCGGCGGCGGCTTGGTTCTTGGTGGTGTGCAGTGCACAGGGTCGTTCCGCCTTAGAACGGACCACGTAAGATCCTTGATGCCCACGGAGGAGCCGCTACTAGGCGCAATCTGCGCTACAGATTTGGCACGGCTAAAGCGTGAGCAGGAGGACGACGTGGAGGAGGTCGAGGAGCTCGAGGAGGTTGTCGAGCTCGCGCACGAGCTGGCGGTGGCGCGACGACTGGGTGAATCCCCGATATCCCCGTGAACGGTGTGGACACTGCGCGAGCGCGGTACTCGCGACTTGTCCTTGACCAGCCCAGCATTGCTATTTTGTCCGCTTGACCGCTTACTGGCCGACTTATCGTGGATTATGTCGAGACTCTTACGTGCCCGCTCCAGGAAGCGTACCACCTGCTCCATCAAAGAGCGGTACATCTCGCGGTTCGCCTCGCTCTGCAAAACATCACAGGATGCAACCCCATTAACCAAGGTCTCTTATTAAGCGCAGGTTATAAAAATATCAGACATTAATTATGTTTTTCTCGAATATTTTCAGCGTTTCATCACTGCATAATAAAATTCTGACTATTCGTTTGTTGTAGACCATATAAAAATTATATAAGTTTATTGTAAAATCTTGAATGAATTTTAACAATTGTACATGACAACAAATATTTGTTTTAATGACTCTAATGCCATTTTAACAAATCTTCATTTATTAATCTCTAAAATAACATTCACATGCCTAAAATGTGAGTACCTTTTTCCAAGTATAGAATAACCAAAAAGATAATTTAATCATTACATTTCTTTGTATTCAATACATATGTGACATTAAAATTGACTTTAGTATATTGTTCATTGTTAACAGTAATTCTATTAACTTCATAACCTTTTGTCATTGCTGATATTGAAATTGAACAGCATGTACTTATACGTATGTTACGAAGTATCATTATTTAGAATATATCTAAATGAAAGTTATAGGAAATGAGAATATTGTATGGGTTGGTCTCAAGGTCGATAATAAAAATACATTGATTAAATAGAATAAATAGGTATTTATTGGCTCCAGAAGAAAGAATCTAAAGGCATACAAAAATTCTGTTGAATTAAATTTTACAATGACACACACTTGTCGGTATGTATGCTATAGTATTGTAAAAATATTGAAATTGTTTAATTTAGATAATTTACATTAAATCAACTATGGATTGAACATGAGATTAAACATATAATTGTTCCGAGAGGTTTGTCCATTATTTGCGTTGATGCGTGCTTGCTAAATTTCTGTGTATTAATACTTTAAAAATAAGTGAAACAGATTCAATATTTAATAAAATGTGCAAGTATTTTTATCATCTATTAACACTCAGTTTTATGGAATCCAAAAACCCAAAAATCTCCAAGTAACATGTGATATTAAATTTCTTTGATCAAAGGATACAGCAACAACACCTCGAACAACACAGCATTTTGTTGCAAAAATAATGCACATTTCAAAATAGTGCATAACTATATATACTCTAGTATTTGTTATTAATCCAAGCTACCTTCAAATTGTTATTTTCCAGCTGATCAATTCTACCTTTTTAATAAATTAGTCGAATTGCACACAAAGGAAAAAAAACCGTATATGATTTTTTATAATAATCAAAAAAATTTTAACTATAATATTGCTAGGACTGTATTTAAAAGATGCTACAATGATATTTATTTACCTTAAGGAAATAAAAAGTAAATTGTGTACAGTATGTACATTGTGTATTGCATTGCATATTGTGTTTGTATATGTTGTATTGTATATCAATTAATATAATCTTCTTTTATATATAAGTACTGTATAATTTATTGTATAAAAAAATCTTGGTGCTTCTAGAAGTTCTAAAACCTTTAACACATTTGTCCTAGTTAATATTTGTTATTGTAATCGCAGAGACGTAACCCCTTCCATGTGCGACTATTATCTGCGCGAAATCGTCAAGCATAAAAGTCAGTTGGATTGAGTTGGATGTCGGCACTCGGCAGTCAGGTCGCAAGCCTCGGCTAGCAGTAAAGTTCGATCATCCAAGTTCTACCCGTGCTACTCGGGACGTTGTCATGGCAATAAAAAAAGTTACATTGCCCGAAATTTGTTGAAATATATTAATTTGATATTCTTATAGATGACCTAGCTTTCAACATCCATACAAAAAAATAAAAGTTATTCTTTGAATTAAATAATGATTTAAATTTTAATTTTTCTATTCTCTTGCTTCTATTATTGATTAAAGCCAAACAGTGAAAAAATTAAAACTATAAGAATAAAATCCGAGATAAAATCAATGAAGAAAATCGAAATAAAAGTTGTGCGATTGACATACAGCGTAGTACCATAAAAAATAAAAATTGGTTTTCAATTTATTATTATTATAGACAAAGTGTTATTAAACAATTATACAATTTAATTATTTAACAAAGCAAAATTTCTTGTTTCTAATTAATCCATAGGTTTCTCTACGGCCATCTAAAATTCACGATCATCAGCATCGGTGGTTCAGTGGTAGAATGCTCGCCTGCCACGCGGGCGGCCCGGGTTCGATTCCCGGCCGATGCATTTTTTTATTTTTTTAATTATTATTTTATAGTTAATAGCTAAATAATTTATAAAATAATAATTTATCATGGATTTATTTTATATAATTATATTTATTTATATAATTATATATAATTATATTTATTCTATATAATTCTATATCATTCTTACAGTTACAATACTTTATACACTAACCATATTTGAACTGACGAGCATAAAATAATCATAATTTGAACATAATTATAAATAGAAAATGCACGTATTTTATGCCCAGTGTTCTGCTGGAGCAAAGCGTATGATTCTACGAAGTTAAACTTGGTTTGTAAAAATTAATATTTTACGTAAATTTACGATATAAGAAGAGTAATTAACTAAATAAATAATTAAGTAATTAAAATAAGATCAAAGCGGGATATTTAAACAGGTATGAATGAAAATATTTAATAAACAATATACACAAAATACGTAATATTAGTAATAAGAGTCTATGCAACCTGTTGTCTCCGTATTGTTTGTCTACAGGTGTACCATAGGATAGCTGAAGCAATTCAAATCATTTTTCTTGCTGGTC
Source organism: Sycophaga agraensis (assembly GCA_018906755.1). Taxonomy (NCBI): domain Eukaryota; kingdom Metazoa; phylum Arthropoda; class Insecta; order Hymenoptera; family Pteromalidae; genus Sycophaga; species Sycophaga agraensis. The sequence continues at coordinate 495,686 of JACCIE010000028.1, forward strand.
GCTAAACTGTCAGATGCACCCTCGCGAAGATACAGGCGTTTAAAAAGTGGTAAAAAAACCGCTCCTGTGGCCGAAAAGCGCGACCCGAGAATTAAGGCTTCCACACGAATCAAGATTAATCTTGATATTATCTTGTCTTGACTTGAAAGTCAAGACCACATCAAGACAAGAATATTTATACAAGATCAAGAATAAGATCAAGAATTTCCAACCAAGAACAATAACTATAAAAACAAAAAGGTAAAACGAATTCCCGATAGCGAGCTCTACACAATAGGTGCTACAGATCAGTAGGCGGAAGGGAGAGAATGCAACAAAAGCAATTGCCGTACTGACTGTCGAAGGGTGCGGATGTGTTTATTTCGAGATATACTCTATTAGTATGATTAAATTTTAGTTTAAGTTCACCTCGACGCGTTCTTATTTCACCACGATCCCATATATCCCACAATACTTAAAGAAAATACAATAAAATTTTACACACATACACCAAAAACAATACATTGACAAATATAGTCCTAAAGGAATCAACGGTAATTTTCACCGTAAATAAATAAAAAACGAATTAAACGAGTTAAACATTACCGGTATAAACGTCAAAAAAATTACTAAAATAAATTTTAACAAGAACACAAACAAAACACATTTTTTAATTCAACTCTCAAATTGTAGTATCACAAAATAACTTACAAAAGTCAAATTTATAGCTTATCAAAAAATACATTGGGAGCCAATAAAAAAAAAAAGATATTTATCAATGCAGAAATTGTCAACGAGTCGGACACTCGTTGTACTTGTAAACTGTAACATGGGTTATAGATGCGTAAAATGCGCCTGGAAAATGCAAACTCGATTCCAATAACTTAGACAAAAACAAAGTATTTTGCATAAATTGCGAAAAATACGGGCATCCAGCGTCTTACCGAGGTTGCCCGCTATTTAAGTTTGTCAAAGACATTAAAAAAACGCAAGTGAACAATTACAAGCAAACGAAAATGAAAATTATATGCAACATAATGCAAACTGTTAATAACAACACTAGTAAAATAAACTTTATAATAAACTCCCTAACTATGAATAATACACGCTTAATAAGTACCAATAACATAAAAATTTCATCTATTAATGTAAACTCAATAATCGCACTATTAAAAAGATATGACCTACTTAAATACATAGATAAATTCTCCCCAGATGTAATATGCCTAAGTGAAACAAAAACAAACCAAAAACACAAACTACAGTTCAAAGACTACAGAATCATAAGAACAGATCGTATTAACAGCACCAAAGGAGGTGGAACTGCAATACTAATAAAACATAATATAGAATACACATAAATTCACACACCATCATCTCTTAATAACTTAATACTAAAATATACTATAATAAAAATTAAATTACCAAACAGCGCAAACCTATGATTGTCTCACTATATGCAAATAACTTAGAAAACAGAACATTTATTAAAGAAATAAACCACTTATTTAAAAATCACCGACTAAATGCAGACAACAACTATTGCATCATGGCAGGAGACCTCAACGCCAAGCACGTTGATTGGGGAGACAGAATAACCAAAACAAAAGGCAGAATGCTTAAAAACTGGGAAAATAATGAAGGGGTCCAATTCAGGGCAAAAGTCATTCCACCAATAGAACCTACATTTTCAAATGCCGGATCTTTCCTTGACCTAGTTATATCCGATAACAGATTGCATATTATAGACACAATTAATAATAAAATCAAAGTAACACATTACAATAGTGATCACAAGGCATTACAACTCACAATTCATTTAAACACATCAATTAACTATATAAATCCAAATGATCAATACAAATACATGTTCAAACGCACAAAAGGGGATAAATTTTCATGTAACCTTGAATTAAACTACAATAAAAACATCCCCCAAAACACAAATCTCACAATAGAAGAAATTGACACACACCTAGAAAATATAAATTAAGTAATAACAGACACCATAGCAAAAACCTGCCCTAAATACAAGCCAGATAACACAATATTACAATACACAACAAATAAAATAAAAAAACTACTCAAGTACAAATCTTTCCTAATAACTAATATCAATAAAACCTACAAAAAGCATCCAATATTCTGGCATCAATCACACACAATAATAACACCCAATTTTGGAACGCACATATTAAAGAAATATCACACAAGAACTCTGAATCATTCTTTCCCAAAATAAATAGAAATTTCAGAAATAAACAATCATTAAACATAAACAAACTAATCCCTCAAACTAAAGTAAATTTAATAACCACAGCAAACTGAAATTTAGACCACATATATAAAAAAGACAACAACTACACTATAACAAACCCAGAGGACATCCTTAACATCTTTGGAGCCCATTACGAAACAATAAATGCACCAAGATACACTAATAATAACACCTCCCTCAAAAACACGGTAGATGAAATGGTATCTCAACTGAAAACCAAATTCACAACAAACACTAACAATAGTGACACAATTACATGCTTCTCAGAGGAAAACTCAGCCCTTAACCCTATCAATTCAGAGAACTCCATTAAATTTCGCAGCGATCAACAGGTCAGCTGAATCTTTAAATCTCTCCCCCAATAAAGCCTCTTCTGGAATAGATAATATCCCACCCATAGTGCTTAAACACCTACCAGAAAGCATTATAAGAAATTACACAATATTATTTAATAATAGCCTAAATCATCGTTACTACCCTAATGTATGGAAAAAAGCAAAAATAATGCCAATCCTCAAACCAAATAAAAACCCTGATGACCCCGTAAGTTATAGACCAATCAGCCTTACTCCAGCAATAAGCAAAGTATACGAAGCAATAATAAACAATTATATCAAAACACATACATATAAAAACAATATTATTAAAGACAACCAATATGGATTCAGACACAAACATGCAACTACCCATGCGTTACATAAAGTAATTAATATAATATCCTCACACCTGGCACAAAAGGAATTCGTAGGAGCTACAGCAATAGATATCGAGAAAGCATTCGACTCAATATGGATCAACGGATTATTATACATACTCCTCGAACTTAACTACCCAATAGATTTTTTTTTTTAATTTATTTATTTTAAGTCACGTCCCCCTTTCGGGTATTGGTGACTTTACAACTTATACATATTATGTACAACATATTTTTACAGAACTCTATGTATACATTTTATTACAATCTATTTAGATTTAGTCTATATATACTTGGGAAGATCGCATTTATCAATAAATCTGATTAGTTTATTACAGTGTATAGTATCATTGAGAATATCTTTTAAGTTGTTCTTTAATCTTGCTTCAATTCTGGCTTCGTTGTAAACTCTACATTCTAAAATTAAATGGTCAGTTGAGATGAGTTTCTTGCATGTTACACAGAGTTTTTGTGATTCTTTATTTAGTAGATGTTCATGAGTAATTCTAGTGTGTCCTATGCGGATGCGAGTTATTAGAATTTGGTCCCTTCTATTTAGTTTATTAGCTGGATTTAGCGATAATACATTAGTTTTAATGTGCTTGAGTTTGCTTGGGTTAGATTTGTCCTTTCATAAATCATTCCATTTATTAATTACTTTTAGGTTTATTTGGTTGTAGAAATCTTCTTTATTGAAATTATGTATTGTATTTATATACTGAAGTTGGCTAGCGAGTGTAGCTAGATCTTGCATATTATCCATGGTTTCAGTAGGCGGTTTAGCTATGCTTAGTCTGACTTTTCCACCCATAGACATTAGTTTATTTACAATTTCGACAATTAAATTATAGCTGTTTCTTTTAACTGATTTATTGATGAAATTTAAATTATTAACGTATATGAAGATTTTTCTGCATTGTTTGCCTATTGATTCTATAATTTTGATTATTAGAAGTTGAGTTGCTGTAATTATGCTTACCCATTTTGGAAATCTTAAAAGGATGTTTTCGTTCATATTCATTCTTGCTACTGCAATGGTTGCACAGTGTTCTTTTTTAATACTTGTATAGATATGTATGTAATCATTATATTTCTGCGATGTCTTGTCATTACCTTCAGTATTAGCTATAATAGTTGAATGTATTGTATATACATTTTTCCATTCATATAAACAATAATTAGACGTAGCTTTAATCTGTGCTACATTAATGTTAAACTCTTTAAAGTATTGTAGAGCTCGTTGATAGAAAGGTTGACAAGTTAGGTTATTTGCCAAAACTATTTTTCTTTGAAATAGTGGGAATGCTTGATTTTTTGGCGTTGTTAGCACTCTTATTGTATATTTCATTGTAAGTGTTTTCCTTCTTAGCTCCAAGGGCATTAACTCACTTTCAGATAATATACTGTTTATAGGGCTAGTCCTGAATGCTCCGATAGCTAATCTAGCTGCTGTGTTAATAATTGGGTTAAGTTTATTAAGAATGTTTTTTAGCTGAATTATAGATAATACAACCATAATCCAATTTAGACTGAATTAGAGCTTTATAAGTATTCCTTATCACATTTTGACTTGCACCCCAGTTTTTAGCTGTTAATACTTTTAGGATGTTTAACCTGTTATTGCATTGATTTTGATGCTCAGAAGGTAAACACGTCTGTTCACTATCAACTCGTAACGACGACTGCCAATAGATTTAATACAGACAATCTGACACATGACACTCAATAGGCCATTTATTACATGGAACGGCGAATATACCTCTACAAAAACTTTTAAAATAATTGAAGGGCTCATGCAAGAAACGGTTAATTCCCCAGATCTCTTCAACATATACACACACGCAATCCCAAACCTATATAACCTAAACAGTAATAATAACACATATGCAGCAGCATTTTCAGATGATTTTAGAATTTTAGTAGCAGACAATAATCTGTCAGAAATACAAAATAAGCTAGAGAATCTAACTAATAAAATAGACAAATTCTACAAACTTTGTAAACTAAAAATCAACCCTACTAAATGTAACTCCATTTTCTTCAGACTACCACTAAATCAAATAAGCAACACCATAAGACCTCAAATTGCAAATTTTTAAATTAGCATTTATGATAATTAAATCAAACACGAAATAGAAACCGTTAAATCAATCAAATATTTGGGTGTACACCTTGATCACTTCTTAAGACTAAATAAACACATTGACTATCAATTATAAAAAGCCAAAAAAGCATATAAAGCCTATTCTAGACTATTCTTTAATAAATCATTATCTTCAAAAGCCAAAATAATATGTTATTAGTTATTAGTTAGACCAATAATCACTTATACTTGCCTCATATGGTGGAATACGAGCTCCTCTAAAATAGAAAAAATTAGATGCTTCGAACGACTCCGCATACGAACCTCACTAAAATTATTCAGGAAAAACAACGAAAATAAAACATTTCACAATAACTTAACACTATACAACAAAGCAAACATACCTCGAATTGATAATTACATCATTAAACTTAGTAGAAACTACTTTGTAAACATTGAAAACATCAACAACCCTACTATAAAAAGTCTCGCTAACTATACAAATAATGGAATGGAAATAACAAGAAATACCGATTACCAACCTCCACGTGCATTCATATACGCAGACAGTAAGAGATGGATCCAAAACCTACAAAACTCCCCAATCATATACCATCACCCACGGCACCAATTCAACAAAAAACTAATCCCAGAATTAATAAATAATATAACCAATCACAAATACACCTCAACCATCCCCTCCAGAGACTTCTTTGATACACATAGACTACACACTAAATACTGGTGGCTCTCAAACGATAAAGAACTAATATGTGAATTAAAAAAAAGATCAAAACACAAAAAGTAAAAAATTATCTAACACACATATCTCTTTGGTCAAATAACTAAAGATTAGTTCATTATATTATGCCATTATTAAGATCTGTTGGATATATTTACATATACCCTACTTTAGCAATAAGTACAAAATATAATACAGAACTAATGTATAAATATAAATATGTAAATAAATATCCCACCTCCTCACCACATCCCAAGATCCCACCCCTCCTTTATTTCTTTTTATTTTTATCTTTCATTTCATTAAAAATATAACATAGACTGAGGTTTTTTTTCAGGCACAATTAGGTACTTTTTTCTCAATTATGTAAAATAAAAATTACGAAAATTGTACAACGAAAATTTGGCATACTGTCCTCGTTTAAAATATACAGCGATATACGACTATCGCGTATATCCAAAACTCTCAATACCAATAGATTTAAGATACGAGCACTCCATAGATGAGTCATATGTTTTTTTGTCAAATCCAATATGTAGCTGGCATATTGTTTTTAGTTTTATTGACGCCAAATAATACCATGTAGCATATTAAAAAACATATACCAAAGCCATGATTACTAGATATAAAGATTTTTATGATTTGCGATAAGGTAAGTATTAGACACAAGAATCGCGTTTGACATTTTTACAACTTTTTTGAATATTGTCACGAAGAAAGATACCGACAATAACAATATCAGAGTTAATATAATAATATGCAAAGATAGAAAATATAAATTGCTGTAAAAACTAACAATGAAAAAGGCGGTGTCTTTTAGTCAGTAAGAATCTAACATATCTTCCGAATGTCGGATGTCCCAGGTATCTTGCAGGTATCGACCGAACGATACTCTGACCAGTTTGTCACGTACCAAAAATCATTAAAATCGAAAACTATAATTTGGAAGCGAAGAAAATTTTTGTCAACTCTCGTAAAAAAAGAAAAAAAATTGAAGTGATATTTGGAAATCGATCGAAGGAATATACATACATTGTTGAAGAAATTCTTGAGGCTTTAAAAATACACGCTACTATGGATAACAAATAATAATAATAATAATAAGACATGCACGCTATATTCCCATTCTATAATAAACCGTAACCGCGTTTGTTTAAAAAATAGATAAAAAAGAATTTCTGCTCGGAGGCTTGAGATTGGTTTTTAGTGTTTTTAGGAAAAAAAATCCAGGATCCCGATTGTTAAAATTCCGCTAGACTATTATTTAGTAAAAATTTGTTTACCAAAATTGATCGACATGTTAAAAATAGTCAAGTTATTTCTGTACAGATTTAATAACACACGCACACACACACACACCGATTATTGCATTAATTGTTTTTTGAATAACGATTGGGATCCGGCTGCATACATATACTACAGCTCACTTATCGCGGAGTAGTTACTTATGTGCTTCATACATACCTGTTTGAGTTGCCATTGTAGCGTATCTACTTGATTCTGGAGGTAGACGTTGTCGATCACCTGCACGTGGGCCGGCTGACTCCTCAGGCTCGCCTGTAGCCTCTCATTTTCTTCTGTTAATGTCTGACATTGCTGTAAATCGATAAAGTTTCTCTTATTAATCAGATTCATTTCGAGTGTGAAAATGTATGAGGACGTTTTCGATATTGGGAAATAAAACGGTAAAATTCTTATACGAACACTCATGTGTATTACGTCGTGAGATAAAAATTTGCAAACGGAGACAATATTGCAAAACTTGATATTTTTTGGGGCGACTACACGGTTAATGTGAATTTCATTACTCATTCTTTATTACAATTTTAAATTAAAAGGAGTGCTTTACTTGTTCGTAAAACTATTAATTAATCAGTTCTCAAAAGAAATTCTGGATTGCAATTAAATTTGATACATATTTTTTCTAACACGAATGAACAGCATCAAAAAACATAACAAATTCTGTATTACATATGCTACTATACGCTATTGGTTTATTTTTAGGACACTCATAATGCTTTAACTACACTGTATTATTTTAATTATTTGCTTAAAGCCTAATTGAACTTTTCCAACGTATTTAATAGGAATAGCTATCCTTGGTAGTAAAATGATTAATTAATTTTATATCACAGTTATAAACGCATGCAATCACTAGCATCACATGTTGGCACTCTTAAATCTCAAAAATTTAATTTCAATTTTCAGTTTTTATGTTACAGCAAATCAATCAATTTCAGTATAACTCAAAACGTTATGAAAAATAAATCAAACGTATATCATTTATAATTTTTCTCTTTTTAGACTCATGAATAAATATAGTATACTCAAAAAAGGAAAATAAAATTGAATTTTTTTTGGTAGGTATCACTCCTATTAAGTAGGAGTTTATTTGGTAGGTATTACTCCTAAGGTGATTGCTTTTCTTATCTATTAGTTCCAATTATTCGTATGTAAAATGAAGTGAATATAGTTTTCAGAAAGTAATGTGACATTAAAATTAGTGTAAAATAACTGTGCAGAAAAAGTACTATACTTATAGTTAATTGACTTGATAAATTTAAACCTATGTACTACGTAACTTCTATATAACAGTTATGTTTAATTTTAATTTATTTTAACTTACAAGTTCTGTTCAAAATAAAATTGTATTAAAATCGAGGTGACATAACTTTAGCGTTAATTTGTAGTCAATCAATTTTAATAGTAATTGTAAGGCTCTTTTAATTCTTGCTCTGTTGTCTGCAAAATCTGCAGGAGTTGGAGAAAAACTTGATTTTGCGAGGCATATTTAATATGGCGAATCAAGATCCGCATCGTCGGTTTGCTCGTAAAGTCAGTCAGTAATGTATGCGCGGAGTGCAATTAGTCGCGAACTTATACACGATCGTAAAACAACCGCGCAGAATTTTCGCATCACCTGCCGACGGAGGAAACGCGACGATAAGCGCGATGGGAGCAACTTATCGCCACTTTTTCCTCAGAGCGACATGGTTGAGTCCCGCTGGAGTCGGGGCGAGGATTTACGAGCGCGTGGCGGAAGGCCGGGCCTTTGAAGGCCCCGCGCAAGCGCGACCTCTGAGTCATCGTCTGGAGGCCGGGGCAGAGGCACCCGCGATTTTTGAGGATACCACCGATGCGTCAGTGCATTTTATTTGGGATCGCGAAAATGTTTGACCATTTTTGCACGCGCCTTGAACTTTATTGCATCCGCGCATTGGAAAGTGCACGCAGGATTATTTATACAAGGAGTCGGTAAGTAACGATATTGATAGCGACGATTACTGCCCGGTAAAGTATACTTTATAAGGGCCTTTTTTTGTTACCGCAGCTTTATACATTACTGTTGCATAAAGTTTTATTCCACATGGCGTATCCTGTATTGATCTTATTTTTAATAGTTTTTCAAATAATTAAAAATCGTGTTTTTAAATTTTATTAATTAAATATTATATTATTTTTTAATTATACTAGTAAATTTCGACTGTAACTAGAAGTAAAACTTTAAAATGTAATTTAAATAATGTAAAAACTTCAACGGTACAAAAAATAAAGTGAAAAAATAATATAACGATACTAGCATGAAAACTATAAAAAAAAAATAAATATTTGGCTATTAAAAAGCGTGAAAATACAAAATAACTACTGGAATAAAACAATATCACAAGAACTAAGGTAAATACTTTTCATATTTTCATATTTTTATTACAATTTTCTCTATAAATTAAAGTCGTCAACTCGGTGTTGTTACCAGCACGAAACAAACAATTAATTTCTCACATTTTAAAGTACTCATAATACAGACTTAATTTACGGAAATTTTATTTTATTTCTGAACAGTTGAAGATTTTTTTGGAGAATTTCATAAGGCTACCTGTTAATATAAAAATGCTTTGTTAACAATTATTTTGAAAATTAACGACAGTTTTATTTGGAAAATAATTCTAATATGCTTTAGTTACACAATGTTAAAGTTTAATAAACAAAATGAAAACTTGATTAGCTACTTTAACTGGCGAGCAGAAAAATATCACAGCAGGGTATCATGGACATACTGCCAGGCTCCAACCTTTTTAACCCAGCTATTTCTTGGCATTGGCGAGTAGCTATGGTCACAGAACAAGCAACACATCTTTGAGAGATGCACATCCTTTGCAACGCTATCCCTCTCGTTGAGCCGCTCGATAAATTCTCCGGTCGAATCGTTCTCACGCTGATCGCCGTGTGCACTAAGCTGAAGAAAGTCTGAGGGCAAGGACGGCATCTTCGGAGAACTTGGCTCTACACTAGCGAGGCGCACCTCGAAAAGCGGCCAGACTGCGCGATCTCGCCCCGCGAAGATCGTTCCGGGAATCGTCTACATCGCTCTATCATCAAATCGCGAACACAGGCCTCGCGGATTATGTGACTCTTTATGTTGCCACTGTCACTGGTGCATACCCTGGTGAGTTTCCTTAAGCCTGGAATGTTTCCTGCTACATTGGGCGATGATAGCCTGCGCAGAGCTTTTCATCTTGCTCGGTCTCTTTGCAGGCACTCTCTTTATGATTCCACGATTTCACTCTTACTGCTAAGCACTTGACAGCTGGCCAAACAAAGTCTTTATGTTTCAAGGATTATTCGAATAAAAAAATACACTTAAAATAACAAAGACATTTTTAGGCTTTTAATAAATTCTTGTACTAAAGGTCCGTCATATATCCTTATAATTTTCATTAGTTCGTAGAGAGCTACTACCGAGTTTTGAACTGATTCACTAGACTATTGGCAAAAAATTTGTGATAAATTCAACCTGTTTCAGAAGCTTACTTCGTACTCACAAAAGCTGAAAATCGAAAACCTAAAAAATATATATCTTCTTAAATTTATAATGTATAATGTATAAAATGTATAAAAAATAATTAATGATTATAAATAAATGTAATTTTGCCTGAAACAAATCTTTATAACAAAATGATATTGATTGGCTTAGAGACAAAGTTTGCAAATAATATTATTTTTAAGGTGGATAGTCAAGAAATTATCGCAGAAGACATTCGGGAGCTTACCAAAAGGATGGATATTATGTTGTATATACAGCTTATACTTTCGATGAACTATAACACAGTTATTTTTTTAGAATATTTAAATAATAGCATTTATATTTTTTGAATTTCTAAAAATGAATATTAAAAATGATGACTTAATTGTTTTACATTTTATCATTATTTATTTAATTATTTTAATCTTCTAACGTTTTTTATTCTTCTAAAGCATAACTTTTGGTTTTAAATATAAGAAACTTTTCTAACATTTATTTTTTAATATTTTAATGTTATGGTTTCAAATATTCATACGTCTTATATTATATTATTTTTATATTTATTATATTCTTATTTCACTGAAATAACTCTACGCATATACTTGTTTATTTTTTAGAAATGTGTCTTTCTTTCTATATACTTCTTATAATCGTGTTTTCCTACAAATATATAACAAATCAAATGATCGATTTAACATTGTAATAACGTTACAACATTTATTTATTTTTAAAAGCTGATAGGTTATAATTAAATATTTAAAATTAATAATTCAGATTCATTAAGGTTAGGTTTTCCCAATTATAAAAATGAACAATCGGTATTTTAATAGTTTAAATGTTTTCGGATAAGCATTTTAAATCTAATGGAATACCTTGGTAAAAGAGATACTTCTTCGTTCCTCAAAAACCATTATAACAAGATAAAAGTTGTGTAGAAGTATCTATGTGCCGGAGAAGCAGTCAATAAAACAGATTCCTTCAACATCGAGGAAAACTTACTGGATTATGGAAGTGATTTCACGGCCATAAATCTACACCTTGATAATCAAGCAAACAATTATCAACACCATAGATAGCAACCGAGTGATTAAAGCTGACTTCAGACAATGGAGGTCTCAAGTCGATCTCGAGAGTCTATTTGTATTTCGTATATATTTACAGTAGAATTAAACTGAATATGGTCAGACAATCGTTAATGTATCTGCATTATAATTACGCTTAATTGAATTAAGATGTTTTTATCATAAAATCCTCGTATAGGTAAAATTATTATCTTTTCATTGTTTTACACCTTATACATTTATAACGAATTAAGGATTCTTATTTTTCACAATTAGAGAAATCAATATTCTTGTAAATATTGTTGTAAAATATATGCACATTAATCGCAAAATTATTTATTTCCTGTCAAAAGTTATGAAGTACTTGTCATTTCTGTTATTGAAATTATTGAAATTAAATATTAATTCAATTAATTCATCGTCAATGCAATAAGTGAAGACAAAGAATTAATACCATTTTTTATTAAATTTATACTCCCATTAGACTAGTTTCATTATTCCTTGAACAGGATTCTGATATTTCTTTCAATGTTTTTAATTACTTAAATGATTTCCGGTATTTTCCGTAATCTTTACTTTGATTATAAGTTCTCTATAAAACACTTTAAAGTATGCGGTCGTATAAATTGACTTATGCCCTTTTCAAGAAATCGCAAACAACCCTATAGAATTAAAAGATAAAAGACGATACATTAATCCTCGTTCCAGAACGATTATAAAAACAGAGGAAATCGTTCAAGTCAATTAAATTCAAATCCAAAACATTTATAAAGTTTATTTTATGAGCTCTGCTATCAGTGATTTCAATAGACTTCCAACTAGTCTAATGTTCGAGCAAATTAATTCTATTTAGAAAACTACAGCACTTACTTATTTTAAAAAGCATAATTAGTGATTATGCGAATTCGGCTCGATTTATTTGATTCTTTATTAGGTAATTAAGGATTATCTTTAATTAAATAAACTATACGAGAGAGCTATTACAATTTTCCCGGTTCTTCAGCATTAATGCACTAACTGTATTATATGACATAAAAAATGATTAGACGATTATTGTTGAATAAATCGATTTGAGGAATAGTATCGCGAAGCATATCACAACAATACGTAATCGTGGGAATCCGGATACGCGCAAGACGACATAATAAAACAACTCGCATCGAAATTCCTGTGCTATTATAACCTTATTAATAAAAGATCCATTCTTAGAGATGATTAAGTTGGAGGCTGCTTTAAGAAGCCTCTCGAGAAGATACGTCAGAAGCCAGGGGGCAAGAGCAGCAGGAGGGGCTCGAACAACTCACAGACTCTGACTGCTATATAAACGGCGGGCGGCGGGGCGCCAGGCGCCGGTACCAAGATCACTTGGCTGCTCTCCGTCGTCGGTCGGGCGCGAGTGAAAGGCCTTTGTTCGGGCTAATGGGCCAAGTGTGCCAGTCGCCCAGGCTGCATAACTGCGGCGATCGCGCGGAGGAGTCGTCGCATCGCGCGCTTAAAGCCGGCGATCGACGCGTGAGCCAACTGCTGGTCGGCCGCTGCCTGTGCCAGAGCCGCGCCGGCCCTCGTTACGCACGGCAATTGCTTCGCGGAAACCCCGGGTTTATGGTTGGGAAACCGGCGGCAGCGACGGCGAATTGCCGACTGCGGCCGATCCATAATTTGAGGCTGCGCGCACCTGCTTACCCTGTCGCGTTAGGAAATGCTGTTTTTCCCCCAATTTTTGCTCGGTTTTTGCAGACGCCGCGCGGACTGTCATTTCGAATGGAGCGCTGGCCTCGTCGGCCGAACATTGCCTTCGAGTTTCACGCGTATGTAACAAGTGATACTTCTCAAATCTCGAGCGCAGTGTATATTCAGTGCAAATTATCGCGCTTTGTGTTTTAAAGGTCGACTATGTAGTTTAAAAGGCCACAAAAGTTTGATTCGCTTCTAGCTTTTTGCAACATATCCTCGTTGTATAAATAAGCATATAGTTTATTGGCATAATAAAGTTACATGTGCACTCGTCGTTCCGATTACATGACGTACGATCTAGTTTATTCTTGCATGAAATATTGTACGATATAATATTCACTAAAATCGAATCAATTCTTTCAAATGGAACACAAGTATAATATTCTTCGGTAGATAGCTGCATAGCTACATGTAAACCCATGTACTGTTAAGTTATGTTATGTGTACCTGGCAGATTTAGCTTTCTATATAACAAGCAAACGTATATATCGCGTGTATGCGATTTATGCTTTTAAATCTTCGATCGTATAAAACCACTTGAAGTGAAAGTATAGTATTTTTGTACGAATCATATTCAATCATAGAGTAATACGCTTATAGAAATACGTATATTGCTTTTTTCTCGGCTTTTTTTCATGGTTACATTTAACAATATTTTAGCTGGTTAAGCATTCCGTTAGTCAGTTATTATTAACGATTAAATAATGTTCAGTTCATAATTTACTTGATAATCCCACTAAATACGACATACTACAAGTTGAATTGGCTAATATTTGATTTTAATTAACGACTGACTCTAAATACTACTCTTGCAGACTGCACTCTGTATAAATGACAGTTTTATTAAGATGTTCAATCTAAAACAACACAAGGTATGTCTGTAATTATATATGTCGCAATTTATTACATATATTCGGCCACTTTTTTGTTGTTTAAATAAGCATTATGACGAAATACGAAGCACAAAGAGCATAACTCGAGATAAAATAGCCGTAAAAGCAGTGTACTATACTGTACTGCCTAGAAGCGTGAAGCGTTACAGACATTAGTCTATGCAGTACATACATTGTAATATACAATAGTTACAATGGTAAACGATTCAAGAGACATTTTTGAAGGTATTTTACTAAAATATTTTACTACAAAGCTTAATTTTCGTGATTATAAAATAAAAAGTACATAAAATAATTTATACCGAAATTTATAAGTATTAGGTCAAATCACCGACACATGCTAAATATAAATAGTTAAATAACAAATATAATAGATACATTTATCTAAATTTTCGATTAGTTGTTATATCATATTTTAATAACTAAATATTTTATATTTCGATTTCCATACTTTAACCGATTATTTATAAATATTGAGATTATTATAATCAAGCTGCAAATTTAGATACACGATATTTCCTATATTGAAAACGTGAATCAAATAATTGTTGAGTTCTAACTCCATAAAGACCTTTCAAGAGGTTTCGCCCACTTGTCAAAATGTCAATACTACGGACGATATCTCAAAAGATCGAAGAAACTACTAAAAGCCGACGGTAGCAGTTCGGCCGGCAGCCTCGCACAGTCCCTTTGCACGTAGCAATCAGAGCAAGGGGCACGTGCATCTCAGCGCGCAGATGCAGCTATTAGGGGGCGGGCGCGGGCAACGTCGAACAGCTCCGGGGGGAATCCCGCCCAAGTGCGTGCAATTAGAGGGCGTCAGCGAGGGGAGGGGAGGGAGCCAGCCGCCGGCCGCCGGCGGATTTCCATACAATGGCGGGAAGGCGACCACGGACGCGGTGGGGGAGGCGCGAGGCGACGGGGGTGGGGCGCCTCGGGAGGCCCGGCGCGCAGGTTGCGAGACATCCGCCGGCGCGGCGGCGGTCCGATGGGCCGGGGGCGATAAGCGGTCGTGCGGGG
Organism: Sycophaga agraensis; assembly: GCA_018906755.1. Taxonomy (NCBI): domain Eukaryota; kingdom Metazoa; phylum Arthropoda; class Insecta; order Hymenoptera; family Pteromalidae; genus Sycophaga; species Sycophaga agraensis. The sequence goes on from JACCIE010000028.1 coordinate 510,971, forward strand.
GCGGGGGGTGTCGAAAGCGAGCCGCCGCGGCCTCTGGCGGGGGCTCCATAATGCTCGCGCAATCGGGACTTTGGTAACGGCTCGGCGGCCGGCGAATTTTATAACCGGGGCCGCGGCGCGCCGGACAGGGTGGGCAGGATGCAACGCGGCCGCGCTCCGCTGCGCTATCGGCCATCTGGGCGCGCGGCCCCGTCTCCCCGCGCTAATTGCGCAGCGGGTCCGCGCGCTCCGCTGCAGCCGCCCGCGGCCTTCCGCCTCGCTTGCGCACGCCGTGCCGGGCCCAAGCTGCACCTGTGCTGCCCCTGTGCCTCGACCTGTCCCTGGAAGGCCACTTGGTCGCCCCCGTCGCCCCCGTCACCCGCGCTACGAGAAGCGCCGCGCCGCCTGCCGTGGGACAGCCAGCAACCAGAGTATAATCTAGGCTCTGCTTTCTCGTTACTTCACGCGCTGTTTTCTCGTTACCGGTCAGCTGTCGAGGTTACATTTGAAATTCAATCTGGGAAAGCTACCCAATTGCAACGGACTCTGCAATACTCCAACAAACACCTCTAACAATCCAACGGCTATATTTGCTTTATTGATTCAGTATCACTGCGCCCAGAGGTGATTTCCCTCCGAATTACATAAAACTTACGTTTTTTTATCAAAGATCCAATTAAAACGTTTTTTATTAATTTCCTTTTTTCTATAGAGTGCAGATCTCTCAATTACAATAGTTTAGTCCCTGTCGTAACATATAATAAACTGTCAGCATCAAAAGATTTTAATTATGTAAAATAAATAAAAATCGCGATTTAATAAAAAAGTTTACTATAAAATTTTTATTAAATATTACGTCAGCTATTAAACTATTGTAGTGTTTGTACTACTTCATAGGATTGTATCTTAAATACTGATAACCGGAAAAAAATATGTAAAACTACCGATTGCAGTATAGTTGAAATATTTTTCTTATTCTAATGCATATCTGTAATATAACAATATTTAATGAATATATTATTAGGTATCCCATTCAACTATTTTTTTCTTATCCGTTTTAATTTTTTTTTATATAAATATAAACAGATACAGATTGCGACCTGAATACGCCGTATACTATGACTGATTGCATTAGGAAACCATAGCATAAATTAGAAATATGTTTGCAATTCGATCAATATCAAGTACAAAGATGAATCATATTTGCTCTGTTTAGAAATTATTAAGTAAACTTGTTTACAAAAAAATTTGTTATAGATTAGTATCAAACATATATACTTTCTCTCTATATAAACTTTCTTATATATATTTACGAATGTAATCATAACATATGAATATTTCATCTAAATATAAAAAATTGCTCTAAAACATAAAAAGAATTTTCTTATCACAGAGATTTAAGGAAACTAAAACGAAATGAACTTATTTTTGTTACATTCAATATTTAAAAATAACAAAATTTCTCTTGATCGTTTAAATATAGTCGTTATGGTTTATAAAATTTTGTCAATCAACATTTTTTCTAGATATATGTATTGTAACGGTATATATAAAAAATAAAACACATGATGTGCGCTTCTGAACATCATTTATAATCGGATAATTACAGGATACCTAGATAATTAAATGACACTTTCAAAACTGTCCCACTGCTCTGTTTTGTAGAGATTAAACCAGATGCTATGAATCCGAATATTACTTTTATAACTCTACATTGCTTTTCTATATTAACACGTTGTAATAATGGGAGAATGGGATAGATTTAGAAGCACACATAACGTAGAATTTTAGTTCAAATGGTAATTGTCATCGACTGCCCTGTACACAACGCCATCGAATGCTTACCAGAAAACTCCAAAAACTATTAAGCCTTCTAAAAGAGAGATAGCTTGAATAGTTTTCCCAGCAGTTTATCTGGGCAAATGTTATGTACATAGATGATAGTCGAGCGCGAGTGACAATCGCGACGGAATTACACGGCGAGCTCGCAGTGTCAACGGGGAGTTACGAAACCAGAGCCGGTCGCCCGTTAATATGCAAAACACGCGGTAGAGAAAGCCGCGCGGGGAGGCGAGAGGTGAGGCAAGGTCGGGGAGGAGCAGCTAAGCCGGAACAGGGCAGGTGTGCGCTAGGACGCCGGGTGAACGGGACGCTACCCCCTTCGCGCGCTCGACTCGTGGCGGAAGTAGCCGCGCTGTCAGCCGCTCACTCGCTACCTACGAGCCGTGGATTCATGGACCTCCAACCACCCTATGCCGCCTCAACCCGCTCATTTTCAGATTTCAATTTTCGTTGAGCACGAATTTCGGAAGGTTGTGTAGTAGCAACATTTGAGAGTTGCGATGTTGATGTCTTTTTGAACTTTGATACATAAACATTAAAAAAATCATTAAAAAAATTAAAAAAAATCATCATTAATCATCATTTTTTTAATCATCATTGTTAAAATCATTACCAGATCATCAGATCAGCAAATAGCTATAATATACTAAAATTTTATACCTGTTTCTCAAAGATTAATATAATATAATCGAATTTATTCGATCAGCAAAAAAATCTTGGATATAGTATATAATTAAATCAAGTTGTTTCATTAGAAAGTTGAAAAAATAGAGAATGGGCACTATTTTAGGTGCAGTTTTTCTATTTTTATTGAATTTGACACGTAGAGTAGATTTCCGAGCTGGGTGAAAATAATCTTTGTTTAGATTTGTAAAGCAAAGCGGAGGGTATTTATATACAACAAAAATCAGAGTTGATAAAATGAGAAAACAGTAAAAAAATGGTTAAATCAAGGTGAGACTGCGGACGCGGAGCTACGCTTGGTGTCACGTGAACCTTTTACCATCCCGTAGCCCGAAGCTGGACGTGTGTACCTTTTACACGTACACACCTTGCGCACAAAGCGCATGAGGCGTGTGCTCGCGAGGAAGACGCGCGCGGGCGCTCCGACTCACGCATGGCTGCTCAGGCTGAACCCGCGTAGTCGTCGCATCCTGCGCCGTCCTCTCTTTATACCGCGCACCCGTCTCTGTCCCCGGCTCCCTTGCACGTGTCCCCGGCCATCGCGTGCTTTCATTTTTTCTCAACTTTTCGCGATTGTTCGCCTCCGACGACTGGTCTCGCACTCCTGATGGGCTTCCTTTCTTCTCTTTCACTTGCTCTTCGGGACTGCCATTGTCGTTTCCCTCGTAAAGCAATCCACCTCGAGTTGTCTGCGTCATTCGTATTCTATAGGCAGCGGATAAATTTATCAACTGTGCACTAGTGCATTTCGTACGTCCGCTACAAATCAAGGAACGAATTAATCTCAATTTATTCGTGACAAGAGTTAGAAATCCCGCAGATCTCAAGAGGTTACATCACTTGAATTTATAATATGTATATATGCAAGCCGGTGAAAATATAAATTTCTCCACTAATGTACGAATTGAAATCATTTATAAACAATTTATTACGGAAAATAGATTAATCTTCCATTTTTTTATACAATGGTGCATACAATGAAGGAAATTCTCATACTTTCACAAATCCGTGTGTAATTGTAACTGAACGCCTTGGATGACAGCGAAAGAAATTGTTCATCGAGATCAAGCGCCGCCATCAGCGGATAATTAATATTCCCGTGAGCAATCATCACAATGGACTTATCATTAGAGGGCCAGCTCCGACGAAAAAGAACTTTCTAACGCTCGCGCGTTTCGTAAAATCGGTCGTCGCTCGCGTTATCATATATTTCATCGTTACGCAAGACGGAGAGGAGGGGCGCCGCCGTCACCTACACGTTCCCCGCGCAGAAGCAGTCCACTCTCGGGACTCGATCGCTCAGGGGCTACGAAACTCCTGGCGCCAATCAATCCGGGGAAAAATCCCCCGCCTCCGCGAAACGCATTAGTCGCGCGAGACGCGCGCGCGGGCACAACGACTTTCCCTCTCCTTGCAGTTGCCGCGCGGCCGCTGGCCCCTTTCCTCGCGGCTGTGACGTCACTGGTGTGCAGCCGCCGCCACAGCCGCCGTACGCTGGCGGTCAATAGACCGCGATATGTAGGTGCATTCGTGGGAACAATTAGGTTTTGCCACGTTTTTCGTTTTTTTCTGGTCTACAAGACCACCTGCGGATTGGACCGAGGATTAGAGAAATGTATCCGTAATCACCTAGTGCCCCGCTTATTTTTTAATTATACAAATATATAAATACTTCATCTAAACTATTAAAATGATAAATAAAAATAAAAAGAGTATTAGCAGAATATCGATTAACACTATGTATATTTAATCAGTTTTATTTAATTACGAATAGAAAATAAATTGATCGAACTTTCCTCAATTTTTAAGTTTTAACCAAGAAAGTAAATCTATTTTTCGTCTGTTTCACGTATTTGCAATTTCAGAGTTTTTTAATCTTTTTTTATATAGAACTCGATATGTAGCAAAAATTTTAAAAACAGCAGGTTTTTTTATTATTGGCTCTTTTACAAAAAGTGGAAAATCAATGAAGCTCTTATATATTATATTGTTGAGAACGCTTGAAGTGCTAATGAAGTTGTGGGAGGGTGGTGCCTTTTAATAAGTTGGGTGTAACTCTTGAATTTTACAACTTATCAGACGAACTACGAGGCGGCAATCGTTCCGCCGCAGCCGAGGAAGGCGCGCGCGTGTACCGCGAGGATGCGCCGCGGGCCGCGAGCGACCGAGCGGTACATCACCGCCGGGACTTTTACGCGCATTAATATTTATCGGCGGTAATTGAGCGCGGCGGCAATCGGCCGCGTCCACGAGACTCGCTTCTACCGGCGCTTGTGTCACGCCGGGCGCCCGCACCGCTCGCTCTTTTCCCCCTGGCGGGAATTGATAACGATCCGTTGGACTAGGACAGAGTCCCATTGTCAGTCCCGAAGCGGCTCCTTATACCATCCCATTATGATTAATGAGCTTTCTTCGTCGAGTGATTGATTCGGCCCCTGCCGCTGCAGTGCGCCGCCGATTGCTTTATTAGTCATTTTAATTGACGTTTGATTTTGTTGGATAACGATCTTTGATAAAAGTGTAACAAGGCACAGTTTGAATTCGAGCCGTGTTTTTGTCTTTACCCTCTACCATGTCGCTTACGAATCATTCATTTCGGAAAAGGTAGTTGCAGATTGGTAAGTAAGGAAGGATCCTTCGTCGCTGCAATTGTTCCGAGTCACCGTGTAGTTCGGTCTCTTCATTTATTAAAGTCGAAATCTCATCTTGTCTAATCGCATTAAAGTTACGCGTCTATACAGAGTCTGTATACAACATAGTGATCGGTCTAAAAGAAGAATGTCGATGTGCCTCTTGGGTTCCGTTGATATGTCTCAATTCCCAAGCACCTCAATGACTATACTTTCGAGCGCCTGCACCCGACCCAGTAACGAAAACGAACCTGTCGCGCACATAAATCCTCGGTGTCAACATCGAATTTCCAAGTCGAAATCGAGCTCGTATAATATGCTCCCGACTATCGCCGCGCACTTCGCTCGGTTGCCCATTTATTCCCCTTATTATGATGCTCATTGTCTTGTAGCGGGGCGCGACAGTACTGCACTAGAGAAACAGAGAGATAGAGAGAGAAAGAGTGTCTTCGGTTATGGCTACGCTCTTGGCCCAATTTTCGAGTTCCGTTCGCCAGCTCGGAACAAAGAAACCCACCGCCAAGTTTTCTGCAAGCGCGCCTCACGTTCCATCCGCGATGCAGGCAGTATTGCAAACGCGAGTCCTGTAACCTCACACCAGTCAAAACAATCGCACACGAGCCACGCCGCAACGGAGATGCGGCACGATTTTCGCGTTCTCTTTAGCGAGGACACGAGCAGGCCGCAAAAGTGAAACATTGCAATGTTCTAATTACTTAGTTCTCTCTAGAATGTACATTAGATTAAATTGTTTACATCATTTTCGTTTAATTTATGTAATTTCGTTCAAATTTTATTCGTTTAACTTAAAAGTTTATAACACTTGGCAACACAGTTAATGTAACAATTATTCAACAACGTTATATATGCATATGTTTTCTACAGTTACATAAAATATCTAGCGAATCAGTCACTTCACTACTCTTCCTGATTACGACATGCAGTCAGCAAATGTCGAACGTTCTATTTCATATTTATTAATTTTCAATGCAATCTACAAAATTTTATAATACGATTGAATGGAGCAGAAAAAATGTCTAAACATTTTCAAGTCGATATTCTGAATTTAATATTACTGTAATGAATAAAATTGTTCACTTATCCTACAACGAGAGAACTTGTTGTGTCATCTGAGTTATGTTAATATTTTTTATGATCCATATTTCCTGGTAGAAAATTAATTTATTTTGAAAATTAATGTGTCGATCAAATAATTTCTTATATTAATAAAACTAACCAATAAAGTTAGCTATTAATGCAATAAAAATAATCAAAACACGTCATCTTATATTAAAACATAAAGTAACTTAAACAAATGTCTTTGTACATACATAACTTTTCTCCACATTTTTCTATTTCCTTAAAAATAGATAATAAAAAACTAAATTTCCGCTTCTAAATTATTATATTTTAAGTTAAAATATAGCAGAAAGTAATTATAGATTCTAGGAAAGTTTCGAAGAAGATTACAAAACTGGCTTAAAATTGACTATTATATATACCTATATTTCTAAACTTAATTATCATTGTGTAAAGGAATTTAAGCAAAAAAAAATCGTTTTGCATTTGGAAGTGCACTTCATATACTGGACATATGCAGAAAGGGCATTAAACCCTTGGCTTCTTCGGATGAGTGGTTTCCTTGGAAATTTAAGCAACTTGAAAAATGGCGCGGGGAAACTTTGACTACACGATCAGGAAACAGCGCGCTTGGGAAACTGCAGCGGATGATCGAGAACTTCTGCGGTCGCGTGCACGATGGGAACGGGATAAATGAAGCCGAGTCGTCCTCGCTTTTTCTTGCGAAGAGTTTCGATGGCACCCACGATTCCAATCGTTGCATTCGCAATCTGGATAGCGATTGCGACCTGTTTTCACTGGCGAATCGTGTTTGAATAATGAAAATATGTTTGTAAATCGTTTATACGACTTAGAATTACATTCACTTTTTACACGTGAGCTTATTTTTGTCATGCTTATGTACGAACATTTAGACCATTTTTTTCTTGTATTTAAAGAAATCTATGACTATGTACATACGTCTCTGTCATTAGAAGACTTGAAGTTATTAATTCAATTATTTATATTAATTATTGCAAGAAATAATTATTTATTCTTATTTGCTACTATTAATTTGAGAGAACACAAGCTGAAGGACTTTTTTCTATAATTTTTTTCAAAACATTTTAATTAAAGTACAATTCATATATTTAAACGGGCAGTAATTCTCGAATCTCATAAATGAATCAGCATTCATTGTTACAGATCCGTATCTGGGTCCGCCATGCGTCGGTGAAATTAAAATTAGTTGAAGTGTAAATTTGATTTAAATCGGATATATAATAAGGCGATTTTCAAAAATCTCCATATAGTATAACGGCGCCCGATATAAGCCGTTACGATGCATCTTCAATCTTAAAATTCTTAATGAGAAATCTACAAGTAAAAGAAGGCAAGCATGATAACCGTCTCCTAATGACTTCATATCGTATTGAATCAATTCACTAGTGTCGACATAATACTTTTCGTGCTCACATCCCGCGAACACACAAGAGCACACGGCTTTAGTATACTTGACCCGCTCCAACCCACCTGCTCGAACCCGACAGAACCGTATTATTGCCTGGAAGTTCACAGTGCGTGGGCGAGCGCGACACGTGAGCCGTTCACGGTTGCAGTGGCCCATGAAAAAGGAAGTGCGGATCTCCACGGGCGGTCCTTCCCCACCTGCAGGCTTCTTTACATTTTTACGAGCAAGGTCGTGTCCGCGATTCGCTGTCTATGCGTCATCGCTGCGGCAGCGCCTGTTAGACTCCAAATCTCGTGTCCGCATTTTCCGCGTGAAATTGATACTGCGCGGCACGCTTCGAAAGTGGACCAAAACCAAATTGCGTAGAGAAATCCACGCAGCTCAGGTTTGTCTTTTTATGTTAATGAAGCGTGTATACTATGCGCCGGATTCGCATGAGGAAGGAGTTCATGATGAGTAGGGAACGATCTTTGTTGGCGAAGTTGCTGGGCAGTCGTACGATAGGATTTGTAGGATAGTTCCTTCGATTTTCGATAAAGTTCCGTGCTCTGGACAAGTGGGACAGTCATGTTTCACTTTTTTAGGGCAGGCATTGGTCGTAACACTTTCGCTTACTCAAATTGCAGTAATCTTCGTGAAAATGAGGTAACTTCAACTAAGCGCCTGTAGAAAAACTTGCTTTTTATGATGTTTCATCTTTCCTCGGACATCTCTCAAGGAATGCATTGTAGGAATACTTTTATTATATGGTGAAATGTAAGAAAGACTACTCTGTATTACAACGAGATTATAGTTTTTACCTCATGCAGTATTACTCAGATCAACTTTCACTTAGAGGTACATTCTAAAGTAACGTGCAGGAATTTAAGACAAGAAGTTTACAATAATGTCAAAATAATTTCCAATCAATTTCAAAAATTATCTTTGAAATAATTGCATTTACATTCATTCAGTGGAAAAATTCTAAGGCAGACTATTTTAAATGACAAATTAACAGATCAATAGACGTCAATAATAATTGTATACAAAGAATCAAGATTTAATACTTTGCATTTCAGTGAAGTGATCATTCAATAACTTTCCAGAAGTTATATAATTACCGAAAAACTACTTTGTCTGTAAAATTAATTGTGTATAATGTTGTATTTGTTTTGCACTTTGATCAATATATCGTTTGATCCTATTAGAAACTTATGTTTCTATAGCTATAAAGAACCCAAATTACTAGATCCTACAAATAATATGTAATAAGTTACTGACACTAGAACTAGAAATCGTAACTTTGTTTACGGTAATCATGCAACTCTGTTACATTTCTCTGCTTCTTTATGTCTGAACCAGAAAATTGTGTGCCTCAATATTTTCTTATAAGATACGAACATTTAAATTGCAATTAAATTCGTACTATATTTGTCATAATGACATATTTATCGCTAAAAAATGTTTTCGTAGGCTTTTATTTATTTCATACAATAATTACATATATTACAAAATTTTAAAGTAAAAATGTAAAAAATATAAATACAATATAAAATAAAATAATATAAAACATTTGAGCAAAACTATTTCACATATATGTGTTTGAAGAAACCTAATTTACTATAGTAGAAAACAGGAACTAATTTTCATCTATCATGCTATTAAAAATTCTTTGAAAGAATAAAATCAAATAAATAACCCTTTATATAAAAAACATTTAATTAAAAAATTAAAACAGTAATTTGTATATTAATTATAATTCGTAAGTATAATAATATATTTTATAGTTACCAGTAAATGAATACTCTAAAAATTACCATAAAAAGTAAAAAATATCACCAATGAGTTAATGGATGACTGTAAATGCACAAATGAGTCGCAAGATGGCTACATAATTTTTCAATTTACTGTCTCTATTCACTATAAAGAACTTTGAAAGAAGAATCTTTGAGAGAGATGAATTACAAAAATTAAATGTCCACAATATTTTCGACGTTAATAATGCGCGAATTTGTATATCAGCAAGCTGCGTTCTTTATAATTAACAATGGTAGTATTCTTACTTTTTAAATTAGTGAAAAATGAATGAAAAAATATTACACAGCTTATTTATAAATAAGTAATAAAAGGCAAGGCAAAAACAAGTGAAAACTACAAACAATGACTTCTAATTATTCTTTAAAAATCGCTGGCGCGGCAAAGCAGCAATGATGAGTGAATAAAATACGATCAAAAGAAAAATAAGGCACATACAGAGTAAAGTATCGCCTCAGGACCGAAAAGCAAACACCTCGAACTAGTCCGTGCGCGGTGACGATTCAGGCAAATTGACGCGGAAGGCAGGGCAAAGTGTAACAAAGCATCGCGGAATGCGCCATGCGGACAATGCCGAGGAAGCGATCGGTTACGGGAGAATTCGATTCGTGCACGCACTCCAGGATATGCCATCATTACGAAACCAGCTGAAGCCTGCATCCGTTCGTGCAGCGCACGGGCGGCTCTATAGAGATATACTCCTTTTTTCCCTCTAGCCTCGTGCATGTCCCTTGCTTGCTTTATGTACACATATATCGAACCTATATACGTTCCAAGCGTTACACGAGTTAGAATTGGCACGAAAGCGGGAAATTTTTCCGAGCATCATGAGCGCGGCGACGCTTTCGACTGCGATTAACGCTGTACGGCCGTTGTAATTTACGGTGTGACTTATTAGATAGGGGAAGGGAGGGTCTGTCTCTCCCCGGAGTACAAACTGGTGATAGAAGCGTGCTGATGCATTTTAATGCCTTATACAATAAAAATCACGTGTGTACTCAAGGTCAATGCAGCGATTTAGGCCGAGGTTTTAAACCAACTTCCGGCCCGTCCGGATGTCATTTTATAAACTGAACAATTTGTATTTCTTTCAACGAATGGCAATTTAAAACGAACTAGCTGAGAAGGTGTGGTATACAAAAGAGTAAATTACGAAATAAAATTATATTTTTAAAGCATTTTGTTACAAAAGTTTTTAAATAAAAAAAAACCTAATGCAGATGATGATTAAGTCGGAATAATTTATCGGAAAAATATCAACTTCTTTAAATAAATTGCTCTCAGTTAAACGGTTTTCAATCGTTACGATAGCTCCAATGACTCGGTTGGCATGTATACTTTTATTACTGTTGCACGAAGACATATGGAACTAATGAATTTGACCGTATATCCACGTCAAAATCAGCATAAATTAAATAACGTTTCAGTTTCTTGCACACACGGTGAAAATGGTTTGGAGGCGCGGTGGCATTTCCGCAATTCATCTGTAGTATAAACAAAAATAACCATGTTGTAGACAGATAAATTGAGAAAAGTGGCAATCGAATCTCGAATGAAATCATTCCACCTCTCATCACTTATTAGTTATACTCTACTTTTATGGAATTAGCTATTAAACACCATACAAAAATCTTGACGGATTATTTTTACTTGATTATTTATTTGCGTTCGGACTGAGATTTACATGCTACCAGTATGTTGCAAGGCTATATTGATTTGTACAAGAATGTGATATATTTAACGGTGATTTGCATCGAAATGCCTCTAGGGTCCACTAATTCGAAAGAATAGCACGATGGGATAAAAAGGGCCGATGGCAAAAAAGTCACGAACAATGGAGCAATTGACTTCGGAATTCGTAAAATCGTCGGCGTTTGGCTGGCGGCAAGTTGAGAGGCAAGTTGGGTACGTTATAGTTGTTGCAGCAATAGAGAAGTGTTACAGACGAATCATAGCTCAAACCTTTTTTTAAACCATCCCATTTCACCCAATAGAACGGTGGCGAAATAACGGATAAATGTATTTAATATATTCATGAAATGTCGTAATGATTTAGCAACTATAAAAGCTACTATATAATTCTATATTTTAATCCAATATTCGCGAATTATCAGTTTTAGCATTAATTTGTAATTATTCATTAGATTTTATTTTATTTGTGAAAAGTATAGTAATAAACAGTAAACCGAAGTCAATGAAATTTCATAAATTTAGGGACTGATTGCCTAACAAACAAATATACTAATATATAGAAATTAGTCAATCAGTCCCTAACATGATAAGGAATGAATAGTATTAAATTTTATTATTTTTTGGGTTACTAAACGAAAATTACTTTTAGTATACGTAGTTGCAAAAAAAATCGACACATAATTATTCTTCGTACAGATAAAGACCATTATATCTATTTAGATTTCATTCGATTCAAATCGGGAATAAAACTAGTGAGCGTTTATTTTGTACTTAATTTTGTAGAATATTATGGCAATATATGAGAGAGAATCCGCTGAAACTGCGACGTTCGAAGTGACTATTCCGGAAAAGCATGCGGAACGAAATGGTTTGGAAACAGAGATGTGTTTATTGCTCGTTCCGAAAGTCGCAAACCAAGATTTTATTTAATTAATTCAAAAATATTTTTATATTTATATACATACACTATAAGCAAATTCGATGTATATTCAATTATTTTCAACTCACTTGTAAATCATTACCTATATAATTATCTTTAAATATATACATCATTTTTATTATATGACTGTACATATGTTTTATTGGGCATTTTATTGGTAATATTAATAAAAAAATCTTTGTATCGTATATAAAATAATACACATAAAAGAACTGTTATTTAATAATGCTAATAATTTTTATTTTTACAATATAAATATATGCAATATTAAATAAACGAATTACATCTTATCAATTGCAAATTTTTTTTCAACCGCATCAATTGAGTTGGGTTCATTGTGTATGTTATAAAAAGAACAACCGAGGATGCGATCTCGAATAAAATGCCTTTCCTGTGTATCTTCCACGGCCAGCACAAACGACCAGTATCGACACATATAATACTCACGAGGCACAACTGAGTACAAAAAACATTGTAATGACGACAGTATAGCCTTTTGTTATGAACAAGGACTTCATAGTCAAAAGACTTGATGCAATGTTAATACAGGTATATAATATATAAAAAGATATATGTTCCTTGTTTATACGGATCGCCGCGACTTCGATTGCTTTGCTGAGTAGTTCGAGATCTGATCTCGAATCTGATTATATTTTACGTGCCCACGGGATCAATTATGCTAATGGAGTGTTGGCCCGCGGGAACGATTGGCGAGTATATAAGGACGGCTCATCTACCCTGTATCGGTAGTCAGTCATTAAGCTTGCGTGGCCGATCTGAGTATTTGACTAGCCCTTGTACGGTTGCCTCTTTCCGTGCGTGTGCTCGTTGCTTCGCTTATATACGAACGGCCAGGACAATGTACCCGCGCTAGTCTTTTCTATAATTTGTTTTGATCACGTACAGAAGATTTGTTATTGCCCATAGTGTATAATATTGTTGCCCATTGTACCAGCTTTGACTGCTTTTGCTTTATTTAGACCACTTTGAATCAATCGTTTTACATTCACCATAATCTCGGCCAAGTAAATCCTTGCAATTTTTCCTCATATTATACTATTATTTATTTCAATGATAAGCTTTCATACATTTTTATATAAAATACACATAGAGGTTTCATAAAGTATATTCGAAAAAATATAATTATAATTTTTATTTTTTCACTTTAATTTTTTATATAGGTAATTCAAAAATGTAATAATAAAATATTCTAATAATAACAACCAATAAATAATATTTACAAACTTTTACTGTAACAAATAAAAAATTCTGCTGATTAATTAAGGTAGTCTTATTTTCAATTCAAAAAATTTCAATTTAATATTTCCTTATGAAAATAACTAATGCTATCAACTATATTTGCCATTAATATCAATTCAAGCGAGAGAAAAATCTTTACACTGAGTTAGACCAAATTCCACAGAAAAATATTAGAATATATTAAAATATTCACTATGAATTTACTGGTTAATAGTTGATCCATTTATTCAAGTGCGAGACACGTAACTAGAAATCAGATTCGAGGTTAACGCTTACAGAAATTCGTAGTTGGCTTTATAAGTTGCACGCCATCTAAATAGATATGCTACTCATTTCTTTTTTAATGGATAACGTTATATTTTTTCAAATCTTCTAATGAGGTACACTTAAGCCCAATAAATATGTTTAAACTTTAATAACGATTACTTTCTAATCTGTGAACGTTAATTAAGTTTCTGCTATCCCCGCAATCACGTTTTGTTATTATATCATTTTAAAATGGTATATGATATGAGCCATTGCGAATGGTACACGTTCTTGATCTCGCAATATTGAGAAATTAAAAAAAATTATTACGTGTTGGTATGCATCGCTAGTACACTCAAAGTGACAAATTGCAAAGGTTTCAATATATATCAAATAGTTTCCTTTACTTGTTTTTTTATTTTACTGATTTGAATTGAATTCATTTGCAGGCATTGAATAATAAAAATTTCTTAAAATATGTATCACTTAATTAAATCAGTTAATAAATTTTTGGTGTAAGTGAAATTATAATAGGTCTACTCAAGACATTGAATTCACTGAAATCTTCATAAAAATATTAATATAATAATTGCCGATTTTTATAATAACGCTGGACTGTACAAATATGATGTATAATTAACGTTCACAGAAAACTTATTAAATTTATTTTAAGTTGGCCATAATTAAGTAAAGTACTTGATTTATTTGCAAGATTGACGGTTAATGTTTGAAACAAAAAACATGCAATTATATTTTTAAGAAGTTATTTTTATCACCTGGCTTTGAATAATGTAAATTGTGGGAAACAGGGAGCGGATACAGACGTTCGTATTATCATTCCCAAGAAATTAACGATGATAAGTAAAGGCCTTCGGTTACCACAGGTACGCCTACAGCCGTTGGAAGTGTGTACATACTTCGTGTCTGGACATCATCATTTAATTTTCTGAAGACATTTATGGACTATTTACATATTATTGTAATACATAATAGCTCATAATCGACATAAAATAATGTTGAACATGTATAGAATAATTTGATTGAATTAAATTCAATTGTTCCGGTTCAATAGTTTTTGTTCCTGCAAAGTGTGGACCAACACGAGACGACAGAACTGGTGGGTGGACTGGATCAGCGCTCACCGCCAAATACGTCAGAAAATCAATGGCAATAAAAGGCAGAATCAACGACAGTGTCCGTCAGCGAGGACTATAAAATGATTCGGACCCATCTCGCGCGAACTTGACACTCTGCTTCCTGTAACCGATGGCAGTCGCCACCCATGGAGTCCCGCTGACCGTGACAGCGGCCGCCGGGGAACGTAAGAGTGCCAGGTCGCCGTGGGTTCGCGCCCATCCCCACGTCAACGAGTACATAAAGCGCGCTAGCGAGGATGAGTGAGGGCAACCGCAGGCCCCGGTCGCCGGCCGCCGGCCATGGCTGTAAACGCCGTGTTCTCCAGCTCGTTTAGTGCGCGCCAAGCGGGATTCTCTGGCCGGTTGATTGATACGCGCGCCGTTTTCCTTTGATGTGACGCGCCGGCCGCCGGCCGCTGGGGTGGCATCGCTCCGTCCCGGTTTTTACGGTTACGCGCTGCGGAAAGATTGACGCTTTTGCACCGTTTCCTGCTTTTTTCTCCCTCCTTACTCTCTTTCGATTTTCCATCAAGGATTGAACAGTTTTCTTCCAGAGACTAGTGAGCATACCGCTTTCCCCTTTAAATCATGTTTTGAGTTATAATTACGTTGACAATAGCAGCATAATCCATCAATTGACCAATATTTTGTGGTCACTGTTTCAGTGGAATTATTAATACGTCAATTATTATTGGCCATGTACATGACTGTTACTTATCTTATCGTTAGTATCAATTGCATCGTCTACAAAATCTCGTAAATATATATGCATATCGTAAACATTAAGAATTATTGGATCGATGCGGAAAATCTTGTGATAAAAGCAAATCGATATATTGGCTGATAAATCGCAAAAAAAGTCGACTCGAAAGGTGTGCACACACGGAAGTATCGACAAGCATTTTCATCACGGAAGATAAACGAACAAATTCCGTATGAACGAGCAAATGCAGTGGTCAAATTATCGTTGAGAGCCTAAAATGGCGCAGCGGCCTCTTACCGCGAGCCGCTTACTCGGAAGGCCGATCCGCTTAAGCGCATTTCAACGGTTTCGATACGATTCACACAAAAACGATTTATTTTCGGCCGTAAAATCGCGCGGCTCTCATTAATTCTGCCATAGCACATTTCGCCAGCATAGCAATCGCGCGTGCAACCCATTTTTCCGCCTGCTTATCGTAGCAGGAAGAAAATGAATGCATCTGCGCTCGATGAAAAGAGAAGGAGGAAGCGAAAGCAAGCTGGGGCTTGGCTGCTGCTGTATCGCTTGGTGGCAAATTCCTTCGTAGCGCCAAATCAACCAGGCGCAACTTGTAATCGGGAGCAAGCTGGCTGTCGGCGCCCCTGTCGCGGTCGATCGTCAAGATGTGGTTGATCGATCTCGCTGTTCAGCTTTGCGTGCCGCTGATGTGGTAGTTCGCCAATCGTGCATGGAAAACTAAGTAGTCGATGAGTCCGTTTTCCTGTTTGTTTGTAGGGGATCGTTGAAGCACGTTTCGCTTGTTAGGGGTACGCCAAGAGTACGAAGCTGCTACCAGGGCATGCCACAGGTATTTGTTTTCTGGAATCGTTCAAGTGCTCTTATGCTGAATTTCTAGGATTCGATTACCTAGTAGCTGTATGTAACGACCACGCAAAAATTATCCGAAATTGCCGATAAATTCCTTTTCTTGCTAACAATAAATATATAATAGATATTTAAACATTTTCTATTTTTGATGGGCTGTCGTATTGTATTTTATTACGATAATTGTAATCATATAAATATATGTATATCTCTACAAGAAATTTAATAAAATTTTATATTTAAAACTATCAATATGCCCTGGTGAAAAATTAATCATTAAAACTACTGAGTTATACACTACAGACTACCTGATGCTTTCGGCTTTCTGATTGTGGATACATCTGGGGAGAAACTGACAAAAAACTCGTCAATAACAGATTTAATTTTTTTAAATGTTACTCTAATAATGAATTTCATAATATTTATGTAGTGGCTTTAAGAATTTTAATAAAGAGATAAAAATTTTAATCCTATACAGCAGATTAGAATGCTACAATTACGTATAATTGACTGTAAAAAAATACATGTTAGCATATTTTGAGCATTGCTCATATAATTCTTTAAAAAATTAAAAGGCCAATAAATGAAAAAAAATATGAGCATTCCACGACTATTTCATACCTAATAGAATGCAATATTAATTTAATCTTTTAGCAACATTCAGACTTGATTATAATGCAAATTTTTTAGGATTATAGCAAACCCAATGTCTTTTTGCCTTTATTTATTAACTATCTGTACCATTTTGAAAATATCAGTATAGATTAAAGCGTGAAAATATATCGGAATTATCACTTTAAATGTTTTGTTTGTATACGACTGCAACAAAGTACTTGACCTCGAAGGTCCCCTAACTAACTTTAATATAATTAATATAATGTGTAACTATGGCCCATGTTTATTTCGTGAAAAATGTGTACAGGCGAGGGAAATACCAAAAGTGATATCGAGCATCAAGAAACATGGTGTTTAAGTTTTACTCGAGAATTTATTTCACGTTTGCAAATTTTTGGGGCCGCGCCGAGTGCCCGACGCGGATAAGAAACGAAGGAATTC
This sequence comes from Sycophaga agraensis, assembly GCA_018906755.1. Taxonomy (NCBI): domain Eukaryota; kingdom Metazoa; phylum Arthropoda; class Insecta; order Hymenoptera; family Pteromalidae; genus Sycophaga; species Sycophaga agraensis. Next base: position 528,327 of record JACCIE010000028.1, read on the forward strand.
CAGTGTCTCGTTTTCCACTGCATATACAATTGTTTGTATATGTGGTTTGCGAAAAATATATAATTTTTATATTGGAGTCAAATCCAGCGCGGGAAATCGGGCGATTGTAAACATCGCGGACATCACCGACGTACAGCCACAGACGTACGTAATCAACAGTATATTCATTGATACATTTTGAATACATAATTCGCTCTAAAATGCGTAATACTCATTATTGCATGTTTAGTTATCAAAAATTTGGTTCTTAAAATCGTATTCGCAAACTAGTTATATTCCTATAATAAAATGCAGACATTTTACCGTTGTATTTATTACCTATTGTATAAAACAAGCGTATGCATAACCTAATAAATAGCGCATATAACAAGTTACCTTTGATAATTGTCAAAAGTACATTCTATAGAACGAATCAAACGCAATTGTAGATTAGCCTTTCGGGTTTACCAGCTCGTTAACTTGGCCAAGCTTCGTTAAAATAATCAAAGGTGCCGATCTCGACAATGAAACAGCTCTCGGCACCAAAGGCTCGGCACCTTTCTCTAAACTTACTGGGCTGACACCGAGACTTATCACTGGCTAAGATTGACCGATCGAATCGCGCCTATCTTCTCGGAAATAAAACGAGCGGCCAAGGCTAATTAAGCAACGGCTGGCAGCTGCGCGCGTCTCCGGCTAATCCTTCGGCGGGGCGCGTCTGGCAGTAAACACGTGCGAATAGCCCAAAAACCGCGAGTGGCTCGCGCACGCGATACTCGCGTGGGGAAAAAGGAAGGAGAGGAGGGCGACGCGGCTCGCATTCTAGTCTCGCCCGAACCGCGACGGGGAAATTTATTTTCGGTCCGCATTCCAGCTGAGCGCGAGAGGAACGAGAGCGACACTCTGCCCGCGATCCGCAGTATGCTCCCGTGGAGAAAGAGATCGAGGGAGGATGGCGAGTACGCGTACGTCGCTCTATTTGCCTGACGCCACATAGATGCGATAGGCTTTCTTCCGTTTTCGCAAGGCCTCTTGCATTCGGATATATAGTTTGACTAATCAGTAGATAAATGGCACAATATCAGTGCACTGAAAATTAGTGATTAAGGGACTTGATCGACTAGTTAAGTCCGAGATACAATTGTTCATTCTGATTCTATGATTCCTGTCGATGACTTATTGTCGAGACATGTAAGCGCGTTAAAGACTTTATTCGTTAATAAAATATTTATTGTGTAGGATCAAGTTCCAAAGATGCACAGATTTTTAGCCAATCGGAACATAAAAATTTTCGAATCAATTTATAGATTCATTCTTGATAAAACCTATTACATACGAAACAGTTCAAATGCAATATACTTATTCATCACTGAAATCGCATTCCACGCGTAGCTGAGAAATCATCCCAGTTATACGATATATATATATATGTAAAATGCGCAAGGAAATCTTCGATTCTCGTTTCTATTTCTTAAATAAGATACGTAGAATTCGCAGGCAGCAGTAAAGCCGTCGTTTGCATTTAAATTGAACTCAAGCGCCTCGGAACCGCACATCCCTTTGAACTGTCGAAAAATAAATTCGAGCAACGCGGGAAAGGTCGACTCTCTAGACTTTAAAGCAGACGGGTAGAGTGGTAGACGCATAGAAAGCCACAGGCAGAAGGAAGTTATTGTGCTTGAGAATGATCATTCTAAGGTAGGAAGTGCTCAGACCACAGCCACCCTTTGTATAATTGCAAACCTGCCAATTTATTCGCAATGAGTATACAGCAATACCCGTATTTTCATCGATGCAATATAATCGCTTATTATAATCAACGAGAAACATCACCTCCTTACACACCAAAATAATTAAGAAGTAAGAAGAGTCTTTAACTCTATTGATTGTGATAGCTTTTTTTGTCTTACAATTAGGGTTTTAACTAAATTCTTTGTAAAAATCTACTAAATATTAATATAATTTTCATTGGAAATTAGTACAAATTAAAAGTCCTGTAACATTTTTTACCAGAATTTTTGTTATAATTTCTGTTCTCTCTTTTCGATAATAATATAAATTTTTTGCAAAGTATTCAACTATTTATTTTAACGTATTACTATAATGCGGTATTCAAATATCAATCAATAATTGCAATTAATTCGTTTTATACGCGCTTTCTATCATATACTTAAAAAAATTCGATTATTATAATTCATATCCGAATTATTACATTAAAATATTGTTTTAATGAAAAAATAAATTAAAACAAAATAAAATATTATATTATATTGCAACAAACAAAGTTCTAAATTTATTATATTTTACTTTTACTTCGTTTAATGCTTATTTATTTGCATAGTCGAAGAAAAAAGAAAGAGGGTGGAAAAGAATACGAATATAGGTTGAAAAGAGCAAATAGAATAACGAGTATTTCCACTGAGCTCATCTAAATTCGAAGAATATTCTAATTTCGTAGCTACTGTATATTATTAGAGTAACTGATTCGCAATTACAATGAGTCGTAATATCTTGGTGTCACCGATGGAATATTAATTGGAACAGAGTGCCAACCTGCTACCTGTACCGTTCGTGCGTGCTCGGATTAATGACTTGTAAGTGAAAACGAGCGTGTAGATCGAGATCTCGATGTGATCCGAATATACAAATTAGAATATTACAATAGATTAGTCAATGCTTTCAACTGTTTAGTGTTTCAATTTGATCATACAACTGTGCATGAATTTTTTAGTAATTTTGGTATAATTTTACCTTTACAAAAATCTTATACCAAATTTTTTAGTAAATCCGTAGAAAAAGCAATAAAAAATATAAAGAAGAAATTTTATGCCTTACAAAACAGTAACTATAATGAACGTAATCGGTGTGTAGTTTGTAAAATCTAGAACTAGTTTAATTGAACCGAGAAGACATAAATCTTTGATAGCGATACTAAACAACGTACGGCGCAGTTCTCATTGATTATGAGAAAATTAGAGAGTGCTGTTTGCTTCGAATCAAACGAAATAAATTCCAATGTAATTTTATTACGGTACGATAATTGAAAAAGTACAGTATACATTTATTCCATTATGTATTTCTTCGCAACTTGTCTTTCTAAGTTGTCAACTTTAATTTTACATTAATTGGGGAATAATTTTTACCTGTAAGATATGTAAACTTGTACAGTGGAATGGTTCATAATCCCCTCAACTAGGAGCACACATACATATTTTTGATCATTAGAACAAGCTAAGATACGTTACACATGATACATCAGGAATGTCTTCATACAAGAAAATTAACAGTATAACAGTCTCTAACGAGCTTCACTTTTACAAATAGCACCATTATATAATATGATAAGGAGTTATCATCCCTTTGAACATTTACCGTTTGAATTAGAAAATAGTTGAGCCTGCACCGATAGCAAGAGATATCCGCATTAGCTTAGAGTTTTAATTAACAGTAACACGTCCGCGAGGGGCGAGCGTGTCAGTCACTTTGCACTCCCATTGACCAAGAGCTCACGTAAGCTCCTTGCAACAATATCTTGTGGCTAACTGTAAACCTAAACCGCTTGCCATTACACAAACAGACAGCTTCCGAGTAGCTCTTTCTTCGCCTCGAGACAGCGGCGGCCGTTTACTTAGCGCGCGGGGATCAATCGGTGCACACAGCGGCTGCGGGCGCGTCGCAGCATCGAAATCTCCGAGCGCGCGTGAGTACAATCGCAGACTCTTGGGTCGAGGGGCCGCAAAAAAGGAGGAAGGAAACGGCCCTCCCGGCAGACCCGCCTTTTCATTGAAAAGAGAGGCGTGCGAGCGCAAGAAGGCCGCGCGTGCTCTCTCTCTCTCTCTCTCTCTCTCTCTCTCTCCCTTTTTCTTTCTCTCTCCAAGTTCAAGTGCGGAGCGCGCGGCGCGTATAAAAGTGCTGCTTCGAGAGCGGGAGGGAGAAAAACAGTAGCCAGGAGCGCGGGGCTTTTTGCCGCGGCGAAAACGGGCGTAGCGCGCCTCGGCTTCCATGAATGAAGGGAATCCGAGGTCAGACGCTCCCGCAGCGCGAGTCGAAATAGCCGGCACACGCACTCGCCGCGGTTTCCTATATACCCCCTCGAGAGTGACGCGCGCGTCGCCGACTTTTGCTCCTTTTCGGATACTTTTTGCAGGGGTAATGAACGCAAGGTGCAGGCCAGAGCCACACCGTCCACACTGGCTCCCCGGTCCCGCGGATATTTAATATGGCGATTATCTTGTAATGTGCGTTACGAAATTACGCCCCTTTGATCTGGCCGGCGAACCGGCTGGATTTCATGTAGTCGGTCGCGGCAGCCAGGAAAAACGGTGTAATCGCGTACCAGCGCTGGAGAAACACGTGATTGATGCATTCCAATAAACCCTCGAATAAACCTAGCTTCCGCTTTATTATTTCCAGCTAATTTTGAGTACGTCTTCATTTTTCCTATTACTCGTACTACGTGTCCTTCTTGCCTATTCACTCTCTATTTTATTGGTCATCGTTGTATTTTTTACTTGATTTCCTCGCAGTATCAACCTGAATAATAATTTTCGAATTATTATGAACGAAAGGTTTAGTTAAATTCACTTTAGAATAAAATTTATGTCGTGTTTGTGCTACAAAAACAAACGTGTTTACATGTTCTTAACTATAGAGATCTTATAAAGTAAAATAATTCTTTAATGCATAAAAATTATTATACCATCTGTATAAAAACGATTTATGCCATAAATCTTTCAAGCCAGAACTAATGTTCCTATATAAATTCTCATAATCAGTATAGTCGTAAATATTTTTTAACACTTTTCTTAATACAGTTCAATTAAATAATTATATAATAATCATGGTTTTTGATAGTTGATACATTTACAAAAAATACTATTTTGTATTTTATGTTACTTTAAATGGAATTATTACTCAGTATTTCTTGTTGCTCGCTGAATCTCAGATCATTTAGAATTTTTCTTCAGTATTTCCAAGAACAATAGATAAAGACTATTTTTACTTTGCGCCGCATAGATGTATACATACAAGAAATGTAAATTATCTTGCAATTTGAGAAGCTTTTCTATGTAACTTTAAGACATTACAATAAGAAGGAACGAGCAAAGGCACATACATTGTGAGAATATCTCGGTCGTTTCATTTCTACTTCAAGTATACAAAGGCGCGAGAATCCTGCTGCATTACACAGGTTCAATCATTTATATACCCTTCACTACATCAGTTCTTCGCTTTGCACTTTAAGTCTTTAGACACCATTAATATTTTAATACTGATGCAAGACTCATTCTTTCTCTCGCTCAGGCCCAAGTTGTACGAAAATAATGAGAGCTTTGTGCAATACGTATAGGAAAGAAGAGTATCTTAAATTTCATTCAATTAATCAATGCTGTTTGTTGAGACTGTGAACATTTCTTTCTTCGTTCCATGATAAAAACTGCAACGTAATGCTTCTTTTCAATTGTGTTTTTATCTGAACATGTAACCAGATTCTTTGACACATCTAAGTTGTATACTTGAAATTATATGTAATTTAGGGATAACCAACAATAGTGAAGTCAAAATCTATTTTGAGAATAATTTTTTTAGTGGAAAAGATAGTAGCGGAATTCTAATATATATAAAATACACAGAGCTTATTTTTGTGCTTGGGTTACGTATTTCCTGCTTTACTTGTTTTGTAAAGTAGGTGTGATTGACTTTCGCCGCATGCGTTGCATACGTGAAAGTTCATTTAAACTATTGTGTTTTTAATATCATACCTTGCATACATTAGAAATTCAGATTTCTCGACTTCGGCGAAGTTCTATTGTTCTGAAGGCAGATACAGGAAATCAATATTATTCTGACTGATTGTATAATAAGAGTAGTTATTAAACCCTTTAATAATAATGTTTAATATAAAATAAATTATTATGAATGTTTTATATATTTCTATTTTGGACCATTTGAAAAAATGATTATCAAACCTTGTTTATTTTTAGTACAATCTTATTAACGTGTTACTAGTTTCCTGTTGCAATATCTTCGTTTATAAGAAAGTTAGTAATGTAATTTAATATGCTAGACAATAATCTTCCTTGACGAATACAGTTGGTTATTTCTTGCAAAAGTCATCTTTATCATTTGTATTTTCTTCTCCCATATTGCTGGAGAATTGTCGCATATGAAATAAAATTTACCTATATCTACACAAAAAGGAAGAAGCAAGTGTAAACTAGGACGGTCAGCTCCAAAATAGTAATCATTTCTAGCAATGCTTATAATTATATCAGCTGAAGGAACAACTTCTCCGGTAGCCTTTCGCCACAGTTTAGGCATTATGTAATATATGTACTATACCTTAACAAAATTTGTACGGAAAGAATTACGAAAAACAACTGCAGTTATATTTCAAAAAATTCGAAAAAAGTTTTCTTATAAATATTGTCTGAGTCGAAGTCTAGGTATATATTGCTTAATTAAGGCTGAAAAGAAATACTGCCAATTAACTGAATTCTTGAAAATTATTTTCTCTTAGTAGATGCAGCGCGCCAATAATTGCATTGTCGCCTAAGGTCAAGCCGCAGGTGTGTCAATACTTGAAGAGCATCATTAGAGCCTGTTAAAAAGCTGTAAAGGTCATCGATGGGCAAGCGGCGAAACGGCAATGAAGCGGAAAAAAGGTCAGCCCTAAAGACACAGGAGGACAGAAGGCGTAGCCCGGCATGCGCACCGGCTGGGCAAACAGCTGATCCGCGGCGGGAACGCGGGTCGCACGGCTCTCGCGCGATCCCGAGAGCTCGTTAATGAACTCCTCGATCCGGGAGCCCATTTGGGAGCGTGACGGAAGACTCGGGCGCCAGGCCGCCAGCTGCGGCATCGGAAAAAGCGCCTGTCTTTGGGATGCGCAGGTCGCACGTGCGCCGCGAGGGAGACAAAGCGCGACAGCGGCCCTTCCGCTGGGCTTCCGAGAAGGTTCGCGGCTCGCTCTCTCTCCGAGATCCGCTTCCTCCACTTTGCGTCCCGGCCGCGGCTATTTCGAGAAGGTGCGCCAACTTATTCGCGATGCGCCCGGATTAATTCGGTTTATAATCGGGTTTCCCGGGGTTTCCTTGGCGCTCGCGACCGCGTGAACAGTCACAGGAGTTGCATCGAGAGGTCCACTGATAAGAGTTATAAGTCCACAGCCTAAGACGCGTTTTGCTTTTCAGTCCATATTTTCTTATTTAACTTTTTCATTAGAACTTGCTATTGTAACCTTCTGCATTATGTAAGTTTATCTTCATTATATAAATGTGCGTATATGATCCAAAATAGTTTGAAGTTCGGTGTTTAATCTGTACAAGATTTTTTACAATTAAGTCTGCTAATATAATCAATTACTAACATTCCATTTATGTAAGATAATTATTATTAGCATGCACACTTTATTGTCTATTGATTTTGTGTTAATTAAAATGTTCTTTATGCAAAATGTAAATAAGTTTTACTTTAAGTTAAAAAGTAAAAATGATACGAGTAGTTACTGCTCGACAGACTTCTGAATGTGCTTTGTTATAAAGAATATAGAACGTGCTTTACTTTTAGTTATGTTTTTTTGATGGAATGCTCTCGGGTGGTGTGAAATAATATCTTCTTAATGCAACGCACTTTCCGTTTATTTTTGGGATTTTATTTTATAAAAACACGTAGTTTATTTCTTGATCCCTTTTAACCAGTTGACTGTCATCTTTTGTCGGTGTACGCCGCTCACGTGCATAAGCTTTGTGTTGTATGATGAAGAACGAGATATTTTTGATTAATGGGTGGAATAACCTTGAAGTGTAGATTATCGGAATGACTACATATGTTATATATGGATCTGGATAAATATTAATAATGATCTTACTGATATTATGTTGCACAAAGTATTATTTAAGAAATTTTGTTATTTTTGTAGTAAAATAATAATTAAAATTATTATTTTAAAAATATATCGTGCAACTTTTAATAGCTTTTTCGAAATTTTATAGACAGATATGATAGATATAGACTTGGTCGGTTTTTAATCTTATTTTGATGATAGACATCATGTAAAGATATATTTTTTATTATATGATCTTGTGTTATAATGTACGTTGATAATCTTTATTTACGTAGTTCTATTATTTACGAATACTTCGCGTACCTTGGATATCGCTATGAGAATAGGCCAGGAGATTTCGCGGGGATACGCCGAGACAAATGATTTTATAATTTTATCGAAACTCTATTCAAATGATCACAGACTGATAAAATTTTTAAAAATTCTAAACTTTCTATTTATCTCAACAACTAAATTTTCTCGAGTCTAGCGATACTATGTAATAACAGCCATAATTAGTATAGTAATACTAATAATATTACAGACCCTTAGACATAATATGTTGGTATTTATAAAACGTTGATAAATACAAGGTAAGAAATGAATTGAACTTTAAACAGTTACATTTGATATAATAATAACTATGTGAATGTAAACATTACACTCGAGATAATTATTTATATGGTTCCATAATACTTTATATGTAGTTTTGACGAAACATAGAGGTAAACCCATGACAAGGATGATTATAATAATCACCTTTTACAGCAGACTATTGTTGATAAAGAACGGCTCGTTGTTATTTTAACGCAATAACGATATCGCGACCGGTTGATTAGAAGAAAAGTTCTCGAAGAGATCGGAGGATTGGAGTGACGCGTAGGAATGAGCGGAGTAGAATGAAGAAAGGAATCGACTGGAGCCGCGGCTGCACCTGCGGGCGCACATGACACGGGTCGAGTGCTTTGACAAAGCGGCAGTGGCGGGTGTAACAATGGCCGCGCGTAAACGTTCATTCTGATCTGGAGGCGAAGGCGCACCGGCGGCCAGCGACGCCCTTGGCTCTCGTTCGCCAATAAGAAGGACGCCCGCGCCGGAGACAACCGTGAAGCCGGCTCCACGTTCCGTGGGCCTCGGGCCGATCGCCTTGCGTTTAATCGCCGCAAGGGCCGTGGCCGACTATTTCGGGCGGACCGTTTACGCTGCCTTTTAATAGCCTATGCCGCCCTCGCCGCCCGCGTCGTCGCTTCGCGACGTTGTTTCGCCGTTACGGGTAAAAGTTGATTGGGTCCGTCGCCCATCTAGCAACACCATGTCCACCGGATGTCCTAAGCTTCATAAGCGCCTCCAATTTATAGGATCTTTTGTAAAGTTAAGCCCTCGTCATACATGTGTATGTATACTTACTGCTATGAACCGAGCGGATAGCGGGATATGTGCACCAGTGGCTCGCTTACCTGAAACAGAAACGCAAAGGGATTGATTAACGCATACGTCAAGTGCACCTCTTGATTAAAAAATAATAACATTGCGGCTACACGCCTGCAGCTCCAGATTAGCGAGTGCGCGCGCTATTATCCGCGCGGAGGCTTAATGACCCAAGGCATTGGCTGCTAAGTGCATGTAATCACCGGTTTTCTGCGCACGAGGTGCAGTGCTGAGGATTGTTCAGCGGCGGCCTTCATCGGTCGTCAAGCAACGCGACTCCCACAGGAGGAAACGCGAGGAGGCGTCCATCCGCCCGCTGGCCTGACGGCGGAAAAGAAGCCGACGCGTCCCGGCGACCTCATTAGAGCGCTCGATCAGCGGGGCCGCGGCGGATGAAATGTCAGTCCGATTTTCCCAGGGCCGCCGAGGATCCCGATCTCCCGGGCAAGGTCGGAGCGCCGCGGCACTGCCCGACACCCAACCCACTCCGCTACATGGCCCCGTCGACCGGAGTTACCACTGCCAATGCAGCCCGGAGATCGTTGACCGGTAAGCCCGAAAAATGCGAAAAACGCGCGTGCATTCACGGCTCGATGAGCCAGGAGGTGACTCGCCGAGTCGTTCTTTCGCACCGGTGATCGGTCGCTCCAGTTTCGCAGGCCTAGACAGCCTAACCTACATATCCCAATCCTCTTGCTAATCGCTCAGCACCTTTCGCGCTAGCACAATAGAAGTAATAAGAAGCCGAACTCCCAGGCCGAAGGATTAAAATGGACACAAGTACTTATATCATAATTAAAACGTGATTTTCACATAGTTTTTCTGGTTTACGGTTAAAAAAGCTCATTAGAATTATTCCGTGTACTGATTAAGTGTACTTACGCTGTAGTAGATTAAGATTATATACTGTATCTCTTGCGATGTGAGTGATGCAGGAAATACAATTGTAAAGTACAAATGATATCGAAACGACAGAAAGCATGAGCGATGCACTGGCTCTCAAAAATTGAATTAAAACCGCTGAACCCGCATCTGTATACAATAGCTATAGATGAAATGAATAAAAGCTAAGTGAAAAAGACAAAGCTGGCGATGCAGCACCGACAACCGGCGAGATGAAAGCATAATCGGATGACCAGTAAGGATCGACGGGCGCGGATTAGCGGCGGAGGCTTGCGCAACTCGGGGCGCACTCGTTATTCGATTTAGGCGGCGCGCAGGTAAAAAGCAGCGCTCGGGCGCATAGGAGCACATAATTGATGGGCAGCCGCGGTGGAGGCAGCTCGCGATCGCGATCGGGGCATTGTGCGCGCGCCTGGGAATGGCCGCACCTGCGCCGAGCAGCGCCGCGATCCCCATAAATCGGCTTTATTAACGAGGTCAAAAGCCCGGCGCTTTCTCCCCGGGCGATTTTGGAGGATCGGTCGGGGCCCGCGGCTCGCGCCCATCGCGCGCCAGTTTCGCAATGGCCCGCGCAATTGTTGCGCCCCGGCCGCCTGCAATCCTTTTCGACCAATTATTCTGCGCGGCTCTTCCGCTCTTGCGCGCCCGATGCCCGCAGACAATGACGCCGCGCGCGCCCACCTTAGAGGATAATGCGCTATAAAGCGTTTTATCGGTTTATTTGAGGCCCGACCTGTGGGATATTCCACATCGTGCGTATCTTGCCCTCTCCCGCGCCGCACGCTGCGCGCCGCCACAGTTTACCCAGCGGTTTATTGGCGCCAACTCACGATCCTTTTGAAGCAGCATTAAATTGCCTTAAGAATACACGCGGGATTTACGACGCGAGTCTTCGCCACGGAAAAAACGTAATAAAGAAATTATAATCTCGCGAGCGCCCCAGCTCCCAGCATCATTAATTCATGGCCCCCGCTGGTTGCTTCGGATCGAACGCGCGGGCATCGAGTGGCAAGTATTTGATTTATCCTTCTAGTGTGGTGTTTGCACCTATTGAGAAACCGAGTAAATCGACCCGCTGCCTGCTGCTTGAAAATAAAGGCGATCTTACTCAGAATTTAGCCAAGGTGCATCTTCAAAGCTAGCTATCAACGCATGTTGAAGAAAATTATAAGAGCCTCTTCAACTGCATTATCAGACGTATTATATACATAATCTTACAGCATTTTTCTAATGTATTTATTTAGTAATTTTTGGTAATTTATGTTTATGTAACATGTACATAATATTTATTATTACCTCAATTTTAAGAAGACTGTTCTAGACAGGTACAAGTAGCCCCTATAAAGTAAGGGAAAGAGTCCTATCGGATTTTATTGTTTTCCGATTTATTCCTATAAGTGCGGTAGATAACTGTTGGTAGACTTTTCTTTCGTGCACCAGAGCTAATTACTCAAGCTGCATAATCAATTTGAACCAAAAGTTGACTGAAATGAAAAACTGCGTCAAAACCTATCCCCGTACTCTATAGTTGGTAAAGCTGGCGGATCGCGGATACAAAAGCCTCCTCGAACGCCTTGGCGTAAATCACTCATCGGAAAGCTCGGCTGGTTGAAATATCGGCCCCCCTCGGGACTTTTACTTTCGCCTGCGCCCACGCGCGCCGTCCGTCGGTCCTCCTTTTTCCCGGCACGGCCGAGGCTGACCCCACGCAGAGGCCGTGCTAATGACGCTTTCCCGCAGCCGGCCGTTGGCCAACTCCGCCGCGGCGAGGCGCGATCATTGTAGCGAGAACACGGGACGCCTCCGGGCCGTCTCTCCGCGGGCGCAACCCGAGAGCGTGAGAGACTCGAGGGTATGGCTGCCTCATTAAGCGCGCCCCGTCCCATTGTGCGGCGCTCTTTTTTCAAGCAGAGTGAGCTTAAGCCTCGGACGCCAGGATGATTTAGGGCGTAAGCGCAGTCGAGAGATATTAGCCCCCCGCACCAACGGTACACAGTTTAAAATTATCATCGGCCGCGATTTAAACCAGTTTCTTCCTAGCGCCGCGCCCTCCTCTGTACTGCACGCGCCTTGTATATTTCTGAGCTGCACTGCCGCTCGTTTAATCCCGTGTGAACACCCCAAGAATGTGCAATACTGAAATAATAAATGCAAATTTTTGTTGTTAGCACTGCGAGATCCCAGACTGCGGCGCTACTGCAGCTGCTGTAATAAAATTATCGAAGAATCATAATTGGAAGCTACAAAGCAACTCGCCTAACAGTTTCTACTTAGGGTATTTCCAATAATTGTCCAGGTGTTTTTGTTAGTCTCAACCCTCTCTCTCTCCCTAAGACGAAAACCTTCAACTGCGGCTAAAACGAGAATAGCCTTTATAGTAATCGAACCCACTATTGTTATTCCAAGAAAAAACACGTAGATGTTCACTAAAGAATTCATTACTGTAATTTTTATTTTTTTTTCCACTAAGTACATTTGACATGTTGTTGTTAACATCTCAACTATTAGCTGTACCTTTCCACAAACCTAAATTATAATACAGCGAAATTAAGAAATATCAATCATCTATTCTGTCATAACCTTTCTTTATTACTTAACTATTCCAATTAGAATATTAACAAATTATGAATAAAAATATTTATTACTACATAATTTTAGTGAATAAATATTTACATATCAATTATTGTATTTAGTAATCGACAAAACTTAAAAATTCACCTTAACTACATATAATCCTACATCAAAATTAGTAAATCATATTTTCACATTATATGTATCATATTCTTTTCGGTTTATAGCAAAGTCATGCACATCTATATTTATATATTACGTATTTTAAATTCGAAAACAACTTTGCGAAATAAACTGATCCGTTTTCAGTTTATAGAATGTCAACGCACGATCAAAAGATAATTGAATGAAAAATAATATGTTGCTACTTTTAATATGGCGCGGCTGCGTAATGAAGACTGAAAATTTTTGTCGCCGCGTACAATCTTCGCTGCTTCCATAAATAGCAGTTGCGTATACGCTATCAGTGTATTAAATTAAAAATAAGATTGATTAATGATTATGTAAGAGGTGGAGTATTATAATTAATAAATCTATGCCATCGTATAATGACCGTCAGCGGCAGCGCCATACACGACGACCGGTTCTATAGTCGCAACACCATTTAAATTGCAGGCTATTAACTTGCTATAAATAAGGAAAAAATTAATTTGACCGGCACACGTGATCACCACAGACTAAGCATTGTTCTCAGATAACTTGATTTCCCATCGATAACCGATCGAGTTATATTTATAGGCCCGGTAGCGAAACTTTTGCTCTGGACGTTATTTAGGTGGCTCTAGTGGCGCTATTACTGAATTAGCCGGCGCAATCGCAGCCAATACATTCGCGGTTCATTGCATTCTTGCAAAACAGCCTTTGGCGAGATCAAGGGTGAGATTTCAATCTTCTGTGTAGCCTCCTAATTTTTGTTGTTCAACGAAAAATGCCATCGTCCGAGGGTCAAACTTTCGAATCGTCATAATTGAATAACATTGTATTGGGGTTCGTAACCTGTATTACGATCTAAATACAAAAACATTGTTTTATATGCATAAGTGATGTCCGTTTCTGAAATTATACATTTAAATTGACCAAATTTGCGTATAAATGAATTTCTTTTTCGTTTTATTAACAATTCAAAGTTGGTTTGAAGCGTGTGCAGAATTTCCGGTATATATGGATAACTTTTAGACGGTTCAATATATTGCAAGCTTTGATATTGTTAATATGATGCCATATCACCAGCTCAGTTGACCAAGACTTGCATAATAAAAGCAATCGAAGCATAATATTGAAGGTGACTGCAAGGAAAAGTTGCATTTCTTACTTATTAGAACTAGAAGAGGTCTTGATTGAGCAAAGACAGAAGTATAAAGAAATGAATATACATCTCGAGGGGAAAGAGGCTTTAGGGTCTTACTAAACTCGGACGCATCTACTTAAACGGTTCATCTTTCGCAAGTCCCGAACATATTTGCTCGGATTTTCTCACCGAAGAGCGTCGACAAGACTTTTGGAATTATTACCTTTGGAATGAAATCGTGTACGTATAGAGAGCCTTGGACTCGACACTTTGGCCAACAGCCACAGTTATATGCCGCACATATGATTCAGTATACTGTCCGCGCAAAAGTCGAAAGTCATAAACATAGTCTCTAGAGATTTCCAGAGCATGGAAGGGAAAATAGAAGAGGGAGGCGCGAAAAGACTAATCGAGGGTCTGCCAAGTCAAGAGCGTAATATCTCTCAGAGGCGCCGATCGGCGCGAAAACGTATGCACTCCGCGGACGTAAGCGCGCCGGGCCAGAGGCTTGGCCTCGACTCTATCTTTGTCGCTCGTGCGCGGCCGCGGCGGCGTCGCGCGATATTTACGATGGGCAACCGGAAGGGAGACGTCGCCGTCGGCGCCGCGTGACTCATACGATGGCTAGCACTCGCGGGAAAACCTGCCGCGAGGTTTCCCCCTTTTCTCCGCTAGCTCGCGTGCGTTGACTTTGCACGCGCGCATGCTCGGGTGCATTGGCTCAGCAGGCAAAGTGCGGGCTATTATCGCGCGCTTACAGTATTCCGCGAGTGTCTGCCGATTCTTTCTTTGGCTCACCGTTGCGCGTAAACGCTAATGCTAATTCGCGCGTGCTCGGGAAACGTTAAGGACGCTTTAATTACTTGCTAGATGGATGGATCTGCTTGTCTATCTTGTCAGCGCTTTTTAGCCTCCAATAGCTGCAAATAAGCTGGTATTTAAATGTTGAACACATTCCCAGTTGTTGTTTACAGGAATACTTTTCTAATTATTATTGGGTAACATAAAATATACATATCTAAGGATATGGAAGATTTACCATTATGACACTTAATTTTTAACTTAAATTAATCGCTAAACTTTTTATTCAGTTACTTAATAAAGCGAAATATAAAGAATTTTCTAGAGTCATTTTGAAATGCTTGGCATTAAAATGCTGATAAACATTTTATGCTGATTGACAAAGCTAAGTAAATTTAAAGTAGAATATCGCAAATAAAGCGAACGAAATACAGAATGTAAGAAAATGCAACAAACAGTTTCATAAAAAATATTGTATATAATTTAAAATAAAGTAATCTTTGTAACATTAATATAATTAGTATACTTAATACTAAAGTTTATTATTACCGTTAGGGAAATTACTACATATTTTTGTAAATTTGCAATTTGTAAATTATGCTCTTTTCTCAATATAAAGCTTTAAACTTTTTATGGATCATTCTTGCTGTATGAAGCAATCCGTTGTGTTCATATGTAACTACCATTTAATCTTACGTGTAAAAGCAAGATACATTATATAATTAATAAAGTAAAGAAACTAAACTTTTTGTGAAAAAAAAATAAAGAAAAAACACAAAATATCAATTGATTAGTGTTCAAGAGGCATTTTAAAAAGTATATGCTAACTTTAATTATAGTTTCTCTTTATAATGAAAAATATGCTATTCTTACAAGTGCTGCAAAATTGAAATCAAATACCATTTTCTTATATATTTTTTGTTACTTGATTCTTAAAATATGTTCATCATTAATTATATCTATGTGCAAATAATATAATTTATAAACTTTTTACCACTAAAACTATAAACTATACTATTAACTTATAATTTAAAAATATGAGATATGTAATATATAATATGAGCTATAATTTTAGTTTGTAGCAGATATTGCAGACAAGAAGCAACATATGCTCCGTAGTTTCATTTGCATTCGTAATTAAGGATGCATATAATTTTGAATCAATATAACAGGAACTGAAAAATATTACATGTAAAATTGTTTCCATAATTTCCATTTTCCTGTTTATGAATCTAAGAAAAAGTAAGTACATGTCCGTGATTGATTATTAAAATCAAACAATAAACTATAATTTATGCCGCATGAATATATAGATGTCACACATTTTTTTTATCTAATTATATATTTTAGTCTAAACATTGACTATATTATTAAATCAGATTGAAATATGTACCCATGTATCATTGGTTTCCAACTATTATTAAGAACGTACTATTGCAGAGATTACGATATCTGATGTATGTAAGATGCAAAATGTTATAATAGTGTTATAATGGAAACTTGACAGTATAATCGCAGAATCTTATCTCAATCAAATGCAATTTGACATCATTTCTATTTAAACGAATTTCAGCACTATAGACTCAATATAAATGAATATGGCGTGAGCTTGATCTAAACAGGAGAAACAGGACTATAATGATCAAAAGAAAAACAATAACACGATCAAGAACCATAACGTAGATTATGTATACACTTCTGTACGCTTAACCTGATCTCGAGCGACTTCCTTCTTCGAGCTGCGACGCGACTCTACTTTATCTCGAAAATTTGCACCCCTTACCAAAAATAGGTCGATTCACGCAGCTCTTAATAATTATAATTCCCGCGTCTCTAATTCCTAGACGTATAATTCGCAGGCGGTGTCGTGGGATACACAGACCCGGGAGCTAAAATAGACGGGAGCCTGTGATCCTTAATTCGCGCAAGTGTGTACATCACCAGGCGCCGAGAGAAAAAGAGAATAATTGCGCAACTCTCAAGACACCGCCGGTGCATATATAAAGGCGAGTCGCGAGCACGGCGTAAATCCATCCCGATAGTCGGGGAAAAGGCCGCAAGGGTTTATCGGGAGCGATAGCGGAAGCGCTCCCGCCGCCTTCTTGGCCAACGCGCGAGTTACAGGTATACGCCCGGCTTGCCGAGAGGTCGGCCGCGGCGGCGGCGGCTTAAGCGATAGCGATAAGCCGCTATGCTCGCGGGCGCTTGATTATTAATTGGAGGAAAGTGCAGCGCGTGCATGCGTGGCTTTTTGCACTTTGGCCAAGCCGACGCGGCGCCTGATTTACACTCGCCAGCGCCAGCCACCGCCAGCCTTCGCTAGATTGTTTTATATTGTCTTAAATGTAGCGTGTTAATTGGAATGGATTGGTTTATTGCGGGTAGAATTGCAGCGGCGCGATAGAGGCTTCCATACTTCTCATCGGATCGTGCGCCATCGCCTAAAAATCAGCGACTGGCGATTGCTCAATTTTTGCTCGGCTCATGCGCTCGGCTCAGTTATTCTTGCAATCGTTCCTCTGTTAAGTGAACCGATTTTTTATACGCCGCAAAAAATGGGAATGCCAGCGGAATTTTTTAATTTAACTCCATGATGTGTGTAGTGTTGATTGTAGAAAAATCCAATTAAATAAAGTAGTGCTTCGATCGCACCGATTTGACTTATACGAGGCTTATACTTTTATCCGTTGACAGATTTATAAACTCCGATATGTAATTATAAAGTTATAATTAAACTGATGCTTTTATTGGAGAAATCAACTTGCAATTGTGCGCCTATAGCGATCAGATAAGTCAATATTTTAATATGAAATAACTCAAAAGACATAAAGCTAATAGCAACAATTTACAGTGAGGTGTGAGTTAGTACATGTATGTTTGCCATTGAATCGAACAAAAACACATAAAACTTCACCTTCAATTTCTGTTTCTAAAAGTTAGAAACTGTGTAGCTCTTTTTCACATCACATTAATTGCCGTTCTCACGCAACTCTTGTATAAATTTGTGGCAACCCAACAAATACGGATTAATTACTATAAGTATCATTATTTTAGCATCATTTCTATATATTTATGCTATAAATTATAATTAAAGCTTTTTTTTTTTTTTAATTAAAATTTCTATATCACTCAAATTTATCACAGAACATCAGAAACTCTGTAAGCATAAAATACATTCATACATATAAGTCAAAAACAAACTCTAAAATTTGTAAATTTACACTGTGGAGAAAAAATGATCGTCAAACAGGATACAGCCCATTAGTGCTCATGAAATCGGCTTAATACCTCCCGGCGGCCCGCCCGCGGGCTTTACAAATGGGCCGGCGATAAAGCTCATTACCCAAGATCATTTCCAAATAATGTCTCACGCGAGGGCTTTTGCGCGGCGCATCCCGTGGAGCGCATTCCAAGAGTGCGCGACCATTTATCACAATCTCACACCTCGTTAAAAAGGCGGCCCGCGGCTCCGCGGGCAACAGCCCCGTGCAATCTCATCGGCCCAGAGGGAGAGAAAGGTCTTTATCGAGGATTGCACGCGGACACGCCGTCTGTAATTGTGGTATCTTGTGCCCTCGGAAAATCTCTCGTGTCGCTTTATTTAACTGAAACGGACCGACGGAAGAAACAGGAAAAGGGGGAAGGTTTAATGAAAAGCTCTGGCTGTTAATTGGTCGCCACTGATGGAGACTGGGCGGTTGATAAGGGCCGCGTGCCCGCAGAGATGGTCGAGGGCCGAGACGTCCTTCCTGGGAGGAAGGGAGGATGCGTATCGCGCATCTTACTGGACGGCAAGTGAACCTGCGGTTCGAGCTTAGATCTTAACGTCGCTGTAGACTTACCAGCCAATCGGTTTTTGATTGTGTGATGCAATGACAATGCTTTCTGAAGCAGCATAAATGATGTTATAAATATAAGCGCCTCTATTATAAAATGAACAATGACTTCCTTTCCGATTAAACTGACATATGCTTTGTTTCGACACATTATTATTCATCCTTCTCAGGGCTCCTCATTCAATTAGTATCCGTATACATCATAATTACAAAACACATACCAACGAATACAAAAGAAAATAGCTCGTCTACAGGCAAATATCTATACCAAACGAATTTTTTTGATAATTTTAAAAACAAATTTTCATTGAATTTTAAATACAAATCATCTTTAATACGTTAGACCTATCCTATTAAGTTAAGATTATACAAAATTTGATATTATACATGTATACATATAATTTTTTATCTCAAAAATTGTCATAAAATCTAGATGATATATACAAAATAATTATCATTACGCCTAATCTAAGTGTAATTTTAACTTTCATTTTGATACATCAGTTCAATTAAAAATAAGTTAACATCAAACTTGGTACTTAGATTGCATAACTTTAAAGAATAAAATTTTCTTTAAAGGACACGTCAAAATAAAATGTATTATAAACTTAAATATATTTGTGTTTATTTTAAAAATGACTGTATAATTGTAAATATTTTGTTCTTATGCAACAATCAAAAACATGTTTCTGTACAGTGAAAAACGTTAAAAGTATATGAAATATTTGCAAAAACTATACATCGACTGTATACAACAACATAGTCCCGTAATAGCTAATGATATATTATGAACGGCTAGTTTTCAATCTTGATTCGTAGACAATGTATGCAAACATCAGGCAAAAGATTCAGTAATGTATTAACGTACATCCTCCCAGCAAGTATCGATTTAGCGAGCTCGATTTCACAAAGGTATACGAGGTAAGGCAACGATAGTCTAATCGTGATGCGTTGACCTCGCTGACCTGTAATGTATCCCACGCGCAAGAACAAGAGACCAGCCGAAGATATTGGAAAGCGACATCCCGTTTGGGTCTTTGTTTGAATGCGCGTATTTAACGCACACGCGATATCCTTTAATTAATTAAAAAGAGCGCGCGGGTTGGAAATTGCCCCGACCTCCTCTTTCCTCCACTGTTCCTATGCGTGCGCGTGATTTCTCGCCACAGTCTTTAAGCTCAAACGTAGAAACTCCGCCATCCGTTGACTCTTTCGCGGCAGAATGATTTATTGGAGGAGCCACGCGATTACTCTCTCGCACTTGCGATCCATTCAACACTTTGTACATGGTAGGCGAGGTGACGAGATTTAACTCAATCCGACATACGAGGTGTGTTCAAAAAGTAACGAGAATTTTTAAATTTCGCGGGTTTGGAGAGTCCGCCTGTATAAAAATTTTTTTTATTATATTGGTACACATGCCCCTGAAGTACGATAAAATTTTCAGCAATATTCATTGCTTACTTTTTAAGTGGCAGCCGCTAACGTTAGACGTGTTTTTTCGAGCTCGGCGATTTTCGTTTGTGAAAAAAAATGGAACAAAGAATATGTATTCAATTTTGCGTAAAAAATGAAATAAAGTGTAGTGAAGTTTGTAAAATGTTAACAAAGGCATGTGGTGAGTCTGCTATGAGTAAAGCAAGGATTTACGAGTGGTATAAGCGTTTCCAAGATAGCCGCGAAAATGTTGAAGATGACGAACGACCCGGACGCCCAAGCACATCAACAACCGATGAAAACCTGAAAAAAGTGATAGAAATGGTTATGAACGATCGCCGAATCACAATCAGAGAAGTCGCTGATGATGTTGGCATATCAGTTGGCTCATGCCATGAAATTTTTTCGGATGTTTTGGGTATGAAACGTGTGGCAGCAAAATTCGTTCCAAAATTGTTGAATTTCGAAGAAAAACAGCGGCGAATGGAAGTTGCTCAGGAGTCGCTAAATGAAGTTAATAACGATGCAGAACTACTAAAACGTGTTATAACAGGTGACGAAACATGGGTATACGGTTATGACGTCGAAACTAAGGCTCAATCGTCTCAGTGGAGGCATTCTGGATCGCCAAGACCGAAAAAGGCTCGACAAGTGCGGTCGAATGTGAAGGTTATACTCACTGTCTTCTTCGATTTTAATGGCATAGTGCATCATGAATTCTTGCCACAAGGTCAAACAATCAATAAGGAGCATTAAATAAGGAACATTAAAAGGCCGTCGTTTTGCAAGCATAGATGACATTAAAAGCGAATCGCTAAAAGAGCTAAAAGCTATTACAAAGATCGAGTTTCAAAAGTGTTTCGAGGATTGGAAAAAGCGTTGGCAGAAGTGTATTATATCCGAGAGGGATTACTTTGAAGGAGACAAAATAGATATTCATGAATAAATATTTTTTTCATAAAACAAAAATTCTCGTTATTTTTTGAACACACCTCGTATCTAACTCCGCGGATTAAGGCAACAACGGCATAAAAACAGTTGTTTCTGTTTTCGACAGTAGGAAGTAAACAGGATATCCAGATGGTCTCTGCATTTATCACGGTTACGCGATGTAACGCACAAGTCAGGGTGGGGCAACATATCAGCAGCTTTGGTACGCTGCGTTGCTCGCCAGAACAAAAAAAGATGCAAGTAGGTACATTAACACGCGGATATAAGACAGGTAAGCACAGGAAGCGTGAAAAATTGTTAAGAAATCTGACCCGCGCTTTTTACGACACTTTCCCCGGACGCGAGCAGGATGCAAGGGAGGATGCGTGCGAAGGAGAGTCGGTAGTTGCAGAGTAGCCGGAGCCGCCGAGGACGCGGAGCGCGCGCACGCATCCAACTCTGGGCTGTTATTAACATACGCTTCAATTGCAGAGCAGTTTCTTCTAAAGCGTTATTAATAAATGCTCAAGGACAATTAGGGGCACATTACACTGCTCGCGGATGTACATTATTCTATTCAATTTCTCGATTTTTACTTCTCTCTGCGCTTTTCAAATTGCTGCGCGCGAAACAAAAGCAACGCTCCAACTATTGATTCAACTTTTGCTATAATTAAGTTACTGAAGGATCCGTGTACTTTTTAATTAATTTTCTTCCATGACCATTGATCATTGGAATAACCACGACGATTTTTTAATTGCAGTCTCGTAATTATTTTATAGTAATTTCATTGTAACTTAGAATTAAAATGAAGAAGTGTTAAGATTATGTTCATCTTTGTGCTAAATCATCGTTAGGTGATTTGTGTACATGAACAGTATAGACATTTTGTACGATTAATGCATTATTATTATACGTATTATTGAAAAGCATTATTCGAGAAACTCTGTTTTCGTGCAGATTCTTTGAAAAAGCTATTGCATTTCGCCGGTATTATATTATTTTCATTGTAGGGACTTTTCCACCAAGACGCATCTCGATATTAATTGATTATCAATGCCCAGGGGGTTAAAAGAAAGGCATCGATGCCTATTATTCCGCAGGCTCGCGAGCGCTCAAAATGGCCGTGGGAGAGAATCGTCATCAATCACCGCAGCTGCATTCCAGCTTGCGATTTTTAGCCCCTCAAGAGTGCAGGTCGACGCACCGTCCGCCGCGACCGCGTATCCGAGATCGAGAGCGCGATGCCGAGGCGATCGCCCGATTTTGATACCCGAGCCCGCGCGCCCGCCTCGACTGCGGCGGCGCCCGTGATCGGCATTCGCCCTCCGCCCACACAATGGCGCAGGTGCGTTTCGCGGAATCAGGCTGCACAGAAATAACGCGGCGGGCCCTGCTGGGGCGAGGAGCGGCGGGCGGAGGGACAAATAGATAAGTGGCCCGCGAGAGCGGACGAGAGAAATACGCGGGGAAATTATATATACTCGGGGATCGGAATGCTTTGGGGCCGAGCGATTTATGTAACGTTATTTATACGCGGGCCGGCTCCTCGCGCGGACCACGGGCCACTCGCGGGTGGGGAAAGGAGCAACAATGGCGTTATGAATGCCGGCGATAAATCAAGGATGCAGGCCGCTGACGGTGATGGCGCGGATTCTCCACGAGAGGGCCACGCGGTCGAACTGAACAATAGCCCGACGCCCCCGCGAGAACAAACGAGTTCTCGCCCCGCCACGACTTTCTTATGGGAAAGCTTCAACTTTCCTGGGGCACGCGATCGGAAAGCTGCGTGAGCGCCTCGCCGATTTCCGACACAGGCCCAAAGCGCGCGATCGGAGATTCGATCCGCCAAGCGGCTAATAATATAATCCCGCCGAGCCCCGGGGAGATTTCACCGCAGAGCATCTCGAGGGCAGACGAATGCCCGAGTGTGCCGGAAAACTGGTGCGCCCGCGAACCCGTTACACCATCGTGGATCGCGATTCGCGCTCTCCGTCAGTTAGATGCGTGCGCGTGACATAACTCGGGGGCCGAGACTCGTCTAGCCGCAGGGGGCGCCCGCACAATTATCTTTCGGTAGCGATCGGCTGGCACGATCATATTAATTCCCGGCGCGTTACTATGCGCGGGCGAGCGTACCGATTTTTCCGGGCACCAGCCGATCTCTCCTGCGCTGCGCTCTCGCCTCGGGAGCGTGAGAAGAGCGCGGCCGCGACGCCCGGAGATAAGGAGTTAAGGAGCGTGCGCCGCTCATTATCGCCGCTTTATTATGCGCGGCCGTCCTTAGCGCGCCGCGCGCCCAACCACGCGCAGACCATGGGGCGCGCTCCGGACCCGATTAATTGCCTCTTCTTTTTCTGCCAATTCGCGAGCAGTCAGTTGCTCCGAATGTTAGCCGAGAGCAAAACTATAAGAGTATCGCATATGTGCCAGTTGGTTGCCCACTGATATGAGGATAAATGTTCAAACGCATCTTAAAATTCTCTGCAGTTCTCATCCGTGAGATCTGAAATCTAGCTAAGCGAATAACTGGTTTCTACAACTGCATGGCTTGCATCTGATAAGATTGCTAGCTGTAGTTTACGAATTATCTGAAGATTTCATTACCGATTCGTTGCATAACGCACTACAGAAAATCATTCATAAAGCCAATTCTTTTTTCTACTCACGTAAAACTTACACTTAGTTCATTCTCATACTTAATTTAAATATAATTTAGTTAGAATCTTGTATAATTCTATGTTTAAGTATCTATTCGTTCTTTAAACCTTTTCAAATATACACAGCAGTTCTTTTGGCAATAATAGGTCCCCGATATGGCAGCGTAATCCATATAACATCTATTTAATCTAATATCTAATATCTATCCGTAGCGTACCAATACGCTCGGGTTTGCAGCTTTGCACTCCACTGAGCGCCTTCGGAGCAGCATGAGGCTGCGCAGGCGACTTAAAAGCTACTTCCTGGCGGCGCTTCGTGCGTCGTCCGCTTATCTACCGGCGTCTAAGCCGGAAGCGCCTTTGATTAATGCTCGGCTCATTAGCGTCGTTGTCGCTGGCGATATCCAGTGGACCTGGGCGATCAATGGACAGGTATCAGCTGGCGATCGCGCGCCCGCCCGCCGACTCCCCGGAGCCGAATAAATAAATAAAATCAGCCACGGCTTTATCCCGCGACTGTGCACGCGACGAGTAATTACCCCGGGCTTTCCTAGGAGAGGATGGATGCGCGCTCTTGCCCTGAGTGCGCGGCGGCAGCAGATCTTTTCAGAGAGCTGCTCCTTTTCCAAGTAGCAGGGCCACGGAGGGACGTGGCCCTGGGAATGCTGCGACGTCTGAAAAACGCCCAGGAAGAATTTCGTAATGGAGATCTAACTGATACGACGTGAGTGCGCGCGCAAGCCACGCTTTTCCTGCGAAATACTCTTGCGCCCTTTTTCTCTTTCGAAAGTCTTATCGCCTTTCTTCCTAGCAACGAATTATTGAAGATTCCTTTAGTTGTTATCTCGATTGAGATAATGCCAATTTTTATTGAAATCTGGCCGACAAGATAAAAAGAAAATCATGACTGCATTAAGGTTGGTTGCCCGATGACGAGCAAACGATTATGACATTGCACAACTTGTACGTGAACCTCTTTTTATGAAGGTTAGAAAAAACAATGTTATAACGCAATCCTTAATTGACGCCATTATTACTGTAAGCAAGAGGATCAGATCATCAACCGTATACAAGATCGTTTGACGAGGCGCAGTCGTAATTAAAACGGCGCCGGCAACAACATACGCGACTTCTTTCCCGTCGCGTGAGCTAATACGCACCAGCAGATTCTTTCTACGGGAGATTTCGCACTCGCCAGCAAACTCCACTATCGCATAAGAGCTCGCGAATCCGCGTGGCGCATGCAGGAATAAGCATTAAAAGGCGCATGATTCCGAGGCAGTCCCCGTTCCCACCTTTATCCACACGTGCACCCGCCCCTCGCCTCGCAAGCAAACCGTACTTATTCACTCGCGCAATTGCGACCGCCTAATTTTAATCAAAGTGCCGCGAAAGCAAACAGGCTCCTGCTAGGCCGGAGAGAACAGGCTAATTTGCAAAGCACACATGAGGTGCACAACGTGCGTATGCACACAATGCCCAATCCTGCCCCACTTGTGAGAAATCAAAATTAACGAGGAGCGCGCGTGCCCGAGCACAATAAACTTCAGCCTACCTGGCGCACATATTGTTTCCGCGATGCAGGCTTTCACTCCTCCTGCCGAGTTTCCGTAGACTTTTCTTGGGAAATTGCACGCGAGTGCTAGTGCGCACAAGGTACAATGCCGCGCTCGCGACGAACCTGATAAACCTGCCTAAGTAATTATCCCCATCGACTAGCTACCGTCCATCCCCTCTATACTTTACATCCCTAATTGCTCCATCTTCCGAATGGCCATAGGTTCTTTTTTCTTCGATTTAGGGTGGTAAGTACAAATGGTACATAATTAGTACTGTTTTGTTACGTAATTAGGAAGCAAGTTGTTAACCTTATCAGCACTTTTACTTCCTTGATCAGAAAGCAGAGCGATGATACGAAAAACATGTTTTCCATGAATATACTTTATTTCTCATTTTTAAAGGTTATAATAAAAGGTTTCATCATATAGGCAGTACTTTCGGAAAAAACAGTTTCATCACCTACATTCTGTGCTAAAAAATAATGCCACCAATATGTTAACGGCTGAAAGTAAGAAGCAGCTAACTCGATGATCGGTTCAAGTTCAAGATAACCAGCTAAATCAGTGGGCGGTTCAAGAACGAGCTTTCTTGGCATGCGGCTTAAGAAGCGTAGCTATCTCGGTGGGCAGTTCAACAACCAGCTAGTTCAAATGCTCATTCAAATATTTTATTTTTAGAGAATTTTGTAATAGCAGTATTTGATTAATTTCAAAAATAGTTTTATCACCAATTTTTGAACCGGAAACTAGTGCGAGCGAGCTAATTAAACACAGAAAACGACTAGTGGTATAACGGACAGATCCGAATAGCAGCGATGAAATGCACTACCCAATTTGATGGACTATAAGTCGTTTAATCACTGACAAAGAGACTTTTTTTGATAAAATATTCAACGATGCAGCACAAGTGCAAAAAAATAACGATAATGATCGAAACATATGATGTTATAAGTACATGTATTAACTTAATAATAATAATTTATTCTTAAATAATATTTTATAAGCATTACAGAGAAACTAAAGGAAAAACCAGTGAGAATAACAACAACCTCGATAGTAATTAAGGCACAATGTCCTCGTTCAAATTTTAGCTCATAAAAATATCAAAAGCAGGCATATCTATTCCAGAATTCTGCCAACGTATAACATCTAGACTAATTGTAAAATCGCTCATGACATAGTATGTAAGACATTTGTCGAGAAGGGAAAATAGAACGACCTTTCAACAAATGACTTTTTAATCAATATATATTTTGTAATATATGTATGTGTATATATATATATATATCTCGTAGCACAATATATTTATTGTATCCTTTTAATATTTATACGTGATTATGCATATGATAAGTAAATTGGAAATGTATATTTCATAGAATTTGTATTTGCAAATGAACCGCTAAAGAGTACAATATTCTAAGCATGTTTACACAAATAATCGTTTCTGTTATTGTAAATTTCTACTGTTTGAACAAATTATGCTTCACAATAGTCAAAACAAAACGAATATCCAATTTTTTTAAGTCTTTTTTTTCTCACGTATCTTTCACGACTCTTTGTCAGTGCAATGTCTTTGATGTAGACGGAAGAGAGAAGACAAAGAAGAAGATAATAGGTATAACAGAAATGTATAACGGGACTTTTACCTTTGAGTCATATTTAAATATACTAAATATTTCTTTCTAGCAAAATTGAAAATTCATCTTTTATAATAGGATTGAGTAATAGTGCTGGAATTGCCCGTCGTTCTGTTTAAGCATTGTCTTGCGCTACATTATTATTATTATCATCATTATACTATAACAATAAATAAATATACTCTAAATTAGAATAATTTAGGACACTTTTTTTTTATTTATTTATAAAACATCTATGAGCCCGAATCTATTTTAAATGTATTTTAAACTCGGTTTCAAAACATAATGAATAAATATAATTATTTAATATTTTAAGATTTACACAAAGTATAACAGAGCATCATGTAAAAAGTTATGTAAAAATTCTAATTTAATCTGACAGCTGTAGAAAGTACTTATTTTCATTGTCCATTACAGTAATCGAAGTATTAACCTATTTAAACATCCATGTTTCCTCGTCTCGTTCCTTGTGGTTCGAGTGCGGATTAGACCTTTGAAACTACACCACAATTTACTTGCTCGCAGATGTTTTAGCAATGGTCACCAATAAAGTTCGACAGGCGTTCGACTATCTCTCTTGTACCTCGAAGGAAAAGCTCGAGGCATCTGTATAAATGACCGGAGGGAGAACACACAGCGGTACTGCGGCCACTTAACATTATTCTGCATTATTTTCTATCGCGCCCGGAGGGGCGGAATGCAAAAAGAAATCCTCCAGAAAGTGGGCGTGTACGTAAAAGGCAGGTAAAACTAAGAAAAAGAGGCCGCACAAGAAAGGGATGCGCAATATATGAGGAGAGGGGATGAGACTTGGGAGTTGGTTATGGGTCACGGAAGGAACCGGATGGGCGGCCTTATTAATTCCCCTTTCTTGTACGGATGTCGACACCCTTTGCACATATGACATTCGGTTGCACTGCGATTGGGCACAGAAGGGTACGGTATGGTCACCAGCTTACTTTACAACTTGATTAAGACCACATAAAATATCACCACCTCGGCTATTGTACTGAATTTTCTGATCATTTTCTTTTCATAGATGCGGGCTCTTCTTCGAATGCTTGATATCTCATACATGAAAAAGACGTTAGATTCCAGACTAAACTAGTGGCGGATGCATATATAACATTGATAAGACGAGATTTTCGTTTCTAAAAAATATTAACCATAAAGTAGACGCGACCAAATTAATTCCCACGGCTAGCGCTCAGTAAAACACTCGAATTCACAGCTTGTGCATGAGCGTCGTTTATATCGTGTACATGAAGTTTTACACTGGTAAGCTATATAATGGAGAATATGACAACTAGTAGAGGACCGACAATATAAAGGCCCTAAAATCTTCGCCGCAACCGTCGAGAGTGTCGACGCCGTAAACAGTTGCGCGCCACCTTTGCTGTATGGTAGCGGGCTCTAATTGGGGTACTGCACTCACTCGAGCATAATTAGAGGCTTTGTTGTGAGTCGACAATCGCAGGAGATTTTCAGGAGGAAGTTGTTCCACGGA
Source organism: Sycophaga agraensis (assembly GCA_018906755.1). Taxonomy (NCBI): domain Eukaryota; kingdom Metazoa; phylum Arthropoda; class Insecta; order Hymenoptera; family Pteromalidae; genus Sycophaga; species Sycophaga agraensis. Next base: position 556,688 of record JACCIE010000028.1, read on the forward strand.
TGGACGCGTCCTGGGGAATCGGACACGGACGGATCTTCCGCGCCGCTCGAATTCCGCGGCCAGGTGCAAAAAGCCGAGTGCGCGTCTCGCATGCCTAACGTGGCCGCAAGTATGTGTGGCAGTTATCGGACGTCCGCCTTCTGACCTCGCGACACCACGTAAGGACGCAGACTCTTCTCGACGTTTTGCTTCGCGGTGGTCGATTCGTGGATTCGAAACTGGAATTCGCCGTAGGCCTGCCAGACGCCTCTACCTCGTTTGCTTTTTTCCGTCGCTTCATGATACTGCTTCCTTGTCTTGTCTTGCTGAATCTTCTACGGTCTTTGTAAGAATTCTGCTTATTTATTACCCTTCGTTGGACGTCTGCTTTTTCTACACTGGTTGCACTATGTATCCGAGTATGCAACTGGGCCTATTTTATTTCATGACCTTTCTTTCGTCCATTATTTTGATTGTCTAAGGAGTTATCGCACTGATGATCAGCCCGAATAATCTCCACTCCTAATTAGCGCAACATAACTTGTACAACTTATTAACCTTACAACCGAACGCCAAGCCACGTGTTTTATAAATACAGATGTATATTTTAGATTTTAACAACTTTATTAATTAAATCTATTTATACAGCGCAAGATACAGATTATTAAGGCCATCTATTGGAAAAATTATGGATTTATTTTTGCTACATCTCACAAAGTCTCACATATATATTATTTCTATCCGAACATTAAACCATCTCAATTATGCAAGGAATTCAGAACGAATGAGAAAACAGAAACATGATTTAAATACACTGAATTATATGAAAACTTAACTTGATTAGAGAATTTTATTTAAAATTATAAGTTTCTTTGTAACATTGTATGCAATTTTATAATAAAAAAAATTTTCCTTAATTTTAAAATATAAATCTTTATGAAGTGGCGCATTTATGCTATAATTTTGTTTCTAAACTTTGAATGACGTTTTATTGACATATATATACGAGATGAGCAAAATTAGACTCACGTAAAATAAATTGCAATGGCTAGTGACGCAGCTAATGGGTTACTGGCACAATGTAAATTTCAATTACCCATCCGCTTCTGTCACGTTAGTCACCTACTGCAGTTACGCTCATAAACTGGCTGCTGCAGGACTCGTTAGTTATCAATACTTCGGCTCCAGTGGCAAGGTTTATCAGTTATATTTCCATGAGAATGAGACGAGGAACGAGACATTCTACACTCACTCTAGAGTTGCGATCCGCTTCTTCATCCGCTGATCATTACCGTTTTTTGCAATGCCTGCACACTAACACAGCTCATTTTATGTGAGTTCATACGAATGCGCTTTCATGAACAGAATAGATAGAGAAACAAACAGTGTTTATACAAGCTCAGAGAACTCTCAAAGTGACTCTAAGCCAAGGGTGTATTGGTGAACATTATTATTGCTTATTTACGATATTTACGGGCAAAAAGTAAAGTTGTATAGACTGCAGGATGGTGAAAATATTCCGCACTTCTTCGTACAATTGTTATCTGTAAGGGAAACATCATGATAAAACTTCAGAATGAAAGAGGCTGAAAGTAAAACAAAACATTGGGCAAAAGGCGTAATATCGTAGGCTAGAATAATCGTAGGCAAATGGATCTTTTGGTGGATCGTCGAGAGTGCTCGATTGCATAAGCTTCGGCAAAAGCCACGAAGTATGAGCAGCCATGAGGCGCAGCTTTACAAGGCACGCGGAAGAGTTCTTTTCTCCATCTTGAGCGCGCGCAAGCTCTTATCGCACTAGATTCACCCGAGGGGATAGTATAGGCGTGCAGCCCGTAATTGAAATCAATTGCCATTAGTTTGATTTCGATTCTATCTGAAATTGATTCATTAATTTCGCGGGGAGAGTAACGTCCCGTTCGGCCAAATGCGATTGACCTCCCAGCCGTGCGTTTCTTTCACTGCCATAGTCGGGGTCTCCCAGCGCAAATCGTATCCGCCGGACGGTTGTACCATCTCGAAGCAGTGTGTGGCGATCGTGGGCAAGATCGCAGCCAGCGGCATTGCGGTGCCGAGTGTAAGTGCACTGCGCGCGCCTTTTTACGACTGTGATTAATCGAATTTATAATGGGAGGCATTAATTCGATTACGAATTCGTTACAGTGGCGAGCGCTGCCGCTGCTGTTGGCCGCGGCTATAATAGTCAAGGGAATTCTTTGCGGAAATAACTGGAGGCGGCGGCGATTCGGATAGTATTCCTAATTAGCAGAGGATGTGCACGCTGGATACATGGACCGGGAATTCCCCTCGGGCAGATGATAGCTCTCGCGGTGGCTTTTTCCTCGGGTTAGAGCTCATCCTCCCGGAGTTTTTCCCAATAATTACGTGAACCAAAAGCGACTAATAAAAGCGGCTCTCGCGGGCCGCCGGAGAGCAAACAGAGATCATTTCTTCTCCGGTTATAACTTACCACTTACTTTACAACTTGTTCGAGAGTTGCGGGTTAACGGGGCTCCAGCGCGGAAAGTGGAGATAAGCCCGGCCATCGGGAAACTGGCCCATAAACAAAGCGCGAGCGCGCCGGCGCGCGCCAGATTATTAATTTTCCACGGCCGGGAGTATCCCGATTTGCATAAGCCCCGGTCGCGAGCGCTCGAGCGGATCGCGGGCATTGCGGAACACCAGCCCCCCGGGGCTCGAGCTCTGCACTCTCGCCTGCGGGCGGCGCTTGCACAACCGATCGCAGCCGCGGATCTTCCCCGGACCCGGAAAAATCGCCGCCGGCCTGCGAGCCGCGACCCAAGCCTATCGACGGGGGCTCATCTCGCGCTTTGCATCATTGTGGAATGTTCAGGCTTATCGGATGGGGCCTTATCCACGCTGATTAATCTGCGAAACGCCGCCCGATTTTGCCGATTTGCCTTCTTTACGAGGGCCTCTTTCGCTCCTCTTTCCTCTCTTAATGTCCAATTTTCTATCTTGTGCGCGACATCTTTGATATGTAGATGGCGCTTTATGGTCTGTCTGCAGTCCCGTCGCCACGGAAAACCCCATTAATTCCTTTTAATTAATGAGGCTGAATATGAAAATCGGCTTGCTTACTCGCGAGACGCACTAGGCTGTGTCAAAAGCCAGTTTGACATAGGTGCAGATGAGTGGCTTCGATAAATGTGGACGAACCACTAAATAATATTAACGTGACTGTAAATTAAAAACTAAAAGTTAAATTTAAGGAATGTGCAACTAAGCTAATCACCTGATATTTTCTCTAAGGTCGGATGCAGTCTCCTCGCAAATTGCAGCAATGAAAATGCGTTTGTTATCTTCATTACAGTTTTACAGGTTTGTTATATGATTTACGTTAGGAAAAAAATGTCATTTTTACATTCATAAATTAAAAACTGGAATTTCGTTACGGTGCACAGTTTCTTATTAGCGCACTTTCACAGTTAGATTGAGTAGCTTCCTTTTTATTTTTGGGCTATTTTCGGTCTGCCCGCGCGATTTAGGCATGCTTTACCCGTGTACCAAACACACGATTTGCCACAGCTGACAAAAAGACTATCCGACATTTTTGTAGAGGCACAAGTAGCATAAACAACTTTTTCAGCGAGCCATAACACTTGCTTCGGTATATAAAACACAGCGCCAGCGAAAATAAATCACCGTGAGCGAACGCGAGCGATCGCAGCGTGCGTTCATCGCGGACGGAGCATAAAAAGGAACAACAATATCGGGGCGATGAAACGTTAATTGAACGAGGCCGCGCGCGCAATGGCATCGCAGTCGGAGTGGCAAAGGCAAAATAAAGCGGCTCGTATAGGGCAATCAGTTTGAGTGTCGTAAACGATCGGCTGCTTGGACGCGCTACACGAGCCAGCCTGAAAGCGAGTCCTGCACAGACGACGCCGTTGCGTCAGCTCGCCGCCAAGGTTCCCGTTACCACCGGATTCGCAGGATGAGAGCCGCGTTGTTTTTTTGCCCGAGGATTCGGCTAGATGGGAGTGCCGATGCGCAGCGTAGGCGCGCGCGACGAGGGCCGCCTTTGTCCCGGGCCGCGCGCTCCTTTCCCGCTCGTCAAATCGTCGGATGTCGCGCGCGTGCGATTTTTCCCCCCGGGACGGCGCCTCGTTGGCCGGATGATCATTGTTGATATTCAAATGCAGATCCCGGCTCATTAGCATACTTGTGACGCGCTCCCGAGCACGAGGAGGCCGCGCCGCGGAATGCCGGCGCAATGTATACTGCACCGCGCGCGGTCCGCGTGGCCTTTTTTCCGGCGCCGGCAAGTGAAAACGCTAATTCCGTCCTTGCAGCCGCGAGCCGCGAACTCGGTGGCTCTTCTCCGAATCGCGCATTTACTCAAAAAAGTGTTATTACACTCCTTTCGAATTCTTCTGCCAACGAAAACATTTCAAGCATTTATTCGAGAGTCGCTTTGTACTCGGGAATGCTGGATTGGAATGAGCCTCGAACCAAGGATTATTAGAGGTGCTATTGTAATTTCATTTTTAATAGAAGACTCTCTGTGCATCGAAAGAATGGAGACCAAATGTATGATTTAATATCGCGCCACTGGAGAACAGTTATAAATTGCATGAAAAGTTTCGTACAATAAACCTTATTCGCGATCGCTTCAGCGTGACTCGCTGTTTCCTTTGATACCACTACTATAAGCCTCGGATGCAACTGTATATTTTGAAAAAGCGCAATAAAATCGAAAATCTAATCAATTATTAATCTGTTGAAAAGAGTATTAACGTTGTTTGTATAAAGTAAAATCTTTTCACATGTAAACAAACTTTAAAGTTGTTTTAACTTTTAGAAATACTAGTCCAGTTACTGGATTACACTCACACATAAATTTCTTATTTTATTTACTTCAATTATCACAAAATTTTCTACGGACTTTAAATTCCTCAATTATTTTTTTGAACGACATTAATTACGTACAAAATAAATTGTAAATAATAAATATGTATATACACACTTATAATTATTAACTTGTATATATGTATACTTAATATCATTTAATGCTCATTTTAAAGCATTAATGTTATTAGTGAAAGTTTAAAAATTAAGAATTTTTTTTCTATTTTTCTTATTATATTGTCTACTAATTTTATTTTTAATTAACAATATATACAGTATATTCCATTTTTAGAATTAAACCAAAATAAACATATGAATTAAAAATTACAAGCAGGATCAACAAGAGGAACATAAGCAATTCATCGAATCAAACTTTCAAATACTAGAAAAGCCCCTCAAAGAAGCTTGCAATCGAACGAAAGCTGACACAAAAAGTCTTCAGGTTGAATAAATTGCGGCGGCGATAGTACTGGCTTAGGTGGAGTTGCGCGAGAATAAAATAGCACCTCTCACTCAGCAGCTCGACACGCGTTTTTCGCGGAGGGCCGCGCGGCCTCGCAGACAGGAGGCGGGGGTGGGAGCGAGCCGCCCCCAAGGAACAGGTGCGCCTCGCGCCTCGCCCCGCTGTGGATTTAGTGCGCGGGCGGGTCGCGAATCTCGGCTCCTCCCACCCGGCCCCTCGTGTTTGCATTTCGTACCGCCCTCGTATCGTCGGATCGCACTGGGTGCGGCAAACGGGCGGGCCTCGCGTACAATATATGAACACGAAGCAATCCGCAACTCTGTTTTAAGCTTCCTCGGCAACTGTGGCTAATTACATTAAATGTGAGTAACTCTTGGCAGCTCGGCGCAGAAACCGCGACTCGAGTGGCCTACTTTCTTCTCCGTATACTAACGCGATTGTGCGGGCGCGATTGGGGATTCGAAGGCGTCCCGAACGCCAGCTGATACGATTGATCCTGACGTATCCTAAAGCTCTCCTTTTTATCGCTACTGATCCCGGTTACTTCATTCAGGTCGCGAGGCTGAAGTTGATCAATGACCTGAGAGAATTGAATTAGATTATTTGGAAATATCGATATCTTGCGTTCCTACAATCTCTTGTGTTAAAGCTATTAGTCAGTTATGTCTGCAAATGTGAATAACAATAGTACTAGTAAAGAGATGCATGTAGAAATGGTAAAGAGGATTACGCCATTGGACGTGTGTAGTTGAGTGCACGTATATAACCATTTCTAGAAGATACAATGTAAGACCGTAATTTTAATATCATCAGCATCATTTTCACGATAATATCAGTAATTTATAAAGGCAAAATCACGGATACACTCTGTTCGTGAGTTTCGCAAGTCTATATGCACGAGTACACATGCAGATAATGAATTGGTGTCAAATTCAATTTCACACTGCAGTACAAAGATTTGTGCACATTCAACAACCTGCATCCAGTCTCGACCCTCCTTATTAATAATCGTCGGCAAAAGATCCAAGGAAGGCAGGGAAAAGCCGCTCACGCTTCGGTGGTCGACACGGTCGAGGGCCACCGCCCGCACCACTTGAAAACGCTGCGACCAAGAGAGAGCGGCGATCCCGCAGTCAAAACGAAAACCTCGGTTGGTCAGGTAGAGTTAATGGCGATATTATAGTCGACGAAGAGCGAGGGCAAGCTTATGTGCACCCAAGCTCCGCTCTCGCCAACAAACGCGCTCAACAACTTTCCGGAAATTAATTCACTGTCACGCGATCGATCCGCTCGCGGGGATGACACGCGGCAACGAGTCACAGGTATGAAAAAAGGAGATAGAGGAGCGCAAAGATACGTGAGAGCATCGCCACCGCGCTGAAAGAACGCAAAAACTCCCCACGGCTATGGGATAGCTTCCCAGTAGACACTGCCTTTCGACACTGAGTGTCTCCGGATTGCCGACCGACTTTATTGCGATTGTTATGAATTTGTTTAGACGCATTCCTCTCGGCATTTTGTCGTTTTACGCTTTTTCCACGATCAATAATAAAAACTGTTAATTAAGAAAGAATTAATACATGATACTATGTTCTAGACATTAATGATTACAAGCGAATCAATTGTTCCGTATTATTTCATTCGTCCTTTCATCTTTTTATCAAAGCGTATCTTTTTCTTATCGTTCGTCGCAGGATAAAAAGGAAGAGGGCTGTAAAACCTATCAAACTGTCAACAAATATTAAACGAGCAAACTTGATATTGCAGACAGTACCATATTAAACTTGACTCGGATTCTGGAAATTGTTAATACCGATTTATGCGGCTTCTTTTACAACTAGCAGATAAAGAAGATCTTTATATTCACGTGTCTGACATATACGTTTACAACGTAGATATGCTTAAACTACGAGTATTACAGAATTTCATGCTGTTATACAAATGTGAAATCGTTTCTATTCGAACTCGTAATTGCACATGCTCGCAATAAGGCTTCAATAAAACTCCGCTTGGAAAAAGCGTAAATTGAACGAGCAAAGCCGATTAATATACAGAGCATTTATCAAGATATTTTCCATAGCAATTTAATATTGCTTTATAGGATATATGATTAAGATAAAGTGACTATCGATAGTAAATAAATAACAAAACTTGCAAACAAGCTGACCACGCGGAGATATTTCAGTCTATCGTGAAAATAATTTTCGAACCTTTTCTTTGCAAGCGTCACTTGAGACAGTATAGCATTACTCTAATAAATCAATCTTAAAATGTAAATCACCTGCAATGAAGCATTCGAATTTTTTTTAACCTTCACTATACACAAAGTACTTGTCATCTACCTCTTGATTTTACACACTGCATTGAAATATTTATTTTAAAACCATTGTACGATACATTTGCATATTTGGAAAAATTAATTTATGGACTTCTATGCTTTAGAAAAGGTTATTTCGATGAATACAGCCGCTTTTCATATTACCTGACAAGAACTTGTCAATTCTCCTCAACTCCTTAACTCCTCAATTCCGCAATTTGGAAATAACCGAATAAATATTTCATTTATACATTTTAAGATTATCACTTTACGTGAATATTCTCAATCACTAGTAATAAATTCAAATAGTATCAATAGCGATTATTTATCAAAGATTGACAACCAATAATAACAATTTACTGATTTTTCGAGTAAAAGCAAATTGATAAATAAGTGAATTTTATCGTTTTAACTGTATAGTAATACATCCTACACACGACGAGTGCGTGTGTGCGTGCGTGCGTGCGTGCGTGCGTGCATGTGAGCGCGTGCGTGTGTGTCATAACATTATTTAATATTACACCGAATTCATATTTGTCACATTTGTCAAATCACCTTTTGATAAAAAAAACTCCATATTATTATAATCAACAATTTTGCCTCTGATTGGATTAAGTGAATAATCAATTTATTACGTACAAGCCTGAAAAGTTACGTGAGACTTGCCATTCTTCGGCCCGTGAATTCCTCGAGAGCACGCCCAGGGGCTGAGATGCAGGCGCAGTGCACTATCAGTCCCGTTAGTCGCTCGGGGAAATCGTCGTCGCTCACGCTAAACGCGCCGGACCGCCGCAGGGGCACACAAGAGCATATAATGCCAGGCCTACCGAACGGGAAATCGAGACGGCCGAGGCTCCGTGAGGCTCGCAATCGAGGAGCGATCGAGTTGCTCCCGATCGCCGCGTAGGCAGGTAGGTACACCTCAGCGAATAGGCACTTGCTTAGACTTTTCACTATGAATGATGATCGTTTTGGTTGCAGATTTTATTCTCAATATTACCAACTTCCGCGTCATGTACAAGCTTATCAGAAAAGAACTATTTCATTTATAAATAAGAGGACTGGCGTTAATAAGGACTAACATAAAGTAATTAAATTAATAAATTTTATTTCGCTTTCCTTATATTTTACTTTCATTCTATCCGAAATAGCAATTTGTTCATTAACATTCAAGATAGAAATAATGACGTTTGCTCTAATCTCAAATCACTAAGTTAATACTGTATATAGTATTATATACATACGAGTATATTTCTCGTATATCTCTTTTGCTAGTTAGTCCGCCTGATAAATATAAAATATTTTTCAATCATATATCATACAGTTTTAACATATAAAGTTACAATTATTTTATGTCCTCGCATGATTAAAACTTCTCACGAACAATACTTTCTTCTCATCAAGCTTAATATAATATACATATATATATATATATATCTATTAAAAAATAACTGTAATAATATTCAAACGGAGAAATCTCAAAGGCAAACTTTCTTGACTTAGTAGATTATTATAAGATTAATATCTGCCTTAAAATTTTTTTTGAATTTATCTTTTATAATTAGTTTTTTGAAATAATGTCAAAACAATTTGATTTAATAACGTATAACTAGCAAACTCTAGACCAAATATAATAATATCGAGAGGAGGCACCTTGTTAAAAAAAGCAATCACACAAGGAAATGACTCTATAGCTTTCATGAATCACACGGAATCGCAATTCACGTTTGCGAGACTTTCCTCGTGTGTAAAGATTGTTATATGATCGTTTCAACGGATTTTAGACTTTCTAGTTTCTATGTCGAGCAGTCAAAATACGAAATCTTGGTTTTAATAATTAAGCAGATGAGTAACGCAGACATTTTGAAAATTTTAAGAACGTCTGAAATCGCGAAAAAGATGTAAACAGTATACAGCTCAATATTATTTATGCGTGAAAAACCATATCGTATAATATTTTCAAAAACTGCGTAAAAAACAAAATGCGGTCTTATACATTTATGACGAATTTATGAGCAGGTTCACGAGTTCACCTTGAACTTTCTAACCTTTTTATTTGGTGCAATATAGTTGAAATCACTCTCGGCTTGCTCTCCAGCGACCAACTAATCGTATGCAAAGTGAAAAGCACACGATGCTTGGAAACTGTTTGACTTGCGAATTGTTGTCGATGTCAAGTAAGAAAGGCGCAACAAAATGATCGCACGACTTTGCCGAGATCAATCTCGAAGGACCACACAGGCAGGATTACATTTCTCATTAGCCAGAGAAATCTAAATTAAAGTAGGAGACCCCGGAAAAGTGGAGCAAAAAGTTAGGTCGGTTCGTGTCCGGCTGCTGCAGCGGCAGCCCGTAGGCCCCTGGGCGCGTTGTCCCGATCAATTTGCCAGAGGTTTTCGCGGCCGCAGCAGACGGCGGCGCGCGCAATCACGACATTCCCGCGAAGAGGATCGCGAGGAGGCGAGTGCGGGGGGCAGAGCGGGGAGAAAGGCGGGCGCTCGAGCGAAACCCTCCCGCGGCTCGATTCATATCAGCGATAATCATCGGGGCGGCGCGCGGCTAGAGCCGCTAAGGCTGCGATCGCGATAGAATGCTGCCGTTGCCGCAGTCACCGACGCTGCTGCTCTCGAGGGTCTTCCTGGAAAAGAGCCTGTCGCTCGCAATTCTTCTCAATCCTCGTATTTTTATACTGGGCGATCGCAATGAAATTGCCCAGGGTTTCTGCGCTCACGCGCTTCCACTCATACCGCTACTTCGGCCCTGTTTCATTGACAGTAATGATGTATAGTACTGTCGACTAATTAAGAACACATAGGCTATTCCTTTAAAATTCGATGGGACATTAAGTCTATGGATCTATTGCTCTTTTACAGCTTCCAAGTCACTTTAGACACATGATTCTACTTGAGATTCTGTACCTGTGCTATGTGATAAGCTTAAGTGCAAGTGACTTGAATGAAAATCGAAAGCTTGATGTACACTTTTAATTATAAATTTGTTTGCTTTCTCTTCATCTTCAGCCTACAAATCTTTTTTTTACTCAATATTGTTAAGGTGCAATCAAAACTTAATTTTAGAGAAACATTTTAATATCTATCGAAAATTATATTTAATTAATTTAAATTGTGATTATTATCCTTTTTAAATACTTTTCATGAAATTGATTGATTATATAAAATTAACATGCAATACATATTGTTTAATCCCGAAAAGAAACTTTGAGACATACTTTATATTAAAACTATGTCGTGTACTAAGTATTCAATAACGGAAGCAATACCTATTGATACATAATATATAGAGATTATTCATAATATAGAGATAAGTTTGCTTTCTGTTCATTGTGTCTTTGATTGCAGGTTCTTGAAGAATGTAAGTTATTTAAAAATCTCTTATTTGATTACACGTTACTCGATGTACAAGAGCAACAAAGTGATGAAAGGTGCGCTTATTATCAATTTGAAAAATTCATGTTACTAGCAGTAACTATCCAAATAACATATGAATAGATTATTCGTATCTCAATTTATGCCCTACGATTACACATTGAGCAAATTACAGCTACGAGCAGTATAGTTATTTTCACCGACTTCGCTCACTTTTGTAATAAATTTCAGATTATAAACAAACGCGTTTACCTGTCTAAATTTCAATTACGGGATCTGGATACATTATTAATCGAAAGAGAAAGTAAGCAAATGCTGGGCTTACGTCAAATTTTGCTGGAATAGCACTGCAACGGCGGTAATTTTATAAATACATACTAGCGTACGTTCGCGCACCTCAGCCATTGCAAGTAGGCAAGTTAACATATATATTGCAAATTACCGCTAGTAGATCGACTTATAATAAAATCTTTGATATTGTAAAATATTATAAAGGTAATGCAAAGTTACTGTTTGTTTAACTCACATTAAAGTGCAGTAAAAGCGGTAATATAACAGCTGCCGAGGATGGTCTTAGAAATGCTCTTACCTGGAACAGATGTAAGGAAATATTCTTATTATTATAATGTGCTATTGAGCATTCGTCTGAAGAAGGTAATGTTAACGATTTAACCAGAGGACACTATTACCAACGCGTTATTTACAGCTTTGAAATTATTTGCCGTTGATCATCATGAGGTGGGTCGTCATTTTCTTTGCAACGTAACGCATATTCATTTCCCAATGATTCCGGGAGAGCCGGGCGAATACAAGTATCCATCGTCCGTGCTTGCAGGACTCGCTGTTTCGACTAGGAAAGCTCGGGCCACGCGGCGGACTCTATCCTCCGAACACTTGGGCAGTAAGCAAGGGTCAGGGAATGCGCGGCCGCTCACGCTGCATGAGACTAAAAAGTTGGTTTATTGGAAGAGCACGCAAAATGAAGGCGATTACATGGCGCGCGGGTCGCCGTACGGTATATACGCGCGAGCGATAAGCCAATCGGCGCGGGATCGACTAGCCGATCGAGCAGCGCCTTGGGCCGTTAACGGCTTAATACTCGATTGCCTCGCGGACGCTGGCTGCGCCCCCTAGTGGATAAAAAGCCATAGCCGCGTAAGTACGAGTACCGTTCCCCCTTAAATCCTCCGCACCTTCTTGCGTACCCCCCTGTGGATTATTACCGAGTCGCTAACAACCTGCTGCTTGGGCCTTGGCGAATAAGGGGATACTTGTACGGGGGGGCGCCGACGACGGAATGGGTTAATTGTCGGAACAACGTCGCGCCGATCGAGTGCAGTTTTTGGATCCTCCCTGAATAATGACGGCCGTATACTAAGCAACATCTTTATTCTGTTCATTTGGAGATGAGCCTTTTAGTTCGACTTTCAAGAGCTTTATAGATTCTGAAGTTTGAAATAAGAGTTTATTAATTAAAAAGTTTTAAAAATAGAGTAAATGCTAAGTTTCGATGTACAATAAAACAGTAATTATTATTGATTCCGTTTGCGCTTACGCATTTCGTAACAGCAACTAAATCGTAAACCTTGATATTCTATCGCACGAGTATATGCGTAACTGAACGAGGAGGCAATGCTAGTCTGGTGGGCAAGCAGCGCATCCTGGATACTTCCTGCAAACACCAAGCGCATTGGCGAGGAAAGCGAACAAAGGCGCGTCCTAGACAAAGCGTCCATAAAGTCCAAGCCCAACTAAGCGTCAGGGGCCCAACTCGGTGGCAGCGCGGCGAGACCCGTGATCAATCTCCCATAAGAACGAGCCTCGTTGGAGAAGGTCGTGGCACGAGCCTCAACTCCCAAGGCGTAACTGACTCCGCATACTCGTAAAAGGTTCAGTGGACTCGATGTCGTACTTCCGCGGGTCGCTGTCAGCGCAGCGGACGCGCCAAAATAGCGGGCGGAAGAGTGCCCAGCTCTAGAGCATTAAAATTATATCGGGCGCGGAAGAAACCGCGCTTCATCTTTCGCCCAGTTCGCGGCTGTCTATCTTCGAACGCTTACGCGCTCTATCGAGCGAATCGTCTGAAATTCTAAATAGAGTCTAAGATTTCTTGTCTCATGTACCTTCTTCTAAACATATCTCTTTGGAATAAGTCAATTTCAAATAGTACTTATTGAGAGGTAAAGCATTTTATGTATATAGAAAATCTGCCTTATGAAGTATTAAATATGAGTAGTTGTTCCTGCGATGATGCGACGTCAATGAGTTTATTAAGATTTCTTATCGTGAAAAATTACTTATATGATTTTACCTTAGTTTTGAGATTTAATAAAAATACAAAACATTTAACAAACATTATTATTTTAATGACTCATCTATAGCATATATACGTTTTAAAATTCTAATTTTGTTCGCATTAAACGATGCAATCTTAATGAAAATAAACTATTATTACATAGCAAGAGACGCGTGTCTACTAGACTGAGTTTACAATAATTATCGGGTATCGTGAAAGGCTGCCATAGCTGCAACACCTTGGTATTTCTGAACCCAACACCCGGTGATAGTCTTAATTAGGAATTACTTTGCTTCACTGTAAAGTAAAAAAATCCATAATTATATAAAATTTACGGCTAACGCCTCCATAAAATCACTTTATAACGCAGTGCGTGTTCGAAAAAACATATTGAGGATTTTTTTACTCCAAAGTATTTACCATTTTATGGGATCCGCTGACGTAATCGGTAACCTTATTTTCTCTTGTGTCTATAAAGTGTACGTAATAATGCATTTTCAATAAAGGAGATCCAGAATTAAATATACATTAGCTGTATAAATTGAGATTACTCCGTACCTTTTATCGGGGATCCCGATGAGTAGTTTAGGATTAAAGAATTTTTTATTTATTTAGAATCTAGTATACACATTGTAAATCACGTGTTTTGATCTACAATAATTTTTACTCGTTATATTTATTATATATAAACTATCTGAAATCTAAAATAATAAGTAAGAGCAGAAAAATTTATTTCAAACTATTTCTTTTAACAGAGTTCTAAAGCGTATAAATTACTTTCAAAAGTTGATATAAATATTAATTGTCCATAAAATCGAACTTATTTTCAAACTGTTTATGTATTTGCAAATTTTAAACGAATATGTAATTAAATCAATGTTAAGCATTTTTTGTCGTTAAATGCTGTACGATTTGCAGTAAATTTACTACCCATTACACTATGATAAACATAGTAAAGTGTTATGCAATATATGTAATTGTATACAAATTATATTTAATAGACAATATAATTTAGAAAAATGTTTGATACAATAAAAAAATTCTTAATTTTTAAAGAACGATTTCAGGGGTATTTATTTGCCAATTTATTATTAAACTATTAAAATTACACGGTAGAAGCGTAGAATGTTTTCCCGACCTGCACCAGCTACACTTGAATTCAGATAAATACAACATTGAAATAAACAATCCATTAAGTAAAAGGGAACAGCTCGCTAATTCAATATGCGAAAGTGGGCAGCCAAAAGAAAACAATCAATGGGATTCTTTGGGATTGGATGGGTGTGCTAGTTCAAAATGATTGTTATACAACTACATCAAATTTCTAACCTCCTTTCCCCTCTCTAGCCAAAAACGGATCGTCTGACGGATATAGAAGTTTATTGCCAACGCGTTGTTTTCTTAAATCATCCTGCAAAATCGATTATTTTTTCAACCGGCGCCAAGTTAAGAAAAGCGCAGCTATCCATTTTAGTTTTGCTTCGTATTTATAATGTGAACATTTTTTTATTAGCTTGCGGCTCACAGTGCTCCGATCGTAGCTAAAGCCAGATCTGTTTTGAACTCACCACACTACAGAGCAACATATTTAATTTTTGTGGTTTCAACCTTCCTCACTCTTGCGTTCCGTTGTGATTCAAGATCTGATTGCAAAATCTGATGTTATGTACCTTGTGCGAGATGCTTACATGCTTACATGCTGAGTTGTTCACCAGGCGTCGCTTGATAGATGGCCAAAATAAAAATTCGTTGCTCGATACTGATATGCATTTTTAGCGTGACATTGCCATTCTCTATTGACGTAATTACGTAACTCTATTATCGAAATTTTTAAATAACTATAGACTCCACAATGATTTGTGAGAATTTAAGTTTTTCTCCGTTATTTTATTGCACGATACGACGTTCAAAAAATCTATTAATTATAGAGAAATACTAAATTGTAAGGAATCGGGTTGGACTGTCTTTCTATTCGATAAAAATATATAGTTTTGTACGTCAAAGTAACGTAATAATCTCGAATAATTTATTATCCTATAAACATTTTAAAGTTACACGTTTAAAGTAACATGCTCAATTTCTTTAGTTTGAATAAATTTACACACAATATTGCTTCGCAAATCGATTTAAATAGATCTTAGTATATTCTAAAAGTTTTTAAAGTTTTATTAGATATAAAAGATATTCTATGTTTAAGATCTACGCATGTAGGATAAAAGTCGTATTGTACTTGTACCTGCATTTCGTTATTTTCAACGAAACGTAAAACGCGTATAAAACAGCTAATGCATGGGAATACGTTTTGTAAATGTAAAGCCCACACGAAAAACAATAGCAATATAAAACGCTGCACATGATATAACGCAGGAACGTTGAGCAGGGGTGCATGTAGCAAGCTTAGTGAAAGTTAGGTCAATGCAGCCCGCACAATGCGTGCCCGGTAACCTCGCGTTACCCGAAAGAAACAGCCCTGTAAAGGAGGCAAAATTCGGCGCCGCCGATTAATAGAACCAGAATGTTCGAGCCGTATTCGCACGTCGGTCACCCGACGTCTCATGGCACGAGCATTACTCAGAGCAAGCCTGAGGGGTCAGTTCTGCTATCAACACGCGCAATCTCGATTATTCTCAATACGGGGAAGAGGGCGTGGCGCTAACGAGTCGCGCACCGCGAAGACTGATCATAAGACAGCCGGCGAGGAGCATTGAATGAAGAAAGGGGGCGCGTGGGTGCCTCGACTGCGGCACCGCCCGCGATTAATTTGTTACGCGACACCTCGCGGTAATTGCGGGCGGCCGCGTGAGAACCAAGCGGCGCCGCGGACACCTGGCTCTTGCCGCGGCCGGCGCCCCTTCCGCCGCGAGTTGTGGCGACACGCAAACTCAATGTTGCGTAGCTGGCATTCGTTAGACTAGCGCGAGTCGGCCCGATTATCGCTCGCAACTGTAACCTCTCGCAAGACGCGAGCAAGCGATCGCAAGCTCGGAGGAGGCGCTTGTGACGATTACGAGCAAGGCCGGGAGTTACCGGGCCTTTTGGTTGGCGCTGCAACCGATGAGTTATCAGACGGCAGTCGGCCGGACCCACGCGCGCTTGTTAACCTCCCTTTTCCAACAGCGCGCCCCATTAAAAATGTAATAATACTTTAATATTCGGTTAGGCAGGGGTTTGAGTGCATGGCGGTCGGCTTCCATTACAAAAGGGCTGTATTTCATGATGAAGGGGCCACTCGCGCGCGCATAAGGGAGCGGCCGCGCATAATGGAACTAATTTTAGGAGCAAGTTCATCCACTTTGCTAGAGGCGGCTCATGGGAGAGCCGATGCCAGCGGGCCAACGAGCCAGCCAGCCCCGCCGTGATTCATGCGGTAACCGCGGCGGCGTTTACGGCCCATGGCATAACTCCGTCGAGATGAGGATTTCACGGCGGACACATCCTTAACGGCCGCGCCCAATTGATTTACAAGATCGCATATCCCTGGCTGGGCCGCCCGCGCGACCCTGTGACGTCATGCGCGCACCTGGGCGCGGTTCAAGCGCCTCGTTGTCGGTTAATTACTTGGCCTCTGATTATTCGCGCACCAGAACGGGAGGAGGCGCTTTTCACCGACACACTGCTAATTAGGGACTCGACCTCGACTCGCGCACCGGCTTTGGTCGGGTCGCACGCAGCCTCCTTTCTGCGTGGCTTCGATCGACCATTCAATGACGCCTCCTATAATCTAATCGCTCTACATAGCCTGCACGCCTCTGTGCGGGAAAAGCCTCGGGAGAAGCTTTATTAGTTCGGAGGATCGATTCACTTTTATTGTTTGGACGATTAAATCTTGCGAAAATTGATGATTGAGCCGCGGGCCGCGTGAGGAGAAATCTTGAGAATCGAGTCGTATACGTGCGTTCCCTCGTCATTAATTTATCTCGTTGAGACAATGACTTTGCCTGCATTTCATTAGAAACCCTCAAGTTCTTGTCTTTGATCTCTTGTTAGCCTATACGAATTAAGTAAACAACACTTTCACCGGAAAAATTGGTAGGATCTCTAACTGTTTTGAGGTTCGATTGCTCTTACCATACTCGCCGGTCAACCGTTCGAAAACGATTACGCGGGTATTTTGTTGCCTGTAGGGGCACCTGTAAACCCAGCTGTTGCCGCCGCTGGCCGAGCTGATAAAAAGGATTGTCGTTTGAGCAAAAGAATCATCCGAGGGTCGCCACAAAAAGTAACCTCAATAGCGATCGATCTAATTGAGAGGCTCCTATTTCGATCCTGCTCAATTAGCGGTGGCGCATTGTTGGAAAAACCACAGACACGTGAATGGGGAGAGAGAGGAAAATCAGCGGAACAATGAGCCCCGAAAAAATAAGAAAGTCTTGCTCATGCGTGCACAGGAAAAAAGAAAGTTTTCTCGAAGCGGCGCCAGATCACTATCTGTATCGCGAGGTGCGATGAGTGTCTCAGGATAGCACACCTGAACTCGCTTCAGTCGCTCTTTCCGTCGCGCCCTAACTGATTCCATGAAATTGAATGTCGCCATGGTGTTAGGTCTGGTGGTCTATAGATCATTATCAGTCGACGACCTCTTCTGTCCTCATGCGGCTAGTTTACCTGTTCACCGTATCTCTCGTTTTTATTCACGTTTTCTTTAGATATTACTGCCAATAAGACGATGAGAAATAGGTACAATGATTGAATACTTTGAGATGAATTTTCATGCTTTCGTTTTTCTTTTAACGAGATTTCAAAACCAGGTGCATACTGAAAGCTAAATCTAGATTTTCCGGTGCAAAAGTTCAGTACAAGATTTTGCACGAGTTTTCAAATGAATACTTTCAAATGAAACAGCATACTTTAACACATTTGCATAGAAACTCAGACTATTTTCACTAAAGATTAACAATCTTTATATGGTATTGTTTATTATACGTAATAGATTTGGAAAATGACAAGATATAGATATTTTTTATTACCACGAATGAAATAAAAATGTAACTTTTTTCCTAGTTCCTTTTTATGATAAATTTTATGCTGTATACAAAAAGAAAGAAAAAGATATCATCTTGAAACCACCGTGTAAGTTTTGATTCATAAACTTTTACATTACTACTTTATTATTAAAATTATGATATTATTTGTAAATAAAAGCAATATAGTTATAACAGACAACGCAATGCAAGCCGAAAAAAGATGTCATGCGTTTTATCCGCAATTTTTTTCAAGTCGCATAATTTTTTTATAATTAAAATTACGTAAAATGCGGTTCAAAACACAGGGATTTCACTGTAAATGAATTGAAATTGATTGAAGAGACTTAATACCAGTTATTTTGCGACCTCAAAAAAATATATAAGCCTCGGAAATAATACTTTTTACGAGGTATAATAGCAACCATTTTAAGACCAACAGCAGTCACACGGACACACGCAAATAAGCATAGAAAAAGAGTGGCATGGGCACAGATTACACTTGTAACCGTTTTGCAACGCTTAATACTAGCGTGCATATAAGTTTAACGCCCCGTTTTACGAGACTGGGACAAAGTACAGGCCCAAAATAACTTCATTCCATAAATTTTTGAGTAACGAGTGCCGCGCGCGTAAAATCGCTCCAATTCGCGCGTCCACGAAGGAGAGCTGCTGCTGCATAAGCCAAATAATAATAATCCCACGCGGCGAGTGGCGCGTAAATCAAAAGCGACCCAAGGAATTGGAGCAAACCAGCTGGAGCGCGCGAGCGGCGCTTCCGAGTCCGCGTATACAACAACGAAACCGGATAATGTTTAAAAATAAGCCAGGCGCCGTGGCGCGGCGAGCTTCGAGCAGCAAACCTCAGGAGTCAACGCACCTCCCAAGTGTGAAAGATTGGGACAGAAAAAATCCCCTCGTTACCGCTTATTTTCCCTTTCGACGCGTTTAAAATAAATCGCCTGCGCAGGCTCGCAGGAGCGCTGATACTAGTTTGCGAATATACGGCTTACATTCTTTTTCCAAGCTTGGGAAAATGGAAAGAGGCTATATTTTCTCGATGAATCGATTACTTTGCTTTATATTTTTCAAGTCTCTCCCCTCAGTAGTTGGCACTTTGACAAACATGTAGCCAATCAACTAAAGTAATGCACCTTTCGCTCAGACGATCAGTGTTAAAACTGTAATTATATTTTTTCAGAATATAATAGATACTATACTTCATCTACCTTCGTTTGAAACTTTTTTGTATTATGCAAAATAAAAACAACAATATTGTTTTAAAAAATGTGTAAAATATTTTTAACCGAGAATAACTTTTCGTATTTTTTAGCATATTTAAAAATAATTAATAAAGCACATTTTTTCCTTTTATAAATGCCGTTTCCAACGTTAAAAAATAGAAAAATCGTATTGTTCTGTATTTAAATATATACTCCAATTAATAATATTTTTCATAAACAGGTAAATCTAAAACATATAATGGTCTGTTCACTTATTTTTATTTTAATAAATTGTATGCACTGGTTTTATTCACACATATAAAACAATATTTTAAAAAGACACATAATTACGCATAAAGACACATTTAAATACATAAAATATAAAAAGAGTAACTAAAATATATAATTTACTAACATATTACCACTACTTTTTATTATTTTTTAAATCAGATTCACTACAACAATTATTTAACTCATTAACAACGGTGTAAATCATTCAATTAAATAAATCTGCCTGTCGATTAACCTATTGTAAAAAGATATTGGATTTGCATGAGAAAATCTTGCTTGAATCAACCTTTATCCTTGCATCAGTTACCAAGTCATTCATAAAGCTAATGTTCCAGACAACAGGCTCAAAAGTCCACCTACGTAAACTTGCAATTTAATAAAAAGAATTGAGAACTGCGCAATATACTATTGGCATAATAAAGATTTCCTTTCTTTGGTATCTCTATGCATCCGGCCGAAACAGCAATTTCAATTATCTTCGAAACCGTTGTAGAGGGCGAAAATAAGGCGAGCTGCGCTTCCATCGCACTAGATGTGTGAGAAACAGGCACAAGTCAGGTCGCGTGCTTTTCCCCCTAAAGTTCGAATAAAAGGTTCGTGAACATCCGTTCTTTCTCCGTCGTACCGCCTATACAATCCAGCAGAGCGTTTCCCTTCTTTCTCTATACCCTCTATTCCACGTCTTCCTTTTTATTACTACGCCTCGTCCTGTAGGGAAGAGATAAACTTTTCTCTCTACTCAAGGTATACAGACATGCCTTTGTTCAGTTTTGTCTTATTTTAGATGCGTGTTATATTATTTCTGCTACAATAATTTAACTCTTCTTAATTCTCGGCAAAATATGTAGAATCAAAAGTCAAAATATATTTTGTCATTTATAATCAATATATGTTAGTACAGATATGTAATTTTTAAAAACAAAAATATAATTTCAGGTCATGCATTCCTTACACTTAAGTTCCACAATTAAATTAAGTAAATTCACTCAGAGAATTACCTTTGATTATCGGTTGAACTTTACTGAAGAAATAACTAAAATTCAAAATAAATGTCATAGTGTCCTAAATATATCCTTTCACACACTTTTAACATTCTGTAAAAGCTTTATCAAGCTGTGTCCATTATAATCGATCGTGACTATTTTATTTATTGCATGCAATTTAAAAATCAAATAAGATTAATAATCAAATGAAAATTTTACTTTAGACGTTTTGAACCCTGTATTGCTACTTGCCACATGAAACTTATTTGTGTAATACAATCAAAGTTATATTATTCTAGCAAGCAGTGTCTCTTAAGGCAAAGAAATTAATGAGAAGTATTTAAAAACTTTCCCTTAATACTAATAACACATCAAGCGACCAAATTGATTTAAACAATACGTTTGATATATAGATGAAAGCTAGGAGAGTTGAAAATTCAGGTCCATGTAACACTTTAGTAATAAAGTAATTCAGCACAAATTTCACCGAATATATACATCGATATTTATTGGGCAATTAATATAGCACTAAATAACATTAATAAAAATATAACAATACTGAGAGAAGTGTTATAGTAATATGCATTATGTGTTCTAAATTTTATGTTAAGCAGCCATTTAAATATAAAAATAAATGCACACCTACCATAGCAAACAAAAAATACTTCACACAACGAGAAAAAAATCAAAACGGGCAGTAGCAAGTTCGTTTTGCTTCCGTCCAACAATGGAACTATTGATAATGAATTTACATAATCAGTGTTCAAACAAGCAAAAAATGTAAAGGATGTGTGTGATTCGACGGCCTCCTTTACAGATTAAAATTCATACTACACAAGAAAATGAGAAAAGGAGGTAGTAACTGAAACATTGTTATTCTATCGCGAAGTGTTAAGGGCAAATTCCATTTTAACCACTTTAATGATTATTTAAAGGCGTGGTTTTACAATAAAGAAATTATTAGATATTTTATAGAGTTGTGATAAATCGTTTAAATGCAGATCATTCTCGAGATAACCTTGTAGCAGATTGAAATTTATCGAAAACTCTACATGCGTATAATAAATTCTTGTACAGGATACAGATTATATATCGTCTAACAATATAGGCTTCTTGACCAACCAAGAAGAAATGCAAGACGAGATTAAAACAAATTATTTCTGAAATATATTATATTATGTTAAGTGAATTTGAAGAGTATACGTTCAAGTCAAGATTTTACAAAAAATATAATCTAGAAAATTACAAGGAAAATAGAAATTTCTTCAAATAAGTAAAATGTTTCATAATCTGCATTTTACTTAGTGAAGGCAAAAACGATTATAATTGACACGTGAACCGACCGTAAAATTTAAACGACCACATAGGGTTACACCTTGTTAATAACATAAATTATTCTAGTTTAAAAAATGATTTTGAATTAGACATTGTATAGTTAATTTTTTTCACGAAATAATGTATAAGGAGAATGAGGCCAAGCCTAGCGCTCCACATATTGTATGGTATTAGAAACACTTCATAATATTTGAAGCTTGTCTTTTTAAAGAGGTAATAGATGTAGCAAAAAGTGTACCGAAACGTAATATCAAAAAAATGAAATGTTCCAAAATCGCTTTAGTCACGGTGACTTTTGATATATTGTATAAAGTCAAAAAGGCGTACGAGCACCTTTGAGCTCGTAGAGAAATGACAGCTTATAAAAACAATGCACGAACCGACACGCGTCATGCAGCGGGAGAATGAACGCAGCGTCGTCACACTGTACAACGAAAGGACTCAAAGGATACAGAAAAGCGAAAGCCAAGAGAAGAGCGAGAGTGACACTAAGAAAATTTCTGACTAATAGAAATGTACCGTATGTATTCATCACACGAACCAAAATCTGTCTTTTATTTTTATTTTGCATTTTACTGTCACGTACAATTTTTTTTAAACGTTAAGTATATAATAGAATTGTTATGACGGAAAAACTGCATGAGACAATAGACACATGAATCCTTTTATTTTATTATATTTGCCTCAATGACAAATTGTCCTGTCCATAAAATCATAAACTGAATTGAAATAATAAAACAATGTGTTTCTCAATCATTCAATATTTTTTCAATTTGTAAAAATTTTCTAGAGAAAACGGTAATAAGTTTATTTTGCCTCTACGGATTATTAATTTTTGCGTTTTAACATTTTATCCGTGAAAAAAAGTTTCAGCAAAACGTTTTTCACACGGTAGTGCACGCGCGAACCGTATATTCTCTCGCTCGCGTTTTCACAAGCACGAACGGCGGCGCGGCGCCTGAGTAACCGCCGGCCGGCGGTGGTACGGCCATAGATAAACAAACGCCTACAAACTGGAAAAAGGAAGAGGCCGCACGAGGCACGAGCGCTTTCGAGGAAAGGTGGGGCTTATCGGCGATTTCCGGGGCGCGTAATCCACTGCCGCAGTTCCATCCACGAGCGCTAGGCTGACGGCGGGTGACTCACACACTCTGGCTCGCCTCTTTTTTTACAAAGAGCGAGGCGGCACTGTTGTGCGGAGGGCCACAGAACGGGCCCCCGCATGTGCGCATGCGTATAGGCGGAGTCGCTCGCATGGGCCTGATAATAATTACGGTAGGGTTCGCCGCGCGGCGGACTTCCGGCGGAGCCGCGCACGATACTGCCGCTTGGTGCTCGCCCACGCCGCCCAAGGTACCTATACAGGCGCGCTAGTGCTGAATAGCCCGCGGACGGCGCACGCCGCGAGTCTTCCTTTTTTCTACGACAGAGGCTTGCTGGCGATGCCTGCGTGAAAGTATATGCCTTGCTGCCTCTCTGGCGGGCGTCGCCGTAGATGATGGATTAATCTCGACCAGACTTGACAAGGGCTCCTCGCACAATGCGTAACTTACACGCCGTTTTTATCCGATTCTCCGGCGTCTATTTTTGCTGATACAGCTCGGACGCTGGTACACTTTTATATCGTGGAATATTGCCATCAATTCACTTAGACAGACACTAAAATTGCACTAGTCGAGCTCCTTTTACTTTTGTTCTATCTCGAAATTAGAATTTATACTTCACTTTAAATTATCGCGTAGCACACGCATGCACACACACGCATACACTGCACCGAGAGAGCGAGAGAGAGAGAGAGAGAGAGAGAGAGACAGACAGACAGGCAGACAGACAGACAGACAGACAGAGACAGAGACAGTAGAAGCGTTTATAACATTCTTTTTGCTATAAAGGTTCAAAATATGAGTGAGAACTGGTTTGAAATTTTTTCTGAGCGGGTTCAATATCTGTGGAAGTGCCATGATTTATGAGATTATTAAGATAAATTTTTATTTCCTTGTATTACATAGATTTATATTCAACTTGTTTCGATATAATTTGTCTAAAGAATCCTTACATTATACAGCAGCGATTGCACTTGATTAAGTTCACTCAAGAATCAACGGTTCTTGAAGTACTTACAAATAAATATACTCTGGACAGGTGATTCAATAATTTTTAATGTTAAACTGCTTATAAAAATAGAGGACAAAAATTAGTGTACCTGCTAAGAGAATTAAAAACACTAAATATACGTTTTATTATTAATTATACGTTCAATTTATTTTTTTATTAAAAAGAAACTTATTATTGTATACCAATAGACATTTATAAAAAAATACTTAAAAAAAAAATTTCCTTATTTATGAAAATTAAAGTCAATTAAGCTTAAAATAATAGGTATAAATATAAGGGGCGATTGAGAATTTAAAATAACATATAACCAACGCAATTTATTATTACATATACGTATATATATATTTAAAGAATATTTAAGTATTGTGCATTAAATAATCAGGCCAGTGAAAACACATAAAAACAAAACAAGACTTTCTTTAACTGTGAAACATAAAATAATTTGTAATACACCTATATGAGAGAATAGTAATCTCATATGTAAAATAACAACTGAAGCCAGTCAAGAAAAAATAATAATCTATTTTAAACATTAAAAGCATTTGTCTGATATCAAGTGGCCTTCGCTCAATACCGAGAAAAGAGTGCGAAGAAACATAAGAGAAAGGTAGACCCGGAGAATAAAGAAGAGACGAAATGACCAGGAGACGAGCACGCAAAGGTGAACGTATATGCATTACGAGCGTGAGGGGGTAAGTTTGAACTCGCGCGGCTTCAAACAAGGGACGGAAACGTGGTCAGTTACCTCCGGAATAAATAATTGCATTGAGATTTTACGCGGAGAATTTCCAGGCGTGCAGGATGCCGCTCGTTTTCCTTCCTAATCCAAAGCGGTGCGGCGGTACGAGCCGAGCTTTTAAAATTATACGCGTTCTAGGTGAGCGATTCCGTTTGCCAGCTCTCGAGGAGTACACGATCAGTCCGAACTGACCAAATCTTAATGGATCGGAAGAAGAAAGGACTTTCAGACTTGCGTATCCTGCTTTATCAAAGCGACTATTAGAGAGTACGGATTTTTAAATGATTATCGAATAGGTCGTATGTTAATTAATCTCTTCATATGTTCTTTTGAGATTTTCGATCGAGCAGATAATTCATTAAACTCATAGACGTACTCAACAATAAGTTGACTATGAAAGTATTTGGTTACGCATGTACATGCAATGCAAACTACTATTATGACTTAAGATATACAGTTTGATTGTATCAAAACATTTTAGATTCACGTGCCCAAGGATATTGCTTTTTTAAACATTTGATTCAATGATGCTCACAGAAAAAATATATCCTAAAATTCATCATCTGCTATATTTTTTATGTACGTGCAAATTCGTTCTTGTATGCATTAGTTTACTTTAAATTTATAACAACGACATGGCCAATAAAACTTATTATATCATGTTATTTGAAAATAAATTTTGTAAAAATTATCACATATAAAATGTTAATAAACTATAAATTTATATATACTTGGAAGTTAACAAGTATGAAAATTGTAACTGTTTTAATACAAAAGGGGATAGTGCAGAATTAAATTTTTCAAGTACAGTGTACTGTACTATAATGTTCAGGATGTACAAAATACTGCTTGTCCAATTGCAACTATTTTTTAAAGGATTATTAAAAGAGTTCACGAAAAAAGAAGACAAGTTAATTATATAATTTTCGCGGAATAAAGGATTTTGCTCAGGATTTTGTGAAGAAACGAATTACAGTTAAAGGACCGTTACGCAATAAACCACTTCAATTAAAACTAGAAACTAAGTAAATACACAAAAGTACTGTTGTAAATTTCGCGTTGTACTATATGAGTAATTGTAGTAATGCTGACTTTAAATATCATCGACTTTCTTTTTAACAATACAATATTATTTGATACAAAATTTAAAAAAAGCAAATCTTTTTTATAAATCATCGTTCCATTTTACTTATTGCTCACCAATTAAATTAATTCATTATATTATATGTAATTGATTAATTTTTATAATTTTAGCAAAATAATTAACTTCATAGTCTTAATTTTTCTTCTAATGTACACAGTAGTTTTTTAAATACGGGTTTGATACTTTATACGGTAATTCAAGTATAATATTACTTTTATATGAAAACAAAAGAAGTCCCAAACTAACGGTCATTCCTTTTTGAGTTAGGCGACTAGAGCGCGGGCATCAATTGCGTCAGGTTTTCACATAAAGCGGCTTAGGCAAAATGTGCCGCCGCCCTTTAAAACAAAGAAAAAACTGTCTCAGGAAGTGTCGCAAAGTCCTCAACTGAATAAGTTGAATCTCGATGAGCGACTGTGTGACGCAAGTTGGTGTCTTTTTTGTTGGGTGGGAGGATTAATATCATTAAAAGTGGTGTGGCTCGCAACGATCGTCCCCTGCGAAATGAATGAGTCCAAGCAACACTAGTCATCCGCGACCATTAGTTGATGGTGTCGACTTCCGTGCAGTCACCGGTATAACGGAGAAAGAAGATGCGAAAGGACGACCCCATAATTTCTGTTCATTTGCAGAAATCGACTGCGAGAAATTCATTGAAGAAACTTTGTTAGAGGAATATCGCATTTCTGCTTTGAATTGGGCTTGCAATGCTCGAGATAATTTAGATACATATACACTTTATCAAACAACACTAAAATTTTCTTTATATTGTTAAGCATGTAAAGTTTTTTCTGTCTATAAGTTTAATCGAGAGTTTAATATTTTGTGTATTTCAAGACTGTTTTTTATTTCTTTATGAGAGAAAATTACGGATTTAAATTAAATCTCTTTGCAATAGAAATTGTTACGGACAACCTCGTTTTAAAAAAACACTAAAGATTTCTTATTAAGGTATTAATTTTCTATCTCATCGAGTGTGATCATACATGAGCAACATATGGAAAAATCTTAGCTTTTATCAAAATAATATAAAAGTAACTACGAAAATGACATGTGAACGATTGCGCTTATATAATATTGTATATGAACACTATACGTATGTGGCAGTATGTACTTCACAATGCACTTATAAAAAAAGTAGGTAAACTTATAAACTATACAAGCTTATCATTTTAAGTGTAGTCTTTTGAGTATTTTACCATACAAACATTTATTATACTTTTTTGGAATTAATCTATATGTTTTGCTATTAATAATAGAGATGAATAATAGAGTTTGAGATATATATATATAATTTGTAACACTGTTCAATTTTTTCATTAATAATGATTAGTTTTCTGGCGTAGCTCTTTATAACAAGTTATTAACGTAATTTTGAAATATATATCCGTATAATAACACAAATCTCGTATAGACTTAATATTCCATACTTAAACAATATTCGTTTTAACAATACTTTTGAGTAACATTAAATTGTCTAAAAAGCTTCTCTTAGTGTACGATAAAAGCGATAAATCTGAGTATAATATGCGATCATTAATTATTGTCTCTCGCTCTGTGTATGTAACAAGAAAAGCGCAAAAAGAACTAGTTGAACAGAATAAATTTATCGTAAAGCAATGAACAGGAAACGATAGATACGATTTGAGAATGAAATGTGAATCGAGAAAAATGATTACGCGTTCGATAAACTTGATCTTGAACTCAAAGAGATGGTGTACATTAAAAGATAAATCGCAAACAAATGTAGAATTTTTAAAGTCTTCCGTTTCATTTAACGAGCTGAGCCGCCATAATAAAGTACCTACTGGTAACATGGTGTTTTGTCTTATAAGATGGATTCCATACTTGATTCTTGACGATACACGCAAGGAAACTTTGAATATCGCCAATCAATAGAGGCATGTAGGGCCTGCCCCTGCCCATCATGCACGTATAATTATTTGCAGGTTTGTGGGAAGTTTAAGCTATTTATTGTTTTTTAGGTGATCGTGAATGTAAAAACGAAGAGGGGGAGTTCTAAGGTGGAGGCGCGCGTCCAAGGCATCAATTTGGGGGGATATCCTCGGGGGTATCACCGATCGAGAGGCCTCCTGCACATCCTCCCATTGCTCTGAGGAGGCGCTTAGGCGCTCGAGCGCTCGCGGCGTCGTTTTCCTTTTCCACGCATTATCATCGGGGCCGCGGGAGGCGAGGGGGCGAGGGGGCGAGGGGCCGGGGGGCCGGGGGGCCGGGGGTCCGGGGGGCCGAGGTGGCAAAAAGGAGAAAAAGCGGGCGCGCGGGCCGCAGGCGAGGCGCTTCTTATCTGCGCGCGCGCGAAAACGCTCTCGAGTCAATAATGGGGCGCGCGCGGGGCCAGCGGCGGCGCTAATCGGGCGGGACGCGGGCCGATTACTCCGTCTGATTACGCGCGGCCTCGGCGGCCGTGCAGGGAGGGGGAGCCCTTACCTTTCGCAGTTTTTCCAGCTCCGTGCAGGCGGGCGGCTGCTCGGTGCTCCTCTCGGCGCTCCTCTCGGCTCTCGGGCCCTGCAACAGAGGAAAAGTCGAGGGTCGTTAGCGAGCAGGTGCGCTGCGCGGCGGCCACACAGTCGGCGCGGGGTCGCACGCGTTATATTCCCCGCGCCGCCGAACAATCGGAGCTTGCGCGCGCGGCTTCTTCTGCGCGGCCTCGGCGTCCTCCGGCCGACCGAGCCGCCGCCGCCGCCGCCGCCGCCTGCAATTTGCATAATGGCGCGCGCGCGCCTTTGCGGCCAAAATCAAATTACTCCTTGCGGAATATAATAAATGCGCGCGTGAGCCCGATGCGTCTGCGCTGCCCTTCGATTTACCGCATTCAATTATTACACGTGTTTAGTGATTGCGCTTGCTTTTCCAATGCCCGTGATTAAGAATCCCCGTAAAAAATGACCCCGCGCTTGCCTTTGCTAATTACTTCGCGTATATATTCCCATAGGCGCGCGGCGCATCGCACGGCGGCTCTACTTACTTTTTCGCCGGTTCATTTTAAAGCTCCCGCGATAATTCCTATTTTTCATCGGGCGATGCAGACCATTCGTTTGCCCCTTCCCTGCACACGGCACGCGCACTCTTTACCTCTCGATGTGAGATTAATGCAAGTTTTACATACGAGTAATCGGGTTTCATTCCGAATTCTAACGGTATATCGTCTCGCAGGAAATAGTTGATACCGAAAAACTATTTTTAAACGCCTCGCATGTGCACTAACCTATTTTCTGTAGACAACTCTGGTAGAATCCTTAACGGATTCTTAGCTTATTAAACTAATTTGGAGAACGGTAATTTAGCTTTCGACTGATTCCTACAACTTTATTGTTTTGTTGATTTTACGCTCGATTTGATTAACACGTTAAAGTCAAAAATCAGTTAGCCACCCATGAGAAGGAAAATGAAAGAAAAAAAGCATTCGATCAAGTGGAATCTTGCTTCGTGTAAGTCGAGCGAGAGCCGACAGCTACAAGCTTGACCAGAGCCGCTCGCAACTATATCCATGCTAAAAATTGCGGACAGCCGTCGCGGTAACGATTTTTCCGCCAAGGGCCGCACTTTAAATATAAAGCCAGCTAAATTGAGGAGTCGCCGTCACGTGCCCGAGACTCCCGCAGCCGCTGGTGCCTCTGGCGAAAAAAATCGAGCGCGTATGCCTGCTTTACGTAAGCCGGGCGCTTTTCGACCGCAAGGAGGTGGGCGCGCGAAGGAAAGGTAACACCCGGCGCCCGCTACCGACTTTGCCTCACCCGCGCATTGTATTCAAATGGGCGCGGTTGCGAAAGGCGCGCGCGCGGACCGGCCAGGGAGCACCGATTGACAAGAGCCCCCTCACGCACTTATCATATGGGAACGAGTATTTTTTGCGATGCCGCGGCCAATCCGCGCATGTTCCAACGCTTTAATTGCCCTTTCGGGCTTGACCATGAATAGCGCGCGTCGGGAAGATTCAATGAAATCCTGGCCGAGTCACGAGTAGATCACCGTAATATCTTCCGACGCATATTGTGCGAGCCTATTATATAGAGTATATTGCGCTCTGAAACGTACATCATTACAATGTCAAATCAATATGCCTGCTCTTCACCGGTCTCAACGATGAATATACATCCAAGCGACATTCTACAAAGCAGTAACTTTCATCATTTTGTCTCATTAAGCGTATATTTGAATTCAAAGTGTGTAACTTTGTGATTGAAATTTAAGTACACTTATGATTCAACTTTTTATACTTTCACACAACCGTTTCATTACACATTGAGAGATTACCCGCCGTACTGTAAATGCTTATAAGCCGTTTTAAATTTCAGTTTAATTTAATCCATTCGATCTTAGTATCACATTCTAACGTAGTCCACCTACTTCTGTTTTGATTGTTTCTAAATGCCGATTTTATATACATCCGATATTTTATTCCAGTTAATAGTCATATTGAACCCTTCCAAGAATAGTAAATCACTAAATTCGTTCACTGTTTAATAAACTTAAGTTTTATAAATTGTTCAGATTCAATGATTAATATAGTATACCATTGCAAGTTTATTTAAACGGCTTAATAAATCTGATCGATATTTTCCATTTGAATTGAGCTTTCAAAAAAGGATTATCACTTGGTTAAGAGCCGAGCTCAATAGTATAGTTCCTTTTGATTCACTTAGATATATTCAGATTGACATGCGCTTATTGCATAAAACCGAATAGCAAGACCTCTGCGCCATGTAGAATCAAATAATATTCTTTGAATTTCAGCTCTGTTTATTTTGTACGATTCGAGGTATAATCTCGGGTATAATACATTCGTAAGCATTTTGTTGTAATTTTCTATGCGAAATGTATCGCCTTATTTAGCAATTTTTATGTATCGTGAGAGTATTAGAGGCAACTTTTAATACTTGTTCGACAATCGCATGATTCTGACTAAGCAAAATTACATTTCGCTATGTGCATTAAATGCAACATTAAAAGAATCACAATGAAAAGTATCAAAAAATTGAAAATACAAAATTTGAACACTATTAAAATAAAAACTTTTATTTTAATTTAAATTAGTTGTAATTTAAAAAGTAAATGTAGTTCTTAATACTTGCATAAAGTTTTTAATTGTATTTACAACATTTAAGATTAAACAATCATCCCATTAATTACCCGTATAAATAAAAATATCTAAATTTTTGTTTTGAAACGAAGTCTTATCCTTAGCTAACTATATAATAATGAATAATAGTTGACGAACCTTTATCCAATTAAATCCTAATTAGTATTATCGAGTACGTCTTACGTAACCATCTATATATTGTATATGCAGCCTCTTTAAAATCTCTCCGATAGGAATTTTAAATTCACAAATAGTACGTAAAGTAACCTTTTAATATTCGAATTTACAAAATTACATTAAAACTATATTAATTGACCGTTTTTTGTAAAGTATTTTCATTTCACTATAGCGGCCTACAAAATTAAGAAATTCTCTTAAAATTGAAGATTCAAGTATTGGCGTGAGGTCTTTAACGTTCAAGGCGAGAATTAGCTGGAGTCCTTACTGTATCAGTCCAATTAGCATGTGGACAATGTTTACAAAACTGGAAGAGTCGACGAATTCCATGATGCTTGTGTTAATAGCAGTATTCGATCAAGGGAGAGCGCCGATAGAAGCAAAGTCATAAGTTTTCGCATAAACAGAACGAGAAGCTATAGCAACGCGGGCTTTCCCTCGCAGCAGCAAACCCAAATACAAAGCAATAGATGGGAAGCGAGGGTATAATGCACCTGCGCGCGTAGGGGCATGTATGAAGGAGGGCTGTGCATTGTGCAGGAGCGCAGGCCCATCACACGCGCATCCTATGGCAACCGGCTTACCACAAAACGTTAAAGCGCGTTCTCGCTAAAAAAGGGAACCAGGTGAAAAGGTCGCAGCGGGCGCCAGGGGTCGTGGCTCGCAGCGGTTGGCGACGGGGCCTCACTCACCTGTCCGGCGCTCCAGAGGGTAGCGGCCGTTTGCTGCTCGGCTGCGGAAAAGTTGACCAGAGAGTAGAAGTTGTGCGCGGGCGCGACTGCAGAGGCGGCCGGGACGGCTGGAGCAGCCGCGGCGAAGGTCGGCGAGCGCGGCTCCTCGGCGATGGTTCCGTTGTCGAGGAACTCGTAGTCCAGAGACTTGGCGTCGCGGCAACTGGCGCTGACGAAGGAGCGCGCGAAGGTGCTCTTGAAGAAGTGCCCCGGGGAGACCTCGCTTCCCAGGACGAACTCGACCTTGGGTGGCTGCTCGCTCATCTTGGCGCTCTTAGGCGTGTTTGTTTATAGAGGCGGCGTCGGCCTGCGGGCCGGTGTCTTCGGTACCCGAAGCCGGGGACGCACGGCTCCTCGGGCCCTTCACATCCTCCCGGGCGGCGCGTCTCGCGTGGTCGTCTGCGCGACGTCACTCCGCGGGCCGCATCGCACTGACACCGCGGACTGCTCGCGGGACCGGGACGAAACTGCTGGCGGACTCGCGGGCGGCACGAATGCAGCTCCTGGGCCGGTGCGCGTCGAACTGAGCGCCGAGCGCCGGCGAGCGGCTGCCCGAGCCCCGGCCTCCGACTCCCGAGCCACTCGCAGCAGCGCGGCCGCGCCGCCGTCGCCGCACCGAGCCGCCGAGTCGTCGGACCGCAACGCCCAAAGCATGCGTGCACGCGCTCCCAAGTTTGCCCGCCCTGCGACGCCGCTCCTGCATAGCCACTCAAAAAATGCGAGGCAACTGCCGCAGCAAGATGTATGTGCAACCTGACCCTCACGGCCTTTGTCGAGGCTTTTGCTGTCGCCGCTTTTTTACGTTCATTTCGCTGCTTTTCCCAACTGTGCAGTCTTGCACGTGTCACGGAGCAGCCGGGACAAACCCAAAGCGGTAACATCTTCCATCGAGCCTTCGATTGAGCCACTGGCATATAGGAGTCTTTTTGATACTATACGGCTTGTATCTACAACACAATTACTTCACAATACAAAATAAGCCTACAGTTTATTCTTCGTTATAGATGGCATCGCGCATTTTCTGATGCATTTTCCATGATACTCGTTTCATTGACTCTTGCAGCTAATTAATCGACGATATCTATCACTTAATTTATCCTTTAAACTAAATCCATCAATGTTCAAATTTCAACATTTTTTTTCAAATCTTGTCCTATTATCTATATACCAATTAAATTTCTATTTTATTGAAACTTTTATTGAAAAACTGAATCGTATTTAATAATTTAGTTAGTAATGTGTATGCATACATATACATTTAAAAAAATTAAAACTTTATATTCTCAACGAATTAACTAATATTTTTATTAATAATTAACGCATTTATCTTTAGTTTCCAAGCATAATAAAATGCAGGTACCTAGCAGAATTTAAATAGTCTTTAAATAAAATAGTTTACATAATTCGATATACTTAATTATATCTGTTCAAATCTAAAGTCTATAATAATCACTATAAAAATCAATAGAGAGTGAACTTATTTAAATCATGTAATAATTTTAGAAAATTAAGCATTAAACGGAGCATCGATTATTTAGATTAGTATTATATTTAAGAACTTTATATCGAATTGACTTAGTAAACAAACTATTTCATTTTTATTATTGTCAAGAAAATTGTATTAAGAATAGTTTTGAAATAATGCAAATCGTACATCCACGCAGCGATTTCTGATAAACTCGAGGAAAACCTATATGTACACTTTGTATACGATCCTATTAAGGCAATCATCAATCGATCAATTCAAAATAAAATTTACTTATCATACTTGAATTGATAATACATCATTATTATACATAGGATGCATCATATAACTTTGACATACAGCTCTGATTCCAAATAAAATAATTAAATTACAAAAACAGGCTTAAAAGTGACAATATGAGTTATTTTATGAAAATATTTATATATCCCACAAAAAATTTAAAAAAGTGTTAATCACTATTGTTTTATTTTAGTAGAATGCAAAGATGAATCAGGTTTATTTTGAAATTGTATTGTATATACACCTGAAACAATAATGCGCACAGTATAATTATGAAGGAAACAAAATGTTTAATGCATGTTAATTTTTTCAGTGTACAATTTGTGTTACATCTTAAATATTAATTGGATATTTTGTTGGTGAATGTATTTATGGAATAAATATTGTAGTTAGATTCGATCGATAGGTAATCATGAATATCCTTAAACTCGTGATAATGTGTTCTTGTATAAAGTTTTCTGGAGCAGCCGAATCGAGCTCAACTGCTCAGCAAATCAAGTGGCGTGAGACTGCACAATTGCTATTCCCTCAGTTGTTCCCTCCGCATGGACAACAAAATAGACCAAATGCACCTTTCACCCGTGGTGCCCATGTGCGTCTTTCTACGAGTGCAGGAGACGTTGTCCCGGGTTGAAATCCAGGTGCTGTATTAAGCATAAACCTACGTAGGTAATTACATGCTCGAATTAGCGCGCAGCCAGCCTCCCGCGGCTTCCCCGTTCTGGCGCGCACGGGGAATGTAAACCGGAGCGAGGGCTAGGGGGGAGAAGCGTTCGAGGAGAAAGGTAAGTGCGCAGACACCGAGGAGAGGTGTGAATATTGACGTTTTTACACGGGCCATTGTAACTAGCGACGCACCATCAACGGTCGTCCGGAAATCGGACGAAATTTCTTCTGGCTCTTTCCAAATCTCGCTTCGCTGCATCAAAGTTGGCCGGTGACCGAGACCTCTCCAAAAGATCCACTGCTGACGTAATTCAAACATCATCAGCTGCTTATAAATGTTTACATTGCGCTTTGTTAATTTGAACTTTGCTCCTCGTCAAGGCCTGTGCAAGCAAGATCCTAACAATAGATAAAATATCTTATACTAACTCCAAAGAAATAATTCTTTTATAGGAAGTCGTTATCCTTCTTTCTTTGCAAATTTTCCTCTTAATTATATAACGCATTACTACATAAAAATTCAAAATTAATCAGTATTTAATATTGAATAAGGGTATACCTAAACGCATGAGTTAATCAATGAATACAAGTACTTGAAATTTCTTTAGATAATACAGTAATGTGAGACATTATAATTTAATTTCAATATTACAGAAAAGTTGAACAATTTGTCTTTGAACTTATTTCTGCCATAAATATAGAATATTGTTTTTATATGAAAAGTATAAACTTCATGTTCACTATCAATCAACCAAGAGATTTCAATATACCTTCTTATCTTTAGATTATATTAAATGATGCAGTATATATAAAATTATAATTATTAAAAATCAGCAGAAATTTCAATATAATCTATTTATTTCAAACTAAGCGTCGTATTTGCAATCATACGAATCATTTTAAAGTGTAAGAAAGCAAAGTGAAAGAAAAGTGACGTACCGAGTAAATAACAAGTCCAAGCGTCAAAGAAGCAACGCATCTTTGATCGGTAACTGACGCCCTTCCACTTGCCACTTTTATAATGTGTGAGTCTGTGCACTAAATTTATGCACCGTCGGTTACAGTGCGTGTCCATTAAGAGATTGAATAACAAGGTACCGGCATTGTGAGCACTTTACCTTCATAACTGTATCGCATGTTCCCTTCAGCCTTAAACCCATTTCTCGCAACGTGAAAAAAGGTCAACCTTATATTGTCTCAATAACTAGCGGGTGTGCATAATAACGCGCATAAAAATGCTACAAGAAGTGCGAAGAAACTTTTATGTCGGTTTAACATAAAGAACCTTTTTCCTGGCGAGATTCGATTTCAGAAGCTCACGAAGGTAACTCATACCTTAAAAATACACAGCATATGAGTATATGCCCAGTTGTGCATACATTTCTATTTCGGCTTGATGTAATTATATAAATTACTGCTATCATCTTTTAGATCACAAAATCTTTATATAGTATGAAAGGTAAAGGCATTGATTAAAAAATAAAATTACTGCAAATATCACTAAATAAATTTATTTAGCTTGGAAGTTATAACAATTATCATAAAAATATAAAAATTCAATTATTCAATGATATAAATTACATAACATTTACAATGACTTTGTGATGAATATACGAATGTGGTCAATCTAACTATTTTACATTTCTCCTTGTTTGTAACATCTTATCATGAAAGCCTGCAAAGAGCAGAGTCATGTATTTTTTTCTTTTAACTATTATGCTAAAATTACAATGATGAGTTTAATTAAACAATTTTTCTAATCATCATCTCAAATCAGTTCGAGAATCAGTTCCAATTATCGTAATGAACCCAATTTTCGCACTTATTACCATAATAAGGCGAAATAAATATTTGCATTAATACTTGGAGTTGTTGAAAGTAATTTTAATTATACAGTAGAAATGAATTTATATTTATTCTTAGCTAATTACTGTTCAACAATCAATTAATAAAGAATTGAATAAAGAATTAAATTTAATACTACAAAGGTTATTTGTTCTACACAAAAGAATTCTGCCCTATATATACATTTATTTACTACTGGACAATCCTTTACAGTAAAAATGAAATAATTTTTAAAACATCTAATCACTGTGAATTTTAATAGTATTAATTAACATATTTTTATTCATGTTATATACAATTATGTGACTCTTTTATAACGTTGATTATTAGATTCTTCGTTTAATTAATAATTTTCATTATATTTTACTATTTTCTGTATTAAACATAAAAAAGCCAATCCTTAATATACATCTTAAGAACTTCAGAGTTTTTATTAAAATTAATAATTGGATAATAGAAAATAAACGTCTGCACTTTGGGTGGTTAAACACAGCTTAACTTATTGCTAAATTCTACTATAATACAGTTTTAATACTATTTTTAAATCCACATAAGAACTTGTATGTGCGAAAATATTCCAAATATAAGGCAGCAGTTTACTGTATCTCAATATGTTGTTAATGTGTGTTGACTACCTGACTGAGATTATAGATCATATCATAATATCAAGAACCTTTAGGTGCTACGGGCGTGAAACCCTTATTAACTTTAGAAGAGCTGTTGTTCAATACAATGGGTGATGCTTCGTTTACAACGCCGTAACGAGATAATTTTTCTAGGCGCCGATGGATCATTGCCTTGTTAGGAGTATAATTGTCTAAAGGACTGTTCATGGATGAAGTGTTACATAACGATGATCTATCTGCCCAATTCGAAGGTGTTCCTTGATTTGATCGAGATACAGGTTTTTTTGATAATTCATTTGCTACTTCTTTAACGCAGCTTTCGGCATAAGTTTTTGGATTCTATGAAAAAATTCGGTGAACAAACAATAAATTGTAATAAATTGTAATGAATTGTAACGCAATGAGTAAGTAGAATTTAAGCTTATTTCTTTTTATATCGTTGAATGATTTCTGAAATGTAATAAAGTAAAAGTAGAGAAAGTTCATACTGTACCTGAATAAGTGTTTTCAATTTTTGAAATTCTTGATTAAGATAAAGTTGTCGCGGGTTGCAAGTAAAAAGTGTCCTCTCAGAGCAATAAGCTACTGCAATACTCCACTTTGTGTTTCTTCGCCATTCGAGATTACTGCAAGATACAAAAGCTCCCTCCGTGAGCATTCCTTTGTAGCCGAAAGACAATACGCCATTCCAGAATAGTATGGATAGGTACGATGATTCTGAGCTGTTAGGTTTCGGGTAAGCCAAGTTCACCATCTCAAAATTTTTCATTCCCTAAATGCATTTGATAGATATTAAAACAATATTAATAAAAAATAGATTAAAAAGTACAAAATACACAGCGAAATATAAACATCTCACATAAGGAGCTGGTCCGGAAGATACAACAACACCAACTGTATCGAATTCGTTAAAATTGGGCTTAAAGTCTTGTAAATTTAAATCTGGTATGAGCGTACAAGCTCGCAATGGGTAGGGCAGCTTCAGTAGCGGTTCTCTCTTTAAATGCGTGAATCTGTTGGCCGTCAGATTCAGCTCGCCACCTCTGCAAAGGCAACCAATAACAAAAACTATGAGTTATTTACTATTGCACTTCTATACCATATAAAAGTAAGATGTGGAACAGTAAAAAAGTAGACCAATACAAAAATCAGAATGCACTAGCTCATGACCTATATCAGGGTAAAAATACTCATGTTGCACCACTAGGAATATAGGCTTAGTAAAAATGTGTCACCTTTTTCATAGCATGTTTTTAATTTTATGATTAGATAAATTGTATAATAATCAGAAAAAAATACATTAAACAATGGAAGTAAATTTAACTTTTTAACTACTTCACTTTTTACTACTTATTAACTATTACTGAGACAGATTCTATTGTCATACTTTATTTTTGATAGTTTGAATATTTTTTAAAAGTACAATGTTTACAATAGTTATAAACACATTTTTGCTTTATTTTTATAAGTTATAACCAAGAAGAAATATACTATTACAAAATAAAGTACAATATTTATAGACTATAAACATACCTTGAATGAATAGCAAAAGAATTGATTACAGTAATAGTGCTCCCCTCTTTAATATTATAGGCTGAGTCATCAAAATCACCACTACCCCAAATTGTAAGTATAACAGTTGTTTTTTTGTCAAACAATCGCACTTTTTGAACTGTGGTGACTTGACGTGGTGGTGGTAGATCTTGACGGATTTCAGATACTATCTCTTGCTTAATTTCCTCTTGTTTGTACTTGTTTTGTTTATGTACTTCTTCCTTCAATTTTGAAATAATAATTAAATTTTAGCGTGCGATTTATGTTAAGAAAATATAAGATAAAAAGTGCTTAAGTAAAAGCTTATTATAGTTTTAAGCATAAATATAAATTATGCTTGTAGAACTATTTAATAGAATTATGATTGCATTTTATTGAAAATAAAAATTATACATGCATCAATCGATTCATGAATCAATCCTACAAGAAAAGTATTTTAATTTTAAATATTTTTACAAAAATTTCACTTACCCAAGCATCTAGATCAATTTCAGAAGATTTTTTTGATTCAAAATTTTTTTGAGCTATAGCATACATGGCATTTACTTTTGATTCAAGCATGCATTCATATGCATCCGCAGCTTTTTCCTCGCTTTTTGCATTACGAAAAACTTAAACAATCGAATTATGCAAGATAATAATTTTTTGCAACTTTAAAATTAACTTATACAATTGCCAAATAAATATAAATTCTTACTTGATTGACCATCTGCAGTCTTTTCCCTGTATAGTAGTGGGTACACTCTTGCAGCAACCCCTGTAGTTTCACCGACCATCCCCCCATTTGCAATGATATCTCTTAGTTTTATGGATATAGGTCGAGAACATTTTTGATATCCTAATTTGGAATCCCATTTAGCTCTTCGAGTGCAATTTGTATGGATTTTTAAACTCACATTAGCTGGTCTCTAAACAATTTAATTACATAATTTCAAAATATAATATAAATGGCGTTACTTTTTTGTTAATTATTTGATATTCTAATAAATTTGAATTCAACATTTTAGTACGCAAATTAGAATGGATAAAAAGTATGTATAAACGTTCAGAAAATTAATAAATTGAAATAGAAACTAAAAAATCTAAAAATACGTGAATATATTACCTCTAGAGGAAAAAATCCCCTCTCACAATCCAAAAGTTCAGCACCATATGTTACAATTTTTGTGCCTTCTCTTATTTTACCATTGCTAATGTATTTCGACATTATATTGTCTATAGTAAGTGGAATACTGTACCAACCATCAGTGGCTTCAATCCTCCATCTCGGCAAACCCAGAATTCCTTTCATTTCTTTATTCGTTTCTTCGTCATTTGAATTCTAAGAATTATTAATATTGACTGATTTAGAAATGATACAGAATATTTATGAATGTTTATACTCAAAAACAACTGTTAATTATTTAGATTTGTAGTACGATTAATATAATAAAACAGAAATGTTAAATATTAAATTGCAATGAAGTTTTGAACTTAAGATTATAAAGAATATTGTATAGTTTGTTAATTAAGTAAATACCAAAAAATTACCTCTGTAATCAAACATATACACAATATCAAACGACGTGTTGGATTATCGTCTTTTTCTAATATTCTTCTAAGACATGGCCTTTGAGCTTTATCGATTTCTCGATCATAACGATATTTCAATTCTTGCATAACACGTTCAGGTGTTAACATTCTTAAGAACATAAATTCGAAATTATACAGTTAATCATATGAACATGAACATTTTATTTACATAATTTACTATTAATTGAATAATTTCCATATAAAAAAGGACTTATAATGTGATCAAATTTTAAAGTAAAATTAATACAAATTTAAGCAGAAGCTCACTTTTTAAATTGAATAGATTTAAAGTAAATGCGATCTAAGGAAGCCAATTTCCATATGATCCATTTATAATGGTTTTCAATCCAACCTGTAGGAATAAGTTTTGGATCTACTCCTGGCATGGCTAAAAATGAATTTGTGAATTCAGAAACGCCAGCATAACCATTTTCATCAAATATTAATAGACCACCATCTCCAACATCGAAACTAATGATTCTTTTATTCCTTAAAAATACATTAATGACTATAGGAATACAAATTTAACTATTTAAAATAACTTACTACTTACTTAACAATATCAGTAGATAAAAATTTATAGCAAGTAGCATTCGAAGCCGTAATTCTTAGTATATTTACATCAGCACAATTTTCTAATATCTATTGGAACATAGAATAATTTTAAAGATAATAATTATGAGATTCAAAAAATACTTAATCTATCATTAAATTTATTAAAGTTAATTAAAAATTTTACTTGAGTAATATTACGAGGTTTGGGTACCGAATCACCGACTAAGTTAGCCCATGGTATACGTTTTTTACTATTTATAAGTCGCTGCCGCAGGAGAGTGCCCATAATAGGCTTAATTTTTATTCGTTTTTTATTTCTTATTAGTTTTTCCTATACAAAGAAATAATAATAATTTGTATTAATGCTAATTACCGTAAAAATATTAATTTCGCATAAATAACATTAATGTATGTGTACCTGAATTAAAATGGCATTAAGCCGCTCCTCGGATAAATCGTTTTCTTCTTCAAAAATTATTCGCTGAATATTTTTAGGAAATAAAGATGTTTGATTTTCCACGTTTTCAATAATATTAGTAGCATTCTCCTCTGCATCAGATTCATCATAAAATAATTTACGTCCTTGTAATTCACTTCCGATTCGAGGTTTTTTTAATATTGTTAACGGTGTATTGTCACTGTCACTATCAGTGTATTTTCGCTTTCCAACCATGTTTTCTAATTTTATTTTTTTTGATACATTTTCCGCTGCACTTAATAGGCAATTGTTTTTGACTTTATACTCAATTTTCTTAGCTTGAGACTCAGTTAACTCATAACTATATTTATCAATGCATTTTTTTAAATCTAAATTATTACCATATTTTATAACCAAATTTTGCTTTGATGAAGTCTCATTTGAAAGAGAAATGGACTCACCAATCTCAATACCAACTTCTATACTATTACGATACTCAAGGTTCAGCTTATTGACAATTTTTTCAAAATTTCTTTGATTTCGAAAACTTTCAGTGCAATCTTGGAATGAAAAACCAAAAAATTGATCAGTTTCTTCTAATATACAATTAATATTTTGAATTGAAGCTTGTTTTACACTCTTTTCATCTTGAATAACTATCTTAGGTTCTAGTATTTTCGATTTGCTAGTATTTAAATGACTAATTTCGACTTTGGATAGTAATGAATCAGAGAATGAATCAAAACACTGGCTGACAGACATTCCTTTTAGTAATGAATGATTTGCTACAGAATCATCATTTGAATCCGATTTATTTAATTTAACCGTAGATGTACTATTGCTGATTACTGGAAAACCACCAAAAGATCTACATCTCTCTGGTTTCTTTATTTCACAACATTGTAGTTTTCGTTTAAATTTTTTAGCCGGACAATCATCTGCTATATTTTTTAAAATATTAAAGTTCTCTAAAGACTTGATGTCTTCATAGTTTTTTAATGAACTTTTTAGTTCAGCAGATAATTCCATTTTTGTATTAATCAATGTATCATTTTTACTATTTTTTACAAGTATTTCTCCATTAGTATTAGATTCTATGCTTGACAACTGAATTGGATTATCCGCCGGTAAAAACTGAATGTCACCAATATTTTTTTTTATATTTGCCATTTTTTCTAGATTTTTATCTTTATTAAATACTACTAAATTCTTGTTGATTTTTTTATTATTATTAGATGTTGCAGTTAAATTTGTTTTTGTTTTAAGAAGACTTGATTCATCCATAACATCATCATTTAATTTAGCATAGATCTTTGAGTAGTAGTTTTCTTTTTCTTTATTTATTTTGATATTTTTACCATTTGCTGTAGAAAAGCCATTATTTGAAATTAAATTACTGAACAGGATAGTTTCCTTTTCAGCAATATGTTTTTCATTTTCTGCAGTTAAATCATTAATCTCTATATTATTATTATCATTTGATTTTAATATTGCACTTTTATCCTCATTATTATGTGATTCATAACAAATTTGATTTTCATTTGTTATTTTATCATTTGAATTATTTTCTTCATTTTCAGTACTGTTTGGGTTCAATTTTACAAATTCTTCTGATTCTAAATCCTGATATAACTTTAATATTTTAGATTTTTCAACTTTATTATGAGTTTGTTCAAATGATATAGAGAAATTATTCTCTCTAGCTTTAAATTTTGTAGTAGGATGATTCACGAAGTTACTTTTTTCAAACTTTTTATTTACTTTAGAATTATCATTTTTTAATTTAAAAAAAGTATTATCATTTAAATTTTCTTTTTCTATTTCGCTGTAAATTTTAGCATATTTTAGAACCTTGTCACTATTGACAGCTATAGCTTTACCTCTTGCTGTTGAAAATCCATCTGTCATCAAACTTATATTACTTTCTGAATGTAGTAAATTAGTCTCTATGATATCATTCTCAATTATAAGATTTTCTTTAACATTCAATAAGTTATTATTAATATGTATTTCATTTTGTAATTTTTCTTCCAAAGGTATATTTTTACATTTCTCTTTATCTAAAGAACTATAATTATTAGGTTCATGTTTAATTTCATTTAACTGAGTGTTGTTTTCTGTTTGATTATCTAAAATATTATCTAGATTCCATTCATTCATAATATCATTTGGTATTTCATTAGACAAACTATTTATTTCATTTTCTTTAACAAACAGTTGCTTAATGGAATCAACAAAATCATTTTCCATACATGAAAATTTTGTAAATGAGGATTGACATAAATTGACTGGAATATTTGCGACTTTTTTTCTATCTTCATTAGCTTTAATATCTGCTAGTTCAAGTTCCAATACTGATTTCGAAAAGATTTCTTTTGGTATTATAGTACAATTTATATCAGTGGATCGTCTTAAAGGTTTTTGATTCTGTTTAATTATTGCTACTCTTTCAAGAATATCATTACTAATATTTTCTTTTGATTTTATTTTCTCATTATTAATTTCATCATAAATTGTTTTGGTATATTTTTTACATTCACCTTTATCTGCACTACATGTTTTTATTTCTGATATTGTACATTGCTTTTCTTTTTGAATAACAGAACATAATTGATCAATTATACTAAATGATGCATTGGAGAAAAAGTCTTGTGTAGAAGTATTGATGTTTCTTTCAGATGCTAATGTGCCCTAAAATTTTTTGTATATATTTACATTTAATTATTACTTATAAATAATTACAAGTCATAATTTTTTAACACGTGAAATTAAAACTTACTTCTTCATTGTTGCTTTCTTTAATATCTTTATTAAGTAGAATTTTATTTTCTGATCTAATATTTAAAATTGTTGAACTACATTTTAAACCAGTTAATTCCAAAACTTTGTCACTATTGCTACTAATATTATTTTGTGGGACATCATTATTCTCCAAGATTAACTCTGTTTGTTGAAGAATACGGCGTTTAACCTTTCGTTTTGATCTTTTTTTCCCTCCTAGCACTGGTGACGTGATATCTGATTTACTTGTCTTCATTTCATTGTAATTTATCGAATGTTTTAAGCGATTAGGTGTGTTATTCTAAAATTTAATTTTAATTGTTTAAGTGCTTTAATTAAAAATAGTAATTTAATAAACATAATCTAAACAAAATGACACAAACATAAGTAAAGTTTGTAACAAACAAGCTGAATTTGTAAAATCGTGAAAATAAACTAAATTTTTTAACAAAGACGATTTCAATAAATTTAAAGACAATATAAGATAAGATTCTCGACTATGGAAGAAATTTTCCTACTTCTAGGTAAAACCTTTTATTTGAGAGCTTTTAAGTATTAA
The DNA here is from genome assembly GCA_018906755.1 of Sycophaga agraensis. Classification (NCBI taxonomy): domain Eukaryota; kingdom Metazoa; phylum Arthropoda; class Insecta; order Hymenoptera; family Pteromalidae; genus Sycophaga; species Sycophaga agraensis. The sequence goes on from JACCIE010000028.1 coordinate 601,142, forward strand.
TTCATATTTCTTACAGTTGAAAACTTTTGTTAGTTCTGCGCATGCGCTATACAAGTGTTGACAGAAATCTCCGAAAAATAAATAGAAAATGTATGAATCATGGAGTAATAGATATAATTCGGATTTTTAAAGCTTCTTGACTCGTAATAAAGTAAATAGATCCACCTTACAGGTAAGCCTTTTTTTTATTTAATTCGAAAATATGTATGTGAAAGCACTCATACAATTAACGTCCTCACATTTGAAATCGTAAAATAATTTAAAGAATAACAATTCACAATCTAAATTCTAATCGTGGTTTTTGATATTTTGAATAATTAAAAATATATCTAACATTGGAAATTACTAGTAATATATAAAAATAAATTAAATTTAAAGGTTTAAAAATAATACATTGATTTCCATGAAAGTTTTTATTATGAAATTCAATGTATTTTCTCAATATCCTTAACTCATAAATTGTCTTTAGATTATATGTTTCATTCTTTGGACATGTCCAATAGTGCATTTTGTACACCATTTTTGTATATCATGAGTATATCATAAACATAATAACTAAATATCAAGTAGGTTTGTTTATATTTTAAATGTACTAATTTGAACATGATAAAATTCTCTTTCAAATCATAATAGATATCAAAATAATCTTTTAATCTTTTCATTAAGAATAACGATAAATTTAGAATACCATAAATATAATACTTAATTACATACAAATTTTGCATAAAAAGTGCAATGAGAAAATTAGTATTATTTATTTATTATTGTTGCATGAATAGTTAAACATTATACCGCTGTTTTTTACTCTGTGGTAGTAATTCAAAATAGATACTAAACAAGTTGTGGTATCTTATCTAATAACATTATCTTCATATTATTTTTAATTTTATGAATTTATACAGTTTTTCATGGTATTTAAATAGTTATGTGTTAAGTACTCACGATTTCAGATTCTTTTAAAGTATTATCACAATTTTCTATGCAAATTTGATCATTATTAATTAATTTCCTCTCAGGTGTTTCCATAGCACTGGTCCATAAAATGCTTGTTTTTTTAATAAAAGGCTTAAGATCAGTTGGAGTTTTTGGTACTGATGCTTTACCACAAGCTCTAAAAGTTAAGAATAATAAAGTAAACAAGTTTTGTATAAGTTACTTTAAAATTTTTCATAAAGTGATACATACTCTTCAGCTTCTTTGGAGTAAAGAATTGGAGTTGTTTTTGTAAGTGTAACAGAAGAACTAATACAATCATTTTTAGAAAATATTGCCGACATATCAAGAACTGTGTGTTTATGTTGGTCATCATCTAATAAAACAGTAAATTAAAATATAAAATTATCATAAATTAAGAATACATTTTATAAAAAAACGTAAAGTAACATAAAAATACAATGAAGTTTAATGTAAAACAATGTAACCCATTTTCATTGTTTGTTATAAACGCTTATATTAAGTAATAAAATATGGTTTAAAAATTTATCAGCATTTATAGACACGTGTTGTTGTATATACTTAGTACCTGAAAATAATTCTTCAGATGAATAACATTCTTTAAAATTGTTCATTGGTAATTTCATCTCACACTTATTGTTAACAATGCCTTCATTGTTATCAAACTCATTTACATCTTTGCATATATTGACATTCATATTGCCTTTTTTTAAATCATATACACAAATTATTAGACATTAGATTACAATTCTGCATGTTTGAATTGTAAACAAAAAGATTTGCAGAAAAGAATTGACGTGATTATTAACGACATGTAAATACAATAATTGTAAATAAGCAATCGAATACTGTCAAAAATTAGACGAATAGATCAGACATTTAACAATCTGTATTCTTCACAATTCTATACAAATATATAAAATATATTATATAACATTAAATAAAACAATAGAATAATTTTCAAGACTTGATGTTAAGGCTAAAGGCCTACGACTGCTGTACAGCTAATCCGTAGTTATTGGTTAGTTCACGGGCGGCACTGTAGGTCACTTTTATATTACGGTATACCTTATTATATATGAATTCTCATATCTTCGGTGTCTCCACAGTCATCTCAATCGAATTTAGTGCTGTTTAATCCCTACGTATTAAATCTACACCTTAACTTAAAAACAAACAATTCTTCGACGCGATTCTTTAGATTATTTTTGTATATATTTTTACATTTTATTTTTTTGGTCTCTATTTATTTTTCTTCTTTTCCGTGTTGTATATACTTTGCGTTTATATAGTATTGGGCTTGTTTATTTTTTGCTATAAAAAAATTAGAGGATCGAGATACTTATTTGAAGCAAAAAGTATTGCCCTAACTTTATTTAAGCAATCACCAACGAGTTATAGATTGCTGCAAAAAGTATTAGGCTTATCCAGGGAAATTAATTTGCAGAATTTTCATCGCAGAATACACTTCCCCATACAATCCCCATACAAAAGAGAATTAACGGTAGATAGCGAGCATATCCCGTTTTGACAGAAAGCAAAGGCAGATTATGCTAAGCCTGACAGGGCAACAGTTTCACATTCATATACATGGTAATTGTATTGAAGATGGAATGATTCAATTAATTAATTTTAAGACTATTTAAGATGATGATAATATTACTGATTTAGGAGATTTAGGTATCCTGCAATTGACTGAACTAGCTTTTACAGAAAAAGGATTAGAGTATGCATCGGAAAAATTATATGTAAAAAAATGACAGAATCATTGTTTTTTAAAGTGCAATAAATGCACTGAAGTATTTCAAAATGTAAAACACTTAACTATTTTATATACAGGCGTAAAAACATTACTAATAAATTTAGTGAATATAAATATTTTTGTAAATATAATATTTTTTTGCAATGCTCTATATTTTTAAAGAAAGAGCATTGCGATTATTTATAAGAATGCACACTAAAGATAATTATAGTTCAGTATCTTGATTCAATAACGAATAACTTAAATAAAACATTCTACGGGAAATAATTTTGTTAGAAACTAATTTAAATCGAATAATGGAAAATACATAATAAATTTTAAAAATCTATAACATTCAAATATAGAATAAAGCCATAAAATATGAATTTAACCCTTTAACGCCTAAATTGACCAAAATTCGTCGCTAGATTTGGCCTAATATTTTATATCGAAAAGGGAATTCAATAATTGTGCAAAGCATGTTTTCCGACGATTTTGGGTCTGATCTTTTCGAATCCGAGATCAGATTCACGAAAAAATCAATTTAAACAACAGTTTTTTAATGTCACTTATAAAAAAAAGCAAATTTTAATAGGTGATTTTGTTTTGAAACGTGTTTTTCACTTCGATTAAATTTTAAAATAATCCTATAAACTATTCTATCGTGGTCATCGATAGTTGCTCTTAAGATATGAGTGGGTCAATAATTTTTGTCGGTCATAATAAACAATTATGGCGGTTGTTTATAAGTGACGTCACTCGCATAGAGCATTATGTGCATTTACTCGTCGAGAATCCATTTAATTGAAAAAGTCATAAGTACAAAAGTCGTTGCGTTTGTTCAATGTTTCAAAATGGTGGGCCCAAAATTGGGGCCCGATAAATTTTTGGGTCCGGATAGGCCCAAATCACGGGTTTTCATTAGAAATACACAGATTTCATCAAAACTAAGTTTCACATTATCTAACGCTTTGCTGTTAGTAGTCTCCAAATTGGGCCTCATACGAATATTTAAGCTGATAAGGCCCAAATTTTTTGATTGCAATTTTTATACCTTTCATCTTGCAACTTCACTGCCTCTATTATTTTCAATTATTATTTTCAATCTGTTTTTGTTAGCAACTATGCAAATCCCACTAGAATCGAAACGAAGTTTTTTTCTTAGTTGAAGAATTTTTTTCTTTGTCCTGTATTCTTCTTCATCATACCTCTGCAATATTTCTAGAAATTCATAGAAACGTATATATCAACCCTTTTACACTTACATCTGTAATATTTTCAATTCTACACTCATAATTCGCCATACGTATTTTCGGAATACATATAGTTACGCTCCTGATATACATATACTTGCGAAAGACGTCAAAATGACGAGAAGCAGAGGAAGTCGACACGAAATCATTGAAAAAGAAAATCACGATGAATACGCATCCATTCCTAGTTTGGATAATTCAGGAGAGTCTGATGGTGATGCATCAGATAACGAAAATGAATTTGATGAAAATATTGTCAATGATCCCACTCTTCAATATCCTTCACGATCATACTCCGAAGTATATGATGGTTGTAAGGGTAACGATCATGAGCGAGCGTCGAGGTCGTCGGGACTACGGCTCGAGCGCGCGTCTATTGCGGCTCGCGGATGAAATGCGCGCGAAATGCAACCCCCATTACAAATACTAGTCAAAGTGCTCGAGTATGTGGACCAGATAAATAGCCCGACCCAGCGCCGAAACTCTCTCTCTCTCTCTCTCTCTCTCTCTCTCTCTCGTTCGGGCCGGGCCAGCGGCCTGACCTGCCGATCAGCCCCTGCTTATGGCTCGACCCAAGACGCTGACCATAGTCGGGCTGCGCGCTCAACCTTCGACGCCGACTGGACTGAGGCGGACGCACACTATCCCCCGTTGGACTGCGGAGATATCTAAGTCGCAGCATTTCGAGCCACTATTCATCCCAGAGGGATTTATTGGAGCAACGACGCATCTTCCGAGAGCGTGGCGACGAAGACATCGTCTCGAAAGGCCGGCCCGCCATTACCCCCTGAGTGAGAGCAGCCATCGGCCGATCTACAGCCAAGAACACAGCCAGCTAAGTCCCCGACAGCGACAGTTGTTTCGCATTTCGTTGCATTTCAAACATTGCCGCCCCCGCGATCGCCGGAGCGTTTCCCTTTTTAAGGCCGCGTTTTTGTTACGAACTGATCGGCATAGAATTGACTTCGAGCGCACCTGCCGAAAGGAAGTCCTGTAACTCGCGGCAATGTACAAATGTAATTAGAAGCAACTAAACGATCCCGTTAAAAGGTATCTACGCCGAGGCGAGATTTATTGAGAAACGTCCTCCGATCCTGACTGAATCCTCATAGCCTCTTTCTGTATCTCAACTAACAGAAATTTTACATGGTTATAACAACACTCAAAAAAAATTGGAAGAAGCGCATGAGTATGTTTGGATAGAAGGAGAGAAAGCATATGATCATTCTCTTCATAATGAAATTTTCTTATCCGAACTAGACAAAAGAAAGATTTCCATTAGTTCTCCTGTGGAATTATTCGAGTTTTTTTCAACTTAGAATTGACAAATTACCTTATAGAGGCTATGAAACAAAATGGATATGAGATGACTCTAGTGGATTTGAATACTTTTCTAGGTATAATTATTTTCTCAACATATAATAAGAGAACAGTTCAACGAGACTATTGGTCAACAGACCCATTTTTGAGAAGTGATGTAGCTTGCAATTCCATGAGTCGTGACAAGTTTGAAAAAATAAAAAAGTTTTTGAAATGTTCAAAGTTGAAAGACAAAAGTAACTCGTCGTATAAAAGTAAGTTGTCGTGTTCGAACAATAACAGAAATATTCAACAAAAATATCAAGAAATTTGGCTATTTTTGCACTGCATTTTCCATTGATGAGATGATGGTAAAGTATTTTGGTAGATCCATTCTAAAACAATTTATAAGGGGTAAGCCAACTCGATTTGGTATAAAGCTTTGGGCTCTGTGTAGCAGTTTTGGTTACCTTTTTCATGTTATCATTTACTGCGGAAAGTATCAAATAATTGGTAAATTAGCAAATTGTTCTAATCTCCTCGTAAGTTGCGCCAAAATCATATTTATTTCGATAATCTTTTCTGCAGCCCAGATTTACTGGTTCATCTAAAGAAAGTTGGGATTCAAGCGACAGGAACAGTTAGAAAAAATCGGATAAATGTAAAAAATGTCTTAGGCAAAAAAGCTCCTAAAGGGACTCATGATGTACAACATGATCAAAGTAGTGGAATAAATTTTATTACTGTACAAGATTCAAAGCCTGTTTCAATTCTGTCCACTGCAGTAGATATCAATCCCCTTGGCGTTGTGAAAAGATACAGTAACACTCAAAAAGAGAGGACAGAATTAGAGTTTCCACATGCTTTTACAATATATAACGAATTCATGGGCGGGGTTGACATCCATGATCAATATTGCAACAAAGTCTTACCCGCTTTTCAATCTAAAGAATGAACATGGAACATACTAATGCGAATAATCCAAGCTTCTATTACAAATGCAGCTGTTCTATGGAATACTGTTCTACCTGATAAAAAACGTGGGATAAAAGAATTCAGAATGGAAATAAGTAAGCATTATTTACAGAAAGTTTCGTCGAGTTTCGTTGCAACTGGAACTAAACGATCATATTGCTCGGAATGCAAAGTAAGAAGTTTGAAATGTTGCGAGAGATGCGATGATAAATATTATTGTGAACCCTGTTTCAAAAAAAAGCACTTATAGTTCTCTAAACAATAAATAATATTTTTATATATATAATAAAAAATAAATATACAGATTATAAAAAATTAGAAAATATATAAAAAATACAAAAAAAAACAAAAAAAAGAAAGGTTTTCAATGAATGCTTACCTCCACGTGGTGAAAGCTGGACAACGTTACATTAGCAACGACTAAGAGCATTCAAAAAATTAGAATTATGGAGAAGTATAGTTTACCTTTTCTTATTACATAGTTTTAGAACGAAAAATCTTTTGAAGAGTCAAACTCCAAAATATTACAGATGTAAGTGTAAAAGGGTTGATATATACGTTTCTATGAATTTCTAGAAATATTGCAGAGGTATGATGAAGAAGAATACAGGACAAAGAAAAAAATTCTTCAACTAAGAAAAAAACTTCGTTTCGATTCTAGTGGGATTTGCATAGTTGCTAACAAAAACAGATTGAAAATAATAATTGAAAATAATAGAGGCAGTGAAGTTGCAAGATGAAAGGTATAAAAATTGCAATCAAAACATTTGGGCCTTATCAGCTTAAATATTCGTATGAGGCCCAATTTGGAGACTACTAACAGCAAAGCGTTAGATAATGTGAAACTTAGTTTAGATGAAATCTGTGTATTTCTAATGAAAACCCGTGATTTGGGCCTATCCGGACCCAAAAATTTATCGGGCCCCAATTTTGGGCCCACCATTTTGAAACATTGAACAAACGCAACGACTTTTGTACTTATGACTTTTTCAATTAAATGGATTCTCGACGAGTAAATGCACATAATGCTCTATGCGAGTGACGTCACTTATAAACAACCGCCATAATTGTTTATTATGACCGACAAAAATTATTGACCCACTCATATCTTAAGAGCAACTATCGATGACCACGATAGAATAGTTTATAGGATTATTTTAAAATTTAATCGAAGTGAAAAACACGTTTCAAAACAAAATCACCTATTAAAATTTGCTTTTTTTTATAAGTGACATTTGCGACGAGTATCTCGCCGTGGTCACCGCTGTACTGAGCACGTGCTCGCAGCCTTGACCATTCGCCGAGTGGGGGGCGCTGGGCTGCGCGAAATTCGGCGCACCGCGGTAATTGTCGCGCGGGAAAGCGCGCGGGCCGCGGCGGCTAATAAAGGGGAGAGGATAATTAGGCGCGCGATCGGTCCTCGATCCTTGTGTGATTGCGCGATTGCGATCAGTGTGTCTCGGGACACGGCTTCTCCCGAGACGATTAGCGGCGAAGCGCCACGCTTATCGCGCGACGCGCTATATAGTTTATAGAGAGAGTGAAGTGAGAGAGAGATAGAGAGAGAAGAGAGAGAGAGAAGTGCATCACAGTGCAGGTGCACTCGAGTTGAAAGATAGAGATAAAATAACCTTGCGACGCTTTGATCTCGCCCTTGCGGGTTGGAGATTGGCGAAACAAGAGTAAGCATTTTCCCGCCAATTCGGAGATCGCCGTCGCCACCAGCGTAAGTAAAAATTGAGATAAATATATTTTGTAACGCGTGCGCGATCATCCGCGTCGGGAGAGTGAGAGAGAGAGAGAGAAAGAATTATCTAGATAGTGTCGCTCAGTGTCGGGATTCGTTTTTGTAAATTTTATTATAATAAATATTTATTATTTATTTTATTCAAAACATCTGTGTAATCATTTCGTGCGCCTTTCCCATTTTTCGCGTCCCTTATAGCAGCGAGCACCCAGGCTCGCCCCGCCGCGTCCGCGGATTTTCCGTGCGACGATACGATACAAAGGAGGAGAGGACGGAGAATCCTTCAGTCGCGTGGTGGCTGGGAGCCGGGGCGAAATCAGCCACCTGGTAACCGCCACGTGACACATTAAAAAACTGTTGTTTAAATTGATTTTTTCGTGAATCTGATCTCGGATTCAAAAAGATTCAGAAAGATCAAACGTTGGTAAACATGCTTTGCACAATTATTGCAAAACTAGCGTCGAATTTTGGTCAATTCAGGCGTTAAAGGGTTAAGTATGAATTAAAAAATTAAGTAGCATAATTAATCAATAAAGTTTTGTAAAATCTAAGAAAGTAAAATTTGACACATAAAAAATTGATGGAATCATTTTCATAAAGTATTTTTAGAATAATAATGGATAATTTAGAGTGCTTAAAAAACGATGTATAATAAAAAGTACCCATTATTTTAATATGAAGAAGAATATCTGACACTGTCATAAATATATTTATTGTTAAATATACAATAATAATTCATAAATTACCAAACAGAAATAAAAAACACTGTTTTGTTTATAGTTTTACATAAAACAATATTAGCTTTAAGAGTAACTATATATTACCATTAACTTATTGTATTTTACTGTGTAGAACGCATTATAGAAATCTAAACAAAGATAATGAATGTTACTGTAATAAATATTTTATATCATTTAAGGCAAATCATCTTTAAGTGATATATTTTGTAATTTACGAAGCATAAAGTTGTTAAATTTAAAAAAATGTATTATCTGGAGAAATAAATATATATGATAGAATATAAGAATTAGTTTCTAATTATGAACAATTCTTGTGCACACTGAAATACTATGCAGTAACTTTATTGTAAAATAAATAATAATTTACAAACAGCTTTGCATTTTTAAATAAGGTATAGTGATTAAAATTTTTTAAGAATCAGTGCTTGAATAATATTTGATCCGAGTCGCAACAAATTATTTAGTACTGGCTATCTCTGACAATAAACGCTGCATTTGAATTTTCCTGATATTTCGAACTTCTTTGGACCACATCGGACCTCTTCGAATTAGATCGGGTGGTTCGGGTCACTTCAGTCATCTTCGAATTCATTTATGCTCATTACGCTATATGTTGTTTGAGTGTATGTATTTTCGCTATTTCCGTAATAAGCAAAGGTATGTGGCGGTGCAGAAGCAGGATGCAAGCGACTCCCAAGCCATCCCAAGCTTGCTGATGGAGAGAGCAGAAGCAGAGAGATTCGCGTGCGCTCGCGAGATGCGGTCGCAGGAGTTGTCGCACCAGACAGAGCATAGAAGTCCAGGGTGCGTCGACTCAACGTCACGTTAAATGAGTGGCAAATAATCCGGAGCTGTGTTCCATTTAGATGCCGCTAGCATCGCTATTTTACTGCAACACTATTGTCTATTCATATTAACTGCACGAATTTTAAATAGTACTATAATGTTATTGATTTTCGAATATATTTTTAATACGCGAGAATAATTAAATATATTTTTTAATATAACCTGCATAATTAATTAACTAATTTTGATCTCTTCTACATTATTTTAAATAAAATATTATATTATAAATTTTAATAAAATACTTTGAAAATAATTATTGGAAACAAAAAGTGTTTTTTTAATACATCTTATTCTTTTTATTATAATTATAGTTTATGATTTTGTATGAAAATTTTAATAATATATATTTAGTTTTGTAAATAGAGATACAGGTGATCGTGTAGCAACATACATACCCTGTGTTAAAAATCTTGAATTAACAATACAGTCTTATATTTTGCTCTGCGAAAAATTGTTAAATATGGATTATAATAATATTAATCCACAAAATCTCAACCAGGATACTTTAGAAAACTTCTTTGGGATGGTAAGAAGTCATTGCGGTAGAAATAACATGCCGTTGTGTTATCAATTTTCAGCTATTTTTAAAACTTTACTTCTTAATAATATAACTTCTTATCATCCTAGAGAAGCTAATTGTGCCAAGGATGAAGGACAAATTTTGTCGATTTCATTAGCAAATTTTAAAGAAATATTTTCAAGTCCTATTGACCTTTCAATTCTCCATGCTATAATGCAATCTCCATTTATTCAAAATGGAAATTGCTCTTATAAGCGAATATTTGAAGACATTTCTTTAAAATTGAAATCTGCAAATTCGTGTCCTAAATGTCAAATTTATCTAGAGCGTGGCTTCAACAACTTATTTATAAAAACTCAAACTATTTTGCAAAACATTTTAACTAAAGTCTTTTTATTAACCAATATTTCTAAACGAATTACACAACGAATAAAATAGCTGCCATACAAAAGTTTAAAAAATCTTTAAAAATAAAGAATAGATAAATTTTACAGAACAATTTTTCGTAGAGTTAATATCTGATTGCATGTTGACTTATTGCACGCATTTTTATTTACATCTTTATTTATTGCATGTATATATTTATTTGCATGTCTATAATATTTATTATATATATATATATATATATATATATATATATATTAATAATTATTTAACTTATTTAGGTACATTTAATTTTGGTTTGGGTTTATATTTATAATTAGCATGCGTTAATTTTATATTATTGCAGGTATTTTTTATTTTAATTTTATTCTCGTTAGATTTGTATTCAAATATTATTTCTACATTTTTAATGCGGTCGTGCTTATTACATGCTGGTCTCAAGCCTAAATAAACGCAGAGAGAAAGTGTTTATAATAAAAGTGCATTTATAATGAATTAATGTATGATAAAGATAAGAGAGAATAATATAACATAATGTAATACTTTAATTAAAATAATGTAAAAGAGATCAAAATTAGTTAATTAATTATGCAGGTTATGTCAAAAACAAAATAATTTAATTATTGTCACGCATTAAAAATATATACGTAGATCAATAGTATTCTTGTGCTATTCAAAATTCGTGCAGTTAATATGTTTAGCCAATAGTGTTGCAGTAATAGCGATACTAGCGGCACCTACAAGGGACGCAACTCCAGATTATTTACCACTCGGCCTATACGAGTCGACGCACCCTGGAGAAGTCTACCACCAGCGGTTGAGAGGCTAACTGCATCGTCGCTAGCTCTCCCGACCAAGCGTCGCGCCGATAAGAAGCGACTATCCGTCTCGCATTTTGTAACTCTGCATGAGCCGCTCAATAAAGCTGTGAGTTATCTTCAAGTCTCGGGAGTCTTGTTTCTTTTCTCCTGGAAGCCGTCAACATATTCATTCCCATAGATATTACAAGGTGTAGTGTAGTTCGTGTATAGATTATATATTACTTATTACTTATTTTTTTGTAAATAGTCGTAAGTTGACTATAAATGTTAATTAAACTTTTTAGATACCATATTCAATACAGACTTCAATTATTTTGTTATATGTTACTGTTTATATAAATTATCGACAATTAAATTGGAACATCTTATGAAAAATGTTTTATAATAATAAATTATATGTTTTAAACAACAAATATGTGTTTTTATTTTTTAAATCATTTATATAATTCCTATAATAGATTAAATTAAATGAAGTCTATAAAGATTTAGTTTAAATACGCTCGTTTTTCTTTTGTTAATTTCTGCCCTATTGTTGGTCTCTTATTTAAATTCGTAAACGAAGCAAAGGCAAATGTGTGGCGTCCCCGCGGTCACCGCCCGCACGACCGCCGATGCCTCCGCTGTCGCGCCGAAAGCAGCGGCTTGTCCCGCGAGATTGGCGATAGCCTCCAGAGATGGCGTTAGGCGGCCCGAGTGCCCCAGCGCGGGCCTGCCACCTTAAGGTAGCGAGCGCGCGCATTATTCGAGTTTCGACCGGCACGAGCGCACGTCTCGCCGCGTCCCGCTCTGTATCATCGAAAGGCAAATAAAGAGATTGAACGAAAATACTTAGCGAGAGTTTTCTTGGGCGCTACGCCTAGCCGACCCATTCGACATCCCGACATCGCTAAAAATGTCCTATTCTGAAAACCGAAGATAGCCGATTTGGTATGGACATGAACGATCGCAAATGTATAAACATGCATCAGAAATCGACAGTAGCGCACACTGGTGGAGATGACTATTACTACTCCGAAACGTTGCTATCGAATAACACGAGTGTCAGTCCCTTGATGCCAACTACCTAGCGCAATGCGTTGCTACCAAAGATGAATAGAGAGATAGCCGATACAATACAACCGACCCACGCCAGTTTTGACACGCTGTAGTAATACGCATCCTCGCGGATGAAATTGTAAGCCGTTCCATTTGAGAAAAAGTTAGTGGAAGCAAGGGAGAAGGAAGAATAGAATGCGAGCGACGATCATGTCCATGTGGATGGCGCTGTTTATGTACACGTGACTGCGCGTGAGCGAGCTATTGGCCTGCCTTAGTACACCCGATTGTCACGGAAAGCCGACTCAGCTTCGATCGGATAGAATTAAGATAGATCGGATAGTTCGCGTATACGCTTCAACAAGTTCTACTAATTGAGATAAGAGATTTTTAGTATGCCATATATTTTTATAACATAAATTGAATGTTTCTAATTGACAATTTACAATCCGAACAAAATTATGTGTTGGTCTAGTTAAGAACTGAATAGTAGGAGCAGTTCGATCAGCATACACATACTCTTTTTAATTTAAATATTGTTTTTTAACGCTTATAAGGTCGTTGGCTTTTTTTATACAATGATTTTATATCAAGTAAGTAATTGCATTGGCCACTCTAACGGGAGCCAAGTATTGGGCCCGTCAAGGCCAACATAAAGAGGTAGGTCGGTAGAAAAAACAACAGGTAAGGCTAGGCTGAGGAAGGCGTGAAAAGAGGAGTTTTCGGGAGCCTTGGCGCGAGACAGGAGCGAGTCGGGACGCCTTATCCTAGTCGGAACAAATTCTGTGCCGACGTCCAGGAGTGTTCCCGAGGTTGAGCGCGCGATCCCGAGGAGGTCCCTCCAGAAATTAGCAGCGCCCTTTCCAACGACACTCGAGGGCTCAGGTAGAGCACCCAAATATAAATAAATAAACACTGCAATTGTGTGGCCGGTTGCTACGAAGCCGGTTGCACTTTTGCCAGTACACTGCGAGTGAGTGAGAGAGAGAGAGAGAAAACGCTTCTTTCTCACTCCTGTTGGAAACAGCGGCGTTGCGCGGGTGAGTGAGAGAGAGAGAGAAACATAACCTCTCTCTCATGATCTAAAAGAGCGAGCGCACGGGTAAAGCGCGGACCTTCCGCCGGCGTAGGACCCTTTCCGTGCGGTTCGGAAGTCGACCGAGAGGGAGCGCTACGATCGCCGCAAGAAGGCGCACTAGACGCGGCGCGCTATTTGAAATTGTTGGAAATAGATTGTCGTGAAAAGGTTGAAAAAGAACCGTACACCAATCTTTGTGACTAATGATAATTATTATTTATTATTTTAAATAATCAGCCCGTCTCACTATACAGATGTCTTTGGATATGAATCAAGAAGCGTTATGCACATATTGAAAAAGTGCTCACAAAAACGTCGCTCATTTTTTTAAACAAAAAAATATACATAAACAAAAAAAGGTCAGCTACAGCACTGCCTCTCGCGTTTACGTAAATTATAACCGCGAAATTCAAATTCTCTAATTCACGCTAAGCGGCTGAGTGCATATAAATGCCTAGCAATATTTAATAGAAATTCGGCGCGCGCGCATGCGCAATACAGGATGGCAGTTAGGCGCGTAATTTAAACGTAATTTCCGCGCGAATTGAATTACTTTGTGATCTGGCGAAGGATAACGAGCGAACTCTAAAATATATCGATTGTAAATTGTCATACTAACATCTGAATTTAATAAAAGATACGAAGTTGACCAAAATACTAATGAGAGTCATTTATTAGGCACCCAGAGTAACCGTCCTGATTCCCTCCGCCTCTATTCCCTTGTGACCGGAGGGGTTCAAAGGACCACGCCGCCTCCGCGGGAGTTGCAATAGTAACACATCAGCTGAGCGATCAGCATTTAGTCGCGCCACGCAGATTACGCGGCCGCGGGGCGAGTGCACAAGACTCCCCCATTGCACAGAAAAGTGGGCGACACAGTCTGTGTCGCTCACATTGAACACGGCCGGGTCGGAGAATTACATACATAATTACACCAAATACAGATCTTTCTCCTTTACGTCGGTCATTCCTTCATTATATTGAAAATTGAAATCAATTAAAGTTGATGCTTCTAAAAGTTCATCAATCACTTGATTTTCTTTTAAACTGCATTCTTGTTTTTGTATAGCATGAGGTAAAGACAGTAGACTTTCGTTTTGAGATGAAAGAATTTCGAAAATAGAATTGTCTTTTGTAGAATTCGTGTTACCGGGTTTATTCGAATGAATAAAATCTGAAGATAAAATGTTTTTAAAGGATAAGCGATATATGCGGCAAGTAGGATTCGTTGAAGCAGTATTCGCTGTGCCTGTGCAATTATGATCAGACCATCGAAGCAAGGTGGTTGATTAGAACCATTTTTGGTCTTCACGGACCATTGTTTCAACCAATTAATAAATGCTCGCATTCGCTGTAAAATCTGTGGATTGCAAACTGCAAATAGATGCTTTTGTTCGTGTCTAGTTACTAAATTATAAGAATTGTAAACATCAATTACAGCGTCCATTTGACGCGAACGTCGGTCCCGATGGTAGGGAGGTTGCGTCCTGGGACTGCGGGCGATCGCGAGCCGTAGTGGCAGTAGTTCTTATCAGACGAGGTGGGCGAGTCCCCGACTTGTAGGGGGGGGGGGGAGGTGGCGGTTCTCAGTTAGGGTGACACCGCGAGATCTCCTGCAGAGGATCTTGGGTCCTCACCGGGTCTCCCCGTGACCAGTGGAATGGCTTGCAGCCGGTGGCTGGCTCCTCAGGCGGCAGGTGCCGTTACCGAGGAATATGGGGGATGGAAGCCCGCACGGAGCTGGGCCACCGTGTACCGGGATGTTCGTCGGTGGTGGACCTGCTGTGAGGAGGTCTCGCTGGTAGCTCCATGATCGTCTCCTCGAGGATTCTTCGGCTGGCAGTACTCTGCGTTAGTGGTGGGGGAGGCGGAGGGAGTTGGTGGGCAACCGACAAACTATCTTGGCTGTTGGGCGCTTGATAAAGAGAGAGTCTCCTGCAAGCGGTATCTTTCTGGCCTGTTCGAGGTGGGTGGGGGTGAGTGCTGCCCGGCGCCGCTGTGCCTCTTAAGGCCACTCGGCCGTTTGGCCTTACATGCGGGTTGCGCCTCGTCTTCTGGCGGTCGCGCTCCTAAGCTCGCGGCCACGGCGCCTACTCGGGAGGGTTGGTCGCCCGGTGAGGCCGAGTACTCGCATTGCTGCGCATTGCCCGCTGCGGCGGGCGTCACATTTTCCGCATGAATTCAGCAGATTTTTTCCATGTTTCGGTTTTTAGAATGGTGGCACTTGTTCGGTACCCGAAGCCGTGACGTAATTTAAATCTTTAACAATAGTTCGTTCATCAATAGTCGACTTCAAATCTTTTGGAACGACGCAACTGCTACGCAGGTCGTCAGAAGGCTATAAAGAGCCCTTTTAGTACACGAAAACTCTCGCTCGCAGTAAGTACGAGTATATCCGAACGCGCTAAGCCGAGTTACATGGTGGAAATGCTTCTAAAGGGCTGGACGCGTCGAACACTACCGCGCGGTTCTGTCGGTTAACTGAACACTTCCATAACTGTTAAGAATTAAACATGGAGCTCTCTGCAATAGATCCGGAGAACAATTACGGTTTAAAATTCAATGAATTAGCCTAAAATATTATGTCCTGGCCTCCGATTTCGACATTCAAGAAAGAGCACCGCGTAACTATTCGTCGCACGAAATGATCGTACAACCAGTACGAATTCAAAGAGTGAATTTACCAATCACGGAGTTACCTCAATTCGATGGAATTGTGAACGAATGGCTTTCATACAAAAACATGTTTTTGACCATGATCGAGTTACGCAACGATCTCTCGAACGTAGATAAATTCCTATATTTGAAAAGTTTATTAAATGGCGGCGCGTTTAAAAAAATAGCTATCTACAATATAAGCGAAGAAAATTATGCAAAGGCATGGAAACTTCTCTCCCAGGAAGAGCTCTCCCGCCGAGCATTCGTGAGCGATGGAACAAAACCAACAATTTGGATTCATTTCCACCTCTCGAAAGAATATATAATTTTATTCGAGAAGCCACCTTTCGTATCGCTCCAATAGATGCGTCGCGAACTAAAACCGAGATTTCACCCAAACGTCGATTGGAAGAATTAAGATCGCGACTAGCAAAGATTCGGAAGGGCGAACATATAACTTGTATTTTCACTTCTAGCGTCAGCTCAAATCACTGAGCGGTTTGTTAAAGGGAAAAACATCCCATATATTTTTGCCCAATGTTTCGAAAGTCGAACATTCAACAATGTTGGGAAATCGTGAAAAGAAACGGATTATGTAAACTTGCTTTACCAAGCATGCGGATAAATGTTCTAAATTGTATTGCAAACAATGCAAAAAATATCACAATACTTTACTGCATGATACTAATTTAGCATCAATCTCGAGGAGTAAGGAGATGAATTTGTTTTCTCAAAACACGGAAGATCTCGAGAGATTCGACAGTTCTTTATGACTGAATTAGCGATCGTTTAACACAACGTCCACTTTTCCGTGATCTCAACTAATGATGACTACGTTAGTACACGTAAAAGACAGTCAAGGAAAACTTCATCAAGGTCGGTGTCTTCTCGATACTTGCGCGACAGCCCACTTTATTACTGAGTCTTTCGGTTGCTCCCTTTCTATCAATGCCATAGATGGTATGGAAACCAGATCTCGTGGTTCGGCTGACATTCGAATTTATTCGAGTCACAATCACGAACGCTGTTGATATTATTATCGGATCAAGCGCGACTCTGTCACTATTATCTATAGGGCAAATAAACGTTTCTCGTGATAAGAGGGATATTATTTTACAAAAAACTAACCGGTAACTCCGCAAAAACTAAAATCTGTGAATAATTGTCTATTTGTCGGCCCTACCATACAAGATAAACTTTTTGAATATTTGCTCAAATTTCGTGTACATAAATACGTTTTAACCGCGATTATCGAGAAAATGTACGGACAGATTTTGATCCACCTAGATGATCGCAAATACCAGCGTGTGCATTGGTATCACGGGAAGAACATTCGCGAATTTCAGCTTAACACTGTCACTTTCGAAGTATCCTCTGCACCGTTTTTAGCCATTCGAACTATCCAACAATTAGATGACGATGAAAGAAATGCTTTTCCCCTCGGTGCGCAAATTTTAAAATGAAATCTATACGTCGACGATCTTCTTATGGTCTCAGACAATTTTAACAAATTTTTAGCATTGAGAGATGAAAGAACATCAATATTAAAGCACGGTAGTTCAACATTCGGCAGTGGGCTTTCTATCATAAACATGCACTTGACGGCATGCGGACGACAACTATCGATTTAGACTTGATTAAAAATCGCAATTCCACAAAGAAAACACTGGGAATTCCTGGAATGCGTCTCGGGGCAAACTTTTATATATAGCGAATCCGATAAACTTAGAAAATAAGGTTACGAAGCGCTATATTTTATCCGAAATCGCCAAGATTTTAGATCCTCTCGAGTTATTAGGTCCGATTATTCTCACCGCCAAAGTGATAATGCAAGACTGATGGAAGGCGAAAATCTCGTGGGACGAATCGCTTCCCAGCCTATTAAATTCAACATGGCATAAATTCGCAAAATAGCTCGCGCTTATTAAAAATCTGGAAATCGAACGCCAATTGTT
The DNA here is from genome assembly GCA_018906755.1 of Sycophaga agraensis. Lineage (NCBI taxonomy): Eukaryota > Metazoa > Arthropoda > Insecta > Hymenoptera > Pteromalidae > Sycophaga > Sycophaga agraensis. The sequence goes on from JACCIE010000028.1 coordinate 619,148, forward strand.
AATACCGAATCATAAAGAAATCGAAATTCACGGATTTTCGATGCAAGTAAAGTCGGCTATGGAGCATGCATCTCCATACAATTTCTCAGTACGAAAGGTTTTCTAGGAACATTCAGACGTTTCGTGAGGCGTAGAGTGTGTGTTTGGACTGAAATGATTTTCAGTAATGTGAGCTAATACATTCGAAGTATTGAGATTTTTCTCAAGCTCTCACGATAGCCCTAAATCATTTAAAGAAACTATATCGTCATTAATATAAATACTATAATAAGATCTCAACTGTGCAATAAATCTTTTTATCAGGTGTGGCCAATCAAAGACTGCATAAATCTTTTGACTATTGTCGTTTTGACACCTAATCTTAAAATACAGTTTATTTATGGAAACGTTTAAATGTTTAAATAGTTTTTGATTATTGGAACCTGTGACGTGGTACTTCCACTCCGAGGCCAATGTGCCGGAGCACCCGCCACTCTCCGGTCGCGCCCGCCTGCACATCGCGCGGGTTCGTGGTTGTCCCGGAGAGGACATATTTATTTGTGCCCGGGTGGACAATCCCCACCCGGATGCCTTCTCCCGACGGGCGCGTAGCGCCCACTACAAACCGGCGGGAAAACCCGTCCGACGAGGCGTGCACCGGGCCGCACTTAGGGCTCTCCGCCTCGTCGCTTGACGCGATGCCGTCGCCCGGGGAGACATGTACCGGACCGCTCTAGGGGCCCTCGCCTCGACCCAGGCGGGTCACTGGAGTTCGCCGGCTGGGACTGCAAGGGTTGGCTCTTCTGGCTCTGGTCTGCCAGCCGGCTCCGTGCGTGGAGCCGCCGCTCTCGCGGCCCCGGGATGACGATGGGGCCACCGTAGTACCGCGATTACCGCGTCGCACGCGTGTTCTCCTTCGCCCGCACGCGTTGTGCCGCAGGACCCATCTGGCGATGGAGCGTGCCGGCCCCTGGACGTGTCGTTGGCCGGCCTCTACGCGCCAACGCCTTGGCACCTCGCTGCCGGCCCCTGGCGGTTTTGGGTGCCGGCCTCTTGTGCCCTTGTCGCCTTGGGCGTCTCGTGCGCCCTAGCCTCTGGCAGCCGACTCCTTGTGGTGTTGGGTGCCGGGCTTCATCCTGCCAGGTGCTGGTAGCGGATGGTGGTAGTTCCACTCAGTGAAGCACAGGTGCATTCGGACGGCGTTCCGACGCCGATATTCCGGTCGCACACGGGAGGCCAGGGGCTTCATGGTGGTTCGCGGGCTCCAGGAAAACAGCCCGAGAGCGTTAGGGGCCACACGCAAACTGATCTAAACGTGCCGGTCACCCGGCGATGGGCAGTTTTCTTTCGCGCCAACCGTCGGCTGCTTCCCGCCCACCGCGCCGACGGAGTCTCGGGCCTCCCTGTTTATAAATACACCGGCCGTGTTACAGGCAACCCGAGGGCTCCGTTACAAACCATGATTACAAAAAATCAATCGGACATCAGCGCCGATTTTTACAAACTCAGTTACAATTTCTTTTACGATATCTAAAAGTTCGTCCGCTGACGCTCGGTTTTCATTAAAACCTGTCACGTGGCTAATTTCGCCCCGGCTCCCAGTCACCATGCGACTTAAAGACTTTCCGTCCTCTTTTCCTGCTCGTGTCGTCGCACGGAAAATCCGCGGACGCGGCGGGGCGAGTCTGGGTGCTCGCTGCTATAAGGAACGCGAAAAATGGGAAAAGGCGCGCGAAATAATTATGCGGATGTTTTACTTTAAAATTAATAAATATTTATTATAATAATTCACAAAGGAAAACGCGACAATTTGGTCCACGCTATCAACTAACTTTCTCTCTCTCTCTCTCACTCTCCCGACGCGGATGATCGCGCGCGCGCCGCACAATAAGTATATATATCAATATTAAAATTACTTACTTTGGCGGCGGCGATCTTTAACTTGGCGGGAAATGCCCACCGCCTTGTTGTTGGCGCTACCTCCTTGTTCAGCCGATCTACAGCCACAAGGGCGAGATCAAAGCGTCACAAGGTCAAACTCGATCTGGAGAGTACACTTGCATTTCGGTGCACCGCTCTCTCTCTCTCTCTCTTTCTCTCTCTCTCTAACTCACTTAGCGTGTCGCGCGAAAAGCGTGGCGCTTCGCCGCTAATCGTCTCGGGAGAAACCGTGTCCCGAGACACACTGATCCAAATCGTGCGATCGAGCAAGTTTGCAGACAGGTAGGCCATATCGCAACCAACTGACCGTCCCAACGGACCCTTAATTGCAGCAAATGCAATAAATTAGGCCACTAAGCGGATCAATATATCAACGTAATATACAATCAAGCAAGAATCTGCCAACTGTGCAGAAGGGCTGGTCATGAGGCTAATAATTATAGGACCCAGAATCTAATCTGTCAGTTATGCAACAAACCTAGCCATTCCGCCCCACAATGTCCAAATCTAAATAATTCACCAAATCAGTGTGTGACCTTGCCGTCGCTCGACGGGCGAATGTTTCACCTACGCGGCTTTCCGTCACGCGATTTCCCGGCCTCAGGGATCCCTTAGGAATTCGGGGGGGGGGGGGGGGGAAGAGGTAGCCAAATAAATGTATATATCACTTTAGATTACGTAAAACCAAAAAAACTATTCCGCGCGATAGTCGGACAGAGCGGCTCCTTTGCGAAGAGAGAAAAAAAAGTAACTGATGATTAGCGATTTTATTTTATAAACGACAATTACGGGCGGCGGGCGCGATGTCGATCCGGGACTCTCCCCGCGACAGGTCGTAGCGTTGCTGGGCGGCGAGCTACGGGGACCTGTCCCTCATATGCTTGAGACGGACGTAGGGCGTCCGCTCTTAGCGAAGGCAAGGCGGCGGGGCTCCTTTTGCCTGTGCGGAAGGGCGCACTTGGCGAGAGAGCGAGTCTCGAGGTCGACTTGGTCTCGAACGAGACGTAAGCGGACTGGCCGCTGCGCGCAGAGCTCCGAACTCCGCGCCGCCGGCGCGCTCGCGCTGCTGCATTGCCGACTGCAGCTCCTCCACGCGGCGCGTCGCTGAACCTCCACCAACTACACGCGCAGCAACTTTCGCGTACCGCGAACTACCGCGCCGAGGAGAAAAAGACGCTTCCGCGAAGTCGCTCGTACGTCAACCTGCAGATATTGCAAAAATAACGGATATACTATTAAGGAATGTCGTAAAAGACAATATAATTATGGCAGAAATTTAACGAACCAGGGAAACGATTTGTCTCCCCGTCCTACCGGCGCGAGGATGAAAACCATAACGACTCAGCGCCCAACACGCGATGTGAACAGTCTACTCGCGGAATTAATTACATGGAATTAAAACAAAGAAGATCCTTAGTGCCGCTCGTCAAATTATTAAAAAACCATTCGCTGAACCAATAACACTAATGCTAGATACAGGTTCAGAAGTCAGTATTATTAAACAAAAATGCCTCGCCAAGAATGATAAAATTGATCACTCCGACATAACCATCGTATTCGATATTCAATCCAGTTCAGAAGTCACTCTAGGATCAGTACAGATGAAATTTCTCAACGCACCAATTAAGTTCTCAGTTGTATTTAATAGTCTCTCACTACCCTGGGATGGCATAATCGGGTCCGATTTTCTCCATCAAAATAAAGCAGAAGTAAATTTCCAAACCTAATCAATCAAAAATAATGGGACAACTTACTTATTCACACAAGAAGGCACAGAACCTAGAATCCAGGGAAGATTTGAGCGACTTACCTTTCGTACATCTCGCTGATTAGATCATTAACCAAGAGGGAAAATTCCTTGTAGACTCCGGATCTCAAGCTAATTTGATTAAACGTAGACTTCTTCCCATAGAACAAATCATAGATGAGTTAAAAATCGCCTTCAAAGGGACAGAAAGAAAATTATATTGTTAAGCGTTAAGTTAATTAAATTATATTGTTAAATTAATATTGTTAGCGATGAGTTGAAGCTTCCTTGCGATGGAATACTAGAAAGCCCATACCTAACAGTTCTAAAGCCATACTTGATTACGACTCTAAAAAATTAATAATCGAGAACGACTCGCTCCCCTTAGAGTTTAGTTACATCAGAGAACAAGCAGAAGGATTTGGTATAGATCCAAATGAATTTGAAGCACCCTCTCTAACAAATGAAATCGATATTGACTCTAACAGAGCTATTGATTCAGAAGATGAAATTCTAGACGATCTAGAAATCGCTACGAACCTCTCCCTGGATAATGAAGAAGAAGAAACTGGAAGCCAAGCCTCTCGTTATACACGCCATCTAAGCCAAGTAATGATGACAACTGAACTGGGTATCCTATCCGAAATCCAATTACATGAACAGATTCATTTCTCTTACCCAGTCTACTCTAGTTTCAGTATTCAGACTGAGGGAAGAGATCTAAAATTTTATCTAAAATTGGACCACCTGGAGCAAGAATTGATAGCTCATACTACTAAGTTAACACAGGAGAATCAAGACAGATTTCATCTAAAGGGCGACTGTCTCAGCGCAACTAACTCAGTCATGCACAGGATTCAGACCACAGATAATTATCCTGTTAACGCGAAATAATATAAATACCCAATAGCGTTAAAGGAGGAAGCGGATAGGCAAATTTGTGAACTATTAGACGCAGACTTAATCGAACCTTCAGATTCACCTTATAACAATCCCGTTTGGGTCACGAAGAAAAAACCAGACAGAGAAGGAAACCCCAGATGGCGAGTAGTCCTTGATTTTAGAAAACTGAACGAAAAAACAATCAGTGACGCATACCACATACCAAATATATCAGAGATTTTTGATCAAATAGGAGCATATAAATACTGTACTGTTTTAGATTTAGCGTCCGGATTCCACCAAATAAAAATGGATCCTAATGATGCGCACAAAACTGCCTTTAGCACATCGTTTGGACACTATAAATTTAAACGCATGCCGTTTGGACTAAAAAACGCACCAGCCACCTTCCAAAGACTAATGGATAATGTACTCCGCGGTCTATAGAGACCAAATACAAAAGAGAGTCGAAGTATTTGTCAGGGTATTTTTGTATATATCGATGACCTAATTATTTGTAGCATTTCATTAGAGGAACACGATAAGAAAATTAGAATAGTAATGAATAGACTAAGGGAGGCAAACCTAAAATTAGGGATAGAAAAATGCGAGTTTTTAAAGAACAAAGTAGGATATCTAGGACGTGTAATAAGCAAAGATGGATTAAGTCCAGATCCCAATAAGATATCAGCAGTACGAGACTTTCCTAGACCAGGGACCGCCAAGAACGTTAGTCAGTTCTTAGGATTTGCTGGGTACTACAGACGATTTATAAACGATTTTGCAATGATCGCAAAACCCCTTACAAGATTATTACAAAATAATGTAGAGTTCGTTTGGGATGAAAAATGCGAACCAGACTTCTCAAAACTAAAGGATCTGTTGTGTAAACCACCACTTCTTCAATTCCCAAATTTTTCGCAACTATTTAATGTCACCACAGATGCATCAGGGTATGCAATAGTTGCAATCCTTTTTCATGGAGAAATAGGAAAAGGCAGACCCATCGCCTATACTTCCTAAGTTCTGAGAGGACCTGAATTGAAGTACGAAACCTTTGAAAAGAAAGCGGTAGCAATATATCACAGTTTAAGATATTTGGCATCTATAATCTTCAACTCGAAAATTTTCGTAATAACTGACTGCAAATCATTGGTCTGGTTCAAAACCGCAGACTTTAATTCACGCGTACAAAAGTGGAGGTTCAAATTGTCGGAATTCAATCATGCAATCACCTATAAACCAAAAAAATTAAAATTAAACGCGGACGCCTTGTCACGAAACCCCATCGAAAGTGAATTGGTAGGAGTAATGACGCATAGACAGAAGAATTTAAAGAACAGCAGTTAATATCCAGATACGGCCCCTACGAACCATCCCAATGTTATAAAAACACCAAAGCCACACAGATCAAAGCCCACTATTAATTACGCTGAAAGCAGCGACGACAGCGACATCGAAGCTGAACTAATCAATCAAACCCAAGGTCAAACAAGATTGAAACCCGAAAATCTCACTGAAAACGAGGACGATAAGCAATCGTCACTAAAGTCTCCTTCACTACGTCCAGAATCAGAAAAATCTAATTCTTCCCAAACTGATAGAAACTCAATCGCCGATAGTTCAATAGAGTCGCATAGCAATATAGACGATGAATTACCCTGAGGACAAATAATAGAATCCAAGGAGGCGCTACACTTACGGGAAACCCATATAGTCTATTTTATAGACAATAAAGGATCCCCATGTGACCAAGGGGCTAAGGAATTAATCGAAAATAGTAAAATACCACAAAAACAAGAAGTATAGGTGGGAGAAGTATTAGAATTTCGAAGAACAAACAACAAGTATAGATACGGATTATGTATAAAAGGAGAAAGTGGCGAGTCTATCACTGGAATAAAAAACAATATACGCAGAACACTACGTGTCTCTAAGAAATTAGTTTAGCCTATAGTGGAATGATTATATATGGAATGAGATTCGAAGACTACTACATGAAATATTCGAACAAATTAATATAAAGATAATCATTTGCAAGGGACCTTCAAATACGACGAGGAAAAGAACCGCGATAAAATTTTTAAAGAATTACACAGTTCTCCAATCTTGGTTACTCCTATAGAGGAGTATCCAAGACTTACAACAAAATTAGACAGAATTTTTACTGGGAAAACTTAAAAGCCGACGTCCAAAGGCTCATTTAACAATGTGTAGAATGTCAGTTTTAAAAACTCGTGAGGATCAAAAACAGTTAACCGATGATCATCACTGACACCCCCGGAACAACCTTCGACAAAGATCCTCTTCTACCCGTCACAAAAAACGGAAACGAATACATCCTCACTATGCTGGATCAATTATCAAAATTCTGTTTAGCTTTTCCTTTGCCTAACGCCCTAGCTTCCACAATCGCCGACGTACTCATCAAACAGTATATATGTATATTTGGAGCTCCTAAGGTCATTTTAACCGATTAAGGGAGAAATTTTCTTAGTGGTCTAATACAACGCGTCGCGAAAAGATTCTGCATCATACAAATTCGGACCACGGGTCACTTGAAAGGTCGGATCACGCGTTACGAGAATTTTTTGAAACAATACTCTTGTAAAGAAGAAGAATGGGACGAGTGGATAGATCTCGCGATGCTAAACTACAACACATGTATATGGAAAGTACGAAGCATACACCTTTCGAGATAGTCTTCGGGAGGTTCGCACGGTTGCCTTCAAATGAACCATTACGTAAAGCTGATTTGATAGCGCGAGAGGTTTACGGAGTCGATTGCTTGGGTCAGGGACGGTCGAGGTGACCCTTCTGGTCATCTTAGCGGTATTTGTCCCCTTTTGCGCCAGGAATCAGTAGTGCGCGCATGGGACTCCGCGAGGGAGGGCCCGGGGCTCCCCAAATAACTGATGCGCGGACCCGGCGGGGGACAATTTGACGTCATCTGCAGATGTGCGCCTGCTCGGCGGTCGTTGGACCGCGCGATAGGCGATGACGCAGAGGTCCGATCCCGCGCTTAGAGCCTGATCGGGCGCCTGGAGGGAGGTATAAGGGCGCGCGCGGAGAGAAAGAGAGTCCCGGGTGAGAGCGGCGGCTAGGCTGCGCGGGAAGGGGCGCCCCCGGGAGAGCGGCAGCGAGACCGTGGGAGGAGGCACGCCCGGAGCATGGCGAGGGGGCGGAGAGCTGACTGATTGGGGAGAGCGGCGCGGCGGCGGGACACTCGAGTTCGTACTCGAACCCAGCCCGTCACGGCCACAGGTCGGGGCGGGCGAGGCCGCCAAGAAACCGAGACGGCAGGCTCCGCCGGTCTCGGTAGGCCACGGGGATGGAAGAAGCCTCCCCGCGGTTGAGGCGGTCAATTGCCCAAGGCCTTCCCCTCACTACTGAATGTGATGGCAATTATGACTTAATTTAATCGGTCATAATTATATTAAGTCGATTTAACATGATAATTTTAATTTTTTATTTTTTTTTGTTATTTATTTCATTTTATTTCAAAGGAGATTAATTTTATTTTAGTTTGTTTTTCTTTTCTCCTTTTTTCAGAGGCATTGCAGCCGCTAACGGCAATCGGACGAAGGCACCGGGGGTAAGGTTCCCAAGGGACCTGGCGGGCGAGGAGGAAGAAGAGAGAGGAGTAGCTGCGTTGCGCACCTCCTCTCTGCGGCCCGTTCTGCCTCCACGGACCTCGGTCCCAAGCACTGGCCGTGGTTTGCGAGGCAACCCATCTACACCACACCCCGAATGGAAAGAGCCCGCATTGCCATATAGTGGGGGGGGGGAGTCACACCCGGCCAGGCCCGTGTTTCTTCCGGCAACGCTCGGGGGGTGGAGGGGCCCAATTATGATGTTTGCCCTGGATGGGAGGGACCGATCCCGGGACAGGCTCTTGACCGATTACAGGGAGGCCGTCAGGGTTAGTCCACTTCCGCGGGGGCCAGTCGTGATCCCAGGGATGGGAATTCCCTCAAAGACCAGTGCTATACGTGCAAGGGATTTGAGCACAGAGCGAAACAGTGTCCATCGACAGCATGTTTCCTGTGCGGTCAGGCGGGACATATTGTTGCTCAGTGCCCACAGAGGGGGTCATCATCGCAATGCCCCGGTTGTGATCGCCCGGGCGTGACGTTCACGACGTGCCCCAATTGTACTCAGGTAAGGCAGTGCCTAAAAAAGTCCAACGCAGGGCGGTAGAGTCGCTCCCTATTCCCTGCGTTTTAGGTGGGGGAGCGAAGGTCGTTGGGCCAGGGGCGAAGAGGCCGCCTCTTCGAGCAAGGGCTCAGAGGAAGGCCTGGTTTCGATTGGTTCTCGATCATTGAGTCGGACCTTTGGGTGATCCCGAAGGTAGGCGAGGTACCGGAAGGAGGCCTAGGGAAGAGGCCCGTGAGCGGATCCGAAGAGACTCCTGTACCCTCCAATGGTGATACCGTAACCATGTTGCCACAGGAAGATCACCTAGGAAAGGAGACTGCCAAGACCCAAAGCGACCCAGAGGTCGCAAGGCCGGGTGGCGGTCCAATGAAGGGAGACCCGGACCCTCACAAAGCCCCCACGAACAGTAATTAAACAAGCAACAGTATAGTTGGTATTTTCTTGCCCTTCACTCCAGAACAGTTTCGATGCCATGATTCAGAGTTTCCACCAGAGATAAATAGAGAGATAGCCGATGCTATAGGCCCAAGCCGCGCCAAATTCGATGCGCCGTAGCAATACGCACTCTCGCGAAGAAAATTGTAATCTGTCGCACTTGAGGGGAAATGAGGGGAAATAAGGGAGAGGGAAGAAGTAAGCGTAAGCCATGAGTCGTGTCCATGTGACCGGCCGCAGGTATGTGTTGGTGCGCCCGATTGCGGCTGAAGCTGGCTCGGCTCTAATCGGCGAGAGAAGGAGCGCGAATGACGAGCCACGTCCATGTGCCCGGCACTCTTTATGTGTGCGACTGTGCATGACTGGATCGTTAGTATGTGTTCATGACTCGCAGCCGCATCGGAGGAGCCAGCGCGAGCAACGAGTCAAGTCAAGCCCAGTCGGACTGTTGCCACCCACGTGGCCAGCACTGTTTCTGTGTGCGTATGTTCATGACTCGGTAGCTAGCTTGTATCAGTTCGTCGGATTTTCAGCGGGTCTGCTTGCGGCTGCTTTTCTGTCGTTCGGCCTCACCTTGGACCCAAGGCCCGAGCTCGGACCTCAAGCCTGAAAATGATAGCAAACGTTTTGCAATGCAGGCAAGATTTATGCCTCGATTTATGCACATTTCAAAACAAAAGTAAAGATAATTTAAAATCAATAATATTAATATAATTTTGACGATTACGTACAATAAATCAACTTTATTTGCATAAAAGTTACAAATCATACATATGCACACGAAAGAGCATAAGATAGAAGCTTGTGTATGTAATTTAATTAATAATTTTTTAGCGTATTTTTTTAAAAACCATGTTATATATAATACGATTATAAACTTTTGTGTAAAAGACTTCTTTATTCGACAAATAACAAATTACTCGATAGAATAAATTACTCATTTAGAATTTTTATGACTTTATCTGATTAATTGCAAAAAGCATTCAAAATAGAATCGAAACGCGATTCTTCAGATAGAAAAAAATGTAGCTATGTACTTTCGTGATCTTAACTGCGACCATGCATAATTAATGATTGGTAGAAATCTGACCATTTTTTATAAACGCGAAAGTATAGTTTATAAATATTGTGACGTGTGTCACGGGGAGAAAGAAAGGCGGGAGATTGTAACGCGTAGCCGCGCCGCCGCCGAAAAATCGGAAAAGACAAAGGGCCCGCGCTGTGGTCAGCGCCCCGGCCCGTGAGACGGAAGTTAGACGTTGACGTGTGAAGACGTAGGGATTGAGTTGAGACGTTAGCGTGTGAAGACGTAAGCAGAGATTGAGTTGAGACGTTAGCGTGTGAAGACGTAAGCAGAGATTAAGAAGTTGAGGTGCGAAGACGTGCCAACTTATCGAGACGTGGACGCGCAGAGGCGGCCATTGTAATAGCCGTGCGACGACGACAATCGAAGCGAGGAAGCGCCGAGGGAAATCGGAGGAAATAAAGAGGACCGCAATTGGTGGGAGAAGCCCTACCTCGCCAAGCCATCGGCCGTCCTCCCGTAGTGCGACCAGAGGGGAGAGGCGCCTACCCACGGGGAACAGATCGGCCCGGAGGACAACCGGCTGAAACCGACGGTCCGACCGACAGTCCCGAGAGAGGACTGCCCACTAGCCCTCACGAACAGAGGCCACCAGCCCACCGGAGCCGACAGCGAGACCGGTGCCACCCGAGGAGGGACGACCCGCGGCCGACCGCCGCCACACCGACCGGCGACCGCCGCCGCCCTCCAGCCACCGCCGCCTGCCAGCCCGCCGGCTCCAGCCAGCCCATCGCCACCCACCCGCCGCCGGACCGGACCAAGGCCGACGAGAACCGGGGTGAGTGAGCCTTCGGCTCAGAGTGCGGGCGGAGTGCTCGGGAGGGACGCGACGCGACGGGAAGCGACGAGGGGAATCGAGACGCGACCGGCTAGAGCGCCGTGGACGAACGCGGGTGGAGGTCGCATCGCGAGCGCGCGACCGGTTACGAGCGAGAACGCGACCGGTGAAGCAGCCGGGAAGCGGCCAGCGAGGCCGCCGCGTAATAGTGACGCGAGAGAAGCGGCCAGCGAAGCCGCCGCAACTTTGTGACGCGAGGGAAGTGGCCAGCGAGGCCACTGCGGAATTGTGACGCGGGAGTAGCGGCCCGCGAAGCCGCTACATTCACACGAATTGCGAGAAGCGGCAGACGCGCTGCCGCTAATACTGCAGAGCCGGGCTAAATTGTATAAGAAAACCGTGAATAAAGCGTCCAAGAAAAACAGCAAATAAACAGATATTGATTTTTGTGGCGGTACCCGAAACCCCGGTTTCCCTTGTGTTTTCCCCCTTTTGTTTAATATAGCTGGAGACTACTATTTGTGCGGTGCCTTCCCGCCGAGGCCGGCGGAACCTCCTCTGAGGGAGAGAGTCCGCGCACGTTAGCCAGGGCAGCTCGCCTGGCGCCCGACAAAGCAGAAAGAGGAATTATTGGCGAGCTACGCCATTTGGGCCGTCGCGGGGCGGAAGGGCCCTTTCCTAACGTAATAGGAAAAGCGACGTGTCACAATATAAATAGTTGACAAAATATACTGTATAAAAAATAGCTTATATGAATAACAAATGCTATACTTATTGTAATCGAGCGATGGCTAGGTACGCACTCATTGCGTATGAATTGTATCACGCGACGACTTGGCGGAGAGAGAGAGAGAGAGAGAGAGAGCGAGAAAGTGAAAAAACGCATTTAAGTCGCTTCGTGGGCGGGAACGTGCTTCCCCTGAGTGCCGGCGTGGCTTTGCCGCGGCCGTGTTAGCCGATCAGCTGGGGGCGAGCGATAGTTCCCAGGCTGTACCCAGATTGTGCAGGGCTTAGCTCTGAGAGTACAATCTTGCGTGTAAGAGGTGGCTGTGTAGCACCTCTAGACCGTTCTTGGCTCAGGGGCAAAGGGGCAAGTGCGCGGCTCGTCCAAATAGAGTTCGGAGCGACGCGGCGGGACCATGCGGCAATCGATGGTACGAGCAGGTGCGCGGCTCTCTCCCTGCTTTCTCCCTAGTCGACGCGGTGCGAGGGTAGAGGAACTCCGTTCGACCAGGTTGCCGCGCTTCCTCTCTCTGCTTTCCGGAAGCGCGGGAAAGGTGCGCGAGTGGGGAAGCGCGACTCGGCGGAGTTTCCCGAAGCTCGGCGATTCGGGCGTTTACGGGGGCTCGAAGACAAAGGGCCCGGTGCGCGAGAAAAACCGCGAGCTGTCGCGCCCGAAAAAGCTTTCATTGTTCTTGCGAACTCCGAACGAGCAGCACGCTCCAAATTACTTGTCTCCACACGCTACATCTATAGAAAATAAATTCATAATTAAACATATATCATCGCCTTATTGGATCCACATCCACACCTTCTCCTCTACCGAACTGTCCTATTTTACAAATTGGTGCCGAAACCCGGGACAAATATTCGGGTAAATTGACAAGAGGACAGTGCAATTAGATCCGAAGATGGTACCGAGGAGAACAAGAGCCGCTCTGCCCGACAGTCCGAAGGAGCAGCCGCCGACAAAGAAGCCTCGAGTCATTTCGACGAAGGCAAGAAAGTCTCCTCGCAGCATCCGACCATCGAGACACCAGAGGGCTGAGTCAACCTCGGAGCAGCAGGGACACGTGCCATCTCCACCTTCAACCCGGAGGCGCACAAGAGCGGAGACGCGCCGTCCAGCTCCCGTATGTCACGCCAGCGCCGAGTCCAAAGCGGAGCAGTCGCGGCGCACGCGGCCGACCGGCGTTCAACAACAGCGTCCATTATCACCAGCCGTCCAAGTCTCCGTAGAGGACAGGGACGACCTACTGAGGCGGCCTGATACGACCGCGAGCCCGATCGTGAGCTCGGAGGACGGGCGTCCTCCAACTCCCGCAGCAGGTGAAGACGACGAGGTATACGACGCAACAGAGGCGGCACCCGAGATGGCAACGATGAGCTACACTACTCCGATAAGTACTGCGGCGAGAAATATACCGGGAAATAATTTTAATATGTATGCGGAAGATGCGACTCCGGGAGCTATCGAGCGCTCCGTGACGAACGAAACCTGTAGCGATCCGCTGAATCGTTTAGCACGGGTTTTAGAGTCGACCTTGAGGGCTGTACGCGATGCGCCTCGGGCGGAACATAATCAACAATATTTGTTGAATCGGTGCGCGCGTGTGAAAGATTTGCCACCATTCGCGGGCGATCCACTCGAGTGGATATTTTTTAAACAGTCTTACGAGTCGTTGACGGCCACCGACGCGTACACCGATCTAGAGAACTTCAATCGACTGTACAAGGCATTAAAAGGAGACGCGCGAGAGATTGTGAGCGCGTTGCTCATCTCAGGCCGGGACGCCGCGGACATCATGAAGGTGCTCGAGCCACATTACGGGAACAAAGGAGTGCTCGCGCGCAAGCTTGTCGGCGAAATACGCGGTTTACCCGATCTCGGCGGGGGAAAGACGACGTTATCCAAATTCTCCGCCAAACTAGCGAACGCCGTCGCAACCTTGCGTGCGCTCGACTTGGTCGAATATTTATATAATCCGGACTTGACGCGCGATGTTGGGAAAAAATTAACACCCGTGCTCCAACACGCGTACAATGCATATGCGATGAATGCCGTAGGGAATACGACGAAGTTAGAAAGACTCGCAGACTTCCTTGATCGCGAAGCGGAGCGCGCGGTGGCCGGGGGCATTTTCGATGGGAGTGAGGAGCCCCCGCGACAGCGAACTGCTCGATCGAGCACCCACGTGGCTCGACAGGTTTCGACAACCACATGCGCTGCCTCAGTCGAACTTAATCGCGGAGTCCCTGACGAAATTCAAAACCCACCGAAGTCTAACTCGTTCGTGCGAGATAATAGTTGTGCCGTCTGCAGGAAAGGCAAGCATGGGATCGACCGATGCGCGGAGTTCGCGCGAGATTCGATAGCGCAGCGGTGGTATTTAGTGCGACGATTGCGCTTGTGTTTCAAATGCCTATCGGAAAATCACGGACATCGTGCGTGCGCGAGTCACGGTTGTGTACATTGCTCCAAGCCCCATCATTCACTGCTCCACAGTTATGTCAACAATAAACGGGATAGGAGACGCGAGCGGTCATCGACCGCGGATAAACAAGCCGGCGCGGCCGCGACAAAGTCGGAGTCCTGACTAGTCAGGGAGCAAGTGTTGTTAAAAGTCGTACCCGTAGAAATTAAAGGGCCAACACGAGCGATGCACACGTACGCGTTTCTAGACGACGGGTCGACTACAACGTTGAGAGACAGAGAGCTCGCGCGCAAAGTAGGCGCGCGCGGGGAAAGCGTGAATATACACCTGACGGGCATCACGGTGTGTGCGAGACCGTTTGTTTTCAGTTGAGCGGCGACGCGGATACTCATACTATTGACAAGGCATACGCGATTAATAATCTTAAGCTACCAGCACAGTCAGTCTCAGTAGAGCTTGTGAAATGGATTGCAAAAAATCATAGCATATTTCTACAACCATATGATCGCGTTATGCCGAAAATTTTAATAGGCCAGGATAATTGGCAGTTATTCGCTCAACTGGAGACTCGCCTCATACGGAATAGCTTGTTGGCCTTAACGCGTTCGCGATTAGGCTGGGTAGTCCACGGACCATACACACGCCTGCGGCCCTCGTTGCAAAACTCCCCAACACACGCCCACACAGCGGTGTGCTCGCATAAATGCCCGAACATGCGCGTGGACGATGCTCTCGATGAATTGGTGCGACAATATTTTGCGATTGACGAGCTCGGGGTACGCAACGTCGCTAAGCCGCATCCGCGACAGCAGCACGCGCTGGAAAAGCTAAAGGCCACTATTAGTCGCGACGGGAACGGTTGGGTAATAGGCCTCCTATGGAAGCGGGAAACTCCCTCACTCGCCGATAGCTATACAACCGCATTGAAAAGGCTTTTCTCATTAGAGAAAAAGCTTGATCACGACGAACAATATGCCGCCGCGTATTATAGGGAAATCCAGCGCCTTATAGAGTGCGGTTACGCGACGCAAGTCGACGACGACGCGATTCCCTCGCGCTTTTGGTACTTCCCGCATTTCTGAGTCACACACGCGAATAAGCCGGGCAAGATTAGACTGGTGTTCGACGCGGCCGCGAAGTCCGCGGGCACTAGTCTAAACGATCAGCTGGAGATCGGCCCGGACCTCTTACAATCCCTGTTCGGCGTGTTGCTCCGATTCCGACAATTCAAAGTCGCCTTTAAAGCCGACATACGAGATATGTATCTCCGGGTGGGAGTGCGCGAGCAGGATCGCGGAGCTCTGCGTTTTCTCTGGCGCGGAAGACAGAGAAAAGGCGCGCCGCAGATATACGCGATGACGTGCTTGCCGTTCGGGGACCGATGCTCGCCGAGCTGTGCCTTATTCGTCAAGGACACGAAAGCGAGCACTTTCGCCGAAACGAAGCCGGACGCGACCAACAGTATAGTTAAAAATTCCTACGTCGACGACTATCTCGCGAGCCGAGACACGATTGACGGCGCGGCGCGTCTTATTTCGGATGTTATTTACATCAATTCGCGCGCGAAATTTCAAATGCATGGCTGGGCGAGCAACGAACGTCGCGCTCTAAATGCAGAGGAACAATCGCGAGCTGGCGTCAACCGAGCCATGCGCCTATGAGACCAAAAAGAGGAGCGTGTATTGGGAATGTCGTGGGATACCGCGCGCGACACCTTAGGATTCGCAGTGGGACTTGATAAGGTAGACCGCGAGATCGCGGAGGGAGCGAGGGTACCGACTAAACGCGAAGTCCTCAGCATTATTATGTCGGTATTCAACCCGCTCAATTTATTAAGTCCTTTCACGGTAAAATCAAAAATACTCATGCAGGCCATTTATCGAAGCGGCATACACTGGGACAACGTATTGAAAGACGAGGACTTCGACGGATGGCTCGCATGGATGCGCGACTTACGAGCACTGGGCGACTGTCGAGTTCCTCGCTGCTTGATGCCGATATTTTCCCGCGCGAGCACCTGCAATTGCATGCCTTTTGTGACGTGAGTCTAAAGGCCTACGCCGCGGCCGTATACTTGCGAGTGGAATTAGTATATGCTCCGGCGCACGTCACTCTAGTAACAGCGAAATCGCGCGTTGCCCCCTTGAAGCCGTTATCAATCCCGCGACTTGAACTCCAGGCCGCGTTGTTAGGTGCACGCTTGATCGACGCCGTCGCGAAGGAGCTCGACGTAAAGGTAGCTCGAAAACTTTTATGGTCCGACTCACAAACGGTCCTCCGTTGGATCAAGACGGAGCCGCGTACAAAGCAGGTGTACGTTGCCCATCGTTTAGGCGAAATCGGCGACTTGACCTCGAGCGCAGACTGGTTTTGGGTGCCGACGAACGTTAATCCGGCCGATTACGCGACGCGGTGGTCCGGCCCAACCTTAGATCCGCAGAAAACGTGGTTCGACGGCCCCAGGTTCTTACGCGAGGCTCCGCCTAAGTGGCCGTATCAAAAACCGCTAAACGAAAGCGAAAAACATAGAATCGACGCAATGGAGACGCGCAGAACGCTGTCCGTTTTCGCAACTATCATTCGACTCGACGAGTTGCCTTTGACCGCGAGGCTCATGGGTTGGTGAGGTTTACTTGCAATCGGCCGCCGCGTGCAGAAATTCGTCGCGCGTTGGCGCGGGCGCGTACCCCCGAACTGCCCGAACGAAATTAACGACGCGTCGATGAAATTTTGGCTGCGAAAAGCGCAATCGCAGTGTTTTGCGGAAGAGCTGCGTGCTTTGCGACACAAGCAAGACTTACGTAAGGGCAGTTCCATTGCGAAGCTGACACCGTCGATAGACGAGGACGGGATTCTACAGGCAGAGGCACTCACGCCCAATCATTTCTTGATTGGCTCGTCGTCAGGCGAAATCCAGTTAGGACGGTATGAGGCCCATGACGTATGTTTACGTAAGCAGTGGCGAATGGCACAAGCGTTTGCAGACCAGTTTTGGAAGTGCTGGTTGCGGGAGTATCTACCCACCCTGATTGCTCGACAAAAATGGTACGCGGCTACTTCGCCGTTAAAAGTCGGAGACATGGTGCTTATTGCAGACTATCAAGCTCCTTGCAACTCGTGGAAGACAGGGGAAATAATAGAAGTCCATCCAGGGCGCGATCAAGCAATCAGGGTGGTAAAAATCACGACCAAAACTGGCGAATATCTCCGTCCTGCGCACAAACTGGTGAAACTCTGACTATAAGAGCTCGGCAATTCGGGCGTTTACGAGGGCTCGAAGACAAAGGGCCCGGTGCGCGAGAAAAACCGCGAGCTGTCGCGCCCGAAAAAGCTTTCATTGTTCTTGCGAACTCCGAACGAGCAACACGCTCCAAATTACTTGTCTCCACACGCTACATCTATAGAAAATAAATTCATAATTAAACATATATCATCGCCTTATTGGATCCACATCTACACCTTCTCCTCTACCGAACTGTCCTATTTTACAAATTGGTGCCGAAACCCGGGATCAAATAATATTATATATTCGTATACTTACAAAATTCTTATTAAATCAAACAGCTATACTGCACGTAATGTAATTTTAGTCTAAAAATATTATGAAGAGCATTTTATATAATAATAAAAATTTAAATTATATTAATTATAAAAAATGAACGCTCCTTAATTAAAATGCTATTAATCAATGCATTTCATTCAATGATTAATTATCTTGGAATCTAATGTTGTATACAAATTATGCTATGTAAACAAAGAATATTTTTGCAATTAATCAGATAAAGTCGTAAAAATTCTAAACAACTATCGAGTTATTTGTCGAATGAAGTCTTTTAGACAAAAGTTTATAATCGTATCCCGTTTTTAGGGACAATTATATACGAGGTGTGTTCAAAAAATAACGAGAATTTTTCTTTTATGAGAAAAATTTTTATTTATTCCTGAATATCTATTTTGTCCCCTTCAAAGTAATCCCCCTCGGATATAATACACTTCAAACTCTTCAACACTTTTGAAACTCGATCTTTGTAATAGCTTTTAGCTCTTTTAGCGATTCGCTTTTAATGTCATCTATGCTTGCAAAACGACGGCCTTTTAATGTTCTCTTTATTTTTGGAAATAGAAAAAAGTCACATGGAGCCATATCTGGCGAATATGGAGGCTGAGGCATCGATACAGTTTTGTTTTTGACGAAAAATTCACGAACAAGCAATGAAGTGTGAGCAGGTGCATTATCGTGGTGCAAAAGCCATGAATTATTTGGCCACAAACCCAGGCGTTTTTTTCGGATTGCTTCACGCAAACGGCGTTGAACTTGTAGGTAGTACTCCTTATTGATTGTTCGACCTTGTGGCAAGAATTCATGATGCACTATGCCATTAAATTACCACGTTTTCATCGGTTGCTGATGTGCTTGGGCGTCCGGGTCGTTCGTCATCTTCAACATTTTCGCGGCTATTTGGGAAACGCTTATACCACTCGTAAATCCTTGCTTTACTCATAGCAGACTCGCCATATGCCTTTGTTAACATTTTACAAACTTCACTACACTTTATTTCATTTTTAACGCAAAATTGAATACATATTCTTTGATCCATTTTTTTTTCACAAACGAAAATCGCCGAGCTCGAAAAAACACGTCTACGTTAGCGGCTGCCACTTAAAAAGTAAGCAATGAATATTGCTGAAAATTTTATCGTACTTCAGGGGCATGTGTCCCAATATAATATTTTATAATAAAAATATTTTTATACAGGCGGACTCTCCAAACCCGCGAAATTTAAAAATTCTCGTTACTTTTTGAACACACCTCGCATAACATAGTTTTTAAAAAAATACGCTAAAAAATTATTAATTAAATTACATACACAAGCTTCTATCTTATGCTCTTTCGTGTGCATATGTATGATTTGTAACTTTTATGCAAATAAAGTTGATTTATTGTACGTAATCGTCAAAATTATATTAATATTATTGATTTTAAATTATCTTTACTTTTGTTTTGAAATGTGCATAAATCGAGGCATAAATCTTGCCTGCATTGCAAAACGTTTGCTATCATTTTCAGGCTTGAGGTCCGAGCTTGGGCCTTGGGTCCAAGGTGAGGCCGAACGACAGAAAAGCAGCCGCAAGCAGACCCGCTGAAAATCCGACGAACTGATACAAGCTAGCTACCGAGTCATGAACATACGCACACAGAAACAGTGCTGGCCACGTGGGTGGCAACAGTCCGACTGGGCTTGACTTGACTCGTTGCTCGCGCTGGCTCCTCCGATGCGGCTGCGAGTCATGAACACATACTAACGATCCAGTCATGCACAGTCGCACACATAAAGAGTGCCGGGCACATGGACGTGGCTCGTCATTCGCGCTCCTTCCCTCGCCGATTAGAGCCGAGCCAGCTTCGGCCGCAATCGGGGGCACCAACACATATCTGCGGCCGGTCACATGGACACGACTCGTGGCTTACGCTTACTTCTTCCCTCTCCCTTATTTCCCCTCATTTCCCCTCAAGTGCGACAGATTGCAATTTTCTCCGCGAGGGTGCGTATTGCTACGGTGCATCGAATTTGACGCGGCTTGGGCTTATAGCAACGGCTATCTCTCTATTTATCTCTGGTTTCCACGTGTTCTTATTTACTTAATCGAAAGTTCATTGTAAGACGACTCTGTGTTCGAAATTTCGTCCAAATCGAAGAATACGAAATTACCCCTGATTCGACACCATGATTAAGATTTTCCACGTGGTTTTTTTTGAAAATCCAAAGCTTATTCTAAAAGGAGTCTTTGCTCTAAATTTCGTCTAAATTGAAGAATGGGAAACTACCCCTAGGAGGGCTTAAGCGGCTGAAGTAACAAATTCTCAGATTTCAAGATTGTTTCCACACAATGATTGTTCTGGAGGAAAGGAGGTAGCGGTATATTTTGGCAGATGCGAATTAATAAGGCAGGATATCAGTTGTAGATATATGTATATAAGTTTATTAATGAATCGCCCCTTAACAATTGGGCGCCGAGGGTGCAGTTTTAGCCGCAACAACTCTCCTCTCAGTACAAAATACCCATCAGTTTGTACTATTTCCGAAATAATTTAATAATTTTTGCGATCCTGGGTGAATCTCGCTTATCACACCTCGTTTCCACGTACCCGACAATGTACCTATCAAAAAGTAATTCGGTGTGAGTGATTCTGAATCACGCGGATCAACTGACACAAGAGTCAAGGGCCTAGAATTAATCGAGTGTTTTGCTTCAATAAGAACAGTCCGCAATACTTCCTCCGCCGGCGCTACCTCATTTAAGCATGCGGCTATCGCAATTTTAACCGACCGGATCAGTCGCTCCCACGCTCCACCCATGTGGGGCGCATCGGGAGGAATAAAATTTCCATGCGAATCAATGCTGAACCGCATATCGTTCCTGCTTGTCTTTATCGAGTTTTGCAATCGCCTCCTTCATTTCTTTAGATGCGCCGTAGAAATTTATGCCGTTGTCGTTGTAGATAACGCATGGATTTCCCTACCTGGCTGCGGGACGCTGTACGGCCATGGTCGCAAAGCTCGTCGTTAAGGAGTGCGCCAGCTCTAAGTGCACGGCTCGCGTTGTCAAACATGTAAAGATCACACCACACCATTTTTCGCGACGACGTCCGATGTTTACTTGCATGGGCCCGAAAAACTCAGCGCCGCAGTGAATAAACGGCCGCTTTCTAACCGCGAGCCGACCCGCGGGCAACGGTGCCACAATCGGAGTCGCGGGCGTAGCTCTTTGCAACTTACACGATAAGCACCGGTGCACGATAAAATGAAATGCATTTCTGAGCCCGAGAATATAAAAGTGTTGTCGCAGCTCGTCTATCACCGTTTGATGGTTCGCATGATTAAAACGCATATGATACTCCTTAATCAACAATTTTACCGCGGGGTGTTTTCCGTCGAGTATCACCGGCTGATTGTTGAATAGCACGCCTGCTATTTCAGTTACTCGGCCCTTCGCGCGAATAACACCGTTTTCATCTACCCACGGACACACGTTTTTCAATTAGCTGTTTGCTTTCACTGGCTTCTTTTTTACAAGGGCAGCTAGCTGTCATCTCGAAAACTGTCGGTTTGACTCGTTTTATACCAATATCGCAGCTATTAGAGCTGCGACCGCTTGCTCTAAAATACCGTGCTCCCCGAGTCGATGCGCGACGTATATTTGGCGCGTACGTGGCTCCGACCTGATCCACTGTAAAACAGTTTGGGAGTCCGACCAGAGAAACCGTTTGTTTACCTTTACATCGAGCTCTTGCACGGTTGTATTTATTAGACGCGCGCCTATGAGCGCGGCTTGCTCGAGACGCGGTACCGATAGTGGCTTTATGGGCGCGACTTTTGATTTTGCCACTAACAACGACACATGCGCGAGGCCTTCCTTCATGTCTTCCTCCTTGAAGGCTAGCGTCATAAAAAACGTCAATTTGCGCGCTTTCGTACCGCGATCATTTCGGCGTCAGGCATCTTGGAACGTGCAGGGCGCTATTACTGCATAAATCGCGAAACCAGGCGAGCCATCCGGCGTGATCTTCGTCGCGAATCTCTTCGACCCACCCGATGCCGCTGCGACGCACATTTTGCATTATTAATCGCGACCAAATACTGTACGGACTCAACAATCCTAGGGGATCGAAGTCTGACATAACTACACATAGAAATTCGCATCGCGTCGGTTTTTTATCGCCGCGATCGAGTTCACTTGGAATCTTATCTAAGACCAGATGAAAACCTATCGAGTCGGTGCCTGTGTCCCATGCGAGGCCGAAAACGCGTTCATTTTCCTATTCGCAGAGTTGCAAACTTGCATCTTTACATGCGCGCGCTTTGGTCGGTATGTATTTTATGACCCGCGGATCGCAACTGGCCCATACGTGCATATGAAAATTTCCCTCGCGATTTATGTCTATTACATCCCGAATGAGAGCTGTTGCTCCTGCGATAGTAGATAGTAGTAAGTGCATAAACTTGTGCTCCAATTTCGTTCAAATCAAAGAACGGGAAAATACCCTTAAGTGAGCTTAAGCGGCTGAAATAACTAATTATGAGGTTTCAAAATTGTTTCGGTGCCATGATTATGTGTTTCCACGTAGTTTTCTTTAGTAAATTGAAATCTTATTATAAGACGAATCTGTGCTCCATATGTCGTCTGAATCGCACAATGGGAAACTACCCCTAGGGGGGCTTAAGCAGCTGAAATAACAAATTCTCAGGTTTATAGTCAATTTAATAAGGTTTAAGGCCAGAGGCCTACTGTCCCTTATGATATCAAGCCATCAGGAGGAATCTCCTAATTTAATAAGGTTTACAGCCAGAGGCCTACTGTCCCTTATCAAATCAAGCTATCAGGTGGAATCTCCTAATTTAACAAGGTTTACAGCCAGAGGCCTACTGTCCCTTATTAAATCAAGCTACTGGGAGGGATCTCTTAATTTTATAAGGTTTAAGGCCAGAGGCCTACTGTCCCTTATCAAATCAAGTTACTGGTATCAAGTTAAGTATTATAGCAGCAAAAAGGTAAGGTATTCACCTAATCGGAAGCTTATTGTAAGTCGATTCTGTGCTCCAGATTTCATCCAAATGAAAGAATAGGAAACTACCCCTAGGGGGGCTTAAGCAGCTGAAATAACAAATTCTCAGATTCTCGAACATTTTTGACACTGTCATTATTGACCCTCATTATTGACAGCCCCTTATGGTAGTTTCCCATTCTTCGCTTAGGACGAAATTTAGAGCACAGATTCGTCTTACAATGAGCTTTCAATTAAGCTAATAAAAAGACGTGGAAACTATTAATCATGGCATGGAAAGAATTTTGAAATCTGAGAACTTGTTATTTCAGCTCCAATTTAACCACTGGTTAAACGCGCGTTATTAATTAGAAAGAGAAATGAGAGGGAAATAATAAAACAGACAATATTTGCGCTAATTATTAGAAATGTATTTGGCTCTAAAAGAGGGAGAAGAAACCGTCGAAGCGGTAAAAAACCTCCACCGAATAAATAATACAGATAAAAAGGAAAGGGCGCCAGTAAGCATGACAGGATCAAGTCGAAACTTACTGCCGACAAGGAGTCGTCGCCGTTACCTCCCGCACTTCCGGTGTCGCAGGGCGAACACATGTGGCCCATACGAGGCCGCACATGCCGATCGCATCGTGTGTCCCGACGCACCCAGAGTACACAATAGACAACTCGCGCGGGCGATCTTTCGGTAGCCCGATAGCCTCCGTGGAGCTCGGCATCGTAGTTGCTGCCGGCGATGACGAGAGACGGCAAAAAAGAACTGTGATTGCTAGATACTGAGACTCAAAAACGGACAACCGGCGCTCGAGTCGGTCAGCACTAAACTGCTGGAACGCGAACTGAACCGCAGCGAATCTCGCACGTGCGCCCTCCTGCGGGCTAGTTCGACGCGCTTGTGACTCGCTGTTACACGAAAGAGACCGCCGCGCGGTTACCAGTACCGCGGACTAAAGTCTCTCTCTCTCTCTCTCTCTCTCTTCCTGTATCAGTCGGCACATACGCCTGAATGTACAAGCCGTTTCCTACGCTTTGATCTGGAAGAAATCTGGAGCACAGATTCGTCTTACAATAAGCTTTGGATTAAACAAATAAAAACACCGGAAAACTCTTAATCATGGTCTCCAGACATTGTTAAAATCTAAGAATTTGTTATTTGAGCCCTTTAAGCCCCCCAACGGGTAGTTTGTCATTCTCCGATTAGAACGAAATTTGGAGCACATCTTCTTACAATTAGCTTTCTATTAAGTGAATACAAACACGTGAAATCTTTTAATCATAGTCTCCCAACAATATTAAAATCTGAGAATTTGTTAGTTTAGTTCCTTTAGCCCCCCTAGGGGTAGATTCTCATTCTTCGATATGGACGAAATTTGGAGCACAGATTCGTCTTATAATAAGATTTCAATTAAGCAAATGAAAACACGTGTGACGTTGTCACATTTGGCTTCCAAGCCAACCTACCTACAACAAAATAAGAAGGATTAGTGGAGGAATGCTATAAAAATGGGGCGCTTTAACGTAGGTGGTAGAAAAGGAGTGGTACTTACTACACCTGCCAACAAGAACCAGCCGCACCTGAAACAGAAGGAAATTAGTAAACGTCAACCACTAATGAGCCGAAGGGTCGGGAGAAGGGTGTTAGATAGGTGAAAGGGGTAGGCGATAAGCAAACCTCCCCAGTGCCTGTACTGGGGATAGCCGCAGGGTCCGTAGACGAGGAGCACAGCTCAGGGGCCCTTTTCGTGGCTCAGGCGAGACCCGCGCAGGCGACCTCCAGAATCGAACGTCGGCCGCGCTGGTTATCTATATCTGTAGTTACCATATATTTCTTTGAAGGTTACCTGAGCCGCACCAGAACCAGCAAGTCAGCTGCAGGCCGCCTGCAACTGCCCGCAGCATCATCCGCCAGGGCAGGAGCTAGCTGACGGCAAAAGATCCAGAGGCGGCCGAGCCGTGGAAAGTACGGCGAGCATTCACAGCCGACACCGAAGCGGCACGCCGAGCGCAGCACATGTATGCGAGAGAGAGCATACCCGCCGCCGGCACACCCAGAGGCCGTCGCCATAGCACGAGGCGAGCTGCCGTCAATTTGATGGAGCGCCAGGGCCAGGAGGCCCCATACAACACAACACTTGCGGTGCAGAAGAACGCAGCGGCTATGAGAGCCGCAGTCACCATAACCAACAACACCGGCAGCAGCGCACGAGACCGCCGCCTTCTTCGCGCGCCAACAGCAGCTACTCCACCAGCAGGAGGAGCCGCAAGGAAAAAGTTAAAAATACGGCGGGGGGCGGAATCGGGGGCATACCGAAAAATAATAATTGTCACGCGGACGTGAGGGAGTAAGACGTACGAGGGGGCCATGAGGCCTGGGTGGACGACATCGCACGGCTGCCGTGTACGCAATATCGCGGGAAGGCAACAAGCACTGATGACAACAAGGAATGATTGCGCGAGAGTGTGCGCAGTCTGCAGTAAAAGAAACCACGGAGCCGACACTTACGCATCCTTTGCGCGAGATTTGTTAGCGCGTCGATGGTTCCTCGCAAAGCGTCTACGCTTATGTTTTAAATGTTTAAAACAGGGTCACGCACAAATCGCATGCGTCGGGAACAATTGCGAGCATTGCTCGAAGCGGCACCATAAGTTACTGCACAGATATATTACATCGAACGCAAAATCAAACTACGCGGCGCGAGATTCGAGTCCCGGCGGCAGCGCGACTACTAATATAAACAAAGAAATCGGGTCACGGACAGAGCCGTCAGCATGACTAGATGAAAAACAGACATTATTAAAAATCGTACCCGTCAAAATAGTCGGACCGTCGCGAACTTTAAAAACCTTCGCCTTTCTCGATGATGAGTCAACGACGATCTTAATAGTGGATAAATAAGTAGCACGTGATATAGGTATACACGGCAAAGCCGAAAACGTAAATTTAAAGGGAATAACCGGAAAAGCAACAAACACGATGTGTGACAACGTCGCGTTCGAGCTGAACGAGACCTTCAACACGTTCCACATAAACAACGCGTATATAATCACAAATTTGCGTCTCCCTTCGTAAACCGTCTCTAGCGAATTCGTGCGATACATCGCGAAAGTACACGGCATCTTCATTGAAACGTATGATAGAGCAACCCCTACGATTTTAATTGGCCTAAATAATTGGCAAGTACTGGCAAACCTCGAGACGCGACGCGTACGCGACACCGACTTGGCAGTATCGCACTGGCCATTGGGCTGGATTGTACACCGTCCCGAGACATGATTACACGCAAAGCCACGCTCAACTCAAACGCTGCGCGCCCATATGTGCATAACGAAAGGCACGGACGAGATAAACGATCTAGTTCGCGAGTATTTGCTGATCGACAATCTGGCAGTAAATGAATCTGCGAAACCCCACATGAGCCATACGCACGCACTCGAAATTTTAAAGGGTACCGTCCGTCGCAACAATAACATATGGAAAATCGGTCTATTATGGGCGAGAAAAACATCGCCGCTGGTAGATAGCCACTCGACGGCTTTAAAGCGGCTTTTATCTTTAGAAAAACGACTCGACCGAGCTGACCATTATGCCTCTCTATACTATAGAGAGATGCAACGGTTTATAGACCGCCGATACGCTGTCAAAATTGATGACGACGCCACCGGCCCGCGAAGGTGGTGGTGGACAAGCCGGACAAACTGAGACTGGTTTTCGACGCGGCCGCGAAATCTTTCGGGAATCAGTCTGAATGACCAGCTTCAGACTGGTTCGGACTTTCTACAACATTTACACGGCTTGCTTAGTAGATTCCGACAATTTCGCGTCGCCTTTAAAGCAGACATCTGAGACATGTATCTCAGGATACAAGTGCGCGAACAAAACCGCAGAGCCTTGCGATTTCTGTGGCGCAGCAAACAACGAAGATGTACACTGGATACATATGAAGTGACGCGCTTGCCCTTCGAAACTCGTTGTTCACCGTGCTGCGTTTTGTTTGTAAAAGACGCGAACGCAAGAGACTTCGCCGCGGAGAAACCGAAAGCATCAAAGAGCATCATAAATAACTCCTACGTGGATGATTTAGCTAGTCGCAAGTCCATGAGCGCAGCGAAGGCGCTCATTGCGGACGTCATAAATATAAATTTACGTGCGAACTTCGAAATGCACGGTTGGGCCAGTAACGAGGAGCAAACACTCGAGAGCATTCCTGAAAGCAGCCGCGTACGCGGTGACAATAACACGCAACTGTGAGATCGAGGGGGAGAGCGCGTGCTTGGACTTATGTGGGATATGAGCGATGACATGATTAGTTTTAAATTAGGCCTCGAGAAAATTCCCTCCGAGATTCTTCACAAGCTAAGAAAGCCTACCAAGAGCGAGTTCCTTAGCGTTCTAATGTCTATTTTCGACCCACTCGGTTTGCTGAGCTATTCTACTATTAGATCGAAAATACTAATACAAGCCATTTGCCGCAGCAGAATAACATGGAACGACGTATTGCACGATGAGGAGCAAAATGGACTTCATGGTTAAACGGTTTAGAAACCTTGGGTAACTGTCGGGTTCCGCGATGTCTCACTCCGCGCTTAGGAACGCACGCGGGCGCTCAGCTACACACGTTCTACGACGCAAGTCTGGCGGCGTATGCCGCAGTCTGCCGTAGGTCTACATTCGTATACCATCGTTAGACGGATCCACCACGTACGTATCATTGATAATGGACAAATCGCCCGCAGCCCTTGTGAAACCATTATCAGTTCCTCGCCTTGAGCTGCAAGCGGCGACGTTGGACGCACGTTTAAGCACCGCGGTCACAAACGAACAATCGAAGGGGCGACATTTAATAACAATCCGGTCATTCTCGATCGACGACACCCGGTTACTAGACAGCTAGTCAAAGAATATCACAGGCAATATTTCCACGCGAGCAACGAAACGATTTTAAATGAATTTAGGCAGGAGTATCACGTACTCGTACTGCGCAACACTCTCAAATCGATCGCTCATACATGTCTGCGATGTAAAATCAAGCGCGTGAAACTACAAGCGCCAATAACGGGCCCTCTGCCTTCGGGACGTTTAGGTTATCGGCAAAGACCCTTCCACAACCACGGCGCGGATTATTTTGGGCCCATGTTCGGAAAGATAGGACGACGCAGGGGAAAGAGGTGGGGCGTGTTGTTCACATGCCTCACAACACGGGCAATTCACCTAGTACTTGCGCACTCATTGAGTGCGAGTTCATCGATCATAGCTCTTCAGCATTTGGCCGTGCTGTGCGGCTCACCCGCAACCATGTACAGCGACAATGGCACTAACTTCCGCGGTGCGTGCTCAGAACTGTCAGCTGTGATAAAGAAAATAAATAAAGATAAACAAAGGGAATACGCTCTACGTAACGGTATGCGGTGTATCTTCACCCCCCCCCCCCTCCCCCCGACGCGCCCCCTATTGCGTCAATTCACGTTCGCTTATACATGATTCGGTCGACCCGCAAGACGCAGAGGCGTTCACGCCTAATCATTTTTTATTGAGGGCGTCATCCGGTGCACTTAGATTAGGCCGATCCGACGAACATGATGTTTGATGTGGGCGAGAACGGAGCGGGGACCCGCGTTTTGAGTAAGAAAAGACTCCCTGAGCGGCGCAGGTACGCACAAGTCCTGGCGCGGCCGGGTGGTGGTCCAGTGGAGGGAGTCACGGGCCCTCACAGAGCCCCCACGGATCAGAGAATCGCCGATGTCTTTTCAGATAATCGTTGGTTTTTCATGGTTCGACTTGGAGGGCATAACCTGCAGGCGTTGTTCGATCCCAGAGTCCAGGTTTCATTGATCAGAGCCGATGCGTCCGATCCTTTCAGAGATCGCTGGCTTCTCGAACAATTTGCTGTAAGGAGTTTCTCCGATACCATTCAGCAGACGCTGGGCGTACTACGGGCGAACTTCTCTGTTGAGGATAAGGAGAGGATAATAGAGGGTAGTTCCCGAGATGGATCACCCGATGATTCTCGGCATCGATTTCTTCCGGATATGGGTTTTCAGCTAAGCAAGGGATAATGCAGTGTGGGAGGTGGCACTTCTATGAGAAAATATTGTTGCACGGCCGACCGCACTCGGAACAGTTCTGATGACAATTCAGGTGACTGATACTTCTGTATATGTCACGTTAATATGGTTAGGTAACTAATTACTGCTGACCCAATACTTTGATCCCCTCTCTGATCGGCAGATCGGGCACTCATGTAAGCCGTATATCTGAGCAGTCAGTACGATATTCTAGTCTCCAGAACCACTGTTCTGCCATTATAGCCTGAGCCACTTACACTTGCATTTAGGGTACTTAAAGAGACCATACTTCTCCTCCATCCTAGCTTTTCGACACTTAACTCAGCCATGACTGTGATGACCTAGCGGGTTTCCACCACAGCCGCTTCCGAGGTATTATTATTTTTTGACGTTTACATAATTTTTTTTAAAGGGCTAAGAGTTGCATCAGTTAGCGTACCTTTAACAAATCGCCCCGGAGACTTCGCATCTTCCTATAGCATATTCTTTTAAATGTTATTAAACTACTTTATGTAGTGTAAGTTTTGTTGCATAGCTAGAGTAAGAACCATTAATATTTTCGAAAAGCCTTCTATTAATAAAATAAAAATAATAATAATAATTTATATAAAATTAGTATTAGACTTATATTAATAGTTTTTAAATAGCACATTTTAGTTTCGAAGGTTAATAAAAATACTAACACTCATTATTCACTTACCTTTACCTTAAAAATTACATTGTAGATTCTAAAGATGCTAAATGCGATATATCTATACGTCTTGCTGAGTCGTAGCAAGCCGCTGACCATTAATCGGTCACGATAATTATTTTTAAAATTTATAGGTGGTAAGGCGATCTTTCATACTGATTCTTTGTAAATACAATTTGTCGTTTATACACTAATGTGCACTGACTTGGGTTGGTCAAGTCGAAAGTATTGAAGCAAGTCACGATTTTAAAATAAAAAGAATTAATTGAATTATAAAGATTTATTTATTTAATAAAATAATACATATAAATTATAAGGATAAAAATTTGATGTGAAGACGACGTATAAGCGAATTAAGGTTGCTGCAAAAGTTGACGACAATTTACCGACATGCGAGGCTACGACCGCTATCTGGTCGTTTTGACACATCCACGACCCAGTGGCGCCCTCCTATTGGTTCGGGAATGGAAAAGAGCTCATATCACTCATGTAACTATAATATATAATATATACGCGACTATATACTCATGTCTTATAACTCGTTTCGAAAAACAATTCTAAACTAGTGTAAGTTATAACTATTTGTAAATGATCAAGTGTAAGTATTCTTTTACACAAGATCTATATTCGTTGATAATTGTACACTACCAAAAACACGGAAACAATAAAATTTATGAGAGTGAGAGGACATGAGCTAATCAAACTGCTAACTGCTAAGTACTCGGTGTTCTGTTGATGTATACCATAAAAATACTGATCGAAATCTGGTTTTGCAAACATAAAGAGCAAAGAGTAGCAACATCAAGGTCGATTGACTGATTTACCACGATTCGTTTATTTCTGCTCTAGTCTGATCTGCTCTTTCTCTTTTTTCTCATTTTCTCGACTTTCTAGTTCTTAAATCTTATAATCAGACTCTTTCTTTGGAACTAGAACTTCCGTGTTTCGATCACATATATATATATATATGTATATATATATATATATAAATATAAGTGCTTCGCTTTAGACGGCTGTGTATAAAGAATAATTCTATTGTTGCAATATTCTACTGTGAGCGATTACTATTCGAGATTACAAGTGTGTGTGTGTGTGTGTGTTAATTCCCCGTTATTTGCGCCATTCAAGTACTTATATGTCGTCGTAGTGTTCAGTACTCTTAGCTAAACATGATTAAATTATTCTCATTAAAAAACGCGAAAAAGGATGGTGAATCTCCAAAAAGTGGAAGTCAAAAGAAAGCGTCTGCAGCACAGCTTAGAATTCAGAAAGGTTAAATATTTTCTTATATACATGTATTTTTATCTATTTTCTAATAGAAAATTAATTACTTACTAATCAGTTTAATGTTTCAATCCACTTAACATTTCTTTAAAAATATGAAAAATATTTTTATTTTTTTAGATATAACAGAATTAAATCTTCCAAAGACTTGTGGTACAGAATTTCCAGATCCAGATGATTTGTTGACATTCAAACTCATTATTTGTCCAGATGAGGTTAGATTAAAAGTCAAAATAATAAATTTTATAATACTTTAACATTCCAACACAATTACAGGGATTTTACAAAGGTGGAAGATTTGCATTTAGCTTCAAAGTTGGACCAAATTATCCACATGAACCTCCCAAAGTTAAGTGTGAAACTCAAGTTTATCATCCAAACATAGATTTGGAGGGCAATGTTTGCTTAAATATTTTGAGAGAAGATTGGAAACCAGTCCTTACCATAAACTCAATTGTGTATGGACTTCAGTATCTATTCTTGGTAAGTCGATCACTCCAGATCATTTCTGAATTGTTGAATTGAGTTATTGATATAAGCTGATTGAGCATAATATTAAATAAATTTATGATTGACATAATCAATATGAAATATATTTATAAAATTGATAGGATGAACAAATTTTTTAGATAGTAGTTGTTTTCTAAATCAATAGATAATTCTAAACTTTATTCATGACAATTAATAATTGTAGTTATTTATAGAACTTAATTGTCATTTAATCTATAATTTTTACTAATTATAATTGAACTAGTTTACAATAATAAAAATAAACTTAATTTGTTTAAATAAGGTTAACTATGTAGGCTAAAAAATATTGCATAGATAAATTTAATATTGATTGTATAACACAGATTTTATATAATTTTGTACAATAAAAAAAAAGTTTCGTATTATAAATTTGTATAGATCCAGAAAATCTGATAGAAATTCAAGATTTGACTTAAACATTTATTGTTCAATAATGGTATACTTATATATGCATAAGTTAATTCTTGAAATTAAAAGTCTTGAGAAAAATTGTTGGTATGGATAGATTTATATAGTTATGTTAAAATAATATAAATGAATGAAAACATATTTATCTAAACCCAAAAAAACTGTTTTTTCATAGGAACCGAATCCAGAAGATCCATTAAATAAAGATGCAGCAGAAGTTCTACAAACTAACCGAAGGGTATTTGAACAAAATGTAGCTAAAGCAATGCGAGGAGGTTATGTAGGACAATATTACTTTCAACGGTGTCTCAAGTGATATAATGTCCAATCTCTGCCTACATTATGCACACCTCCTGAAAGACTTACAATCAAAGGGAAAATGCTAAAGTACTGGAGAAATACAGGACGGCGCAATGTATTCGCCGTTGCTTGTATATCCACCTTATACATACTTACATTTTTCACGTCTTGCCAAGCCTCCAAACATTTAATTCATCAAGTATTTTATGCTTTCGGCTAAAAATAAATCTACGAAAATATTCAAAATATATATAATTCTGTAATTGATATTAAAAGAAAGGGCAGAGCCCATTTGTAGATTTATCTCAACAGCTGAGAGGTGGGATTGACAGGCGTAGAAACGATGCGTATTATCGCTCACTTGGATAGATTTGTCATTTCAATCATTTGCGATACACGTATCAAGTAAACAAAAATAAAAATTTCATTTTATATTATACACTATCAGTAATTGTATCCCTTGAACATTTAAAAGAGCATGTTACTCTTTTTAGTAGATTACAATAAACCAATGATATATTCCCATAATCAAAACTATATAACTTATGATCTGTGCAAATCCTTTACTGAAAAAAGTACAAATTAAAAAGATATTTGCTATAATACATATTTTGCAAGAGTTGCATTTATTTCTAAGTAGGTGGAACTTTGTTCTATTACTATTGTAGTTGAAATTACACGTTTTTATACTAATTATTTTAATACGTTAAATTTCCATAAAATAATGTTTGTCTATCATCACTAATTGCTTAATTACTAATCAATTTTTTTAATAATTTAAATCTTGAAAATACATTCTGTCTTACTTAAAAGAATCTGAGTAACTAAAATAACTAGTTATTAATAACAATGTAAAATTATCTAATAAAATCCACCATTAACAAAGACATTTAGAATCAATCGTTAATTTACTTACTCATTTGTGCAAATTGCATGCATAAGGATTTATAAGGTTGTAACACGTATGTGATTTGGTAATTAAATGAATAACAAAAGCTCATTAGACTGCATTTCCAGTTTAATATAATAATAATAAAAATGAAATTTTTTCACAGACTTCAATCTAGACAATAAAGCACCAATATGGCCATATGTTTACCTTCATTTCGCATCTCATATACAACGACGAGAAATTCAAGGATACGTCTCAACATACATTGTTTTATTATAAAAACGACGTTTGTTTATAAACGGGAACTAGATTTGAAGTCAGCTTTTCCACTATGTAGAAAAAGTAACGGTGGTGTTTGCTTACTTTAACTAGTTTTTATTATAGTTCTGCATTTATGGATCTTACAGTCTAGAGAAGTGTCCTGGCCTCAGATTGACATATGATGATAATCACTGCATTCTTTATTAAAGGTCGCATCATTAAAGTTTTCAAGGCACTTACACTTATTTCTTTCTCGCATTATTAAATAATTGAATCTTAATCAAAAGCTTAACTTGCGTTTTGTTATTATTTTATTAAAAGCATAAAAAACGCAAAGAAACAGTAACATAAAGTTGTCTTGTAGTTATTTCAATGATTTAAAAACGGCTTAATATCACTGAACGCTAATTTTTAAAAGTGAATAATATCACTGATATATAAAAATTATCCAGTAAGAATTAATCACTGCACAGAACACCTCTAACTTTAATCCCTTAGTACATAAGATTCTGATATTGATTTACGTTTATTTCTTGAATCATTTTACTTTTTTTAATTAAGTGCAATTGGTCATTTCACTATCAACAACGGAGTAGCACAATTCATTTTGTCACAAAAATAAAGCTACTGCGGTAGTGTGCAATTTCCATTCAATGGAAGATTAGGTATAAATGGAAAGTAATGTTTAAAATGATAAATGATCAGAATAATGAAGGAACAGACTATTGTACAAACTAATTGCATAGCTAAGTGATTATTTGTGATACATTATTTAAACAAAAACTCTATTGTCACATTCTGACTTAATTACGACTATCATAAAGAAAAATATTTTACAAAAATCACACATTCATGGAGTAGGCTTGTACAAGTGGAAAATATATTTTTGGTTGATTATTAAAAGTTAAGTTTGGATATATATTTTACATCAACAATTTAACATATTTCTTGTTTTTCTTTTTTAATAAATATAGAGAATGTTCAAAGAGATATATCTCACTTTTATACTTGCAGTACAAACATCGCAAGAAGAATTTTGCATAGTAGAAGCCCTAATCATTTCAAAGATGATCTTCGTTGTCTAATTTTGAAATCAAATATTTCACAATATAGGGCTTATACTTTATAAAATTTTTAGCTTAGCCAAAGATCATATCAAATTGCAATTCATTATTATAGACACATTGATATTATGCTTATTATGCTTTAAACGTTATTATGCTTTAAAAGTCCAAACACTTGCTGTTACTTTATGTAACTAGGTATGTAGCATCACTCATCGACAACGAGTTTATTTGGTATAGGTCGACAAAACCAATCGACAGTCTAAGAGCCTCATATTTAGATTAAAACTTGGACACGATTTTCTAGTATGTATACAAGTCCCTCCAATTGCCTTACTAATGTACATTTAATTTACATAAAAATAGTAAGTAGGAAATGCATAATTATCTTAGAGCTGATCATATTGCAATTGCGTATTACGATGTTCGTTTCGCTTAACTTACAATTTCTTTACTTACATAAAAATAAAAACGCTTGTATCTCTTATCGACCTAAAGGTGTTCCGCCAAAATTAAACGAAGTGGGCACAGTATGTGAAGTGAAAGCATAACCTAAAAATAAAAATGTTTAATAAAAACCCCATATTTAACTAATATAAATGTAAACGAAAACTCATTTTATATGAACGTTTATATACTGGAAATATAGTTTAAGAATTAAAATATAGTTAAAAACATATACCTCCACTTTGCTCAATTCGTTTGCTCTCTAATGCTGCTTTTCGTTGATCAGCTAACAAAATAATTTCGGTTAAAGACGTTTTTTGTTCAGGTGTAAGCTGACTCGTTAAAGCGCCATACCACGTTGTGTCTGTCCTTTCGATATCTAAAATAAGCATTCAAATATTGTTTACAGTAAAATATATAATTTTGGATATATATTAAAAATTGGTAACATACAAAATTTTAATCACAATGTTTTTAAATAGAATACTTACTTTGCATGACTTCTTTAAAAACCATGTATTCATCTTGATTCGTGTCTTCTGAATCAAGAGGTGTGATATAACTTTCTAAAGCTGTTTCCTCATTAGCCTCAAATTCTGAATCATCATCATCATCATCATCTGATCTGTGTTCTCCATGTCCAGTCTGTATTGAACTTGTAATGCCAAACATGTGATGATTTTCAGTTTTCATTACTTTTTCTTCAAGTCTTTCCAAGTAGTCCTGACTAGCATCATCAATTTCATCTTCATCAGATGACAATACTTCTAAAAGACATTAATCTATGAATAATTTGTCGTGTACTGACAATAATGCATTGAACAAATACATACCTTCTTCAAGATCACTTTCATCTTCAGCTACATCATCACTGTCATTTTCTGCCACTTTTGCAGCATATGCTCTCTTAAGACCATCAAATAGTAGAATTAATGATGGAATTATTTGCTGTGCACACTCGTTAACAGCTGTTGGTCTTGAGGGACCCATACTAATTATTGTACATAAACCAAGAACACAAAGTTTTCTGTCGTGTAATCTTTAAAGAATTAAAATAATAAGCGAAAATCTGAGTAATATATTTTAAATGCCTAAAAAATTAATTCAACAGTTACAAATTTACCCAAGAAAGCAGTCAGTATCATGAATCCACTGTTTAATAAAATGAGATGCTATAGGCTCTGTTGACTGACCCATAGTGCCTTGTAGTCTGTCCATAGTTTCAAGGCACAAAGTGGGATTGTAATATAATGCAGCAATAACAACTTGCAAGCACATTGTCCTCAATTCCGAAGTTTTAACCTCACGCGTCAATCGTTCTAGTACGAGTTGTATAAGCGGTGGTATGCAGTTGTCAATATGTCCTTTACACTGTAATATTATAACTTCAAGAAGTTTAGCAGCATGACATTCAGGATCTTCACCTGCATCACCAATCAATATCGCTTTGCACATGTTAAACATTGCTAAAATATGATTTTCATTGGATAAAAACGCAGGTGTATCTACTGTGATATAATTATGAAGAGCAGGCATCATATCTGTGAAGTAATCAAATCCATCTTTTTGAAAAAGTTCATACATTAACTCTAATACCTTCCACATATCTTCTGATATTGATTTTCCTGTCAAATCATATACAAGTGATAAAGCTTCTTCATAAAATTCTGAAAAA
The DNA here is from genome assembly GCA_018906755.1 of Sycophaga agraensis. Classification (NCBI taxonomy): domain Eukaryota; kingdom Metazoa; phylum Arthropoda; class Insecta; order Hymenoptera; family Pteromalidae; genus Sycophaga; species Sycophaga agraensis. The sequence goes on from JACCIE010000028.1 coordinate 655,483, forward strand.
TAAAATAATATATTAAAACTAAATTGTTTCATTCTTAGAAAGCTATTTTTTCAATAAATTTTAACTAAAGGAAAATTACCCATGACACTGTGATTAAAAATATGAGCAATCACTTGTAAAACTGTGGGCTGAAGTTGACTAATTATTAGAGGTTGATCTTCCATTACAGAAAGTAAAGTTTCAATAGTGTTTAATAATCCCATTGCTGTAATAGCTTTTTCATCACTACCTTCATCAGTTTCCAAAACTTGACTAAATGTGGTTGCCAAATGTTGACACATTTCAACTGCTATTGGCATAAGTTGTTCAGGATAAGTGCATACTATTTTTTGCATAACATTTGTCAAATCATCATTTTCAGTTAATCTGATTATATTAAGAAGTTCTAATGTAATTTGCTTTATCCAAGGTTCTACATATTTTTTTACTTTGTTTTGAGCTTGAAGCAAACTCTGTAAAGCAATTGCTGCTTCAACTTTTACTGGAAGATCTCGATCATTTAATAGGGCATTTGTAGTAAGTCTAACAGCTTCTACTAAAATGTTTTCTTGTTTGAAATTGATTTCAGCAAAGTAATGTAATACCCAACATGCCTATAAAGGTAACAAACTTCATGTTTTATAAATATTTAAATTTTATAGAAAAATTTTATAGTAAATGAAATATACCCTTGTTCGCATGTGACCTTGCGGGCTATTAAATTCAGGGAAAACATATTGCATTAGCATTTTATCCATTTGATCTTTGTAAATGTTTCTTTTCAATAAAACGTCAGCTAAAGTTCCAACCTAAAGAAAACAACATAAATAATTACGTTGAAAATATTGACGAAGAAAAGTAAATCTATGAAACTTAAATTAATTAAGTTTAAATTAATACCATGTGCAATGCTCCATCTTTTTGTCTAGGATCTGTGTTTGCACTTGTTAAAACTTCAACACAAAATTGCATTGTTTTTTGTAACATATCCTTTCGTTTTTTACATGCTGAATGTAATAAAGTTTGTGCTGCAGTTACAGGAGAGACAAAGTCTTCAAAAATATCTGTAGAATAAAACGATAAATTAATAACTTCTTGTCGTATTTTATAGGTAAAGAAATAAAAAATAAATAAAAAAATTACCAAATTTCACTCGTATGTATTCATAAGGATCGGTATTCCAAAGTTCTTCATCAGCTGCTGAGTATGACATAATTGGGAATAGAACATCTCGAATAATTTCAAACATATGAGGTTTTAAAAATTTCCAGGAAAAGGCATGACTAACTCTAAAAAGTAAATGAAGCCATTATGATAAAATGAAGTAAAAAGTTAAAAATAAATTTATATCAAAAGTTTACCCCTGATCTATATAATTTATGGATTGTTGTAAAACACGTGCCGAAACATAAATTTTTTTACGATACTGATCCAAAATTTTCAGTAATACTTCAAGTATTCCTCCACTAAATGTCTGTAAATACCATTCTGAAAACTCTTGATAATCTTTATTAACTGAACCTGGACTTCCATATCTAGTATCAAAATAATTATAAAAGTTAAAAATTTTGAAATTTTATTAATCTATTATCATTATAGTTTTTTATTAATCATTGAAAAATAAATTGAATCTTACCTCTCAAACATCCTTTGTAGTATATGAAGTGCCCACTTTTTACACTTCCACCAAGGCAATTCTGCACGTTCATCGTCAGATAATTCTGGATTATTGGTTTCCAATGGTACAGGTCTATCAGCTACTTGACGTACAATGTCCATCCATTGAGAAAAAATTTGTTTTGAAATGAGATCAAGTGGTAATGTATATTGAGTTAAGGCAAAGAAAATTTTGAGTATTTGTTTTTGCAGAAGAACCGATTGTTCAGATGAATCAGAGAGTAGTCTTAATATCAACTGATAAATCATAGGTAATAAAAGATTCATAGCTTCATAAAGTGGCCCTGTTTCCTCTGCTTTTTTGTACCTAAATGTTACAACAATATTAAAGTATAATACACTTAAATAATGAAAATAGTTTTAAAAACCAGTCTCAAACTAACTCAAAATTTTTGACAAATTGATATAGTGCTAGCAGAACACCAGGCCAGCATGAAGTATCAGGATTTTGAAGATATATAGTTATCTTATCAACTATTTGTGTCCATCTTCCAGGAAAGTCATGTTTTACAATATTACTAATACAAACAGCTAGTTGCACCCTGCATAAAAAGTAAATATAAAGTATTACGTCTTGAATACTATTTAAGTATAACTCTTTACCTAATGAGTTCCGGGGCATGCACAGTTGCATCAACTATGGTATCACGAATCATGGCCCTATCCTGTTCATGAATACTAAATGGTACTGTGCCATTGTCTGCTTCTTGATCAGCCCAATTTGAAGTAATGAAATTCTTTAAATAAATAACACCTAAAATGGAATCAAAAATGGTAAATTTTTACTAAAGTAAAATTTAATTTTGATTTACTCACCAGCTTGTCTCACAGGCATATCAACATCATTGGACATTACCACCTGTAAGAGCCCAGGAGCAAAGCCAATAATTTTGTGGATCTGAAAAGTAAAAGATCTTTATTAGCATAAAACATTGATAATCAAATTTTTAGTCTTTGGAAATGAATATTTCATGTAAAACAGTTCAGACCTAATTATTAAGATAATTAAAATAATGAAAAAAATAAATAAAATAAAGTAATTAGGATAATAAAAAAACGTGGAAGGTGACTTGATGGTCGATGAAACCACTTTAACGCGCTTACAGCGAGAGGATGATCAAAAAGTAAGTTATTGGACAGCAGAAGTATGTTCGAGGTCGTTGGAAGCTACTCGGGAGCGTGAGCACGTTTTCCTATAATCTAGCGGCGCGAGAATGGGTTAGGTTCTCAAGGAAAAAGTTGTAGGATTTCTTTATCGACCCAAAACACAAATCAATGGTCAATAAATATTTGACAAGTTTACCTGATTAAGCTGATCCTCAGCCTGCTTCTGCTGGGCCGGCTCGATGGTCGCCCGTAGGAGTTCCGTCAATTTTCGCGGGTCCATCCTGTGAACTGGTCGTCCGTGAGAGAGAGAGCGCACGCGTCTGCAGGTCGATGTCGATCTGCTGCCGCTGCTAGCTGCTGCTGATTGCTCTCTCTTCTCCACACTCAGGAGAGTAAAGATTCGAGGACCATCGATAGAACCGTGTACAACACAGAGACCAAGCTAAAGGGCCTGATTTGAGTGTTAAATAAATCAGTTCCAGAGATGAGATTTGAGACTGCTTTAGAGATCTTATAAAAGATCAGTCGTGCACGCGCGACGCGCACCTACACAAGTCTGCAAACAAGCAGTGTACATGTATCAGCACACACGAATAAACGTACACGCAGTAAGGAAGTCAGGAACAGTCAGGAAGACTGCCAGCGCCAGCGACAGCTCTACCTCACGCTATACCTCCGTTTGCCTCCGTTCCTCCTCGGGTTCCGTCTGTCTTTTTCTCTTACTCTCTCCCGCAACTCGCGACTCACGAGCTAATTTTCTATATAGGTAATCATTATATATTGATATTGCCTAAAACAAATTAAGACGAAGTATCAATTTCTTACTGAGCTTTCGAAAAATGATTATAGCATGATTGTTTAAGATATTACTTTGATTATCTTTTTTTCGTTACATTTTCTCCCTGTCAAAAGCTCTGCAGCGGGCATTTTAATATGTTTACAACATTTGCATTTTAACTACAGGTAACTTATTGAATAACCTTCATCAATTATTCTATATAAATTGAGTCTAACATGCTTCTGCACTTCTTAAGACTAATTTATAACAATAATTATTGAAATATAAAGCACATCAACTGCTGTAACGAATCTGCTATTTGCAGTATCGGTCGCAACTTTTGCTTAGCTCGGGCTCTTTAACTCATTTTTTAACACATCAAATTAAATTTTTTACGTTTATAATATTTTTCAATTTTAAACCCAATGTAAATGTTGAAAAGCAAAATTATTATACAAAAATTTTTAAATAAAATGTAATTTTAAAAAGCTAAAAATATCTAATTTTTTTTATAAAATTATTATTTATAACGATATTTATTTCGGCATTATTTATTGTAATGTGTTTTATGTTTATTTTAGTCAACAAAATAATTATAAAATGGACAAAGTACAATTTTACCATAAACAGTCAATTTAACACGTGAAATTGCTTTAAAAAATTGTTATCCAGATATTAAATAATATAAGAGAGTTAGTAATTATTATTTTTCGTTTAAGAGTACCAAGAAGTTATTTTACAGAAAAATGAACAAACTTCAAATTCTTTCTAAAAACATCTCTCGAAGAGGATGCTTATTAGTTTAATTATTTGTTTAATAAATTATAATCAGGTGTTAAAACAAAAATATTTTCCAATTTTCAAGCATACCACTGCTTAGCCATGAATCTTTAAATATTCTAGTACTGGTTCCTTAAAAGTAAATTTATTTTACTAATTGTCAATATTTTTAATTATATTATGTAACAATATGTTATCAAAGCTCTAAAAACTAAATATAGGTGAATGTTTAATATTTTTTATTTTATTTTCTTTTAGTTATAAAACTTGTATCACTAAACAAATGAATAAAAGAATTCTTTTGAATAATGATTCAAAGTATACTTGAGTTTATATGTACTTATATATATAAAGAATTTTAGTTTTATGAGTTAAATATTTGCAACCTTCATAATCATAATAATAATAAAAATATTTTTATTAATCATTACTCAATTTATTTAGACATACTGTATTATTCTTATATTTTAATTCATATTAACCTTGTAAAACTTATTTTGTATCTTTATTTAACAGATTAATTGTTGTATTTTTAATTTTATCATTTACTACATCATTCCGAGTATTTCATCATTAACTTGACTCTTCACACTCAGTTTCAGATTTACTTGGTGAAGTTTCACTATCAGTTTGGGTTGCCTGTGACCTTATTAATCTCTTATTTAAGGCATGTTTGGGATCTAAAAGTGAATTCTAAAACATCAATTATTTGTTATTTGTAAAACAATGTTACTTTCAGCCATAAGATTATTAATACTAAAACATTTATATACACAAAATACTTGTACTCACTTTAATATCTACATATTTTTCACAAAGATTTTCAGCCATATAATTTCTAGACTTTCCAATAAGACGGTGGCATAAATGACAACGGTTAATATTATAATTTTTTATGCATTCAAAACAAATGCTGTGACCCCAATCACATATCAATATTCTTGAATGGGGAATTTCTAAACATATGGGACATTCTAGAATTTTATCAAGTAATTCAACAAACTACAAATTTATAAAAAAAGTATCTAATATAATTAATTGAACATAATTCTGTATTAATAATTAAACCGTTTTTACCTTCATTCTCACAATTTCGGTTATATCATCGTCATCCATTACTGTATTTCAAGTTTAAATAATTAAATATGAATGTGTTATTCTATAGAAAGGTTAAAAAAAATGAAAATCAAAAAAATACAAATGCAGTTTTATCAGATTTAAGAAACCGCTCTATATATATTTATTATCGTGGTTTGCCAACCATGAAAAATACTTTGTTACTATACTAAGTTCAATTTAGTTATTTACTTTATATTGAGATTCCTACAATATAGTAACATCGCTAACGATAAAATTTATTACAAACTTATATTGCAATTTGAAGTGTAGAAATGATACCGGATTTCCTCTAAAGTTACTATAAATTAGTAATTCAGTAACACCAACACTTCAAAAATACATAAAATAGCATACGGACAACGTTGCATACACGCGTGGGTCAATTTTGAGGGTCTGTGTCACTGTCCCAGCATGACTTTATGCCTAGTATACACATTATCCTACTATATGCCAACTTCCCTAGCACGATCCGTTACTATACCAAGCACGCGTATCTATAGCAATTTGCGGAACCGAGTCGGAACATAAATCAAACGTTGTGAACTGCACGTCGTCGTGGCAAGTCGAATTATTATTCAAGCTTGATTCCACTAAAGCTGAATTTATTAGCTTTTACATGTGAACATTTAAATTAGAAAATATATTAATAATACAGAGTATTTAATAATACTGTAAATTCTTTCTTTTTATTGGGTACTCACTGATCTTCAGAATATGGCTGGTAATATTAAAATCAGAATTATAAGTATTTTACAAGTTTTAGAGAAAAACGTTGCAAGTTAGATTTGAATTATGAAGAATTTATTTAATAATTTTTATTAATTTTAAAAATATTTTAGTGAAAATAAAAATAAAAATATTTTTTTACTAAATTAAAAGAATTTTATATTAATTTTATAGTTAAGTTGATAAATTTGTCAACTGACAAAGTTTTTAAAAAATGCAAAATATTTATAATTCTTCATCTTTTAAATATCTATAATTTTTCATTTTTTAAGATCCCCATTAATTTTCTCAAAATCAACAAAAGCCTGTACATTGTCTGTAAAATGATATAAAAATTAATGATAATCAATTAATTAATTCTTATTAATACGAACTACCGACTATAGAACATTTAGACAACATTCGTAAGTGAGTTTAATTTGAAACATAAAAATTTAATTGAGCAAAAGTTAATGCAAGTTCAGGATATATTTTACAATTAGACTATTTAATTTATATTTCTGTGTTTCATAATTTATAATTATTAATTATCTATTTTATGAATAAAAACTTGTTACACAGGATGTGTTGTAAAACATTTCTTTTTTAATAACAATCGAATAATTAGAATTTCTGATGCCTTGGAATATTAAATACCTAATCTTGAAATACTTGTGTGGAGAGGAAATGTAATTCAAGAAACGAGTTATATTTACCCGTAATTACATTACAGAGTCTTTCAAATTTATAATTTTAACAAAATCCCACAATAAGATTGTAATGAAATAACTTTTCAAAACTCCTAAAACAAAGAAATAGATACGAACTCATGAAAAAAATGAAGATAGCAGTTCACACACAAGGAACTAAAGGAACAGATAAACCTTGAATCGGTATTTATGCAGAGACTGTTTCTATATCATATTATAATATTATTTTAATAAATATATATTTTATTAAGAATTTTTTTATATAATAATGTAAATAAAATATTTATAAAACTTTAAAGTAAAATAAATTTTTTACTTAAAAGGACTTTTTTATTTATTATAAACAGTAATAAGTATTATAATTTGTGAAATATAGTTAACATTCATATTTCACTTTTATTATTTTGTTGATTAAAATTTGACCGCAAGCTCTCCAAGATCGGTCTCGGAGAGCTTGCGTGAAAAGAAACCGAGTGGCTTGGTGGGTATTTCTGCACTAGGGCTGCGCCAATGACTGTGTCGGAAGCGTTTGTGGTCAGGTGCAGTGGCGTGTCTGTGCACAAAAAGGTGCTGATGGTATCCGTGACAGCTTTCTTCGAGCCCTCGAAGACGGTTTCTGCATCCTTACTTCTTATGAAAGGTATGGCTTTTTTCAGCGACGACATGAGCTTGAGAAGCTCGTTTAACGGGGCGAGGGTGCAGCGCCGATAAAAGTTGACTAGTCTTAGGTATCGACAGAATTTGGTTGAGGTCATTAGCCGTAATAGCCTGGACTTTGTTAGCCGGAAACTTGATGTCGGTGGTCGAAACCACAAAGCCTTAAAAGGTAATCTGAGAATAGCCCAGGACGCATTTCTCTTGAGCAGCTGTGAGAGCTACCTCACGAGTGCTCCTCGAAGTTCTCCCGTGAGTAAATCAGGATGTCGCCCATATAAAGCACTTGACGAACGGTAGGTGTCAAAGGATGTGGCCCATAGTCATCTGTAATGATTTGGTGGCGTTACGCAGACCCAGTGATAATCTAGTCAACTCGAGTAGACCGAAGGGCATAGTGATCTCCGTTTTCAGGATGTATTCTTCGGTAATCAGGATTTTGTAGAAAGTTCGTTTTAAGCTGAAGAATATAGTGCCTTTGACCTTTTGCGGAAGGTCAGTGATAATCGGCGTTGGTCTGAAGGTGTTGAAGAACTTGGGAACCAGGTGGATTGACACAGCTACTTGCCGAGGAGCGGACGATATACATCTTGAGAAACAGGGTAAATTCTCTCTTCGCTGCAACGAGGTCAGGGCCTGCTAACCTACGTGGGTGTGCGCTGATGAGTGATCCTGATGTTTGGATGTGGTATCGGACATTCGAGCTTATCTGTAGTTAAAAATGTCATAGTTTTATGTAAAACGTCTGACTCTGGCACATCTATCAATTGATTTACTTACGGACATATACCTAGATTAATTTACACTACTAATAACACTATTTTTTGAAAGTTCGCTTAATTTATAGATTACAATTTTTGAAGAAATATAGTAAAACCATGTTCAATACAAAAATATAATATGTATAACAATCTAAAGAAATTTCTTCAACTCAATTAAGTTTCATGTTCACATTATAATTGGAAGATATTTAAAAATAAAAAACAATTAAATTATATCTCTATTTTTTATTATTAAAACGTAAATGAACAATAAATTTTTATCTGATGCAAATTATTTTCTATCAAATACAAATTTTATATACGTATATAATAAAGAATATGCAGGAATAATTTGCATAACTCAAGAGACTATATCAGCTGACTTAGTTATATAGATGATAATGTATAGAAAAGCAATGATATTCTACCAGTAGTAGACAATAATTTTATATAGTCAAATATACAATAATTATTATCCAATTATTAATTAATGATTAATAACTTTTTATACTATGGATTCGATAGGTTTAGAGTGAGTTTAGGTAACAACTCATTGGCAGCTACTCAAATGGTTGATGCCATGAATTCGGTGCGGGCGCGCGCCCACCGCTATCGTTGATGCTTCCCAGTTGGCAGATATCGATGGAGCGCCGCGTGTTTCACTAAAGGTGACCACGAGCGTCGGGCCACGAGTAGTGGCGTCGGGCCACTCTATGGTGGCAGATATTGGAGCCGCCGACTTCGCGATTCCATCAGGTTCCATCGCGTATCATGTCGACGATATGTGTATGACATAAGATTGGTTGATATCAACATTATTGTAACAAAATTTAGAAAATAAAAACCAAAAAGAATTACTGTATTCAATCAGTCAATACTATGATTTTTACTTATAAACTATCGAAAATAAATAAAATTTATGATATTATTTAAATCGGGTTATGGAACCCCCACGGAATATAATAATAATACGGAAATAAATCAAATACTTAATATTAATAAATCATACATAAAAATAAGCTTTTAGTTAATGCACCTAGAAATGCAAGATTATTCTTTAATATATAGGTTTTTCAAGTAAAACCAAATCCTAATAATGTCCATGTAAGATTTAGAACTCAACAGTTATAAAAGGCTTGAAAGAAAGGATGTACGAGTAAATTGCACTGAAATGTTTAGTCTCGTGGCAAGATATAATTTGATTCGAAATTTCTTAACTAAAACTTTTTCAGAATACAAAGTGAATCGAGGAGTGATTTCGACTTCATGTAAAATCAGCCTTCTTAAATGGAGACCTAAAAAAACGGTGTCTACTTTCAATAAATTATGTACGGTGTCTAATTTCAATAAATTAAGGGTTTAATTGCTCCATCTGTTTTCTATTATTACTCTACTTCAATTTATTTTCAAAATATCTTCATGAAAATTTTGAAATAATGTATAATCTACGAAAAACCTTTTTAGTGTAAAATCAAAAATTTATTATATGGCTCATTATTTATACATGAGAATATGTATACTGAAAAGATTATTCATAAGTTTATGTTAGACGATGCTAATAGTGTACGAATAATAATCGACCCAAACAGTATTTCTAGTATTGGAATATTGGGGATGGAAGTGTAAACAATGTACCACATAAAAAAGTTACGTAAGCAACCTTATGTTCTTTGCAAAAATTATTCGTCCGAACATTAAGGTTGCAGTGGGAGCATTTAATCGATGTGTAGAAAATCCATCGAAAATTGAATGGAACATTCTTTAATTGATAAATTCAATATTCTTATAGCATATAAAAATAAAAATATTATATTATATTTGTATATTCTTATATTTTTATAAACGCTTGAAGTTTAAGCTTCTTCAAGCGGACATATTTAATTTTTAGTGAAATTTTTTTCATACCTAATCTCAGATTCGGAAAAAGCTGACTGGAGTTGACCTTTTTACTTAAGAATATATATTTCTCTAATATTATTTTGTTAGTTTTAAGTTTTTTAAAACCGAAAAATCAATCAACTATATAAGCTGTCCACTTTTTTTCGGGTTTTTCTATAGATCCATGCTCTTTTCATTGCAGTATCCCGAGACACTATAATGAACGGTTCCCTGGATATAAGGTGATAAGCCCAGCGTTGATGTGATTCTGTCGCTTGCAAAGGCCGAGTAAAAGCGGGTCTACAGTTTGAAATTTGCATGACATTGTTAATGTTAACCGCCGCCGCCACCGCATTTTCGCTTGCCTTGCCACGTGATCCGGTAGACTTGGCTCGATACCCGCCCCCCTCGTCCCTCTCGACGAGGAGGACGATTGTTGATATTATTTAACTAGACTATAGTCAAGTCCCTTGCGTAATCCGAGGCCCCATCCACCTCCGAGTTAAGCCTCCTTGACTTAACGCGCGTTCTCTCGTGCTCATTGGCTGCATTCTGCCTGTCGAGGACTGAATTTTCAACCATGGGTACCATTTTTCAACCGTTCCTAGCTTGATATGGAAGCATCCTACGATTTCGGGTCTGGAATCAAAAATTATCAGCGAGATCTCAGCTATCTGGTCATATAATTGGAAGCAAGAAATTAGGGACTAAGACTAAGGGAAGAAAAGACTACGGCCTGACTTATAAAAATAACAATGATTGTACAAAAATATTAATTCAGGCTCTTTTTGCAAAATTAGGTGATAGTCTTGTTTCTTGAGGATCTCAATAGCACAATACAATAGCTCTTTCTGCAGAATCTGAATTCATTGCTGTAATTGCCACACAAGAGGTAATTCGAACTGAAAGGAAAATCAAAAACTTGCGATATCACTGCTGTACAAAAAATATAGATCATATTAAATATAAATGTATAAGAAAAAGCTATAACCATGAATTCGACTTCCGGGTAAAGCACGGTGCTGACAACACGTGTCGGTTACAGTGGCGTAAAAAGAGTTTAGAAAATTTAAAGGAAATCAGAAAGAGTTCAAGAGAGATAAAAAAAAGTAAGGAATATAGGCTCAAGTGAAGGAATAAGCGGAACGATAAGATTAGAAGAATAATATTAGGCGGAAAGCATGGCCGGAAAAACGAGGAACGGTGGAATAGCGGGATCGACGCAGACACTACTAAAATAATGAAACTATGAAAGATGGCGCTGACGGTACTAAACTAATAGAGAAGATGCTGGAAACGGTGGAGTGACTCAAAAAAGAATTCGAGCGATGAGAGCATAGAAACGAAGAAAGGTGATCGACCGTAATGAACGAAATAAGATTGATGAGAGAGAAGCACGACCGTGAAAGAGCAGAATGGAAAAAGGAACGAGACGAACTGGTGGAAAGAGTAGGAAGATTAGAACAAGAGAAGGAGAGAAGAAAGAAAGAGGAAAGGAAGAGAAATATTGTTATCAAAGGTGCGAAATTCGAGAATGAAGATTTAACGGAAAATGATAGTAGATTTCTGAAGGAAAAAGTGAAGGTAGATACCAAAATAAAGAAGGCCTACACAATCAGAACAGGAGTAAATAGGAAAATAATTATTCCAGAAATAGAAACAATGGAAATGAAAAAAGAGGCGATGAGAAAGAAAAAGAATCTAGGAAGTGAAAAGGTTTATATAGACGATGATCTGACATGGAAAGAGAGGGAGATACAAAATAAGATCAGAGAGATTGCAAAAAGAAAAAGACAGGAAGGAGGCAACGTAAGAGTAAGTTATATGAGATTATGGGTAAATATTAAACTGCTAAAATGGAATGAGGATAGAAACAGACTAGAGGAGAGCGAAGGAGAGAGAGGACACAAAGAGATAGGGAATAGAGTCGGCTTAGGAAGAAGAAGAGTCAAACAAGGAATAAAGGTGTGCTTTTGGAATATGGCAGGAGTAAGAAGATTGTGCAATGAGATGTGGAAATTTATAAACACATGCAGTGTAGTGGGGCTTTCGGAAACGTCGGTGGAAGAAATGGAGTGGAACAAAATGAAAACAAAAATGCCGAAGGAGTGGAAATGAAAGTGTGAACCAGCTACAAAAGAAAATAGAAAAGGAAGACCGAGGGGCGGAATCATTACAGGTGTGAAGAAAGGATTGGAAGAAAGAGATGTTAGGACAAAAGAAGCAGATGCGGCAGAGAGGAAAGTGTTAATAAAAGACGAATGGTGGAGAACTGAAACCGTATATAGTAGAAGTATGGAAAAAAAGGAAATATTTAAGAGAAACGGTTGATGAAAGAGAGGAGGAAAATCTAATTATAGGAGCAGACTTCAATGTTAGGACAGGGGCAGAAGGAGGAATAATAGAAGGGAGCGAAAACGATGTAAATGCTAGAAAATAGAAAGATAAGGTGATAAATAAAGAAGGAAGAACACTTGAAAGAAATCAGTGAAAGAGGATGGGCTATATTAAACGGAGATGAAGAGAAGGTAGAGGAAGGAGAGTGGACGTACATAGAAGAGAACGGATGCTCAGTGATAGATTATGTAATTACAAATGATGACGCTAGAGAGAAAATAAAGAGCATAAGCATAAAGAATAGATTGAAGTTAGACCACTTGCCATTGTTAGTGTCATTAGAGGGAGAGAAACCAAAATAAAAGAGGAACGGGAACAAATGAGGACAAGAACCGATTGGACGGAAAAAGGAATTGAAATATATCAAGGTAACATAAGAAAATGGAGATGTAATAAGGAGGAAAAGAATGAATTATGGAAGGATACGAAGAATCAGATCAACAAAGCAAAAAAAGTAACAATAAAGAGATAACAGACGTAGAAACCAGGTCACAGAGCATGGCACGATCAAGAGTAGAAGGAAAAAAAGGCAAATTAGGAAGAATCTGAAAGAATTTCATAATGGACGGGCTACCAGAGAACGATGTTTAGACGAAAAGAAGAAATATAAACAATGAAGTAAGAAAAAGAAAAAGAAACATGAACTACTAGAAGAAGAAAGTGTAAGAAACATAAAAACAGAAGCGGAGGCATGGAAATATGTTAATAGGATAAGAAAGAAGAGAGAACGGATAGGCGAGGATATAACAAAGGAAGAGTGGAGGCACCATTTATGAACAGCCTGAAAGGAGAGAAATGTAAGAAAGTGTGCAATCTAATAAATTAAGGTGAATAAGAAGAGAAGCGAGGCATACTACACGGAGATTTTGCGAAACAAATCCACAAATTAAAGATAGGAAATAGAGAATGAAGCATGGATCAATGCAACAGAAAACGTAGCGGAGGCTTATAAATACTCAGTGAGAGCGATCTGGAAAGAGGGAGGGATAGTAGAAGACTGGAAAATAGGAATAATATGCACAATCTATAAAAAGGAGAGAAAGAAAAAGTGGAAAACTATAGTGAAATCACTTTAATGGACACAGCATACAAAATATATATCGGAATATTCAATGAAAAATTGGAAAAAGACGTGGAAAAATATTTGAACGAGACCCAGTTTGGTTTTAGGAAAGGGCAAGGAGCTGCGGGCTATATTAAATTATATATTAAATTATCTGATAAACAGAGAAGTGAATCAAAAGAAAGGAAAACTCTGATTTTCTTCGGAGCCCTAAAATCAACATTCGATAAAGTAAATAGAAGAAAGCTAAAAGAGAAAATGGAAAAAGTGAAAATAGAGGTAAACCTAAAAAATAAAATATTATAAACGTATGAGGAAACAAAAAATAAGATGAGATTGAAGAAGAAAGTTATTGGGGGATTTTGGACAACAAAGGGCTTATGACAGGGCTGTCCAATGAGTCCAACTCTATTTAATATATACGTAAGCGATGTAGAATAATATATGAAAGAAGGCCAAATAGGATGAGTAGTGATAAAAGAAAGTAAGATATACACAATAAGTTACGCAGATGACATAGCATCAATAGTCAAAAGTAAGGAAGAATTGGAATACATGATAAGAAGGTTTAAAAAATATCTGAAAATGAAGGAATTGGAACTAAGTGCAGGTGTAGTGGAGTTTGTAAAAGGCAGAGGAAAGAAGAAAATAAGAGAATGGAAATGGAGAAACAAGGAAATAGAAGAAGTGAGGGAGAAGGAGATAAAATATCTAGGATATACGCTACGAAAAAATGGGGGAAGTGAGAGCCAGTTAAGGGATGTAAAAAGGAAGGCAGAATTAATAATGAGGAAAACATGGAGCATAAGGTAAGGTTTGTTTAAGAACAACTATGACAGGTGAGTAAAACTATACTTGGATTAGATAGAGCCACCGCAGACTATTTAGTAATAGAGGAAACGAAAGAAATTCCAACAAGCTTAAAAGCCATAAAAAGAGCGGGCAGCATATGAAGAATCGGCAAGGAAATCAAAGAAAAAATTGGTACAAGAATGCATACGCGAAATGGAGAGAGAGAAAGGAAACCAGAAAAAAGAAAGATGGGAACAGGCAAGAGAAAGATGCTGGGAAAGAGTCGGACTGAAGAAAAGCAAAAGAGATAAACTGAGAAATGAAGGGAGCGATATATCCAAAGAAATATGGGAAAGGTATATAATAATGGAAAAAGAGACGAGGAGAGAAAAGATAGAGATATCAAGAAGTTGCGCTAGATAAAAGAGATAATAACAATAAATAGACTGAAGTACTTAACAAAAGAATTGAAATATAAGGATAGGAACTTAATAGCAAGATTTAGAGTAGGAAATGAAGAAAAGGCAAACAAATACTGGCTAGATGGTATTGAAATGCGGTGTAGTATGTGTGAAAATAAAAAAGAAACATTACAACATATGGTCACAGAGTGTGAAAATGGAGTAGACTGAACACACTATGGAATGAGCAAGGAACAGGATTGATGATATGCAAGCAGTTACGAAATGGGAGAAACTAGAAAGAATACAATGCATAAAGCAATTAAATGTGTAATATGTAATTATGTAATGTAATACGTAATTCTGTAAGGTGCTAAATGTATATAGATAAGAAGTCCTAAACCGGCAGGTACAGGATTATATACTAATAATAATAATAATATAACCATGAACTCTTTAGTTGAATTTGAAAGTTGAATTTGTTAATTCAGGAAATCAACAAGCAGACATTTTAACGAAAGCATTATCTTGAAAACTACTCGAATATCTGCACAATTTATTACTTGCAGGACCTCGTTAATTATACGTTAAAATTTTGTTAATCAAAGTTTAGTATGTAATGCATACTTATATAAGATAAGTGGGAATGTTAGAATTATAGCATGTATTATATTGATCGTGTAGTACTTGCGCAGTGCAATACCATTTTAAGCGCATATGTACCATGTATGTGTATGCTGTGCTAAGCTTAGTCAATAAGGCCCTATAGAAGGGAACTATGCTCTTTATCTTCACTTCTTGTTGGTCGCCCATCCGAAACAGTTATATTATTGTCAGTCTTAATAAATAATGTTATATTATGCTTCTTTCACGTAATCATTTATTACAATATCTACAGCCAATAGTTTCTATTGGTGGCGGAATAACTGTGGAAACTGGGGACTCCAGCAAGTCCAGCTCTTCCAATTACCTTGATCTGTATGGAAGTTCAGATAGAGCACTACCAACAGAGCCGTTGCAGAAAACATTTGGTTCCGTCGTTCCATTCTCCGTCAACGCTATATATTTTTGTATAATTCCTATCGAACGGCCACTATATAATATAATATTCGAGATGATATTATATATATATATATATATATATATATATATATATATATGACGTGTAGGGATTGGGCGAAACAATCGACTCATACTCTTTGTTACAAAAATTATGTAAATCAATAAAAATGTGATAAAACACAAATTCATAGATTATAAAATTTTAAACAATTTTTAAATTTGAATTGGCACGATCGAATAATGAGCAAATTTTCCGTTTTCACATCTTGGGTTACTTATTTTTAAACTGAAAGCTGGATTTTCGAGAGAAAATAACTATAAAAATGCTCTTACATGTGTCAAAGATGGATACTGTTTACTCGTTAGTTTAGTGAAATTACATTTTAAATGTTTTCGATACTTTAATTTGAAAAAAGTCTCAGTGCTCTTGGTATTAATCAATTTTTATTTATAAACTAACTTTCAAAATTTGACATTTTGTTCTATTAAAATTGTGCTCGGATTCGCAATTAATTCCTTTGAAATCGATCAAAATCACCTACGAATATGACGCTCTACGAGGATGAGCGGGTATCATGTAAGTAATGGCAAGAAAAGAACAGAGAGAAATCGTAATAGAGATTATACTAACTTTACTACTTATATGATAGCTACGTGTTCTGTACATGCAGGATTGTAGGAAATTATAGGTCTCTCGTCAGCTCCTTTTAATCTTGCCGTCACTCCACTACTTCGCGAATTTCGCTCGCCTGACCACTTTTTCAACGTCTTTAAAAATCAAAATCAGTTAAAAGACTTTACAATTTAAAGTATCAAAAATATTCAAGATGTAATTTCACCAAAACTTTAACGAACAGAATTCATTTTTCGCGCAAATCAAGAGCATTGTTAAGGCTATTATCTTCTAAAAATTAAGTTCTCTAACTTAAAAAAACGAAAGTATGAAAATGAATAATTTCCTCCTCTTTCTATGAGACAAATTCAAATTATAAATTATTCGTAATCTTCTACTCTATAATCGTGTCCTTTATCTCATGTATCTTTCTTCATAAATGAATTAAGTTATATATATTAAGTTATAAACCAATTTGTAATACTTCTGTATTATCGAGAGATTTTTTCGATTTTTGTGCTACTTTTCTTATAGAGTTCAACAAAAAATAAAGGAAACTATAGGTCTAATCAATGTCGCATCAATTTCTTAATATCACTTATATATTTTTTAGAACAATTTAAAATAATCAATTAGACTTACAGCAAACTTAATAATATTATTTATTAGTAAATATTTTGATGTTATAAATATTAATAAAAATCTTGGTATAAATAGCAACATTAAAAAAGTTAATTTTAAAAAACAATAATTGTACAAAAATAATTTAATTTTAGTTAAATCACTAAAATTTTTAAATTATATGAATTTATTTTTAGATAATATTTTTTTACAACTTCAACTCAGTTGTATGACATAATTTCACGAGTGCATAAGAAAATTTTCTCATATCACTACATTTTACCAGTCACTTGCACCATCTTACGACGGTCGAGACGACCGTCGCGAAACCTCCTTGAACACATCTATTTTGATTAGAAACGTGCATTAACTTTTAAATACAAAATAGTTTATATTTAAATAAATTATCCATAAACTTGCAATTGACCAAATATGCTGTAACTACACTATACATGAAACAAGTATGCTCGAACCAGAAATTATTTGATTCAATATAAATATCACAGTCCTACTATAAAGGTTGTTCATATTGTTGTGGATAAATACAGATAATTATGAATAACGTTTTGAAAATAGGTCTAAAATAAAATGATAAATATTGAAAAGATCGCAGCAGTACAAGGTAATTGATAACCAAAAGATTAATTGTGAATTTTATACTGGACTATACTGTTGCTGATAGCATTCTCCTGGAACTTGGCTCCGAAATAATGGACGTCAAAACGGTCTGCAGGACTCTATGAATTGCTTGGGAATTGGAATTGTTCGTCGACAGACACTGGTGACAGATGCGGCAGAGACTCGAATCAGAGGAATATAGAAAGAAAGAGATAGTAAATCAATAGTGTATTTGCAGAAGCGTACAAGGTAAAGATAAACGTCTAAAAAGTTAAAATAAATTAATTAAAGAAATGTCAAATTGCGGCGACATTGTCGACTTGCCGAGTGCCAGTGCGAGGCTATGTGCAGCAATTGCAACGAATCGTAGCCGCTTTGCCCCATATAACTAATAACAAGAGTGAGAAAGAGATACGAATAGAATAGAATAAAGAAAAAGAGAACTAAAGCTATCTTAGTCATAACAGATTTCAGTTAAGAAGACTTGTATGTGTCCGTGCTATCGGCTTAAAAGTAACTAGTACAAGAAAAGATCATTAGCAGAAGTTTAACACTGGCGCCGACGTTAATAACTTTAAAAGAATCTGCATTTCGATTGAGAAAATATGATACAACTCCTAGGCTTAGTACTGAAGCCGTTATTATTGTTTTTGTTATCGTTGGTGTTTGAATCACCATTAACTCTGAATTTTAATATCTTATAAAAGTAATACATATAACATCACTCTGAGTGACATAGAGAAAAATCGAAATATAGGGAGAGAGAGAATAAGTTGAAAGAGTGAGAGAGTGAGAGAGAGAGAGAGAGAGAGCGCAAAAGCGCGAATACTGTGTGTTACACTGCTGCTGCCGCACCACAGTTTCCCTTGTCGTTAACATCTTCCTCTTCTCTCTCTCTCGTTCTCGCCGCCACCGAGAGAGAAAGTGTGCAACGACGGAGCCGCCGTCGGTCCTCTTCGCCCGGAAAGCGCAAGAACCGCGCTGCAATATGTGACAGTGTTCATTAATTCTTGCCGTCATCGACGAAGACAGTGAAGGGAGTTCCGAGAAAGTTCACAAGAATACCATTCACGAAGGAAATTAATTATGGGGGTGGTAATGCATCAAGAGGAATGGTAATCGGGGATGAACTATGGGTGCTCAACAAACCAAGGACAGAGTCATTCCGCCAGGGACTGTCGTCAGGCAGACACGGAAACAACCCAGGAACCCAAAAGACTCGCGTACCATGGGTTCTAACATCTTCACAGAGCATAGTGGTATATTTTATGTCTTTATAGCTGAACTTTTATGCAACTTTGTATTTATTCTTCTTCAAATTTAAGCTAACTGTTTGTATGTTTCTACGAGAAAAATGTGCATGTCATGTAGTTTAAGAAGGTATAATATCATTATATTTAATTACAGCTTACAATTAAAACTCTGCTAATTACATGAATAAATTTCTCATTTTATATTTAAGATTTTTTAAGATAAATTTGTTGTTATATTTTACAATTTCATTAATCATCTTTTAAAGTTCTAATATTTATTTGTTTTCACATAAAATTGTTTTATTTCACATTTGAAGTTTTTAGTATAATACTTTATATTGTAATTATATTGCAGATTATATTATAATGATCAGATAATAATGTGATATTAAAAACGTCATTATCATATCTAGTGCATCATATCTACTTTAGTAATTAAAATTTAAGTTTTTTAAATCAGAATTTTTGTTTTAAGTCATTATAGTAACTGTTATCATATACTTATTATAATTTATTAAAAACTTGAACATAATTCTATAATTTTACACATTTAAACTTGTATCTACTTATGTTATATTTAAAAAAATATAATTTTCATACCTTATTATAAATGATTATTTATTTTTATTTACAGTTTATACAATTAAAATAAAAATAATTTATTTTAAAACATTAACAAAAAAATACTTTTGTATTAGACTGATTTTTATTCTAACTTTTATTTTATTAGTGAGAAAATATTTACTTTAATGAATTATTAAAATTGATAACATTAAGTTATGACAATATTTCTTAAATTTAATAATTTAGATCTATAAGTATTTTAGATTCTATAAATGATAACACTAGTTACAGATTGATATGAATAAAAGTAACCATATCTACAACTTCAACATCTGCTTTTTATCAATTTCAATTAATTTAGCCTTTTTTATACGTTTATGTATGCAAATATATTATATACATGTATTTAAACTATTTAATGTTAATGTCAATGTAATTTATTATTTTATTACTTATTACATAGTCACATAAAATGATCAGTTAATATTTATAAGGTCCTTAAAATTTTAAAATATTCTGCATATTTTTAAACAGTTCTTAAACATTATCAAAAAAGTAGAACGATTTTAATTTATACCTCAAAAAAATACTTTATGGTATATTCTCATTAGTTTATAATATGAATATATTTTCTCCAATAACTTATATCATAAATTTGTTGTGAGATTTCTTTATTTTATATGAAGCTCATAGTTACTAGAAATAAATACATTGATTGAATAATTTAACTAGATAATCTTTTAATTAAAAAAAATCTTTTTTGTATAATTTAAGTTAAATAATTTTTAAATATACATGATGATTAGCAAACATTATCTAACATTTTTGATATACTTATTAATCAATAATTAATATATTACAGTGGATTATATATTTTTAATATATTTCTTTTCACATAGAAGCATTGCTTCAAAGCAGACCACTTCCACACATACCTGCCTTACCAGAAGGTGATCCACCAAGTGGTTCCAGTATTCAATCAATTTCACAGCAACCTAACATAGATCAACATGTTTCTGTATCAAGCAGTGGTCTTCTAGAAGCTGCAAACAGGTTTACAATATCAAACAATCTTATTAAACATTTGAATTTTATTAGAATTTTTAATATATAATTTTAAATTATTTACATCCTAGATGGACTAGCAAAGAAAATCTTTTAGCTCAAGAAGAAGACGATCCACAGCTTTTTGTTGCTTTATATGATTTCCAAGCAGGAGGAGAAAACCAATTAGGTTTAAAAAAAGGTAGTAATTTTTATTTAAGATATGTAATTAAATAATTTTAAAATATTATTCTTTTGTAACTTAAATTTAAGAGCCGATTTCCAATATATTTATGAAAGAAAAATATAGAATTCTTTAAAATGTGTAACATGTTTAAAATAATTTTGAAATTCTTATATTTTATACAATTTAATTATGTTTGATTTTGCTACATATTATTTGTTTTATGTAGGTGAACAAGTTCGCATATTAAGTTATAACAAAAGTGGAGAATGGTGTGAAGCTCATTCAAATAGTGGACAAGTAGGATGGGTACCATCAAACTATGTTACTCCTGTTAATTCATTGGAAAAGCATTCCTGGTATCATGGTAGAATATCAAGAAATGCTGCTGAATATTTATTAAGTTCTGGTATTAATGGCAGTTTTCTTGTTCGTGAGTCAGAAAGTAGCCCTGGCCAACGTAGTATTTCTTTACGATATGAAGGTCGAGTTTATCACTACAGAATTAATGAAGATAGCGATGGAAAGGTAAATTTAAAAATATTTGTTATTTTTTATCATTATTATTTTTATGATTATTATTATTTTTTCGCTATGTATATCAATTCTTACAAAATTATGTTACAGATGTATGTAACAACTGAAAGTATTTTTAATACATTAGCAGAGCTGGTACATCATCATTCTATGTTAGCAGATGGTCTTATTACACAACTTTTATATCCTGCACCTAAACGTAATAAGCCAACAGTATTTCCACTTAGTCCAGGTATGATTGCAATTATATTGCTGTATTTTAAACTAATACATAATTAATTTTTTATTAAATATCAATAAAAATATTATGAATAATGATGTAAGATAAATATTCAATTATAAATAGTAAATTCTAAAAGTAAAAATCAATATAAAATTTCTATTCTATCAGATTACAAGCTTTAATATAACAAATTCTTTTTATTTTATAAAAGCATTAATTTTTAAATGCATTTGAATAAAATCAAATCCTGTTATTAAAATCATTATCAACTACTTAAATTTAAAATTTATTTTATACTTCAGAACCAGATGAATGGGAAATAAATAGGACTGATATAGTTATGAGACATAAACTAGGTGGTGGACAGTATGGTGATGTATATGAAGCAGTATGGAAAAGATATAATATGACAGTGGCAGTAAAAACACTCAAAGTAGTTTTTAAAATATATTAAGCTTTACAAAAAGTATTTGTAATGGTACATAATAATGCAAAATTTTTTTGTTTATTCAGGAGGATACCATGGCATTAAAAGATTTTCTAGAAGAAGCAGCTATAATGAAGGAAATGAAACATAGAAATTTGGTACAATTAATAGGTGTGTGTACAAGAGAACCACCTTTTTACATAATTACAGAATTCATGAGCAAAGGAAATTTATTAGATTATTTACGCAATGAAAGCAAGCACCAAATAAATGCTGTAGTTTTAATGCATATGGCAACACAAATTGCAAGTGGAATGAGTTATCTTGAAAGTAGAAATTTCATTCACAGGTAAATTTTTTAAGATAGTTGATATCTAAGTGCAGAGTAAATATCTATAAACATATCAAAACGAATAAGAAGCACTCCTTAAAACTAACATTGAAAAAAATTTGATTTATTTTACATAAATAACTATAATTAATTTTGAATAAATAAAAAAATTATTTAGAAATGAAAATTAATGTGGTTCAATTCATATAGAAATATTTGTTTTTTAAAAATTTATCGGCGCGTTTTAGAATACTTTAAAATATTATTATTTGACAACTTTCAACTATGAATGATAAATTTACGAGTATATTATACACATAATGAAACTTTATTTATAAAAGTAATTGTTTAGTTGATTTTAGCTCATACAGTTGGATAATAAATACCTAATTAATTATACTTATTTATGTAATAAGAAACAACATATTATTGTAACAGAGACTTGGCAGCACGAAATTGTTTAGTAGGAGAAAGTCATTTGGTTAAAGTAGCTGATTTTGGTTTGGCTCGGCTTATGAGAGATGATACATATACAGCTCATGCTGGTGCTAAATTTCCAATAAAATGGACTGCTCCTGAGGGATTAGCTTATAATAAATTTTCTACCAAGGTATACCTCTAAATTTTGCTGTATTTATTAATTTATTATTAATTATATTTAATAAATTTTATCTGTAAAGTTTAATAATTAAAATAAAAGTTTAAATAATAATTTAATACGTTAACTTTTAGTCTGATGTATGGGCCTTTGGTATTCTCTTGTGGGAAATTGCAACATACGGTATGTCTCCATATCCTGGAGTAGATTTAACAGATGTTTATCACATGCTGGAAAAAGGTTATCGAATGGAATGTCCTCCTGGCTGTCCACCTAAAGTATATGAACTTATGCGCCAATGTTGGCAATGGTCTGCTTCAGATCGACCAACGTTCAAAGAAATTCATCACTCTTTGGAGAATATGTTTCAAGAATCTAGTATCACAGAAGGTATCGTTTATTTAAATTTTATTGAAATACTTTTTATTAACCAATCTTACTTGATTATATTTTTAATTGTAGAAGTAGAAAAGCAATTGCAAGGAGGTGGTGGACAAATACAGTTTTTGTCTTGTAATAAATCACAAACTGGTAGTTCGGGTAATATCCATGGACTTGTTCTTGCTGCAGAGCAGCATGCTTCTACTGGTACTCAAGGTAAAATATTGATGAAACAAATTTGTGCGAGATATTTTATAATATTTTTATTTTAGATACCACAGGTTCAGTTACCAAATTAAGTACTTTTATGGGTGGTCTTCCAAATAAAGGAAATAGTAGTATGGTACAAATGAGACGTTCAACAAATAAGAAAGGGAAACAAGCTCCTGCACCACCGAAACGTACAAGGCAAGTTTTTACTTAGAGTTAATCATGTTTTAAAAATTTATTCAACCTTTTCTATAGATTAAAATTGTATAAAAGATTGGTTTAGTATTTGCAAGAAATTTTAGTTATTATCTTGTGCTTTTACATGTTTTATTTCCAACCTTGAATCTTTTTATTTTAATTTTAAAGATAGTTCAATTGAATGGCCTCTTCCTACTTTATTTGCAGCCTTCTATCGTCGTGTAGTTCTTTCCGAGATTCTGCATATCAAGATCAGGATCATCAAAATGCAGATGTACCTAATGTTGCATTACACGATGGTACTGATCTTAATGGTATTGACAAGATTTTTCAAGGTACTCCGTTACAATCAGTTAAACCTTAATCATTTTTGCACGTTGTATTTGAGATATTCATTTTGCCTTTTTAAACCAATTCGTGTTTCAAAACAAGTTTTTTGCATTTTGCGTCGTAATACTCGTGAAGATCCATACTTCTTATATTTGTGGGTCATTCTCTCCCATCAAAAAACTGTACCCTTATCCAGCCAAATGCTAATGCCACTGCATGTGCAAATTATGATTACGCAAAATAAAATCTACTCCATGTATCTTTTTAGCATAAAGCATGTGTCTATCACTCCATAAAATATTTGATTTTGATCTCTTTATAAACTCGATCCAGACATCCACAATTGACCATTAGAGAAATTGGTCAAACAGTGGAAAATGTAATTAAATATTTTTTATTTTGCATGATACATGTCTAGGGTTAACCATACAATAATTTAGTTGATGAAACCTAATAAAAAATCTCATTTTCATTTATTTTAGGAACGATGAATTATGTTATATTTAAATAACAACGTTATATATAATAGTTATTGTATTAATGTAGTTTTCCTCAGATCCTAAGTAGATGCTTAGCTCTAAAATATTTAAATAGATGTCAGGAATAAACTTCACTCATTGTTATTTTATAACACAATTAAGTATTTATAAACTATTTATTGATATGTCTGGATCGCTTTAATTGAAATAACTAAGCATAATTAAAGGCTCTAATTTCTGCTTTCACAAGATTCAAACAGTGTTATATGATTTGACTAACTGAGTTTATCACTTTCCTCTGACTATTTGAAGCTCAAGTTTACATAAATTGCTTACATGCTTTCAAAGCGTTTATTACACAAGACATTATTTATCGTAAAATGTTATTCATGTCACAATTCGTGTTCCGAGAATGACCCAATTTCAATACGAGTATTTGATGATAAAATACATTCGATACTTAACTCGAAACTTTGTGTTAAAGTTTTCATTACAATGGCAAAATTTTAAATCCAAAATGTAATCGAGCAAATATTATTAAAAAAAATCTTTTATTACATTTTTGTTAATGAAAATTTTTCAAATCTTTACGTTACATAGACTGTTGTTAAATATTAAATTCTGTAACTCTAAAAAAAATTATCAATTAAAAACAACTGTTTAAATACATATATTTAATATTTATTTACTTTAGAATAATATTTTGTATCGCTAAAATATTATAACTAATCTATAATTAATATCAATATTTCTGAAAATTTTAAAATGCTTTTGATTTTAAGGTATTAATGTTATATAAATGCACTTCCATTTAAAATTAAAAATTACTATAAAACATATTAAATATCAAAATTATAAGAATACTTTTGATGGACCTGGTAAAATAAATCGAAAACGTTAGTCCTGATAAAATTACACAAAAATTTAGGCATGACCCGTGATCTTGTGACGATGGCCACCCAGTCGAGTACTGGGGGCGGCTGGGACATGGAGCACGATGGCGAAGGTTCACAGAGTATGGTGGAGCCGAATTTCACTCCTCAGCCATCAACTTCACCGGAACCAATATCCAACCATAAACAATTAAAAACACGCACCCATACGTCTAAGGAAACGCTGCCACAGAAGGTATTCTCGTCAACAAATTAGGAAACTCATCCAACTTTTATCAAGCCAATTCTCTGAATTGTTATAGAGGAGCTTGAAAGGCTTTACAACTCTGTTTCACTCACACATTATTCCTAAAAATATTTTCATCTTTACATAATGAAAGCATATAACACTGCTTGAATGCTAGTGTTTTATTAACTAACAAAAATTGATTATAAATGATAACATACAGTATTAAAAAAGCTTTAAAACCATTTTTGTAAGTAAATTTATTAGTACCAGTTATTTGTAATATATAAATGACATCAGATAAGAACCTTAAATTCTATCATTCATTTTTAATAATAGGTACGTTATAAATTTTATTCTTTATAAAACAGGAATACAGATTCTATATTAATTTATAAATAATAATTATATGTAATAATTTGTACATAATTTAGTTATAGAAATATTTTTTTAACAAACAACAAGTATAATCTTATAAACATAAATATCAAATCATACCTAAGATGAACGTAACGCTACATATCATTAACCAACGATTAAAAATAATTTATTTGTTTCATTAAATTATTTTTTTCTAGCTGGTCCATGTGGGAGCCTTAGAGGTGCAAAATGTTAAACGAGCCATACATCGCTACGGTACATTACCGAAGAATGCACGAATAGGGGCTTATCTGGAATCTCTGCGTCAGAGCGGCATGCCCTCAAATCAAGAAACAAATAGTGGTTCGCCTATATCACCTTCAATGTGCATATCCAGTATTGAACAGTTGCAATCATCCGAAGCGCCAGCTAGCATATCTCTTACTGATACTCAGCAGAATCGTCAACAGCAGCAACAGCAACACCGTTCACTCTCACCTCGACAAAATAATATTCACAATCAACCACAAATGACGCGTAGTAACTCCTCAAGTGGCGTCATTAGCACGTGCCAAGCACCCAACTCGCCACGCAGTCGTAATACAATTGGTTCTACTCGTAAAAACAGCAGCAACAACAGTACCATCGATAGTAGTAGTCTGCGTACTTTTCGCATGCCATCTAATACTTCTAGTTTTAGAACGACTAGCCCACCTAGACTACCCCAACCGACTCTCGCTGACCTCGAATTTCCTCCACCCCCCTTGGATCTACCTCCACCACCAACAGAGCTACTAAACTCTGGTGATCAATGCGATTTGCTTCCTCCGTTATCCATTTCACCAAGCACATCGTCCCATGAATCACGAAACGTTGCAGGCTCGTTGTCACCCTGCGGCCTCCGAAAAGGCTTTAAGCCATCGAATGATGAATTAGATGAGCGGAATAACGACCTTAAGACAGCTGAACCTTCAGTCAAAGAAGCTAGTTCGCGATTTGGAGTAAACCTAAGGAGGCGAGAACAACAGCAGCAACAACAAAAGCTGAGTGACTTAAATATCATGGACGCCATCGATCAAATGTCACCACAAGAATCAGTTACAGTGCCACCGCCACCTCCACCCCTCCCACCTCCACCTCCCCCTTCGGAAGACTGTAAAGAAGCCCAAAAAAATAACAACAATAGCAACGGCAATTTGGCCAATTTTTCCTCTAAGCCAGGCATGAAAGAAATGCTCGAGCTTAAACTCATCAACGAGATTAAGCAGAGTTGTGATTCTAAGTCTGGAAATAGTCTCCGTAAACCTATTCCGTCGAGTAGCAGCGTACCAATGGACCCTGCTTCGCAGTTACTTTCTGAGCTTTGTGCAAGCTTCAGTGTTGATGCACACCGTCATAACGAGTATGCAATTGCCAATATATCTGGCTTAAATCGAGAGCCTAGGGAGGTGAAGGATATGGTTCCTTCACCCTTAGCAGATACTAGTGGTCTCGGGTTCAAACTTAAGAAAGTGGAAAGAAAATCCAATCCACCGCCGTCTAAGGAAGAAAGCTCTGATGGACAGATAATTGACTTTAAGGCAAGGTTGCGAAAAGTTGACAACACTCTCGATCGGTCATTGACGAATACCGATGAAAAAAGCGCATGTAGGAAATCGGATGATGAAAGAATGAGCTTGGTAGACTCACTTGACTGCCCCTCGGACGAACAGTCGGATGACAAAAGACGAAGTACTGGCAGTATCAGCAGTCTAAAAAAGCTCTGGGAAAACAAAGAAGTAAACTTGAACGAGACAACGGTTGGCCAACCTATACCAAGTAGTCCGAAACTTGGTGGACATAGCCGCGTTTTGGGAGGCCGACAAGAGGCTATGGTAGATGCAATAGAAGATTCACCGGAAGATTTGAGCGGTGCGTCGACTCGTAGCTCCACGACGAATAAGAGCGATGCGCGACTACAATGGCCGCCGATGGTTTCGGACCAGGAGAAACCAGTGGTACCGGCCAAGCCGACCAAACCTTTAGGAAAACACTTTGGTTCGTCGATATACGCGATCCCCACCTGTCAAAAGACTGCCTTGGAAGAGGAGCAGCAACAGACAGCGCTCAAACTGAACCTAGAGCTGGGAAATAAATGTGGCAGCATGAACAGTAGTAGCATTAATAAGCAAAGCATTCTCGAGATTTCAAATGTGATCGAAAACAGTATGGTTAACTTAAAAAGTAGCTCCACTATAGTTGTTGCCAGTTGGCTGCAGCTATCGGACAAGGTTGGCTTGCTGCACGGTATGTGCTTCAACTATGCTCAGGAAGCAACGATACCGCCCCATGCCAAATTTCAATTCCGCGATGTACTCTCGCGACTTGAATTGCAAGCTCATCAATTGAGAGCCGCTGGTACACGCAATGTTGCTGAAAACACGAGACTCCTTACCGATTTGCAGAATACGATAAAAGACGTCAATAACATGGTTCAGAGATAAAAGCACGTACCAAGGCTCGCGTCTCCACACGCACGCCCGCAAGGTGTACGAATATTAATTATTGTTGCGACTCGTCTGTGCTCGTCGACGAAAATCAAAAGCAAGAGGAACTGAAAAATAGGTATGCACTGAACAAGTATTCGCTCGGGAGATTTACTTTCTCTTTCTTTATGTTTCGTCGTAGCTCTTTAGTGAAAGAGGATTAGGACTTTAATAACTATATCACTCGACTCAAAGATGTTATTTTTTAAGTAAGAAAATAAAAAACCATCGATCTAAGTCATTATTAACGATGTCCGGAGAATGAAAAGAGAAGAATGGTAAAGAAGAAAGACATGTTTTTAGCCTGATACTTCTGACTACGCCGTAGAGAGTGCTTCAACGGTATTTTAATTAACTAAAGTAAAAGTATAGAAATGAGATAAAACTCGGTATATTTGGATATCATGGTATGAATGCACGGGCATGCAAGAGAAAATGTGCGAGACAATTCTTTAAACTTTTAAATGAGAAAAACTAAGCTTGCCATTATCTTCCTCCACCTACTTCCTTCCCTGTTTCCCGTTTTTAACCTTTATGTATTCTTCTGCAACCTAAAAATTTAATCGAAACTTCAATTCTCTATACCCTTACTCACTGTTTGAATATGAAAAAATGCAAAACAATGTGAACTGTAACTCTACGCATGATGGTGAACTTAGTTTGTATAGAGGATGATTGACGAAGTTCTATGGCAAAGCCGTATAAACTTAAAAGAATAAAGCAAAAAAATCGAAAAAATATGCAAGAAATATTAAAACTATTTATTCTCCCATGTTGCTTAAAGTATCATACATCGTCTTCATTCTTTTATCGCGTTTTATACACGAAACGTAAGTACCGCTTAGTATATTATGCGCAAAGTCTTGGATTTAGATTATAAAAACAAAATATGTTAAGTCATTTTATGTGTAATATGAGACAATATAACGATTTTGTATTTGTATAGATCGAGTCATGCGACTTCTGTACCGTAATTGTACGCTTGCATGAATTATTTACACTCATCTACCTTTTTGAAATCAGTAATGTGATTATTCCAGGTTTGGAAAAAGGGTAGCACAAAATAATAAAATCAAATCAAAGTAATGCATAAATACTGACGTGTGTAAGCATCATGTTACAAACGGTAAATGTTCTTCCACAGATTAAGTCTTGAAAAGATACGAATGTTGAGATCTTGCATGAAATGTTTTTATCTTAAACACACGAGAGAAAAACAGCGCGAGAGAAATTAAAATTCATATTAAAAACAAAAATTTCATATTGCGATATATTTGTAAGATCAAAAAGAGTTGGATTTATAATACTCACAAAATTAGTGTCACGAATAAAATTTAAAAAGGAAAATTATACTCTCCTTTGCACTTCCTGTGATTAAGGAGATTTCAAGTACAGATATTGCAGATTATCATTTTTGTCTCAAAACTTTGCATTAAATCAAATGTACGATCGTTGATTTATAAAAAGCACTTCTGTTTCAATACCTTTAATTCTGATTAACTTTCAATTCATTGAAATAAATGAAGAACTGCAATTATCGATACATATATTTTGCGTCGGTCTTCGAAGGCCCATTAATAAAAACTGTAGCGCATTTTATACTGCGGATCTTGTGTTTGCCGATTTAATATTTTATTTTTTTTAATATCTGTGATAGAGCGACACCAATACCATTTTGGCCTCTTTCGCCTTTAAAATAATTATGCTCAGTAACGAGTATATTTTATAGAAATTAAATTATGTACTGTTACGGACGGCGTTTTTTATCAAATCCAGTTTTGGATCAATTCGAACTGCATTTTACAAATGATAGATTTAATTAATAATAATATTAGTCATAACATGATTAAAATTAATACAACGGTTTAAAATATCATTAAAAGAAAAAATTAATTCTATATTTATTAACAGATGGAAAATTGATCCAAAATCGGATTTATGACGATTGGAAACTGATTCTAATAACATTTATTATGCTTTAATCGAAAATTGTATTTTACTCTTTTTCTTTCAATTTTGATTTATTTAATTTACAAGTTTCGAAAATTGTTTTTATGAATTAATTTATAGCTTGTTTATGTTTGTATTACGTAATTAAATTAATAAGGGCTTTCTCTTACATAGTCAAAACCCCGTCCGTGACGGTAGCGAAAAATAATGAATTATACATCTTCAATGATTGCGAAACAATGAAGATGGATACAAAAACTACGATTTATGTCATATGTATTATAGTACTTTTATAAATTATGAATTATTTATGTTTATTTATTTTCTAATTTTCTTTGTGAAAAATGTCTGCACTGATAGATCAACCGACGTACTGACTCGCTAATGCAAAATTTTAATATTGCTTTATACATTGATATCAAACTAAAAATAAAAATATTGATCAAATGGTATGGTCTATCTTATTTATTAAAAATCTTTACAATTTTTAGAATGTATAAAAAA
The DNA here is from genome assembly GCA_018906755.1 of Sycophaga agraensis. NCBI lineage: Eukaryota > Metazoa > Arthropoda > Insecta > Hymenoptera > Pteromalidae > Sycophaga > Sycophaga agraensis. The sequence continues at coordinate 686,415 of JACCIE010000028.1, forward strand.
GTATTTTTTTCGTATAAAAAAGTATTTATAAATTAATTTGTACATCTTTTAGATTTAGTTTAAAATAAATTAGTTTTCTAAAGCTTCTTGTGTTCTAAAGCAATCACTAACTATTTTCCATTTATCGCCTAGAGCAGTTATCAAGAAATTTTGATTAAATGTTTTTGAAGTTTTATCTTGATACTTTACTTGACCACTAACTTTAACTAAAAATGTTAATTGGCTAGCAACAGCAGGACCTGAAACAAAAATTAAATAACAAGTAGAACATCTATAAACTTTTAAAGTTAACTATTAATGCTAATTGGAAATATTAATAACTTGTATTTATTATACCTGTAATGGGCTGAGCATCTAACGTGACAACAGTATGATCTGAAGATGGTAATTCAGCCCAAAAGTTTTGTATAAGATCTTTTCCTTCTATTCCATTTCCATTCCATATTAAAATGGCAGTATCCATGTATAATCTTGACATTAACTGTAAGAAATAGAAAATGCATTGATGCACAAAAAATAAATTCAATAATATGTATTCAGTAATAATGCTTACATATCTTCGTTTATCTAAACTTTCATAATACAATTTGGTAAACTCTTCTGCAGTTCGACATGCTTGATCTATTTTTGATCTTAACTCCTATAAAATAAAAGAAATTTATTAACAACTTTTTTTAACCTCATTAGCATAATTAAACAAGGATTTTATTTTTATGAGTAACTACTGCAATAACAGTTTTCTATATAAGGTTATTCATAATCATTCAAACTTAACTGCATTACAAAAAATAAATTAACCAGTATTTAACTTTACCTCTTCCATTTTTACTACTTTGCTAAGAAAATAGGTAAATATTATATATACAGGGTGGGTGTCAACTTCCTAGCGTGACTTTGTCAACAGCACATATACATCATATATATTATATCTTGCATTACCATTCCAACTTTACCCACTTTACCTGCCTAGCACGATTGGATACTACTATATCCAGCACGCGTATCTACAGCAATTGGAGGAGAGGGTGGGAATGTGACGAACATGACAAAGTCCCGAATATGCAAAAGTACCAAATGCGCAGAAGCAATGACAGTCGAACACAGCCGAGCGCGGCCGAATTAAAAATAACTACATTGACGTGTGAACCACCCGTATAGTTGCAGTAATGTAGGAATCGCATCGAGCGTTACCGCAGGATTATTATACCATAATGATTTATTGTTAAGTCAATAAGTTATATGTTACATGAGTCGCGCCTCCTGTACTTTGCAAAAATCGAAAATAGCATTCGGATCATAAATTACACGCGAACTTTGTGAAAATAATAAAATCACCTCCTCCGCTCATATAAGAATAAAACATTTAATAAAATATACATAAGTTAAATTTTTACGTTTTACAAAAAATTCCTAATTTTAAATTTAATAATAATAGTTAATCTTAATTTTATTACATACTCTGCTCGATTTTTTTTGCTATTTTTATATTAATGTTTTTGAATAAAATGTTTGACAACAAATTGTTTTTTGAAGAATCAGCCGATAGTTTAGTAAAACAAAAATTTATATGGGAATATAATTTTATTTTTTTTGGAGCCCATGATTAATTTATGATTAAAATTGTATTAGTGAGGTTATAGGTTTAAATATATAAACAATTATATTAAAATGTAATTAAAATTATATTTCCATGTCAATTTTTTTCTACAATTTTTCATCTACAAATTTTTTAATAATAATTAATGCATTTGTTACGCAAACTATCGACTGATTCTGCAGAACAGTAAATTAAAATAATAAATTAAAAATAAATGATAAATTAAAATATTTATTTAAAAAAACAATTTATCGTCAAACATTTTGTTTAAAAACATTGATATAAAAGTAGCTAAAAAAATTGAGCTGAGTATGTAGTGATTTTTTGTAAAACGTAAAAATTTAACTTATGTATATTTTGTTAAACGTTTTATTCTTATATGAACGAAGAAGATGGTTTTATTATTTTCACAAAGTCCGCGTGTAATTTATGACCCGAATGCTATTTTCGATTTCTGCAAAGTACGGGACGCGCGACCTATATAGCATACTTACCGACTCAACAACAAATCATAATGGTATAATAATTTTGCGGTAACGCTCCATGCGAATTGCGATTCCTGCATCACTGCAACTATACAGGTGGTTCACAACGTCAATCTAGTATTTTCAACTCGGCTGCGCTCGGCTGTGTTCGGTTGTCGTCGCTTCTGCACAGTCGGTACTTTTGCATATGATCGGGACTGTGTCATGTTCATCACATTCCCACCCTCCTATTGGCGGAACTCGGTAGGAATATAAATACTACGTTGTGAACTGCACGTTGACGCAGTATGTTGAATTATTATTAAAGCTTGATGCTACTATTCAGCTATAAAGCTGAATTTATTAGCTTTCATAGGTAAACATTTTAAATTAGATATTAATGATACAGAGTATTCAATAATACTATAAATTCTTTCTTTTTATTAGATATTCTCTGATTTTAATTATACGGCTGGTGATATTAAAATAAGAATTATAAGTATTTTGCAAGTTTTAGAGAAAAACTTTGCAAGTTAGATTTGAATCATTGAGAATATTTTTAATAATTTGTATTAATTTTATGTTACAAATGAACCTTAATTTTTTTTATTAGTCATTAACTGTTATATCGCTTCATAGATAATGTACAGACCTTCATTGATTTTGATAAAATTAATAGTGATCTTAAAAAATGAAAAATTGTAGATATTTTGCATTTTTTTAAAATTCTGTCAGTCGATAAATTATTTTATTCAACTATAAAATTAATATAAATTTATTTTATTTAATAAAAAAGAATATTGATAGTCATAGAAAAAACGGATTATTTTATTTTTACTAAATATTTTTAGGAATGACTAATAATTTTTATGATTTGTATCTAGTTTAAAATGTTCATCTGTGAAAACTAATAAATCCAGTAGTATCAAGCTTTAATAAGAATTCGACTGGCCGCGACGACATGCAGTTTACAACGTTTGATTTATGTTCCGACTCGGTTCTGCAAATTGCTTAAATGTGTACATATTTTAATTCATAATTAAAAATATATATTATATATTATAATTATTTATAAAATATACCTAATAAGTTTATAGATGCGAGTAATTTCCTAATTTATATAATAATTTCTTAATTAAACGCATATTATATTGTTGCGATGATCTACGATATATATATATATATATATATATACATATACAAAGCATTCAATTTGCTCTTATTCTTTTGAATACGCAGAACAAATATAATACTAGCTGACTAATTTTTACTGAATAACAGTTGAATTTCAATAATTATTCAATAATTTATCATTTAATTTATTGGCAGTATAATTTTCTATTTGCAGATTAGTTTTGGTAAGTAGAAAATCATTTAATTATTGACAACTTTAAAATTATAAGTTTTTAGTTAAATAACTTTTTTCATAGTTTCAGGTATTTTTAAATTTCTTGGTGAAATTCTTATTATCTTCATATCAATTTATATGTATTATTTATTGACATGTATTGTTGCTGGGTATCTATATACGCCTGCTTGGTATAGTATAACGCATCGCACTAGGTGTAAGTTGGCATGACATAGGATAACGTGTATGCTCTATAGGTACAAAGTCACGTTGGGACTTTGGGAGTCTGGACTCTGGGACTGTTGACACCGACCCTTTTCATTGAGTGCTGACTGTCATTTACCATGGTTTGCTGCTTGACATTTGACGTTAAAATAATATATATATATTTTTTATATAGTATGACCTTACACATCCCGGTCAATACAATTCAATGAATTCAAGTATGTTGTTCGATGCAATCTTGCAAATCTCGCGCGCTTTCTGCTCTTGTTGATAACCTTTTAGAAACCAAGGCGCAGGGTAAGCGACCTAGGTGTCTAGGTCGCGCCTTGGTTGCAGCAGTTGCTTGCGCCGGCGCTGTTGCGGCTGCTGACGAGCCCCCACAACCTTTATAAATTATTAAAATAGAAATCATGTCTCCGGATATCATTCATACTAACCCTAATTTACCATGGTAAGCAATTTGAACCAACTAAAAATTTTACAGTTTAAAAGTATTATTAAACTGTTGTCATTCTTAGGGTAGAAAAGTATCGACCAAATAAGTTGGATGATTTAATTTCTCATGAAGAAATTATTAAAACCAGTAAGTCGTGTCAAATTATATTTAATATATATAACTTATTTAAATAATTAAATATTTTTTTAATTTTAGTTAATAAATTTATTGATGAAGATCAACTGCCACATTTATTATTATATGGCCCTCCTGGAACGGGAAAAACTAGTACAATTCTTGCTTGTGCTAAAAAATTATATACAGCACAACAATTTAATTCAATGGTCTTGTTCAATATCTTTAAATATAAAAAAATTAACATATATAATTCCATCATTAATTATTTTATTTTAGGTATTAGAATTAAATGCTTCAGATGACAGAGGAATTGATGTTGTAAGACGTAAAATATTAAATTTTGCCAGCACAGGAACTATGTACGGGTCAGGATTTAAATTAATTATTTTAGATGAAGCTGATGCCATGACAAATGATGCTCAAAATGCTCTCAGAAGAAGTAACTATTTTTATTTAAATATTAAAATAAGTATATTAGAGTTCATTATTTATTAAAAAGTTGACAAAATGTTTTTTTTAGTTATTGAAAAGTATACTGATAATGTCAGATTTTGTATGATATGTAATTATTTAAGCAGAATAATTCCTGCTCTCCAATCTCGTTGTACAAACTTTAGATTTGGGCCTCTTGCATCTGAACAAATTTTACCTCGTTTGGAATATGTTATTAAAGAAGAAAAGTATGTTATAATTTATTTTTTTATTCATTTGATATAAATACAGATTACATTAATACATATTGTAGAGTCACTGTAACAGATGATGGTAAGGAAGCGTTAATAACTTTAAGTGGTGGTGATATGAGAAAAGTATTAAATGTTTTACAAAGTACATGGTTAGCTTTTGGATGTGTTAATGAAGAAAATGTCTACTTATGTGTTGGACATCCACTTCCTGTAGATATAAAAAATATAATTAATTGGTTGTTAAATGAAAGATACGAAGCTGCTTATAGTAGTATCCTTTTTAAAATAATTATAATTTCAATGTTTTAAACCTAATTTAAATAATAATATCTTAACAAATAATTAGAAATCCAAGATTTAAAAACAATGAAAGGATTATCTTTACTAGATATATTAACAGAAATCCAACTATTTGTTAACCGAAGTATGTTAATTTTAATTATTTCATATTTTTTTTAAATAATCATTATTTTTTTATGTTTTAGTTAAATTTCCTGATGATGTATTAATAGATCTTATTATAAATATGGCTAAGATTGAAGAAAGAGTAATTAACGGATGCAATGAAGCTGTACAACTAAATTCTCTTGTATCTGCATTTCAGAAACCCAGAGAGATACATATACCTTAATTTATATCTTATTGTAAATTTTAGTACTTTTACAGTATTTCAAAAAATTATTTCTTGTAATAAAACTTTGTACAGATTGTCCATTATTTCTTTTTTAAGGAGTTAAATAAATTTAAACAAAAATTTTTAGAAAATAATATTTCTGTTATTTGTATTATAAAGTTAAAGTTAATTGTCTATAATTACAATTATAAATATATAAATTACTTTATTAATTTTTTAGGCACTTGATTTTCGGTTAATTGAGTGTCTGAGAATTGTGTTATCCCATGAACAGGTAATCAATTCATTTTCATGCCAAGCTAATCCTCTAACAAAATCATCATGTACACTACTTTCAAAAATGTTTATACAATTACTGGATGTATCAAAAACTTTGATATCTGTAGCATCACAACAAGCAGCCAGCTGAGTTGGACAATTGGGATTGTATAATAGTTTATGTACTCCACGCAAAAAATATACAGAGTCATGAAGAGGTTTAGCACCAATATTTCTAATGTCAAGAATTGTTATAGATCCATTTGCTCCTCCTACCGCAACAACATTTTCATCATTGCATTTCCATGCTGACGTTGTTAGTCCATAATATTTTTTTTTCCATAGTCCTTGTAATGAAATAACAAAATATAAATACCCATTTTTTATCATTTTTTATTTTAGTTTTTCAAATGAATTACGTCAAACACTTTAAATACCAACCTAGTGCAGGTTTTTCTTTTCTAATATCCCAAAGTAACGAATCAGAATCCATAGATGTAGATAAGAATACTGAATCACTACCTATTTGAGTTTCGACACTTGTAACTATATCTGATTGAGCTTGATTGAATGTCTGAATAGCTACCATAGTATTTGTGTCCCACACTTTTATACTACAATAATTTCATTTTATAATAGTTTTTGTACTTAAGTCATAAAAATAATTATTCATTACCATGAATCCAGCCCTGAAGTAACAATACGATCACTATCGTTAAATGTTGAAATTGATGTTAAACTGTCATCATGTTGACATGAATAACCAACACATTGTAGTTCTTGCAATTCAGTGAAATTGAAAACCTGTATTAAACCACTATCTTCACCAACAACAAATATATCATGTTTGCCTAAATAACTAGCTACCCGAACTCCACTTTCAGTCCGAATAGCTGCTATATATTCATTACGATCAAAATCTGTAAGTTTATTATAGAACCATATTGATCCACTCCAATATCGATCAATCATGTTACTTGCACCAAGTATTAAACTTCCATCTGCAAAACGAGTTGGTGTAATTATTCGCAGTATTTATGATTATTTTTCGTTAAAATTTCATTCATAGCATAAGTTATTGTAACAGTAACAAAGTTTATTATGTTTTTAAAACAAAATATTAATAAATCAGAAAAGTAAAATTAATAATCAAATAAAGGTACGTAAAATAATGAAGTATGTTCAACATTCATTATTGTCATCGCGTTATTTTTGACGCACATGAATTGTTTAAAGCCGGTATTGAACATTAACCTCAAACCAACCTTTGTGGACAATGATAACCTCCAACCAATCCTTTCTATCAGAAAGTGGTGTTTGATTCTTTGGGCATAAATTCCTATAAGCATCTGCATTCAAATTTGGACTGAACTGTTCAGATAGCTCCCCCATTCTTTTTGCTTAATTAAAAGAAATATTTTAAATAAAATAGTTGCTCAAAATTTCATATTCTTCTTAAATCTCTCTATACTTCCATGTACCTTGCCTCCACTTTCCCTTATACTGCTACCTCGTTTCCTCCTATACATCAAATTTGTTACATCCTATCAATTGCCTTGAATTACCCAATAAAACGCTGATTGGTCTGATTGACACTTTACGATTTCATCTTTCATATGAGCATGAATTATATATTTATGATTATATATCAATTATATATGTTAAATTAGACAGCAGCATAGATGTTTTTTAAAATAGCGGTGATATTTTTACAGAAATCTTATTTTACAGAAGATAAGTACTTGTCGAAAACCTTGTGCATTTTGCATGAAAAATCGAAAACTGCAAAATTAACAAATAATAGTACATTTTATTTAAAATTTATTAAAAGACCTCGAAAATATCATCTGTACGCTGTATACTAAAGAATAAAATTGTTTTCCAATGAAATTTTCTATAAAATGAATAGTTTACAATATTACAAATGTTTACAAATTTTTACGTTGTTTGATATTTGATCGAAAAATTAAATAAAAAGGTTTAAAAAATCGGGCAATTTCCCAGCCTAGATTACCACTATTTAAATTAACAAAATCGTTTCGAAATTACCTCCCATATAAACTTTGGAGTATCGCTAGTAATATCTAAAAATTGGCCCCGATCTCTATATTTGTTTAGAGACTATAAATTATTTAATTAAAAAAATGAAATAATATATGTGCATTTGCGATAAATGAACAGGTCAAGATTTTATCAGCTAGAAAAATCTAAATAGACCATTTCAAATTATTAGAATAATGATTTTTTTATTTATATTAAACGATTCTTGTGTAATTGCTAATTTAATAACTTGGTGGATTCGGAGGTTAAATTAAATTTAAAAAATTTATTTATTAGTAGAAGGAAAAATCTTTGAATCAATATTTTAAAGTTGTTATTCAAAACTGATAATCTACATATCAAACAAATAACTTTTTAATAATTACCTATGTATTATTTCTAGTTTATTATTGTATTACATAAACAAGAATTGTTTCACAGTGTCTAAAAGTTATATAAATAAAAAAATCATTATTCTAGTGATTGGAAATGATTTCTTTAGATTTAACTAACTGTTCAAAAATCAGCTGCTGATAGAAAATTTAATCCCGACCTGTGCAATTATCACAACTGCGTACGTGTTATTTGGATTTTTTAATTAAATAATTTATAGTCGCTAAACAAATAAAGGGATCGAGATCAATTTTTAAATATTATTAGTGATACTTCAAAGCTACCTATTGCCCGTTTCCACTACATAGAGAAGAGCAAAACGGTGACAGAGCTCTACTATGCCGAATTATCAGGATGATTTAACGAAGAATTGCAGAATAACGGTTCCATTTGGCGTAGAAAAAAGTGCTCTTCTACTGCGACAATTTAGCAGCGCCACACCTCTGCTATCGCCCCGACCAAATTGGTTGAATTGGCCTCCGAACTGCTGCCCTATCCATATTATATTTTCCAGATTTAGACCCTTACAACTTCTCTTTGTTTACAAACTTGAAAAAATATCTTGCTAGGCAGAAATTTCAAATGTATTTTTCAGATGGCTTAAAAAAATTGGAGCATTGCTAGGTCAATTGTATCTAACTACAATGAGACTATATTAAAAAATAAATCGCAACTTTTCCAAAACTTTTGTTTTTCTTTTGCAGGCTAAGTACTTACAGGACCAATCTTACACTTCAATAAATTAGTGAATCATTTACATTAGATGTAAGTCAAAAAAATTAAAAAATTAAACAACTTAATATCTCTCAAGCCTAAAAGTTACTGGGTTATAAGTAATATTACTTGTGAATAATAGAAAACTATTTCATTATATTTAATATATACTGAAGAATAAGCTAAAACAAACAATAAAGCTTAAATTTTTATACAATGTAATTGAATATAATTTTTTTTGATTTATAAATGTCACTATTTGATGTACAGAAGCATTATAAATTACATTAATAATTATGTCTGGTTAAGTACTCCATAAATATTTTATTAAAAAATAAATTTGTTAATGAACGTGTTTTAAACATTTACAAATTTATTTAAGATCTTATACAGAAATGTTTTATTTTAACTAGCACAAGTAGTGTAAATGTCTTATAGCAATGTTATTGACTGTTATTTTAAAAATAGTAAAAATTCATATAAAAATTATTTCTTAGAAATAGTTATACTATAAAAGCTTTTGCCAATAATAAGAAAAAGGTATTAAAATTGAAATATTCAACAATATTATATTTATTAAATTCTTTGGTTCAGTAGTAACTGCAGTATTAGAAATGAATGTGACTTATAATACTAGATTTTGATACAAATTATAATTAAAGTAACAAATGAAGTATTATGAAAAGTACTTATTTCATTAAAAATGTTTTAATTAATGCAAAAACTTTTACAGTTTGACAGTAATATATTTTTCGATTAAGTTATTTATACTACTCTAAAAACTCAAAAAAATATTTCTACTTTTGAATTTTATATCCTTACTGTAACTATCAGAACAAGTATTGGTACTCATCATTTTTTGCAAACAGTCTTTATTTCTATCTACCAGCAATTATGTGTTGTCATAAATCTCTAGAGTTCTATACCTTATACATTTCATACATTAATCATAAATTTTATGATTCTCTCACTGAATTTTATAGTCTATTAAGAAATTTCTTCAAACTCTTTTCAGTATCATCAAAGATTAAGTTTCAGAACTAAAAATTTAGTTTATATAAATAACTAAACATTCAAATAAATTAAAGAATGACAATATGCTCTTTTGGTTATCATTTCATTTAAATTTTATAACATAGTAATGTATTTTATTAACATAGTTATAAGTTTTGTAATTATAAATATTTGATTGTGTAATTGATGAATCATAATAATAAAATTAAAAATTTCATACAAATACAATTAAACTACTGGATTTAATTATTGAGAATGAACCTAATAGTTTTTAGCAATATTAATTGACAAAATATTATTAAATGCTTATTTTATGATTGCCCAAGCTTTTTTACCTTTGTCTTGTGTGCAAAAAACTTCTTATTCATGTATGTAGATTATTGTATCATTTACATATCATTGTGCTTTTTTTTATTATAAAATCTCATAGCATTCTGAAAAAATAGTATACTGTTAGGATAAGTTTTTTATACTATATTTAAAAGTTTGCATTAAAAATTTAAGTGCTACATGTAACAGTTATATGACAATATTACATTTTAAAATTGTAAAACAGTAACAAAAGAAATTTTTTAAACTAAAACCTTCAAAAATTTTTTTGTTTATTTTTAACAATGTTTTGATAAATGTGTACCATTAAATTTTTGTATAGATTTTTATAAACAAGGACAACAGAATATATACATAACAAAAATGCATAATAAATATGCCTATAATAAATTAGGCAAAATTTTGAGCAAAAGTACTTATAGTAATGGACTTAAAATACATTAAAAATATTGTACATTTTTCATACGAGTTTTAAATATTTAACAATGGTTTATTAAAATCAATTTTTTAAAAGAATTAGAATCATACTTATTAATAAAAAAAGATATAAAATGTATTAAGATTATTAGTTTTTATAAGAATTTTAAAGTATTCATTCAAAAATTAAAAAATTTAATTAATGAAGTTGCAGATGAAGAGTTCAATCGTTTGGGAGATGCATTTATATCATAAAAAGTAAGAGAACTAGTTATTAATAGGATGAAATAAAAATTATATTATTGTAAATATTCTTTCAACTTTTGGAAATTACATACTAATGGAGTTGTAGAAAAGGAAATTCCTGTTTCTTCATCAGATAAACTGCTGGAAGAAGTTATATTATCTGAAGAAATTGAATTTAAACAATTAAGTTATTCCAATTTATCTATGGTATCTACCTCTGTCATGCTAGATAAGGGTGAAGCTTTGACATATAAATAAATAGAATTATGGATGTCAGGAGAACAGCAAGAAATCCATCAAATTAACAAAATTAATGAACAATCCATCAAAGATGGAATATTGAATGATGTTGTAAAATTCAAGTGATATCTGCAGAAATCAATGTGTAATCAGTTTGTAATTTGATTAAGAGAAAAAGAAACTTCCTTTATCTTCTTTGCAATCGACGTACTGGAGCAGATACCTCCAAAATTTCAATCACTTGGGTTTGAATTGAATTAATTAACTTATTTTCAAGTTTAAGTCCCAAAGACAAGACAAGGTACTATTAATTAATCTTCTGTGAAATTTCATTATTTACTATTTTTGCAGAAATTTAGTAATAACTGTATTTTCCAAATTTGCAGTTTAACATGTAAATTAGGAAAAACGATGCCTATTTATTTTATAAATGCTTTATGATTTTTGATTTAAGTTTCAGTAAGTTTATTTTCATTTAAAAAACATTTTAGGTTCGCTATAATTGTGGTGCAATTAGTAACTATATCATTGGTTTTTATGACTATAAATTATTCATATTTATAACATGAAAAACATATATGTTAATCATATAAGCATATACACAAAATTTAATGTTTAAAATTGCATTCTAGAATAAAAATTTTTTTTATTTGAAATATGAATGTGATTAAAAACATATGGTTAAAAATGATGTATTTATTTAGTTTTAATAGAATTCAAGATTCAGGACACTTAGTAATATACGTGTTTTAAAAATTTGCGGATGTACTGTTTATTTGTACATACTGTTTTTTATGTTTATTATTATGTACTGTTTACTGCTACATAAATTTAATGCATTGTATAATAAAAAGTACATATATTAATTAAATGATAATGAATTGTTTTATTTTCTTTTTAATATATTTTTTAAAGTTATACTTTTTATATTGAAACTTTTTTAGTAACAGAAAAGAAATATATATTTTAAATAATACTTGGTTAATTTTTTAAATAATTTCTCGATATTATATATAATAATAATAATTTTATATTGCTCTTTTCTCTAAACTAATTCATAGATAATCTAAATATCGTTACTATTAGTTTTTATGTTTTTTGTAATTGAAATAGATAAAGTAAAGGATAAAAGTAAGATGTAAATGAAAAATTTACCAGGTTAACATCAAAAACTACAAATTAATATTTTAATTATAAATTTTTAGGTTGCTGTAATTTTTATGAGAGCTTCTTAAAAATGAATTCTTTGAAGAAAGTTTATATATGCAATTTTAGAAAGTGATTTTATGCTATTTGGAATAAATATTTCTTGATATGATATACTCCAGTTACAGGAATGTTCTAAGTCCAAAACTTAATTGTTTAGAACTTAATTGACTTTACAAAATAAGAGAATGAAATACAGTTTTTCTATGAATGTACACACATCCATAAACACTTTTTTGGACTTCGATATTTCATGATAATCTCATGACATAGTCTAATATTATTTATCGTCTATGACGACCTAAGTAGGCCTTGCAATTTGGACATGTATGATGAGTGTCCATGCAGTCATCAATACAACATGGTATTAAACAACAACCAGCCCAACATCTATTAAAAATATAAAAAATGATTATATAGACAATAAACCTTTTGCTAAAAAATCTTTAACATATTATAAGTAATACATACCCCAGCAATGCAATAATGAAGCCTGAAATATATGCTACTAAACCAGGTTCAGTTCTTGGAACTGTATCAATTTCAACATAACAATAGGGACATATTGTGTGTGTAGAACCTGAACCAAGTGGTACTATTGTGGTGACTATTGTAGGCCCATTAACATCTGTGTAAGAAATATGTATAATTTTGTATGTTCCCAAACGTAGATTAAAAATTAGTTATAAAAATTATTTAAATATATATTTAGTAATAAAATAAAAGTTTAAAGGTTAAATAATACTCTTACATGATTAATTGAAATTAAATTAATTATATTACTTAAGAATTAATTAAAAATTATCCACTATGTTTTATATTATTGATAATAGGTGTCTATCAAACAATTTACGTGTTTCTGCTGGTGTAAATGGGCTAGCTGGTAGTACACCACCCACACATTGGGCATAACTAGGTGGTGCTGTAGGTGGAAGATCATATGGAGGAGGTGGTCCATTTTTATTCATGGTATTTATAGCTGTCTGTAACAGGTCAAGAGAGCCAAAGCAGATTAAAAAGCATAATATTGCATAATGAGAAAAATAATTGCATGATGAAAAAAAGTGCTGATAAATTTGGAAATTAATGGAATAATTTTTTAATATTTAATTTGAACATTTGTCATAAATCATTTGTTATACATAATACTATGTACATTGATTTTTGAATAATTGCATTTTATTGTGCAAATAATCCTTTTCAAATCTAGCTGTTACTTATTTATAAATTTATAGCATAAAGGGTTACAAAAATTACAAAATAAAATATTAAAAATGATAAATAATTTATTTGCCTCAGAATAGTGTTTTTAAATTAAATGTCCTTGTATTCTAATTTATTATACTTATATATAGAGATGTTTCATGGCTCCAAAACAAGAACAAAATATATTCGTTGAAAATATCGATGATGTAATTAGAAAAATCGCCACAATTTACGAGTTACATGAAGTCATTCACGTTGTAAAAAAATATGATTAAAATTATGGCTAGATGTGAATTTTTTCACTACTCTCGCCATGTTTTTTAATATTCTATTTTAAATTCATACTGGGGAACTGCTATATACGATTATTTACGGGATAACTAATAATTGAGCGATAAGACAACCCATAAATTGAGAAGAGGCGTTTACCATATTTACCTCGTGTTCAACAGTTGAAATTCAAGTATAGAGAAAAATGATGATTTCGTTGATGCGTATTTAGTAACTTTCCTCCTAATTTTCACTCCCGAGTTGTTGCAATTTTCACTTGTTATACACGTCACTTCGTCTGTATTTACGCGTCAGGAGCACTATTGTTTATTCACGCATACACTGCAGGTACCTTGTGCTCTCACGCAATAATAAAAACACAGCTGACGATGACGATGCGCGCGCGCAGCGGAAAATTCTCTGCAAAGCATATATGCTACGTAACGTGACACAAGCGACACTAGCTAAACTTATATATAGTACTTATAGCTACGGCCTTACAGCACAGGCTAAATATGCTGCTAGCTATTTTGAGTATGATTTTTGCTGTTGATCTCTGCTGGTTGCGAGATTGCTACTTTCTGTTTAGACACAATACACAATATGCGAAAATTGTAGCTGAATACACTAATTTATCGAATATAAGAAATGAGTGAATTACAAGCTGCATCTTGTACTTTAACGAAATGAGTTCTGCGAGTATACTATTTCTCATAAAAATGTTTAGGGCAACGGTAACGTGGTTGCGTAATTGATATGTGAACCGAAGACTACTTTTTAACCAATTCGTAAAGTTCTTGATGGAGTATAAATACTTTTACATATTCATACTTAACTATTTGAGATATGTTATAATTTAACTCATTAAAAATAATATATAAACAATATCTTTATTTCGATTATATTAATATATATAACGACATCGATAGTAATCGGTCAACCGAGTGGAGTCATAGTTAAGTCAATTCACGAGAACACACCACAAGTCATGTTACACGTTACACGTAAAACGTATAATGTAATCCAATTTATCGACGTATAGTAACGTTTTAAGCGGTTGGTAGCGCTGTCACGGCGTATCGCATGGTACCCCGCAAGCTTCTACGTCGTGTTTTCATAATGATGTATGGTAGCGAATTTAAGAAACTTTCCCATTGTTAAATATTCTTACGGATAAATTATCCATATACCATAGTTTGTGAGAATATGTATGGGTAATAAATAAAGTTGATAGATATAGAGCTATATCAGTCTAGAGGAAAAAAGAAACTTTAAAGTCCCCATATGGTGCACGCCGGTGGCGCTCTACACATAGCTTCCCACGCCGATCGCCGTCCCCGCCTCCCCGGTGGCTCCGGTCAGTTTCGTGCATCCAACATGGCTGGACGTGTTTACGATGATTATTCTTCGAGGCAAGTATAAACGGTCGCTGCACACTCGAACTTTTGAAATGTATTTTTTTAAGTACCCCGACATTGGAATACCGAAACCGAAGAACTTTGATCGTTACAGAACTAAGTTTATGCTCCAATGGCGAGGTTAAGTTTTGAAATCTGGCTGAATCTTTTAGGAGTTGCAGTTAGAAGATCAGTGATCACGCGTATATCAGTAATGCTAGCAGCCACTCTCATTACTTTACAAAGAACAGCGACCATGTGGTTTTATTTTTGCCTCGAATTATATTTATGATTTGTTTTTCGTAATATTCTCGTGTTCCTGGATCTCCAGTATGAGATTTTAAGCCTAGCTTTGATCACTTACATTAATATCAGTTTTTAATTGCGTTATTATCAATGGAGCATAAGAATTAGTATTTATATATTAATCAAATTTTTGTTTTGATGAAAATAAAGTTTCCCCTATGTTGTTTTTTTACAGAGGTTACTCTAGCTCTCGTGGTAGCAAACCCCTTCCTACTGAGCCACCATATACTGCTTATGTTGGAAATTTGCCGAATGGAATTGTTCAGGGAGATGTAGATAAAATCTTTCAGAATATGAGTGTGAAGAATGTTCGCCTTGTTAAGGATCGAGATACAGACAAGTTTGTAGTCATTTACTATAACTAAATTATTCAAGTACTTTATTAAGCTTTAGTTACCCTAATTTATGCTAAAATAATCATTTTGTCTCAATATCAGATGTATCTATAATTTATTAAGTAAATAGTTCAAAAAGATTATTTTAATTAAAGATTATTTGAAAATATAATTTATGATTAAAAAGTTATTAGATTGATATTTGTGCAGATTTATTAGTCATTTAGCTAAATTAAGATAAATTATAAGTAATAATTCAAAAATAATTTAATTTCTATTAAAAATTTTATTATTATTTTAGGTTTAAGGGCTTTTGTTACGTTGAATTCGAGGATTTAACAGATCTTGAGAATGCGTTAAAATTAAATGGTTATGTTATCGTAGGAGGTCAAGATGTTAGAATTGATGTAGCAGAAGGTAAACGTAGTGACAGAGGGGGAGGCTTTGATAAGCGAGGTAGAGGTGGACCTAGAGGACGTGATGGTCCACCAAGAGGATACGGAGAGGACTATGGTAATTTTTCATACTATATATCTAACATAACATTTGTATTGTGCTATTGTTTATACTCAAAAATGGATTCTAAAGTTTTCAATTATCATACAATTTTATTAACTATATGCAGTATTTCTATTTATATAACTACATGGAGTTTAATGTCTAATTCTAGATTTTTTAGCTTTTATATAATTTGTAGTAATTAGATTTTTTGGTTAAACTTAATATAACAAAAAACACCTTATATGTTTATTTGTTCAAATTTAGTTTTAAATTAATATCTTTGGTAAAGTTTTTTAATTACAGTACAAATATATGAACAATAAATACATTAAATTATTTTATATAATTTACTGCTACTTATGAATTTACTGTATTAAACCCTACTTTGTATAATATTTTTATATTAAAATGCTAGAAAAACTGATAATTAATTTATAAAGTACAGGAACATTAGTTGTTCTTGATTAATTGTATGAATCAATTAATAATAAAATTGTGATTTGAAAATTTTTAAAGAAACCATTTACTGTACTTTTGTCTTGATTTATTATAAGAAAGATAAATCAATTTCTTATAAAAATAATTAATTTAAATATTAAAGTCGAAATATAACATTTAACATTATTTAATCTTGCACAAAAAATATTTAATGCAAATTGTAATACTGCAGGATTTGGCGATCGAGGAATGGGAGGTAGGCAAGGTGGTAGTTTTGGAGATCGAGGTAGCCGTGGAAATTATGGTAACTTCGGCGGTGATGAGATGGTCAAACGAGATTGGAATGCACGTGGTCCAGGTGGTCCACCGGGACCGCCAGGAGGAGCTGGTCCCTCGAATTATGGAAGTGGTAGACCACTACGATCCGGGCCGCCAGATCGAAAGTACCAAGATGAATCCTTTATCAAAGAACCACCACCAGGTTATTATTTAGAATAATAATATAATCTAAATGCAAAGTTATTTCTAACTACTAATTTAAAATAGTTGTTTTTAATCGTTGTTTAATATTTTCTAACAAGAACTGTTTAATTCTCAGTTATGTTTATTTTTTTATAATTCAATTAAAAATAATTAACCAAATTATAAATTAACTATACAATGTAACTTAAAATAATTATGATTATTGCACAATAACAACATTCGTACATAGTCGTCAGTGTTTTCTGCGAATATTATCATAGTATTCTTGTAATAATGTCAGGAAAAATATTGAGTAAAAAATAACTGTTCTATTTTACACAAATTATTTTTAGATACAACTGGCAGGAAACGTTTGGTGCTGGCACCTAGAACTGTTCAAGATCCTGTTAATGCGCTAGCCGAAACCATCACCCGCAGCTCCATTTTTGGTGAAGCTAAGCCACGAGAAGAAAAATTAAAAGATGAAGTGAAAACCGAGTAAATTCATGTACGACCCTGTCATAGCTTCTTTCTTCCCTAACAACGTTAGGGGAATACTATTTCCTTCAACAGCAAATTTATTGAAAAAAAAACTTTAATCTAAGGGTCCTTCCATCTTCTTAGTAGATGTCTATGAGCAGAATTACCCCAAAAATGTATCATCTTCAAAATGAAAAACTATTTATGGGGGAGTATCTCAATAAGTTTTTGAAAAGACAGATATTATTGAAAAATTAGGAAGTCAATTTTTTCCTGTGTTATGAAAAATTGTATCCGTTAATTCAAATGTGAATATTTTCATGATTTTAATTTAGACGCACTTATTTTTTAAACAAGGTTTTTTTATTAAAACCAAGTCTACAAGACAGTTATTCGTATTTGTACAAATATTTAAGATCGAGAATAATACATTTTCAATTCATTTTTTTTACTTTGAAGAGCATTGGTAATGGATCTTAAATTGTAAGAATTTGATTTAAAGTCTATGAAAAGAATTATTTTTGAATGTACATATATCATCTGAATGAAAATGTTTATACTCCTAAACAGTTTTTATAGAATAAGAATGATTCCATAAAAATATATAAAGATTTACACATTTGTTCAAGTAAAAGTTGCAAAAAAAATAAATATATAGATGCTCTTAAAGAATAGTGAATTTATAGTGAAAAAATTTCAATTTTTAAATGAAATTATTATATCTTTCATTATTCATCACTGATGAAATTGATTTCTTATGACACATACTAAACTTATTTATGAGTAACATGAAAAAGAAATGTAGATTCGCACTTATCGACGGCAATTTGAAATAAGAAGTTTCGTGTACTAATCTATTATTGTAGCACTGATACGACAAAAGCGTAAATTACTAACAAGAGAAATCGATTAAAAAGTAATTGTAATAATAACAATACCCACATACAGGCACTCAAATCATGCGCGTAATTTCATGCCTGAATATTAATAATATTTATGTGAATAATTAAGATTATTGAAATAGCTAAAAATGCAACGTGCAGGAATATATTTTAATATTCATGCAGGTTGTGTTGGAAAAATTGGTGTCTGTACTAGTAAACGACATTGAAGATGCATAAATCGTAAATAATAATAAATAAAGTGGCATTGCACGGTGCGTAACAGTAATAACTAGAATCGAATAAAAAGTAGCAAAACCAATCCATTTTTCTCTCACACAGACTGCAAGCACCTTTTCTCAGTGAAAAAACAATAATATGAAAAAATGCATCGCAGTTTCCGCTGATTCTCAGAGTACAAATGAAGCTAGTTAAATCCCTTTTTCCACCCGTATTGTAATTTTTTTATACTTCTTTCCATTTTTGATTAAACGCTTTGCTTTTCACTGTACACATTCTCTTTGCAAAAAATGTTCATGAACAAAGGACGTAAGTAGACAAAAATGAACATAGAAGTTGTAAACTCAAAATGTTCAAAAATTTGTTTCATCAATGATGGAATATTTTACCAATGCTGAGCATATGTAACTAATCCAAAGAACTTACGTGAATTTCGTGCACGTTTGATCTTTATTAAATCATAAGAATGAATCATCAAAAATATTTTGAAACAAGTATATAATGATGGGTCATTACTCGAATGATGACGAGAATACATTTTTACCGATTAAGCGAATTGTGGCATAACGAAGTATAACGTCGATTGACTAACAAAATGTTGAAAATAAAAATAAAAAAATAAAAGAAAACAAACGACGACATGAGAATAAAATAGTGAAAAGTATTAAAGGAAGTACTTGCATTAATTTTATGTACAGCTAAGCTTGTGTAAGAGACACCATTTCGTAATAAAAGTAGTTGTTTGCCGCGTATCCGTGTAATGTGTCGTCGTAAAAAAATGAATAAAAGTAACAGAAAGTTAGAAGGACATTTTGTGTAATTCCAACTGTGAATGATACTTCTATATTATAATATCAACAATGTATACAAAATACCCTTAACTAAACGTTTGTCCACTCCTATTTTGATGATTTGTATTTTACCGACTCATTTGAAACTAACAAGTTTTTACATTTTAGTTTCAATAATTTTTGATTGTTATTTAAAATACATTTTATCTTATAAACATAGTTTTATTTTGCTCAATATTAATACTATTCAAACGTACAAATATATATTTAGTTTTGGTAGGTGTTGAAGATGTTGAATCTTTGTTAGTCATTATTGAGAGTAACATCCGTCGGTTTTTCTATTTTATATGCATTTACTTAATTGAATTTTTTTTCTTTGTGCTATTGAAGATATTGTAATAAAGATCAGAAAATACCTTAAAATATATGGGATTTGGGAAAATTATCAGATAAGTTTATATTTGTTTTTATGTTTCCGTCGAAAGTAAATTAAAACGTTTCTTCTCCGAAGTTTGCTATAGTAATTTGAACAAAAGAACAATGTTAAATATGGCAATAGTGTAATTTGTAGTATTTAAGTGCTTTTTTTAAGTGTAAGAATAAATTTAAAAAATATACATTTTTTTCGTGCTTATCTAGTTCCAAAAAATGTACATAAAATTGTATTTAAGTAACAACTATTTCTGATCTAATTCTATTTATTATGCTTATAACAGAAGTCTTTTATTTCTACAAAAAAAGACAATTTTTAAAGAGTAGATGATTTAATATTTTAATATAAAGGAGAAAATTATATAAGATTTTGTTCTTTACTATTTTTTACCTTACTGCAGTTTTATTTTTACTTACTAAGATTAATTATAAATAATAATTCTAAAAGTTCAAATCAATGAGTTTAACATAATATAAACAACTTATTGGAATTACGATTATAATTACGCAAGACAGTAATAAAAGAACCATTATTAATAGTCAATATACCAACATTTACATAGAATTTTTTTTGTTTTTAATTAATTTTAAGATATTTAAAGGAAAAGAAAAAAATTTATAGTATCATATGATTTTAGAGCTAGATTTTTACAAAATATTTAGTGCTAATTATACGAAGAATATTTATTCAGTTGAAGAAATTTTTGTGAAATAATTTTATTAATCAATAAAGCAATATAGATCAAATATTCTTTAATAGCAGTGTAGATGTTTTACACTGTTTAAAATTTGAACTTTTTTGATACACGAAAATTTTATCAATGATTACGACTTAAAAGCATGTAAGAACAGAAATGCTAAAAAATTCATAAGCTCGTGTTAAGTAAATGCGCATGTATATGGAATTAAATTACAATACTTTACGTTTATACATATTTAATAATTTTTTATCGCCAAATCGACTAAAAATAAATTATTATAATATTGGTTTATATCTTTAAAATGAAAAAGGTGTATTTGTAGAACAAAATATACATTTTAAACTCGATTTTAAATAAAGTGCAAATTTCGAGTTCGGAATTCATCTGCATAGCATTATAAATAAATATTAATAGCATAACGCGAATACTAGTAATAAGAACAATAACTGTATGCAACTCATTAATTAGTTGACCCTGAAAAGAAATCGTTCTAATTTGGGCTGTTCAAAGTCAAGCCACGCCTCAACTTCTCCTTTGTCCCCACCACAACTGGTTGTAGCCGGAAGGAAAATGCCTACCAATGCCTACTGCCTCTGCTTTCTTGCCTATACATATATACCGATTGCTGCCTTGCGCGCCGCTGCATGGCTTGTGGCAGATACGAGCATCGTTGACCTCCTATTAGCCGAAAAAAACTTGGCCAATCGAGGCGCAAGGAACAGTATATAGTGCTCTAGTATTTATATATACATAAATGCATACGCATTTAATTGTATATATGTGTACGAGTAGTGGGTTTTGCGAGCCACGTACGTGCTGCTTGGCCACCTACACCCGCACCAAGTGACGCGGGGTGCAGTGGGGTGCAGCTTGCAGATACTCATAGTATCAATTGTCTGATCCGTCAACTTGGTGCGTGGAGGTTCAGAAGGTAACCTGACCTCTGAAACTAAGGCGAGCTGTCAAGTGCTTGCCCATTCTCCAACACTTTACTGTAGCCAGAATATTATTTTTTTTAGTAGGCGGCGGAGGAAACAATTGCATTGAGAATTGAGGCGTGAATTTCCGCTACAAGTCACGACTTTTAATCTGCGTTCAAGAAGAATCGTTGAATCCAGGTTTACCGGCTCACCAGCCGATCAACCGCCCAATTACTTCTCCTTCGAGTTCCTTTCAAAAATGTCTAGCGAAAGCGTAAAAACGGTAAGTGTCATGTGATATCGGTCGTTCTCATATCGTTTTTGTGTTGTTATTGCCTCTCAAAGTAACATGCAAGTGCACTTGTTTCGCGTGTCACACCGCAATGGAAGCGCATTCTTATACTAACGTAATACAAAGAAAACTAGAAAGTATGTGCATTCATGTTATATGACGACTACTGGTGACATACTCTGATGATTAAGATAAATATTTACAAATACGTTTAAAGAGTGCAAGAAATTTTCTTAGAATTATAAATGAATGTTTTTTTAATGTAAATAGTATTTAGATTATGTAGTAAGGGACATTTCTCGGGATTACAATATATTTAAAATCAATTTCGTCAAAGCTTCAGTAAAGTGTGAAATATTGTATTGTAGATTGTTCTAGGTCTTATCTTTTAATTCAATAATAGTGGAGCTCAGTTAATTTAATAAGATATTCAATTGAATCTAAATTTTGTGCAGCTCTTTAACATAATTTTCACTTTTGTTACAATGGAAAATATGAATTCACACCAGGTAAACTATTTCATTTTTATCACTTTGTTACGATTGTACAGAAGAACACAAAAATGATATGGCATGAAAATTAAAATATTTACGAACATATTATATGTAAATGAAATCATATCTTACTCTAAATTAGTCCATAAAATTATTATCAAAAATATTTTTTATTTTTAGTTTGCTAGCTTGGAGACTCCAGGCTATGTGGGATTTGCTAATCTACCAAATCAAGTGCATCGAAAGTCTGTAAAGAAAGGTTTTGAATTCACATTAATGGTTGTTGGAGAATCAGGACTTGGAAAATCAACACTTGTGAATAGTCTTTTTCTTACCGATTTGTATCCTGAAAGAGTTATACCAAATGCTACTGGTGAGTGTTTTGTATTCTTTAAGTTCATAAAAGTATACTAATTCCTATCACTAATAATTTTTATAATTCTATTAAACCAATAGCAATGGTAGAACTTTGTAGTAAGTATAAGAAAGTGTGCCTTCTTAAATAAAGTTATTTGTATGAAAAATAAAATGTAGATACTATTTGTTTATTTTTTACAATTTGTATAGATTTCATTAGTAGACAATTATATTTTGTTTTATTTTATAATAATACCGTTTTTGTACTGTATTATTATTTTATTATTATTATTATATATAATGTCAAATGTTTTTCGATTATTTTATAATTTTGTATGGTTTTAAAAAGGCATGTTTATCGTTAAACAATAAATGATTAAATGTGAACTCCTAAATATTTGTATGTAGTAATCAATAATATAAAATTAATTTAAATTTTCACGTTTTTTCATATATTATTTTTACATTTGTTTAATTAAATTCTTTAAACCTTTTTTCTTAAAATTTTCATAGAGAAAACAAATCAGGTAGTCAAGTTGGATGCTTCTACTGTTGAAATTGAAGAGAGGGGTGTTAAACTTCGTTTGACAGTAGTTGATACACCAGGATATGGCGATGCTATTGACAATACTGATAGTTTCAGAGCTATTATTCAATATATTGATGAGCAATTTGAAAGATTCTTAAGAGATGAAAGTGGTTTAAACAGAAGAAATATAGTTGATAATAGAATACACTGCTGTTTTTACTTCATTTCTCCTTTTGGTCATGGGCAAGTTTTTTTATTAAGTAGTTAATGCAAACATATAATAATTTATTTTAAACTTTTATTATTAGTTATTAATACTATTACAATAAAAATTAATATTTAGGGAATCGTTTTATGTGTGTAAAAGACAACATGTCTACTATCTTTTTATTTTTATGTTTATTGTAATGTATTTTAATAAGCTGGTATTCTTTATTTTATAGACTTAAGCCTTTAGACATCGAATTTATGAAACAACTACATAACAAAGTCAATATTGTACCTGTGATTGCCAAAGCTGATGTACTGACAAAAAAAGAAATGTTACGTTTAAAAAAACGGGTATTAGAGGAAATTGAGGAAAATGGAATAAAAATTTATCCTCTGCCAGATTGTGATAGTGATGAAGATGAAGATTATAAAGAACAAGTTAAACAACTAAAAGAGGCTGTTCCATTTGCAGTTTGTGGTTCTACTACATTATTAGAAGTTAAAGGAAGAAAAGTACGTGGAAGGCTTTATCCTTGGGGAGTCGTTGAAGTTGAAAATCCAGATCATTGTGACTTTATCAAGCTTAGAACGATGTTAATGTAAGTATAACCATAATTAAAATAAATTTTTCTATGAAATTATAATAATTACGATTTTATAAAATGAGATAGTTTTTTTAATTTTGTTCTAAAATAATTATAATAGTTATAAATAGACTATATTTTCTTTTATACAAAGCTTACCCAAGATTTAATTATAGGACTTATACATCATTTTACATTATTATTTATATTAATATATTTATTTACATTCAGTACACATATGCAAGATTTGCAAGAAGTTACTCAAGAGGTGCATTATGAAAATTATAGAAGCGAAAGATTGGCTAAAGGAGCACCAGTGCCGCCTCGACGTCAAACGTAAATACAAAAATTTTAATAATTCTTTAATGATACAGAATGAAAAAAATAAAATAATTTGTGTTACTATCTTAATACTTTTAATTATTTATTTTAAAAGGTTTCATAATATTTTTTGTTACTTTTAGAGCTACAGATGGTGACAAAAATAATGCAGTTTCTGAAAGAGATCGCATTTTACAAGAAAAAGAAGCAGAACTACGAAGAATGCAAGAAATGTTAGCAGTAATGCAGGCCCAAATGCAGCAACAACAGCCATAAAAATTATTCTTGCATTAAAGTGCCAAGAAATAAGATAAGACCTGAAGCGTAAAAAATCCTTTGGGATTTCTACATATTCTCTCATTTAAAAGTCTGAGATTGATGGAGGCAATACAAATTCTTTGCCTGCATTTTCAGCTGAGTCTTAAGTGCATCAACGATTAACCATTTCTTCGTGATATACTTCATACCTCAATATTTCCTTTAATATTCTTTTATAAAATTATACCCATAACGAGAAGCATGACAAGCAATTCACTTTTAACTGTATGGTTTCTGTGAGTCATTGTACACTTACTATAAATGAAAACAGCGAAACCTAAGAAGTGCCTTGCAGTCATTCTTGGTTATATTGTTTAATGATGTTTTTATATTTTCATATTCATAGATTTTGCAAAATAGAAAAAAATTATTGTTTTTATATTTAAAAAAAAACATTTATGAGTTTTATCTGCTTAAACTGGAATAGAAGAAAAAAGACAGTAACCAACAAATTCTAAACTGCATTTAAGTTTTGTTCAATTTCTAGAGAATATAAAATAGTATTTTACAAATTTAACGTTTATAAATTTGAAGTGAAGGTACATTGATGCAAACGTGCATATATATAAATATATATTTTGATAACAAATGTGCTTAGCAGATAATGCTGGAGTTTGTGTTCTAGCAATATGTTTTATACTTACTTTATAGTAAGGATGGATTATCAATTATCGTCAAGAATTATTGTACATTTTCAATTTGCCAAATTGAATTGCTCATCTTTATTTGTCTAATATAAAGGTGACACATGCTCATATAACTTTTCAGTTTATTATATTTTTACAATTTAGAATATTATTTTATGAAATGCATAACTGTAATATTGTATTATACATTTAATTAATAATTGTTAGAATATTTCTAAATCCATCTTTACTTTTTTATACTAAACTCAGACTTAATATTCCAGCCGAATGATTCCAGACTTAAATAAATTTAAGATGTTTTGTAAAATTTTATTTGTTAGATATCTAAATCTTTTTATAATATTATATACATTTTTTTCTAAATAATAGATGACAATGAATCTCAGATACAATTTTCAAAGTAAATTATACAACAATATCGCACACAAGTTTTAATTATTTTTTTACAATTCATTTTTACATATCGTCATTAAAAGAGCACGCAATATTGTGGATTCTTGTCCGTAATCGTGAGTGACTCAAGACCTGTGCATATAGTAGTCTATTGCAGTAGAAAAGGCCGCGAATCCGGCCGCACCGATAATACCAGCCTTCAAACCCGCTAGAAGGCGGACAATTTTTTTATAAAAATATATTAATATAAAATTAAAACAATAAAGGTATAACGTCATATTTTTAGTTAAATAATTTACCTCGAAAACCTATAAGACCTCCTGTTAATCCTCCTGCATAGGTACCATTTTTCCAATCTGTTTTACCTCGATACTGAAATTTTTACAATTATTTATATAATTATTATCTATTTTAGCATACTAACTTGAGAAAATATCTTTAAAGTATGATGTTCTAAATGTTAAAAAATGTATTTATTGCTTAAATGTTTAATAAAACTTAGTAGTTTAAGTTTTTCTTACTGATTCTATAGCACATTCAACTCCTGAAAAGAGACAACCAATAACAGCAAAGTTTTTTGCATAAGCAAGACTTGTAGTTTTCATTTCTCGAAAAATTTCCCGAGCTGTTTGCTGCTTTTCAACAACAGCAACATTAGGATTCACACTTGAAGTAAATAAACCTAGTGCAGCACCCAGTCCAAATCCTACAAGATAAATACAGTAAAACTTTATTTAGATATAAATTATTAATTTTATTAATAGTTATTTAAAGGTATTAAAGTAATTGTATTTTATATTATACTGTAACTAGTACAATTAGAAGATTATAACAAAACATACCTAGGACACAACTCATAATACTTTTGACAGCGCAGCTTTCCATAAGAGTTTCAATAGCTTTTTGTTCATTAGATTTGATGTAACCACCACCTAAAGCTCTTGGGATAATTATATTTTCTCTATACCTCTGTTGACTACTGACCAAATATATTGCAATTTTATCCCATTCTTCATCGTACATGAAAACAGGAACTCTTTTCTTTTCTGAATTTTCAAATGGTTCTTGACTTTGTAACGATTGTGCTTCAAGATTTACTTTAAATGGATTGTGAAACTTAAACATTGTTAATTATTCATATCCTATACATGAATCATGAAGTGAAACAAAACTTACTAGTGTAACCTAAAAAATTGCAGTATAATTAAAATTTTGATAAAAGTTATAGAAAATATATTTTGAATAAGTACTTATTTATATTTAAAAAAATAGTCTTTTCTTTAAACTTAAGTATTATTCATTAATTTAAAAGTGTACAAATATTACGTTTGTTTTACCACTCTTCAGTCACTTTCAGTTACAATTATAACCCACTACCCACCACTACCTACTGCCGGTACTACCCGTAGCCCTGTAGTCCCGGTATAGTATGGCTACGCTGTAAGCACTGACCAATCACTAAGTTGTAATTAGATTACATAATATAACATACATAAGTATAGCACTATGCCCATTGATGTCGATATAGCCAGGTAATGGTCATCGGCGCAAATACATAATCGTTGGAAAAAAAATATACATTCAAAAATGAATATATTTCAAAATTCAAACATTCAAGAAACATACAATCTCAAGTATAATGAAGATTACATTTCATTTTGAACTCTCTTTGAAATACTTGATTTTCATGATTGTGGTTTGGATCGTTGAACCTGATTCATTTGCTTTTGCCATGAATATTATTAAATTTAATCACTTTTCAATTAAAATATATTCCAAATTATTGAATAGTATCTTGAAGATATTAATATGAATAAAGAACTGTTGTTATTAAAAAGAAATATTTTGTAATATTACTTTATTATGACTATGTTTAAATAAAAAACTTTTTGATTATATTTTTTCAGATAATAAAATTTAATTATTAAATTAATATTACAAGAAATCACAAATTTATTAGATAGAATTAATCATTTTCTAGCATACTTTATATAAATATCAAACTAAATAATAATTAAAGGTATTCACAAATATTTAATTTAAATAGTTGAAAAGTAAAAAGCTTGAAATATAAACTAATACTAGAAATTTGAAAATCTTACTGAATAAAAAATAAAGTTCAATTTATTTAATGACCTACGTAATGAACTTTCATAAATTATACAAAGTAATGAGGCTTCTTAACTATTATTCCATATTCTGCCACTGCTGGTGTTAAATCTTCCATAGTTAATGTGTATCGTCTGTCCTTTCCTTTCGTCTTTGTATTTTGATTTGCTCCCCTTGTTTTACAATGTTGCAGAGCGTCATTTGCAATTTCAGAAATAAATTTTTGAGTTGCTAAGGACACCAATCTCACACTGCAAAAAAATAAAGATGTATTTGAAAAAGATAGACTACATTACAAATTATTCTAGTATATTATTCATTTAAAAATTATATTTATCTACTAAAAAAATTTATTTTTAAATCAATCTGCTGAATGATAAGTACTTTTAATAAAAATTAAAATAACATCATTCTTTAATAAACTTAAATAATATTGATGACAAAATAAAATTCTACAATTCTGATTGTTTATTAAACATTTTTAATTTCAATTTCAACCATACTCAAAAATTTTTTGGAGGTATTTAATAATTCATTAACATGATATTACTTTAACTGTCATTACAAGGTTATAGATTATTGCAAGCTAAATTTACTCTAAAGGGTAAATACTTTTTTTGAAGTATTTGTTCATTTCAGGTCAATTTTAAATCAAATTTACAGAAAAGGTGTGAATAAAAAATATGTACAGTATTGTATATATCAGACCTACATTCTAGGGTCTGCTGTATTAAATCCTGCTGAATGTAAATAATGTTCACTTATTGCATCTGGAACCTAAAGTAAAATAAGTATATTTTAAACGATATTTTAAACCAAATTAATTCAATGGAAATTTTTTTTATTACCGTTGGCGTGTAATCTTCTAATTGTAATAAAAAGTCTGATAAAGGCTGACCAGCAGTTTTTATTTCTTCTGCAGTCGTTTGATCATCATTGGTATCCATAGTATGATTTTCAGCCATTCTTTTAATTTAAATTCAAAAAACTATGACTTAAATCCAATAAACTATAATGACTGTACGATTGATCTAAAAATTATTCAATAAATAAATTTTAACCTCATAGATTGAATTATGTTCATCCTGTATCAGTCAATAATATAAGCAATCACAGCTGTTGTGTGGTATGTGCCAGGTGCGAAGTACAAACTACAGTGCATACTGGCATACTCAAGTAAAAGTATACCGTTGCATGAGAAATATATGTGTATATTATATGCAGAACTGGCAACTGACGAGTACTTTAATACTACACTAGCACTGATTGGTTCCGTACAGTACTTACTTGCTGTGATTAGACTGACTGGTCACCACTGGTCACGGGACTTATAAGTTATAGCTGAAACTTGATGTATCTGAAACCTGAATATGCTCAGAGCTTCTAAAACTGCTGAAACATCCGCCTATCCACCTAATATCTATGTAAATTTAGGGCTTAGGGCTTATGTGGCTTGTGTCTCAGAGCACTTGCCAGTTGGTTGCCACCACTGTGAGTCAATTCCCGCGTGTTTATGATGAGTAGCGGGACGCTGAAATCCGAGCGCTGTTGTTAATTCGAGGGGGCGTTCGCGTCGTTATATATAGCCAATGGCTAACACCATCGGCTATAAAATTAACTATTAAACATAAGCAGCGAATTTTTTATTTTAAAGATCTCTTGTTAATTTTAGAATTAAATTTAATAAATGGAGATTGCTCTTATGAACGCGTTCTAAAAAATATTTCTCTAAGCTGAATTCGATAAAATCATCTATTTGTGAAATTCATTTAAATTATGGTTTCCATGATTTATTCGTAAAACCCAACCCATTTTACATCACAGTTTAGTAACAGTTTTTTATTAACTAATTAATCCAAGCGAACTTTCAATCTACTTGCACCAATATGTTCAATACGATATACTATAATTCATTTAAAAAATAAACATAATATTAATTTTATTACAACAGTTGCTTTCAACAGTTGCTTACAGCAGTTCAAAAAATACAAAAGATTATTACACAGAAAAGTAGATACATTTTATAGGGCAAAAATTTAACGTCTGGCAATTTAACGTTTAATTTATTTAGGCACGAGTCCTGCACCAAAATCAAATTGTTTCTCTAGGAGACGCGACACAGTTGCTCACACTTCAGTGGAGAAGATTGAGTGCTGCTTTTGCCGATTTTTAGGCCTAGGCTTGCGCCAAATTACCTGGGAACAGGGTCGAAAGTGGGTAACTACTTTTTATGGCGAACCTTGCCGAGATTATCTCCAAGGCGAGAGCCTATGGATTTCCCCAAGACATTGTCCTCTCTTTATTTAACCGAGAAAGCCTTTCAGCTTGTATAATAGGAGGTTTTCTGAATGAAGAAAAAGTAGGATTAATCTGAAGTTTAGTTTATTGAATTTTAATAATGTGGTTTACAAAATTTTAGAAATGATTTGCGGTCTTAATAAATTTCATACGACGGTTGGCATTAGTTACATTACAATTCGATACAATTTCAATATGATTCGTTAATTTGCAATTTGCATTCAAAGGTGGAAATAGCAAGTATTGAAAAAATAAAATAGTCTAGCCCTTACTTTGGATTTTATCCGTACGATGGGTGAACGAATTATGGCTTGTCTGTTGTTGGAAAAACTGAGACTAGGCTGTTGTCTAGAGGCCTACTGTCCCGTATCAAATCAGATAGTGCACAGCTAACTTGATATGGTTTAAAGCCAGAGGCCTACTGTCCCTTATTAAGTCGACAAGGTGTACAACTAACTCGATATGGTTTAAAGTCAGAGGTTTACTGTCCCGTATTAAACCAGCTATTGTACGGTCAACTTAATATGGTTTAAAGCCAGAGGCCTACTGTCTCTTATTAAGTCAATGAGAAGGTCCTTTCTCCAACCAGCAACTTCTTATTGAGCAGAAGTACCAGTCAACAGAACGGAGCCTTCTGATTTTTCGTGGGTTAAGCAATAGCTTTTATAGGGCTAGTCGCTGATGAAAACTGGCACAGCAGGTTTCTCGGAAAAGTCGCGAGCGAGGGCGAATCAGGGCGCGAGTTTCACTCTGCTAGGTACTAGCCGCCGATTTCCCGGCGTAGCGCAGGCTAGACGCAAAACGCATTTTACATTTGAAGCCGGTAGTAAGGAGTAGAGGCGGCACGCGCCGCTGTATCCCTGACGGACGGAGGGACGGGTTGGTGGTGAGAGAAGCGTGGGTGCCGTCTATTGCACGTGCAGGGGGGGAGGGAATCTACTTTGGGCTCTTTTCTCTTACTGTTATAAATTATTACGATCGGAGGCATTGGTCGTTGCATAATTTGCGCATTGGTTTGTTTTTCTTTTAATAGAGTAATCTCGTTTTTGAATGCTGCGAATCGGACCATTATTAGTGTTTCTTTAGTTTTTACACTTATTTTATATTATATCATTCTATCGCGTGTAAGATCTTTTCGGAAAGGGAAAATTATTCTCTGTTAAACTGTATATACGGTTTATAGATAATACAACATCTATGACAAATAGAAAGGTTTTTAGAAATAATGTACTTATGCACCGGCCCGGTCATAAACGCAGCGGGCGGTATCGGCGCTCGGTTCGTCTATGGGTTTTCTGATAATAGTAATACATATGAATTGAAAAAAATGAAGCGTTACGCAGGACGTAGCACAGGTTTTAAGTACATGAAGAAAAATTAGCAAATTATGGAAAATTTTATTTTGACCTGCGCACTAATTGCATGCTATCTGTTATTTGAATTTTTAATTGAATAATTTATTGTAGCTAAACATATAAAGTGATCGAAATGAATTTATACTTATTTACTAGACATACTCAAAACACAGTATTATCGAATTCGATAGTAATTTCGAAATAATTTTTAATTTAAATATTTATAATCTGGGCAGAAATCTTCCCATTTTTCACATTTCTTTAAAATTAATATTTTAAAAGTAGTAAAATATGCATCTTGTAGAAAATTTTATGGCAAAGAAATTGTATTTTCTTTAAATACGTATATAGTTTACAGATGATATTTTTCGAAATATTTTAACGAATTTGAAATAAATCACACTGTATTTTTTTGTTAATTTTACAGTGTGTGACGTGGTGCTTCCACCTCGAGGCCGGAGCTTCGGAGGGGCCCGGAGTACCAGCCAGTCTCCGGTCGCGCAGGCTCGTGGTCGCCCCGGAGGGGACCCGGCCGAGCTAGCCCCGGGCGGCTAACCTCGCGGCGGTCGACACGGTGGAGATCGCGGAGGGAGGGAAAACGCAAAAAATAACAATTACTCGGGGCTCAGGGAAAAATACGGTTTATTCGCGCCCGGGCATTCGTCGCAGCGCCTACAACAAACTGGCGGTTTACACCGCCCGCCAGGCGTAGCCGGGCCGTACTAGGGGCCCTCGGCCTCGCCGCTCGCACGATGACGGCACCCGAGGAGGTCGTACCGGGCCACACGAGGGGTCCTTGCCTCAACCCGGGCGGGTCACCGGAGTTCGCCAACTGACACGCACCAGTCGGCTCCGCGCGGAGATACCGACGCTCTCGCGGTCCCGAGACGGCGTGGGGACCGCACATCGTGTCCGCCGCGTCGCGCGCTCGGTACCCCAGACCAACCTGGCGGTGTGACCAGCTGGCCCTTTCTTCTCGCCGGGCTCGTCCGGACTGGGGATGCCGCCGCAGATGGGCACCTTGCATGCTGTCCCCTGGTGGTGCTGGGGACCCGCCCACTCGCTCCGAACGGCTTCGCTGCTGGCAGCTGACTTGGGTGGTATGGGGTGCCGCCTAGCCTGGACGCCTCTGGCGCCCTCGCCTCTGGCAACCAATCCTTGGTGGTATGGAGCGGGCCTGGGTGCTTCTTGGTGGTGGCTGGCGAAGGTCACACTGGCTGGCAGTTTCGCGTGCACGAGTGCAGCGAGGTGCACGAACGCACTACCGCACACGGAAAGTCTTAGGGCTCTCGGTGAACTTGTCTCCGGGAAACACGACGAATCCGTCACAAGTATTTTGCAAAACTCACATAAGATTTTTAATTGCTGTTCATCAAAGTTTTTATAATCATATAGTCTGTTTTCTAATTACTTGTATAAACGCATCTAAACCTGCAGAGCAGAACCAGGTCCGCTGCTCATTCTGCGGCCCCGATAGCTCCGCCCTACTCTTTCCCATTCACTGTTTCCTGTACTCTCATTTGCTGCGCTGCAGTGAGAGAGGCCGCGTTTATAGGCCGCGAGAGCTGGATTTACAATTTTTTAAACACCTGTATCTTCGTAGGGGTATATTTGATAGTAAACCCAGGTACAACTTCCATGGAAAGGGCAACCATCCTTTCCGAAATTGACTGATCCCACTTCATTATGGAGTCTTGCGTCTTCAATTCTACCTCACTAAGCAATGTCCCATCACTATACAGTTCCAAATGTATGGCACTCTTTATCGTTTTTACCAAACCTATTGACTCATCCCTGATTTCTGGTAAATTGCACCCAGTTATCCTCAATCGATAGATAGTGGCAGTATATAAACGGTCATTGAAGACCAGAGATGCATTTAACAAGTTAATTCGTGATCCTCCATTTGCAAGTCACAACTATTCTTTAGATCTTCATTCCTCGTCGCCATACTCTGCTCTGGAAATCGCCCCCTTTTTCACTTATATCGCTTCGCGCCCTGTCCTGCAAGCTTTTAAGATTCGTAAAGAACGTTTCATTCGCAGCCTCAGCTTCTTTTAGCAATCTCGCTGGCACCTTTGGGAATCATACTCTCGAGAGCACCAATCTCTCTTAGTGAGTTCGAGTGTCAGGCAAAGCTTTACTCTAGCATCTTACTCTCAAAATAGCAAGAATATTCATATATCAATATGTCGGCATATACTTTCCGACGCTGTGGCCTTTCCGTCATTCCCGCCAAATCGACGAGTGTTCGGTTATAACGATAGGGCCAATGAGGGCCCTGATTGTGGGAATTGACCGCGGCAATCACCTTCGCCGACAAGTGCGCGGCATTCTGTTTTTGTACGCTCATCCGAGCAGAGCAAGAAAGCTTCGTTTGCAGGCGGTGTAAATACCGGCGCAGGCGTCTCAACGATAAATTTACGCGATGATAACTAATTTAAGCGTTTTTTAGAGATAATTTCACAGGCGGTGTAAACGATGGCAGATGAGTCGTATGTTTACCATGAGTAAATTGCCAATTTTTTCGGGAATCCGTTAAAGTGAGTCCACTTTAGGATATCATTACAAAGTTTTTATCGGGTACCAAAAATCCAAGCGAGATAATGGAAACACTGGAATATCATTATGAGAATAAATGCATGGTCACGCGACAAATAAAGAACGATTTAAAGTCTCTTCTTGATATTTATTTCGGAATATTCCTATATGTGACGATTAATTCTTCGAAAAGACGCGTGAAACGGGGATAAGTGCTGACGCTCATGGCGAACGAGAAAGAGATTGACATAAGCTATAGGCACTAATAAATATGGGGAGGCAGAGCTTCCAGAAAATTAAAACGTGGAAAAGATTCTGAAAAATACGGGGAAGCATCCTCGAGAAAATGCCTCGCTTTATCGGAAAAAGCTACGCAAGCACAGCGAAAGAATTGCACGATAATGCACGAGCATGGTATTTATCGCAGTTGGAAATGACCAATGTCAATAAACCTGGGAAAATACGCCTCGTTATTGACGCGACAGTGAAAACCGACTGCATAAGCCTTAACTACCAGCTGAAAAAGGAGCCGCAAATAGTCATTCGTTTTAGGCAGTGTGCGGTCGCATTCAACGGCGATATCTCGGACATGTTTCTCCGCGTAAGATGAGGCCTGAAAATCGCGCCGTACAACGATTTCTTTGGTGAGGAACAATAGAAACAGTTTGGTCGAAGTGTACGAGATTACGTAAGTGCTAGGCTCGGCTTCGACTCCATGTAGCACAATTTATATAAAAAATATCAACACGAAAAATTATTTTAAATCAAAACTCGATGCTTCGACTTTAATAATTAAAAATAGCTACATAGATGTCCTATTCAGGATAGGGCTGGAACATGGAATTGAACAACTTAAGTGCAAATTTTTGCACGTAATAATATCCTTTTTTAATCTTCTCGTTTTAATTTCTCCACTTATCAATTGGGCTGAAGAGTTTGCAGCTTAACAGAAATTTTGTTAAAAATTTGATTTTATTATTGAATCTAGTTCCTTTCGAGGATGATACAATGGTTATAGTGGTCATCAATTTTTTCTATACTGTTTTTATAATACGTTTTGTCTTTAGCCTCAAAATAAACCTCTCTTTAACGGCGCTAAATTTCTTTCTAGCGAGCATTCTTTGGAGGGCTGAGAATAGGAAAAAGTCTCTGATAGCCAGATTTGGAGGATACATTGTATGCGGAAGTAATTCGAAGCTCAATTCATGCAATTTAGACATAGTTTTTATTAATTTGTGACATGCTGCGTTGTCTTGATGAAACAGTACACTCTTCTTCAAATGAGTCCGTTTTTCCGCGATTTCGTCCTTCAACACTCCAATAATGTTATGTAATAATCGTTGTTGATAGCTTTTCCCTTTTCAAGATAGTCGATAAATATTTTACCATGCACATTCCAAAATACTGATGCTATTACCTTGTCCGCCGGCTATTGCATCTTTTCACGCTTTGAAGTCTGTTCATCACGTGCAGTCCACTCGGCTAACTGTCGGTTGGATTCCAATATAAAATGATGGAGGCGTGTTTTATCCATTATTACATATCCACGCAAAAATTTGGTTTTATTACGATTGAACAGCTTCAAACACTACTCAGAATGATCAGTTGGTTGTTGTTTTTCGTCAATTGTGAGCTAACGCGGCACCCACTTTATAGAGGGCTTACATATACCCAAGTATTTATTCATAATATGTTTAACACTTTCCTCTGATATCTTTAGAGTCTCAGCTATCTCGATCAACTTCACTTCACGGTCATCCAAAGTTATTTTGTGAACTTTTTTTGATGTTTTCGTCGGTATCAGCCTCTTCGAGACATTCTCTGTATCATGTGTCTCATTTCGCTTCGTTTAAACTTAAAAAAATACTTCTTAACGGTCAATTTTCCTGGTACAGAGTCTAAATAATGTTTATTAAGCCAAACCTTGGCTTCAACAGTATTTTTTTTTTGACAAAAAGCAATGCTTTATTAACACACGAAATTCCTTTTTATTCATTCTTTTTAAACGGACACGAGTTGCTTTACTCAAAATGCTATCTCATAAACTAATTGTTGGACAATTGTCGAATTTACATACGTATCTTTTGAATGTTAAAGCTAGCTAAAAATTATATGAATTTAATACTAGTAGCACCTTTTATGTGCCAGCCTCCAGAGTTTTCATCTTACCTATTACAGTAGGTACGAAAATCCTTATGCAAAATATATGGAAAAGCAGCATAGCCTGGGATGCGAAAATAAGTGATTCAAAAGTTTGTCGAGTGGAAGATGTAGCGAGAAACGAGAGGAGAAGCATGAAGGCAGGAACGGTCGGCAGTCGCTGAAAAGAAGAGCGCGAGTAATACAATTTAGCTGAGTTGAATTGAATTTAAAATTTCATATTTCACCTTTTCCAACATAACTATAACAGTGTATAACAATTTTCTCTCGCATGTATAGTCTCAAATTCAGTCGGTGACGAAGGGGAAATGACTTCGGGAGAATGAGCAAGTCCGTTGGAGACTCGGTTAGAAGAGACAAGATCTAATTCGGCACTAGTACCACCAATAAGGTGCTTTCCACCAATACTAAGAAGACTACCTCGTCTCAGGCAGTAAGGTCCGAATATGGAGAAAAAAATTAATAAAAATTAAAAACTAATACCAAACAAATTCAAAAATAAAAAATTAAATAAAATTAAAAATAAAATAATTTAAATTAAAAACAAAAAAGAGAAAGTCTAAACAAATTCTAAAACCAAGAATCCTAACTCAAATTAAATTCCATCCCAACATGCCATACTTTACTACTCCTTATTCACGCTAGACAAAACGGTGCTGAGAAATTGGCATCAAGATGTCATCATATTCAAAAAGAAGCGCCAATGTGGCGACAAAGCCGCTAACAAAATCAACGAAGCAAGCATGAATCTCTATAAAATACTGAATACATCAAGAACTACCAACACAACTATAACCGTAACCAGCAAATTATGAGTTCAGTTTCTCTCTGAATTACAGTTTGGCAAGGCTTGGTTAGTCTCAGACTTCAGCTCCCAGCCAAACAAGGCGCGGGGAGTACGTGGTGGGGGTGTGGGACTTTCACGACAAGTGTACCGGCTTAGATTCTATAGCTGTAAATCCTATATACAATTATATATTTTTAAAAAAACTGAATAAAATAATACCTAATCCTAACACTAAGTTTCACCTTTCAAACATAATGTAACCAATATTCTTAGTCAAGAAGTAGAGTTATAAAAAATGTATATTATTCTGTTTAAAGAATTTGTACATGCAATTACAAAAATCAGTAACT
Source organism: Sycophaga agraensis (assembly GCA_018906755.1). Classification (NCBI taxonomy): domain Eukaryota; kingdom Metazoa; phylum Arthropoda; class Insecta; order Hymenoptera; family Pteromalidae; genus Sycophaga; species Sycophaga agraensis. The sequence goes on from JACCIE010000028.1 coordinate 723,906, forward strand.
AATAACAATTCATTATAATAAAATTGATGTTATAAATGACAATTCAAAAAATAAAGTAAATCTTATTTATCAAAATAGTACAATAACATATAATCTTTTCACAATTTAAAATTATAATAGCAGATGTAATTAATTATACTTAATGATCACGTAACAGATTTTTAATATCTATAATAAACGTATATCTATCTATCGCAAATCCTTTCGGGATCCAACCCCATGATCCAGCTAACCTAATCCTGTGTACTTGCCCGCCTGTACGCATGTATACGCAGCTGTTCGGCCATCTCTGTAGCTGTACGCTGTAAATCGAGTGGTCACTAATCCAAAGTACTGCACCAGTCTGTATCTGCACTTTGCATTGCTCTGCATTTAGTTTTCATGTACAGGCTAGATGAGGGCATGAGGCCAGAGGCTTGGTTTGGTTCGTTTGCTTGGCGCCGACGCAGTTTATCTTTTTTTCTCTCCCTCCATCTGAAAAACGGCTCTTGCTTGCATGAGCTGTGATTCTTAGTGAAGTGTTCCAACTAGTCTATGCATAACCTATATAAAGTAATTTACATCCGTGGCAAACATCATTGAACTATTATATCATATTCTTAAGGTTACGTTTGTGCAAATATTTTTAAGATTTAATGTCGCTGATGTGCACAACTAGGTAGTATACAAATCCATCGAAGAGGATTGAGCTAATATCAGGCAAATAATCATGCCTAGGAAGCGTAAGCTGTCGAATTTCCAAGATCGTTGTCGCTTTTGTTTGGCGCGCGATAATTGCATGAGCAATCTTTTCGTTGACTGGATTCGACCAAAGCTTGAAGATCTTGAAAAATGCTCATCCATCGAGGTATGTTGTCTTTTTTAAAGTTACATTAGAATATGCATGTACAATGGCTTTAAACAACCTACTTTTATGGAGCGACGTTAAGGTTATGTTTGTATTAACGTTTTTTTGGATAAACATAATTTAAAATTAGATTTATTATTATGCTTTTAGAAGATGAAACATGTGCTTACATCATTAAACTGTCCTTTAATTCGTTTTTATTTCAATAATTTTAATATCTTCCACTTTTAATAAAAAATATAAATGTTTATTGGGCATATTATAAATTTCTTAAACATAATTTTATATGTTACTTGTTACTAATCTGTTTTATTTTTATTTAAAATTTAATTCGTGATTAATTAGAAATTATACTTATTTTTTAATCACTTGTTTTTACTGTTTATTTTTATCAATTGTTTTTCAGGGACCATTATTAAATATTAAATGTTTTATGTTTAATTATTTAAGCTAATTTTATTCAAAGGTTGATTAAAATGTATTATAAATTTGTTAAAACTAAATAGATTAAATTTAAGATTTATAAATGAATTTTTTTACAGATTCTGGATGAACCAAATTATCCTAAAAACATATGTTATGTATGTCTTTATAAATTAGAAATGTGGACTGAATTTAAAATGAAATTTTTAAAAACTAACAAAACATTAATTACCCACTTCAAAGTAGTTAACCAGAATGTATGTACTGCACACTATTTAATTGTTTATTAAGAAAATTTTTATAAAATTATATGTATTACATATTTTATTAATAAATTACTTTTAGATGGATGAAGCTAAGAAGGATTTAAATGCTCACAATTCATTAGATGATTTATTTTCAGATGATAATAAGGTATGAATTTACTAATAAATATTTTATCAATTTTTTATAGAAATATATATTTAATACAATGTATTCAATAATATTATAAACAAAGTTTCCTAACTTGTATTATAAAATTTAATTTCAGAAGCGATTAAAAATTGAAGAGTGTACAGTGACTATAATTAAATCACCTAGTGTAGATTTATATAAGACAAAAATGGAATCATCTAAGAATAGTTGTAAGGAACCACCTACAAAAGCAATAGAAGTAAATTCAAATTTAATGACTATTGATGAAGAGACACATAATTCTTTTTCTCCTACTAAAACTCAACCATCTGACACTTCTGTTGTAAGCAATCAAAAAAGAGGTCGTTCTAAAAAAGATGACAGAAAAGCTTCTACTAAGCGTTGGGTAGATCGTAAGAATGCTCTCATTGCTGCAACAGGAGAAGCATCTACTGAAACTGATTCTGATAATTCATCACAATTATCTCCTGTACAAAAAGCAAGGGCACGGTCAAATAATGAAAAAGATATTGAAAGAAGAAGGAAGATTGATAGGGCACTTAAAAATTTAGAGATGAATGTGACTGATAAATATAAGTATAACAAAAATGAAATAGATATTGAACGAAAGACAAGGTCGAAAAGGAATTTTACAAAACTAGAAGAGAATCAAATTGATACTCCTATAGCTGATACATCCAAATTAATTCAACAAGAGAAAAAATTGGTTAGTGCAATTTATTATATTCAAAACCGAAATTTGTAACAATTAGATAATTATTTTCATAGTACTGCTGTTGCTGTATTTATTAATTAACAAATGATTTTTGAATGAAATATTACTTATGTAAAAATCTTTGTTTTTCAAAAAATGAAGCTTAGTAACTTGATAATTTTGTTTGCCTATTAATTATTTTCCATCTATACATAATTTTGATACTAAATTTTATTACACTTTGTTAATAATTATACATTGTAAAATTTATAATTATCAATTAATAGATATTATTGATGTACTCAAATAAAATTCTATTACAGCAAAATACTGAATTAAATGAAACAGAAGATAATGACAGTATAGAAAGAGAAAAGTCTAGTATTGTAAATGAAATAAGGAAACAGTTGTCCACCACTGTTAAAGAAATTATGAATACATTTGAAAACTTAAGGCAGCCAGATGTTCTTACAAAAGATTTATCTTTTGATCATAATAAAATAGAAAAAGAATCTAAATTAGCTACAGATATAGGTAAACAATCAACTGATACTAATACAACAGATGTACGGAATAATAGAGATGGTAGTATAGAAATTGATGTCATAAATAATGGAATAGGAGAAAATCAAAATAATGTAGTAAATGAAATAGACAAACAAACTATTGATATCATAGAAGTCGATGATGATATTAGTAAAGTTAACATAGAAAATGATAAATCTATCATTCGTGAAGAAATACAAAAGCAGATTGCTGATGTTTCAGAAGCCAAGAATGATTCTAAGGTAACTAACTCACCTCAAACAGCTAATGAAGAGACTGAAATAGAATTTGTTGAAGAAGTAAGGAATAATTTGAGTGTTACTGTTGATGAATCAGACAAACAAGTTAAAAATGAAGAAAAAAAAATATCTCTATCCAAGCAAAAAACAAAATTAATTTCTTCCACAAAAGAGTCAAATCTTTGTCATCCGAATAATCTTGATAATGATATTGAAATTTTAGAAATATCTGGAAAAAATGAGAAACAAAACAGTATTTGCAGCATGTTTAAGCCTCAATTGGTATCATCAGAAGTAACTATAGGAGAAAATACTTATATTATTACAACGACGTTAGATATTGAAGATCCAATGGTTTTAAATAGTGACATATCATTCATTGCAAATGGAACAAATATTGAAGTAACTCAAGGTGGCAAGAAAATTAATATTAATAATGTATTACATTTTCAACAAATTTTATTAAATCAAGATAGTCAGTCAATGTATGAAAAAACTAGTAATGATGAGTCGTAAGTAAATGCAAATATTATTTAATTCTTGTTAAGTTACTTGCTACAAATTTTTTTACTTGATTTCTGGAATGTCTAAGTATAATTGAACATTAATTCAATTTTAGAATGGCTAATTAACTGTTCATTTTCAATTATTAAACATTTTTTTAATGAATTTAAAAAAGTTGGTTTTTATTGTATATTTAAAATGAAATTTAATTATTTTTAGTGGTATTCAAAAGTGTTTGAAAATTTCTGTCGAAGGTATGAATGTTGAAGATTTTCAAAGAGTTCAATTCGAGCTTGCCCATTTTGTTAGTGAAGACATTGAAAAGTGTGTACTACAAAATGCATCATCATTTAATCATACTGATACCAAACAATCTAAAACAAAAGATGCCTTTGAGGATCTAAATTTTCAGTTAAAAACTTTAATTGAGAAAGTCCTGCGTAGTAACTATGAAAAAGAGATGATGATAAAGCCTTCAATGATTTCTAATTACAATAAAATTTCCTCAGAATTTATTAAAGCAGCTGAGCATTCATCAATATTCCAACCCAAAGTAAAAATATTTCGTATGAATTTAGCAACATTATGTAAAAAATATAGAATAAACAATCTCCATATACTTGAGACTGCCAAAAGACAGCGAGGTTTGGTTGGTCCACTTAGTCGAACTTTGGGAAAGCGTAGAAAGACTCTACCAAAAAAATTTGATGGTTTCACACTTACTTTGACTGATACCCTCCATCAGGATATACCTGAAGTATCATCAAAATCACCAGAGATGTTGATAGTTACTGCAATAAATAATGCAGTTACTCCAAAAGTTAATCAAAATATAATGTCTCAGTCTTGTCAAGAAATTATTATAACAAGCTCTCAGTTATCTAGGAATACTCCTATTGCTGTCACTCAATTAAGGCTAGGTGATTCTGAAAATTGTAAAGAACCTACTCAAAATACCAAAAAGCAATCAAATGTGACATTATTGGAGAAAGGAACAAAAAAACTTCCTCCTGTGATAGGGATAAAACCTGTTATTGCAACAACCCCTACAATAAATGCTAATAAATCTTTAATGAAGAAAACTGCATCTTCAAGCCATCCAACCATTGTATCATTACCATTAATTTCAAATACAACATCAAATATAAATGTAAGAAATCATTATTTTAATTAAAAAAACGTTTGAATTATATTTTTTGCCATATTATGCATTTACTTAAATAGTATAATGATTTATATATAATGCTGATTATAGCATAAATACTTGATAATTAAAAATTTGTATTTTTCATAGTCAAAAGTAACTCCATGTACGACGCCATTAAAGAAAATCCTTCCAAAACCATCGAAAATGGTTACAAACACATCGTGTCGACAGAGGCATATATGTGGTATTTGTGGCAAAGAGCTGTTTTCGAAGGTGGAGGCAGAGGCCCACGTAAAGCAGCATACAATTGATAATACAAAATCTCTTTCGCCGCCAAAGGTAGCTCCTACACCTACCATCACAACTACAAATATTCAAAAGAGTAAACCCAAGCTTATGAGATGTAAAAAGTGCCAAGCGATTGTCGAAGATCGACAAGTAAAATCCCATGTTTGCAACTCAGTCAAGTACAATTGTAACTTGTGTGAATGCAGCTTTGGTACTGAGAATCTGCTCATGGCACATTTGGACTCACATTCCCATTTTCAAACAAAGGAAGTAGTACCCAAGAATAGTTCTACTAAGGATCAGCATATCCTTAAAATTCACAAAAGTAATGATTCAAAGGTAAATTTGTCAGCATCCTTAATTGAATCAAGATTATGTTTCGCGTTATCTTTAATATTTATATTTAAAATATTTTATTATTAATTTTATGTTAATAAATTAAAAAAATCATTTCTTTAGACAATGGAACCTGCACCGGAACACGAGGAAGATTTGGAAGATATCTTAACAGATAGAGAGCCACAAGGTTACTCATGCTTTGTTTGCGACAAAGTATTTGTAGATGAGGAACAAATGAAAGATCATCTACAGATGCATTGCGAGGAAGTAAGTGATGATGGTAATGACAAAGGCTTTCAATGTGCCTTCTGTGGTGAAAAATTTCAAACAGAAGAATCTCTGGAAACCCATGTTGGTAATCATCTAATGGAAGATGGTGACGAAAAAATCAATATGTTGATAAATTTAGGGACGAAACGTGATAGACAAAAAAGGTCAATATTCAAATGTGATCAATGTTCTGAATCATTTACCTCCTCGTTACATTTGGCAATGCATATACCTTTGCATGAAGAAGAAGAAATGGAAGACACTTTAATGGTTACTGATCAAGAAAAACAAGACGAAGAGTTAGAGCACCACGTGTGTACCATATGTGATGAAATTTTTGATACACCTGAAGAACTATCAGAGCATTTGGATGTGCACAATGGTAACGCGCACGTTTGCATACTATGCGAGAAACCGTTCTCCAGTATCAGAGACTTACAGGAACACGTTTCCACGCACTTATGAGATATGAACGAAATCACGATATAACTTTTTAAGCGAAGTAGAAATCATTTGAATAAATGATTTGAACTTGTTATTTTATTTAATATACATTCAATCTAAGAATTTTAATTTTAAGGGTTTCAAAACTTGTTATCTACAAAAAATGTTTCATTATCAATTTTCAATAATTTTTATTGAAAACTTTTTGAAATAATACTCAGAGTACTGCAAATTTTCCTTTTTAAAATTTATAATTTCTAGAATCATAATCTAAAAAATTTGTTATTGATTCATGAACTTAAAAAAATGAATTTAATAAATGAATTTAATTTAAAAAAATAAATGAATTTAAAAAAAGCAAACAAAAAAGTATTAATAAATTGAATATATCTAAGTAAACTTTACTGCAGTAAAAGAATCTGGGTAAATTTTGAAATTATAGAATAAAAGTTATTCGAAATTGCTATAATGTGTAATTCTAAATTTAAAGGACCATAAAAGAATATGAACTTTATTTAATAAATATGGTAAATATTGTACGTTCTCTATATGTTTTTGCTGAAAGAAATTTTTACTAGCATACAGAATATTTGAAGAAGTTGAAAAACCTGTACTAATGATGTCTTGCTATTGATACGTTAAATTTTAATTGTTTAAAATGGAAAGCTTGTGATACTGTGTCAGTAAATCGAACAAATAATGAAAGTTGGTAGATGTAAATCATTCGTGTACACTATAAGCTTATAAAAATATAAACATTTTGTTAAAGTAATATTATTATTTGCTTAACGATTATTTATTTTTAAAAGACAATTCACTTCATTCCCTGTTAAGATGCCGTGATATGTTTAAATGTATACAATTGTTTATGGTCCTTTATAAACACACACACACACGTATATATATATATATATAAATATTCAAAATTATAAATAATTTAAATTTAAATACAATACTTAATTTTAATTTTATCTTAAGAAAGATAAAATTTAGAGATTAACAATTATTTAAATACAGGACAGAAATGAATGACTTCATTGGAGATATGAAATGAATAATTTCAAAACGTAACGTAATTTAATTAAATTTTTTGCCAGCATGCAATGTCGATTTCGAAAAATGATCTGACTAAAAGATTTTGCAGGCTTATGATGTAAATAGTATGTCTTTTAAAGATATAAGATTGCTTTTACTATTTTGTAATGTATAAAAACCAGAAAGTCTCTTATATTCTATAAAAATATCCTCGAAGTTATTGAATTATCTCACTTCCTAGACAGAATGTAAGTAATACATATAAGAAACTAAGGATGTGCTATGTAAAAATAAATTTTTTTTCTTATTTATCATCAAATTAATTATTTTCAAACAAACCATTATAAAATAAAAATACAACGTTTTTTCTCAAGGGTGATTTATTATATATACGTAATATCAACTAATAATAAATTTACACAGAAACTAGATTTTTGCTACGTAACAATTTTTCCATATCTCTTGGCAACAAAATCGTTGAAGAAAAAATGGTTTGCTGATAGAATGAGAATTAGAAGTCAGTACAAAACTGACGCATTTATATGAGAATTGAAGTTCCTATTTGCTCTACGTTTTATTTACATAAAATCTTGTGTACAGTAGTTTTCGCGCAATATATTTTAATCATAATTCTCTTCATTTTGCAAACCGTAATTTTTCACATTATTTTTTTTCTTCATCGAATTGAAAACAGGAGAAACAGTAACATTCATTGCTTATCAAATTCGACGTATTATATTTTAATAAACATATCGAACATTTTTGCTTTGAATCGAATTGGCAATTATTTTTTCGTATCGTTAATTGTACAGTCACAATCAATCGACTATTTAATTTGTGACTTGGTTATTGAGATGGGAGTACGTACGTTTAGTCTTTGCATACAGTTCAAAGACATTAATTAAATGCAGACTCATGAGGGTTTAAAAAAAGAAAACCCTTAATTTGATACTACAAACGAATGGAAGAAACAAAAATAAAATGAGTGTCCCGAAAATGCAAAAATAATAATAATACGGACAAAATAAACAGTACATATAAAAATGATATTTATTCTTAACTAATTAAGAAAAACAATGTTGTGTTTGCGCAGTTTCGGTCAATGGTAGCTTTATTTTTGTAATTTATAATTATTATCTTTGCTTTAATTAATCATCTCTGAAGCGCTTTTTCTCTTTAGTCTCACTTTGGCAATCTGACCGTACTGTCGTGTGGATAGAAGCGACATAGAAAAGAAACTATTTACATTTGGAAAAGCATACTTTCACCTAACGCGTTTTTCTCTCGTGTACAGTGTATGTGCATACCTCGACGTCGTATAAAATTTGAAGGAAAACTTCGAATGCACAATTGCGATATGCCATGCAATAATTGGTTCGTATTACAGAAGTCCCTGATATTTGTCGCTAAGATTAGTAAATGATTTTGAGCTTGCTTCTTTTTCTTTGTCTGTAATTTTATTTTTCTATTTTATGTGATTCTCAGGTCCCAGTTTACTCAATGAGTCTTGCAGTATGATTTCATAAATTTTGACTTTTACTTTACGTTTACTTTGCCTACATACATTACCGTGAATAGTTCTTTTTCTATACTTGCTTTCTGTTTGTTTGTTATTTCTAAAACATACTTTGTTAAACGACAGTATTAATTTTTAGATTTATATTTTCATGTATGTATATATAGCTATTAATTGAATACTATTATGTACAATAACACCATTCAGAATATTTTATGTTTTCAATTTCGACGTTTCGTTGCTCTAGGCATCGCACATATTGTAACAATAAATTAAATACACAAATCTCGCTTTCGTCCTTACAAGAGTAATATTTATATGTACTCACAAATATTTCTTTCATTCAAAAGGGAGCAAGGGAATAGGAAAAAGGAAGCTTCTTGTGAGATATTTTCACTGTTAAACGTACGTTTAATAATTATATTGGATCGAGGAAAATAAAGAGGAAAAAAGTAAAAATAACGGCTTTCTCGACCCTTATAGCTCTCTTAATTTCTCAAATGTACAGATTCCGTTTTTTTTTCATTTTTCGTTCGTACGCTCGTTTTAGTAACCCGTTGTAAATACTAGCGACATCTTTTCTCTATGATCTACCCTACTTAAAGAAAAAGTCGCGTTTTCTTTGCTTTAAATTCTCTTTTTTGTTATTTTTGATCTCGCCGAATGCAAAATCATTCTCAATCTTTTTAAGTATGTTTTGGTGCGACAACACGCTACACGAGAATAAAGGAAAACTTTAGGAATATGTTTCTCGATTATACGCCACGTTTTCTCTATAATTATGTGTACGTATAAGTTAATGTGTTTGGATGTTCGTTTTTTAAATCTTGTTTTATCTCTCGTATTTTATCTCCGTATGCAACGATACGAAGATGTTACACGTAGGATTCATCGCAGTCGCTGAATGCTCTCACTTTCTTCCATTGCTGATTTGGCTTGAGTGCATATGTCTGTTAGATGTTGTTTTCTGTCTGTCTCTTCTGTTTCGAGTGGTATTGTTTTTACGGGGAAACGAGATCCACGTAATTGGCGGGATATAAACCGACTCTTCCATCTTTTCTGCCCTTACACCATCCTTGCTCGTCTTCGTCCTCAAGCTTTTCGAAAATGTCGCCTATTAGACATAAAATTGAATTTTAAAAATATTTATTAAGACTTATTCTAGACTTTAAAACATTTTGCTCCTTTTTTTACATCGAACGTAAAATTTACCGTTTTTGAAACTGAGTTCATCGGCTTCGGCTCCTTCATAATCGTACAATGCTCTAACCGGAACACCAGGCTCGCCAGTATCAACCAAAGGTTCCCCTGCATCCTCATCCCATTCTTCTTCCTCAAAAGGATTTGATTCTTGCTTAGTGTTATTAGTTCCGTTTCTGAAATGGATATAACGATTAGACATACAAGTTTAATATAGATTTACGAGGAATCATTAAAAAGTATTCAGTATTACGTTATTGTGGAGTTCCTATTAACCGAATTTCCATCATGATTATTTTTCTCAGCCGGTTGCTTCGTTGAGCTAATCGTCTCCGTTTTGCTTTCGCTGTGATTGGTATCTGCAGATATCACCCTTCCTGAGGGTTTTGCTTTTACCTTGTGATTCACTGGTGGATAGTCCTGTGCAAAAAAAAGCTATCAAATAAAAATCAAATGATCAGTGCACAAAATATTAATACCGAAAGATGCTGCGCATGTGCACTTGTGTACTCATTAACTTATGATTGTTTAGGCTGAAGAAGACTGAAAGTTCATGCAGGATTATGAGTACATTATTTTTAATAACATTTTGAATTATATGTGACAGTAAATATGTTTCAAAAAGCAGGTATACTTTTATATATAACCTTCGCTTTCAAATTCAAACCTAAATTTTGATGTTTCATTAAAAAATATTTTTGTGTTACATAAATATGGTGTTTCAAATAAAGCTAAACATTATTATTTTCAATATTTATGTACAGAGAACAAAAATAAATTTTTTAACAAATATTAAAATGTTACTACTCTTACAAATAATATAATAAAACATTGGATACGAGAGATGAAACGAAATATCTGCAGTGAGTTTATTGATTATTCTTGAAACTAAGATATTTTTAATCGTAACATCATATTACATATAAAAAGGAAAAGCAGCTAATAACTGAAGGAAACGACTTATCTTCTCTTGTCTTATCAGCCATCCAAACAATGATCAACGAGCGCACTTACCATCGAACTTGAGTTTTCTTACACGCAGTCCTAAGAGTATATTACAAGAAAAGGAAACACCTTTAGTTATATTTGGTATTGTGCCGAAATTTGGTTCGTGCTACTCAAACTTGCTTGTGTCAAATCAGCTCGGCAAATAAAAATAAGCTTAGTTTTTTATTTAAAAGAACAATCTCCTAAGTAAGACTAAAATGTTAAAGGAATTCCTACGAAACAGAGTTTTCGTACATTTTACGCATAAACTGATCCAATCAAGAAAACTGACTTAATTAAGTAATAAAACAATAAAATATAAACACCAAGTTTGTGCTATTAAAAGAGATACAGGCATGTATGAGATCCAATAGAATGAAATGCAAAAGAAGTTTGTCGAAAGGAATGAAAATGGGACAAATAAGTAAAGAAATTAAATATAGAGGAGAAATAGAAACCAAAAAAGTTTTTACATGCAGGTCCTCGCCGACAGGACGTTGATTGATTAACGTGATGGAGCCAGCGGGCAGCGCCTCCTTTGATTTGGAGCCCTTGGTGATGTCGCGGAATTCCTCAGTGTAGTCCTGCGTAAATAGCAATAGGCACGCACAATCACATGCACGCATTCCGACACTTATGTGTTCGATCTTGCTGTATGTCTCGAATAGTGGTCTTTCCGCGATGCATGTCTACGTAGGGCTTATAATGCCCAATAATATGCAAGGTGAACGTGCACGAGTTCTTGCCACTAATAATCGGGTTGGTATTGTTGTTTCGATGCTACTATTTAACTTTAAAATTATCTTTTACTTTAATTTTTAACATACAAAAGAAGTATTAGAAAAATATTCAAATGTACATGAAAATTATCTAAATTATGCTACTTCGGTCGAATCTTAAAAGTATGTTTTTAATAAAAATTACAAATCGAATAAGATTTTTTGTAAACATATCATGTATTGGCAAGCTCACCTTACATTTTCTTCCCTCGTTATTTATAGTTCCATATAAATACTTGCATCTACTACAGGAGGGAAAGTGGATTTTAAAACATCATTTTTAAATCAGTAACAAAATGGTCTAGATTAGACAGGAATTTTTAATGGGATTTTTAATAAAGTGTTGCAATAGTAGAAATGCATTTATAAAGCTGTATTGAATGAATTAAAAATAATTTAATTCATTTAATAAAGTAGGTATGCCGCAGAATTGTTACGTTAAATTTTTATATTATTTTTTGTCTATATGGATTTCTTTTAATTGTGATTTCACAAGAAATAATAATCATGCCATGTATTGATTTATGATAATGAATATAAACTTATTTTTCATTCCCAATTCTTTAGAAGATATATGTATAATAAAAAAATTCTAATAATTTGAATCACATAAAATCTGAATTGAAATTCATAACTATATAATCTACGTTAAATAATAAAATATTAATAGAAAAAAGTCATTAAGTCAGTAAAAAATAAAAAATCAAAAACTATGACATCATGGAACTTGCAACGTTAAGACTGTTATAAATAACATAAAAAATAGTCTTTGGTTCATGCGACTCATTTCAATCACAAAAATTTTGTTTAAAAACCAGCTTAAAAATTACCTCAAACTGGGGCCAGGCCATGGCCATGTTAACTCCATGATTATTTGACCACCATTTAAGATCTTTTTCGTGATCCGCGTTGTTAATCGTGTGATAAAATTCTTCATAAATTTGTGGAAGCCTGAAATTTAAAATAAACTTAATTGAAAATAAGTATGTAGGTATTTGAACAGTTTTTTTATTAAAAATCTATTATAATGATACAGTCTAATATAACCATAGGATAGACCTGATACTCACATTGGATCTTGAGAGATGTTTAGGCATTTATGAATACCGAAGAGAACGTCTTTGAAGAATTGCAATCGTTGGGCTTCCATTTCTTGGCACTTTTCGAACACTTGTGTCATATCTTCCATGTACTTTGGATTATACTGGTTAATTTCCTGAAGTGCGCTCTCATACTTTTCCTTAGCTTTTTGAACCTCTTCCTTAGTCTTCTGTACACGGTCCTGCATTTTCTTTACCTGAAGATGAGAATTGGCCGTAATTAAACAAAAACGCCGTGTTCTTGATCATTAAAAAAATATTTTTTTCACAAATGGCCAAGACTTACATTATAAATCAAAATAGTCACTAGTTCATTGTATCAATCAATATCAATCTCAAAGTAACCAAAATTAAATTTAATTGTTTTACATCACCATAATATTATATGAAAATTTCGAAAGATTAAATATGAAAATCCAAGTCTTGACCGTATGAAATAAAAACATCTATGAACAGAGTTGTTACAAACATTCAAATAAAGTAAACATGATCAACAGGTCTAGTCTACAGATAAAATCATTTTAAGTGTAATAAAGAAAACAACAATTCAAAGTAGCACTCATCAAACACTAGGTTTTAAACACTTTACAAGCATCATGATAAAAATGGGTGTTTTTCTTTCGCCATAGTTTCGATTTTTCTAATTTTCGAAACTTTTCTAATTCAGCTATTATTTTAGCGAAAAGGGACAACACTGGGTTTTATAAGTTAGTCTCAAAGGTAAGTCAATTCTTTAAAAATTGCTATAGTATTGATCTTTAATTATCCTTACCGTAAGAGCTTTCTGTGAGGCAAATGACAGGTGACGCAGTGTCGAAAGGCAAAAAGAAAAAGAACGAATTAATACAAACATGCAAGGCATTCACTTCTTTTATTATTACATACAAGCTCAACGTCGCCTATTTTAGATTTCCTAAAGGACTTTCGAACTCTGAGGGCCCATGCATCACATCCACAATATGTCATCTAAAAACGTCGTTAGGATTTTTTTTATCTATCTAATTCCGAAAGCAGATTGAGCAATAAATCCATTTTCATTGCAATCGCGTTTTATAAACAATTATCGTGTATATTTCTTTAAAAGTGTAACACTTTTTTTAAAGAACTTCTTCTTAATATTTAAAAGATTTACGTACTAATTAATTTAATCAATTACAGAACGTAACTACAATTCAGGTAAGAATGATTTATGAAGTAATAAATAGTATATAAAAAAAAGAAATAAACTAAACAATTCTTCTAAAATTTACAGATCATGAGCAATTTTATAATTAATGCATGCGTATAACATTTTTTTGAAATTTACTAGAGTAAAGTAGGGCATGCACAATGAAATAATGAACATACGCCGTCTGAGCCTCGAGCAGTCTGGAAATAAGTTGTGCCAAAATTATTCAAACTGTCAAAAATCAATTGGCACCGATTCATAACATTGAAATTCGCTCACAAAATTTATAATTATAAATATTAAAAATCATAAATAAAAAATTATTTATATATTATATTTAAAATACGGTAGGGTAATTTTTTTCATAATACACTGCATGCGCATCTACTATTAAATATTTCTTTATGGTTTAAAAAAAGCAATAATACGGCATGCACAACAAAATTATTGACATACGCTGTCAGAGCCTCGGGCAGTCTGAAAATAACGTATGCTCTCAAAAAACGTTACTTCTTTTGTTATTTTTGTAATAATTAAAAATGGATACGGAATAGTAATTCGCGTTCTGGTTTGCTACCGCGATACAAAAAAGCGTGTTTTACATGTGCACACACTATAGTTACTTATCTACTTAACCACACAAATACGCTACGCGTATTTTTGCGCAGATTGTCTTTCGAAAAATTATTAGCTTTACATTAGCGTATATCGCATTTGTTCTTAATAAATACGAGTCAGGTTGATTAAGTAAATCATTGCAGAATAATTAATATATTATTTTAGTACCGTAGATAATTAATATAATTTTAAGGTAGTTCGCCAAGACGAAATAGCTTGTTGTCGCGTTTGAGCAAGCATATTTGGATAAAAGTATCCTAGTAGAAAATCAGTACAGCCGAGTACTAACTTTTGCAAAATGAAATTTCTTGAGAGAGTAGAAAGATGAAAAAAATAGCCAATAGAACCGTGTGATCTCGTCGAACTACCTTGTAACTGGATCGCTCGAGAGTAATCGAGGATCGGAGTCAAATGTCAATAAAGTGAACAGTTTGCAAAAGGGTAATTATTGTAACCGCGTATGTGCGACGGGTGGGTAGTAGGTGCATGAAGCTTGGTGCAAGTAGAGAGGAAATTATACCTGGTCAGGTGAGAGAGAACTGTCCGCGGTAGCGTTCCTCTCGTTGTTGGCCGCGGTGCGTTCCGTCTTGCAGCTGTTGTGGAATTCGGATTTGGCCTTCTCAACCTTTTGCAGGATTTTCGCCCAGGGCTTTTGAGCCTTTTTGAACGCGTCCTCCATCTCCTTGCGCTCTTTGAGCGTCATCATCGACTGGCCAAACGATAAAACCGTAAGACAAGAGATAAGCAGGGGTCGCGAGAGATGGGAATGTCGCGGTGGAGGACGAGGAGGAGGATATAAGCTCACCTTGTGATAAGTGTCCTTCTGCCACGTCTTCACTTGCTGAATTATGTCGTTGCAGAGGTTTTCCTTGACTTTGAGATGTAGGTCACAGAGCCTGTCGGACTCAACGAGGACGCCCTTCCAGGCGGCTTCCGTCGTACCGTACTCGGGTCCCTTCTCGATCTTTTCATTCCAGTTTTTGGACCAACCCTTGAGAGCCTTAGCGTAGTTCTTTTCGATCTCTGCGCGCTCCTGTACAAGGGCGATGAGGCTGTCGCAGAGCTTGTGCCCATCCTCGATACGCTTTGTCGTGCGTTTGTAGTTGCCGGGCTCCCAGAAAGAGTCCGACGTGGCTATCAGCATGTTGTCATCACTGTGGTGAGACATGACTGCACAGGATCGTGTCGCTCCTTCCTATAGATTCGGAGGCCGCAGCCCTCCGTTCTCCTTGCGTTTCGGTTTTGGCCACCGGCACTTGGTTAGACGGTCACCCTCACCTGCAACAAAATCAACCAATTAGTCTTCGCGGATTATGTATATGCAAATCTGATTATACCATTAGTTGTATAATTTATATATCGACCAAACATTTTTCATATAAATTGAAAGTTTTTATATTTGCACTTGATTGGTAAAAACGAAAATTGAATTGGTAAAAACGAGGGTCAAAATCAATAAAAAGAATTGATTGATTTCGGTGACCAAGCAACGATCTTTTTTGATTTATGAAATTATTCGTGTACATTGAGATTGTATCTGAAAATATTGGGCAATGGATTGCGGCAGGCAAATACAGATTTGCAGGTTGGACGTCTTTTCTGGTTGGGAGCGAGAGCTACATTGATTTATATCATGGAAGTGTTGGATAAAAAGGCAAAAGGCAAAAACTAATGAAAAATAAAGGAGCGGCGCAGGTGGGAGCTGGTAGCAGAGGCACCCTTAAGAATTTCAATTTCTGTAGACTGTACAGGGATTTCTCGCAGAGGAATCGCTTATTCAACTGCAAATGTAAATAAGACGGTGTAAAGGGCGAGAGGCTGGGCTATTTCCCTAGGTGTGGGTGCTCGGAATAGCAGAGCTTGACGAGCCAGTAGGGACGAGGTTGGCCGTTGCCGGTTGGCGGGAGGCTCGGCGGCTGATATCCTAACTTGAGCTGGCGGCTGCAAGCTCGTGCGTACACGGACAGCGGGCGTGGGGGCAACCACGGAGTCGGAAAGGGCGAGGAGCGCCGCCGCGCGGCTGTTATTGGATTAGGCGTCGGGCGATCATCGATTGGCCCAATTCGCGGAGCCGGCGCTGGCGGTCGTAACGGCGCGGGCTTTGACTGGAGCGCGGGCCACGGGCGCGCCCTGCTCGCCCCGAGCTGGCTGCGGGGGTGGCCGCGGCGCGGGCGCGACCGGCCTTCCGCGGGACGCCCGCTGCTGACCCACATTTCCGCTGCCCGGGAGTTTTATTCCGCGCGCGGAGCCTCCGAAGCCCAAGGTCCGAGGGCGCGTCCCGCGCAAACGTCGATCCCCGCGGGTAGCGCGCCCTCGGTTTTCACGCTCGCGCGGCTCTCGGCGCGGAGAGCCCGCGCATAGCTATGTCGGCGATTCCAAGGATTCGCGGCAAGTGCTGGCGCGCAGGAACGCATTACCCATGCGTTTGCCCGCAGGAGAATATCGGGCGTATCGCTGAGTTGGGCGCGGCCGAAGCCTCCAGGTTGCAGGGTGTCCGTATCGCGCGCTCCGCGGGACCGACAGAGTTTCGCGCTCGGACATACCGCGTAGCCGTTTGCGATGATGATTTAGGCTCGGCCGCTTGGTCGCTCGGTCCGCCGCGGCATGAAACTCGGGAAAATACAGTAATGCCGTAAAGGCCTTAATGGCCGCGCATCGGCTCGCTCGGGAAGCTGTGCCGCGTCCCGGCGACACCTAGGAGGCCGAGCGGCGCCGGGCGCCGGCCCGCCACGTATTGCCGAGCGGCGCGCGGGCGTAATTGCGCGTACCGCAATGAGAGGCGTAATTGCTCGGGGTCGGCTCCCCTCGGACCGGCGCATGCAAATGGCCCATTGTTGGCCCGGTCCTTCCGAGGGCCGCGCACGAAAAACACTCCCGGAGCGGGAAGAAGCGCGCGGCGGCAGGTCGATCGGCTCGGGCCCCCCTAGGCCCCCTCGAACCGAGCCTCGAACAATGCAGCCGAGAAGACGAGGGCTCACTCGGGGAAGCGAGCCCAGCTGAAAGCTGGCCCCTGCGCTCGCCGCCTCCCTCGCCAGACCCTGGGAGGGGCTGACCGCGGACGAGTGGCTGGTCCAGGGGAAGATGCAGCATTAGATTGCGCGTATAATGCACCTACGGCTCGTTTGCCTATGCGTCGCGCCGACGCCACGCTTCAGCCTGCATCCACCGAGGACGTCCTTTTTTGCAAGCGGGATAACTCTGGGGGAAGAACCTGCAGAACTTGGCCGACTACCGCCGGCTGCCGCCGAGAGTCGTCTAGTCAAACCGGAGTAACCCTTGACTCTTGATTTTACCGACACAAAGTTTTATATCGCGCAGCACGAGATTAGAGCGCTGCATACAGAAATGAAGTAAGTTGGCAAGACAGTCATCGGAACCAGTTTAGCGAGGTGCATGCGGATGATTACCTCCAGGATTATTCCAACATAGAGGGTGCAAAACAATTTGCAGGAAATTTGACTAGAATTTGACACGGCGAGAGGAGATTTGTCAGCGTTTGTCCTACTCGGATGAAATCCGCTTCTTGAGCGCAGCGTATGCCGCGAGCGAGAAACTGCTTTCTCGCGGCGCCTCGTTAACCAGGGGAGGACAAAATGACGAAACGAATGCACCTCAAGTGGGCTTTAGGCGCGTGAGAGTTTAGGCCGGCGCCGGCGAGGCGCGGCACTCGAGCCGGCGATCGAGCGCCGTGCGGAGTGAACGGGAGCCGGGCGACGCTCCGGTGGCCCGAGACGCGGAAAAACTCGAGTGCCGTCCGTGCAGCCGATCGATTAGCGACGGATCGACGCGGCTCGTTAGAAAAGCCTACAGCCGCGCGACCGCTAGCTCCGCGGCGTTTCCGGTTTGCGCGCGCACACCAATATGTAGAGGCGAGCTAGCGGTCCGGCTGAGCTTATCGGCCGAGAACCGGGTGGGCCGGCCCAAGGCTGCGCGCGCCCGCCTATATTCGATCTACGCGGGAGACGAGTCGCGAGGACAGACCGGCCCGGGGCCTTGACTTTTCCGCGGGCCTCGCGAGAACTGCCAGCGCCGCCGATTCAAATTCCTCGGCGAGTCGCGGGCGCCCATGGCTACGGCAACGCGTTCCCGCGCGAATTTGGCCCTGCCTCTCCCCCCACACCCCCGGCGCCCCCGGCTCGATAGATCATCGGCCTCGGTTTTCCTGGGCGCACTTGGGAGCCTCGCGACGATCAGCGGGCAGACGCGCGGCCGGCGGCACGCGAGTCGCAATTAATAGACCGATCAAAGTGGAGGACGTCGCTCGGGTCTAGAGCGCGCGTGAGTCCCATGGCAATGGGCCCCGGGGCCGATTAGGGCCTCCGACCGTGCGATTACGGCGCCCGTGATCGTCATATTAAGCGGGCCGTCTCGCTCGAGCTCGGGCTCGAGCTCGCGCCCGGCTTCTGGACACTGGCTACGCGCCGCCCGAGCTTTATTTATAAAGCCACTATTTCGAGCGGAGGAGGAAAGCTCCTCTGGAGGCTCCGCGAAAGCTCGGGACTTTCCCCGGCGCTCGCCGATCCCGGCCCGGCTCCCGCGCACCCAGTGCGACTGCATTCCTCCGCGGCCGGGGAGGGGGCCCCAGCCCGCGGGACCGCGCGCGAACCCCCACCGCCCGAACCGCGCCCGCTCGATCGCGATCGAGATTGGGATGTAGACTAACCGAGTTTCGGCAGCTCCCGAGCCGCAGCTGCAGCTGGAGCCTCGCTGGACCCCCCGCGACAAGCCTTCGAACCTGCCCGGGTCCTAACCGGGGACTCATGGGGACGGCCGAGAGGGCATTCCACTGACTCGAGCTTTATTGCCAGGGAGCCAAAACACTCCCTCGGCTGTACGCCAAGTACGTCTCGCGTTTGCAGGATCTGCCATGCTGTCGAGCCTCGAGGACGACGTCTACCCTCCTTCGAGAGTATCAGCTACTGCGCTGTTTTTTTACAACGGACGGGGATCTCCAATTTTAACCATATTGAATTACAGTTGAGCGATGTGTACGAGGAGGCTGGCCTCGTAGGAGGAAGTTCAGGTGGAATAATTCATAAGAACGCGCGGGCCGCGGGCCCTATCTCCTTTGGGGATTATCAAGCCTGTCATAACATCGGATGATAGATGGCGTTTCTTCTTCGAATCTGAATTTCCATACAAAATTTCATTTCTTCCGAGAACCTCGAGCCAGAGTAAATCACGGTATTAGAGAAGGAAAAGAGACGAATAGAGACGGATGGCCGATTAAAAGAGACCGGCTCGGCAACTGTGTCTCATTATTTACACGATTGTCACGGTAAACTTACGCAGACTGTGCATTCCTCTGACAGAAGATACCAATCTCGGACTCTCTATTCCTTCAGAATGAAAGGATTATAGAGGAAAAAGTTCATCGGCAGTCATGAGTCATCCGAGCTACTTTAACTAACAACTGCATCAACAATTATAATGAATAACATGTAGACAGAAGCGCAGCAACCTCCCACGCTAGATAAGCGCCTTTTTCATGCCGTGCGGATAAGCGTGTCGACCTTTTCTTTGTCGACCCGTTGCTGCCCAATACATGACCAATACCGCGCGTCAGTATAAATAAATAAATTTGGTTTTCGCGCTTTAAAAGTGGACTAGAGCGAGAGCGAGATTAGGTATCGTATAACACGATACCTACGAGCCAAAGCCTACGAGTCCAGTACTATATTATATAAAAGGGTTTGGGTGTAGTAGCGTGTACCAGCCGTACTACACGCATATTTGAAGCGGGTACTAAAGACCAATGAGTTATTTGAGCGCACCAGGAGCAGGCACGGCTGCTTGATTTTCCGCTAAATCTCGGAATTGTCGATTGGGCCGGTCAGCTCTACTGGCGCGTCCCCTCGCGGCACTTGGCGGCGACTTTTTCCCCGGTGCTCGGGGTATAACATCGGGCGGTGCACTATCATTAGCCGCAGGTACGGGGCGGGCACTCGCGCGCGCCTCCGATGGAGCAATTCCCGCGAGGGCAGGAGTTTGAGCCCTCGCTCGAGGCCGCTAATTAATCAAGGTTGAAGCGGCCGGTCCGAAACAAAGCCGCCCCTAATAACCGGGATTATTGAATTAAAAAGTGGGGTGGGCCCGCGATGAGGGGCGGCGCTCCGCCGCGGGCCGCAGGGAGGGGGCAAAGGCCCGTTAGCGCGGCCCACGCGCGCCGCGCCGCGCAATTACTCGGCTCTCGGGCGCGTGCGTCGAGGGCCACGGCGTCGAGTGCCCGAGGAATCCGCCTCTGGCTGTAAAATTGATTTACATCCGCGAGAACAGGTTTGCGATTCGGCGGTCCCGCGGACAGCAGGACCGTCCCGGGGCTTCCTCGTGCCGATTGCCCCGGCCGCGGCTCCCCCGATAAGAAGCGGGCGTTGTTTAGCGCCTCGGGTGGGAGGGGCCGGGAGGAGTCGCGGCCCTGCCTGCCGCCGAGGTGGCCGCGGGTATACCGTTCCGCGCACTTGACCTCGCCAACGCGGAGTAGCCGCGCCGCGGGCCGCTCTCGGCTGGCTCCCCGCGGGCTCGGGCCCCTTCCTAGCCGCGAGAGCGGCCGAATCGACGAAGGCCGCCTGATCAAGTGGCCGCTTTTTCCGAAGCGGAGCCGGCCGCTTCGCCCGGAAGCGGCCCCGAGCCGCGGGCCGTGGCTCCCCGGTGGCCGCCGACGACGCAACGAGACCCCCGTGCCCCCGAAGCCGTGCAGCGGCGCACAAAGGCCCGCGTAGGGCCGAGCGCCGGAGCGCGCCACCCGTGACTAACGACGCGCGCACCAACGGCTTCGCGCGCATTACGCGCCTGCGCGCGCAAACCTCGGCGCTCACCTGCTCGCGGGAGCTTCGCCCGCGCTTCGGGGAAGCTCCGAGCCCCCGGCCGCCGGGAAACGATACCCCGAAGCCTCGGAGGCACGGGGTCGGGGCGCCTCGCGCCCGCGCGGCCCACGGCTTCGCTTAGCCCCGATTACCGGCGGCGCGCCCCACCTGGGCGCAAGCTCCCGCGCCGCCGCGCTTCCGCCCGGGGAGCTGATTTACGCCGGGCCGTCCGCTTGATTTACCGGCCCGCGGGCGCCCGGCCGCGATAGCGGAGCGATAAGGGGGCCCTCCTCTCGCCCCGGGGAATGCCGCTGGAACGCGAAAAAGGCCTCGGCCCCGGGCGCAGCCGGCCGCCCGCCCCCGACGACGCTCAAAGGCCCGCCTCGAGCCCACACCCCCCCCCCCGGATAAAAGGGCAAAATCGAAGGATTCTCATTACGGGCGCGAGTGAGAAATTCAAAGCCTCGCGTCTCGGGCGCCGAGGTCCGACGAGCCCGGGGGCTATCCGACCTGACGCGGCCGAGGCGGCGCTCTCTCGGCCGCCTTCGACCGAGTGAATGACCCTCTACAAGAGAAAAGGAGCTTGCGGCCCCGCGCGAACGCGGAGCGCCGACTCATGAGCGACGCATCCCGGACACGCTGCCAAATTTCCGCCAGCCGGCTTCTTTCTTCTTTTTATAGATCCCCGCCTCGAGCCCCTCCTCCCAATCACAACTATACGTGCTTTTTCCCTCTTTTCTTTATTTCCTTTCTCTAACCGATTGCGAATTCAACTTGCAGCTCAAAGTCACTCGTGCTAATGTAAATAAACCGGCAAACAGCTCACATGATTTTTTACTACGTCAGATATTATACCGAGTCTAGTCAGTTCATTGCACCCGTTTCTCTGATTCTATTACTTGAATTATTAATAATTTTCATATTTACCCAAACATTTTTGATGCTGCCATTTCATCGAGATTATTTTTATATTAAATAGAATTTTCATGAACATTTTTAATTTTTTACCTAAAAAGAACTGTCTGAAGTACTTCTCAAATTTATCAACTTGAAAGCATTTTTGACTGCTTACATACATTGTTTTTTGAAATAAATTTAGTAGTTTATGCGTTGTTGACAAAGTATCAACTGTTTCATAGCAGGGTATCTCGAGACTGTATACGATAATCTATTTTTGCACTTTTAATGATAACCCTTGGGGGCAGATGGGAATAAATCATGTTGTATTTCTCTGAAATTTCCTTTTGAAGGCATTTCTTGCTCACAGATTTCTTCACTTGCATATTAATTGGAGTTGTTAAACGTGCATTTATTATACCTTCTTGCATACTAATGAGTCAAAACGAACACTCCTTTTAAGAGAATAATTAATTTGCTATTATTATCTACACCACTATACACCAATTAAACGATTCAGCAGACATTTTCTTAAATCTTGCATATTCATATAGTAGAAAATTAATGAATCAAACTATCATGGATTCCAACAATTAGCTGAAACTGTTATATTTATTTTTCGAGTTTATGGCTAAAACACTATACAAAGAAACCTGAAGATTGTACAAAAATAAAAATTGTAGAGTACTAAACATTATTGAGCTTACGTGCGTAAAGTATAATAATATTTAAGATGAGTTTTCAAATCATACGTGGTTCTAGTTGAAAAAGTGGAGATAATATTACAAATCCAATTTTTAACCAATTGATATTCGAAAACCAGTTTATGATTTCTAACAAGGAATGACCAATCGAGTCGCGAGGGAAAATCCGTACGGTCGTGGGGTAGACAGGCCAACCGAGTTATGTGCGCGAGTGGGGCAAAGTGGCGGTGAAATATGGGCCCGCTTCCGCCGTAGTCCGAGCGTCGGCGGCCCCGTTTCGGATCGCGTTTGAGATCCTGATGCTGATTATTCGCGCGCTTCTCAAGAATCGGACCCAAGTCGAACGTCAGCAGCAATGTGAGCGTAACCGCAGTTTTGACGCCTCGAGCGGTGCGTGCAGCAAAAGCACAAAGTCGTTTGTCTCGAGGTTCGCGTGCCTAGCTACAGGTTTAATTGCACGCAGACTATCGGAGCCCTGTCATTTCTGTCGGGTATATGGACTTTGTTGAGTTCCTTATACTTCTCCGCTTACTCTTACAAGTTGTACGTGATACGAGTCCGGTTTTTTTTTTCTTTATGAATGTGCACATCGAATGCTTTCTGTATATACCATACTAACATTGTTCTCAAACAACGTAAAGTATATACAATTTTACATGTACCAATATAAAATTGAATGAATCCAAGCACTTTTTGAACCATGCGCATTGTAAATAATTATTTTACCTAAAGGACCCATTTAAACGCAATTAGTATAGAGCTTAAATTATCCTTATATCTGACATTCACCATATTACATATACTATTAGTATATATCTACTGTAAGTTAGTGCAGGTTTTATAACATGCTAACAATAAATGACCAACAATTCTAGGAATCGTTGATTGCTTATTTACTGTTAACCCAATTTCCCCAAAGCAATCGATACTTCAGTTAATTAATGAAAGCCCCGTTAAGCCCTTCAATTACAATTCAATCTGCCTTTGAAAAACAACTTTGCTTAACCGGCGGGGCTCAGCAGTTACAGGTCGCGCTGTTAATAAAAGTACATAAAGCTACCCCGATTAACCGGCTACCGGCGTGGGGCGCCGCCAACCTCAAAAACCCGGGGGGAAAACCGGGTCAAATCCATAAAACTTGGCGGCGAGAGGGTCGCGGGGGCCGCCCTCCCACGACGAGCCGACCGCCTCCGCACAATTGCGCGGGAAGAGTCGACGCTACCAGGCGGCGAGTGGACCTTTCGGGGGCGCGGCGCCCGCGGCCTCATGCGCCAACACTACCCCAAACCCACCGACCACAGCCCACACTCTCGCCGCTCAGCCGCCTGCTCACAGAAGCAGCTCCTTTTCCCGACCGCTCTCTGCCCTCAGGAAATTAGGGAATGCGTTCATCTCTCTCTCTCGGAGGCTTGAAAGCGTCTGCGCGACTCGCCAAAATGTATGTTTTATCCGACGTAAGAGCTGGGGTAAAAGTATAAAGAGATTCTCCGTTTTTCATACACATTGCAGGGGAGACGTCAATGTGTCCCCGGAGCTTTGCCGAGCGATCGCTTGGGAAATCAGCGTTTTTTAATAACTCTATAATTTAGAAAAGATTTAATAGCACGAGCTCTGTTTTGAACATAGAACAAGAATAGTACATATTTTCTTCCGTTTGTTGTTATTATTCCTCTCGCGCACGTGCTAGTGTTCCTATTGGAAAAATGAGTAAAATTGACTGAAGCACGAAAGGATAATAACGATGAAAAGTAGAGAGTGGAAGGTACGGTGCGGGCAGCCCGAGCAATGGCCTACGAAAAAAGGACTTCGCACACCGGTAAAAAGCGGGAAAAAGAAGAAGGCGACTAATCTTTCTACTCCTTGCCGGCTAGCCCCACACGGACAAAAGCTTGGCCGATACAGCCTGAGGGAAAATGAGCCCTGGAGGATTTCGCGTGCATACAATACCAGAGGAAAATACAGGCGCGAGCCGTAAAGCCGAGAAAATATTGGGTGCAGCGCACACCAGTACCGAAAATATTGACTTTCTCGTGCACACTTGGAGTATGAACTTGCGATAGTTTTCAGGTGGTCAAAACGTGGTTGCAATATACGTATCGATTAAACCATTGAGTCAGTTTTGAAGGGAAAATCATTTTGGCTCCGTTCCAACATTCTAAATATGGTTTGAAGATGTATTTTAAGCGAAAAGAAAATTTTATTAATTTTTACTGAAATTACAGTTGACAAACCATTTTTATCGAACTTGTGTTTCTATAGAAGCTGCAATCAATAATTTTGTACATATAACGTAACATGTACATATTACCGTCTCAACATTGGCGTAACAGGAGAAACTTTTTTGTCGATAGTGATACAGTATTAATGCACAAGTCGACTTGTGCAATAATTGAAATATTCAAAAAATGTATACTGGTTCGTTGTACTCATACATAATTTTGTAATAATTTTATGAAAATTTTCAGGTTGTGCGTGATAATTATTATAGGTTGTAAAGAGATTACGCGAATGACTTTTTCAAAGTTTACTATTACAAATGTAAAAACTTCCATACTGAATAAATGTTATGGTCTTACATCAGTCATTCTTTTTTGATATGTTTTACGAACTATTATATACACTTTTTTTTAACTTTATAAGATTTAATTCCAGCTACTTGTGGCACAAATTCTTTGATATAAATTCGAATCGGCAAGTAAATATTTTTCAAACTTAATGAATAGTCTAGTGGATATAAGTGTATTAATGATTTAAAAACTCATCTCTTGTGTAAATCAAGCACAATGTCGACTATTTTTGGAATTTTTTTCTTAATTTAGCCCGAAGAATTTACCTTTAAAAATCATAAAAAAGACTTCAATTTTTTAAATTTTACACATATTTTTTATGTTTATTTCTAAGAAAATATGCGAATACACCTTAAATATTTCACTGAAACTATTTTCCACGAAAATTGACAAACTGTCTCTACAGTCGTCTACATCGTCAATATCTTCATTATTCTTCAGATAGATACGTAAGTTGAATCACGTCTTTCTCATATCACAACAGAAAATACTCTTGCCGGATCACAAAGCATTCGACAATTCATTCCTCTAAATAGAATTTTGAAACGCACCGCTAAGCCTTCTCCAGGAGTAAGGTTGACGCAGCACAAAGCCCGAGCGCCTTGTAAGCGTTCCTCGTCGATAAAAATCACGCGCGCGCAGGAAAAGTGGGCAGCTCCCGATCCAGGCCGGCGGATCGAACGAGGCGATAGAGCGCCCTGAGCAAGGTTAATGGGCGCATCGCGAGGGGACTCCACTTCGTTAGCTTGGGCTTTTACGGCCGGGCAATTTCGTGTACTCTGAGCTTCCGGTGCGAGCGCGCCCGCACAGGTCCCCGTACGATCCGTCGCGACGGCCACTCGTGGTATTTGCATGAGAATGAGGACTGCCGCGGCGTAGCTTCTCCGAGCATGTATAGTGACTATATACGCGCGTACGTTACCTACAGACTTTGCAAGCCGCACCGCGGAATTTTAATGCCGACCTCATCTGTGCTTTGTCTGTGTTTTAAAAGGGTTTTCAATTGATGCACACACGTGAATACCTTTTCTGACTGCGCCCCTCGAATTGCGATGTAGCAGACGTAATAGATTAATAGATGCCCATAAGCGTAATCAGAATCACCGATCAGTGTTCAACTAAGGAGGAACTTTTATTAAATCTTCGGATTAATTAAGCTTATTATGCTTTATTATATTAAGTAACTTCTTTAACAATAATTAATTTATTTAATCAAAAAGAATTAATCCTAGTTCTAAACAATTAAGATAGATTTTCATTTGTTTGATTATAATCCGAAAATTTTAGTTCTATATAATAGTGCATTTTAAATAAATAGTACTAATCTATAAAATAATCTATGTATAGATAATAATATATAGAGTTAACAGTCACATTTGATAAAATTTGTTAATTTATAGGTAATGTATACATAATACGTACGCTTAAGATCGGCTTGATATTCGCGGTTAACTTATCACGCACAGATTGGATCGACATTGATTCGCGCACTATTATATATTCATAAACCAAAGATTATTTCCTAAATTCTAAAATGGTATTAATTAACATGTCGCCTGATGATTAAAAATCAAGTTAAAATCATTATTCAGAGTAATTTGTAAAACGTAAATTTTTCAGACTTTTAATATTTTTCAGTTAAATTAAATTTCGAATAAATTTATATGTCACACTTGACATAAATAAATTATATTATATATGACTGTGATAGAAGTTGCAAGTTTAGTTAATACTTGAGTACTAAGAAAAGTGAGCTTTTAAATATAAATTATTTATAAATTTTAAGTTTGGTGCAGAAAACTATTATTCAAATATTAAATTCGATATATGTACACTTAACTGGCGTCTAAAAATGAATTAAATACGGATGGTAATTCTTAAATTGAAAAAAATCAAACTTTATATAAATTAATTAAGTATTTAATTTAGAATCTATTCTCAGTTGAATTCTTGCCTTATCTTATCTACGACTTTTTTGTACTCATACATTACTACTTACGTTTTGCAGATTGCTATGTGAATATCTTCTCTCTATCTTTGAAAACTCGCTTGGAAGATTTGAGAGATTCTTCTTACCCGTAACAAAAAATAAACTCTAGATAGAATAAATTCAATTTTAAAATAAATATATATAAATCTTCAATATTCAAACTATTTTTAAAGTATAAAGTTTTTTTTCTATCAATAATCAGTGATAAATGTATTATTAATGATGATTATAAGAACTTTTAAACGCAAAAGTACACCCACGAAAAATATACGACAGAGTTAATTAAAAAGATATGACAAACTATAACTGTAAATATTAATAATGAAAATACGTGGGCAAATTTATTGTATTTCGTATAATATATATAATATTTATATTTATATGCATTGATGCGTCACCGCAGAAAATAAACAACGACGAGAAAACTAGAATCGCAAGTTCGATAAGAGCAGCTACCTCATTGCTTTTTACTTGTGTTATTAAAAAAACATATACAAGCATTATCGTAACTAAACCTTTGCAAATATTCACTGAAGCTTTTTCAAGCAGGGTACAAAAAAACGTCTAGTAGTGATTTATTTGAAATATTGCGGTGTCAAATCAACGTCGAAAAAGGGCGATTATCAGAAAGAGCGTAAAAGAAGCGTCCGAAGGTCACCAAACAAACGATGACGATGCCATTACGTAATTCTCTTGCAGTGTACTACCCGGGACAGTCAGCCCATTTACATGCACCGTGAATATGCACTAGTTCATGTGCTAATTGCGTCAAATGTATAAAACACAGAACTAGTTAGAATTTTTCTAAATTTGAATTAAGTTTATTGGCGGCAAAGATCGTCATTAGCCAGAACAAAATTACAAGAAATATATTACATTGACAAAGATATAACTTAAGAATGTAATTAATTTCCTATTACATCATAATTAAAAAATAAAATTTTATTTAAATCTAGTTTAGTACATAGACTTCATATTCTAGTCATCTGACTTATAAGTACGTGCAAATATATATAGCATAATATAAGTGTATGTAAATTTGATAGACAATGAATGTTGTTCGGCATATTGTGTCCGCGAACTAAAAAAAGTATTATTAGAGACTTTGGTGCCGAGATTTCGATTACAGCGTGTGATGACATAGACAGTAAGTAACAATAAACATGTTTAACACTAAAAATATTGTAACCTTCTTTGTTATTCCCAGACAATTGGATGAGATCGAAATGATATATATATATATAAGCTTCCTACAAGACCTCTCTTATTCAAATAAACGTTTGCAACATATGATTAATTTTAAATATATTGTTATGGTACATTAAAAAACTCGTGCACTATTAAATCGAGATAAAGTGTCACGTCCTTGGCCACGTCTATGGTAAGAGACACGTTTTATAGAGTTTTACTGAATCTTTCTGGATATCCTACCATTTCTTTAGAATTTAACTCAAGTAGAGTATAGCCTGATTGAAAATTATGCAGTGCAAGTACAGTCATAAAATAGTTTGTAACTGTAAATAAACGTATCAATAAATGTACATTAAAATCTCCGTGCGGACTAACCGTTAATAAACCGTTAAATCGAGCTGAAGAATTTGTTTACTCAGCACTTAAGTCAAGAGTCATCAGAAATGATCTCAAATTGGAGCAATTAGCCAACCTGTAGTTTATATTATAATGTATTACTTCAGTGAAATGAGGTTCAAAAATATATTATTTAACTATTACCATAAAATACATTTAGAAATGATTGTTATGCTGACTATACCGAGGTTGTTACAATGATAAGAGGGTTTTATAAAGATGTCAAAGCAAATAAATTGATCTTAATTTAATTTCATATATTTAAAATAATGTTATAAATATTAGTGTCATAACAAACAGATGAATATCAAAATTTACGAATGTGATACCGCTTTCGATGGAGCTATTACGATAACTTCCAAAAAGATGCGAAGTTTAACACAACCACATACAGTAATTAAACAACTAAACCATTTAAAAACAGCTAAATTATCCAGTATTTAATTTTCCCAGGAACATAAAGACCAAAACTTACGAGAAACGGAACGGAGGAAGCACACATCCGCGGCTGCGTTTCGTTGCGCACGCGCATCGCTTTCCCGGTCACGCGCCAACAAATATATTACACGTGCTTATATATACTGTAGCCCAAGTTCCTCGCGTCTGCGCATCACCGAGTTAACGAGCGGTTCGAGGTAGCTCGTCTCCTTTTTTCCCGCGCGCGCGCGCTCTATAGAACTTTTTATGACAATGATAAAACCGCTTATTGCATCGTGACGACTCGCAATCGTTGCAGTATATACACGAGGATATACGAATAATATCGATGTGTATTGGGTCGCGCAGAAGACATTTCTGTAACTGTAAAGGACATGATTTCCCATACAATTTCCTTGTTGTATAGACCGGCGGCGACATCCAGTGCGCGTCTGTCCGTTTGACGATGATGATTTTGAGGAAGTTGCACGATAATAAGTATAATTATGCTAGAATTACTGTTATGAGGTCGTCAGCGATCCCACGCAATAGCGACCAAATACTTGGATAAATGTTATTATGCAGATTTTTGTAAGCTGAGTTACATTATATTCGAAAGTAAGAGTTAATTTCTATTGCTGTATTTCCAGTAGGTTGAAATCGTTTTGCGAAGTCATTAAAATGCCAGTGGTATTACAAGCGATTATAATACGTACAAAATATAACGTGTGAACAGTATTGCTAAAATTACGAATAACTTACGAATAAAATTCTTACAGGTGCTATCAATATATAGCTAAATGGTCAATATTTTGCATACAGTTACTAATAATTTTAATGACAGACTGATTATTTTTAATTTTTGGCCGAATAAATTTTCCATTAGTAGTTTTTAAGTTTTCCTTCAAATTTGTTTTTCTTTGGAACTTATGGATTGATAGTTATTCCATTAGTTTATTTTTGAAATATTCCTTAAAAATTTTTCTCGAAGACGTCCTATAATTAAATAAAAGACTTTTCGATCAATCGTCACGTACCGCTAAGGAATGAGCATAATTGCACTCCTTGGATAGCAGGATACAATGACGTGTTCAACAAAGCTTTCGAGTACTACGCACAGATTTCTCAAAAGTAGATAAACCCATCGCCAAGTGTATGCTGCGCGTTTTCCCAACTTCTTGCGCAATTCCAACAAAGTCCCAGCCGTCAATCAATATAGCGCGCGACAGCAAGCCAATAAATGCAATGCTTTAAAGAGAGGAAAGCGAAAAGTAGAAAGTGCGCACCGAGTTATATGAGAGCGGTGCAAATGTGTGCATCTTGCTGCTGTAGCACAACGGGTGGTAACCGCGAGACCGTGAGATATGATTAGAGCGATTTATAAGAGGATTTCGCGCCCGTCGCACTAGAAGCGTTGCTCCATCCAACCCACTATATACGGCTTCCTTCCTTTGCGTGTTCTTACCGTAGAGCATCGGCCGCTGTGAAGCCTCTACAGTGATATCGGCCAATCGATACAGGTGCGCCAAGCAAAACTGGCAAAAGTATATTATATCATTTAGAGGAGATGAAGGAAGAGTCTTCGGAGCAAACGGTCAAATTTCTTCTCAATAAGAATAGAACCCCCTTCTTCGAGCATCGTTAAAAAGCCGCAAACCATCAAACCACCCTATTTTCAAAATAATAATAGAAAAATTACATTAATCAAGAAATGGAATAAGACTCCACCAATCTATGTTACCAGTAAACATACAAAACTTAACACAAGAATACGCAAAACTTGCAGCATAACTGCAATTAAACCTACACAAGTATATAAGGAAGAACTCAAAGATATTATTGACAGGATAATAAATGACAAATGGAATAATTATTGGAATAATTGTCCAAAAAATTACAAAATTACAAGATCAAACAGAACGTATATGACTACAATTCTGCATTAAAACCCATATTAAACAGGAGAGAACAGATTATTCTTATAACTGATAATTCAGATATAACTTATAACATATTACTCTTATAATATATTAGACTGCGCATCGGACATACGAGACTTACCCATGAACATTTATTCAATAAGACTCCATCCTTAGTATGACAGAATGCGATCAGACGAAAAATGTAGAACATATTCTAGTAAAATGTCAAATCTTTAACTCAGAAAGAAAAAAGTTTAATCTAAAAAACAACATTCAAAATATACTAACCAATTTGGAACAATGCAAGAATGTCTTGAAATTCTTAGAAGAAATTAAACGCGCAAATTTAATTTAGTATGCACACATACGAGTATATAGTATTAATGTAATAAGTATTATCTATAATGTAAAACTACTAAACGTTACATATACTATACTACTGTAAATACTTAAAATATTGTATTTTTCTGTTAACTAACGTACTAGATGATATAAGTAAAAACTAATGATATAAATAACTCGATATAAATGCATTTTATAATTGTATTTTCTGAACTATTTTACTCATTCTATACTAAGTACAAATAACTAAACATAAACAGAATAATTAACGGATACATGCATACTGTAATGTAATCTAATCACATTTTAATTTCATTTGCATATAAAAATATGTAAACATATATACAAATAAATCTCTAGATACAATGATCAACATGGTAAATCTAAACTTTGTCGTACAATGTTATTCAACAATAAGACTAAGATCACTGCAAATGAATATTGCAAGTCTTTCATTTAAATGAATAATGTTTTTACATTTATGTGTTTTCTTCTCATATTCATAGAGATTCTCTTTTTATTTTGTTCATGCATGCATCCAAAATTACAAATTCAATAAAATTTAAAATATGTATTATAAATATATTTTTTAAATTAATTTATTATATATTTCTAATGTATTAAGAAATAATTGTTTTTTAACATAGGAATATACAAAATATTGATATTTTATTAATTCAACGTTTTGAGTTAAATGATAATTTTAATATTTTTGAATGCTTAAAGTAGTTCATTAATATTCTACTGGGTTTAAAAAAAATAACGCACTCATAATTTTTTTCATTTTACATATTTATTGAAATAATATTTGAGTAATCGCACATGTGTAAATACAACATTTGAATTCAAAGAGACAATTGTCGTTACTCATATTTCCTCAGTATGACTTTAATTCTTTCAGAAATGTTGAAAAAAAAAATTTGATTTTCTAACTTAATTGTTGCATAATTGAACCGCGTAATCAGATAATATCTTGATTTATAAGTGTGTGACAAAACTGCATTATCATCATAGTGGAAATAATCAAAAATAGGAATTATCTTGCGGCGCTCAATACATGACCGTTTGCTCCTTAAATTTACGACCTCGAGCTTTAATTAGCATTGCACACTGAAATGCAAATAGCGGCTTTTTGAATCTCATATACGTATCGTTGGGAATGCAGATAAAAATGTTTTCCACAGTTTTTGTACAATCGATTAACGGTGATCCGGGGCGGACGCAACAACCCAAAGTAAGACAAATTGAAAGCGTATACTTTTTCTGCGCATTCCGCTAAATTGGTATCTCGAAGCACGAAACTGCGCCTTCACGGAGCCGCCAAATGGCTCGGTAAGAAAAGCAAATAGGATCGAGCGAGAACTCATCTGCAGGAAAATGCCGATCTCGTGAAAGGTCGTAACGCGCCTCAAACCTACTAGATAGCCGTGTCGCGGGCGCTGTTTTTTCTTTTCCTTCAGTTTACGATTTGCCGTATTGCTACTGCAGTGAGATTTTGAGATTATGGCTATAATCGGGCACTGCGAGCATGGAAAAAATAGGGTGAGCTTTAAGGGCTCGCTGCAGGTAGCGTACGAATAAACTTTGATTAATGATTGAAAAAGTCGAACTGTATACACAGATTACGAGAAAATGGCCTATACACCGTAACAATTTGTACTTAAATTTTAAGAACTCTATGGCGCAAGTAGTTTTTTTAAATAGCTTAAAATTTGTTTGAGTTTATAGCGAGTTTATCGTAGAAATTTATGGTCTAAAACAGTTTTTGAGTTTTTACTCTTAATTAATAAAGATGCAAATACATTATTTATATTATATTTTGGCATAGAATTCTGATTTCCAATGATTTTTTTACATTTTGCCAGTTAATATTATTTATGTAAGGCTCTATTTGATTAACACGTTGACGATAAAATTTGTCAATTTTTTACCAGGGTTAGGAATGTATAATGTATTTTACAAACAAACTTCTATTTTTTGCATATTATATGTAGTGAAGCATTAAGGAAAGTATTTTACACAAAGAGAAAAATATGGTAATGATTACCTCGGGATTGGTAAACCCAAAACGATAAAACTCTTTAGGTTCATTCCCTAACTTTTTAGAGATTATGATTATTTAACTTCTATGGAAACAACATATAGTCAGGTAATCAGCCCCTAAAAAGTTAGGGAATGAGATTTCTATCGAATTAATCGTTTACGGTTTACTGATACCCGTACGTAATCATTACTGTATGGTTTTCTCTCCATGCAGATATTATAGGTATCGAATTTTTACTATAAGGGCTTATTATATTTTATTGCATCATAATTTAATTTTAAATTGTTGTATTGGTATTATCTCCAACTTGAACTAATTAGCGTTTTAAATTTAATAATGTTTATTTTTATGAAGAATCATTCAACGGTATTGTTTTATATGTTATATAATAAAAATACCTAAATATTATAAATTACTATATATATTTCTTGCTGCGAGTATATTAGAAGGGAGGGGAAGAGGTAATTAGGGTCAACATTCCCCTTAAACAAATTGCTCGGATCTTACAAAAAAATAATATGCATTTCTTTTCAATTTATTTTATTTTTTATAAGATTAAAGAGTTCGTCTGTTGTGCGTATTGTTTTGACCTACTAGGCAAAAGGTTGGAGAGGCTTAAAGTAATTTGATTTTATTAAGACTAAGTTATCTAATTTTAAGCGATTAAAATGTAAGAACCTGACAAT
The DNA here is from genome assembly GCA_018906755.1 of Sycophaga agraensis. Lineage (NCBI taxonomy): Eukaryota > Metazoa > Arthropoda > Insecta > Hymenoptera > Pteromalidae > Sycophaga > Sycophaga agraensis. The sequence continues at coordinate 758,426 of JACCIE010000028.1, forward strand.
CTTATTTTAAAGCTTCTTTTTCTTAATTAAATTTGGTATCGGAATTGAAAATAAAAACCATTTTCTACAATAATATAATTTTGTAATTTTATACTGTTACAATTCCATTATAAATTACTACTATTTCATTTCATATTAGAACTGCATACAATAATTCTAACAAGAGATATTGAATTGGCAGTTTGTACATAATGGTACAGCATAAACTTTGTGTATCAAACGACAATACTATACAATTACGAAATCCATGACTATAATTAATATACATTTGCGTTGAATGGAAACTTTGAAAGCTTATAAATACATTTTTAATCTAGTATATTTAAAGCTAACAACATAATCGATCTCTTAAGTTTGTGGACTTACCTAATTATGCACTTAATTTTACATAAATAAGTACAGCAAGATACAGAAAGAAAAAGAAAATTATCAATTCCATTTAAATTTAAAAACTTGCTCACAAATATGACAATAGTAAATATGGCCGTTATGAATTACGTAAAAAAACATAAATCTATATCTAACGAAATTCAATCCCCTCTGTATAACTCTATAACCAATAAAAATGTCTAGGTTAAGATTTCTGTTAAATATACATGATGCGAGTTTTAATGTTCGTTCAGTTTAATTGTTTGATGCGTTTACTATAAAATAAATCAAGAAAGTAGTATCTTTGGAAGAGATGAAACCATCAATTTTATCAGAAATAAATCAATTTCTAATCGAACATTGACCCTTTTTCAAAGATTGCATTCTTAATAAAAATAAAAATAATAATTTTACAAATATATTACGTTTAATACTAGCAAAGTGATAATAATATTTACGGTCTACAATTTCTTTCACTCCTTTTCACAATTCACAACTCGTTTGACGTCCAACATGTTTTCGAATATACGTAAAATGTTCAAGACTGAATTTCACATTGTATGTGTGAATTCTTTATTTATATCAGTTCTTTTCATGTACTATTCACTATTGAACGTACACATAAAAACATATAGTACAATTATTAAAAAATCCAAAAATGTGTTTGTTAATTCCATATTTACTCTATTTACTGGAGGTAATAGTAAAAAATCATTCATATTACAGAAAAAGACATTCCTGAATGTGTATAAAAACTTTTTATGCATAATTATTTTTTATCAAAAATAATTTCTTATGTTAATCTTATCTTGAAGCTGATTAGATAAATTTTGATCACATAATAGAAAAAAAGGCGAGGCTGATGCCACGTTGTCGATGTAATTATAGATATATTTGTTGTTTTATTAATTTTCTAATCGATCGACTAATATAGCTCTGATATATTCAAGACTACTAATATAATGGAGAAAATTTAAAGAATCTGTTGAATTTTGATTTTAATCATGATGAGTACTATGCAAAATATTTCATTTTGTAAGTTCATTTCAGCAGTTCAGTTATACATAAATTTTTATATGTTAATAAGAAAATCTGTGTATAAAATTTATGTATAAAAGTAATGAAAATTCAAACACAAAATTTTACATTTTACAGAAAAAGAAAAAAACTTTCTGCTCTAAAAATGTTATTCTCGCTTTTGCGATTGAACAGTTTGTATTCGGAAAAACAGTGGAATCGCCAATTTTATAACTTCCGTTTCCGTTGCCCATGCCTATAGCGGTACACTGTTCATCTTTTTCAGAAATAAGTTTCTCATCGCCTTTTTAGTATTGCCAAGTTTTCGAAATATTTGAATAACAAGCTGTCGTAATCGCAAATATTGACATTTCCGCTTGATAAAAGTGCTGTGAAACATACAGATTTTTTTACCTTTTGATATAAGTTGTAGTAAGCTTCTGAAAATGAATCTAAACAGTGAGGACTTTAGATGCAATGTATGCAGATGTGACAGCTACGGAGAAGTTTATCTCTTAAGTTTCTTAAGAAACAGAAATTAATTTGTATATTTATAGTTCCCCTGAATAATAATATTTTCACACATATTTAAATTCTTTAAAGTGAACATATTGAAAGAAATATAAGCATTCAAAAAATATTTCTTAAATTATACATGACGTGTATTCACAGCTCTTCAATTATTTTGTTAAAGTCATAGACAATTTTCTCTAGACATAGATACAATAAAAATAATGCATAATTAAATAGCCTGCTTGCAGTTACAATTATTAATCAGTCAATTCGATTAAGAATGAATACATTTGTAATAGTACCCATATCGTAATTAAAATATGTAACATGACATCACAAACAAAAATGTATACTTTAAAAAAACTTAGTTAATAATATCTACATGTATATTCGAACACATACGGTAATGTAAATTGTCGTTTGTTGCCGAAAACATTACACAATCCTCTATTTGGCAAGAGAAAATGCAGGGGAATGCCACGGCGACTTTATGTAAATGCGTAACGCACCCTGCAAATAATTATGCAAGCAATCGCACACAAATAATTTATTATCAACCGCAATTGGCCAATTGCAGAGCAGCGTGTCATAAAGTATTCTTGAGAGACATATTGGCTATGGATAGAAGCAAATCGGGAAGAGATTAGAATTGCGACAGGTAGAGGCAGTATAGCACCGAGCAGGTTCCTTTCCTCTATACCGACACACGCACGCGCGCTTGGGCCGTTACATAAGACTTTCAATGGCGTCGCGTTGTTTTCGTGTGAACTTGACATTTTCCACGCGCGATACACACGTATTAGAACTATAGTCGTTTTTTTCAAAGTGCTTACGAATTGCGTCAGTTTAGCCGATTAGCTTAGGCGCCTGTGTGAATACTTGGCGTTATCCGTGATTAAGTCGCAAGGATGAGTAATTGTGGGGATTAATTCGCAGCTGTTGCGAGTTTATTTACCGCCGCAAGAGTCATCAATTAATGATCGCATTCTTTCGAGGGTAATAGGCAATGCATCACGCTACTGCTTACTGAATTTGCGATTAACTGTGGCACGAATAAAACTTTATCGATCGCTAGTACAGTTTCCGTGAAACGGCGCTACACCGTTTGCTTCCTTCGAGGACGATATCGCTAGAACTCTCGCTCCCGATTGCTGTCACGGTCGCCTCGCGGAGCCGAGGCTCCGAGGGCAGCCAATGTTCGCACGGGATCAGAGGGAAAAGAATCGAGCAGGGCTCGACCTGCTGTCAAAAGCCTCCACCGCCCCGGCGCGAGTCGTTGGTTCAAGGAACTTTAACACGGTTGATTTCGCTCGGCCGCGCGATCGATTCAAGCAGGAGAGGAGATATTCGCTGCAACCGCACCGCCCCGCGCGCGTGTAACGCTTGACCGTGTTGCCCAGTGGGTAGGTGCAACTGGAGCGGATTTTCAGCAGCGCCGATCGGTTCGGGAGGTGTGTACGGAAAACAATGCGGCCTCCTGCCTCCCTCGCTCCGAGACCAACGTTTCAGTGTGGGTACAAGTCCATGCGCATGCGGAATCGTAACGGGAAGTGGAGAGGCCAATCTCTCGTGGGAAAGTTAAGCGCGATCGCCTTATCTCGCAGTTCCTTCGGCTCTATTCGAGCTCGCGCGCCAATGGCTACAGCATGAATGCAAATTTGGGATCGAGGGCAGTTTACTGGACGTCATGACAAAAGCGCCAACTCTTATTTAGAAGTTATACATTTTAGTATCATTCTCAAGTGTAAAAGTTTTCGATACAAAGTTAAAGCTTAGGTATTGTCAATTCCGATTTGGAAATGTATAATTTATTTTTTCATTTTAAAAAAATTTAGAGTAAAACATAACATAAAATTGTTGGCATTTGAAAAATAATATCATTTTTTCAATCATTTTTATTAGTAAGGTCAAATTACTCACGTAATCATTTAACTGGTAATTGTGTTTTTTCTATCAAATACGTACCTGTAACAAAAAAGTAAATTAATCATTAATTTTCTTAATACTTTATAAATTCTTTTTATAACCGTGAATAAACAATAATTGTTCAATGTGTAAATAATTCTAATGGCATCTATTTATAGCAATGTATCGAGATTTTCATTTTTCTAATGTGTTTTACTTTTGTTTAGAAAAGAACAATCCCACAGGAAGTGTAAGTGGTAATAAGAACGTTTCTTCTCGACAAAAGAAATTAATGATAACCATTATTTAAACGACAATGCAATAACTTAATTTACAAATTTAAGTATGAATTATTAATAAATTTGCAATCAGAAATTCAGTATTGTCAATAAGAGCTCAAGACTCCAATAAAATGATTTTTTTTAAATATTTATTTTCAATTAACATTACTGGATTTTTATGCATATTTTATTATGTATGTATATATCTATATAATCAAGCAAACCACAGGATGCAAAGGTTTAATTCGTGTAGTAATATACTTATATACAGGTAATTTACCTTCAAGGTTTTATTAGTTTTTAATTTTAATACAAATGTTTAAAAAATGTAAATTAAAAATTAATATTACTAGTAGCATATTACATACAGTATATGCTAGAAACGCAGTTTTATAAAATAGGTTGTTGTACTATTATTAGTATCTTATAATATAATAATAATATTACGTATTATTACATAAACTAGATTTGACATTTTTAATTTGACTCATGAAAATAGAGGAAATAACTTTATTAGGAGATACAAAGCTTTATGATGATCTATCTAACTTGTAACCAAGTGGTCTGTTATTCAATTTTCAGGTTTGAGACATTGCTTTAACTCAATGTGTATATAAATTAGTAGTTATATTAAGAGCAACAACAATATTTGAATTTGATTATTCAAAATTAAATTATATATTAATTATATATAAGATTTGACTATGCAATTTGAATTTTGGTTGAATGAACCAAGTCTACTTCTAATTCGAGACAATAATAATTAATCTCTTAAATTGCGTAAATGAACAAATATTTGAAAACATTTATTAAAACATCTACTACATATAAATGTTTATAAAAAGAAAAGTTTGAGCTCAGTAAATTACAAAAAAGATTAGACTTTGGAGCACACCATAAAATAATAGATATTATATAGCACTGGATATTTGAAACGAATAAAGTAAAAATTGTTTAATCTATTCACCCTATTCTCTGACTCTAAAGAGAATATAGAAAATGGTTTCTTTGGTTTAAAATAAAGAGAAAGAAAACAAGAGAGATAGAGATGAAGGGAGAGGGAGTGAGGAATATGTGAGAAATAACCGGACGGAGAATTGGATTAAACGGCAGGGCGTGACGGACCGAGAGTCTGGCGTCTTAATTGCATTTTATCAAGGACGATGCTCAGCAAGTTTGTGCTCTCACTTGTTCGAATATCATAGTAGATGTCCCGTGAATATTTCTTGTATCTCTTACCCTCTTTCGGTCCGAAAATATCTTTTCGTTATTGATTCGTCGAGAGAGAACCCATCGATACATTATGCATCGGCGCTTTAATTTGTCATTTCCGAGTGGGATTCCAATCGACTGGAATTTCACTAATTTATATCGAAAGTATATATTTTCTGTACGCGGTAAAAAATGATGTCGTTTTTTAAAAGTGAATACAAAAATTTAAAGAATTATTCATTCTATTAGTTAAAGGTAATAAAACTTTTGAATTCTTATCATACGTCTTTTACGTCAAATCATCCAATTCAATATTGTAGTCATTCTAAATATTGTATCGATGTTTTTAATTCATTTCAGAACTTCAACTCTTACAGTGTTTATGATTTGAGTTTTATATAAATAAAATTGGCCTGAAAATGCAATAAAAAGCATTGTTATCATAAATATAATTTTAAGTTAACTAGTTAAATAGGAATATGAACGTAAATCTAATTTAACATATAAATTTTATAGAAAGATTATTTAAAAATCAATTTCTATGAAGGAAGCAAGAAAATCTTTATCATGAACCAGACATTCAATTTCAAAAAGAAAGAGATTCTGCTAAGAATAGTATTATCCAGGTATTCGGAAACTTTATAGTATGAAGGCTACAAGATGGAGAGGGATGAGATTGCCACTTGGGTGGAGGATACGATTGATTTGTAGGCGATCTGTTTGTCGGTGTCTCGATAGAATTACACAAGATAGTATGTGTTATTTTTCCATCTATTTTTTCTATTTTTCTCTTTACTTCTATCTAATTTTTATCAACTTAAAGGTCTTATATTTATCAACTTATGTCTCAACTTACTGTCGCATTTTTATCAACTTAAAGGTCTTATATTTAAGGTTTTACAGTTTAGAAATTCTCACTGCAAACAGTTCGTTTTAAAAAGATCTAAAACTTTGAGTCACAATAGAAAATACAGTTTTTTACTTGTATAAATTTTTTGTTATAATATTTTTTTTTGATCTACTAAATTATAATCCTGTTCCTCTTACTGAGGTAAAAGATCAATGAAGCTAATATAATATATAGAATACTTGTTTCTGCTTATTTCCTTTCATTTTCCTCGAAGAAATATAGCAATTAATACCGATTGCTGCAAATGAATTGTAACTACAATCTATTATTTAATGCAGGTTTTTCCGAGTTTAACCACGGATTTCCCTTAAATGGTGCAAGTCAAAGCAGAGACTCGGCTCATCGGGAAAGGCGACAGTCTCCCGATGATTCTCCGTAAGCGGATAGCCCCTTGGAATGCAAGCCTGTTTGCTGTAACATTTTTATTTTCTCCCGTTACGAGTGGCTCACATACATAACAACTGCACTAAAACATAGTTTAATCAACTATAATTACTCAATTTCGCGAACTCACATCAGATTACACGTGGTCGCTATAGAAATTTTACTTAAAAAAGATTTGAGCATTGACTGTTTACATATAAATAATATTTTAGGAAGGTAATAATCGATCTATAATAATAAAAAATTGTAATTATCTCCAACATTCGTATAGCAATCATACAATTTTGAAGGATTACTTATTGGTACAAAAATTCAGGACAGCTTTGGTAGTTTAACAATGTACAAGCAGTGAGATTAGCAGTGACTAGTTATATATAATATATTTTTTTAAAAAATAACCAATAATATACCACATAAAAGATATTAATATTATTACTTTATTGAACTTTTTCTTGCAGCTTAAACCGACTTCTTTTGTATATTTTAATATATTTTATCAATTTTGTCGATTTTTCTTCGTTTCCTTTCCCCCTGATGTTCTTTTTCTTTGCTATAATTTTATTTTATTGTCTCATAATCTATTGCTCTACCTAGTGTTTTCAAGTTCATTTTTTCCTTTTTACTTTGTGTAGTCTCAACGTCCATTTTACATATTTTTGACTGCATTGCCTAAACTCTGTTCTTTCTTCCACCCTCAGATTTCTGCAAAAAACAATACTATGCTTTCACTAATACTCCTAATACTTTGTCATATAGCTTTATAGCTTTTTCATTTTTATCTCCTTTCTTCAATTCCTTTGATTAGCATTTCTCATTTTTTCTTATCTTTAGTGCTATCTACCTTCCTTTTGTCTTCCATCTTTAATTATCCATTTTTGCTTTTCAGTTCTCTATCTTGATTTGCTCCTTCCATTTTATGTATCCTTGGCGCTGGTTAAATTCTTCTAGCATGCACGCTTGTTTAAGATTTGCCATTGGATTCTATTCTAGAGTCGTTTCTATTAGGCCGAGCTCGTCAAACTTTTTTAATGTAGTTTTAAGTTTCTTTAAACTATCTATAACTATATTTGTTCCTTATCCTCGTTTTCATTTCTGGTTTGCGTGGTTCATTTCAGTAGTTTCCTGTTCTCTCTTGGATTTGCTTGTGTATATTTTTCTAGATCTTGTTTTAATCTGCTTTCTTGAATCGTGTTTTATAGCAACATTTATTGTTCTTCTCTCTCTTGTCTTTGTTCTATTCTGATTTGCTAATTCTTTTTATCATCTCCTGCTTCTTGTTAAAACGTTTCCCATTTTCTGTCTTGTATTTTCAAACTGTTTTTTAAACCTTTTACATCCACTCTTATTTCTAGTTTTACTTTTTTTACAAAATCTTTGTTTTTCCAGACCTTCCTTGAGTTCTTTGGTTTCTAATATTAGGTTATACTATCATATTTTTTTACTTTTTTCTCTGTTTGCATCTTTTTGTATAAAGTCGTTTTTTTATTATCTGTTTGAGATCATTGACTCGTGGTAATTTTAAATGTTTTATTGTACTCTATATAACGTCTGCCAACATTGTAGGTTTCTTCCTTATCTCTTGGTTTACTGAAAATAAACTTTTGCGTGACGATTGTATGTTCTTAATCTCACAATTTTTCAAATAATTTTCGTTGTTTCTTTGTGTAGTCTTATTCTGTCCTATGTGTTTTATTATTTTTTACTTTACTCTGGGTTTGTTTTCTTTTCTTCTACATACTCTACATTCACTTTTGTCGAAATATTTAAGCATATTTTTTATTGTAAATTTTAATTCCATCGGAAGTCCCGCGATATTTATTAATAGCTTGACAATAATTAATTTCAAGAATTTTTTATTCAATTTATCTTATTCAATCTAAATTATCCCTAATAATCACGAATTCTATATAACAAAATATATTGTAAATTACAGTTGAAAAATAATGAAGCTTAAAGCAAAAGATAATATAAAAAGAGGCTATCGATTCAAGAAAGTATGGTTATAGCGAAAACTTAAGAAGAGCTGAATTCGGGTCACCTATCTCGGAAAGTGATCGCTAAGCAAATTGACAAACTAGTTTTGTATCTCTTTCACTCAATAATGACATCGCAATTTACAAATTTAACAAAAAAAACTTAAAAAATGTTTAGTTTTACCAAATTTTCTGATTCTGTACTTTTAAGTAAAATACAAAATAAAAGAATATTTTCTTTTTTATTACATATAAATTTCAATAACGTACAAGTAGCATAACTAAGAATCATACCTTTTATCTTTTTGCAATTCGTTTATAATGAATTTTTGGTTGACATAGATACGAGAGATAAGTTCGTATGCATAACTATGCGACAACGGTTCATCTACGGAAACAACGGAATAAAGGGTCAGGAGTTAAAAAGGAACGGTATCACTACGAGTTCGTGGCGAAGGTCAACTCATGACATGCGGGCGTATGCGTACACTATTGTTGATTTGTAATAGCCAGTAAAGAACCATATAGTTATCGTACATAGTTGTAGTATATAGTATGTTTTGAGCAAATTTGTTGTGAAAGTAAAAGATAAAATAACGCAGATTGTATCATTCCTCTAAACCGAGCTTAAAAAGTCAAAAAGAAAATTGAAATCCACAAGAAAAAGAAAAAAAAAACAGAAATTCATTGTGTACATTTCTCTCTTTTTTCTATACGTTTTGATAAAAACTTTTTTGATATATAGGGGTGAAATTAAATAGCACAGGAATTTTCGAATTTACATGCCATTGTTGTATATAAGCAAGACCATAATAAGTGCAAGAAGCCGCTCGGAATATTTGGATAATAAAGGTTTGTTTTCTTAAAAGCAAAAAAAGTGAAATCGCAAGTAAGAATAGTAACTAAGTATATGATTTTTTAAATGTTGTTTTGGTTTTTGTTTTATGAATTAGTTTATTTAGTTTCTTTTTTGTTTATAGTTATTGGCTCTCTATAATGTTTAATATACATTTATTTATTTGAACTCAGTTTTTCTATTCTAAGGATTATGTATTAAATTTGTGATTGCGCGAATAATTCATTTTCTGTTCTTGTTTCTATTAGTTGTAGTCAACTTTTAAAGCAATTTTTTCCGATGCGAATAGCGTCTGAATAAATGTCTATTTAAAAGCGTTACGTTTTGTTAATTAGTTGCCACAAGAATCAACAGCTCATTCAGACTGTAACGAGTTGTGCATATGACTATAATTTTACATAACGTTTTAAGGTGAGGTAATATTATAACAAAAAAGAAAAACTAAAACATGAAATTGAAACATTTTAATATGAACACTCAATGTTTTTACAAAAGATACCATAAAATACAAAAGTAGTATTAGGGTTATTAAAAATTTCATTTAAAGTATTATACATATAAATTATAAAACATATGTATGCTGCAATTTATTTCTATTTTAGATATTTCATTATAAAGAGAATTTATATATAAGAATAGATATATATATTACGAAATAAATAATAATTTGTAACAATTCATCTTTTAGTCTTACATGTTATAATGATGCTTATGCAATAAGCATAATATCGTAGACATTTCACAGTTGCCAAATATTATATCTGGGCGTCAATATGATTTATGAAAGATTTTTATTTCTATACTAATGCTAACAAGACACAAGACTATATAAACTTATACAAAAGTGTCCAAAAAATAACGTAAAAAATATGTCCAAAAATATGTGTATTCAAAATAATTATGCAACAAAATCTAAATAGCTTTGTATAAAAAAGAAGAAAGTTTGACTGATTTAGCTCATTAATTACAGGTGGTAGGAATGGAAGGAGGGAACTATACGAATAACGAGCGAGATTTAAAGTGTCAAGCTCGCGGCTTTCACCTGCGCGAAACCCGAGGACCGAGTGCGCGTGCGACTCGAGAGTGGGCGCAGCCTCGCTATCGATTTCCATTCCAAGGTCGTACTCCTCCCACTGCTGTTCCTCTGTACGAAACACCTCACGTAGCCGAAAAAAATATTGCTAAAGGGAGACGAAAAGACGACTTTTTACCATTTTGCTTTATACGAGTTCGCTGACACGACGGGATACATTTTTTGCGACTATGGAATTGCGCAGCTGTATGAAGTATTTGCATGCAAATTTCGAGTTCGGCGGGAATTATTATTATGCTCAAAAAGTTAGTCTTTTTGAAACGGTGTATACGCGAACGTTTATACAACACCTGCGGGATGCATTTGTACAAAACTTGTATAAGGAGTGTGTTATGTAGGCAATGCAAAAAATGCATCAAGAACTTTACTGATAGAAAATTAATTAACTTCTATGGTCAACAACGAGTTAAGACGTTAATGAATATAAAAATTGATATAATGTACAAATTCTAATTGAAAATTGGTGAGGATTTCGGTTAAATTTCCACGTGATTTGTGAAACTTTATTATATTTTAAGTCGCGCAAGCTTTCAGCGTAGATACCTAAACAATTTAACTTTTGTACAGACTTTTTTTTGTACAATCCTATATCATTTTATTTGATCAACACAGAATAGTTTTATTTCTAGTTAATAAGAAGAAATGATAGCTACAAAATTGTAAGGTTTTAAATTAACAAAAAGTTTTATGGTCAAATAGTACCCGTGCAAATTTAATAAAAACTTGAAATTTTGAACTGATATAATGCTCTTATGCTAAAGCTGTTGATGATTTATCAGGTATTCTAAGAATACACTTACGTTTTAAATGCATTATTAATATATATTGAGTGCATCAAATAAAGAAGAATAATACTTATTAAGGTTATATCACACGCCATAACGCATGTAAATAATTTGTCGGATAAACAGCAAGTAGGCCAGGGAATTTAACACAAGTGATAGTAATTAAGAGATGGTATCTAGTACAAGGTACTTACTTTAACTAATTCTCTAGTGGTAAATTTGCTAATTCTAAAAAAAATTAAGTACTCATACATATTCGTTATTACAATTCGGTCTATAACTAAAATTCACATTCTTTTTATAAAACTTACAACATTAAATAAATAATCGTTATCAGATTAGAGAGATTTTTGTGTGTGCATAAACGATCAAACATTATTGTATTAACACCGATTTCAAAACATCATTTCTGCAAATAGTTTTTAATTACCCTGACAGTATATATCCATATTCCTCGATATACCCATCGAATTTTTTAAGAACTGATAGAATCAACTGATAGATAAAAACAGAAATTAAAGTTAAGTGGCGTGTTTACTCACTAAATTAATAAAGTTAATCTGAACTGAATTAAATAATTGTGTTCCTATTTTATATACCTAAGTAAATATATTCCCAGCGAATCCACATGTTGGAACAATACCTCCACGTAAATGTATGTATCCCAACGTCGCGTTGCGATGTGGGTCGCCGACAGTTTTCCTCTCTCGGGTAATGGCTTATACGTTCAACCTCTGTCTGCTACCTCTATTTCTCGAACAAGAAAGAGGGAGAGAGAGAAAGGTAGCAATAGCCTTATCGGGTGATTCGTGCAGGTGGTCATGAACGCACTCACGCTACTTTTCTTGAATCGCAGCGAACACATTACATAAGTGCACGGTCGATTTTATAGAAGCGATAAACCAGCTGGCATAAGGTATTTAGCGAGTACTAATCGGAAGTCCATGTCTTCGCATAGACTGTAGGAGGTAAAGAAGGTCAAGGAGCAATTACTTATAAGGATAGCAATATGATAGTTTGGAAACAAGATGTGATAAAATCGGATGCAGTTTAATTCACCGTTATAAGATTTGTTTATTTAAAATCCTTTTTGTATCAAACTACGTTTACAAAAACATTTTCAAGTCACTCAGAAAACAATTAATTTATAAGTAACAATAATATTATACATGATTTCCTTGATAAAATTTATGTTGCTTGAACTCGAAACGGGATTAAAACAGTTAAGGTTATTACTCAATAAAAGATTTCTTAACTAATTTTAAATATTTGCACTTGTTATTATTATTTTCGTTTCAATCAATTATTTCAATTAAAAGGAAATTTTTATTTTAATTTGTGTGTAAAATTATTAAGATTGAAACATACTACTGTTTTTACAAATTTCTTTAGTATTCGCTAAAATTTAACTTATGCAATTATCAGTTTACCATATATGCATCCAATGTTATAAATTTACTTAGCAATTATCTAGAAAATAATTTGAGATTGCAATTTTATCTTCGTGACCCATAATGAGTGTGTAAAAAAGATATCAATTTTTTTTACTCAGTACTACTCAATGTATTTATTTTTTCATGCATAATCTAATTTGTATACAGTTTGATACGAATAATAAATGGCTATCACAAGATAAATTTTTTATTTTAAATATTCACGTATTAATACTTTTATTTTAATAATATTTGATGTTTATATCCTACTTTATCAGTACAACCAATTTAAGTATTTTTCAACAAGTATTGATACAATGCATAAGAAATAAATGTTACTTATTCGATAGCAATGCATGTAGATTAATGTTTGAATTAGGTGTTTCAACCATTTGTTAATAAATTATTGTTACGTTAATGTCTAAGTTTTGTATACAATTATTCATATGATTATATACTATAATGAGGTAACTGACTATTCAAGTGAAAATTGTTAGAGATCTGTCGTTCCACTTATAATTTCAGCGCATTACAAAGTAATTAAGATACGCGTAGAAAGTACAACCAAACTAAAACCTAATTAGTCAGGGTAAATTTTAGACCGCGCCTTCGCAAAGGAAAACAAAGCAATATTAGAGTGTTAGTCCTCTTCGGTGACAGTCTATAGGACCGGAAGTTTCAATAATCGAAAAAATGCAATATCAGGAGGCGATGCACAGTCACAACGATAGATGCGCAGCACTACTTAAACCGATGGTCATCGAATGGCCGTAACCAGAGAAGAAAGTCTCGAGCTTTGTAGGTCTCGGTGTCAGAGAGGCCCGTTGGGCGCAGTGCTCGCTCGCCTCCTCGCATCTCGCCAAGATCTCGCGCAACTTGGCCATTCTTCGCAGCCGCTCGAGAGCGACGAGCCTCGTCCGAGGGCATTTCGCCACGACTCGCGCATAGACTTGCTCACCTAACGGATTTTCCCTCTCTCACCTACGACCTTCTCTCGGGGTCCACTCGCTCTTATACCATAGAGGGGACTTCAACCTACTATCACCGCCAGAGCAAATTAACCTGTCTCGAATCCTATTTGCTTGTACTTGAATTCGATTTTGGTTTATTTCGCATTTTATAAGATTTTTAGCTCAATCTCCAGCTAATACGATCAATAGGTTATTTCATTATTGGGTGATTGTTATGACTGAATAATGTGCTCTAATTCTTTGAACGACACACTACCACATTGTGTAAAAATTTTTATAATATACGAAGGATGGATCTTGGATATTGATAAGCGAAATAGTGATCACCCAGATATAAAAATTATTACTTTTCTCAATCGATTCGTGCAAAATTTATTGTACACGATTTATTGTGCAAACTATATTGAGATAAGTATGAATTGACTTTCAAGAACGCATATAGAGTTATCACCTCGGATTTCCAAATTTTTTAATTTACTTTAAATTTGCTAGGAATAAATATAATCAAAGAAAATTATACATAACGTAAATATTTTAAATATTTCCAAATCAATCCAATTATTATTAATTTAAAAATAGTGGTCATTCACTTAAACATAAATAATTAAATTAAATAATATATTTTATTAATTTCATCTCGATTAGCATGATATAATACTTTTGCACTCCGTAAACGAATATATACGAATTTCAACGACATTTTCAAAAAGATTTTTGTAAAATTACTATTTGTATATATTCTATATACATATTAAGTTGTGTCAACGAAGTAGAATGTTTTAATTATAACGTATAAGAAACATTAATAATAACTTTAATAATATCTATAACATATTTGGACGAAAGTTAAGGTCACTTATTCCATTTGTCACATCTTTTGTCTCTAATCAGGAAGAAAGATCTATGGAAATAAAAGGACACTTAGCAAAACGAGTTGTGAAATGAAGCATTGTGAAGTTAATTGCTGACAAATCCAAATTAGGAACCGCTATAATTCTTGTTAAATATCTTTCCTGAAAATTTATTCAACATACACGCACATCGACGTGTATAATTAAATCATTTAATAATACAATTTTAATTTTACAACACTGGTGTTTGTGTACCGTTAAATAAATAATTAATTCAGAAGTCATCAAAATCACAATGTTTAATATTAAGTCAAGTATATAATGCAAACAATTTCTTGTAATTGCTGTAATGAAATGTAGTTCATTTTATAATATTATTTGTAGGCATTGTTAGTACTAATGCAAAGAATTGCAAGAATTATACTGTACACAGAGAGAAAAGATTTTATATTTAGCATTTAGTTATATTTATATAAAATTTCAATTTGCTAAAAGTATAAGAAGAAAACGAGTACTTAAACAGTAGACTCAAAGCAGACTCTGTAGGAACTACAAAACAAAAAATGAAAGGTAAAAAAACGGAATATTCGCTCAGCACATGATGATGATGGATATATTGAAGAATTAATGTACGTCTGTCTCTAATCTACATTCATGAATAATTATAAAAAATAAATTCCCAGCTACATTGAAACCCTTCTCGCTTTATAAATGAAAATTAATTGATAGATGTTCATTTTGTTTTGGCTTAATTGTGACAATAGTCAAATAGTAAAATAAAGGCGAAAGTTATGTATAGAAAAACTTGGTAGAAAGAGGCTATTTTAAGGGAAGTAAAATTTAAGCAGTAGAATTATCTTTTATGGCTTTGAAAAGAGGTTCGCAGAAGTATTCAAGCGCGTATTGTATTCATCGTATTTTATTTTGAAGTCTCAGTGCAGCAGCAGTAGGTGCATCATTTGGAAATCTGTGAAAATACTACATTCAGCGAGCAACCGTAACTAAAATCTGTAAAGAAATCGTGGAGGAGAGCAAATCCGTAGTGTTCTGTTTTCTCAAGCCTGCAAGTAAACAGAGCTGCAAAGCAGCAGCACATTGATATTTTCGAATGGCATAAGGTAATTAAGGAAAGACAAGCCTGCCGGCATTGTTAACCCAAGCGTAAAAGCCTAATTTGGTATTATCCATCGCGGAGCGTTGATGATGCCCTAGCGCCGAGGCATTCCCTTGGCGGATCGCGCGGCGTTCGGTGGTGTCTAGCCGCAAGGGCGCGTAAAAAGCAAGCCGAGTCGAGGAACGGTGCTCGGCTCGCGCGATCCCCCCGCGGCCCCTCGCGTACGGGTCATGCTGGATGATTAAGGCGCGCTCCGGCCGCGAGCCGGGAGCTCGCCTTGAAAAGCGGCCCCGTAGCGGAGGAGCGAGCGCCTCGCCAAGCGTATTTCCGTCCGGCGCGCCGAGGAATCGTAGAAACCAGCCGGGGAACCTCGGCCGAGAGCTCGGCCCGCGCCGCCTCGATCTGGGACGGCCTCCCCGGCAGAGCCGTCCTCGAGTCTCGGCCGGCAGCCACCCCCGCGGAGCCGGGCCCCGCCAGGCAGTCGCGCCACGCGCGCCTACGAGCCGCTCCCGGGCCGGAAACTAGCTCCGCGGAGGGCTAATTACCCATGCGCGCGACTCCCTCCCTCTCCCGGGGGACTCCTTTCACTTTTTTCCCTTCCATCGGCCCGCGGATTTCGACACGCGAGCCGCCGACTCCTCGGTATGCGCCGGTTGTCGAAACGCGCGCCCGGGATACCTGGGGATACGGGGATAGCCCGCGCCCGCGCCGCTCGTGCGCGAGTGCCATTTCAATTGCGGGGCACCGGCGCCGCCCGTCCGGCTGTTGCTCTTGTAAACACTTCTCCCGCCTTCACCTCCTGTCTACCGGCCACCGACGCATTGCTATTCGGGTGGCGATGCGCTCAGAGGTTTCCAAGAGCTCCCTGTACGATGACCTAGACATCACGCATTTGTAGACGGCGTGCTTTTGTTATGAGTAACGACCGATTCTTTTTCCTCTCTTCGTAGAGCGCGGCCATTTATCTGATTTATATTATTTTGTAACTGCAGATTTACGTCAATGAAACTTGATGCTAAAATACGTTATAATAGTATTTAACTATCGTATTATCCTATGTAAATCTACTGAAATTAGATTATTCTCTTAATTTGAAATTTTCTTCATGTACGCTTGAATTAAAGGACTTTCTTTTTCAATGAATCATGTATATGTGGACGATATATTATTTCAAATCAGATCAATTACGTGAACTCCAGTGTGAACTATGAGTTTCCAGTCAAATAAATAGACCCTCAAGCAAGCAGCGCATATAACAACAATAATATTTATCATTATAGAGTATTCTGATTTGTTCGCATTTTCATTCATGAGCATTTCAACAGGTTATTGTTATTATTTATTACAATTCAGAAAATACCAGTTGAGCTGCAAGCTTATCTATTCATAAGATTTAAAGATAAGTGGTTCGAACAATGGCCGACAGCTCGGATAGTTTATTTCGATATAGAAATGATTAAATCAATAATTATCTTTTGGATTGGTCAAACTATAAGTATACTATATATAATTAGATTATACTTCCAAGTCCAGCGTATGACTGCGATTTGAATGATGTTATTATGCGTTGACTTTTAAAATAACCGCTATAATTAGACACGCATCATATGATTAGCGTATGTTGTGTGAGGCAACGGTATTTTGTGAAATCGCATTGCATTTAGGTAAAAAATGCAAACTCTGGAGAAATGAAACGGCGGACTAGCTCACTAGTTTAGAAAGGACAATTCAAAAGCTAAATCCCAACATGACGATCATGAATCATTGCATTTTCATTAGGGTTTATGCAGCAAGTGGCGCAGATTACGCCTATCGGCATCGTCACCTCTAAATCTCTCAAGGCAATTGGTACGACCTCCATTCACGTACAATGGCCGAGACATCAATCGCATAAGCCGATCGGTAAAGTTGTAGCGGCGCAAGCCGCGACGCCGCTCGAGAGCAAATCAGTGCCGCGCGCAAGTCAGCGGTCATGAGCGCTAAAATCCGATAGCTCGGCGGCGCGGGCGGAGAAAGTTATGAAACCCGCGAGAGGCAGTAGTATCGAAGCCGCGAACGTGTCAATTACCCAGTCGATTCGCACGCTCCAGATTCCGCGGCTCGCGGGCCGCACGAAAAAGTCAGAAGAAAGGCAGGCGCGCGCGGGCTCCTTCCGCCGGAGACAATGTGCGTCCTAGGCGGAAGCGATCGGGCGCGAAGACACCTGTCCCGGACTCGGCACGCGCCTGCGCGGGAGAAATCGCCGCGGCCAGGAGGCAGCGTCGTATCGCGGCCGCGGATCGCCGTCGCGGCGGCCACCGGGATATCCCGCAATATACGGGCGTATAATTTTTCGGCCGCGCGCTTCTCTTCGCCGCGGCCCGAATAGTCACGAGTGCGGCGATTCTGTTCCGCGCATAATCCGCGCCGGTCGCCTGGGAGGAGCCGGCAGTAAACATCGCTCCCGCGAGCAAATGGGTTACCTCGCCGCGCGCCGATTTTCAGCGCACTGGGGCAAATTGCTTTCCCGCTCGACCGCGTCTCTCGCGGAAACGATCCTCTCCTCTCTCCGCCCGCGTGCAAATCGGCATATTAACATTTGGCTTGTTAATAGGAGGAGGCAATAAGTGCTCCAAAGTATAAAGC
Source organism: Sycophaga agraensis (assembly GCA_018906755.1). Classification (NCBI taxonomy): domain Eukaryota; kingdom Metazoa; phylum Arthropoda; class Insecta; order Hymenoptera; family Pteromalidae; genus Sycophaga; species Sycophaga agraensis. The sequence continues at coordinate 776,718 of JACCIE010000028.1, forward strand.
TGCGCCTCGGCATTTCCAACGGCCGCTCGCCGTCCTTTCTCATTATCTCTAATTTTATTTCGAATCCAGAGCCGCCGCACCGCCGTACAATAATAATAACAGATTGCTTCATTAGCCGGGGAGGAATGTCGAGTAATTTAATAAGTGCGAAACTGGTCAAGTCGCAAATCGGCTTGATTTATATTCCGGCGCGGGCTTCCCCCGAGAAGCAATTACAGCCTCCGAGCGAGAGATACCTGACCTACAGCTGCGCCGTCGCGGCGGCGGCTCAAAATTGATGCAAACGAGGTGAGTTGGGCACCGCTGCTTTCTGGAAGGAATTTCGATTAAACTGTGTAAGAGGCGTGTCAACTCGAGCCCGCGCCGACTCAAATTCGATAAAAATGATAACGGTCCCATTATTCCGGGAACTAGTCCTTCCGCCCGCTCGAAATAGGAGCGCCCGCTCCGCTCGCTCCCGGCATTCCAGTTACGAAATTCGAACGAGTTTTTCGCGGAGAGACAGAAAAACAAGGATGCGAAAGAAAGCGGGAGAGAGAGAGAGAGAGAGAGAGAGAGAGAGATCGTCGGGCCGGTCCAGCCCAAACCCCGCCACAGCGGCCGGTAAAAGCCTGCGAGATCGGAAAACTCTCTCGCGGAGCGCTCCAGTAGCGGCAAGTTTCATCGGCTGGAATGCGGGGCCGGTCCCCGGGCGTCGCACGCGCGCTTTTCATCATCCCGATGTATCGAGGAAAAGCGCGAGGCGCATTCCCGCGGCACACGAGAGCTATCGCATGCGCTCGCTTTTCGCCTTCTCAAAGAAGCTGCGACCGCGCGGCTCGCGCATAGAAAATGCGAGCGACTTTCCATCGCTCGGCCGCCTTTCTAACCGCTTCTCGCGCTCGCGGATCCGCGGCGTATTGCGAAAAAGCGCCGCCCCGAAGCCGCCTCGAGAATTTCGCGCGCGAGTCTCTCGCCGGAAGAACGTGTCTCCCCTCTCTCCCGGCCATTGTCGCCGCGTTAGCGCCGCTTTCGGCCGCGAGCTCGCTCCCTATGGGAATCTCTGATGATAACAACGTCGTTCCGAGTCGTTCCCCTCGTTGTCGAGACGTGTCGTGAGTCCCCGAGGAGGAGGGGACCCGGCCTATGAGATCGGACATCATCGAGATTGCCCGGTGAAAGCATTGTGTTTACCGCTCCGATCATTAACAAGATGGCGACATTTTTACTGTAGATCTTAACTTCCTTGTGCAACGTCTATAATTAGTCGTGCTCGTCCTATTACATCAGCCGGAACATCCATTTTTTCCCCGCACTGCACACTTGTTTTTTTCCTTTTGTACGTCTCATATAATATATTGAAGATTTTACTTTCATTGTGTATACAGCGATTCGTCAGTTGATAACGTTGATATTATAAACTCTTTATTAACATTTCTCCCAAGGAAGTGTCGTCATTGTGTATATAAGAAGTATCAAGTGGCTTATTTTATCATTAATAAATCTTTCGCTCGATCTTTCGTTGTTTTTCTCTAGATTTAAATTGAAAGGAAGTGTAGCATCCCGAATTTCTTATATGATTGATGAAAAGATTATCCTCGACAGTTTTTAATTATTATTATTATAGTTCTAATATGATCGTATTAAGATTTTGATCTACTGAAAATAAGTATATGTATACCTGGAGCATCGTATAAAAAATACATTTACCCATAAATTTTCATGCTTAATACCAGATCTCTATATACTACTCTGCTGCTATAGCAGTAGACTCATTATAGGCCTCTCGTACATAGATGTAGAGATACAGACCCTCCATATAAAACGTACACTCACAAAACCCATATATATATATACTTTTACGCAAAGCAAAGCGTGTGTTCTTCTCAAAATTTTATACAGAACCAGATCTTGATGATAAGAATCTTTACTCGTCGAACATCACTTATATTGCATAATACACAAACTAGTCCTTTCAACGCATCCTGTAAAACAAAACTCTTATCTAGCTCGCTAAACAATCAAATTAGTAGCGAGTTACGGAAAAACACGAACACGAGATGACATGTAGAAACTCGCAGACAGTAGTAAGTTCCATGTGCCTACGATCACTTTCTTTCGAAAGTCGCTAAAGAAAAACGAACTCGCGCGCGCGTTATTCATCACACGGGGAGATTCGAATCGGGAGCGAATTTCGGGTCGCCGCTCTCGCACTCCAGGGGAAAATTAATAAAAATAAAACAGGCGGGGGGAGTCGGAGAGCAACGGAAAGAGCACGCGAGAGAAGGGAACGAGTGGATGCGTAATCGGTGCCAGCAGCGTGCGCCATGCGCTGGCACGTAATGCACTTGGGCGCCGATCAGGAGAGAGTTTAATGAATCGGCACTTGCCGTGCTGCCGGCGAATCTGCCCCGCGGAGAAAATCGAAGGAGCCCAAGAGCGACTCCTCTTCGACCCATTCCGGGTTAACCTACTTTTGCGCGCATGCATCCTTCGACGTGATATGCGCGTCAAGTGTGTCGCTGCGAGAGCGAATGTTGCCTTTTCGCGCGCACGCGCGCGCTTCGAGTGATGATGCGGTTAAGACAGACTGAAGCGACCGCGCGCTTCAGAGAAGCTTTCCTGAGAAGGCTTAGCCTCAACTACCTGTATTTATTATACGCGTGGTGAGCCGTTCTTTTCCGGGATATCGAGAAAACGGATGCCATAATTAAGTTCAAATGCTTGCATTCACTTGGTAATATCTTATAACATGTAACATTACTGATGTATCAAGTAATTTTTTAATTTTCAATAAACCTTTACCACATAAGGGATATCTAAAAAATTTTAATTTCTATTTCACTAACGGTTTTTATATATTAACACTCTATTTAAATTCACATTCGAATTCTCAAAGGATTATTTTCAAATTTACATTAATTTTGAATGTGTAACATTGAACTTTAAATCTCTAGATATAAACTCCTTCGAGTCCTTCGTTATAAAGTATCACAGTATGCAACCCAGAAAGTCTGGAAGGTACGACTAAAACTAAAAAATGAAAAACCTCCTTAATTTTTTTAGTGCACAATAAAATTGACTGCTTTCTTTATAATAACAATCTTTTGTAATAATCGAGTTTCATTTGTAACATCATTTTGCTTTAATCTTACGGTGCTCAAAATCGTATATTTTATTATCCTCTGTTGATGTGATAAAATATAATTAATAAAATGATGTTTCTTTATGGAATTACGAATTGCAAATATATATTATTGTATTTCTTTTTGATCTTCCAATCGGGTTGATCAATTTTAGAATTAAATATAACAGCGTGTGCAGATATATTATCAAATGTCTAAATAAATTTAACATTTATTTGTAATCATATGCATGCATTGAGTAAATTGTAAAGTATAATTAAATCTCTTTTGAGATTTGAAAGCTAAATGAATAAAAAATTATAATTTCAATTTCATTTGTAAGCTTCACGAGTTCGAACAAATTTATGTAATTCAATGTTATTTTAATATAGGGAATGATTTTTTTGTATTGTAGTCTTCATTTACTTTTTAAATTTTGATATTTGAATCGTAAATTGGTAGCAATCTGCCAAATTTACTATTTAGTTCAATAGTCAACATAAAAAAGTTCTAAATGCTATGCTGCAGAAATCAAACATTTTAGATATTATTTATTGTTTTTAACGTAGACGAATTTTCTCCCTTTAAGTGTGGCCCAACAATAAATACATGCGGCTGTCTCTCGCTTGCATACAATTTTCTATCTCTCTCACTCTACTCTCTAGCTCGTTGCATTTATATTCGTTAGGGTTCTTAGTTGAGTTTCCGAACTGATTCCAACCAGATTACGTCGTCAGGTAACTGGGTTTATCAGTAGAGTTTCGACCAGAAACCAGTCAGAAATAGAATTCTGGTCGTTTTTTGGTTGTAATCTGGTAAAGATTTCTACCAGGGCTATGTTGAGAATAGTAAAAAGATTTATCGTAATTAATTTAATCGCAATCCAGATGTATTTTTTAAGATAAATGAAGCAGTTCATTAAATGTTTAAAACAAAGTAATTTTAACTAATAAAAGATCCTTGCTGAATACATTAAAAATTATTATGAGCTACTCAAAAGCGACAGAAAAGAATTAAATATCAAAATAAGTAACTAAATAAGGAGACAAGAATTATTAATTATACCATAATTATTTTCCCATTCAAATCACCAGCACCCTGTAATCTTATGCAATATGAGAACGAAAGTTGCCTTTTTTAATATCTATGTTTCGGTAAAATTACATGCTACGCTAAGATTAGTGAAATCATACAAATATGCAGGGAAAGGCATTTTTTACCGAGGAAATGTGAATTTCTATACCAAGTATGCTTTGAAAAAAAATAGTAATGATATATTGGAATCATCTAAAATTTTATATAATACTTTTACAAAACTGAAAGGGTCCAATTGTAAAGTAAATTCTATTCAAAGCAAATACAATTCACTGTTTTGATTCTTTCTGCTCTATAATTATAAATCATTTCCTTATCCCTGTAATATCTTATGTTAAAAGCAGCCTCTCACCACTTACGCACTCAGCGAATGGAAATTACCTTTTTCGCTCAAATACATCTAATTGCACTTGTTCAAAATGCATAAATAGTAAATGACATGTTTAGTGTAATTCATTATGTGTCACATATTTCTCTTAGTTGAAATATGCACACTATTGAATTCAGTGGTTATTAATATATGATAGAAAATAATTAAATATTCAAGAAGATGAACAAACAAGACATAAATCTTTTATACCATAAAACGTACCGCTTGGTTATAGGGTACTTTTCCATATATCAGTTCTAAACTACCAATACGTACATATATTCTAAATATACAATTTACATTCACAACAACATGCAAAACGTCCAAAAGTAAGAAGCAACGACATGTCAAGGCCAATTGGACCAGATGAGTCAGTAATTGTGAGTCTTAAAACCAAGATGAATGCTTTGGACGTCTCGTTGGCGGACACATGGTGTCGAACCAGCTATCGGAGAGTCCGCACCAACTGGCGCCGACGGCTCCGCCCGGACGGCCGCCTCCTCGTCCGACACCGTACACATACCTCATTTTCGCATGGGACAAATCGGCCGCACAATGCAGCTATGTGGGGCGAAGTGAACGGGCCTGGCGCGGCGGCAAAGTCGCACGTCGGACACGCCGGGGAAGGCAGCTGGCATTCACTGAACCGCCGCGGTCGCCGCCGCGCCGGTCTCGGCGAGAGCGTTTTCCAACGCGAACTTTTTCACCAGACAGCCGCCGCGTGTGTGGGCGCCCCGGCCACAGGAGCACGTGGACGCCCGCGCGTTTGTTGATTTGATTCCCACAGTGAGCGCGATCGCCGCTGTGAGCTGTACAGCCGAGGCTGTACCGAGGTCGCCGCCGTGCACGCAATGCCACGCTTTCCCAGATAAATCGGTTCCGTTTGATTTTTCTGCGGGATCAGCGCGCATGCACTGCCGGTAATTAATTGCCACCAGTTGTTTTATATATAGGGTAGTCGACTGGTGAAGAATGAAAAGCGCGCTGAAACGTCCGTTCGATAAAATCGAGGTTGCGCAGCCGCAGTGACTTCGTGCCGTTTCGTCGTTATACACTGTCCATAGTGCAATTGCTTGGTAAACTATTGTGTATGGCAAAGCCACAGAAAGCGTCGTCGCGTGAAGGACGATTTTAAATTTTTGATGCGTTACCGCGATCGAGTGCGCGCAAATTTTTAACAACGTGTAGACGATGGGTGTAATATAACATGTGCAAGGCGAGAAGAGGAGAAGCCAGAGGAGAAAGTCACGCGTTCTCTGATTTTTGCTTTCCTTTATCCGGTCAGACGGGAATATCGATTTCCGATATATACACCCGATTTTACGCGCGACGTTTGTGAGCTACGGCCAAGCTCGACTCGTACAGCCTATTTATCCGTACAATACCATCAGCCACACGCCGTCCTAATTGCTTTCTCTGAGTGTGCGCAAACATGAAAGCGTTTAATCTCCCCTCCTCCTTTCAATTTGTGTGTTAATAGCCGGCGCACGACCTCTGTATCTAAAAATCTTTTGAAAACGTGCACGAATTGCAGTTAGATGCCTGTGATTTGATTGTCGAATTGTGAAAAGGTACTCAGAGAATTACTGCTGCAACTGCTAAAGAGAGCCCAGCTATCTTGAGCCTATTGTTGCTGCTCTATTAGTCTTGCGCTATCAAATGTATCGATTGATTTGCGATATTCAGATTCATTTGTTTATTCGCAGAGATTTTTTACTGGTTCCGGTACAGAAGAACTAGGCGATTCCTCGTTGTAGGACTAACTAATAAAGTTTTCAGTTTCATATTCATGATCGGTTATATTTTATTTGCATTTTTACAAAAATAAAATTTCTAACAAGTTCACAATATTATGCAAATAAAGAACAAAATAAAATCTTTTTCGAATTTCATTTGTGGTTAAAAAACTCATGTTTTTGTAATTCAGCTCAATAAATGTTGAAAACAAATTTTCCGGTATATCAGTAATAGGTACTGATTTTTAAATGCAACGTACATAAGAATTCACAAAAGGCTTCGGATTTTAAGCCCTTGGGGACGCAAAAGTTAGCTTTTTAAAAGTTACTCTAAGTAACTAAAATGATCAATCGTTATACGATTGTATTCAATTACATTCTATATCAAGGTACCAGTAATACAGACGTCATCCAGTTGGGCTGTGAGCAATATTCTTAAATTGTTTACGCATCTTTGAGCAGGCTATACATAAGTAATAGCTCACATTAATCTTTACGACTAAATGTTTAATATTGAATGTAAAAAATCATAATCAGAACACAGCTGAATTTTAAATTTTATTAAAAGGTTTTACAGTAAATGGAAAGTTATTCTAAATGTTACAGAATTCTTTTTTTTTCTTATTAGATTCTTATAACTTGGAGATCTTATCTGTATTTCATGTAATAACTTAGGACTATGTTTATCATATCATGGCCATTAATTAAATGTTAAATTGTATTTCAAAAAAGTAATTTCATTTTCAAGAAACTGTATTTTATATCAAATTATAAAATATTGATAAAAAGCGAATATACACCTTTAAAATTTAATTTAATATTGAAATGAATAGTAATAGTTGATAATCTTAATACATAAATGAAACATTCAAAGTTACTCTTCACGATCGATTCTCACCAGACTCTATAGAATCTTATACTTATTATACTAAAATTATAATTTAATTGCTAAGTCACTAATAAATTGACTTTTATTTTCTGTTTTTTCAAATAGCGATGATCATGAGTAATCATTTAATCATGGAAAATAAATAGATAATTTTACATTCCTATTCGTTAGATAAAAACCTGAAAAATAATCTGAAAAATTAGCTAACATTTCGTATATAAAATGATGCGTATTCGAAAATCTTCTTAGTCTCAGTTTGATTCTGTATAAGCTGCGTGATTCGTATTCTCAAGCACTATGACATCCTGCAAGTGCTATTTTTCTTTAATAGCTTGTATAATATTGGTGCTTTTACATTTGTCAGCGGCCGCTTCTGTATCCGATACAGTGAACAGTGAGTTTCATTTGATGTTTATATACTTAATCAATTCAAATTAACTATTCTTAGAATATATTGCAAGAATCCAAAGATCGATAAATAAATCATTTCATTTTTAATACAGTGCGACCACTGTCGGAAATAATCTTGCCCATATCTTCGAAAGCTAAGGTTTTAGAACAACCCCATAATGAATCAGGTAGGTAGTATCACTTAAATGCAAAATCTTTAATTATTTTTGTAGTATAAAAATTAAATATTTTATTTTTAAATTTCAGATGTTATGGGATTGCTACCGCCTTTTTAAATAAATTAAATAATAGTGCATTATATATTGATAAATAAAGTACTTTCAAAAATCTCAATTATTCTGTAAAGTTTCAGTAGATGTAATGATTACATGGCTAAACTTGCTTGTAAAGGATCTAATTTTGAACTGACAGTGAAGATTTTTTTATTTTTGTAACAGATTTTAGATTTGAAAAAATAAATTGAATGGACTTTCTAGATTTTAAATTATTTTTATTGATCCAGGGAATATATTGTGTTAAAACTCTCTTTTTTTTATTAGAGTCTCTGATATCATCAAATCTGCTAAGACTTAACAACTCCTCTTATAACAAATTAACTTCAATGAGCCAATCTAACACAGTTAGTCAGTTAAAGAGTTGCTTCACACATGCACTGAATGATTATTTGTCGGTACAGTGTGTATCAAAAGCAAAGCTTTAAATGATTTCCAACATATACATTGTCAGTGCTATAGAGAACACTGACGTGATTAAAAACATCAACTCATTTTAACGGTAAACGACAGCGTCAAATATGATGAAGATAGTACTGATAGGAATCAGAATTTCTAGGAGCATTTAATAAAAATTTTAATGAATGTTCATAAGGTAAGTGTACATGCTGACGATGTCGCCTTCATCACAATGGCTAACACTGTTGTAAAGAGTAGAGAATGTTCTTTTTATCAAATTAACAAAGGTGTCGTGAAAGCATTTTCAAATATAGCAATGTTTCATTGTATAATATTGCGTATTGCGACACAGCTGCTCTCGAGCAATTTCTGCCGAATCCACAATCTTAATTGGAAGCGGAACAAGAAATGACAAATCGTGTCCTGTGAGCCGTTAATTAATTAGTGGAAGCCGATCTGGAAGCAGCTCAGGTTGTTTATATTTCTCCGGAAACTGTTCTCACCTTGATCACGCATGCACTAGTTACGAGTACAGAAGAGTTCTTCGCGTCTGATGATAGCTGCATGCGACTAGTTTACACACCTAGGTGTAATTATCAATTACCTAGGTTCTTCATTGCTATTCCCCTCCTTCAGCTGTTCGCAAGACGCCCCTTAATCTGCGTTTTGTGAATTGAGTTTCTCCCGACCTTGCACAAGTAAGGTGTCATGAGTCTCACTCTATAACATTGTAAGTATCTGTACGGATAGGTAACAAGACTTAGATGTAGCCAAGTAACTGACTACACTGTGTTCGAATTTTTTCAATATTAATTTAAATATTGATTGACTGAGTTTGTTTGCGTAGGATGATGTTATGTAAGGTGCTGTATGCCAGGTTTATGTGCAATTATTGATGTAAGTTATAAACGTGACTAGAGTATACTGTTATAAAGTAAGTGCGGAATAGTTATTGGTTCAAATCTTAATTATCACGTTTGTGTTTTTTAAATAACTTATATTTTTATTGTATTATTTTATTTCCTATTAAGACTTTTTTTTAGCACTTTAAAATAAGGATGAGTGGTTATTATAAAATACTTATACTTTATTGTGTTATTATGCACTTCATTATGTCCAATCAATGTATTTATGATTTTAAATTCAGTTTTACTAATTACTGAATTTATAATACAATAATTTTCAATAATTGACATATATGTAAACAACAAAAAATAAATATTTTCAGACATAAATCCGACACAACTTGAATATCATGTAACATTAGATGTGAAGTGACTCTAAATTATTTTTAAGTTTTTAATATTGTTATATTTTATTAAGTAAGTTAAATAAATAATCTATTAAAGGTTAAGCATATAATATTCTTCATCTAAGATTTAAAGTATTTTTTCTCAAATATTAATTTATGACTATTTCACAAAAGAAAGGCCTATTAAATTGTTTTTAGAAGGGCGCTTCACATCACCCACTGCTGTAGGTATTTATAAAACACAGGTATAATTAGTCCTTTAAATTCTTTTTCAAAAAATAAACTTCTTAGTAATTAAGATTGATTGTAAGATTTAAAAAAATTGTTTAGATTTTGTTCAATTACTTATCAATTAATGAATGCACCTAAAGATTTTTATATTTTCTATATAAGTGACTTAGCTCGTGCACATATTTTTTCATTGCAACACGCGAGCTTTTCGATTAAAGAACGAAATACATTCATATAAAGAAGTAAACGAGAATGCAATTTAAAAGCCTGTACGAGGCTACAAGCAGATTTCGAAAGCTACGCTAAGCCAAATAAAAAAAAGAAAGTCCGTCTAATCGTTCATAGCTATTAACCTAGTCGCACATTAATCAATCGATCGGTAAGCGATGTTCACGCGAGTAGTAGGCGATACTTTCATAACTGGAGAGCACCTGTCTCAAGTATCGTGTTTGGATACCTTACGACTTGGCGAAAATAGAAATTCTCCAGCCAGACGCGTGCGTGAATAATGCAAAAGGAGAGAAGAAGAGAATTGACTCGATCCGAGTTTGCGATCGGTACGTGTAGTGACAATGCGAGAAAGAGAGAGCGAAAGAAAAAGCGACTTTTGGATAGTGGCCAATTTTCGTGGGGAGCGTCTATCCTTGTAAGAGGCTCGAATTGCACTTTCGGATGGTTTACCACCACTTGAGTCTCAGAAAAAATTATCATTGCCTGTGTTATAGAGATTATGGGCAGGTTTGCTGCTAATCTGTCGACAATTTACATGGGCGGCCGATTGATATTTGCGCACAAATTACCTTAATGCATAATACTAATTCTCGACTGTGCATAATATCGACGTAACCGATAACATGAGAAAAAGCAGATTGGTTGGCCCTCTCCGATACGCATAAAATCTTTTTACTTTTAAAGCAGGGCAAATTTTGCGCATACGTAGCAAGAATGTTAAAATCTAAGAATGTTTACGTACAGAGCTGCACTATTATAAAAGTCTTGCACAATTTCAGGATCAGACAGTCAGGCTCACTGCATTGAATCAATCTTGTAATAGCACTGGCGAACGCATTAACGAACAACTGGGAAACGATAAACAATTTCCTACAAGTCATTCACGTGGCACTCGCACCAGATAGAAATCCTACTAGGAAGAGAAACAGTAGAAGGATTCAATAAGCACAGTGGGCATTCGAACCAATTTTATAACTAGAGCCCGCTACTCACTGTACGAGGTTTGTTTGAGGTAATAAATTGGATCCCTGCCAAAGTGGAGGCTTTATAAACAGGACAGTAAATGTAAATCTAAGTTTTCTCAGGAATAGTCGTATCTGATAGAGGAATACTGTCATAAACCCCATGATTGAACCGAGTAAGCAGACCATTTGCAGTGGCGTGAACCAGAAGAGCGCTATAGGAGCGTTGACGAGCAGCGGCGCCGCTACTAGTATGAGCGGAAGAAAGCCTCCGAAGAGCCTATAGGAGTGACGAAGGTGCCATCATCGTCATCATCATCAGGCCGCGGCAATGGAATCAAAGCGTCTTTGAATGATTCATGGGCGCTCATAATAATCAACAATTAAGCGGCCTCCGGCCCGTGAAGACAGGCTCGCGCGCGCGTACAAGACTCGCTGGCCCGAGTGCGCGCACTGGTCACGCACGCTTCGCCCCTCCCCGTGGTTCATTCACCTGCGCTCTACCTCGGTCTGCCAGCTGATCAATGGGAGCCGAGGCGGCGTTTCGCGCACTCTCGCGCCCAGCCTCCCCCCGACGTCAGGTGACGCGCGGAACGTCACGACTCCCTGAGGATTGGCTACGCAGCGATGAAGCCTGAGGTGAAGCCCCAGCAGTGGGTCGATTCCACATTCCACCTCTCTTCCTTGCTCCCCATTCGGACTCTCCCCCTTTGAACTTACCACGCGAATTCTTCTTTGTGTCACGCCGCGCAGCTCGGCGTGACCTTGTCTGGGACACCTTCAAAAGTTTTTTAACGAGGAAGAAGCCAGAGGAAGCGAGAGAGAAGCTGCACTCTGCCTTCACCTCAAAATTGATTAGAAAGGTGCACTACTGCTTGGCGTTCCGATTTTGGTAATTGACCCACTCTTCGAAGAGGTCTATTAGTTCTTTCGAATGTCGTTTCCGTCCTGCTGCTGTACACGGAAAGAGATTTCGAATCGTGATACTGACACAGATCGGTATAATGTGAGACTTCGTAAATCTGTGATTTACGCTAATTAGTAAGTAGCTACAGAGGAAGAATGAGATGCAGCGAGGTTGTCGATTGTTACGAACTAGAAGTCGGTTACCAAGTACGATCTCCTTCGCGATACTCACCATGCTCCCCAGCTTGGCATCTTCTTTTTTTCTTTTGTTTACATTTGCCAGTAATCCTCCCGCACTGCTAGTAATTCCTGGCATACCTATAAGCGACCAGGAACTGCAAGCGTCGTTGTATTATCAACACGCGGGGTTTAACTGCATTCGAAAGATTTAACGTATTCTGAATCATCATTCAAAGTGTTCCTGATTTATTGGAGAATCCGCAGCAGCCTATGTGCAGAGTCCTCGGGAATTAATAAAACACACTCGCGTGCAGAGGCGATCGCGAGGGCGATCGGCTTACTTCAAACCGAACGATCAACCCTTTCTCCTTGAAACTGCCGCGTGGAGGTCGGAAGGTTAGCCTATATTTAGCCGGCTGCGCTTGTCTTCTTAGAGCCTGTTGGCTCACTAGGGCTCGCCTAGCCGAGAGCGTAATTTTCGCAAGCGGGAGGGTCGATCGTGATGGCCAAGGTGTCCCTCTTCCCGGGCGAGGCCCTTAATTAACGATGGAAATCGGTGGCGCGGCGTAGCGGGCGCACGGCTGCCCCGTGTGCGACGGGCTACTTAACGGCCTGCTCGCTTGTTTGTACAGGGCCCCGCCGATGAGAGGGCGTTGAACTCCCGGGAGCGAGGTACTGCGCTGCTCCTCCTACAGCCAGCTATTTATTTGCAGGTAATAAAATGCTCCTACATTAGGGGTGCGTGGTTCTTACGAGCAGACATCGACTCGCTGAGGCCATCGTCGTTCTCGCGACTCTTTACTTTTCTTCTCATGCGCGCGATCTATCTCCTTGCGCGCGATTGCGCCAATTGATACCTAGTACAGGGGTAAGATATTAGATACTAGTATAGCGCAGAATATGGACCGCTCGCTGCCAAGAGGGTGCCTATATAGAGAATACAGTGTTGCAATAGTTTGTGCACACGTAATTGAAATTTTCGTGCAAGTTTTATTATGTTTGGAATAGTGAATTTGGAATTCTTAGGTGATAATATACACAATTTATACAATATCATAGCAGTGAGGTTAAATGTATTGATGATGATGTGATTGATGTATGAGATACGATGATAAAAATACATTTTCAAGGTAAACGATAGAATATTTCAAACTCAATATCGTGCAATCAACAAAATAAAATGTAGGCAAACAAAACCTGCCGTGACTATCTCTAATAACTACAAACGACATTGCAATTTTTTCTGAAATCGAAATTTAATATATATTGCTCATATCATGGCACGGTATTGCATAGATATGTACATTAATTTTTACGGTCAAGGTTTATTTATTTGACCAGATCTAAAAATGTTAAGCTAGACGGAAAGTTAGGGCTTAATGCATAATGATAAAAAAGGAATGAAAGTGTCCCGAGGTCATGTGCAAATGAAGGTTACTGGATTTGAGGTGGAGAAGAGGAAGGAAACAATTCAGGTGAGAATCGAGAGCATCCTCGGCATTCTTTGGCTATAAACTTCCGCGTTCTTCGGGTGAGTTCGACCTCTGCAATAGGGTCACGTTGCCGTGCACCTTTACACGCGCGCGGAGGAGAGTACTCGAGACTTGCTTCACCGAATTGTTCCATTTCACTGCTCGGCGAATTTCTCTCTTCTTATCCTAGCCTTTTTTCTTTACAAACGAATTAGGTGCTTTAATAAAAGCAAGCACAATTCATTTATGTCTTTTAACTTTTACGAATCATGCTTACCAAGCGACGACCAAACTTGTGCACTCGAGGACGGGCGATCGCGAGCCCCATAAATAAACAGCAGCGTAAAAATGACAACAAGTTGTCAAGGACGCCCAATTTTTCACGATAATAAAACCATATTTTACGGTACCACTAATGAAATGCATGCTCCTTTCACTCGAGCCAAAAATTTCAGTAAAAAATGGTTCCGGTGCTTCACAAATAATTATAAGACAACTGGCGTTTCAACTTCTGTATACGGAAAGGTCCAACAATTATTTTAAAAACTACTGCGCACTCGAAAGGGAAAATGACAAGAAATTAGATAGGAATCCAGCCTTATCGAACTGCCATTATTTACACCACGCCCGCCTACTTTTCCGAAGTCTCAAAAAACGTTGAGTCTATCGTTGTCGCGCGTATTTTACGCCTGTCACTGCGTCAGGTTATATGAACGCCTTTGGGCGACTGGCCCGATTTCTTTGCTTATTTCCATTCAGAAAATCCGAAGATTCGATAGGAAAAAGTCCCATTTTTAAGAAGCAGGCGTCGGAACGCGTTAATGAAAATGTTCGAATTCTTATTTAATTTAGGCGCCAGGTTTTTTTCTTGACGATGCAAGCTGTGTACATTTTTCTAACTCTCCTGTGGTGAAAAATTTTTCTTTCCTGTTACTGTGATAGCTTTATCTGTACAACTTCTCTGTCCTTGTCCACAATGTTATATACCCTATCGATTAATGAAATAAATTGTAATTAAATCGTCTAGATAGTTTATGCATGTTTCTTAATTAAGCATTTTTTTTATTGAAATGAATGAAATTTTTTATAAAGTGTACATTCAATCAAAGTCTTGTCCTTGGTACATATTTAATAATAATCAATTCATTGATTTAAAAAGTTCATTTAAATTCAATTATGTTGATGTGTTAGAAGATCCCCGTACGGGAACTTTTTTTTCAATAATTGGCTTACACATATTTATTTTAATCAGCGTCAGTCAAGTCAGTAATACTTTAGTTGTATTTAAAAGAGAAAATGAATCACAATTTAAATTTGTGTACAAACATTAAAAAGAATGAAAGATATTAATATATATGAGAGTGTATAATAAATAATATTGTCTAGAGTTACGAGTAAAAAATTAATTAACAAGTAAAATTCTATTAACGAGTAAGGTTTTTAAGCTGCCATCAAGCCTGATTTTCGTTTTCAATTAATATAGTATTTAAATAATCATGAATGATTCTCAGAACGTGGCGACAAAAGAGCTTTGTCATGTTATTTCATGCACCTGTATGTAATTGATAAAAATTTCGACACTTGCTGAAAAACTCTGGCATCGATTACAAAAAACTCGTTTCGAAAATCTCACGACTTTGGGATGTTAACTTGTTATACACACGATATCATTTGTTACATGGCCTACCTACAGGGTAATGAACGTCAAACGATAGACCTTCCCAAACTTCACGAAGAAATGTTAATTAAATGTCTTACTCCTATTAATTTATGTTTTCTTACAGTCGACAAAACTACTGGGATTGTGTAACTATTAATTATCATGAACGGAAGAACATCAATTCTATTTTTGTATTTTTTCACTTGTTCTATACGTCTCGCATACTTAACTAATTTTCTACATAATGTATGTACTTGTTCCATAAGGTAAACAATTTTTTAAACAATTTGTATACATTTTTTTATAAAATAAAGTCATATTTGATATCCAGACAAATCGAAAAAAATAATTTATTATAATAAGATGAATCGAACAAACTACATGATACATAATTTGTTATTTTTTAATTCCAAATATTTTATATTAATATAATCAGCAAAAAGTTATGAAATATAAATAAAAAAATGTTAATGATTCCGATATGTAAACAATATAAAACAAAACTTTTTGATTGAAAGTTTCGCACAAAAATAATGTAGGGCGCCATCCTGCAGTATAGAAATAGTTATAATTCCATAAAGGAAGAACGGACGATCGAAGTTTTCAGCGGTCCGATCTCACACAAGAGAACGATAAATAGCCAAGGTGAGCCACATTCCCCGATCGCGAACTGTCATGCATCCATCACAGAGTCGCCAATTCATCCTCCACGGCTGAGCCTCTAAAAAAACGAGTTCGTTCGATTTTCACAAAAAGCCCATTTACCAACCTCTGCTCTCTCTCTCTCTTTCCCTCTCCTCTCCTCTCTCATTTTCGAAGCGTAGAGAAATAAAACGAAGCACTCGGAAAGCTCGCACGCGTCATCGCGCGGCCCTCCAAACAGACGCATTCCCACTGATTCCCACGCATTCCAGCGGCTTTCCTCCTCCGCGTCGCGTCCCGTTGCCCCCCGAATGAGCGGGAGGGAGTGAGAGACCTTGAGCACGAAGAGCTGCGCTCGGCTTGCCTCGGCTCGTTCTTTCTCTTTCTCTCTCTTGCTCTCAAAGCCTCGACTATACTTTTTGCCCCCTTGCACAAACTAGCGCCGAACGCGCCTCGTTACGCGCGCCGTATTATGTGTGTACGCGACGGAACGCGTGTGTATAATGTGCGGCGAGCCCCCGAATGTCTTAGCGCTTCCGAGAAGCAGATTTTTCGAAAATTTCGTGATATTGGGATGGTGCTGCGGCCGCTGCGGTTTTTTACCGCACCGCCCCACACTTTTTCACCGTTTCTACTCTTTTTTCGCCCGCTCGGAGCGCGAGCAAAAAGATCGTGAGCTGAGACTGACTGAACAGAGGTTACTTTTGGCCGCAGTTTGGTATAAGGCGTTTAAAATAAGTGCACTTACGCCAATCTGGCTTCGTAAATTGTGCAGAAAGGTTTTAAGGCACGCGAAAAGGCTGGGGAAAGAAGATCAACTTATTTGACTGATCTAAATTTGAACCGATTGCTCTTTTCAATTTGCGTGTAGCCGACTTTTACTTAAAATTCGTAAAATCCTTCCCTTAAGGCACAAAAAATTGGTGGAGAAGCGTTTATCATATTCGAAACAATTGCGATGGGATGCGTGTTCAGATGCGTGACTTCATAATGTTCAATTACTGATATGATTTGGCAGTACCGAGGGCAGTACTAATAAAGTATGAATTCACAATAGAGCTATTAAGAGCATGACCAGATCGGGGGTTTCGAAACAACTCGAAGAATATTTACTTATAACTTTTATAGTTGTAGTCTTATCTGAAGTTTATGGCCAAAAATTACAAACATGATACGGCGATAAGAATTGCGAAAGCAATGTTTGAAACAAAATTTCTAATTTCTGTCATTAATTTATTCTTCAATACACAGAATATACATATTATTTACAAAGATATGTTATTTTACAAATGTTTTATAACAGATTCGTGCTTAATACCAACATTTAATTTTAGATCCTTAAAACTTAGATGCAGGTTGTAAAGTAAGCTAACTCTGTCTAAAGTTTAAATAATATAATGCAACATAACTCTATTGCTTCATTCTTGAGTTTTGTCTACATAACGCTCTAGTGCACTTATACGATATACTACAGAAACTTGAGATAACTTCTCTCTCATAAACTGCGACACCAATAGAGTAAAGTGTGAAGGTGACAAATTCACATTGTAAGGTTTTCAAATATTTTTTTTATTGATACTAATTTTTATAATCACGTATGAGTAGTATGTGAAGTTTAAAAATAATTTACAATTTTACCTTACTAGAATGTCATAGAAAAATGGATTGAAAACCTTTTACTGTGATGTACTAAAAGCTATCAATCCAGATAACACCTACTCTAAAAAAATTGTTTATTGAAATGCGTTAATTAGTGAATTAGTGTAATAAATATCCCTGCATTGCTATAGTCGATTAATTTGAAGACATCTAATCATTTTCTAAGGTGTTGTAGACTATTCAATTCGTTTTGTAACAAAATAATTTGTAAATAGCGTGATTCAAGGTCTTTTTCGATCGTAGTTTACTTATAAACCACGTATTATGCAAAGACGAAGTGAGGAAGTGAGCTACTCACGAACTTAAAAGTCAAGTCTATACGTGTGTACATGCAAATACGAAGTTCAACTGCAATAATAGTTTTTAAATGGTTTAAAAATGACCAAGTATGTGCCTGCAGACATGTAGTAGAATATAATGGAAAATTATATTTATCTAATCTTTACAGCACACAGAAGAATGTCTAAAACTGTTTTTTTCCACTATCAGATCCGTAATTACTTTTCTTTATTATCATCTGCTCTAAATAATTTTCGAATGATAATGTTAATATTTTGATAAATAAATATCCAATTGCATGTACAGAATTGGTATATTTATCTTTCGACAACTTGTAAAAAATTATAACGTTATATCGTTATCTTAGATATACTCTTAACGCGACTTTACTTCCACGTAACAAATAAGAAATTGAAATAAATTTGAATAGAAGAGTGTTAACTTAGTGTCGTTTTCAAGGTTCGTAATTTACAGCATTTTATAAAGACCGGCGAAATAAACACTCGCTTTATCCAAAATGTTGAAAAAATGGTTCACGTTGACGCGTCAATTAAATAAGGTGGTGGTTTAAAGAGACCTCATGGGACAGGAGGCTCCTTTCATATTGATAACGAGGCGATTATTTATTATCACTTTCTTTTTTAACCCAAATAGCCGAGCGGATCGAATAAAGCATCGCGCTATTCCAAATGTTCCCTTTCATTGATCGCGATCGCGCGACTTGGATGGCGATACGTAGGCAGAGGCACGAGTCGATAAGTCGTTTAAGAGGGTTCGGCTCTCGACGCGCTCCTCGTCAAGTCGGCAAATTATGAATTTCCGAGAATCGGCTATTCGAAAGCGATCGAAGCGATGGCCGCTATATTCCGCGGGGAGATAAGCGCCAGTCGAGGATGAAATATCGCGAGAATCAAAGAGCGTCGAGTGGTCGGGCGAGCACGTCCACGAGCGGAGGGACATTTAGGTCCCATTAGCCAGGCGATTTGTCAAGTGGGCTCGGGTGGCGCACAGGTGCCCGCGACACGGGGGCGCGCGTCCGAAGAGGTCGGCGGGGCCAGCGGAGCCGCCGAGGGGTGGAGGAGCTCTCGGGAGGGCGGAGCCGAGGGCCGAGGTCGGGCCCGCGCTGGGAGCTGGACTCACCGTGGGCAAGCTGTCCGCGGCCGCGGCTCCCGATGGACGGCTTCTCCCTCTCTCTCCGTCGGTGGCTGGTGGCTCGGGCCTCGGGCCGCGCAGCCGCTGGGGCAGCAGCCACGGCCGAGAGGGACACACTGGCACGCAGCACTCGCGGTATAGGTTAGGGGCCGCTCGGGCCTCGCGCACCTCCTCGCCGGGCCGGACACTCGCGGACGCGGGTGCGCTGGGGCTGCTGCTGCTCGGCGCCGCCGAGGGCCTGGCCTCGCTCGCGGGCACGACGCTGCGGCTCCTCTGGCGAGCTGCGCCTCGGTCGCGCTCAGGAGAGGCCCGGGTCGCGGGCGCTCATGCCCTCCGGCTGTCCCTGGCGAGGCCACCCACACTCCGGGCGCTAGCGGCTGCGGCTGCGGCTGCGGCTCGGGCGGAGCTCGGCGGGTGGACGCTCGACCGACTGCTCTCGCCTCTGCGCCTCAGCCCCGACACAACGCGACTACGGCGAGTCGGCAACCCGTCCACTCGGCTCGCTCGTCACGCCGTCAGCCGACCTCCTCGCCCCTCGCGCCTCTCTCTTCTGCTGGGCCGGAGCCGCGCGAGGGACGGAGACCGCGAGAGCCTCGCCAGCTTGCCGGCGGGCCCGCGAGGGCGCGCGACCTCCTTGCCCCAAGATGCCGAGTCCCGATCCAGCCCTGCCCCATCCTCGCGCTCGCCCCAGCCTCTTTATCGCGACCAGCCCGCTGCACCAAATTCTGTTTATTTTTTACAGCTGTCTTCTGACTGTCAGGGACCACCCGTACAAACGTTGCCTTCTGCTGGTCACCTTCTCTTGTATCGGTGCAGTCATTCTCAACTGACTGACGCTCTCGTTATTTCGTTATTTATTATCCCTTATTATACGATTCTTTATATTTTAACTCTACTTTTAAAGTTGCCGTTCAATTTCATTAGACCATTAGACAGCATTCGTATTTTAGTATAAAAATGATCTACGGCTTTTTAACGCACGTATTAGCTAATTTCATTTCACGTTTAAGTTTATTGAGTTAATTTATATAAACTAACAGATACTTATAATCAGATTGTCATTGTTTATAATTGTAAAAAATGTTGTTTAATTGATTTATAACATTTTTTTACTCTGGCTATCGATTTACTATAATCAGAAATATATAGTTATTGCCATAAATGTACTGTTAATATTAAATTAATTTAAGCATTTAAATTTTAAAAGTAAGAGCGTGACTAGCAAAGGATTTACCAATTTATTACACGACACTATCAAAAATATTTCTATGGTCTTGCGCATATATTTCACGTAGTATGGAAATTAAATTCTAGCGTTTATTGATCCTTTGCCACAAATCAATGTAAACCAATAACACCTACCTTGAGCTATACAAGACTGTGTAAGATCATTGAGCCTGTGTGTACTATAATCAGTAGTAAAACCGTATCAGATACCTTATCAAGTTGACAACTTGGCAGTACTTGGTAATGCCGACGACACAACTGTAGATACACGCGTTGATGTCAAAGACCGATAGTTTCTGGTTGCAAATCTGTCATTGTATTGACAGAGATAAACAGAGATCACCGGTGCCATTCGTCAAAGCCGCACCAAATTCGAAGCACCGCGGTAATACAAATCCTCGTGTAGACAAAATTGTAATCTGCCGCACTTGATGGGCAATCAGGGGAATTAAGGGAAAGGGAAAAAGCAAGCGCGTGCCACGAATCGTGTGACCGCCCGATGGTATGTCTTAGTGCATCCGATTGCAGCTGTAGCCGACCTGGCTTGATTTAAAAGATATAATTATTTATGCATTATTAAAGCATTATATAATGTTTCCATGCGTATTCATAAAACTGAAATTATTTTGAATTTATATTTGCATTGAAATTATGTGTGAGATCGTGATGTGCTTGAGGAAAGCCTGAAGCACCAATTAAATCCATTCTGCCATTTTTTCGCAATCCGGAGCTCCCGGATGAATATACTGGATAATATTTTTTGTTTATCCACTTGCTAATATCTGCAAATTACGGCATATTATACACCAAAATTGAGAATTATTTTCACAACTCTTTTAATTAAAATGTAATTTATTGTACGGTTTAGCGAATGCGTTCCTTCATTATTATCAGATTTTTTCATTTTTCTATATCTAATTTTGTGACACAAATATACGTACAAATTAAATTTAACTCTATTATTGTAAATAGTTAATTTATCGACTCTCAATTTGAATACACGTATATTATATTAAAACTCAATTTTTAATTTATATAATACGGGATTCTTTATCTATCATATATTGATCTATTTTAAACAGTAATATAAATTTCGTTCTTGTATATTTTTATGTTCTAAATAAAAAATTTAAACTACATATAAATATTTTAATTGTATTCAGACGATTTTTATTACCTACGTTCATTAATTTGAAACTTGCAATTATTCTATATAATTACGAAAATTATAAATCAATACAAAGTTTAAAATAATAAATTTGTTGTTCATTTTTAGCATTTATTTATTTAATAAATTAATACTGTTAAACTTAAATAAAATAATTTTGTATTCAATTAAAAAAAAATTAAATTTAAATTGGCAGTTCAAATGCACTATTTAAATTTCGTACCCGGAATACCAATAGCCAATGGCATCATCTGTATACAACGATACAGGCGCCCCCTCGAATACTTCACTCCACTCGAATTTTAAGCACCAGATATATAGGTTTAGGCACGGGAGTTGAGGTGAGTAGGCAGTACGCACCCTGGCGGTCTAGCCAGTGGCACCGGCCACGTTCTATTCATCTCTGATATTGACATTTTTTATTATTGATTTGATTCAAAAACACAACTGTTAAACATGGATCTCCACGTAATGCCAAACAAGGTACGCACTTTACTGTTATTTTAAATAATGTATATTCTTAAATTTAGGAATATTTTATTATTTTTATTTATACTTTCCTAACCTGATAAGTTCAAAGATTATTTTTCTAATATAGACAAAACTTTTATTTTAAGGTTATGTGCAATATTTACTTTAAGAGTGCATAGTTCTTAATTCTGTTTATTTCCAATTTCAATATTATACATTTTTTACAGAGTGAGGCTGATCTTACACCAGAGGAAAGATGGAGGTAAATTTTATTTACTCTATAAATTAACTTTAATTTTTTATTTTACGTTATTCAATTTGTTACTTTTTTGTAACATTTTTCAGAGTGGAACATATCAAAATGCATGAAAAACATCAAGGTCATGATTCAATGCATATGGAAATGCTGCTCATACTTATAGGTACATGTATTATTAGTGAAATCATCCTTATCACATGGAAACAGAGGCATTATAAATCATATCAGGTAGATTTTGAATGAAAATATTTAATAGCATTAAAAGGTTTCTGTTTTGAGATTTTATAATACATTTTCATACTCCTACAGCTTGTAACTTTATTAGGGATGTGGATACTTCCATTAGGTTTGTCTGTTAGACAGTTGTGGTGGAGATTTTTATTTTTTTGGCTTGTTTTTTCTTGTATTACTGGATTAATAGTAAGAAAAACTGTTCAACGACCATTACCAGGGACAACACCAAGGTTTAATAAATCTAAAATTTGTTATATTATTGCTATCATAAATTTATATGATAAAATTAATTGAAAATTTTGTTACAGATTAGTATACAAATGGTTTTATTTTATTTACATACTTAGTTATTTTTTGGGTATAGTTGGTTATTTAATTATGTTATTAACATTGGTGGGATTGAATCTCGTTTTTGGTGTCAAACCTCAAGACTGGATGGACTGTGCTTTACTATTTTTATTTTATGGCTTATATTTTGGAGTTCTAGGAAGAGATGTTGCTGAAATATGTGCTGATAAAATGGCAGCTCATATCGGAGTAAGATGATAAAGCAATATAAAATAAAATGCTTGAAATATGAAATATTACAATTTATTGATATAATAATAATTTTATTAAAAAATTTTTTATGCTATATAATTAACTGCATTAGATTTTTAAAAATTATTTATTTTTAATCTACAAGAAATATGTTTAATTTGCAGTATTATAATCCTGGAAGCATGCCAACAAGAGCTTTGGATCCTAATGTATGTGCAGTGTGCGGAAACCAATTGTTAGTTTCTGAGCATGAACAAGCAGTCCTTGAAAACACGTATAAACTTACGTGTGATCATGTTTTTCATGAATTTTGTATTAGAGGTTGGTGTATTGTTGGAAAGAAACAAATCTGTCCATATTGCAAAGAGAAAGTTGATTTGAAAAAAATGTTCCACAATCCGTATCCTTTTTCTTGTTTCTTTGTTTAAATTATATTAAATCGTTTAATAGTAATGTGTTCTATCGAGTTATTAAATTTTGAAAATTTCTTAATAATACTATTAGATGGGAAAAACCTCACGTCCTATATGGACAACTCCTTGATTGGCTTCGATGGCTTGTTGCATGGCAACCAGTCATTTTTTTTGTAGTTCAAGGTATCAATTGGAGCCTCGGACTCGAGTAAGTAAAAGCAGTAATGATTAAATTAATTCATTGAAGGAACTTTAAAATTGAAAAAAATTACTGTATCAAACTATTTAAACAGTGAGTGAAGAAAAATTTTCGTAATAAATCCTAAAAAGAGCGTGAAGATTGCTAGAATACCTCAACTGTATTTGATTATTTTGTACATACAATTTGTCGCTATAATTAGCCAAAAAATGTTATTTTCATTAAAATTTATTTAGTAATCAAAATATTATTTATAGATTCTTGTAATGATGAAGCGCAAGTGTTTTTGTGATATGTTAATTATCTCAGTGAACATATATTTGTTTTATACAATTGTTAGTGTCTTAAGAGGTATACTTGTAGAAAAAAAGTCAGTTTTTGTGACATTCCTATAGTCAGGAATTAAGTTTTACATGTATAAATCATGACCTATTAGATATCGAGCATACAGATTCTTATAACCTTTAAATGACATTACACAAAACTTATTTGCTTATTTTATTAGTCAACTATTATAATTATTAAATAAATATTTGTTATACTAACTTTGAGTTCAATGTCAAAGTTACTTAAAATACCTTTTATAAGTAAATTATTGTACTAATTAAAGAAAATCAAAACTAAAAAAGAATTGCATGTATTCTTTTAACAGATTTACAGAGTATAAAAATTTAATATATTCAAGTACATTACAAATTTATATAGTTATTAACAGATTGCATAAAAATTATATCATTAAAGTAATGTTTACTCGAACATAAAAAATATTTATAAAGTTTAAAATTTGATTTATGAACTGTTCTTTACTAATTACCTACTGAAAGTAAGAATGTATTCGCTTGTATCCTACTTTATCGACTTTACGTGGGTATAATAATTTAAGTACCTTCTTAGACGGTAATTCGACTTAGATTTTTTGTTTTTAAATGAATAATGGCAGTATAATAATTTGTGACTATGATCTAAGTTTTTTATCCTTTGCAATGTACATGTAGTAAAATCTTAACTTATTTAACTAATTTTGAATGAATTACCTGTTATTTTTCAAGCCTAAAGATTTATTAAAGGTTTTTATTTTTCCATGTCAGAAGTATGTTAAATCCATAGGCTAAGCTATGTTTCAACTGACTGCAGAATCAAGCACGTTCCTTTTTCATATGATATATTAAAGTTTAGTGTAGCTTCAGTAATATTGAATTTTATATTAAATTTTATAAATTAAAATCTTTTTATTCTTCTTGAAATATTTTATTAGATTTTACTTCAATTAAAGTAAAAAGTTGCTTTGTTGGTGTAAATTCACTATAAAAAAAGTCAAATTACAATATTAAAAAGAAACATTGAGCAAGCTTTTTTAAATAAAATTCTGAACTGAGAACTTAACAAGAAAACAAATCTATGTAATTCATACCTATGTTATAAATATATGATTATTTAGAAAATTGTAAATATATACATTGAATTATGTAAAAATATCTTATCGCATACTGTATTATCAAAATAATTAAAAAAATTCTTTAATAATATATATATTCTTATAATATTGTACAGTTACTCTTGGTCCCCACATCTCTTGATCTAGGCACCTTCAATTACAGCTCATTTTGCATGCTACCTAAAAACAAATCCCTTCTCAACTGGCTAAAGGTTATTCAGCGCAGGGCTCTGCAAGCAGCATTAGGACTTAGAAGATCCACTTCCAATAGAATTGTATACGTAGAAGCAAAAGAGTCTCTTCTCGTGTTATAGTCAAATCAACATTTCTCGACGACTTTAACGAATTTTTTATTAGCTACTGACCACTCATGGACTCTTTCTACTTTAATAACGGCTACATCCCTTCATGGAAGCCATGGTCTATTCCTTTAAAACCTCTCGAGGAGAGAGATAGCCTCGGTTAATCGCCTGAGGAGTAATCACTACGACCTACCTCACAGTGTGCACAAAAAATCTTGTAAAGTCTCCCCTTTGATCTAGCGGCATCGGCAAGGAAGATCTGGACCATACTTTATAGTTCTACCCCAGATTAGCCATGTATCACTTGTTACGTACACACCTTCGGCGCGATACGCAACGGATCCGCGAAGGCTGCGGCTCCGATATCCGCTGTCGCGGGGAATTCGGGGGCCCCCGCACTCGTAGCGCGGGGTCACCTTCGGCCGAACCGCGACGGAGCCGCGGAGGCAGCGGCTCCGGTATCCGCTGTCGCGGGGAATTCGGGGGCCCCCCCGCGCTCGTAGCGCGGGGTCACCTTCGGCCGAGCCTCGGCGGAGACGCGAAGGTAGCCGATCCGATATCCGCTGATCGGGGAAAAGCGGCGGGCCCCGCAAGCAGCCGGGCCAAAGCGACCGGAAGCTCGGAGCTAAGCCGCGAAATCGGCAGCTCGGGTGTCCGCCGATCGACGAAAACTCAAGGCCCCGGGCCGACGCGGCCTGGCAACAGGAAGGCGCCCGGAGCAGACGCAAGATCAGCAACTCCAAACGCAGGTATACGGGGAATTCGGCAGACCGCAGGTGGGGAAAAGCGACGGGAAACAGCTATAAATAGTAAGAGGATTGCAACGCAAGGGATTGATTCATTCATTGTAAAGCGAACGGGCTGATTGTAACGCGGGCGGCTAGTCCGTCAACTTCGCGCTCGAACGACACGCGGGAGCGCCGCCTCTTCTCTCCCGACGATACACGCAAGTAACGTCGAGGTTCAATAAAGTATCTACTTCGATCGCAACCTGGTGCTTCAATCGCCTCGCCACTCCTCCGGTCTCCAGCTCCTGTCGAGAGTTCGACACCCCCCCCGCCACCGACGCACTCATCGCACTCGCGCGCTCGGTCCACGAGCGGGGACGCGCGCCGCTGCCTCCTGCCACCCCCCTGGCAGTAGAGCGCGTACGTAACACACTTAATTCTACGCCAAGATCTGGATGCTCTCAAATTGAACCAACCCTACGATCTTCGATGACCTTAGTTTCTTTTTCGTACGATTGTATCAAAGCACTTCTATATCTACAAACTGAACTACTTTTCTAACTGTAACCTCTCAGTTTAATTCTTTCTTCGGTCCAAGGATTCGTGATCCGCGGTACTGGTCGGACAAAAATTAAAAGTCAAATATTAAAGTCAATAGTATAGGACGGAGCATAATTGAGTCCTCTATTTTAAGTATCCCCAAAGAAAACAATCACGTGGGATCAAGTTCGGGGAGGAAAGGGACCATGAAACATTTCCTCGCAAAGAGTTCAGGCTACTAATTTATGGGCCGCGGCTCCATCTTGTTAAAACCAGAAGGCTTCTTTGTTGCTCTTTGTTGTTCTTTATTCGGATTCAAAAAAATAAGGCCAATAATTCCTATAGAGGATACAGCACATCGAACTATTACTTTGAAGCTCTGCAGATGTGCACAAAGATGAAAATACGTTTCGTCGCTGCGTACGTACATCGGTTAGGATTGCATTGCAAGCATCTCAATGTTTCACAGTCCTGTAGGTTTAATTTCTGTGCAAACAGTATCTTGTAGGGTGCAAAAGGTCTGAGTGTAAAATTCGCGTTATAGTTCTCGACAATATTCCAAGCGTAACAGCACATTTACACGCAGATCGGGTTAGATACTTGTTAATAACGCTTTTACTGACGCTACACCTTTCATCTTCAAGCGAGCGGAGTCTTTAGGGGAATCGTCGTCTATACATTCCGTGTAACCGCCGGGGTAGTGATAATCAACTCTAAACCCAATGAGATTGTCATACTCGTTGAAGTCTATGAGATTTTCATTCATTTCAACCCCTGATACCACGAGATTCTGTTCACTGTTCATAACGACTTTACTGTTGCCCAAAATCCATTAGTGTTTAAGTTAAATCGACTTAGCTGCTGGTGCAACTCATTGGTTATTAGGATCCGGGCATGGTCTAATATAGACAGCAAATTTGGGGACCCTTCGATTAACCTACTCGTCGTCTCTATGTAACTCGACATCGCGGATTGCGCATAGAATAACTCTATAAATTTGACAGTAAGCGCAAGGCTACTCTTTTGGACCAATTATATAACATATAAAAATGTTACGCTTAGTTAATTTAAATATATAATACAAAAATAATTATAAACTTAGGGAGTTCTAAATGGGTATATCCCGCATCGTATGGTCGTATGGCCTACTATCTAGAAATAATTGTCACAATATTGATCGGATTGCTCACGAAACCCAGAAATAATAAGGCACTTAAGATATTAAAATATTTATTTAGTAAATATAATAATAAATTTATTTAGTTCGTAAAATAATGCTAAAAATTATTAAAATTTATTGCATGTTTTGTAGAAAATGGTACAAAATTTTCATTGAAAATTTTTCTTATAAAATTAAAAAGATAAAAAGTAAATTAAACAGGAAATATTAGTAAATGTATAAAATGAAAATTTTATATTTTTCATATTGCTTCATGTTAAAACTTGTTTATATAAAATGACTTAAAATATTAATTTTATCTTGAATTTTACGAAGTCTGCAAATTAAATTTTAATTAATATAGTTAATATAATAGCATTAGCATTTTCAATAATCCAAATTAAGAAATAAAATTAACAGATAATCTTTCAAAAAAATCCTAGAAATATGTAATTTTTTGAATTGAAGATTTGATGATTTATTTGTATCGAAATTGTTTATCTACAAACAAGTGTATTAATATGAAAGAAAAAAATTGAAGTAAGACAGGAACGCTTAAATAAAACGATTTGCAATTTAAAAAATTGCATTTTTTGCTGTTTTCTCAATTTTTATTATACTGATTATTAAAACTTTTAAACGAATTGTGGAAATGCAAATAAAAAACAGTATTAAAGTGAATGAAAGCAAGTTGCTGATTTTCATTGTTAACGTGTAGTAGCAATGCAAGTAAATATTGGAAAATTCATACTCAGGTTAAAAATGCAAAATAAATGTGTAGAAAAGAAAAAAATATTCTTTATTGAACAATTATGTTTTTTGAATAACTTATATGAACTTTTTGCTTCTTTCAAATCTAATGTTGCTTAAAATTATTTTAATATATTTCTTTTTTTCAAAAGGTTACAGCTTATAATAAATTAATCTATACTTAAATGTATTAAAGTAATTTGAAAATTAAATTTTTTGTTGTTGTTCTAGAAAAGGACCGTGAAACGATAAGAATAACCTATTATAATAAAGATCTGCAACACTCTTTAATAAGCAAAGCTAAAAGTTTGAATAAAAGAATTTATAAACATTGCTAATGGAAACTTTCGTCATATATTAATACTTAAAATAGATAAGGAAACAAAACATTTGTAAATTGTCAATGAAATCACAAAATAACTATACGCATTAAATATTTCGTTGATTTTTATAACCAATTTATTTGAGCTTTCTTATATAATGCGTCTTTCTTTATTTTTATTAATTCGCTAATTCTGTATTTTAGACAACTTTCATCACAGGTGCACATTCACCGTCGCATCAATAGGCATAATTCCAAAACGTCGAAATTCCCACGAATTATTGTCCAGTTTAAAAAATAATAAGGCTTCGTACCTTTATTTAAAAAAAATTCCTACAATTCGCAGTTGTTCCGACGGTTAGGCATTTTTTAAATAATTTTCTTATTTGTGGGTAATATGTTTGAAAACATAAAACAGGATTCCATAAAGGTTTTCAGACGGTTCACGATTTGACAGGATAAACCTACTTTCCGCCAATATTGTGCACACTGCAAATGATACCAATATAATATTAAGTAAATGCGATATTTAATATTTAATTTATTAAATATGTATGTACTTTTATTTATTTTGGAAAATCATTGTTTTCTATTTTTTGGTAGCTATAATATTAAAGTTTTATGATTTCTAAAATGTAATTTTAGAAAATCATCGGCGAAAAGTGGTTTAATTAAGGATGGATATTAGGGTAGACATTCACAAACACAAGGAACTTTTATAGATATATTTATTGATTACTTAGCGTGTAAGAGTATAGAATATATGTATACCTTACGTGTTAAATATTACATGGTAATATATATATATATATATGTATATATATTCATATATTCATATTTATACCGACGCATAGTCATTAAAATAAACCTGCCGTGTGTTTACACGTGTTTCTTGTGTTGTTTTATGCGTATTTTTGCGTGAAACGCCATAGATTATTTTTTTTGTATTTACAAACTCATGACGATATCATTATAATTATATTTACAAATCTCACGATTGTTTTTTTTTCATTTCATGATGATTCTTGTGATTATTTTAATTAATTTCTCAAATGCATCGAGAAAAAAGAAACGCTACGGAACGAGTATCGAGTTTCTTTTTCTTATAATAAATTAAATTTTTTATTTATTGATGACCTACATATTGAGTATAAAACACTTCGCAGCAGATTAATTATTTTTTGTCGTATTCTTCACAAACCAATGACTTTTAATGTGCAAAGACAGTTTTATTTCATTTAGTATCACTTTGCACAACCCTTCGTGTGAAAAATGTATCCTCTGATTGGCCGGCAACGTCGCGCGTTAACGGAATAAAATATAAATTTGATTATACATTTACTTATGTACAAATAGACGTCTGCGGTCATGCCTTAATAATTATAGTTTAGTTTCGACATCACTATAAGTAATCGCTGCGAATGTTATACATACAAATATATATATATATATATACACATACATACATACATATATATATATATATATATATCTCATTCATTCTCTTATATTTTTTCTTTCATACTCACATTTTTACGTACGGTTATACAAACACGCATACACGACTTTCGATTTCGCTTTTACGGATTTCCTTTGATCACTCATTTCGCACATAGTTTGAAACACGATTAATTATACGATAGTTACAAAGTATTGCTTTTTCGTAGTCGCGTTACATAGTAGCGGCTTTTCAATTTCTTCTTTAATGGTAAACAAAAAAGAATTTGAAATTGCCGCTCTCGAACGTCGCGAAAATGAAGGAAAATTCGAACAAATTTTATCGATACTAAATCTTATATTCACTCAAAGATTTCGCAAGAACCTGACTTTGGAACTTGTAAAATAAGAAAGCATTTTTTCGCATCATTGTAAAAGAATGCGATTATTATAGTACATTCATAAATTATATTTGATTTTGAAAGATTTGAGAATCATACTAATATCTTCAAGTTGTTAATTAATAATTCAACGATGATTTTATTTAGCAATAAGCATTTTTAAATATACATTTATTTTTGTTTGAGTATAAGACTAATTTCATCTGTATTTTTATTTTGTAATTATTATTTTACTGTTTCTTTTTCTCTCTCCCTTATTTTTGACGCAATTTTTACGCCTGCGTCTCTAAGCTGCACGGATTCAAGGTCATTTTTATTTTCACGATTCGATAGCAAATTTTTATTTTTCGAAAAGTAAAATTTGTTGCACCAAAAATGTATTTACTGGTAGAGAGGAATTAATAGAATAAAAAGTATTTTTTATATAACAACAAAAAAATTTCTATTTTGTAAAAAAACAACATTTAATAGTCATATTTTTATAAATTATTTGTACAATAAAAAATTAATTAGACATTCATTTTTAAATTACGTTTATGAGTAATTAATGAAAAAAAATATTAACTCAAAACAAATTATTAACGATGAAATGTAGTAAAATAAAATAAAATTGCAGTGATAGTAAGTAAAACTCTAGAGCTGCGAAAGTACTAGTATTTGAATTTTGCGTACAAAAATTATACAACAGGTATCCACGTGTTTAGGGATATGTACAGCGATTATATCATTTCCTTTTTCACACATTATTTTAACAAACTTCACCTTTGCTGTTTATCGAATACTATATTATCTCATTCGGTCACTATTATTTGAATATTTTTAATGTACGTTGCAGTTATGATTATGTATCATTAGCTGATTGTACATCTACACGGAACACAACGTGGTAGAGCGACGCGGCTCGCACGTTGGCTCGAATTTTTTTATTTAATTTCTTAATTATTCTTTCACTTTCTATGGTTTTTTCAGTTTCGACTTGTTCAAAGTCGTGATTTCTAACGTTTACTTACTATAAACATATACGTATTTCTTTTTATTTTAATTTTACTTGCTTTATTCGCGCAATTACTTAATTCTGTTGTTTGTGTTTACAAAGAATTTGTGTTCTCGTTTTGCTAGTGGGGGAACGAGAATATTGGACTCGCTTTCAATAAAAATAACGTAGCTTCGCTTTTGCTATCAAAGTCAAATTTGATTTACGTAAAATTTAATTTCAATTTAGATATTTATTGAATGTCTAGAATTGTTTCCAAGAAAGAATAATGCTAAAAATAAGTAATATTTCATAATCTTTTCCCCCTTTATATTCAAAATATTATTGTATTTCGCGAAACGAGTCCAATTGCAGACACACAGGACGTTTATCGTTAATTCAAAAAATAATTTTCATATTTAAGTATCTTTGTTTTTTATTAGAAAGATAGGTTGGGGCATTTTATACGATCATAAGTTCATAATAATTTACTTTACGTAATTAATATTGTTATTAGTATAATTATTACTTATTACGCATTCCACTTAAATATTAAGTATATTATTTTCCTTTGGACATTGTTTTTTCTTGATTAGACACCGGTTTTCTAATGAACATTCAAACTGTTTTCAATGTTATCGACTCTAATAGCTTTTGGTTTCCCCATTTTTTCATCGTCAAATCGTTAAAATGACATTCTTCAAGTTCCTTCATCTCTTTTCATCATAACATCAAGTTTATTTGACATTTCTGTTGTTATAATGTTATTTACAAGTTACTGTTTTCGCGATTCTCGAATTTTCCTTGCGATTTCACTTGTTATTTAATTATTATACCTACACGGTAAATGCATTTTTACTAAGAATATAAGTAAGTAGCATCGAATTTTCTCTCGAGATTTCTTTTATATAACAAAACTTACTAGTAAGGATACGAGTAGAAGGAAATGCAACAAAAATGGAGAGAAAAATCGATGTAACTTTTAAGTCTGCGTTATCTCGTATTAACCTGTGTGTTTAACGTGTCTTATGTGTATCGTGTTTGACATATAAAAAAGCGTTGATCGACAGTTTCACTCGAGTCTTATAGTTATAAATTATTCATACAGTTAATATCTACATGTACAATATTAATTGATTAGCCGTATTTACAAAATCGCCTTACATAACGCTTCAGTTTTAAACTAAATCATTTCCCTCAAGTTTCATTTTCATTCAAACGCGACTCCCTTATTCTCGTTCTATCAGAATTGCAAGCCACCTGTTCTTTAAAAAATATTTGCTTTCTGCCTATTTTGACTTTGCCTCGTGTCACACTTTTTATTCTTGCCAAGAGAAAAACGAGCTTCCCTCCTCCAAATGGACGAATATTTCTTCGCGCAAGTGTTTTTGTGTCTTAGACCCTGTTATTATTTTGCTGATAACGAAACGTGTTAGGCCACTGTTTTCGAATGCAAAAATAAAATCTCGGCGCTTATTTAATAAAAACGGATCAACGAATGCATCGAACCAAGACAGAAAGAAAGAAACAGTTCAAAGTGGCGATCAACACACATTCTTTGCCTACAATTTCCTTCTTGAGAAATAAAAACAAACAAGTTTATTAACAATTTATTTCCACCCGACGACTAGCTTTAATTTCTCGCGAACGCTACGATCCCTTTCGGTTCTCAATTCGTCCTCCTAACACATTTCGAATAAAAAAATGGCACCAATGTACTTAAAAAAACAATTGCAAGTGCTTAATAAATGATTCAAAAGACGATACATCATCATTGTCCTTAATAGATTATCGTTTTTTGAATGCATAAGAGATTGAAAAATGCATATAAAAAGAACACAAAAAGGAACGCACCGCCGCATTACGATAATCATCCACCACTTCGAACTCTAGACTCGGCCCTTAATACTCCCCGTAATCCTCCTCTAGTCACGAGTCGTGCCTATAACCACGAGCCCTTCTGCTACGGCCGCTCTTTCGCCTCTTTCGCTTCGAATCCCGGTTGAATGTGACATTGCCGGGGTCGTCAGCGAGTTGGGGAAACCGGTGAACGCTGTGAATGTCGACACCACTATAGCCCTCGACGAGGCCACGGTTAATGAGCTCGTCCTTTTCCTCTTTGGTCCAGTCACCCTTGCCTTGAAAGCCGCTGGCCACCAGCTGCTTTTCAATCTCCCATGCGCGTTCGATCGCGCGTTTATGCGCATGCTTCAGTATTCTGTGGCGTTCCTCGTCTGGGTCGGTCCCATACCTTATCACCACCGCGGCATCCGCGCTATGTAGTCGGAGCTCCTTGTACGTGCCGCTTCCATGTTCAGTCGTCTCATGCGTTGAGACATTGAACATACTTCCGAGTCTCCTTAACTCCTCCATGTCGTCACGGATTTTGAGCGCGTTATCCTTGACGAAGTAGAACACATCCTGGTCATGCACACTGTAGTGCAGAGGCAGGAAATATGAGTTATTGATCACAGAGGTCATGACGTCTTGTACGACACTGTTGACACCATCAACGACGCTGATTAGAGCTCGTCCGCCTATCCTCGAAACCAGGATACCTTCGCCGAAGACGGCCCGCCTATGTGCCACTCTTGGCAGTAAATTCCTTGTTTTGGGTTCGAGCTTCAACAGGGGTTTCGGGACAAAACCAAAGTCCGAGAATTTCTCCTGTACGCGGTTTACAATGCACTGCAGTCCACTCATGACACCGAAATCGGGTGTCAGCTGAGGTGAGGTTATCGTTGCAGTAGGTTGGTAGACCATGTCTTTTACATACTCTGATCCAAGCATTGATTCGATGTCGTAGCCGTAGAGCTTGAGCCAGGAAGGTAGATCAGTCATATACTCGACATTCTGCTTCAGATTGATTGGATCGTTATTACGAAAACGGTAAATGAAAATATCCGTGGGAGTAGTTAGCTCGTTCGCCATTTGTTCCCAGGCCGGGGTCATCCATTGACCAACGATTGGATCGTACAATCTCTTGTTCAAGTAGACTAGCTTGGTGTTAGGGTCAAGAAGTCCACCATGGAAATCAATGGGCAGGTAGAAGCCAGGATTTGTATCCTTAATGATCTTACCGAAGGGCGTTCTTTTGATTTCTTTGTAAAGATTGCCATTGGTGTCAAATAACGCAAGAGGCGAACCGTTCTGATCAGTGGTAACATAGAACCTTTGCTCAGCTGTCTCAACGGCCATGAGGAAGTTTCTGGAGTCGTACAGGAATCTGAAAGTCCTTTGCGTCTTGGGATAGTGTAAATGTGTGAGCAAGTTCGGAGTCTTAGGATTAGCGTAGAACAGTTGGGTGATATTATCTCGGTCGTCATTCCAAGCAACCAATCTACCTCTATCATCATAGAAATACCAAATTTGGAACTGCTTATGCTCAGCCGCGTGTATTAACTGTCCCTTGGAATTGTATCGGTACTTGTGTTCACCACGAATAACAACGAAACCTCGTTGATCGTATGAGTTGAATTCAACATCACCATATTGAACAACTCGATCGCCGCTGTCGTATCCTAAAGTGATTTTCTCACTACGTTCGGTGACACCTATGACGTTACCATTTTCGTCATAAGCATACTGCCAGGAGATGTCGGTATCAGCTACTTCCAAAACATGACCATCAGCATTGTATGTGATTTTATCCATTCTAGTCCATTCCTTCTTTTCTATCGAATCTTTACCTTTAGTAAACATAGAACATTGTTTAAAAATTAATAATGATTTCAATTAAATATTGTATTAGTGCAAATATTTAACCAGGAGAAAATATCTTACCTATCATAAGCTTACGCATCTTGATCCTATTTCTATTATCATACTCCAACTCCATTCTGAATACATCCAATGACCTAATGTTCATTAAAACTGTTTTCACTCTGCCATGTTCATCATAGTCCGTAACAGTAAAGAACTGCTTGCTCGAATCTTGCATAACTGATCTATTAAATAGATTCCTGTAGATCCTCAAATCATTTACACCTTCGAGGACTCCCAGATTTTGGTCATATTTAAGGCGGATGGGTTGCTGTTTTTCACCACCAATGTCTACATCAATACCTGATATGCGTGCATTACCATCATACTGGTAACGATAGCGGGCTCTACCCAAACGATTTTTATTATAATCGAACCTGATCGACTCTTCTTTAACGATACCAGCATGGTACTTGTATTCTGTACGCATCTCAAAGTTTGGCTCGTTTATATCAATGTTATGAACAAGGGCAGTGTTTTCCTGGTATACGTAGTTGGTTTCTGATTGACCTACGAAAGGTAACAGAGATAAATTAAAATCTCATAGATTATTTCAATTTTTTAAAACAAAATAAAATTTTTTTACAAAAGGCGAAACTTACCATCAAGAATAGTTAAGAGCTTTCCATTGTGATCGTATACATAAACGACACGTCCGCTTTGATGTGGGTAAACCTTGGCTAGAATTTGACCATCATCATTGTACAATATTTCGTAGGGATGCCTGTTCATTGGTGAATAGTACTGATATTTGTAAAAACCAAGCGAGGTCTGGAGTGAGAAAGCGTGAATATGGCCCCTTGGTGTCGTGAGGGACTGCAGAGCGCCAGCTTCATCATACTGCAGGAGGTAATCGCTGCCCCTAGGAGTTGTAACCTTGAGAGGCAAGCTGCTGAACATGTCTTTAAATGCATAGACCATTGATGTGCCGTCACTGTATTTAATTTCGTAGAGTCTGCCTGCTTGATCGAAGCCGTAGGTCTCACTCATGTCTCCCCAAGTCCAGCTGACAAGTCTGCTAAATCTGTCATACTCAAGCTCGACACCAGCAAGGATCCCGTCACGTGGGCCCCATTTGATTGGACGTGCAGTTTTGTCATAGGTAACGTTAAGCAGCTCGACTCGGTCATCCTTGAAAACGGCCACACTGTTCGTTTCACGGTCGTATTCAAGCGACAGTAAAACTACGCCATTGACGCGTAATTTTCTGCCAACTTGAGCGATGGTTTTGGATGCTGATCCACGGTTCTTGTTAGCTTGAAGTTTTCGAAGGAAGTAACGCCATTCGAAGCGGTTTGCCAAATCGTCACCAATCTCAGTTCTTTGTTTTGCCGGTGCGGGGTAGATCTCTCCTAACAGAGGCTCGACCTCAGCCAGAACCGAGTAACTCATCGTATCCGTGCTGATTGTGTGAGACCACGGTGTCATTCTGCTGACGCTGCCATCTGCTAGCACAGTGGTTCTCTGTTCGGCTTCGTCGATTTTGGTGAGGACTGACGATCCTTTGATAAGCATTGACACTGGCTTTCTGTTGTTCTGGCCAACTTTCACCGTCGCTCCTTTGAGGCTCAAATCGAACGTGAGACTAATGACCTTACCAGTAGGAGTAACGGCGCTAGTTAGTCTGCCGAACTCGTCGTAATTATACACGTAACTACGACCAGTAGAATCCAGCTTAGATTTAAGAAGACCTGTCGGTTCGTGGTATTCGAACGTGACGTTATAATTATCAGGAGTGCTGAGTTCGTGCAGGAGTTTCATGCGCGACATACGCAGTCTGCATTTTTGACCCTTAGTGTTTTCGATTGAGTTTACTTGAGCACTATAGTCTCGAAGCAAGAACACTTTGTTGCCGGCAGCGTCAGTGACTGTACTCAGTTTGCCGTTGCTAGTGTTAACGTTGTATGCAAACGAGTACACTGTCTCTCCAGTAAGAATGTTCTTAGTTGCAATGTGCTGGCCAAATCGGTTAAATACGTAGATTTCTTGTGTGTCAGGTGAATAGATTTCATACTCGCGTGCTCCACTGGCGTCTGGAATGCTAGCCATGACAGAGCGGATACGATAATTCGCTTGATCACCAATGTGCACGACACCGTCGGGGCTTACAGCTACTGCAGAAATTGTGTTGAATTTGGACGTGGAAGCCAAATAATGATCAACCTCGAAGCAGTCACAACCTCTTTCTAGGCAGTTACACCTGGATTCAGCACCAGCATACGCAGATATCTTGCCATCGGTACCAATAACTCTCACACGATTAATTCTCTGCGAATCACTTTCGGCAATATAAAGATCTCCTGATGGTCCAAAGGCAATGCTTTGTGGCATAACAAGAGTAGCGTGGGTGGCCAACTCAGTATCGAAAGTTGAGGAGGTCGAAGCACAGTGCAAAGGACGACCAGCCACTACTTTGACTCGGCCGTCGGGTGCCAGTTGCAAGACCATGTGGTCGTCAATCATGTGTAGAGAATTATCTAATGGATTGATGGCTAAAAAGTGTATAAAAGGATATATTAAACAATGATTTATTAATATAAATAGTAAGAAAAAATGTTTCCTGAAATGAAAGACTTACCTAATTCCGTAGGCCAACGCAGATGCACCTCCTCAACATTGAGCGTACCCTCGCAGGGTATAGGCTTCCAATGCGATTTGTGCATATGGTTTCCAATTATGGTTGAAATAATTCCATCTCTGTCTACCATGCGAATATTTGTTCCATCGGCAAAGTATAAAACATTGTCGGCTGAAATAGCTACTCCCTTGGGGTAGGCCAGTTTTGCATCACGGGCCAGGGCACCATCTCCACAATGAGCTTCATCGCCAGGCAAGCAGCGCTCACCGGATCCGACCACC
Organism: Sycophaga agraensis; assembly: GCA_018906755.1. Taxonomy (NCBI): domain Eukaryota; kingdom Metazoa; phylum Arthropoda; class Insecta; order Hymenoptera; family Pteromalidae; genus Sycophaga; species Sycophaga agraensis. Next base: position 814,799 of record JACCIE010000028.1, read on the forward strand.
GTTTCCCAGTTATGCTCGGGATCTGAATAATCTGTCGTATTGCGTACACGAATAATCTGGTGGGATTCAGGATCACTAATGTACAAAGAACCGTCTAATGGACTCAGAGCTATGTGGTAGCGGTAAGAGACGCGTGTAGCACTGCAAGATTTTAAAATTATTAGAATTTTTTTTAAAATTACTATAAATAATTTGTTGACTTCATTGTCATTATCAACTTACTTCAATCTCACGATTGTCCTAACGGTGCCATCTACTAAGATTTTCCTGACCAAATTGAAGTCTCCTACGAAGATAGAACCATCGGGAGCAGTGGCGAGTGCTACGGGTGCGAGAAGTCTTTGCTTAGTCGGCCTGTCCATCACAGTCATAGCAATCGAGAGGCCGTTGATGACCATCGCCCATCGATGTCAGAATGACGCGAGGCTTATTTTTCAGGTAGATGTTGGAACCGTCACCCTTTTGAAGTATTCCTTCATGGAAGTTGTAGCGATGGTGAATATCTAAATTCCATCCTCCGACCTCCGAGATAGACATGTCATGACCACTGAGTTTGGTGGTTTGAACATCCCAAATAATGTCTTTGCAATCATTGTACTCGTAGCCAACCTTGACCATTGCAGTAGTAACGCCGTAGACGCGTTGACGATAAACGTTCAATCGATTCCAGGCATACGTGAACTAAAATTGATATAATTGCATTAATATAAAGTTACAGGAATTTAATAGAATCAAGAAAAAAACGTATAGAATTTGATCAACTGCTCACCTTGATGACGGGATCGGCTTCAAAAGTTTTTTCAAACAGTATGCCTTCAATGGTAATCCTTAAGTGAATGAGGTTGAGTGTCGCAGGAATAACCTCTGGAGTCAACTGAAGTTGAATTGTGGAAAGGTAACCTGCTGCCCTCGAGCTGTGATAAACGAGATTCAGGCCGGTACCGGGGATCTGAAGGCTCTCTTGGACAACCTGTGATTCGGCAAGGATGGCACTCTTGTCGGGACAAGCACCCTGGAAGCCATGCTTCCATGTCGCCAGAACGACAGGTTTCATCAAGTCGTAGTCGTGGGCTGCGCAAGAGTGTATGACATGTGCGATCGGCTTTTCATCGGCAGTGCTCATTACGATTTTGTTAATTATCACCACCTGCAGATATTCAGAAAAACATTAAACATACACTTAAATCATCGGGGATGGGCTTTTTGTTCGAAAGAGTAAATATTTACCTCATTCCATGGTACAAAAACGATGTGACTCTGGGGTTTAAAAGGCGAACGGCCAAACTGGAGTGTTACTGCTCCACCGCCATTTACCAAGAGGTCGAACCAGCCATCGTCGCGGGTTAGGGTAAAACCCTCCTGTAGCGTACTTGTACTCACGCGTACACCCATTAGGCCCATGCCCAAAGATGTAACCACGCGACCACGTACCACGGCCGAACGGCTGCGGAAATGCATTTTTTAGTAAAAAGTTCGCTACTAATCATAACGCTCAAACTTCTCGAATTCCTCGTTCGAGAATCGTTGGAGTATCAAAAATTTAATATATAAATCCATTTTATACATATGACAATATTTACTTTATAGTATACAATAATATGTATTTGTAAAAGTTGACTCCAAAATAATTTTGGCGAGAAATTCAAAAAGTTTTTGAAGGCTGGCGTATTTTCACGCTTTCGTGCGTAAACGATTGTTCATACAAAGCTACTCTGTGTAATAATACTTTTGGCATGAGCTAAGATTAAAAAAAATTCAAAATCTTAAAAAAACTACTAGAAGTAAAAACATGTGACACAAGATACATTTCGTCTTTTTTCGTAGATTTTTCATTTCAAAAATGATTAAACAAATTGTGATAGTATTTAATTAAAAGACAACTTATAACTTGTATTTATGATATTTATCGATCGGTTTTTGCATGTAGATTTATAAAAGATATTAAGAAATAAGAAATCAAAAAAATGAAATTTATTTTTCAAGTGTTCTCCATATTCGTATAATTTTTGAATTATAAAATTGATATCCAAATCCACAATTCCTATCCGCAATGTATCTTCATTATTTTAAAAATCAAAACATATTTTTTTGTCCGTTATGCATGCTTAAAAGTTACGAAGAAAATTTTGTTATCATAAAAAATCATTATTAATAAATTATACAAATGGCCGTGTTTGAAGAATAATAAACTGTCCGCAAAAGTCAAGTATAATTAAACTGTCTATTTTTAGTAAACAATAGTCAATGTTCGTCAATCGATGTAACACAAGTATGTCAATTTGAAGCTCAACAAAAAATTCACGAAACACAACATAGGATTCATAAGGAAAACTGAACCATGCAACGTAAACAATTGTACGGCGTTGCGGTATGAGGACAAAAGTTATTGAAGAAAACACATAAATTTTTTTATCGCTACTCAAATAATACGACAACACATTTTAAAGGCTAGAAACCTTCATACATACACGCACACACACACGTACAGATATGATGTGAATCGAATGCGGGAATTTGACATCACAAATGCAGAACATAAAAACATATATAGACACGTATAAAAAGTGTGTATATAATGTAAAAACATAAACTCTACTTTATTGTTTGCACAAACTACTATAACTTTTTTTGTAAATAAAAATGAAAAATTGTTAACAAACGGATAAAAACACAAGAAGGTCAAAGTGCTCAAAAAGTACTAAAATCATAAAGGTGATGGTATCAAATTTTACAAAATAAAATTTCTTGAAGCTCTTGACTTTCTAAGGAAACAAACCAAAAAAACCAAAAAGAGATAAAACATAAAAGGACAACACGCTGTGCTCTTAGTACCATTCTCTTCGTTTTTTGTTCTTTTCTTACTGTTCTTACCTCGTGTTGAAGTGATTCCAAAACACACTGATTGAGCAGCACGGACAAAACAGAGCCCAGTTAGAATGATGTGTTTTTAGGATAGTTCAGATGAGAGTTAGAGATGAGAGAATGGAAACAAATGATAAAAAGTGTTCTTTTAGTCACTGGAGAAATATATAATCAATTGTTTGTTTGTATTCTGAACGAGGAAGATGGTGGAGGAGGATAGTATATGAAATAATCAACATGAATAACATGACAATCCGTGATAGAGAACTAAACAATGAATATGTATATGGATAAACAGAAAGATGAACGATGAATAAATATCAAATGAGGGAGGTAAAGTGCAGGGCATACATTCGCGCACACGTACGAATACAAAACATGTTAAAAAAACTGTTGGGATGTGATTTCACACGGGTCACAATAACGCAGAAATATCATTCTTGTCATTACACTTAAATGTTATATCTGTTAATATTTTACTTTTCTCATGATTGCTTGTTCGGATCAGACTAGTAAGCTATCTCGTTAGTTTCAATAGATCCTATAGTTTCGTCAAATACTTAATATTTTAGTAGAATAAGATTAGTTAGGCTGGTATGATTATAATTGACCCTAAGTGCGCACGTAAATGACCTACCTTTCGTTGAAGGTTTCTTGACGAGCGTAGTTCTGCAGACTACCGTCGTCAATCAAGAATTTCATCCGCTCGAAGAAGGAGGCTGTGATCGCGGGAGGCTGCTTCCTCAGCAGGATGTCGATGGGCTTGGGCGCGGAGACGCACAGCTGACTGCCGCGGCAGGCGCTGTTGGCGCAACACTCTGGGTCGGCGCAGTCGACGAGACCGTCTGCGAGGAAAGGGCGAGAGTTAGTTAGTACAGGGCAAGAGTTAATCCGAGGGCGAGGCAGGGCGAGTAGGGTGTGCGCACGCACCTTTATCGTTGTCGCGGCCGTCGCTGCAGTCCTGCTCGAGGTGGACGCTGCAGTCCTTGCCGTTCCAGCCGTCGTAGCAGCGGCACTCCCACTGGGAGTCCCCGTTGCCCTTGCACTGGCCGTGGCCCGAGCACGAGTTCGGGCAGCCCTCCATGGTGCAGTGGCGGCCGTTCCAGCCCGTGACGCAGAGGCAGGTGCCGTTCTTGCACTGGCCGTGCTCGTTGCAGCGCGGGTCGCACTGCTTGAGGTTGCAGAGCTCGCCGGACCAGCCGGGCGTGCAGTCGCAGGCGCCGTCGACGCAGTGGCCGTTGGGCCCGCAGTCGAGGTCGCAGAGCTCCTTCGAGCAGTCGTCGCCGGACCACATGGGCTCGCAGAGGCAGGTCTGCGTCTCGAGGTCGAAGGTCCCGTGGTCGCTGCAGTCAGGCAGGCACTGGAGGGCCTCCTTGTCCGTTTGGCTGCAGTCGGCCCCCTTCCAGCCCTTTTTGCAGATGCAGGTGCCCTCGGCGCAGAAGCCGTGCCCCGAGCAGGTCGGGTGCGGGCAGTCGACCTCCTGGCAGAACTTGCCCTTGTACCCGCGGACGCAGCTGCACTTGCCGTTGTTGCAGTGCCCGTGGCCGTTGCAGTCGGGCACCTCGCACTCGTCGTGTCGCAGGGAGCACTCCTTGCCCTTCCACCCGGGGTTGCACTGGCACTCGCCGTTGATGTACTCTCCGTGCTGGCTGCATAGGACTGGGCACACGCTCTCGCTGCAGTCCTCGCCTCCGAAGCCCGGGTTGCACTGACAGTGCCCGAGGAGGCACTCGCCTTTCCCGCTGCACCCGTTCGGGCAGTTGTGCGTCATGTCCTCGGCGATCACTGCGATCAGGCTCACTTCCTGTGGATCCCCGTCGTCGTTGTACAGCGAGAGGAACCAGTGTCCAGGCTCCATGTAGTGCGTCACCTCTTTCTTTATCGAAGGCTGTTCAACGGGTGTCAACGTTAGAGCTCGTGCCTATTTAATGTGTCAATACCTCCCAAGTTCAAGGGTCTCTGTACTTACGTGTGAGGATCTGGTGTTCCTGGCCTTGAAGCCGCTCAGCACCTCCAGGAGATCGTACTGCGTATGCGTCGGCACGGCGTTCCTCCGTGCGTACACGCCGATACTCGCTCCCCGAGGTATATTGTAGTCGAATCTAACGTAGGCAGGCTCCGACTGGTAGAACTGCATGTTCCAATAGCTGTACGCTGGGATCTCCTTGTTGAGACGTTGACCGAGGGCCACCTGGGCAAAAGTCGTGCCATCCGGTGGGAAGGAGCGAGCGGGGAATGTTCGACCACCTGCCAAGGCAATGTTTTTTATTAATTCATACGTTCCATTTTTCTACTTTCAGATATGAAAAAATCAAGCTCAGCTTTTTTCGTTAAGCTTATGAATTGAATTTACAACTTTTGAGATGAGGCACTTGATGATTTGTAATGTCAAAATTTACACAGGACAATGACTTTCGTACAGAATTTCAAAATAAATCATTTGACAAGAGTAGTTGAGCGAAAATGTGAATCATTTTCCTTAGCACTGATAAACATTTTCATAACTTGTTTAAAAAATGATCGAGCTTGTCAACCGATCAATTAAGATAATTCAGTAATGAGATGTTTGACAACAAGACAAGACATTCGACTGTGCGTAATACGCACGCTAAAATATAGATAAAGTATGTTTAATACCAGCGTTTATTAGTCGTTAAGTAACTTTTACACGCATACTCACAATAAAAACAGCATAAATTATCTACAAAGCTTAATGTACAGGAAACATATCCACACGTACTCGAGCACACAATCCCACAAGCGTGCATTAAAGTCCCATTCATCGTTTTAAGAAAGCGAAAGCGAGGGTGATTAAAAATGTTAGTCGTTAGTGGTTTTAGTGTACCGATTCGTGAATTTCCGTGAAGCCGCATCGTTAGTATTGTTAACGCCCGCTCGATTAATCAGCGTTGAATAAAAAACATAATGATAAAAAGTAAAATAATAAACGATGGATTCCTCGTTATACTTGCAGATCGTGAGTGCCTAACGCTAGGCCGAAGCGAGGGCTCGATAGGCCGCTCGCCTCGCGAGCCCGAGCGCCAGCTGCGCAATGCATCCGCGGTCGTCGACGCGAGGCGAGCGACGAGCGCGCGGGCTTCGGGGCTAACGGAGGGCGGATCTCGCAGCTCCCCTCCTCACCTTCCAGTATCAAAATAACCGGCTCCGGGGGCAGAGGAGTGGTGAGTGCGGGGCAGACGGGGCAGCCTGACCCGCCCACGGCGCTCGAGGAGTCCGTGGCCGTCGCCTCCGGGGCAGGAGTCGAGCTTCCCTCCTCTCGGGGCCTACTGTCCGTCGCGCTGTAATCTTCGAAGAGGTCTTCGAGACCGGGCTCCTCGCTCGCCGCCAACTCTTCCCAGTCGGCGTCCAGGCAGGGACAGGAGCACTCGCACTCGCCGCCGCTCCAGATCGGAGGCGGCGGCGAGCTCGGGGGCTTCGGGGGCGGCGGCAGTTTCCCCCTGAGCCCCAGCGAGGCATTGTCGCGCTCGAGAGGCTCCGAGGCGCCCATCGACCTCTCGATCGAGCCGAGCGACTCCTCGATCCTGGCGAGCGACTTCTCGATGCCCTCTTCGGGAGGCTCGCGCGCCCCGACCAGGCTCGAGGGAACGTTGATGTTGATGGAGGAGGCATCGCTACCCGCGGGTACCGCCACCGAGAGCACGTACAGCGGCTGCGCGCTCGCCGACGTTATGGTTACGTTTACCGTCACCTGGTTAGTGGAGGCGGTGCTCGCGTGATGGCTGGCCGAGTCCTCGACTGTATCTATTCTCCCATTTGAGGAGGTCGATTCTTCCCGATTAGACTGTGAAGTGGCTTCATGGGATTGATCGATGGAATGATTGGACGTTTCGGTGGGCTCGAGGCTTTTCAAAGGTTTCTCCAGCGTCTCGTCGACGACCGGTTTTTTCGAGTGACCGATGGGCCGATTCAGCGAATTGGACAAGTAAAACTTGTCTCCGAGATTCTCGTTGGACGCATTTATGACCTTGGTCTTGCTGTATCTCTCGTAGAAAAGTCGGAACTTTTCGTCGAGTTTGCGGAAGAATTCGCTCTGATCGGGCTTCTTCATCAGCTCGGCCAACTCCTTCTCGTCGTCTTCATAGGAGTCGTTGTCGTATTCTATTTTGACGTCGTTTCCTTCCGATTGCGTTTCCTTGCCCCCCTCTAGTTTGTCCATTTTGTTCATTGTGACGGTGGTGGCGTCACCGCCGAGCTTGACTATCTCGAGGTCCTCGTGGCGATAAAAGTTGAAGGGACCCGGATAGTCGCGCTGCAGTTCCTCGGACGCGCGGCTTTCCGCGTCATCGGCTAAGATCACTTGGGAATCCTTCGGTTCATCTGACATGGCTGTCGACTGGCTTATCGGCGTCTCTTCGACGTCCCTCAAAAAGTCCTTGGGTACACTGGTAACGATCCTCTCGGTAACCGACGCGGACTCTCCCGTAATCTTCGAATCGAGCGCGCTTTTTGGCGTTTCGGAGAAGCCAGGTGGATTAGTGCGAGGTGAATCATCGGTCGTCGAGGGAGCTTCCGACTCGGTAGTCATGGGATCCTCGGTCGTCTCTGAGTAATCGGTCGAAACTGCAGGTACCTCGGCGGTATCGGTGCTGGAATCGCTCGAGGCCGCAGCGAAGTTTTCGGTCTCGCTGTCCGAAAAGACGGCGGTGGTTTCGTCCTCAAAAATCGACCAAGTCGCGATGGCATTAGTAGTAGTGGAGAGCAAGGCAGCATCGTCACCGGTAAGTACGTCGGGGCCCGAAGAGTGCGCGGGATTATTTTTACCAGGGTTGTTATCAGTAATGATAGAGCGCGAGTTAGTGTAGAGACCGGAGGGGAGGGTCGTTCGCGTAACGACTTTGTCCCCGTAATAGGAATCATGCAGCTCCGAGGAGCGATTGTCAACAACTACACCGACATGCTGCCGGGCGTCTCTGCGCCGGCGAGCGTACACGGGCCAATTACCTCCAGAGGCGGATTGTTGGCGCTTGCCGCCCGAGGCCGCCGAGCTGGAGGGCGTCGAGGTGGTTCCGTTCTTCCCGGGGTCTAGGGCCGCTTTGCCCTCTGCCCCGTCGCCAACGAGGACCGTGCAGGCCTTGGTGCCCTGGTACCAGTTCACCATGTTCGATGCTGAAAGCAAAGGGGAACAAAGGTGATTTAGTGGAGGTCGAGGTGTTGGTGGATCGCGCGTCGAGTCATTCGGCTAAGAGAAAGAGGCGCGGGCGTGTTGGGACAACTCGAGCTTACCTGCTACGTATGTGAGGGCTGCCAAAAGGCAGAGCGAGACCATTATGACGACGATCGCGAGGAGCTTCCAGCTGCACCAGTCGATGCCCTTGCGGAAGTGGCAGCGGATGCTCTGCCTCCTCATCGGGATCATCGAGGAGGGGTGTCCGTATGGTAGCGAAACCCTTCAAAAACAGAGAGGTGGATAGGTTAACCCGCATCGAACGATACTGGCTCAAGCTGGCGCGATCGGTAAGGGGCCAAGGACAGCATACGGAGTCCCGAGGATCGTGTATAATTCATGCTTTTTTACGCAAATGAAACTAGCCGAGCGTTAAGCGGCACTTGGTAAATAACACCAGGGGCCCGACAGTCGTGAGATAAGGGAAGAGCTGACATGTGGGGCAGCGCGGGCAAGTGTTTTTTAAAACGGGGCTCACGCGGAGAACTGGCTGACGAAAAGCAATGGTGCAACAGTGCAGGCGTGCGTGCCGCAAAGGAGAAATTGGAAGCTAGCTTGTCATCGAGCCGGGGAGGATCGGCCCCAGGCGGGGGCGGCCGCCCTGAGAAAAAGCGCCGACACACACTCGGCCGGTCGCCTCGAGATTTCCCGAGTCGCAGGCTCGTTTTCATCCGAGCTTCCTCCCCCCGGGCGGCCCCCGCGGCGCGGAGGATGGATGCGAGCCGGGGCAGGCCGGGCAGGCCGGGCAGGCCGGGGCTTCCCAGCGCGCGGGCTGCATTATGTCCGCTCCCCTCCCGGAGCGCGCGGGGCGCGTGAGGGGAGGGCGCGGGGAGCGGCGCGTTCCTCTCCGAGGTGGTCTCCCGCCGCTCCGGCCGGGGCACGAAATTCCACGTTTCTGCGTTTGCCGGTCGGCTGCGGGCGAGTCCCGCGCGGCGCACCGCCGATTATCGAGCGGGCCGCCGATGCCGCGCGATTAAGTCTGCCGCTCGCGGCTTCCGCTTCTTTTTTCAGGAGCCCCATGTAAATGCGCAATTAGGCGCGCGCCCCGCGCGTATCCCCCGGAAAAGGGATTAATTTGCGCATTATGCAGCGGCCCCGGGAGCCAGGCAGGGCACGCGATCCGCGCGGCCGCGCCCCGGTGTAATGACGCCGCCGCCGGCGCCGGCAACCCGCCCGGCCGAGCGTTATTAACGCGGCTTTTTCTCCCCGGCGAACAATTAACCGTTTGATTGGACCCAATTGAACGGCCGGGCCGCGCGTATTAACCACCAATTGCTCCCCGAAAAAGAAAGGGGACAGAGCAGCGCCAGTGAATCATCGATCAGTGGAAAATCATGTCCGTGAGTCAGTCGAGCAATCGCGCGATTATCTAATAAGACGCGGGAGGCATAATAGGGCGGCTGCGGGCGGACCACTGCCGCGGCTCCCGAGCCGCTCCAGATTTGGCCTCGGCAGACCGGCCCAAGATTTTCATTAGGGCCTCGGTGGGAAGCACAGCTGCTTGCGCGGGGCGTCTCGCATTCCCAGGCTCGCTTTCAAGGGCAATAAAAGTGTTTACCGGGCGGAGGGACGTCCCGCGACTGTTTACGCGGCCGCTCGCTGGGCGGGAGAAAGCCTCGAGGAGCTGGCGAAAATCCGGGGCCGGCTCGCGAAAAGCGGCCCATTAATCAGCCCCGGGGCGCTTTGTCCGGGAAATCCTCGGAAGGAGCCGGGCCGATTGTCCGGCGGCCCCTCGCTAAGCGGGCGCTTTTCTTCCGCCGTCCCGCCGATCGATCGGCCGATCGATCCTTCCGCGCGCATTCAGCCCGGGCCCGGGGGTGCGCATGCGCCGGGCCCTCAATGCCATTCGGCCAAATAAAGCGCGCGGGGCTGCTCTGTTGACGTTGTAATTTTTACGAGCGCCCGGCGTCTTCCGGCGGCCCGGCCGGCGCAATTATGAGCCGCGCCCGGACGCCCTCGAGCTTTGTCGCCCGGGCTGTCCGGCCCCCGAGGAATGGGGATCATTTTTTAGGGGCCGGCCCGGCTCGCGGCACAATGCCTGACAAACTGCCGCGCGCCTCGGCCCGGCGGCCCAGTGGCCCGAGCCTTTAAATGCCCGGCCGGCTATTTTTATCGTCACCTGAAATATGCGCTCGTTCAGTTTCATTTGCGTAACAGTGGCGTGTTTTTCCAGGGATCCCGAGGGATTACGGGCGGGGTCGGGCGGGGGCGGGGCCGGGGCCGTCCATGGGAGCGCATGACAAGCGAGGCGCGGGCCCCTACCAAAGCGCTTCTTACCTGTCCATGTTGTTTTGTAATTCGACTTTTATTGGACTGTTCCCCGTCGACTGATTCTTATTGTTGTAATCATTCTTCGGTTTGTCTGCAACAGAAAAGAGGAAATCGAGTTAGTGGAATAAGCGGCGAGAGCCGGGAGCGGGGGAGAGAAGCTCGCAAGAATGCGCGGCCCGCGCGCAAAGGAATTAGCGAGACGCGGCGGATCCGAGGATTCGGCCCTCGGGGAAATTGATGGGCCGGGCGCCGCGAGGCAGTCCTATCAATTTCCAGGGAGGCTGGCGTTTTTCCCGGTTTCCGTCGGGCGGCCGCGCGGGGGGCCCAACCTTCGGGGTCCCCCGAATGAATTAACTCGCGTGCGCCCGGAGCACCGGTCCACCCACCGGGGAGCCGCAGCCGAGGAGCCCGGCACCCCGGCCCCCCGGCCCCCGGCCCCCGGGAGAAGTTTCAGGTTGCTCGGCTCGCGCGGCTTACACGGGCTTTTCCCGGGGCCACCCGGGACACCGAGGGCCGCTCCGGCGTCAAAGTGAAACCAACGGATCGGTCTCGGTCTCCCCCCGCGCCGCCCCGGGGCAGGAGGAGAGCGGCCCGGTAATCGCGGGGCCGGGGGCCTGGGGGAAACAAGTCCGCGTCCCCGTAATACGAGTCGGGCTGGATGCTCGCGCTCCGGATAAACGCACGGTGGGCGCTCGGCGGGCTTCCGGCGGCGGGACCACCTGCGAGCGAGCGCCGGGAAAGCGGAAGGGCGGCCCGCGTGGCGCCGGCTGCGTCGGCTCGGCTCGCGGGCGGCCCGGGGCCCGCGCCTCGCCGTGGGAGCGCCGCCCGCCCACGCCCCGCTAATTGACGGCTTGCCGGGCGATTATGCCGATTGCCGGGCCGCCGCCCGGCCCTCTGCCTTTGCCCGGGCTCGGCGGACGTTTTAGCGCCGGCGGAGCCCGGGGGGCATGGGAGGCATCGGGGGATGGGGAGCCGGGGGGAGGGGTCGGGGCGGCCCGGGCCCGGGCCGAATTACCGGGCCCGCGCCCCGGTGCACCGGCCCCTCGGCTTCTCGCCCGCCCGCGCTGCCCTCCGCTCTGCCAATTACCGCGACATTGCTTTATCCGCCCGCGAGCTCTTGATTGCCTCGCTTTTTTCGCCCCGATTTTTCGCCAATGGCCCTCATTACGCGGCTTTGGCCCCCAACGACTTGCTTCTCCGAGGCGGACTCGGCTTCTTTTAATGCCCGGGGACAAGTTTCCGCGAAGGGAGCCGGCCCCCACCTGATTTACTCGGGCTCGCGCTCGCGAACGGTAAGCCCGGCAACTTTGCGCGAATAGGATGCCGGTAAAAAAGGGATAAGGAAATGATCGTGGATACAGCTCGAATGGCTTTCCAAGCGCCCGTAAATCTCCGGGCGAAGCCATTCCAAGCCCTATTGAATCAGCATCGGCCCGGGAAAAAAGGAAGAGACGCAAGAAGCGCAGGAGGAAGCAGCGGCAAAAGAACAAGGGGAGCAAGCCGAACCGGAGCTCCCGGCGCGCAGTTCCAAGTAACTCCTCGGCCCGAGGGCCTCCCGCGCTCCAAAGACCGGGGAGGAAGACACCCCGCCGAAGAGGCAGTGGGTCCGATCGGGGCTCACGCGGCGCGCCGTCATAACGGCCTGTCGGTGTATCGGGGCGGACTCGGGCCGGGGCCCGGGGCCCGTAGCTCAGCCGGGCCTCCTCCCGGACGCGCTGCGGATGCCAACCGGGGAATTCCGCGGGCGCGGAAGCCGGAGCCGGGCGCGCTTACCAATTGAAATTTCCCCGGGAGTCGTTGGGCCGGCCGGCTGCTTATTCATATTCGCCGCGGGCGGCTGCGCAGCCTCCGCCTGGGAATAGTTCCTTAGGATCCGCGGGCCGTAAAGCGCGCGGGGCATTCCGCGGGCTCCGAGGGCTTTTTACCGCGGCTCCCCCGGCGCCCGGCAAATCGCACTTGCCCCGAGCCGAGGCAGGCGCCGCGGCGCTTTTCCCGGATTAGCGAGCCGCACCGCGGCCGAGTGCCGCTGCAGCCGCTCGCCTCATCGCTCGGTAATGCGGCAAAAACTCCGGGCGCCCCGGGCTGCGTGCGTGCGGCCAATGGCTCCGCGGCCTGCGGGATTAGCCATAAAACGGGAGCCGGGGCCCGGCGCGGAATGCGCGCCCGTCCCGTGCGGGAATGTGGGTCAAGCCACGGGGCCGGCCCTTCCCTCCTCCTACCCCTACCCTCTCTTCTTCCTTCCGCGCTTTCCGGCTTTTCCCCAATAATCTCCCGCGCCACCGGATGCCCTTAGCTAAGATCTTAATACTCGCGTCCCGGGAAACTTGTTTGCTCCGGCTGCAGGCCGATAAGATAAAAAGGCGGGCGGCCGCGCGCCTAAGACCTCCGACAAATATTTACGAGGGGCAGCCGCGCCGGTTCATTTGGATCTTCCCCGATTCTTTCCGCCACGCCCGGCCTCACCCACGCTCCCGGGCTCCCGCGCCCTATCTGCTCCCAGGGCGGCGAGGCTATCTTATCTGCGGCGCATGGGCGTGGGGCGCGGGGGCGCGGGGGGCGCGGTGATGCAGCCAGGGGCGGAGGCCGCCCGGAAAATCTCGGCGCGTCGAGGGCCTGGCTTTTGTTTTCTCTCCGCTTTCACGAGGCTCTCGAGGCCGCCTTGTATTCGGGGCGAGGGCTCCACTCCTTCCTCGGATTATTGGCCGTCTCTCATTTTCCCCAAGCCCCGTACGTAGTCGGCCCTCGCAGCAACGTCCGGAAGGTAAAAAATGATTACTGCCGAGCAGTTGGATTACCGCGCCTCGACGTCTCCCCTCGAGAGTATATCAAATAGATTACCATTCGTTGCCGCGTTGTGAAACACTTGCGTCGTTGCGTTATCTGCCCGACCGCGGTTGATTTAGTGCGCGCGCACTGATTACAATGAATTCTTAGGGGGATTAGGAGGGAAAGGCGGCGCTGATGGGGCGCTGATGGGGCACCGATGCGGCCCAGCTGTCTCGCTCCCGCGTAGATTAAAAGACCTCGGATCAGACGTCAACAAACGAAGCGGAGGACATTTGGCGGGCGCGGGCCCCCGAAGACCTCCATCAGCGATAAAAGTTGGGCCGCGACGAGAGGAATCGGCGGGCACCGGGCGAAACAAAGAGATTAGAGGTAAGAGAGCGATCCGTCGGACGATCGGTCAAGGTATAACTTAACCCGCGGCGCGGCTTGATTGGGACGTACCCTCGTCAGAGTCGGGCGGGGGGTAGGGGACGACGCGGTAATTCGGGGCGGGCAATCAGCGTCGTTGGGGCCGGGCGGCGGCGGGCGGCGGGTTTGGGGAAAGCCGGGCGCCCGGGCGCCTCGCGGGACTCGTGGGAACGGGCGCCGGCGCGCGAGCCTACAATCGGCCCCGGATCCAAATTGGCGCGGCGGGGGCAGGAAAAGTCCCGGGGCGCCTCGGGAGAAAACCGTGCTTTCAATTAAGATGCGCGGGCGAGATAGCCGAGCAGCGGCCGCGGCGGCTGACTAAACAAATTCCTCGGCGGGCCTGGGCCGGGGTTTTCCGCCCTCTACTTACTGGATAGGTTGTAGAAGTTTCCGGAGGAGCTGCGCACGAGGCAGGAGGGCTCCAGGTCCGGGTCTCTCTCGTGGTCGCTGGCGGCGTGGCTACCGGGCAACCTTCCGTTCAGCCGGCTCATTGTCGGGTTGCGGGGAGGCACATCGGGCGGTCCCCGCGGTGCCGCGCTGTCCAACAGACACCCTGCAACAGCCAAGCGGCCTGGTTAGCGACGGTGCGCCTCGCTCTTCCCGGCAGAAGGTGCGACAGCAGCAGGAAAGAGAGGTCTGTGTAAGAGTCAAGCCACAAGCCTGGTGCTCCCGAGGTGTTAGGTTGCAGGTAGCGTCTGGTGCCCCGGGCGCCGGGGGACCTGGGAACCCGCCGCGGCGCCTCTCCCACTGGGCCGTCCGGTGCGCCAGGCGCCCGGGCTCCCCGCGCCCAAACCATTGTTGGGGAAATCGCAGGGAAAAGCCGCGAGTCCCTGCGCGAGCCTCTCGGCCTATTGGCTCTCCCCCGCGCAATTAAGATAAGCGGCCCCTCTTTATCTTGCCGCCCGTTATACAAATGCTTGGCATTTCTCACGCGGTCGGGGGCAGCGCCGCCGCGCCGTCCCCCGCGGCCGACTAATCAAATAACCGTTCCTATCGTGCAAATCGGCCCATTAAGTCACGCGCCTCGGAATCCCGGGAGCCCGCCGCTCCCCCGCCGCTCCCTCGCCGCTCCAGCGCCGACCCGCGGAAAAACCGGGATGGCCGCTAATGGGCCCGTGAGCGCAGGTAGGCCCCCCGGACAAAGCCGCGGCCGCGACAATGCGCCCAGACGAGCCGATCGAATTATCGCCGGCCGGCTGCGCCTCGGCCTGCCCCCCATTAAAGGGCCCCGCCCCGCATCGGCCGCTCGCCTCGGGTTACCGGCCGCTCGCCCCGGGATGCGCCGCCGCTCCTCCATCTGCTCGGCGCCCCCGAAGCCCGAGCCAAGGCCGCGGCCGTCGACCGAGTCAAGAGCCCGGCATCCCCAATGCACGGCTGTCAACGGCCCGCATGCGCCCCCCGAAGATGATGCATCGCGCGCCCAGCGGAGCGACCCTTGCGGCCTGTACCTCGGCGGGCTAACCCGGGCCCCGGGACATTCGTCAGGGTGTGCGCGGGCGCAAAGTTGGGCAGGGTCGCGGGCCGCTTTCATCGGCTGATCGATGGCGCCTCCTGCAGCCGCGCCTCGGCCCCCGGGGGCCCGCCGCGCACTCCCGCCCCTCGCGGCAAAATGCTTAATCGTCGCGGGCTCTTGTCCCCTGGCACAATGGCCGCCGATCAAAGGGCGGCGCGTGCGCCAATCAAAGAGCGCTCCGCTCGTCCACATGCGGCCCTCGGGAGCTCGGGGGCCGATAACAAAGCTGGCCGCTAGACCAACAATTATCAGGCGGCCTGACCCGAGGGCCGGCCGTCCGTCCCGGGCCTCAATTAGCCGAAAAATCGGGGGCGCTCGCGTGCGGCGGGCGGCGGGCCTCGAGTGGCCGCCGCGGCCTAGACGGCCTAGACGACTAGGCGGCGGCCCTTGATTCCGGGGCACAATGCGCGGCTCGACTGCTCCCTCGCCGCCGGCCGCGGCCAATGACAAAAACCTCGAGGAGGGCAGCCGCCGCGCTTTGACCAGGGCCGGGCGCTCGTGCAGCCGGCAGCTGGGAGGCACCTCCCCGCACTCGGATAAATTCCATTAGCCATGGGCTCTTGCGCGCTAAGGAGCTGCACCCCCATTGTCCCTCCCCCGGCTCGAGAGATGCTCTTTTTTATACCGATCTCTTTTTATGGACTCGGGGAAAGCGGCTGAATGGGGCCGGCTCGAGTGCGGAGCCCGCGGATTCGGGACGGCTCCTCCGGAGATGGGCCATTGTGCCCCGGTGCATCGATCACCGCTCCTCCCCGCCTTCCGCGAAGCGGCCACGCGTGCTGCCCCAGGGCCTTGTTTACGCCTAAACGCTCCTCAGAGGAGGACACCGCCGCCGATCTCGTGCTCCCCGACATATTTTATCCCCTAAACGACGCTCATTTGTACCTCGGGATGCTTTGATTCTTTCTCGGGACAAGGGGCCGCTACCGTAACAATCTCCATCGGCACGGGCGCGGCCCTCCTCGCGCTCCTCCTCCTCGACGCCGCCCGAGGGACATTACGGCCCTGCCCCTCCCCCGAGGCTCGGGGACCCGCCGAGGAATCCCGCGCGCCGCGCTATTGTCGGCCGCGTCATTCGAGCGAGGCCGCGCTCGGACCAGTTTGAATTATGCAGATCGAGCCTGATAAGCACATCCGACGTCTGCTGCATTATTCAGAGCCGCGAGCCCTTCGGAGAAGCGTTCGGCGATTCGCACGAGGCCCGCCGCGAGGAGCCAATTCGGAAACAAGGTTATCGCCAAAATCGGGAGGGATCCGAGTGGGCCGCGGCAGCAGCTCGCTCCCCTCGCCCGTTATACCGAATTAGTCGCAGGATACGCCTCGCTATTTATAATCGGCCCCGCGGCCTCCAAAAACCGAGCCGATTATTAGGGCCGAGCGAGCAAGAGCAGCTGCAGCCCGGCCCCCAGCGTCGCGACAAAATATTGTTCCGAGGCACGCGGCGGCGGCGTCGTCGCTATTTCGGAAAACCGGCGCCGAGCCCTCCACCGGTGCTTTTCCAGCAGCCGAGGCGCCGAGGCGCACTGCCGCTCGCCTTTCTCGCAGGAGGAGCAGGATAAATAATCGCCCGGCTCCATTATGTCCCCGGGCAAAAAGGGCCCCCTTTTCGCCGATTCACGTTCTTCCCCGGCCGGCATCCTATTAATTGAGACTTTTGAGACTTTTGCACGAGCTCCGGCCTGGCAGGGCTGACAGGCGAGTCGTCCGGCAAAGGGCTGCGTAGGGTTTTAGGAGGAGTTTAGGGGATGACGGGGCAAAGCCGAGCGCTTCCGATTCTTTGTGGAGCTTGGGAGCGGGAGTAGCGGGCCGCGGCGGCGCGCAGGTATTTGGCTATTTAAACCGTTTAACCGGGCGGGCGAGAGAGGACGGGGACGTCTCGCTTCAAGGGCAGAAAGCCGCTCCCCTGGGCGCTCGGACGGGACGAATCGCCGCGAGGATCTATCCCGAGTGGTGAAAAAACACGTTTCGTACAGGTATAATAAAGGCGCAGGCGGGCGCAGAGGTCGGTTTCTGGGAAAGGAGAGCGGCGGCGGCGGCGGCGGCGGCTCAGCTGGTGGAAAGGGCCGCTATCCGGGCAGCATCTGGCCGCGCGGCACCGGGCCAGCAGCAGCAGCATCGCAACTCACGATTCCGTCACGGAGCGTATTATTCAAAACGCAGCGTTTACACGGCGTAATTAGCATTTTTGCCCTATCTCCGCGGGCGCATCGGCGGGCGGCCCGTCCTCTAACGAGATGGTAAGGCGAGGCCGGGGCGCGAGGGCCGGGGCTAGTCTGGGCGCCTCGAGGCCCGGCTGCGGTCGCGGCCTGGGAAAATTCGCGCGTCTCCCGCTCGGCCGCAAACGAGGCTGGCGCCGCATATGGGAGGGCGGCCGCGGGCCTCGTTACCGCGCTGCGGCCGGGGGCAAATCGCGCAATTAGCCGGGGCCCGGGCCGCTCTTATTACCGGGGACTTTTGCGATTGCGCCCGGGCCCCGGGCCCGCGTCCCGGGACCGCAGCCGGCGGCCCGGCGCGATTGCCTCGCCGCCGGCAATCTCCCGGCTCGCGGCTGCTTATCCGGCGCGTAGGCCGGCGGAAAACGCGGGGGCGGGCGGATGCGCGGCCTAATTGCCCGGGGCGCGCAAGGTGCGCCTCTAGGCTCCTCCCTGCGCGCGCGCGCCACGCGAATAAAACGTGGGAACGCCGGGGCCGGGCCGCCATTGGCCGGCCCTCGCGAAAATGGCGCGGCCCCTACGCCCTAGAGGCGCCGATTTCTCCTCGACTGAGCTCTCGACTCTCGGCTGCCGGTCCCCCAAATCGCCTCGGCGCTGCTTTGCCTGCGCCGCTCGCCCGAAACTCGTTCCCCGACTCGCTTTTTACGGGGACACGTCTCTCCTCGGCGACCGAGTTATTAAACCGGCGAATAAAGCACCTTATAGGAGTCGGCCGCCCGAGCGCGCCTTCTACGGTCAGCAGCGCGCGCGCGCCACACGAGATCGGCAAAGACGCCCGGTGCCGGGCTACCGCGGCCCTAGGGCCCCCTCTGACGCGCCTAGAGTCGCCTCGCGCAATCGTTCGGCCAGAGGATGTGGGCGCGAGCTTCGGAACAATGGCTGCGGAAGCGGGCGCTTAAGGGCCGCGGCCGGCCCGTCCTTTCGGGGAAAGCTCGGCTCCCGCGGACCTGCATCCGCCGCCCCGGAGCTGTCGCCCACTTCCCAGGGCGCTACTGCGCCAGCCGGGCGTCAGGGCTCGCGCCAAAAACCCGAGGAGGGGCACGGCTGCGCCCCTGGAAAAATAAAGGGAAACGGCCGACTAAATGAGGCCGGCGCTCGATCGCCGAGGAAAAAGGTCAAGGCGCCGAGGGGGCCGCTCGCTGTCCGGCGCAGCGACGAAAAGGAGGCGCGCCGCCCGCCGAGGATTAATGATCCATCGAAGCCGGCGGCGCGACTCATCCTCGCCTCGTTGCGCAAGCATTTTTCCCGCGCGATAATTGAATCCCGACCGCGGCGGTCTAATTGCTTCGTCGAGGATCGACGCCAGCCGCGCAACAACGCGCCCGCTGAAAAAAGCCCAGATAGGTCGCGTGGGCAAGTCGCGGCATCGCCAGCCCGAGAGCCGCTCGTGGTCGGACTCCCTCCGGCGGCGCAGCCGTGGCGCACGATAATCGCACGAGTGGCCCAAAGTTGCGCCTCGCAGCCCCCCCGAGGCAATCCCAACCTATAAACACGACTTTTCGACCCGAGGGTTCACCGGGCGTTTTGTTGGTGCTCGCGCCGGCCTCGCTTACTACTTGCCCCCGCGGCCGAGGATCACCTCTTGCGTGTAGTTCCGCAGTAGGAGCAAGAGCGGACGTCGCTCGCGGGCACGGGCGGCCGCGCGGGCTCGTGTAATGTTTCGACAATAGAGAGCGGCTCTTTCTCTTGCTCCCTCGGCCTCGGCCCGGACGATGCGGATGATTCTAGCGGGTCAGCTGTAATTAGGATGCTACGAATCAAGCGGCGCAGGCCGCAGCCGAGCGGCTGCGCGCCGGCAGATGCCGAGCACGCGAGCCTGCCTCGATAAACAATATTTAGCCGTCCGGGGCAAGGCGCCCATGCAAATAACGAGGGCGCGCGTCGAGTTTAATGCCGAGGTGGTGGGCTAGCCGTGAGAGCCGTCTCGGCCAGTCTTCGCGGCGCTACACGCGTCCTCCGCCAACTTATTTATCGATCGCGGTGCCGGCGGCGTCGCGTGGGGGCGGCAGAAAAACCCGGCCCCCCGCTCCCCGGGCGCTCGGGGCCCCGATTCCCAGATACGCATCTCCGGTTCATTTAGAACGTGATTCTCGAGTGCCTCGCTCCTTTATCCCCGCCTCCCGCGCGCCGACTCTATTCCGAGCGGCCCTCTCGCTCCTCGCCGCGCCGGGATAACCGTACATCCCGGGCCCGTTCGTAAATAATAGGGACCAGAGTAAACTACGTGTTGAACATTCTTAATCCCGCGTGGGAGGCCGTAAATGATACTGTTACACTTGTCTGTGTGTCTTGGTGCTGCCAGGCCGGGCGGCCCGGCCGGCGGACCATTTTTTTCCTCCTCGCTCCTACAACCGGATCTATCGCCGAGTCTCGCCTCCATTTAATTCGACGATTGAAAGTCATCGGGTAATTATAGGGAACCCGTGAAACGCGGCAAATTAGATTGGCCGTTTTTCAGGCGAGCCTCGCGCGCCTCGCCGGCTCTCTCTTTTCTCGCGCGCGCGCGCGCGCTTCGCGACACAATGGGCGATCGGCTCGCTCGTCGAACGACTTATTGTGTCTCCTGGCGTACGCCCGCGCCGCCGCGCCTTCGCCGAGTGAGCCAACCGACCGACATTTTATAATTAAATCTATGCTAATGGCCCCCGAGGTGTTTCGCACTCGCGCGACAACAATTAGCGCGGCCGCCTCTCCGCATCTCGCGCAGGACCTGCAGCTTTCCCGCGAGTCTCGCGCGCGCGTTTGTCCGCCGGCGATTGCGCCCGAGAAAGGAATGCCCGCGCCCCGCGAGCGCTTTACGCCCGGCCATCGATCGCGCGCGCCCTTTTTCCGAACTAGTTTACACAGGGACCGGCTCGTTAATCGGCCCTCGTTATCGAGGCGGCGTCAACCTCGGGGCGAGCTCGAGGCGTCCAATACCCCCATTAACGGATTCTCACGAATTTGGTATTCGGCCGGACGCAGCCGCGCCGCAAGAGTTGCGGATGTCGGGGGCGCGGACTAGTAGAGGAGAGCCGGGACGAGGGCCCGGGGCCAAAGGCAAAGGAGGCGCGAGGAGGGCCGGCCTCGTTAGCGGCACGTGCGCCAGCCGCGCCATCGATCGCCGGCCAATCTAATTGGCCGCGGCAGTTGGGGAGGACAGCGGGCGGCCTAGATAGGGACTCCTCCTCCGGTCCCTTGCCGCTCGCGATGCCTATCGCCGGGTGCCGCCACTTTTCCCGCCGATCGATAGCCTCCCGCGGCGGCCCGATTGAGTTACTCCTCGGGGCGGCCTTCCCCCGGGACGCCGAGTCTCCCGCGCCCGGGGCAACCCCTTTCCCGCGGGACGCCTAGGGACCGTTAGCCCCGGCGGCGCGTGTCCCGGCCCGTTATGATTGCTCGGCCGTAAAAAATAATTAGCATGCCGGCGCTCGAGGTGGCCTTGCCAAACTCCGCGGCAATCGCCGGGCGCATCTCGGCCCAGCCGCCCAGCCGCCCAGCCGCCGATCCATTTTTTACGCCCTGCCCGAGCCGATGGCCCGAGATTCGGAGCGGTTCAACGACCGGCCGGGACCAGAGTCGCGCCCTCCCCGATTAGTCCCCGGTTAGAAAAGCACCGCCACTTGTCTCTACAAGCGCTACACGAAACCGGAGCGCCGCGCTTATCCATCACCAATTATAGAGAGAGAAAAAAGGGGACGCGGGAAATGCTAGCGGCTATTAAAGCTAGACAAACAAGAGGGCTGCCGCTCCGGCTTTTTCCGATGCTGCTGCTGCTGCTGCTGCTGCGCAAACCCGATCAATTTCCGCGGCTGCTTCGCCGAACGACGGAGGCGCAAAAACCCGCGGCTTCCCCGTAAACCGAGCCAATCGGCCCGGGGGCTCGCCCGTCGCCGCCCGAATACCTAATCATCGCCGGCCCCGGCGTCGCGCGCCCGGCAAAAACCAGCGACACGAGCCCCGGGCAGGGCCTCAAAAACCCGCCCCGCGCGATACTCGCCCCCCGAGGTCGGCCGCCGTCGCCGCGCGACACCTCCCAATCGCACAAACTTTCCCGGACGCGCCCTGCCAATTAGCCAGCCAAATCCTTGCCAATTTCGCTCCCTTCCTCCTCACTGCCGCGGCCCACTTTGACACCACTCGTGCTTTTTTTATCACTTTGCGCGCCAGTATCACAAGCGGCACTCGCGGGCCGAGCGGCCGAGCAAGGCATTTTTCGCGACGGCACTTTGTTGTCGCGACGGCCGGTTATTCCGAGGGAAGGGCCGCGGGCCGATCGCGGGGCCAAACCAGCAAAGCTGCACCAAGGGGGCTAGGCGACCGCGACAGAAGCAGCTGCAGCACTCGGAGCGCCCAGATTTTTGCTCTTTGTTAGTACAAGCTCGTTATTAGTCACGGGGAATCCGAATGCAGAGTCGGGCCGGGCCCCGAGTCTGCAGTCGAATGTAGCGGCGCCCCGGTGCAGAGGAGCCGAGAGACGCGGGCGCGTCCAGGAGGAGACAAGCCAAGCCCTTAGGTTAACAACAATGTTTGCAGAGATACTTAAGTGTTGGTGCTCTACCTTCTCTTGCAACGTAATAACGAACCTCGAACTCTCTCTCCCGCATATAGGCGAGATTTGGCCTATAGAGGCGACCTATGGGCAACAATCCGCGCACTTCATAGCACTTTTTCAATTTGTATCAAATCGCTTCAAATCGCACTCGCGGGTCGCGGGGGGCGTCGGGGGGGCGCGCCGGGGGGCTCGAGATCGGGCGCCGGGTCTCATGCACTACCTCGACCGCCGCCGTAGCAGTACGTGTACTCGTTGTAATCCATGGTGGGCCTCGTGAGGAGTCCCTCGCCGGCCGGGAGGAGGTCCAGGAGGACGCCTGTCGCGGGTGGGGCGCGCTCCTGCGGGTACTCGCACATTGGCGGGAGTGCGGCCTCGGCGGCGTCAGCTCATTAAGGCACTTGTCAAGCGTCGCGCGCACTCGGCCCCGGGCCACTTCGCGCACTCCCTTTCTCTCTCTCTCTCTCGCTCCCGCTGGCGACCTTCCGCGCCAGTCGAGGGAAGGTTGCAACCGCGCGCTCGCGCCGTCCGCGGCAGACTGAGCGCTCCGCCGCGGCTCGGTGTCAGGGATGCGGCCGCAGGCGGCCGGCGACGCACGCGCGCCGCCCAAAGCGCCGCGGAGGGGGTAGCCCGGCGGCGCGCGCGCCAGGACGACGGGCCGCGCGCGCGGGGGGGGGGGAGCGGAGGCCGCCGAGCCGCCCGCAGCGCCCGCCGCCCACAACCGCTCGGACCGTGCAGCGAGCCGCCTCGGCGCCGGATGCTGCAGGGATGAGCCGAGGCCGAGGCGGCCCCGAGCCGGCCCCATAGACCCCTCGAGCGCTGCGAGGCTGCGGCCTGGATCGCCGGCCCGGCGCTCTGGCCGCCGAGTCGAGACGCCCAAGGAGGCTGCGAGCCGGCCGGGAGATGCTCGCGGGCAACGGTACCTCGAGGGGCGGCCGGCCGCTCGCGAGAGATGGCGCTGGGGGCTCCGCTCGGCGCGCCCGCCCGCCTGGCCTTGCTTGCGCGCCGATTATCATATTGGCAGCGGAGCCCCCGGAGACGGCCGCGTTATCGGCCGCGCTCTTTAGCCGCCGATTCCATCTCCCCCTAATTAATTCGCCGGGGTATCTGCGCCGAGCAGAGGTCGGCCGTTCGTCATTTCCACGGGATCGGCTCTCGGCGGGCGCGATCGTGCGCCGGACAAGCGCGACGTCTTCCCTCCGAGGCTGTGTGCCGCGCTGCAGATCGATCGGTGCGGCATAATTAATCATTAAGCCCCGATGGCCCCGGCTCCCCGCCCGGCTCTCCCTCGGTGCGCCGGGTATTTATCCCCGGGCGGAGGCGCCCAATCGTCCGCGGGCATCTACCCTCCGATAGCCCGCGCCCGCGCGCGCGCAAACATCTCGCGATCCGGCGGATAAGCCGCGTCGGCCGACAAACTTTTTCCTAC
Source organism: Sycophaga agraensis (assembly GCA_018906755.1). Taxonomy (NCBI): domain Eukaryota; kingdom Metazoa; phylum Arthropoda; class Insecta; order Hymenoptera; family Pteromalidae; genus Sycophaga; species Sycophaga agraensis. The sequence goes on from JACCIE010000028.1 coordinate 837,998, forward strand.
ACTGTCTCCTCTCTTCTTTCCCGGGCCGGCCCCGTTTACTTTCGTTTCGCGCCGAGGCCGCGCTGCCGGCTGCGGAATCTGATTTCGCGGCGCGAGACACCGCCACGCCCCTTTCCTCCTCGGGGACTTTGTGCGTGGGTGCGGGCGCGCGAGCCGAGATCTCGGACGCCCGTCATCCTATCGCCCTCGCAAACTTACCCAATTCTCCGGCCCCCTCGAGCGCTTCTCGCCTTCCGAGGGAGCCCGCGACCTCGAGCCTGCCCGAGGATCTCCAAAGGCCCGACGGCCCGAGCGGCTTTTTTACCTCCTCGCCGATTTATGCGAGGCGAAAGGTGAAAAGTTTCGGCTGCTGCTGGTATAGGGCGACCCTCTCCGACTATCGAGATTCCGGCTAAATCGCCCGGCCGATCTGACGGATATCCGAACAAAGGACTATTCTCGATAGCGGCGTTCCTCTCGCTCGGCAGACCTCGCATAACCCACTGCGGATACTCCGCCTATCTCTACGTGTATACGATGCACGATGTTTGCCCCGAGCGCTTTCGATAGCATACATAAGAGCGAACAATAAATATCCCAGCGTATTGTTTCGGTTAAAATATTAACTGGATCAATTAAGAGCGGCTCTATCGGCGTTTCAATAGCTGTGTAGAAGGCGTTTAGAAAGCCTTCTATATCGCGGGCGCGCGCGCGCGCCTACTTGTACATTTCCCAGCAAATCGACTCGTGTCTGCAATTTAGCCTGCAATTGACGAGGAATTTGCATTTAATTGAAACGGACGAAGACAAGCCTCGTCTAATACGCTGTAATACAATGCTATTTGTGGACTGCGCGGCGGCATCGGCGGGCCGAGGGAGCCAGGGCCCTACAGCGGGGGGGCGATCGGGCTCGAAGGTGGGGTGAGGGGTGGGGAGATAACGACGAAAATCATTGTGCGCGGGGAGGAAAAAAGGCGCGTGTAAGCTCGGAGCGAGGCTCGGAGGGGCCAGGACCCGAGCCGTGGCGCGCACAATGTCATTAGGCGGCATTCTGCCCGGGCAGAAAATCGCTTGTAAATCGCGGCATAAAGCGCGGGCCGAGCGCGCGTTAACGCACTCGGGGAGCCGGGGACCACGCGGCTCTGGCCCGCGATACGAGGCGATCCGCGCGGCGGGCACACTGCGCGCATAATCGCGGCATTACCGGCGGGCCGTTTCGACGCTTTTATTATTGGCCAGGGCGCCCCTTATACCTTGTATCGGTCCCACGAAAAAGCGGAGAAGCCGCTCGGGAGAGGGCCCCTCGCGCCGTATCTCAGGGGCTTAAGCCGCCCGATAAAGCGGAGGAAAGCGCGATTATGAAGGAGGCCCGGCCTCGCGCGGCTTCGTTACCGGCCGCGCTGCATTATCGGCCGATGGCTCTCGTATCTCAGCCGCTTTACGTCTCTCTGCGTCTAATCCGCTTAATCCGCTATCGGCGCTCTCGTAAACTCGGCCGGGCCGCCCATTTTTCGCCGCGAGCCGGGCCCGCGCGCCTTCGCGGGAAAGCGAAAGTGTCGCGCGCCCGCGAGCTTTCCTCGCGGCGCCTCCCGCCCACCCTTGGATTATTCGAGTCGTTCGATTTTACGAGGGCCCCAGCCGGGGCTCAATGCCTATTTGAATAAGCGCTTTTTCCTTGGGCAAAGGCGCACTTTCAGAGCGCCATTCGAAGGTTATGAAACGAGGCGTTTGCTTCTGCTTTTCTCCTTCCCCTCCTTCATCCCGAGACTGCAAACATACCGCTCGACCTATGTATGTATACCCTACAAACTGTTTACTTTAATCGTTTCTCCTGCAGTTATTATATTCACTTTTTATAAAGGGGTACGCAGCGATTTCACTCTCTTGTCTACAGCAGGCGTAAAGATTAACGAACGATCATTATTTTTTATTCCTTTATCGCATAATTGATACGATTTGCGAGAAATTTACAGCGTTCTTTTACGTTCGCGTGCGCGCGCATTCGTTGATAATAGCTGCGCAGGACCGCTTGGTCTAATGTTATTCATAAGTAACCGAAGCCGTTGTTGCAAAATCTGCGAAAGAGCCATGGCGAAATCATCATCGCGGTATTTACTGCTAAATTTAAAGCGTATTTATGAGCCGTAAACTTAAAATGCAAAGTTGGCAGCGCTCACTTTGATTTGAAACACTCTTACGGCGCGCGTTTTCTTGAATAAATTTCGAATTTTTACGAGGCGAGTATTATTCTGCAACAAGAAAATAGGAAAAGCCTTAAGCCGCCGTAAGACGCGCGCGTATAAAAGAGTACGCGGTCCAAGTGGCCCAAGTGGCCCCAGTGGCCCAAGCGGCCCAAGCGGCCCAAGCGCTCGGTAGAAAGTACACGCTGCGCTCAAAATTGAAGCGCCAAACAAAGTTTTAGATAGACCGAGGAGCTCAAGTGTTTTTTCTCGTTACAACGAGGGAATTAGCAGGCGGCGGTCCTCTTTGGATGGAGGCGCCCGCCACATACGAGTATGTGCGCGCGCAGCCGATAAATTCAATTAATATAAATTGATAAGGAAGCCGAGCGGGTGCGGGATTTGGATCGAGAGGATGTGGGCCGAGCGAGCGGGAGCCGACTATTCCCCGGCATAATGTATATAAATAAATGAAAAGCCAGATAAGAGTCGGGGGTCTCGGGCGCGCTCGGCGCGGTAGGTTATGCTTGTACATAGACGGCGCGCGAGCTGGCGAGGAGCGAAATGGTTGTTTTGACGAGGGGAGAAACGACGTCGGTATATAATATAGTGCTCTGGGGTCGGGCGCACTCTGAGAATTCCGTAGGTGTAAATCTACGCGGAAAAGGTGAAAAACACTAGGCGCTGGGACTCGGCGATGCTTGTACTTTCACCTGGGCGTGCGCCCAAGCGCCCGTTTGACCGGCGAGCCGCACAATATTATTCCCGCGGCGGGCGTCCGAGGGCTTGATTAATTGGCGGCGCTCCCATGGGTCCGGTGGGCCGGGGCGTTTTTCGCGGGTCCGCAAAACATGACGTACGGCTTAATCGGCAGCGGAGGTCCGCGGCGGGTCCGCGGCGGGTCCGCGCGCCCACAGTCCGGGGAGTCGCGCTAATGTTATTCATTGGACTACTCGGGGGGCCGGGAGGGCGCGGCGCGAGCCGAGGGGGCGGGGGCGGCCTAAAAATAGCGGCTGCGCCTCGGGCGCCCGGCTCGGCGCGTAGTCCCACGAAACAATGGGCCCGCGCACTCGGCCCGTAATGCATCTGCATGCGAGCGGATGATAGCTCGGTAAATTACGGCGCCCGCGGCGACGAGAGTCGCTCTCCGGCGCTGGCCGCGGCCAGTGCCACTCGGCCAACTCACGTTTCGCGCGTGTAAAGCGAGGAAGACGGAGAGCGAGCGCGGGAAGCCGGCCCCGGGGCTTTGTTCCATCTCGCCTTATTCCCCGCGCGATCGGACGAGGGCCTGATTTATCGGCCGAGCCGCCGGCCCGCCGACCCGCGGCTCGTTAATCCGCGGGGACGGCCGCCGCCCGGTTTTCCCGGAGTTTCCCGCCTCCCGGTTTACGCCGAGCGCTCCGCTCGCGGGCTTTGTCAGGGAGTACTTAAAGGGTAATCTCCAGGGCCAGGCGACTCGTTATGCCCGAGGCGGGCGCGTCAAAGGCGCGGATTCGGCCCGAGGAAGACCCGGCTCGTCCCCCGCCCGATAAAGAAGCGCCGAGCCCTCGCGGGGGAAAGCGCCGGGAAAAAGGGCCGATCCATTAGTGGCGCCCGCCCGCCTCTTTCACCCTTCCCTTTGACCTTTGTCAAGCGGCCGGAGACGCGGACTGGAGGTGCAGCTCAGCCGCTCGGGGAGCCTTTGCTCCCTTCCAATTAATTTTGCCGACCGGGGCGCCGGTGCGCGACGCTCGAGCGATCGGGAGGTGCGCCGGTAGCGCCGGTTGGGCATCGGCGCGGACGCCACGACGCATTGCGAGGCGGGTCTCGCGGGCGCTTTTTCCCCACGGACGGAAGTCCCGGGGATGAATAGGGGCCGGTGGAATTCGCCGGCTCGAGGATTCTTCGGGAGGATCGGGCGCTAAGCCACGCATCCGCCGAACGCGGCGGATCAATCTGCCGGGCTAACAAGCGGCACTTTGCCCGGCGATTGTGATCGGCGGCGGGCTGGCCCACCTCCGGCAGCCTCCGGCCGAGGGGCTCCCGCGGGACCCGCGCCTGCCATCTGCCCGCCGATACGCGATCCCCGGACCCTTTTTTCACGTAATCCCAGACGCCGTCCGCCCGCACGGGATGAGAAACTCCTTCTCCTGGCCCCGTATACCTATATGTATACCTGGAGGCAGCGTGTGAGAAAAGGTTTCGCCCGGCCCTCGGTCCCCGCCCCCCACTGGCCCTCCTCGGGGGATGCTGATCCCGCGAGGTGTCGGCTGCGGCCTCGAGGAGGCGGGGCTGCGGGCGAGGGCGCGGGATCCCGGGCCGCCGGTCGCCGCCGCGTCCGCCGGCCGATTAAGTGACCGGAGGGCTCGCGGGCCGCGCTTCCGTGGCAGGAAGCGCAGAGAAAGAAACGGGCCGATCGGCCCCGGCCGATGGCGGTCTTATCGGCCGCCGAATCGTCCGGAGCATTGATCCGGCTTTGCCGGGGCCGGGACGGGCGTTTTGTGCGCGCGCACCGGCTCGCCCGGAGTTTTTTCCCGCGGGCGACGGACTCGGCTCATCCGGGGCTTCCGCCAGGCTCCCCGGCTCCCCGGAAAAACGCCTCGAGATCGAGATTAGACTCGCAATCGGAGAAAGGGTGGGAGCGGCCCAACCCTTCCATCCGTGCGGGGCTTACGCGCCTTCTTTCATTCGGATGCGGACGGGGATTAGGTGAATGCTTTTTTATCCCGCCTTATCGCCGATTGTCATCTCGGGACGGGGACAAATTTGGTCCGTTGAAAGAGGATTGTCGCTCGTCGCTCGGCCGGCTGACTCGAGTTTCTCGCATTCTGAGCCGCGGCGCGCTGCCTGGGACCTTTGTGCGCTAATCACTCCTCGAGGACGTAACGGCCGCCGGGCGGACCGCTCGCGAGGCCGCTCCCCTCCAAAGGGTTGTTTCGCCCCGAGGTGGAGGCGCCCGCGCCTCGAGGACGACGTCGCGGGCGTCCGCGGCCCGGCCGATTGCCCGTAACAGCGGCGCATCTGCCCGCGGCTCTCCGGTACATTAGACGCGGCCGCCGGCAGTAAAACCTTTTCCCCGAGGTAAGCCCGTCGAGGTGGGACCTTTGCCCGGTAAACACGGGGCTTTACGGCCTTTGCCTCGCGGCCCGGCGCTTCGAAAAGGCGGGAGGGCCAGGGCTTGACACCTCGGGGCGGCGGCCGTAAAGGCCCCGCCCGGCCTGCCCCCCGTAAAAAGCCGATCTCCGGCGGGCCGAGCGGCTATCCGCGGGCCATCGCGCCCGCCCGGGCCTAATGCCCGGCGTGCATATGCCAGGAGGGCACTTTGTCTCGTTAGAGGCCCGCGGTTCTCGGCCCGAGTTTTTCCGGCGGCTCGGCCGCGTCGATCGATCGCGCCACTCCCTGCCCCGGAGCCCGGCTGAATAATGCATGCGCGCTCGCCGCGGGCCCTTTATCAACCGCGCGGCCGAGCGCCCCGGCGCTTTTTAATCTCGCCGGGGAAGAGGCCGGGAGGCGCGCGCCGGACTCCTGCGGATAACGAGTCGGGGTCACAGCCGGCACGCGACCCCGGGATGCGTCTCGCGGGAGGCCGTTTACACCGCGCGGACGGAAATTGGAGTCCGGCCGCGGCCGCCGGCCATGCATATTCAATCGGCCGACGGCAACCTCTTGGTATTTCGTAAGCCCGCGGCGTACGCGATCGCGCGCCTCCCGGAAACACCGTCGGCCGTCTACGCGCGCACTCGAGCTCCCAGTGCCGGAAGAGCTCGCGCCGCCGATAGGCCAGCCTTCGCCTTTGCCCCGATTTCTCCGCGACCCCAGCGGTTCCCTTTCGCAACATCGCGCTCTCTTCTCCCGGTCATCCAGCCGTCACCTATCTCCTCCGCCGCGTCGTGTTATTAATACGGATGGGAGAAAATAGCCTTTGGTAGGAGCTCGCTCGCTAAATTCGCGACATAAACCCGACGAACGACACTAGTGGCCCGTCGACTCGGACAACTGGCGAGCCGCTTGGAGAGTGGCGCGCACACTCGTCGGAGACGTTTGTCTCGCCGGTCATTAACGAGGGAGGCAGGGAGGCGCGGGGGCGAAAATTCATCAATTTTCATTTGGCCGCGGCTGCGGCTCCTTCCAAAAGTTCGTACTCCTACTCCTCTCCCTCCCCTCGCTCATTATGATAGGCCCGAGTCAGGCGCGCGCATTAAACATTTATCACGCGCGCTTCCATTATGTACGCGCGAGCCGCCGGGGGAGAATAAATCGAAGCGGCGGCGGCGGCGGCGGCGCATGAATTACGCCGGCGTTTTGACAAACAAGTGACGAGCGTCGCGAGCCTCCGGCGCATGAGAATCGGCGCGGCGGCCGGCTCGGCGCGCGAGAAGAAAGAGAAATCGGCGCCGCGCCGGGCATACAGAGGGCCCTCCCCCCCGCTTTCCCGGGAAGTCACGGGGCCGCGGGCTAAACGCGCCCGTGATCATTTTTTCCAATTAGGAGGGTCGCAGCGGGTCGCGGCGAGTCCCGGCATCGGACCCCGAGACCCACCGCCACCCGTGACTCTCGGCTTTTCCCGCATCCAAGTGCCTCGAGTGGGCCGCCAACTGCCGAGTGGGCAGACCACCGCTGCTCTCGACGAGGCTCCGGGCTCTAGCACATACCTGTAACAGAAAAAGAAGGCCAGGTTAGCGTCTCTCTCGGCAAAGGGCTCCTTTTCGGGAATAATTACACGCGGCCGGGCGCATTCTGATTTATGGGAAGTTTTGAGCGCGCGAGAGGGAAAGCCGTGAGCAATTTTCGGGGATCGTTAGTTTTGATTTATCGTCTCTGCGGAAAGAAGCTGGCCCCTCTTTGCCGACGCATTAATTTGCCTAATGACGCTTCCAAGTCATCGGTCGTCGGCCGCTGGCCCGAGCAATGCATCCTTGATTGGGCCGCGGGCGCCGAGTAATTGAAACGCAGGGGCGCAAAAGAGCCGGGGCCGGGCAAGTGGCCGATCACCTGTAAACACGCCGCGGCCCACCTTCCCGCGCGATTAACGCACGGCGCACGCGCGCGCGTTACGATCACCCGCTGACGTCAATAAACTCCCCGAGCAGCGAATTAAAAGCCGGAGGCACGCGCCCCGCCACCTATCGAATGTACACCTATGCCTCGGGCTCTCGTGCGCACGAGGGCTCTTCGAAAAAAGCCCCACGAGTGCGCATCCGAGATTTTTTTCCGCGGACGTCCCGTGAGCGAGCGAGCGGCGGCTGCCTCCTGCCCAAATACTCGCGCCATCCTGCAAGTCGTCCGGGGATCCGCACGAGCCACCAACAAACTCCCCGCGACTCCTTTGTTGCTAATGTCACCAAACAGCTCCGTAAAAACGTACCCTGCTCTAGTCGCTCCTGCCTTAAGCCAGGCTTTATTTCCCTCAATAGCTATAATGGCCGCAGTAATAAATGTATGTTAAATGTCGAATTAACCATCCGAGCTTGTGCTCGAGCCATATGTCTCTCTTGCTATTAGATACTTTCGGTGTTATCCTAATCCTTTTATAGGAGAGGGTAAAACGCGCGCGTTCGGAGGTACTCTGGCTCGCACTCCTGCGTGCGACAATCACCAGGTGGACAACACCAGTTAACCTAATCAGTTGCTCGGGCGCGACTAATGAGCGATTGCTAATTCAAGCCGAAGATCGCGTCCGGCTGAATATTAAGTATAGGTGTGTATTTAGATAAAGCGAGTCGAGCGCGCTATTTATTCGGGCTTCCTGCGGGCGGAGCTCTAATCATCGATGGGCTTTTTTAATCGGGAAGGAAGAGCGCGCTTGATAACGGAATTCCGTTTGATTAATGGATTAACGGGAGCCGGTCTTCCCGGGGCGGATCAATGGCCCGAAATATACGCGAGGTGTGGGCGTCCCGGGAGGACGGAAGTCAATCGCCACGGATTCGGCTAACCGAATAAAATGATTATCCGTCGAGCGAAGAAGATTCGGTGTTTCGCCGGTGTAGACGCGCAGTAGGAGGATCAGCGAGGCGGATGACGGGAATAGGGCGAGATCGCCGGGCGGCTCCGATCCCCGAATCCGGCCGAAGCCAGCCGAATCCGGGCGAATCCGGCCAACTTTCCACTATGTATTCTCCAACTACTCTTTCTTCCCCGTTGCTTGAGTTAATTTCAGTTGAATCTCGATAGCGCCTCGGCTATCGGCCGAGCTATTCTACAAAGTTAGCTTAAAAATAAAACGAGTCCGTCTTGATAAAAGTTTCTTTGCCAATCGGCCGGGAGGTTTATATACGCCGGCCGAGGCAATATCATCTCATTAAAATCAATATCCCGATAGGAGTTTGATAAATTCATCGGGCTAAATGAAGAATCGCTCGCATTTAGCTCGATCGAGCGGAGGCAGTGGCAAAAATACCGGGGCGGGCGCTCAATATACTTGACCCCTCGTCCGGTCCACTCGAAAAGTACGTCCGAGCGAATGGCGGCGCTCATTGGCGCAAGGCGAGGAAAAAACCGAGCGGTTTATTATAGGTTTGCGCGGGCGCTCGAATAACGCGCATCTGTTTTCGATCGGCGGTGAAATCCCGCAAATTAATATAGGGAGCCGGGCCGGGACCGCGGGGCCGCCGGGAAAAAAGGGAGATGGGGCCGCGCGCGGAAAAGTCAATACGAGTCAATTGGAGGGCAGGTGCAGGGCAGCCCGGGGCTGCCCGCGCCGCGAAGAGCCGCTTACGGGCGTAAAAACGCCGCGGCCAAATCAATTTTCGAGAGTGGACTCGGCCGCCCCGCGGCTTTCCACTCGGAGGCGCTTTCGATTTTTGCGCCCGCGGCTCTTCGCGGAAGCGAGAACAATAAAGGGCCGAGACTCGGAGCCCCGGGAGCCGGTTCCCCGGGGCCATTTTTCCGAGGATTTTTCTGCCGCGCCGGGGCGAGCGCGCGGATGCTTCCGAGGCATTTACCTGGCGGCCCGAGGCGGCCCGCAGCCCTGCCCCGGCCTCGGGCCCGCCGAGCCCCGCTTGTTTGCACTCGCGCTAATCGTCGCGCGCGGCATCAGCGCTCGCGCTTCTTCTTCTTCTTCTTGACTCGCTTCAAGGGGGAATTATAAGCTTCGTAAATACGGCTGAGCGGCCGCGGGCGTCGACCTTTGGCCCCCGAAGGTCACTCGCGGGGGGCCAGCGAGTCGCGGCATTTAAACCGAGTCCCCGGTCAAAATGCCACTTGAACCGGATTCCAACTGATCTGTCAAAATTACGTTATGAAATAGCGTCCTTGGGGATAATTAAGTTTAACGGGGCTCCGAGCATCTCGCCGAGCATTCGGCCGAATGCGCGGAGATCGCGGGAATAAAACGCGCATAATTGTCAGGGCAATGCGTTGGGCGTATTTCAATAAATTTTATTATTCCGAGGCGCGCGACTGGCCGTTCGTGCGGCCCGGCCGTAAAACCGGGGCCGCCGCGGATCCGGATTAATTTAACAGTTGACTTGTAAAAAGCCGGATAAATCGTGTAACGCGATACAGGCCGGAGGAAGCCCCTAACGCCGGCCGGGCGATTTTTCCGGCGGGGCCAGGTGGTCGGAGGGCCCTGCGCCCCTCCGGCTCCCTCCGGCCCCCCTCCCCCCAGACTGCGGCCGCACTCCGGGGCTCCCCCGGCCCGAGGGTGTTTTGACAGGGGCAGGCCACCAACGGCGCGGGCCGCCGGGAAGCCGAGCGCGCCCGAGGCTCGCGATTCGCCGCGGGCTTTTCCGGGAAGCCGCGAGGGCCGATCGCGCCGGCGCCGTAACGCCGCGCTCCCCCGGCTTGGCGGGCGCTTTACGAGCCGGCCGCCTTTCAATTCTCTCCCCGCGGCCCGGGCGCGCATATCCCCCGCGAGCGGCCGAGCCCATCGCTCCCGGCCTCCCGGGGAGGCTGCCTGGCTGGGCGGGTGCGCGGCTGCGTGTCGCCGCGGTCCAGCTCCCGCGGCCGCTGGAAAGAAACCCTTGCGGATCGGTGGCTGGGCCAGGGGTTTTCCCACGGCTCGAGGGGGAGAGGCCGCGGCAGATGGGCGGCGTATCGGCCATCTCGGCTCCGCGGCCAGGTGGACGCGGAAAATCGGGCGGCGGTGGGACGCGCGGGTAACCTGATCGCCGGCCGCTCCGGGTTTTGCGCCCCAGGGCTCTTTAATGAGTCGTTTATTTACGGGCCGGCCGAGTAGGTTTTATCTTCATCTGAAAGGATTTGGCGCGCGGGCCGATATCGGCTTACCGAATTTCCATCGGAGCGCCGAGGGCCGACACGTGTAGCGCGTGTTCCGAGTGTTCGGTTGGCGCTCGGGCCTCGCGGGCCGGCCGATGGCCTGCCAGAGCAATAAATACGCCGGCCCCCTCCCGGCGCATGCTAATGTCCCGGCCGCGCCTCTTTATGCGCGTCCGCGCGCGATTTTAGGAAGACGTCAGGAAGATGTGCGTCCGCTCCGCGAGCCGGCTCCAATTAGTAGAGGAGGAAGTGCTCTCGAGCGGCGATAAGGGGAAGCCGCGGGCATTAGCAATTATAATTCCGGCGGGCGCTCGGCCGGCTCCGGGCAGCCGTATCTGCGCCGCGGATCGGGCCCGATGATTTACCTAAGCGTTTATGCGCCCCGGCGACTCGGCGCTCGGAGCGATTCGACGCGCGGGCCCGGGCCGCCGGATCGAAATCCCGAAAATCCGCCGAGCGGCCCTTTGCCGGCCGGCGCCCAATGCCGGCCCTCGGGGACGCCGCGATTCGCTGCGCCCTGCACAAAAATCCCGGGCGCGCCGCGAGCGATTATGCTAATGCGCCCGCGAGCCGCGCGGCCTCCTCGGCTGACCGAGTGACTCGCCGCCGCCGCCGCCGCCGCCGCCGCCGAGCGCCGAGCGGCTCCTTCATGCCCGGGCACGTATGGCTCCGCGGGCGGCGCGCCGTGTTTTCACGAAATTTGGCGCGTGAGCCGCCTCCCGGTGGCCGCATTACCCGCCCGCATCTGGCCCGGGCTTTCCCTTTGACGCGGCGCGCGCCCACTCGGCCCTGGCCCTGCCGGCCCCGGCGAGGCCCGTCTTTTATGGATCGGGACCCGACCTGCGCCCCGGGACCCACTTTTCTCTCCTCCCTCCGGACCCCCGCTTTTCTTCTTTGTCTCTCCTCGGATTTTATACCCGGCACAATTGTCTGCTCGCCGCTCGCCCTCCCCGAGCTCTCCCGCACTCTTGCTCGCCTCGGGCCCTTCGTTCCGCACGAGCGCCACACCCGGCCTATACTTCGATCTGTCTTCGGGATGCGCATTTTCATTTTGTTTTCATGCTTATAGCCACCCTGCCTTTTCCCGTCCTCTATAATCGCTTGGACGCTTTATGCGCATTTTTAACCGCTCAGCGGGTTATATTTTTCAAACTTCCGCACGCAAACAAAACTATTTTCGACTAAATTACCATTCCGACTGACGAGTACATAGTCGTGTAAAAACGCATTTGGAACTCTCAACTTTTATTTTAACATTTTTAACTAATTTTACAAAACTTGCTCCAACTTATTATAGGTACTATGCAGACCAAACAGTGGTCGATTATGAATTTTTTCTCCAATCATATTGGTTGCAAAAGGGAGGAAAATGTTTTAATTAAATAACATCATAAACGGCCAAACTTTTGCACTTAATATGCTTGTGCACGAGTGCTTAATGCATTAAAGATATAACATCTTGAAGACGACGAAGGGCGTCAAAATTTCGTTTGACAATGTAGGTGGTGACGGCGCGTAACTGGCGCAACCGCGAGTAGTGAAATGTCCATTCGCTTGGTATACCGACCATGTATTACATCTTATACGTACATGGGTATATATGTAGATGTATATAAGATCAATGCAAAGTACTCTTAATATAAAGGAATATAAATATGGCTCTGTACCTTCCAGTGTCAATATAGGTCAGCTTAGCATATACTATGACTGCTCATGCGCATAATAGCTCGGTAAGATTATAATACATTTTGTCATTTTAATAATGTTTACTATATTGAATTTTAATAAACTTTTTGGCGTACGCAACCGGGCTGCAATGCCGTTGCAACTGCACTCTGTGCGTAGCACGTGATAAAAAGTTGGGTTATAAATATATACCGAAAACCAGGTGAAAAGCACTTTTTGTTGGGGAAATGTCTCGGGAAATATAGCGCGTCCTATAGAAAAATGAGAATGTTTTAACGCGTTAACAAACAATGCATTAAACAAATATGTACATATTTTACTGGGGTCGATTTTAAAAATTCATTAGAATTTTAGATTCACCGGGGGATACACTCCCCGAGTCTTTACTATGTAAATGCTTAAATAATTACGAGTTAATATTCGAAAAAGGTTTTTCCGCCTGTAACGCGTTACTCGGGCTATATTATCGGAGTTAATATTAATTAAAGCGCGGCCATGTGGAGGGAATTTGAATAAGGAGTTGGCCGAGGTGGCCGCGTTGAAAAGTTCGTTACCGAAACACACGAGTGGCGTGGCGCAGCGGTCGGTCAAACAACTCCATTGAAGATGGGGAGGCCAACAGGTTTCGGCGGGAATAGATTACGCACCGAGTGCGTATTGACAAAACACAGGCGGCCTACAAGTTCATTGTGGGCGATAATCGCAGTCTAATCTGGAAAGCAGGTATAGGCAGGCACAGGGCGAGGAGTCGGCCTTATCTGAAACGACGTGAAAAAGCCCGGGTGGTCGGCGCTAGGGCGGGGGGGTCGGATCGGTGGGCCATCGCCCGGGCCAGGGCGATCGGCGGCCGATTGTCGCTCGGGCGCGGGCGTGCGGGCGCTGGCATGAGCCTCGGAAGAGGATCGGGCGTGCGCGGGCCTTCCGGGGCGCGGGCGGGCCTCGGGACCACCAAACGCGCGGGCCCGGGCCCTCGAGGACCCTCGAGAGAAGCCCTCGAGGCTGCCGGGCCGTGTGTTTGCCGCGCGTGTTTGCCCCGGTAATCGACCTGAAAAAACGCACTCGACTTTGGCCCGCGGCCGCGGGAAATTCCCCGACGGGGAAAGAGGAGAGAGGGTTAGCCGTCGGTGAAAAGCCGGCATTGTGCAAGGGTTGTCGGTCGGGCTGTCGCGCGGCGAGGCCCGGGGCCCGGGGTCTTTAACGCTCCGCGAGCATGACCGAGTTGGGGATCGGCGGCCAGGTGGAAAAAGCCGAAAGCCGCTCCCGAGCGAAGGGGTTTTTGTACGCGCTGCCGCGCCGCTCGGCGTTTCCACCCTTGGCCCGCGCAGTCGAAAAAAGACCCGGTGCAGCCCTTACAAGGAGGACTCGATCCCCGGGAGGTCGGGCGACAGGTCGGCTCCCCGCTCCCCGTGGCTCCCGTGATCTGCCCGGTGCGCACTCCCGGGGAGCCCGAGTGGCCGAGCGGCGGCCTCGGATCGAGTGCGGCCGCGCTCGTTATTGCCGGCCATCGGGAAAAAAGCCGGCATCCTCCTGGCGGCCTGGGGCATCCCCGCTGCGGGCGCGGAAGAAGCGCCACGACGGCCTCCAAGGGGTCGCCGCGAAAAAAGGCCCGCCGGCTTATTGAATGGGTGATCGAAGGCAATGAAAAGGCTCTGCCGGGCATTAGGCCTCCGGTTGACATTTTATTTGCTCGGCTCTCGCGGGGAGCTGCAGGGGCCGGCGGCGCCGGCAAGGGGAAAAAGCTCCCCCGGCCCAGGGGACGCGAGCGGGCCCCTCTGCGCCGGCGATTTATTTATTCAAGTCCGCTCGGGCCTCGCGGCTCCTGTTTGTTGTTCGAGGCGAGAAAGGCGCCGTGGCCCGCTGGCGAAACCGCTTTCGATTGCCGGGGCTCGCGCAACCTAATTGCCCCGGCAGAAGCCCAGGCGCTTTCGCCCGATTCATTAATCATAATTAGGCCGGTGAAGCGCGGGCGCCGCCATTGTCCCTCCGGTTTATTTAGAAAGCCGGGATCGCCGGCGAGAGGAGGGCAATAGCCGGGCGATAGGTCCGATAGCTCCGCGGCCGGCGGGATAATGCGTCGCCGCTCGCCGGCCTCGCCCTCTCTAATAATAATACGCGCCCGCGCCTTTGTCCCGGGACTTTTCTACGTCTCTCGGCGGTCCCGGCCCCGGGCCCGGCCCTGCCTTCCTTTTAATCTCTTTTTCGTTTGTGCGCCTACATGGGCGGCTCCGCTTTCGCCGAGGCGTCCGGGAGGAAAGGGAGCCGCCCGGGACCGAGGCGCGACGCTCGCCCCGTTAATCCCCGCTGCGGCCCACCCGATATGTCCCGCTGCCGAGCCGCTTTTTCCCGGCAAAGGCTCCCGCCGCCCGATCCAATATGCCGCGCGCGTATTAAACTGTATTTCTCGGCGGCGCGGCCCTCGCCGCTCGCGCGCCGCGCCCCATGAATTATGGATCTCGGGAGCCGTGAAAAATCACGAGTGCTTTCCGAGGTGCACCGAGCCCGCGCCGCCAAACTTGTTTATCCGCCTAAACAGCTGCCGGCGACCGATGCACAAGGAGGTCGAGCGCGTCTCAAGTGCGCCCGGTTAATTATTCCCGAGGCCCGAGGGCGCCCGAGCCCCAACTTTCGGCTGTCATACTTCATTCAAGGGGTTAATCGTATCACGCTTCATATTCATTAGCATGGGGCCCGCGGTCCGCCGGTAAGTAATTCATGGAAATTCTATTCGCGATGGTCTCCCGCTTCGATTCGATTACAAGATTACGCTCGAGCTACAGGCCGGCTTCTCGCCCTTTCGGCCGCCCGCCTCAAAGCAACCGAGAAAACAACCGCGCCCCGAGAAACAATCAATCGGAAAGCTCCCCCCGGCCAATTAAATCATTACGTCCGAGAAAGAAGCCGACGCACGCAGGTCTTCTTATCGCTTCCTCTTCAGAGACGGTCACGCTCGCATGGCGACCGGCTCGTTCACGGGAAAATTCCTTGTGGCTGGGACGGGCGCGCGGGTCCCCCGTCGTAACCTCGGCACGGCCTACGATACTCCCCGGCACGCCGCAAGCCGAGGAGCGCGGGAGAAAAAAGTTGCCCCGCAAAAAAGGGGAAACAATCGCGACTGGTCGGAAGCGTTATCGGCTCGGGCAGCCTCCCGGCCCGACCCCCAATAAAAGGGGAAATCGGTCCGAGCGGCCGGGGGGCTCATTTGGCCCGCGGCGGCCCGGCGAGAAAAAGCCGGCGGCCAAGGAAGCCCGGGGCGCGTCCGCCCGAGGGCCGGCTCGTCCGCTCGTTTCAGCCCGGCGGGCGGCGGCTGCGCCGGGGCTTTTTTACCCGCCGCGCCCGCGCCGGAAAAAGGCCCGCGCGACCCTTTTTTGCCGATCGGCATTGTCGCCGGCCCTGGCATTCCGCCCTGCCCAAAAGAATTTTCTGAACGCCGGGTTATTCTCGCGAAAAAAAAACCGCGCGCCCGGGCTTTTCCGACCGTGGAATATTGATTTTACAGGGGGTGCCGGGTGCCGCCGGCCCGCCCCGCGCCCGCACGCGGCCTTTTTTACAAGGACGCGCCGACAGTGACGGATCGCTCAAGTCCTCCTCGGCTTTGCGCCGCAGCTTAAATTGCTCCCCGGTATTTTTCTTGCGGTCGGGCCTTCGCTGCGCGCCCGTTAAGATTTATTTCGATATTTGTTCCTTTCGTTAGGACACGGCCGAATGGGATGCACCAGAACCTACCGTTTGTGCGGTTTTCTCTGTCAAGGGTGGCTCTGCGCACTGCATCCGTGGCTTATGCTTTCAAATATCGAGGCATCATTTAGGATGGTAAAAAAAGGAGGAAAACCACAGTGGGCTATTGTCGCGGAGCAAAGCTCTCCTGACCCGTGCAAAAGCGTCTTTCCCCTCCACTTTACATCCTATTTGGAAAGAATTTTGAATATTGTAGGAAAAATGTCGATAAAAAAATATAAGCCATGCTCGTTGAAAATAACAAATTTTCATCCTTTTTCCGAATATTTAGACTGTGAAAAATTTTAATAAAACTACGCCGGGAATTGTCAAAAAACACAAGTCCGCACTGGAGCTCCGATGGCCAGTGCAGATTCCCCTGCTTTTTCCTTTATTACACTTGTTTGAATAAACTTTGAGAAAACATAGGCTTTTAATTTACATCCCACGTCCTTGCTCCTCAAAGCAAGAAATAAAAGTTTGCTTTCCCGCGGTGTTTGCTCAACGTAGATATCCATGTTTGAGTTGCATTGGAACAAGTGAGCCGAGGAGTAGTAATTGCCAGTCGGCTCGATCTCGTCAATGAATAAAGCAAAGTTTGGCAACGCGGTGACAAATGGAAAGTGATTTTGTCATCCGGGAATGGCGCTGGCTCGGAATCGTACGGGCATCGTGCGCGAGCACAATCGGTTAGCGCAATCCGAGGCCGCGGAGTAAAAAGCTGACAAAAGAGAAACCAGTTCCCCGGCGGCGGAGCGCAAAATAAACCGTGTACGTTTCGATTGGCAGGCCGGCGAGGATCTCCCCGCGGCTCCAAGTGACAAAGGGACGCCGGCGCGTTTACGTAGCTTAGCGCGCCCGGGACGAGTCCTCGGCGGCACAAAGCGGAGAAAAGGCCGAGGGCCGCGGAGGAAGTAGAGTGGAAGGCCAGGAGGGCGGCGGCGGCTCGCGGCGGCCCCGCGAAGGGTTCGCCTCCCCGGGGCCCGAGGGGCGGGCCGCGCGGCCAAATTGCCGGGCTGCCACTCAAATTGGCCCGGCGGCGCACAATCGGCCCTATTACGCCGGGCATTTGTCAGCGCGGCCGGGAGGGTGCGCGAGCGGCAGCTCGTCTTTCGCCCGGCGCCACGTGTTCCCGCGCCCCGCCATTGTCCCCCAAGGCGGACTCGTCCATAATTTATCGGGCCGGCCGATTCGCGGGCTAATCGCCCGAATTAATGCGACGACGTTTTGTGCGCGGCCGGGCGCACGTGCGCCACCCCCCACCGCCGCCCGATTAATCGACTTTCGATCGCGCGCGCAAATGAAGCGCGCCGCCGTTTCACGGCCTCGGACGATCGATTCCCTCGGATGTTTTCCACCTCGCTCGGCCAAACTTGTGATAAAATGACCCGTGATCGATAGGCCGGCCCTGGCGATTAATCAGCCCCGCGACTAGAGGCCGAATTAAAAGCTGCGCCTCTGGGAAAAAGCCCCATAACCGAGAGTCTATCTATAAATTATAATAGACTCGGCCGCTCGGGAGATTATAAATCGGTTTTGCGCGCGATCCGCCGCTCGATTACCCCAGGTAAGAAAGCCATAATAAATTGACACATCCGTCCTAACACCCAATAAATCAGCCCGCGCACTCGCGAAGCCCCTAATAACCAGCGCCGCGGCCGCCGTCGTCGCGTGCTGACTCAGCGGCAAAAAATCCTCGCCGCGAATTCGGCCCCTGGGCTGCGCCGCCGCCGCCGCCGCCGGCATTGCATTATGCGCCAGGCCAGACCCGGGGAGAGTGTGTATAAGCAAGCCTCGCTTCCTGACGATCGCGGGCCGTCGATGCTTTTACGGCTACACGGCTTCCCACTATGCGGCTCTAATTATCGACCTGCGCCGCCAGCAGAGCCAACTGTAACCGAGTCGAGCGCGCGCGCGACAGCGTCATCGACCTCGACCTCCATCTCCCGGCTCTCTGTCGCTTTTTGTCCCGCGAGGATCTTTTTGCCCCTTTTTCTCCCCGTGTCACGATCTTATTGTTGCACGAGGGCCGGATGCCATCGGGGGACTTTACGCGTCGCCTCTTCCAATCCAGCTAATTCCGACTACAATTGCCTGCGCCAATCCTAAACATTTACACCACACTTTAAAGAATCATTACACTTCTTAATGTTAATCTCTCAGCAGAATTCTATAGAGTTTACATCAAATTCTTTACAAAGTTATAATTAGTCATCTTATCGGATTAACTATAATTAGGAGAATGAAAGGAGTTTATAAAGACAGTGAAGCATTAACAAATTTCAGCTTATTGGCGTTCGTTATTTCAAACATTCCGAGTGAAAAATCGCAGTTTGCGTCAGATTTTTCTCGTCGACCTTTTTACTTCGCCGAAATATATTGTCAATTTATACGAGCATGTTAATTTTCGCACACATTTTAACGCGAGAGATAACTTTGGACGGTATATAATTATAAACTAATTGACACGTTGCATGGTTTTATTGAAGTCCAATATTTTGTAAATGTCGTATTGATCTCTATGTAATTTCACACGGACAGGTCATACTGAATAGAAGCGACCCACAAAATTATCGTAAAACTGTCAAGCTACACGGGCATAATTATAGACTTTGCAGCAGCTTCCTGGCCGTATAAGGAAGGATTTAATTTAATTGTTTAATCAAACTCTAGCCGAGTGAGCAATGATTTCGTAAATCGTGCACCTTACACGTGACAGGCTGCCATTGAACGGAGAGAATCGATCGCTGCATCGGGACGTCGGTCCCTGCCGCTCTACAAATAGCAGGGCCGGGGTCGTCGCGGCGGGACAAAAACTCACCTTGGACACCTTTCGGCGAGCCTCGCGCTTTTTCAAATGCATCGCGCAGGTGGGGCGCTGCGCGGAGGATAGATGCACCGAGGAAGAAAGCCGCGCGCGCGCTGCGGCGGCTCGCCCTTGCGCGGCGGGACGGAAGCGCCTGAAAAAGCCCGCGATTTCACGTCCGCGTGATCTCGGGGGGCGTGCGCAAGAAGCGCGAAAACGCCGATCAGGGAGAAAAAGGCGCGCGAGGCCCAGGCTGCAGGTGGAGAGCGGGAAACGCTCCATCGCCCGGGAGGAATGCCGATGGGCATGAGGAGCTCGAGGATGTCGGGCTCGGTTGCCCCCCGAGACCCGGAGCCGCTCCGTCGAGCCCCCGTTTCTTGGTAACGCTCGGAATAAATTATCAAAGTCGAACGCTACAACAATCTGGAGTGTAATCTCCCGCGGTCTATTCCGCGCAAGGTCGACTAATTATTACTATTCTTCACTCTTATACAACTACTTAAATAGTAAAAAAAGACATAGTCATATTAATAATATCTTATTTAGTATATTTTAAGGCGATATTTAACTTTAATTAATTCATTTATGCTCTTAACTCTACTAAATTTTCTCCTTCATAGACAGCTGTACGAACCCTCTCATTGGATGGATTTGCATTCCTGACCACATACTGAATCAAACTTATGTACCGAAGAATTTTGCTATATCGTGCAGGCATAAGTGCCTCGTCACAATCTAAGCGATGTTCAGTTAAAATTCCTATTATAAAATTGTCGATAACAAGTGGACTTCCAATGTCACCCTAGGAATAAGTAAGAGAAATCATGTAAATACGTCCTTGTATATTAATTTTTATGCGTATAAATTGTTTAAAACGTTTTATAGGGAATGATAGAACAGACTTACGTAACAAACACCTCGAATATCAGGCATATTTCTATTCACCCTACCACAAAAAGCGCTGTCATGTATAGGTTCATTGTACAATAATTGACACACTCTATTTTGTACCAATATTGTTTCAGCGAATCTTAGACCAATGCAACGATGCTCGCAAATATTTTCAATACTTTCATTTAAATCATTTGGGAAGTTATTTGCAACACCGTAGCCGCTAATCATGATAGTTGTATTTCTGTTCATTATGGCCTGTCTTATTAGATCTGGATTAGGTAGAGACAAATAACTTAATAAATTCAATTGAAAGTAATCTGCTATTGAACTCGATAACTGCAATATTTGAATGGTTATATTGGAATTGAGTATTAATTATATAATGTTTAAATTTGTTATAATTTTGTTCAACTTGATAAGAACCAAAATTATACGATTGTATAATTTACCTTAACAATAGCAACATCCCATGGATTGATCAAGTGTGCAATGCCATTTTTAGGTACATATATTTTTTCTACCAAAAATATAATTGCATTGTCATTATACAGTTCATTTGTCCCCCCCATTATAGAGTATCTTCCGTTGATAAATTGACCGGTTCTGTCGAGGAAGCAGTTTGCTGACGTAAGTACATGATGCTGATGAATTATAGCACCACCACAAATATGTATATGGTTACGTTGAATTGAGACAGAGTACTTAAACTGATCAGGTTCGGCAAAATTATTGGTCACGATGCCCTCAACAATTTCTTAACGAAGAAATAAATGTATTTAATAAAATTTTATGGATTTTAATTCAGTTCTTTAAAATCTACTGGGTTCACAATATAAAAATACTTACTAGTTTGAAGCAAGGCAATAATAACAAAGTTTAAAATGGCCAGTAAGATCTTGGAAAGCATTTCTAAAATTCTAACTTACTAACTCTAACTCTACTAACAAAATAAAATCGTCGTATTAGAACTTATTACATTAAGAATGAATACTTTAATGATATTACTTATAAATTCTAAAAAATGAATACTTTGTGTTTTCTTGTATATATGTGTTGATACAACTGATTAATCAGAAATTAAATTTAACAAAAGTCTGAAAACTTTTCCACGTAACTATCTATATTAAAATAGGTTATCAATGTGTATTTAATACGTCATTTAACACATTACAGTACTCATATAGTTCTCAAAAACAGATAGCGTTAAGTCGGCGTACAGGTGTCGATTTGATTTGTAACAATACTGCTTTTATAAGAAATACTTTAAAGAATAGCATCTCCCTGTCCAGTTGGTAGATATCTAGTGGAAATCACTTTTGACCTATTGGTGGAGTTCTTCCAATTCTCAAAATGTATTGTGTTAAATAAAACTTATCAATAATTTTAATTTTATAAAAAACTTAACAATCTTCTAGTTTATTTCTCTTATCGATTTTATTTAAATAAAATATCATATACGAATATAAAATTAAATTTTTAACGCCGTGTTCGAAAAAACTGTTGTTCTACGTCTTTTTAACAGTTTTAAAATACTAATTGCTCATCAGGTATTTAGGATATATCATATTTGCCATTTTTATCATGACATCGGGGTGTATTTTTTTATTTTCTAGTTATTTTATGTAGAAAATTGGATTTAGTGCGTAAGCTTTAGAAAATTTGATTATTATTCCAATAAAATTTGGTTGATTCATACAAAGTTTACGTTATAATGATCAAATCAAATGATACATTTCCACAAGTTCCTTCTGAATTACTCTATTTTCTTCAATTACTTTGTTTCTATAGTAGGCCATTCGCATATCTTTTTTGAATTCATCCGTCATAGCATTGTGTATAAAATTCATAAAATCTGACACTCTAGTGTACAGTGATGGACTATTTTTTTCATTACAATCACTAGCGTGATGACTCAAAATTCCAATCAAATTATTGTTCGGAATAATAAGTGGTCCACCAATATCGCCCTAGAAATCATTTATTAAAACATTTAAAATAAATGGATTTTGGGAAATCAAAGATATGCATTACATATAAATTAATTCAAAATCGCGTTTAAGACAACATAAGACTTACATCACAAACCCCTTCAGCTCTTCCATCAAGATAATTTGCCATCTCAGTGCAAATATGCCTCTTATCAAGTTCAAAATGGAGCTTCTGGGAGCAGATGCGTTGATTCAATATATATGTTGCTCCAAACTTTAACTTATTACAATATTGGCCATAATCATCAGGATTTCCACGACAAATTAAATGGTCAATTCCGAAGCCGCTTACGAAGCCTTGTCTACCCTCGAACGTTGGATGAATTATATTATGTATCGGGATGTTTATTGCCATTAATGATGGATTCATTACGAGAAGCTTTTGTTCTAACTTTAAATAACAAATAAGAATCAATTTTTTAGTACTACGATATTTGTAAATTCGATGGAAATGTTCCGATACGTTCTAAGAGGGTGAATGGTAAGTCAGTGAGTGAGATTAAAATAAAACTAAGATTATTTGAGAAATAAAAAAAAGATTTCTGTGGTAGGTACGGGCAGAGATTTCTCAATCATTCTAGACAGCGGTATTCATTGAAAATAGCAGTGCAAGTCTGAACTCGTCAGCCTGGCCTACGTATGTATCAGCAGACATCCGTTTGATTGGAGTTAAGGTAGCAAAGATCCGTATGTCTGCGCGTATGCAGTTGTGCGCCTTGCGAGAGATGAATCTTAGCTCCTTGTAGCAACATTACGGATGATGTCGCGACCATAGATCAACCTGGGGCCTGAATCTATGTGGCCAACAGTAAAACTAAAACTATCGCGGATCCGCAACGTGACTACCTCCCTTATCCTAAAGTGACGCTTTGATTGGCTGCTAATGAAGGTAGGAGATAGGAGCCGTTGCCTTTTTCGCGGCAAAATCAACTAAATGTTCAATTATTACATAGGAAGCATCCTTCTTTAGTTAAGTAAGTTTTGAAGGATCAATTCAGAAATTAGCATACTCATTACTCAATAACTTGTAATTTACCTTCAATACAGCTAAATCTGCTACAGGATAATATATTTTTTGAGAAGATGAAGGATTTTTATCAGGATTTCTTCGTTTATACTCCGTAGGCACAAATATTTTTTCCACGTTAACCTCAACCCTATCGGACTCTTCACCCTTAAGGTTGTTAATTCCAGCTACGACTACATATTTTCTCTTAATGAATTGTTCCTCACTGTCAATCAAACAGTTTGCTGCTGTAATTACGTGTTCTTTAGTAAAAATAACACCGCCACAAATATGTTCATTGTTAGCCTGAAGCGATATTTGATATCTAAAGCGTTTGTCTGTCACAACTTGCCCACCCACAATTCCTTCGACAATACCTTAATATTGGAAAATAGAGTAAATTATAATTTGAAAACTGTCCAATTTTAGACCGTTCTTATGCTACACAATATAATTCAATCTTACCAATATTGAAACATAAAGTTGTCCAAAAAATGAATGCAACCAACAAGATTTTAATGCACTTCATTTTAAAAGGTTTAGAAATGCTTAGTGAATTCAATTACAATATTTTTGAATTCTGTCGATTTTATATTTAACATTAATGTTTGATTTAATTTGAAATTATAATTAATTTTTATTTAATTGTTATGTTGACTTAATTTTATATATTTGCTATTTAATTTCTATATTTGGTTTTATACATAAAATATCAAATGAAAAACAGTTTAAACAGGGGAAGAAATTTAATATATTTTACAATTATGTTACAATCTATATAAATTAGACAACCTTTATGAGTGACTGTTCTTAAAATTAATAATATTCATTTTACTTGATTACATTATTTACTCAGTAAAAATTGGAAGATATAGTAAGATTTAAATATTTAAATTTTTTTTGATATATTATTAACAAAATACATGTTTTGTAATTTTCACACATTATAAAAATTAAATACATGTACCAAGTATTATTGTAAACTGTGAACTTGATTTATATTATTTTTTTTATAAAATCTGATAGAACGAGTTCTACGTTAAAATGTGTTTATTATGACGTACATAATTAGAGTAAACGATATTCATTCTAAATTGTATAAAATTAAAAACACATGCCATTGGAAGAAGAGAGTGTATTCAGATGCGCGATAGAGCTGTCATAAGAGCTAGATTACAACTCCCTAATTCTAAGAAAAAAACATAATACAGATTAAAACAGAGTCGACTAAAATAACTAACGTATAAGCGAGGCGAGCATTAGGTAGAGAAGTGATTTGTATCGAAGAATTCATGAGTATCATTTATTGAAACTATATAAGATCGTTAGATTGTAAACTGCAGTTACCGAACGGTGTTGTTTTACGCCATTGTTCGGGTCAAGAAAAAGTCCATCGGGTTCCGAGAGGGAGAAGTTTAATAAGCGAACATTAAATCGCGGCATTATCGCATGACGCCCCAGCGATGTGGAAACTTTACGCGCTCTCGAGGATTTTCAAGTTTCTAAAATGATTGGCCGCGAGCGAAAGGGCCGCGCGCGGGCAGAAGTACTCCAGCGAGCGATAATACGTTTCTGCCCGGCGGCTCTGTTTGCCTTGGGCCAGTCGCCGCCGACCTTTTCCTCCGCGCCCACGCACACACTCGGGACAGGAGCGGGCGCACGCCACGGGGGGCAGTCACTTTCCTTCGGCTTTATTGGAAGTCCGGCCACTCGAAACACGCCGATATCAGCCGGTCTACGCACCGGTTCGCTTGGCCGGCTTTATTTTATTGCCGCGACCCTCGGAGCCTCTTGTTTTCGAGAGCTCGCGCGCGATTTTCGCAGGACCCAATAACGTCTGCACCCGGCGACCCGGCGGCCCGCAGCCTGCAATGCGCCACTCCTCGACGACCCGAGCGACGACCCTTGACCGCCCCGCGGATCCCCCCGACCCAATCCTATTGTTCTTGCCTACGTATCGATGCGGCGGCGGCATTTTAATGCACCATGTGCCAGGTTGCGCATCGCCGAAGCTTGTTTCGGTCGCGGAGTGCAGGCTGGCGCCAGGTCGGCCAATTAGTGTCCTCCGGTCTACCGAGGAGCTGTTGTGCAGGAGCGGCGCCGGCCGAGCCTCGAGCTCGCGCGATAAAGCGATTGCCTGCTTGTCGCCTGATCGATGGTCGACGTTTAGCGGCCAGTTCCCCGAATGACTTTATAAAGCGCCTTGGAAGAGCGAGGGCGCGACGAGCCGCGGCTCGCGCTCGCCCGGGGAACCATCCCGACGAGCGCATTAATACGAGTGACAGGGCCTCGTGGGCGCCTCCCTTCCGACCGGTCAAAATCAATTATACCCCATTAATTCCCAGATTCAGCTCGTGGGGCCCAGTGTTTCTCGGATGATCGATGGGCCCAGGGCGCAGCTGGGGCCTGCGCATGCCCGACTCATGCCCGGGCCCCCGAGGATGCGCCCGGGGATACGGCCCCTCGCCCTACGAGATAAGCGTGCATAACAATGGGGATTACGAGTGCGGCGCGAGCCTCAAGGAGCTCCCTAATTATATTGGACCTGTCAAAACTGACCGCCCGGCCCTTCGTCTTGCCGGTGCGCCCGCGCCGCCCGCGCCGCCCGCGCCGCCTGCGCCGCCGAGACGCCGCTCGCCTACTGCCCGCCTCTCCTCCGCCTGATTAATGGTCTCTGCCGCACGACACTTTTCCACGAAGCGCGCGTGTCCTCGGGACTTTTGGGACCTATCTCCTTCGTCGGGGAATGCGATTAGCTAAGAGAGTGAGGAAATATACGGATTTGCATTTTTAGAATATTATTCAGCTGCCACGCTCCCGCTTGGTTTATCAGAGCTGCGCCTGCACCCCATTATACATATGAATTTTGATTTATGGAAACGGGAGCCGCGTATCTTGAAGCTTATCCGATGCTTCCTGTAATTGCTCACACAGGCCCATTCTTAGATTTGCCTTCTAACATTTTTCTACAATTCGGTTCAGTGATTAATATTTCGTTTGAACGACGGTTTTCGCATATGACTCTATCTAAACTCCAATGCAAAATGCAATACATTCACTGTTTTATTTATATAAGTACACATTGATTCAAAAAATTCATACAAAGCTCCTAATCAGCATTTATAGAATATGATGATCCGAATATAAGTTTTTTCATTCATTTGTCACGTTTCTTGTGCTTTATAAGAAGGCGAACAAATATTTGCATTTATCGTTGTAGAAATCTTGTAGTTACTTTTATCACACTGTCCAGTATGTGTACGATACTCTCATAGCTCTCAAATGCTTCCAGCCTCCCGCTAATAATAATGATATTGAATACCGCCGCCTATCTGCGCCTCGGGGCCTATATATGACAGGCGACTTGGACGCCAAATGAGATGAAAGGGCAGATTGATTAAGGTCGTTTGAGAGAGCACATCTTAGTCCCGTTCTGGATCTACGGCTTAGAGCGCTATGTCTCTAAACATTTGCCGAAGGATGCATCGGTGTATTCATCAACGGCTTCGTCAAGCCGGACGGCTTCACCCCTTCGTCAACTTTATCACGAGATACGATAGAGGATCCATCGGGTGCAGAATAGAATAAAAGTAAGTGAGAAAAAGTGTATAGAGAATGAGAGAGCCTGAGATACAAATTAATACATCCTAATTTGATATTGAACAAAATGAATTCAAAATTAATTCCAATTGTTAATATTAATCTCCTAATCTTTTCCGCACCTATAATAATACTTTATAATGAAAATTGGCAAATAGTATACAACTTTCTAGTCAACTAATGGCAATTTTTTTATTGATTAGCTCGTAGTCTGTTTACTAGACAGTAATCAGTACAGTAAAAATTACTAAACCATTTCTCAGTCTACAAAATATTACGTAATATGTAAATATTTATCATTCATTACATCATCTAGGTAAAACTTCGCTAATAAAGTTTTTTTATATGTAATGCAAATTTAAAAGATTCATGTAAAATATCTATATCGTTATTATTAAATGAAATGGTACATTTCAACAAGTTCTTTCTGAACATTTTCATTTTCTTCAAATATTTTGTTTTTGTAGTAAGCCATTCGCATACCGTCTTTGAATTCATTATGAACAGCATCGTTTATAAAAGGCATAAAATTAGGTATTCTTGTACAAAGTGCTGGACTACTTTTGTCGTTGCAATCGGTAGCATGTTGACTTAAGATTCCAATAAGCAATTTGCCCTGAAGAATGATTGGTCCACCAACATCACCCTAGAAGACATTTTTTGATAAATTAATGATGAGTAGATTTAAATAAAACAAAAAATTCTTTTTAGTAACTGATTCAAGATAAGACTTACGTCACAAACTCCCTCAGATTTTAGATGAACATTATGTGTCATCTCAGTGCAAAGATGCCTGTCATCAAGCTTGAAATTTAGCTTTTGAGAGCACAGCCCCTGATTCAATATGTATGTTGTTCCAAACTTTAACTTAGAGCTGTATTGTCCGTAACCTTTAGGATCAGCGCGACTATTAAGATTCTCGATTCCAAAACCGCTTATCATAGTTCGACTACCTTCAAATGTTGGACAATTATTCCAGTTGTTTGTAGGTAATTTTACTGATATTAATGATGGATTCATTTCGAACAAATTCCTTTCCAACTTTAGTAGGAAGAAATCATTAAAATTAATTATTCCTTTAGTGTAATCGCGATAGATTAACTAATTACCTACAATTTTAGTTACAAGAACCTTTTAAAGTAATTTACCTTTAATACGGCCAAATCTGCTACAGGGTAATATCTATTTTGGGAAGATGTGGGATTTTTAAATGTATTTCTACGCTTAAACTCCGTGGGCACAAATATTTTTTCCACATCAATTTCAACCCTATCAGGCTCTTCGCCTTTAAGGTTGTTAATTCCAGCTACTACTACATATTTTCTGTTAATGAATTGTTCCTCACTGTCAATCAAACAGTTTGCTGCCGTGAGTACATGCTCCTCATTAATTATAACGCCACCACAAATATGTTCATTGTTAGTCTGAAGTGAAACCTGATATCTGAAGTGCTTTGTTGTAACATCTTGTCCACCAATAATTCCCTGAACAATTTCTTCATTTGGGAAAATAAAATATTTATAAAATTTAATAACTCTAAAATTTATAGCTAATTTTACTTAATAAAGTGTAACTTATGCTTACCAATATTAAAGCATAAACTCATCCAAAAAATAATTAAAACTAGCAAAACTCTGATGTTCCTCATTCTAGAAGGTTTACAAATCTTTAATGTTGCTTCAACTATAGTACTTTTAATACTTCCACTGATTTTAAATATGTATATATAGTATTCTTTATAGTGACTTAATTTATGATTAAAATTCATTTATTCTAGAATATTATTTGATGAATTTCGTCATCTTACTTATTTAAATAAACTTGAAGATAAAGCTTTATCTTCATTATTTAAAAAAAGTTCAAAAATACTTTTAAAAACTTTTTAAAAAATGGTGTACCTCTGACACGGGTCACATAAATGCGTAAAAACGACGCCGAGCCTTCTCAAATAAGGCCCTCAATGAGTCCTGGAGGACTCACGGGACAGCAGCGTGACCCTTCATACAAGCCAATTGTACGAATTATAAGAATTATACATGCTGTCAGACATAAACAAACATATCATCTGCGTTTATGATCACGAATAGTTATGCACCGTGAGACATATAATGTGATAATACTTACATACAAAATGCGGAAAATCATTTGACTGCATTTAGGGTAGTCTTATGTAAGGGTCCTGCACAATAAAAACTTTCTCGCAGAGTTCAAACAAATGACCTCTTACAATTTCTTAGAACAGGAACGTGAACATGGAAATGAAAAGGTTAAAAAAATAAATAAATTACGTGTTTAGGAGAGACTTTCTATTTGCTTTTATTTTAATACGTCACCAGCTTGCAAGAGAGAAATGCAGAAAGTCGAGAGTCCAATTCAGAGGTGGTACCGGGGTCAGTGCATTCGAACTTGTGCACACCGACCTAATAACTTGGAATCCGTCCAAGCAACTCCTAGGCGTTGCAGTGAGATAATTTTAATTTTATACAAATCTTATTAATCTTCCAGTGTATTTCATTTATCGATTTTATTTAAATAATTTTTAAATAATATGTCCATTTACAGACATAAAATTCATTTTTATAACCAGTTCGAATAAAGTACACGTTATAATAATCAAATGAAGTGATACATTTCCAAAAGTTCCTTCTGAGAAACTCGATTTTCTACAGTTGCTTTGTTCTTATAGTAGGCCATTCGCATATCTTTTTTGAATTCATCCGTCACAGCATTATGTATAAAATTCATAAAATCTGACACTCTAGTGTACAGTGCCGGACAATTTTTTTCATTACAATCGCTAGTGTGAAGACTTAAGATTCCAATAAGCTCCACACTTTGAATAGTAAGTGGCCCACCAATATCACCCTAGAAAACATTTGTTCCAAAATTTTAAATAAACAAATTTTGGAAAAAAAAATATTAATTGTATATAAATAAATTCAAAATCGCGATTAAGACAAGACAAGACCTACATCACAAACCCCTCCAGCTCTTCCATCAAGATGATGTTCCATCTCAGTGCAGAGATGCCTCTTATCAAGTTCGAAATGGAGCTTTTGAGAGCAGGTGTGCTGATTCAATACATATGTTGCTCCAAACTTTAATCTATTACAGTATTGACCATAATCTTTAGGATCTCTCCGGCTAATTAAATTCTCAATTCCGAAGCCGCTTACGAAGCTTTCGTCTCCCTCATACGTTGGATGAATCGAATTTTGTTTCGGAACTCTTATTGCCTTTAATGATGGATTCATTTCGAGCAGCTTTTGTTTTAACTTTATACAATGAATATGAATCAATTTTTTTAGCAATATGATATTTGAAAATTCTATGGAAATGTGTTTTCGCGTCCTAAGGGGAGAACGACGAGTCAGTGTGTACGGTATTCGCTCAAAGTAGCGGCGCGAGTCTGAACGCATGGCTCCCTCTCACGTATGCACCAACAGACGTCCGTTCGATTGACGTTAAGGTAGCACAGCTCCGTATATCTGCGTGTATGCAATTGCGTGTGTGGCGAGAGATGAATCTTAGCTCCTTGGAGCAACATTACGGGTGATGCCTCGACCATGGATCAACCTGGAGCCTGAACCTATGTAGCCAGCAGTAAAACTAAGACTATCGTGGATCCGCGTCATGACTACCTCCCTTATGATAAATCGAAGCTCTGATTAGTTGCTAATGAAGAAAGGAGGTAGAGCCGCTACCCTTTTCATGACGATGTATTCGCGCGGTGGTACGTCCCGTGGCTATTAGGCTCTTCGCCGTTAAGGTTGTTAATTCAAGATACAACTACATATTTTCTCTTAATGAATTGTTCCTCACTGTCAATCAAACAATTTGCTGCTGTGAGTACGTGTTGTTTAGTAATAATAACACCACCACAAATATGTTCATTGTTAGCCTGAATCGATATTTGATATCTAAAATCATTGCCTATAACAGTTTGTCCACCAAGAATTCCCTTGACAACTCCTTAATTTTGAAAAATGCAGCAAATTATAATTTAACAAATGTCCAATTTTAGACCGTTCTTATGCTACACAATATAATTCAATCTTACCAATATTGAAACATAAAGTTGTCCAAAAAATGAATGCAACCAACAAGATTTTAATGTACTTCATTTTGAAAGGTTTAGAAATGTTTAGTGAATTCAATTACAATATTTTTGAATTCTGTTGATTTTGTATTTAGCATTAATGTTTGATTTAATTTGAAATTATAGTTAATTTTTATTTAATTGTTATGTTGACTTAATTTTATATATTTGTTATGTAGTTTCTATTTTTGGTTTTATACATAAAATATCAAATGAAAAACAGTTTAAACAGGGGGAAGAAATTAAATATATTTAACAATTGTGTTACAATCTATGTAAATTAGACAACTTTTATGAGTGACTATTCTTAAAATTAAAAGTTGTTTTCCCCCAATAATATTGTTTTTACTTGATTACATTATTTACTGAATGAAAATTTGAACATATAATAGTATTTAAATATTTAAAATTTTTTTGATATATTATTAACAAAATACATGTTTTGTAATTTTCACACATTATAAAAATTAAATACATGTACCAAGTATTATTGTAAACTGTGAACTTGATTTACAATCTTTTTCTGTAATATTTGGTAGAACGATTTCTACATTATAACCTACGATAAACTGATGCGCATGCTCCTGCTTTTAGTTTATGAACTTGTATCTTTACCTCTGGACGCCAAATAAACTTATTTCTAATTTATTTTGATTTATTTTGATTTTATATAAAGCTTCATATACAACTTATATTTTTATTTTTATTTAGATTGTATTGGCAACTGCTATTCAGTTTATAATGGTTTTTTACCTAGGTGTCGATTGGGTTGGATGGGAATATACAGGTGAACAAAATTTTATGTATGTAAAAATTTATACTATCTGTTGTTGCAGTATTTTACTGATATTTTCTTACTTTACATTCTCATAATCTGAAAAAATTGTTGTTCACGAATACACACCAAGAGGCGAAAAAAATCATTTATGGAAACTACCTCTTACTCCAAGAAATGTATTCTCGCTTTTTCCGTTCAATCAGTGGTTGATTGAGCATTTAAGGGCACTCAATTTTGCATGATATTTTCACAGCTCCTTTTATATATCCTCAGTTTCTTTCTTCCTTCCTCTTTTCTTCATTTAGGTCCTTTATAGAGAAAACGACAATATCGCAAAGTTTCGCCACACTTTCAACGCCTCAATTAATATTGATTAAAGTATAAGCAATAGGTCCATTCGAAAATAAGCAATACGATTTGAAATTAATTGGCAATTGATCTGATGAATTTTTTCAGTTATTTTTGACTTAGTCCTGATACCACAATCGTTACTCATCGTTCTGAAAGTTTTCCCGTCAGCTTCTAGTTCACGATTTCATTATCCCGGAAGAAGAGTCAGCCACGCAGGTGGTTCTATTTACTTAATTTTTACTTCCATAAAATATAAAAAATCATATTAAACAAAGAAACAGATTATCATAACACTTGCAAAATGTATTTGCTTTTTGAAATGTGTGATTTCTTATACAGTCTAAACTGTTACCTTACTTCTCATTTCTGTTATTTTACTTTGTATTTTTAAACTAAATTATTAAACTAGTAAATTAAATATGTAAAATACTTTATTTAATTCAGTAAAATCATTGAGTAAATAAGTTTTGATTTTAAATTAAGTCAAAATCATTGTTATTGCGATGTATAAAACCATTAATTATTTTTAAAATATTGTATTTGTATCGATATACTAAAGGTTTTTAAATCTTTCAAAATGAAACACATTAAAGTTTTACTAGTTCCATTCATTATTTGGGCAACTTTATGTTTTAATATTGGTAAGATTAAATTATACATTATAATATAAAAAATAAAAATTCACAGTTTTTTTAAATTTTAATTATTTTTAAACCATTGAATATTAAGGCAATGTTAAAGGAATTATTGGTGGAAAAGATGTTACAACCAATCACTTTAGATATCAGATCTCGCTTCAAACAAATGATGAACATATTTGTGGTGGGGTTATAATTAATAAACAATACGTACTGACGGCAGCAAATTGTTTAATTGGTAGTGATGAACAATTTATTAAGAGAAAATATGTAATCGTAGCTGGAGTTAATAACCTTAAAGATGAAGAATCTGATAGGGTTGAGGTTAACGTGGAAAAAATATTTGTGCCCACGGAGTTTAAGCGTACAAATACTGGTAATCCGTCATCTTCTATAAAGAAATATTATCCCATAGCAGATTTAGCTGTATTAAAGGTAATTGTTTTAAACTTGTATTGGACAATTGAAAACATTATTTTCTACGTTATTGGTAAATGATTTATCGATTAATCGGTTTCTAGATCGATTCTAATTTCTGTTGTATGGTGCTAAATAAATAATTAATTCTTATGTATTATTTATAGGTAGAAAAAGATTTGCTCAAATTGAATCCATCACTGAAAGTAGCAAAATTACCGAAAATGAATTTGCAACATCCAAATTATGAGGGTAGTGAAACTTTGATAAGTGGCTTTGGAATAGAGAATTTTAATAATCGTGATGGTTCTAATGGTTATGGACAATACTGTTCTAAGTTAAGGTTTGCTGCAGCACATATACTGCAGCAAAAAACGTGTTCTCTAAAGCTTAAATTTGATCTTGATAAAAAACATCTTTGTGCCGAGATGGTACATCATGTTGGGCATATAATAGAGGGAGTTTGTGATGTTAGTTTCTTTTTATAATATGTGAAAATTGTGATAAAATAGAATATAGAAAAATTGAAAAAAGTTATATTGAAAAAGAATTAATATATATATTAACATTATATGATTTCCAGGGTGATGTTGGTGGACCACTTATTCTTCAGGGTACGGCAATCATCGGAATCTTAAGTCAACACTCTAGTGATTGCAATGAAAAATATCATCCGGCATTGTATACTAGAATACCAGACTTTATGTATTTTATAAAAGATGCATTGAATGATGAATTCAAGGATGGTATGCGAATGGCTTATTATACAAAAAAAGAAATAGATTCAGATAGAAATGAAGACGAAGAGGAAGAACTTACAGAAATGTTCCGTTTCATATGATTATAATGACAAATATTTTTTTTGAACTACTTTCATTTAAGTAATACAGACAAATCTTATATGAGCTTTTTTAATAGAAGGCATTACAAGAGATAGATTTAATACCAATTAATGAAATTAATCATTATATATTTATTAACTTGTACAGTTAAGTAAAAATAATATAGCCTTTAAAATAAAAGTTATGTACGAAGATGACATAATCCTAATAGTCAGTGTAAATATTTATATTGTATGTAATATTTTGAACAGTGCTTGTTATTTATATAGTAAATTAATGTATAATTAAAGTCAACATTAAACGTATTAATCGCATGTTTTTCTAAAATATATGAAATAAATGCTGCAATAATGTAATTATTTTTTTCATTCATGAAAAACAACTTGTCAAATTATAAGCAATGAAAGAACTATTTCCGAAATGGAGATGTTATATCATTTCCTTATCATTATAGCTTAATGTTTTGAAATTGGTAATTTATCCATTTATATTGCATTAGAAGCCGGTTATACAAACAATGATTTCTTCACAGGTTTTTATTCATTAGTATAGCGAAAAATGCATAAAGAAGTCTAGTTTTTCATAGCTTAATTGTGGGCGAGGTTAATTTAAAAAGATTTATTTATAAGCAACAAAAAGTACTTGTAATAGTGATTAACTGCCAACGAACATAAACAAAACTCTAATTTCCTTCAAAATTAATTATTTTTGTACATTGTTAATACCTAATACGCACCCATAATTTGTTACAGTTGCTTTAATTTATAATTATTGAAGATTAAAATAGAAACTGATTTATTTAAAAAATAAAGTTGCATTTCAAATGTAAAACAGGAAATTATTCTATATTATAAACTGATTTTTGATTCTGAATCTCTGTATAAAAATTTAATCTATAATTATAATCTAAACTTCATTTTAGGGACGAATGGAATTAATGTACATACAGTGGTACAATTCTTTAATAATATGTGAATGCGAATGAAGTATAACAGATACTGTTTTCTTAATAGTGTTTAAATAATGAATGAAGACTGTAGTTTTTAAGAGGTAAACTAGATAAACATAATTTTTATATAATCCAAATGAAATCGAATTTTTATTTTTTAAAATGAAGTAAAAGAAACGTCAATTTTTTGATATTTTTTACGTGTTTCTCATTTTAAATTAAGTTAAAAACAGAAATATTCAGAAAATTCGTATAAAACTATTCATTAATAACATAATGAATATACATAGCTCTAAATAACATAAAACTACTATTATTTAAGCTTTAAGCGATGAAAATCTATTCGGTACAAGTTGCAATTTATACTGAAGTTAAAATTATGGAAAATGAATGTGCAAAAAGAAAACAATATGTCTACAAACCACTGAATAGTCTTATTTAACTATACTTTTCAAGTATTTATATATATATATATATATATACATATAAAATGCAAGTGGAGAATAAGTGTAAACCTTCCTTAATTAATTTTAATTATGCATATAAGTATACATATTTTTATTTTTTCTTGTGAATGAATTTTACTAAAATTTCTTCCAATTTTATTCCCCATTATTTATAATACGTATCATATCATGATGAAATCATTCGAAATTATTTACAAATAAATAAATACAGATAGATGTATGCCTGGGTATTTATATTAAATAAATCTGCGGAGTTCAACTATCCCCTCTGTAGGTGAAACCCTACGGGTAGCAAAGCGTATAGAATCCGGCACATCAATGTCTTTCTTAGCTGTTTCAATAAAATCTAGAAAACTTGTAATAGATGTATAAACTGAAGGTAAAAAGTCTTCATTGCAATCTCTGCGATGTTTGATCAAAATTCCGATTAATGTATTACTTGAAGAAATAAACGGAGCGCCAATGTCTCCCTGAAAATTAAGGAAAGTATTTAATAATATGAATAGTTTTAACATTAACTAAATAATTAAGAATATAATAATATTAAAATAAGATAATACACGCATACACAATTTTATAACTTACATAGCACAGACCAGATTTGGAATTTCTAATATGTCCAACTCGAGCACAAAAGTGGTTATTATCAATATTTTGATGAATCATGGCCTGACATGACCTTTTAAGTAAAACGGTCGAATCAATCGTTTTCAAATGACGGCAACGATTTTCACAAACTTCGGTCATTGATTGATGCGTATCACTTTCTCTACAATCTTCAACACCGTAGCCTGTTACAATACCTGTTTCTTTAGAATACTTTGAATATCTACTAGATTTCTGAGGTAATAAAGCCATGCTAACTCTAGCCAATTGAGCAAAATCCAATTTCTCAGTGAACTGTGAATTCGGCCAGCTTTAGTAGGTTTGTATTTGTTTACCTTAATTCATAGTTTTGAGTATATTTACCTTAAGTACAGCAATATCATACGGACTAATATAAACGTTGTTAATACTATTCCCATTTGCACGTTTGTACAGTCGAGGAATATAAATTTTTTCTACTAAAGCAGTAATTTTATCTTTATCAGTAAGATCCTCAACTCCTGCTATCACTTTATACACATTATCTATAAATAATTCATCTTCTCCAATAAAACAAATTGCTGCGGTAACAGCATGCATATCGCTGATGAGAGCGCCTCCGCATATGTGTCTGTCATTAGCTTGAACCGACACATGGTACCGATACGTATGTGTTTCATCCCGATGTCCACCTACGATCGCTTGCACGATTTCTTTGCGACAGATGAACGAATTAAAAAATTTGCAACAATCAACAGAATTGTTTTCATTTTATTTGTGTAGTTGATTAGAAACATTTTGTACATTACTTACCGAGCTTTGACAAAAAAATTATAATTAAATTTACAATTAGTGTAAATAGTGCCGAGAATTTCGTTGACGATTTCATATTTACAATATCTTTGAATCTATTCACACCACTGGAGAAAATAATTCTGTAAATTATTATACCTTAATACATACATATATATGTTTTCAATTCCGTATCAAAGGATTTACACAATGTCTAATCTTCTTTATTAACGTCGATAAAATATAGTTTGTACAGCAGTTAATATTCTGTTCAGTATAAATGTAAAACTGTGTATTCATTTGTAGATAAAATTGTCTTTATAATTATTACGTAAACTAAAATTTTTATTTACAATACAATCTAATTATAACTACTTTTTGTGTAGTAGTTATGCTGTATGACAAAAATATGGAATTATTTCAAGTAGTTTTAAATGAACTTGAATTCAATGACTTTACTTTTATAATAAATCCGTAATAAAAATAGGATGTTTTTGCGACACATTATCAAATTTTGCAAGTAAAATATTATGTTCAACTCGTATACAAATAATCTGGCGTTATATAGAAGTAGGTTAAGATTTGTGAGATGAGCCACGGTTGATAAATGTTACCTAACCAACTCGTTGCATGCAAATCGATCACTAGTT
Organism: Sycophaga agraensis; assembly: GCA_018906755.1. Taxonomy (NCBI): domain Eukaryota; kingdom Metazoa; phylum Arthropoda; class Insecta; order Hymenoptera; family Pteromalidae; genus Sycophaga; species Sycophaga agraensis. Next base: position 874,618 of record JACCIE010000028.1, read on the forward strand.
TTTCAAAGAAATGTAATGGTACAAATCTTAAAAAAATAAATCTATGAACTGTGCGGAATAGATGCGGAGAATAACATTCGGAAATGTTAGTTCCAAAGTCAAAATTCTACTAAGAGCCTAAAGTAGCTGCGTAGTCCACATAGTTGGTAGAATGAGTTGCGGGTCATTAGAAACTTGCCGCTTATGTATCGTTACACGTCGGAATAGCGTTGCACCGCAAGAGAAACGATTCGCAGGACTAGCTGACCGAGTGCGAGAGCTTGTGGGATAGAAGAGAGCGTTCACAGGGCATTCCTCAAAGCATCGGCGCGTAATTTAAAAGTTTAATTTCCGCGAGGCGCGCAGGCGCTTTAGCGGGGAAGCGGGCAGCACGGGCGGCCGTTATCGCGGGGCGCATTTTATTCAGCAAGTGCTAGTAAAAAAGCGGGCGCGCGCAGGGGCCGTAACGCTCTTGGGGGCAATTTCCGGGCGCGGCTGGCGTTCCGCGCGGCTACGATGATTGAGCCCGCGAAAGCGGCGCGTTAACCGAGTCTCGGCGGGTATGAGCCGGGCTTGGTCCCCGGCTTGGCTCCTCCGAGGGCGTTGGCAAAGTAGCGGCTCGGTCCCTTTGCCCACGATTGCGAACAACTGTCGAGTCGTCGGGGCCGCGCGCGCGCGCGCCTGCCATTTTGCGGGGCGGTCCGCCCGGGCGCCGGTGGCCTCGGCTCGAGGCGCTTGGGATGGCCCGTCCGCCCTGGGCTCTCTCGACCTGGGCCCGAATGATAAATCTTTCGGGGTGTGTATCGGAATGCGCGCGAGGGGCGCCAGAGCCCGGGGGCTATGTGCGTTGCGCATTGTGCCCGCGCCCGTATATACACACCGATGAATAGGTAAGACAAAAATGTACGTTGGCCGGCTTTGTGGGGCGAATGGGAGACCGCGGGACTGCTTTACACGCTTGTTTTTCACGTCGTTTGCGGGATATTTCGCTGAATGGCACGACTTTTTCATACTTGCTCGGCTGGCGTTTTTTTTTTATTTTTTTATCGTGCCGTGCAGCTTCTTTTTTCCCGTTATTTATGGCCAGGCTCTCGGCTCGGCGAGCGACATTTCATTTTTGTCCCACTGTTGCGCCCGGATCGTTGCAGCTTGGGGTAGTTTTAATTCCTGTATAAATATTGACCCTCGTAGGTTGGAGATAGGCGTGTGCCGGTGCCGCGGAACTCGAGCCTGTTTTACGCTCAATCATCTTGCAGAGGAAAGTGGATCGGCCATCGAAAAATTGTAATCTTGTTTACGGAGAAGGACCGAGGAAGGACCGCGTTGTGTACAGCGCGTCGACACTAGCGCGGTTGCCGAGGCCTTAATGCGAGGCAGGTCACAACAAATCCATAATAATAGAGGTCCCCGTGACAGTGCCTCCTCCCATTCTTGGTGGTCTCCACAATTATCCGAGAGATAAAGATCCGTATCGCGGTACGCTCAAGTTGGCAGCTGTTTGCCGTCGAAAGCTGCGGGAAACCTCGGCGCCAGCGAGCCCGGACGGTATCCGCAGAGATTCGTAAGAGATCCCGGCGGGCGCAGGGCTGCTTGCGGGAAAGATTTTGAAGGGAGTGGCTAATTGCACGGTGGTGCGGTGTAAACTCGGGCGGGGTCCCCTTAGCCGGGGAATAATCCGCAGGTCCGCGGCCGGGGCAAACACGGGACTCGATGCAGAGCCGCGGGAATCGGGCGCCGGCGCTCCCAGGAGGACAAGCGGGCGGAAAATCGAGGCGCACGGACGGCTGCCTGCGCGGCGGGTGTTGTTGGGTCAGTTTTCCGCGGGGGCGGGGCGGCCAGTCATCGCGGGCGCGAGCCGAGAGCCTCCCGGGCAGATAGGGATCGGGCGGCGCCGCGGGGAGCCGGGCGGCAGCTGGGCCGCGCCGGACGCCCGGATCAGCCCTTAATCTGTTAAGTGGATTAGGATAATTAGCCGGGCCGGGGAGCCTTATCGGCGCGCGGCTCCCTCTTTATGTGCCCGGCGATCGGCGCGGTGGAGGCTTTGTCGGGGGGCATTGTCAGGAGCAGCGGCGCGGGCCGCGGCAGATGCCGATTCGGCGCTCCTCCGCCCTTAATGGGATGCGCGGCCCGCGGACTTTGAAAGGACCCGGCCGTCGAGGGCCCTCGAGCGGCCCTTTCTCCCGCCGGTGGCTCGATGGCGATCGCCCGCCGCGGCCTGGGGACGGGGCTTTTTTCCTCCGGGCGCGCGCATCGGGACACGAATCCGCGCGGAGTCGGCCCCGCTCGGGCGCGCTTTCCACGAAGGCAACTTTATTTGCGCGGCCGGGGGGTTGCGCTTGCTCGGGGAAGAGGGGGGGATCGGGCCGGCCCCGCGGGAGGCTGCGCCCGAGGCGGCAGCCGGCGCGCACCGGCGTACCTGCCCTCCGAGGTCCTCGCCTCTGTAAATCGGAGGGGAGTTTGTCGGCGCGGCGGGGCGCCCTGTTTAGGCCGGTAAACGGGCCCTCCCCGAGGGGCCGGCGGGCGCGTGAGTCGTCGCGGGCCCTCGAGGGCCGGGGCAGGAGTCGCGGCCTCGCGGGGCGGGGCCGAGCGGGCCGAGTTGGCCGACTGGCCCGGCGGGGCGCCCGCCGCCTTTGTCCCGCGGCGAGGATGCAAATTTCACGCGGGCGACAATGAGCCGGCGAGCCGCGCCGCACGGGAGCCGCGCCCCGGGAATGTTGGCCCACGCGCGGTCGGCCGACCTTCCGAGGCTCCCTCGCAGGCTCCTCGGAGGCTCCCAGGGCGTCGCGTCGGCCATTGTTCGGGCGATTTGTGAGCCGACTCCTCCCGGCCCTGCGGACGCGTACGAGCCCTTCCTCGAGCAGCCTTTGGGTTTAATAGGCGGCCGGGCGCCGCCGAGTGCGGACATTAGTCAAAGGGCCGAGGAGCGAGCAGGGCGCGCCGCACCTGTGTCCCCCAGGCCCCGATCCTCTGGCCGCTGCGCCCACTCTCTTCCTTGCCGAGTACTTTCCTGCGGAGAAAAGGCCGCTTCCCTGCGGCCGTGTCTCTTGAGCCGCTGCCGGCCGGGCCGCTTTGATTGTCTCTTTATGTCCCCGCGGCCCTCCCCGGCGGCCCGCATTCGTTACCCTGGTGCTTTCACCAAAAGCGACACCTCGGGCGCTTGTGTCTCCGATTGGGAGGCACTCGGCCGCGACCGGCGGACTTAACCCAGCAACCTATCAAATGCTCCCCCTGTGTATACACGGCGCCCTGCCTCGGGAGCTGCCCGACAGGGGAGAAAAAAGGCACGCGCCGCGGTTGCGCCGGCGTCCTTAAGAAGCACGATCCCGGCTCCGCACGCGCGCGCCGGCGCGGGAGGGAAAAGCCGCGGACAAAGAGGAGGTGGGCCGAAAAAAGGCGCACAAAGCCGGGGCGCACGTAGGAGAGCGGGGGGAGCGGGGGAGCCGGCGGCCGGGGGCCTCCTTGGGTGGCGCGCGGCCTCGCAATCTGGACGGCAGACGCGCCTATAAAAGAGCAGCGCCCGCCCCGCTGGATCTGCGCACCACGTGCCTCCCGCCGCCGATCTTTCCCGCTCCGGGTCCCTTGGCGCTCGTGCAAACCGCCGGCGAGTAGGACGAAAGCTGCGGATGCGCGCCCCTCCCGAGCCCGAGCGCCGCCGCGGACCCCATGGAGTCAATTAGCGCCCGAGGGCATTTTTCGGCCGACCTCGAGCCCGAGCAGCTTTCGCCTCTTCGCACGGCTGGGATCGCTGCACCGACTCGCGACCGGCCGGCCGCCGGTCCCGATACCCTCCTCCTCTCGCTCCTCCTTTCTCTCTCGACGATCGCATTTTCCATCCATCATCTCGCGCGCCTAATAATAACCTATGCAAATATGTTTCGACATTTTTACACTCTCCAAATAAACTAAAATAATCCTAATATCAATTTTCAACTTTGATACGTCCTCCGACTTTCGTATCAGAACTCCATGTTTTATTGCATGTACACTTTTATGCTTTTCAATGGCAGCTTCGCTTGATTAACATATGTTCGACATAAAAACTGGTCAATTTGCCACCAGGGTTGTTTAAAAAATTAAACTGCTTATTCGAGCACAATGAGCACATCGTAAATCAAATAAGAATATTAACCTACAAAATATTAATTTACAAAAAAGTCAAATAAAATTTATGCACGCTTATATGGATTTATGTAATACATAATACTTGCTTCTCCCACCAGTGGAAAAATTACGTGTTATTTATATTTACGCACTTAAGATATCCAATTTCAATAGTTCTTACACCTATAAAAATTTGTTAAAAATAGTTGTATGTGTTGCAACTAGCGGTAAAATATTGTAATAAGATAATAATATTCAATTTTACTTGTTAACATTTGCCGTTATAATCTATGTATACATTCATATTTATTTATATGAATTTTCAATTTATTATTTCCATTTAAACGAAATACAATGTCTTTAATATAGTAATTGAATATAAACGTTTATCTTCTATATTTATTTATACATAAATCATAAATTAAAAAATGAAGGAAAATATTCGAAAGAATTATTGACCTTGTATCAATTAGTATATTGCAAAACATATTATCTTAAATGGTTTATAAAACTTTTTTTGTAATTAACGGTGTTATTGAATTATTATAATTTAATGTTTTAATATTTGCAATCATTTTTAAAGTTATATTTTATACATTTATTAATGTTATATAATGAAATATTAGAAAGTTAAAAAATTACATTATATATACATATATATATATGTGTGTGTACGTATATATATGCATATAAATGTTTCTAGGTAAATAAATCTTTGCGGCGACTTTTCCTAGAGAAAATTTTTACGCAAATTTAAAGGTGCAATTACCAGTATCTCGGTCAGGAGAGTCATTCACTTATTTACTTGGAAAAAAAGTGAAACAATACTGTATAGTAAATGGATAATATCGAGTTATTATTGAATGAGAATTATAAACTCGAAATTAAAAAATGATGATTGATTGTCTTTTCCAAGACATTAGTTATACGAAGGTCATTAAGTTGGCCAACGTGTAAATGTTTTAATAAAATATTTAGATGATATAGTTTTCGATGAATTATGCATTAGATAAGGGGAGCGGAGGTGAGCGGCTGTGAGCGCAGAAGTCTTAGGCGCGCCGAGCGGCGGAATGTATGCGCCGAGTGGCAGAAAAATATCCGCAAGAAAAAGGAGAAGCGCGCGTTGAGTCGGGAGCGCAACAAAGGAGACATCCGCGGCAGGTCAGGCGAAAGAATCCTCTTAATTGAACCGTAGGAAGGGGTCTCGTGTCACCGTAGGGCTGGCTGTCCTCCGGCTCCTTTCTCCCCCGGGCGCTTTCTCCGGCTGGCAATAAAATAAACTGTTTGCCGAATAAACAGGGCCGATGGTGGGAGAGGAAAAGAATGTTATTCGAGGCGCCGCGGGCGAACAATGCGCGCACCCGCTAAATTCGAGCCTCCTGCCGGTGCAGCTTCTTGAAAAGCGGGGGAGCGAGAGAGGGAATGGGATCGGGAGGGGGCCGCGCGGGCCCGAGGCCGGCGCGCAGGCCGTAATTGAAGGCTTTTACGGGCATTTGCGGCCAGCTCCTCGGCTCCTCCGGCGCGCGCTTTCCCCGCGTAAAATTGGAAAAATAAACGGAAAAGTTGGGGGCGCGCGCGCCTTCGAGATCGCGGGGCCTCGGACGTAAAAAGCGGCTGAACAAACAGGGCCGCGCGCGCGCTTTTCCGCGGGAGGCCGAGCAGCTGCGGCCATTGGGCTTTTTGCCGGGGCGCGCCGAGCGCTTATCCTCCCGCCTCCGGATTTCGGCTTTTTTTTTTGCTTATCTCCGGCGGCGGCCGGGCGGAATGTTTGCGGAAGCGAGCCGCGGCTCGGCTTTCCCACGCGGTTCCCTCGGAGGATCCACGGCGGCGCGCGCCTCGTCCTCCGGAGACGTCGTCGCTGGGCGCGTCACTTTTTCCCGGTGCGCGGGCGGATGGGCCGATCCTATTAGGGGCCTAATGCGCCCGCGGAAAGGCCGGCGGAGGAAAATATTTTGCCAAATGCCGCGGGAGGGCGCGCGGGCGGGGTCGGGGCCGGCGGCTCGGACGCCGAGGGGCTTAGGGCGCCCGAGCGAGAGGCCCGGCGGCGGCGGACAAATGCCGCGCGCACAATGAGGCGTGCGCCAGTCTTCCGGCGCTTCCCGGCTGCCAAGTGCGCATTGACAATCGGCAAATGCGATTTCCTCCGGGGAGGACGCCGGCCGAGGGCCATTGTGCGGGCGGCGGCATTTTTCCGCGGCTGCGGTGAGCCGATTAGCCGGCCGGGCGAAAGGGCTTTCGGGGAAGCGGCGAAAAGTGGCCCGGGCCCTTAGGGTTGCGGGACGCTACCTGGCGTCCCCGCCGGTCCCCGCCGGTCCCCGAGTCCGCCCGATCGCGGCTTCTAATGGCCGCGCGGCGCACGAGGGAGTCGCGGAGTCGAGGATTTTTCCCCGGGTGCGCCGAATGGAAGGCGAGGTGGCCGGCTCTTTGGCAAATTGCGTAATTGCCGCAATTTCGATGGCGAATGCGCGACCCTCGGGCTCTCGGGCGCGGCGCTGCGGCCGGCTCCCTTTTTTCCTCGCGCCCAGCGCCGAGGTTTAGTGTCAATTTTGCAGTCGAGCGCTCCTAGCTGCTAACTAATGGGGCTTGGCCCCTACGCGGAATGCGTAATGGCGGATCGGTTTTTTCCCCGGGGCGGCGCGGCCCCGCGAGCAAACGCGCCGTCTCCCTTCCCCGTAAATAGTACGTCTGCGCGCGGTTTAGAGCCGCTCACGATACACATTCATTATGGGCCGCGCGCCGGTACTGTTAGGATTATCGGCCGTTCGCCTCGCGGCACTCGCACCCTCCGCTCCCAATGAAAAGGTACTTCCGAGCGGCGGGCGGTCCGCGACTCGGGGCCCCGGCCCACTGGCCCCCGATCGGCGCCTCGGTCCTCTCGCTCGCGCGGCCAGCTGCGCCCGGCAGTTTCCAACGCACCGCGCGCTTTCCTCGAGAACGCCCCGGCCGCGCGGACCGCGAGAGTACAGTTAGGACGTTAGCTGGCGGGAAAGCGCGGGCCCCGCTCGACATTGTTCGGCGCAAAATCCTAATCGGGCCTAGCGCGCCTGCGCAGCGCTCGGAATAACGATTCGATGTAAATAACGGGCGCGCCTCGGCCCGCCGCTTCTAGAAAGGGCCTTTCGAAAAAATAATAAAGCGCTCGGGCCGAGCGCGCGAAATTGGGGCCCCTAAGCGATCGGAGCGGTGGCGCGACCGCAGAGCGGAACGCGTCTCGCGGTCGGCCCGCGCCCAAAAGAACCGCGAGACGGCCCCGGCCCTTTGTGCGCCGCCCGGCCAATCAGCCCAATTACGGGATTCCGCCGCGGTAACAGGCCCAAACCCGGGGCTAATTGTCCGGGGGGGCGCGTCGATCGAAGCGCGCCGAACCGCAGACGCGGCTGTCTCTGCCCGAGGGCCCGCGCTGCCGATCGCCCGCCGCGGAACCGCCCGCCGCACAAAAAGCCCGACCGGCAGATGCGCGCCGCGGCGATCGCCCCGATTCGCGGGCGCCCCGCACATGACGCCGCGGGTGCTGCCCGGCTTCCGTCCTAGGGCTCCGCTCCTCGCTCCGACCCGCCGCCCGCTCAGGCCCAACTTTTCTTCAACTCATTTCTTCTCGAGCCATTTCTCAGTGCATTATTAAATATAACCTGGCTTTGATATTGTTCTCGGCTCGCTGATTTTATCTACAGTGAAAATTGCTCACCGCTTTCGTCATTGTTATTGCGATTCGACGCCGGGGAGATCAGTGACGCGTACATACCTGGAACAAAAATAGAAAGGATTCGTTTAATCAAACTGGGCCATTGTTGCGTATTTATTACAGATACGCGTATATATTTGAACTGATTAATTCTTTATAATTAAGACCAGTTCTACGAATAAAATAGCTCCGCCGATCCTGTTTTTCAATGTGTTTCGTGCGGTTCGCCCAGCCGATGGCGTGCTCGATAATCTCATTTGTACAAAGCTTTTCGCAGTCAATTTGATTTAATCAAGCGATTTAAACAGTTAGCGGTGAAAACAGAAACAATTTATCGATGTAATAATATTGTCGCTGATAAAACATTGGCTGCGCGCTTTAATTCAATATTATACATATACACGAGTAGACGGAATTAAATTTATACGACTTTCTTTCTCGTAGGTTACAAATTCACATTTACATTTGAGGCTATAGTAAACCCACTTGTGCAGATAATTTAAAATATAAAGCGCGATAAGCCTGCAGCACATTTGACCGTGCATGTTTAAAGCACATCCTGGTTTATCGGCCGGATGGGAGAAAGAGCGGAGACAGTTGTCTAAAACTGAACGCCCTCTGCGGCTCGGAGCTCGGGGATGGCGGGGGGCGCGCGGGAATATCCCCCGCGGGGCTTGCCCGGGGACAAAGGCCAGCGTCCCGGTCCCCCGCTGCAGATAAAAATGGATTAATTATCGCGCGGTGATACGCGAGAAGACTCGGGAAGGAGCCTCCGCTCCGAGAGACACAGCCCGGCGGCTGCGCGAGTGCGCGCCGAGGGTGCCTGCACGCGAGGCCGGCGCGAGCCCTCGGCGTGGCTCCCGCCCGGGCAGTGCACGGGTACGTGGGGGCCGAGGCCGGGGCTGGGGCCGAGCCTGGGGCCGAGCCTGGGGCCGAGCCTGGGGCCGCCCGCCTCCCAATCGATGACTTGCACGCTCCGAATTCCCTATCAATCTTCCACGGCGCGTAGACGCGCACTTTTTAAGCCCCGATTCGCCACGGCGACACTCGGCCCCTGATTAAAATACTTGCGAGGCCCGTGCGCGCCCCACCCGGAATTCCCGCTCCGCGCGAAATTTATGCGCGCCCGGGCGCCCGAGCGGGATTGTCCCCGAGACGGGGGCCGGGCCCGGGCCCGACCGACTCTTATCGGCCGATTCGCCGCGGCGGATCGACTCGAGCCGAATTGTTTCGTCATCTCGCCGCGGGGAAGTATCACGAGGATAGTCTGGGCGCCCGAGGCTCCACTGCTTCCCGCTCGCTGGCTGCTGGCGCGCCCCGACAACTGCTTTCGCCAATAGACGAATAATCCCATTTCGGCCTCTCCATCATTCTTTTATTTGCACGACGATCAATTTTCACGGTTGCCGTTACGACCGGACGCGCTAATTTCCGGAAACGCGCAATAGACACAAATCTTGGAGAAAAACGCAATAATGGCCGTTTAAAAATCCCCTCGGGGAATATCGCGCAAATTGAATCGAAGCGCATAACTGGGCGGCCCCAATAATTGTTATTTACAACCGGGGCTTGGCCCTCTGGCGGAATAATCCAAAAGGGAGTAACAGACTTCGCCCCCGCGAGTCATGGGCGCAGTAAGACAGTGCCAGACTCCAAGTGGGCCGTTCAACCAGTTGGCTTGCACTTAAATACAATAAAATAAACAGCGAGGTGCAGTGACAAGGAGGCACTCGAAGCGGCACAGGTAACGACGAATAAATCGAGTAAACGATCAAAGCCCATAAACGGCCGGGCGACAATCAAGGCGACAATGGTCTCGACTGATCATTAACACACGGAATAAAGGGACATTATTGGAGTACGCGACACTCGAGCTTGTTCACAAAATCAGCGTTTATGGGAGATTCTGGTTATTTTTTAAGCATCGGCTGATGATTCATGATTCCATCTCATTAATCTGGCGAAATTCTTAATTTCACTCACATCATCTTTGCGCCCTTTAGAGATTCCACTGGTGAAAATATTACCCTTTCAAACATTTAGGTTGAGTGCGTAAAACAAAGTTGAACTCTGCCACTCTAAGGATTGATTCTATCTATTCATATCATGTCTTCCATATTTCGCTTCTAGTCCAATATAAATACCATTATCGTTTCAAAATATTTGGACATATCATTTAAAATCACTGCTCTAGTCAAAAAAGTCATTCTAATATCACTCTTAAGTGTTCTTTTCATCTCATGGTTCTATAATTTGAGAAATCCCATGAGTCTCTGGTAACTATGCAGTGATCCTTTCAGCTGTACAATTAGTCCTATGAGCATTAGCTCTTTAAGCCAGCCCTCGAAAGCATTTGCCATATCTAACAATAAGAGAGACACAAGTTGTCAGATGGGTAGAAGCAGCTGGCTCACAGTAGACACGAGTGTGATTATTCTTCGTCAGGAAACCGGTTGCCCAGCTATAAGCAATGACAACAGTAGGTAATGGCGACGGATCAAGGAATACATAGAAAAGCAGGCTAAAAGAGTTCCTTAGGAAATGGGAAGAGTTATATCGTGTATGCTCAAGTACGTATGAGCCAGTAAAAGTCTCCTCAACCTGACTGCAAAAGACTTTCCGCATAAACGCGTGGAGCAGCAGATTTGAAAATAATACAGTATAGGAACGAAAGGAGAAGACGTCTTTAGTACTGCGCGTGCAAAGGAAGAAGAAGAAAGAGAGAGTGAGCGGGGGAGTGGAGGAGGATGGGGCGGCGGGGGCAGATAAAAATCGGAGGCGCAGGGCCGAGTCGAAATTTGATTTATCGAGGCGCACGGGACTCGGGCTGGTGCGGGTGGAAAGGGCGTCGAGCGCCGGGATTAATGATCAGGGCTCCTCGTCAAACCGGCGGATTGACGCGGATAATGGAATATTTGGCTCCGGGAGCGGGGGAGTGGGTCTGGGACTGCGTCGGGACGATGCCGGGCTCCTCTTTCCCGGGTCGTTTGTTTGGGGCTCGGGCCGGTGCACCTCGGACCCGGCCTATGCTCCTTTTGCATTTTTCCCCGATGAGATTCTTAATTGAATTCCGCGGGCGGCCAGCTCCCCTTTAGTTTATATTTCGCGGCAGCTAATTTATGTGATGTCTCTTGGGCTTCGTAAATTTCATCCTTCTTAGGAAAGTTGGGCTCTTTTTATTTTCGCCGGGGATTTATGGGGGCCGGAGAAAACGCTCGCTTTGGCAAACCTCCCCCGGCTCTAAACATCGCCTGCGCGTCCGAGTCTACATCTGTATGCTCGAGATAGCAACTAAGTTTTATGAAAACTTAATGGCCCCGCAAAGAATAGTCGGCGCGCTGCAAAGCTGCCGGAAAGGAGGAACGCGCGGGCGCTTCTTTATGGAAATCATTCCCGGCCGATATTCTTCCCGAGAACCCTGGAAAAGTACAATCCGACCGAGTTCCATTACGGCCGGTGGGGATGCATCGGGCCCGAGGCCGGGGCTCGAGGCGGGCCGCACGAAAACCCGGCAGGAATCAACGTTTTAATCCCGGCAGCGGGGGTTGCCGGGGCTGGCGGGGCCGAGGGGGGCTGGGGGGGCTGGCGGGGGGCGGTAATCGGCTCCCCGACAAAGAAGCGGCGCGGGCGGCGCCGGCCAGCGAATCAATATCGGCTCCCCCGCGGGAAGCTGCGGCAGGCAAGGAGGACGGCGGCCCGGTCCCCTAATAGAGGCCGCTCCGCCGATTACGGGGACTCGGCCCGCGGCGGGTCGCGCCCCCGCATATTCCGCGCGGCGCGTAATTGTCCGGCGCGCCGGCCGAATGGCAATGAGCCCCATTGTGTGCGGCCTCGCGGCGCCGGCCCGAGTCTGACAAGCCGGTAAACGGCCCTCGCGCGCGCCCCGACTCCCCGAGTGGCCGGCCGGGCCGCCCCGCCCGGGGCTCTCGGGCCGGGAGGTCGCCGCCGTTCTCCGGTGGCCAGCCAAAGCCCCGCTCTCGGGATCCGCTTTGGCCAAAGAAGATTTTTGCCCATTGTCGGGCCGCGGCTCCGCTTTCCCTGTACCTGGGACCTGCCGCCCGCTCTCCAGCCGGGCTAATGCGATGTTTTCCTCGGCTCAACCGATTATCAGCCGGGGTTATAAAACCCGGGCCGGAAGCCCGAGGCAGGAGAGGCAGGACGCGCGCCCGACCGGGATAATTGCGCATTGTGCAAAATCAATTATGTACTTTGGATGCCGGAGAGATCGGCCGCCTACTTATGCGCGGCCATCGAGTCCGTATTGATCCGCCGGCGGAGGGGCCACCTCGGGTCCACGTGGAAAAAATACCAAACACATCATTACGGTGTGGATGCGCGAGCCCCGGATGAGAGCCCCAGTGGGCCGTTTGTCAGTGCTAGACAGATCTATCGGGCGCCACTCGCCGTGCAACTCTGCGCGCAGTTCCAATTCGCCTTTCGAGCGTTGGCCATCCGTTAGATTTATCGGGTCGAAAACGGAGAAAGCAGCGCGTCATCGGACGGCAGTGCGAAAGAGCCGGGCGGCCATGGACCGGTGGCGGAAGGCCGGGCGCCGGTAGCCGGGCATTCCGGCCCTCGATCGGCCGAGGTTCGGCTGGTCGGTTCGGGGACCCGCCCGTCCCGTGGACCGCGCGACGGGCCCAAGGGGCTCCCGAGACAAAGGCCGGGGCCCGTCCGCAGGGCTGCGCAGGCAAAGGAGGCGCGAGCGGCCGGGATCAGCGCGGCCGGCAACATCTCCCCGCCCACCGCTCGCGGGCTTCTCGAAAGCGAAAAGAGCGATAAGCATCGGGCGGCGGCGGCGGCGGCGGCGGCGGCGGGGCTTTGATCCGCAACCCCTTCCCCGGGGCCGGCGGGCGGGGCCGGGAGCGCGGCGGAGGAAAGGCGCGGAAAAGGCCCAGCTGCCCCGGCGAATTTGGGGAAAGCCGCGCCGTCACGGCCCGCAGCCTTTGCTCGGCCTCTCCTCTCGCCGGCGGGGATCCGCTTTTTTCCGGGAGCGGCCCCGGCGGGGACAGCTGCCGGCGGCCCGGCCCGGCCCGCCTAACCCCTTCGCCCCTTGTTTTAGCTAATGGATGACTCTGGAATTGAGGAAGTAGGTGAAATTTGGTAATCAAGCGGGCATGACGCGGGCAGAACCGAAGGGACCCGCAACTAGCGCCATCATGCGCCCGTAATAACCGACTTTTTTCCGTGACGCGCGCCGCGCGCCGTTGCGCTGCCCGGCTTAATCGGCCCGAGGGCCGATCCTCGTTTATCATTCGCGGCCCGTAATTGAATTTGCCTTTCTATGCAAATGGAATTTAGGATCCCAAAAAACGCCCTCACCGCCCCACCGGCCCGCCTGTGTATCCGTCCCGCTGCGCTATAAATCCCCAAGATGTATACCAATGTATACCGCGACCCCGTTTTCTGCCTGCACCAAGGTGCCAGTACATCACAGCAGACGGCGCTTCCGCCGCTGCGACCGCATCGAATTCCGCTTACCTATTTAAGCTACCCTTGCACAAAGTGTCAAGCAATAACGCGGCCATTTTAGAGTGAAAATCCAAGAAGAGGGAATAATTGATGCTCCAATCGATATTCTCGAAAACAGATTGTGTATTTTGTACACGCGATAGTCTGGAATTTTGAAAGAGTTATAACCCTTTTGATTGAAAAATTCAAACAATTACCAAAGCATTCGAGTCGTTATCTTAACATTAGTACATGCTTACAAATTATTTATCATTGTGAAGTAATTTAGAAGTGTAATAGGGGTAATATATAAAGTGCCGTATCAAAATTTTCATCCGCGTCCCTAGATACCTCCACTTGATACGATAGCTATCGCTCGAGCGATGGGTTAATTATTGGCCTCTGCTTCCGTCCCAGTGGCCGCAACGAGGGTTTATACTCAAGCGGCAATGATATTTTCACGTACAGATGTATATTCTGTCAAGCAAGAAAAGCGATCGCGGTGGTGGCGATTAAAGTGGAATAAGGTTACATTTGCCGCGGAAGGCTGATGGGGGATCGGGCGAGCGGCGTTGACCGGGCAAACTATGGCATCGCGGGAAAAAAAGTTGGGCGCAACACAAGGCGCGGCAGGAAGTGTCCGGCGAATGTGGCGTCGCGTGGGGCGTTATGCGCCGGGTCAAAATAACTGTAAATAATGCCCTTGGCCGAAGATAGATCGAATTTCCTACCGTTCGACCGGCAACCGTATAAATTTATTGAGAAAAAAAGAGAGAGAAAAATAAGGCAAACAAGCAGGAAGAAACTAAATGCCGGGTATAGAGGCGAGGCAGTAATATCGAGGCATTACACAGGAGTGGGCGCGCGGGCTCGGGGCGTCCATAAAACATTTAATTCAAGAAACGTAAGCGGCCGCGGCATAAAACGGGGCCGATCGGCGCGGCAGGGAGTTTTCGCGCTCGTAACTCGGGCGCGGGCGCTTGGCGCCGCCGCGTCCGCATATAGAGAGGTGGCGGTTGGCGGGGGCGTACGCATATCCGATGCTAAATAGATTCCGCGCCGGTCTAATTTCGCCCGGGCGCATCGGCCGGGGAGTTTTACGCGGACTTTTTATCGGGCCCTGTAAATATTTACAAGGGGGCCGCGCCGCCCGTGGAGTATTGACTTTTCGCGGCAATCCGCGCCCGCCGTTACACTCCATGAGCCGCGCGGGCGTAAAAAGTTTATCGGCCGATCGGCGCCGCGCATCGCAGAAATCCGGGCGGCGGGGGTATGCAAAGCCGCGGTCCTCGCGCTCGTGACTCCCCGGCCCGCCGCCCGCCGAGATTAGGCCGAGGAAAGCGGCTTTTCCTCCCGCGCCGGCGGCCTTATCTCGGGCATCGGCCCGCGCCGCTCGGGCCCCGCTGGCCGATGAGGGGCGGGGGCGGGCCCCTAATTCCCGGGCGCGCGTCGCGGCTCGCACGAGCTCGGCGCACGTAGCGCCGCGAGGGGTATTCGCGCGCCTCCCGTGGGAGGCTCGGGCTGCGGCCCTCGCCGGCTCGCCGGCATCACGATAATGCCGCGCCGGCCGAGTAGTTTTACGGCGGCGATTTTATCGGCCGGCCGCTAATATAAATCTCGGGCCGATGCCGGCTAATGCCGCGGGCCGCGGGAAGCGGCCGCGCGTCCCCCGCAAGGGCTCTTTCTGCCGCGGCCCCGGCCTAATGACCGGATTAGAGTTCGGGGGCCCGGGCGGCTCGGCCGGCCCGGCTTTTACGAGGGCCGCGGCGCATTCATAACGCGCTCGACTGCCAGCCGCCGGCGGCCGGTGCGTCCCGGCTATAAATACGCCCGCCGGCAGGCTACGGCCTTCTTCAGAATTTTCGTAATAAACCTGCCGAAGGATGCGCCCGGGCGTTTTAATTGCGCGGCTCATCCGTCTGGCCGGGGCAGTAAAGCGCCGCGGCGGGAGGAGGCCCCCGACGATAAGGGGCGTCTCGCGGCCCGAGGTCGGAGGGCGCTATCGCGCCGGGCAAACAAGGGCTTCGATCGCGCCTCCGAGCGCCGGCCAAAGTGGATTGAATTCCTTTTTACGCCGCCAGGGGGCCGCGGCGCGCCGGCCCACATTCGCCCGGGGCGTCCTGCGCGAGCCCCACCGCTCGGCCGACGCCCGCCCGCGACCGCGCGCCTTTGACTATTCCGCCCCGCGTTTATGTCGTCGATTTTATTGACGGGATAATCGCCCGTCCCTGCAGTCGGCGCCGGCGGAATCACCAGCTCCGACGTTTCATAAGATTCGTTTATACGCGCTCCGTATGGACACTTTGCCGATGAGCGCCTGTGCAGGGGCTAGGCGCCAAATTAGCTAATGGATCCTTCCCCATACCGACTGAGGGATCATTTTGATCTTGATTTGATTAGACGCCAGCCCTCGCTCATGCGCCCGAGTCGCCGATCAATTATTCCACTTGCACTTTTTCACTGCCCTGATATTAGTCCGATCATCGGGCGCTCCTGTGCAGTTGGAACACGAGGATTACTCGTGAAAATCGACTCGTTACACCTTCCCCGGGTTTCTTCGGGCTCTTGCGTCAGCAGCCGAGAAATGAAGAAATTACGAGGACGAAATAGCCGCGAGTGGGTAAACGGCTTCGGAAACTTCACCTTCAATTACGCGAGGTATCTCGTGAAAATAATTCCCAGAGACAATGGATTCGATTCTGGCTTTTGTGCAATAATGCTACAATGTGAAAAAATCTACTGTAATATTCTTTGATGACGGCAATAACGCAGCCAAAGCCTTTTAGTCCAATTTGAATGGTCTAGTGGAGATACGCCGGCGCTCGCTAGGGCTCTCATCGGTCCCCGTTTCAAAGTTCCAACTCTTTGCCACAGCGGGCGACTGTCGTTTAAATAAATATTTAAACAATGATTACCAAGCCCTGAGCGTCTAATTAGGGGCGGGCGTCGCGTAAACGGACACAAACGCTCGCATAAATAAGATAAGTCAAAGGATCCTCGGGTCGCGGGAGCATTCAAAGAAAGTCGCCCGCGCCTCCGGGGAAGCTGGAGATAAATAAAAGCGACGGCATTAACCGAAGGAAAATGGAAAGTAGACGCAACCGCTCGTCGCGCGCTTTCCTCTAATTGGACCGTTCATTACGCTAATCAAAGGGAGCAACGCACCCGCGTCCTCCGCTCTTGTGCGATTCGTCACGTTTCAGGTAGGGCAACTCGCTAAGTGTATATATACACCTACAGCTATATAGCGTTTCGGAAAATTTGCATAAGCGCGTCGGATTGCCGTCGTTACGCGCCTTTCCCTCAGTCTGTAAAAGCGCGCGATTCAGGTATTAACGCGCGGGCACTTGACGAATTTGGTTGTAGGGGCTTCCAAGAGAGACTGACCGGCTTTAGTCGGAGAATGGCCTCGTTTCTCCGGTAGCCCCTCTTATGTGCCGGAGGTCAATTCTTTGTTTCCCTCCGAGATGCTCGCATTTGTATCGAATCATGTAGCTGTGGCTTTGAAATATTCAGTGGAACACAATCTTCCCCGTGGGCTGTGGGTCGCATTTTCAGTTCTAAAAGCCAATTGTCGAGATGCCGAGACATTCGACTTGGTCTTGCGAAGGCGCCTTCGAGATCGCGTTAGCCGAGGCGTATAATACAGAATTACTCACTGACTGAAAATCGAAGAGGAATTTTTATTGTAGCGGCTGGCAGCTATAAAAATGCGTTAAACCGAAAAACGACGTTGTATTTTACGGAGAGAAAAAAAAAGAAAAAAAAAAAAATAAAAGAATTACGATGTAAATTCGCAATAATTTACGGTGTATTCCAATTTTTAAGGCTTGGCGAGGCTGTCCCAAGAGTTTACTATCTGGCTCGGTAAAAATGCCTCCAAGATTTTCCTCGAGTCGCGTTGGCGCGCAGCTAGGGCAAAGTCGTAAAGAGGCGTGTGTCGCAAAAGCGCGCCGGGAAGCAAGCGCAGCGGCGAATTCGGGGGATTTTCGGGGGCGGGGGGGTCAGAGGTCGGCCAGTTGATACGCCGAGATTAGGCGCGAAGGGGAAGCCGGGCTCCCCGGGCAGGGGCCCCCGTTTTTTTCCGGCGGCGGCGAATGGCCTCGCGCCGAGGAGCGGCCGCTCGATATTTCTTCGCCCGGGGGAATTATTCGAGGGGCGTACGGGCGCGGAGTGCGCGCGGAATTCTAATTTTATGCGCGTAGCCAGTCGGCGGCGCGTTAAATTCTTCCGGGCGCGAGGAGTTTGGGCGCTCGGGGGAGGCGCCGACGGCCCCGGGCCGCACAATGGAAACATTGTTTGGCTCGATAGCGGCCCTCCCGATACCCGGGAACTTTGCACTTTGCGCGGGCGCCGCCGGGGCTTTCATTCGCACTGGGAGCATTCGCTTTCACGGGTTATTAGGGCCCACGGGTTGCGGCGTTGAGGCGTCGCTCAAAAATGCACGACGACTGCGGACTCTGGCGCCGTTGCATCGGGGCACGCGTGACTAGCCCGGCTAGATCGGCTGCACGCAAGGAGCCCGGGCCTTCGATTCGCCCTCTGTTCCCTCTTGACCGGCGTGCGCTCGATCCTCGGGGCAGCGCAGACCCCTTATTAGCGGGATTTGAATGCAAAGCGCGCGCCTAGCAGCCGGAAGGCAAAGTCGCGGCTTCCCTGCTCCCGGGGATGGCCGGCTGCCCTCGACCAACTCCGGAAGCTGCCACCTGACGGCAGCCTCGGCGACAGACTCTGTCGGTTCCTCCACTCGGTCGCTCACCGCAGCTCCTCGAGAGGAACTTTGCGCGCATTCCTCTACTTTCGGCGATCGCGGCTCGAAAGCGCGCGCTTGCAGATTCATGCCGGAAGCGGCCGACGACTGGGTTTGATGCGACCTCGATCGACTCGTCGAAACAGCGGCTCCTCTCTCGACAGGGCAAGCCCCTCAGCCTCCCGAAGGAGGTTCGTGGCGCCGCGTAAGCCGTTTCCGACTCGCGAGTTTTGGCAGGAGGCGGCAGACGGCCAGGTGCTCCTTAGCATACACGCGATCGCGCAACTCGGGCCGCCGAGACAAAGCCCATCTCTCGAGGCTCGCGCGGCCCTCGAAGCTGCGGATCCTGGCGGAGATAAGCGGCAGGTGCGCCAGCCCCGGCACCGCGTCATTTTCGCGGAGCGTAGGCTCCAAAGTGCAGGAGCCCATTCTGGGGGGTCCAGCGCCCGGGCGGCCCGCGCTACGCGCGGGAACGCGAGAGGAGCCTCCTTGCCGAATCGGACTCCTACAGATGCCCGCGTGATAAGCCGGGATCTCGATCGGCCGATGATGGGAATGTGCTCGACTGGTCTTTCGCTGGGGCTCGCTGCCGACGGGCTTCTTCTTTGCATATAGAGTATCCCCTAATTGGTGATAATGTATGCGATTGGCGGTGTTTTCGCGGACTATCCGAAAGTAGGGGAGGCGGCCGCGCGGCGACCCCGGGGTCCCGAGGGCGAGATACGATCTGCGAGCGCGCGGATTCTTATCGTCCGCGTGGCTCGATCGGCTCGTCATATTTACGAGCTGGTTAGGCCTATTCCTGTCTTCCGAAAAATTCCAGATAATAATATACGTATTTGATACCTAGGCTGAAAATTCCCGCGGCATATTACTCAATGGGCTGGAGGAGAGTCGCTCGGAGAGTTGTTGATGCGCTTGGGAGCCGCGCGGAGGGCTTGATAAATCGGGTGCGAGCGCACCGAGGCCGCGACTATAATTACAATAAGTGCTATCGGCTCCGAAAATAGCGCATTCTCTCGAGCGCCGGGCGGCGGGCGGCCGATGAATAAGTATTGCTTTTCGCCCTCGCGGCGCCGATAAATCACGGCAATAACATTATCGAAAATGATAGATCGCGAGGAGCTCGACCGGGGGCCTGCCTCCGAGGGATCGCCGATACGGCCGCCCTCGAGATCTAAATATAATATCAATTGTCGGGATTCCGCGGGTGCCCTGCCCGCCGCGGCGATCGCCGGATGGGCCCGTGGGCGCGCACGCAAGAGGTCGGACAAAGCCCCTGCAAAGGCTAGCGGTGGGCGCGGGCCCGGGGCGGGCGGGGGGTCGAGGCGACACCTCGGGGACACCTTCTCGGGGGGGCTATTTAGGGAGCCGGGCGGCGCGGGCGCGGGGGCCAGCAAGGGTTGGCCCGGTCTATTTCGAGCGGCGGCGGGCCGCTTCCGGCAGCCACTGGCGCCGCCCGTCAATTCCCGGGGCGGCTCCTTTTTCGAGGGCGCGCGGAGGATGCAGCGGCCGACGGCCGATGGCTCTGACTAATTGGGCCGAGTGCGGCCGCCTGTCAAATTATTGCACTGGAGGAAAGGCTTCCGTCAAAAGGGGTGACGGGCGGCGGGCCTTGGGACTGGTGAGTGGCTCGGAGGGGCCGCGGCCGGCCTCTTGCTTTTCCATTTATCAACTTTCTCCGGGTGATTTGCGCCCCGGTATCCAATATCTTGCCCTCGCGTATTTACGAGACTTATCTGCTTAAAGAGTAATATAACTCATTGGGGGCGAGCGGGGCGAACAATGGGCCGCGCGTCGCTACTCGGGAAAAGCCCGGCTCTCTTATTCGGCCGATTGTCATTAATAAATATAATTAAAGCAGTTTATCAGGCGATTGAAGGATACGCGGAGGCGGCCGTGTAATTGCTAATAGGGCCGCGTGCAGCTATTGGGCCTCGCGCACGCCGCGGCTCCGTGCAGCGGCTCGGCCACTCGCCCACGGGCCGCGCGAGCAAACATCCGTCCCTCGTGGCCTCGCGACCGAGTTCGCGGCACGAGGGACGCCGAGCGCCACTTCTCTCGGGGACCCGCCGATGAAGTTTCTTCTCGCGGATGGGGCCGCCGACGCGCTCGAGCTCCTTCCCTTCCTGCCCGCTCGGATTTCCCAACTGCCCTCGATTTCCGAGGAGGATCGCGGATGGCTGCGCTCCCGCGGGCGGAAGCTGCGAGGCCTGGGCGCCCGGGCCGCGCTCCAAAAGTTCCCCTCCCTCGGCTCGCCGGCTTCTGACCCAATGGCTTTCGACCACTTAATGGGAGGAGGATTCGCGCGAAGCCCAGCGGTATGGGCAGCCCCCGGGTTGGGCGTCGGGCGATTTGGGCGCAGCTCGGCGTCTCGCGGAGGAAGCGATAAAGCCTATCCGACTCGCGGAGGGCAATTTATATTTATACTCGGTCCCTCGGCGAGCCGCGGCCGGTAAACAAGCCGGCGCTGCCTCCCCGCTGGCTTGCCGCGAGTTCAACATCCGCCGCTATCGTAATCGCACTTTGCGCGCATTATATTGAAATTTTTGCCGGGGCGAGTGCACCCGAGGCGGTGGGCCGAAGGCGCGGGGGCTTCTAAGCCAGGCCGAGCCGAGTCGCGGCGAGCCGAGCCGAGCGAGGGGCCAGGAGGCGGGGGAGTACCGCGCTCGAGGCATTCTCCTCCCCCTCCGATGCAAATCGTGATCGACCTGCAGGTACATAATGCAGGAGGGGGAGGAGCGCATCGAGGCCGCGCGTCCGACGCCGGCCCCCTCCCGCCGCCTGCGCCGCCTCGGCTGATTGCCCCGGAGCGGAGGGCCGCGGCGAGGGGGACAAGTTCAACGTCTGCCTAATGGCCATACTAATCGACGTTGATTCGACGACGGTCCGACGCGCCGGCCCGCGCGGGCCCTGGCCCCGGCTCCGCTCGGCGGCGACGCGCTTTCAGAGCGCGCCCCGGACGGATTGGCAATTGGGAATCGGGGCCGCGCCTCGCGATCGTCGCGCCGATTGACGCGCCCCGGGAGCCGCCCGAGGGCCGGCCTCGCTCCCGGCTTGGGTGGTCGCGCCGCCGCCGCCGCCGCCGCCGCTCCGGGCTTACACGCCGCGCCCGGTAATTAAACTCGCCCTTAGCTTATTTATAAAGACGCGCGCACAATGCCGGCTTTTATCCTCGGAGGAGCCGGCTGGCGCTCTCCGCGGCCAGTGGCTCTCAACCGGGCGCCCTGCCGCCCACCGGCCTCGTTAAGCCCGGGCAATCAGCCATTCGGCCATTCGCCCGATCGCGGAAAGAGGCCGGCTGCTCCCGGCGCCGGCGCCCGATAGCCCATCGGAGGAAGAAGCGAGATAACCCGTCCGAGGAAAGCCCCGCTCCGCTTTCCCCCGGGACGCTTATTTTGAAAAGCGGCGCAGCCGCGGCTTTTTTCGCGGCGGGAAGCGCGATGAAAAGGCCCGTAGGGTCGCGCGCGGCCGTCTCCCGAAATAGACGCCTATTTTGACGGGGCGTTCGATCGCGCGCGCCCACCGGGCGGCTTCCCCGATAAGTGACGAGGGAGTAGGGCCGCCTAAGAGCCGCGGCCGAGCGGCCCCGATCGCGGCCAACGGAAATACGCCCGCGCGTATTATTCTAGCGGGGCTAGACGCGGCCGGACGGCCCTCGCGGAGGCTATCTCATTAAAAGTGCATTAGCGCGGGCGCCGTGGGCGAATCGCCGGATTCTTTGTACGGCAAGCGGTTAAAATTAACGATTCGCCCGCGGCGGCCCGGTCGAAGCTCTACTTTATATAGAGCCCGGCTAAAAATGTAACGGTTATACCGGGGCCCCTTCCCACCGAAACAAAAGCCCTCGTGTTTTGTCTGGCGCGTTTCGGCTCGGCCGGCGAATCGAGGATGCACCTAACGAGTGCCTGGGACCGCCGGGTAATAAACCGGCGACGGCCCTGCGCATGGGAGGGGCTTATCTCGGAGGCTTTTCCACCGCGGGACTCGGGTGACGGATGGGACGCCGCGGTGGCGTCTCGCGCGGGAGCCGCAAGGGGCCCCGGACTCGCCGACCGAGGCCTTATCGACGGAAAGTTTGACGAGGCGTAATTTGCGCCTTGCCACTTCCTCGTCCCGGCCGCGGCCGGATTTTTAATCGGCGCCCCTTTCGCCGAGCTCCGGCCGGCCGCGGGAGAAAAGGCCTGCGCCGCAGGTGGCCGAGGCGCTCACCGCGGTTAACGTCTCCTTCGAAGGGCCCCCGCGGCGGGCGGCTCGGACCGCCACCGGCCGGGTTTACGAGAGGCGCGCCCGCGCCGCCCGGGAATCCTTACATTGTCCGAATTAAATACGGCCAAGGCCCGGAGCGGGGGCCGATCGGCGCGCGGCCCGCGTAAATCCAAGGCCGGGGCCGCCTTCCATTTGGGCGGCCCCCGGGAATTGCGTCTCCGGGGCATCGGCGCGCATAATGCGCCGGCGAGGCCGGGCCCGCGCAATCGAAGCCGCTTATTACGCCCGGGCCCGCCGCGACCTTCCGCGCCAACTAATGGGGCACCCGCGGCGTCGGCGCTCCCTCCGAGCCCCGGCCGAGCGGGGACAGCCGCGTAATCAACCGGGGGAGGGAGCGGACAAAGCCGGCCCGCCTCCCGCCTCCGCGCGCCCCGCAAGAAAGCCTGGCCTCGCGCGGAAAATCGGAGCCGGGGCCGCCGATACAAAGGACGCGGGCCCCGGCGATAAGGCCGGCTTAGTCGACCTGTCCACCGGCGGTTATTGACCGAGGCCGAGGAAGTCCGCGCCGCGGGGATAAGAAAGCCCCGCCGGGCTTTTTCCCTCGGACCTTCCGCCCGGTTTCCGCGTCTTAATTGTTTGCCCCGTTAAAAGTGCAAGTTAATGGGCGGCGCGGCGAGATTACCCTTTCATCCTCGTGGACGGCCGCGGCCCCGACGCGGCTTATCTCCCGAGGAGCCGGCGAGGAGCCGGCGAGGAGCCGCCGGGGAAAACAATGGGAGGCAAAGCTGCGTACGGGGGAGGAGGGCCGGGACGAAAGAGCGCCGCGCGAGCTGCTCGTCAAAGGCCGCCTTATCTATCGGGCTGGGGCGACTCGGGCGATCGGCCGGGCGGCGGGCGCGACACGGCCGACCGGCCGCCCCGCCCGGCAGGAGGGAGCGATCGCGTGACAAGTCACGCTTCGATTGCCCGGTAATCCCTTCCCTCGCTGGGCTTCCTGCCTTTTCCCCGGCGGCGCAGCTGGCGGAAAGGCGCGCGCGTGCGCCCGCGGGACGCCTCGCGGCCGCGCATCGATAAAACCGGCCCTTTTACGGGCCGTTTATAGAGCCCGGGGCGCCGCCGCGAGCCCCCGGGTTATTAACTACTCCCGGATTTCGCGGGCTTCGCCTTTAATCCCTTCCAGTGAAATCGCGCGCGAAGATAAGAGGCTTACGCGCGCAAGGTGGGAGGGCTTTTTTTCCCGGCCCGCTCTAATGCGGCTCGATGATATCCCGGATTAAAACTGATGGAAACTCATTAGTTCCTGCCGCGGCGATTCGGCTCCTACGACGCCTCTGCTTCCATTACCGCTTCAGGCTTCCACTCGGCGCTTGCCGCGATTGTTACACGACTTTCCGAGGCGCGCGGCTTCCCGAGGGCGCGCGAGCGACCAGCGCCCGAGCGCCGCCCGCCCGCCGGCCCCCTCATCTGCTTTTACGCCCGAATTAAAGTTTATTTAATGAAACAGCCGCGGAATAGCTTTTACCCCGGCCGCCGCCCGCTACGCGGATTAGATCAATTTATTTCACCCAAGTTTATCTCGAACCCGGCATTATAAATTCTATCGAACCTTTTATGTGCACATGTAACGCTAATCGTTAATATATTGACGACTCGCTGATTAAAATTTCAATCGATTTCTTTCTTACTTTCGTTACACTACACGGACAAGCCGAAACGATTAAATATTACATTTTATCTGTCGTTGCGAATATTGCTTTTCCACATCTGATTGCCACATTGGATCTTTTTCTTCTTTTGCAACGGCGCGCGTATCCAACTTGGAAACATTGGTTTATACTTTGCTGCATTGATTGGACTTTAATAACATCATCTAGAAACCTCTTAGTCGAGCATGAGCTGCGCAATATAGAGCTTCGACATAACAGAAACACGCATATACATTAAGACTAAGAATTACAGTTTATTATGCGCATATCGTGCGATAAAAGAGCTACAACGGTAATAATTTGATAAAAAATAAAAGATACATAATGATTCGGAGTAACGTCGTCTATGTGATATTCTAGCTGAATTCTGATCGATTGTCTCAAAAATTCCGGATGGTGTTGCTTTCGTTTTTCGTCACGTGGTTAATCTTATCGGTCAATCCATATGTAAATGGATTCTCTTAAGCCACGGTCGATGGCTTTTTTTCTAGTCATACATATTTATAGCCAAAAATAAATGAAAATCTTATTTGGTAACTCACGCTTCATTGCTCGGGAGATAAGAAGATCTCGCGCTCGGACTAATCTCCTATACATACCTGAAACAGAAATAAAAACTTTGCTGTAAAGTGTTGTTAATATGCCAGAGGGGGAAATAAAACGAGCCGGCGAGCAGTCGGAGGTTGGTTGCCGAGCGGCCTCCGACTGACGCAGCTTATTCGGCCAAAAAGGACCTTAATTGATTTCCACCGAGCGCCTAATAGAAAGGAGGCGACGGAAGCGAAAGTCAACATTGTGCGTCTTGCCCGATGAAAAGACAGGGGCGAGGCGGACGGGGGGAGGGCACCGGCCGCGAGCCGCGTTGCCGCATCAAAGCCGCGGTGGACAATGCGCGGCCAACAAAGCCCTACAATGGATCGGTAAAGAGAAAAAGCCCGGAGCGGCGGCGGCGGCGGCGGCGGCGGCCGAGGGAAAATCCTCGGGCGGGGATCGCATTAATATAAAGCCCGCTGCGGCGCACCGGAACAATGAGCGAGTTTGGCCCTTTTAATTACGCGCGCCAACGGGTTATTGCGCGGGGCGACGCGCGGGGGAGCGACTAATTGATTCCGGTGCGTCGTCTAGCGCGATCTACTCGGTCGGGACGCGCCGGCGCCCCTCGGCCACTCGATCCCCGCTCGCGCGCGGGCTTTTCGAGCGCCACGTCGAGGCGCGCCGAGCCGCGCGGATGATTAGGCGGCCGACTCGATAAGACGCCCGCGCCCGATGAAAAATAATCCCGGGGGAGGACCGCCCGAGGTTATCTCGGCCCGGCGCCGCGAAATATGGCGAGAAGTGGGCTGCACCTGCAGCCGGGTATTGGCGCGTCGGCGGCGCGCGCGCGCGCACGAGGGCGTCTTTCGATCGAATAAGAGGGAAATGGATGGGGCAGGGGCGGGAGGAGCCCGGAAATCTGATTGCCAATACATTCCATGGAGCGCCGCGAATTTCAAACCAATTTCCTCGGTCTATTGCCAATCACAAAGGAGCCCAAATTCCTGCTTGTCGGCGGCCGGCGCGCACACCCCTGCAATGATGGAGAACGAGGCTCGGGCGCGAGCGAGCGCCACTTTCTTTCTTCCTGCGCCCGCAACAATTTCTCCCAAATCGCCTCCTGCCTCGAATCAGCCCGAGGAATTCTCTTTATATCTCGTCAGCCGCCCAAAGATACTCTAACAAACTTCCGCCTGGCCCATTTTTCCCGCGGCTCGTCTTCCCTGCACTCGGTGCGCGGTCCGGTGCGTCCTCGATAAGACCGGCCAATCGCTACGGCCCTGGCTATCGGCTTCAAAAGTCGCGAGCTTTTATTCACTCGTAATCAGTCGGTATATGGGAGCGAAACAGCGGTCGTTAGCGATTAATTCCCTCTCCCCGGCCCCGGGCTCCCCGCCTCCTCCGATCAATCAAGCGGGAACGGCATACGCTCGAGCGGCGCGCTCGTGAAATATCGAAAACGCTTTAAATGAAAAGCAATCTCGCCTTACCGATTCGCCCCGACATCTCACCTACACGGGATCTACAGCTCGGCCCGAATAAAACAAATAACGGGGACACGCGCCCGCATAAATAATCCGCCCCGCGGAACGACGCCAAAATAATATAATAGTCGAGACAGGTGCGAGGGAGCCCCTCGGCCCGCGCCCGGACAGAGATAATAATTGATGGGCCGGCAGGCAATGACGGAAAAGTATGCAAATTCAATTTCCCAAGTTTAAATCGAGCGGGCGAAAGAAAGCCGCGTCGCGCAAACTCGGCCCTCGCTCGGGCCCTCCGCCGACAAGGGGGGAGGGGGGTGGAAATCTCGGGCGGCTCGGTCGCCCGGCTGCGCCTGACGAATGCCCCGCAATTTTCTCACGCGCCGCGCGACCCGATACCCGGCTCCTCGGGCCCTCGCCGCGCCCGGCCATGTATACGTCGCTCGCGGGCTAACGGCCGGATAGCCGCGCCCTCCATTATTCATAGCCAGCGGGATTCGCAGGTGAGGTCGCTCGGTTCTTTTTGCGTATCCCCGGCTCCTTTGCGTCGCACGCGAAAGCTCTCCGGTAAGCCTGGGACCCGGGAGCGCCTGCCGATTCGCTTAAGCAGGCGATTTTTCTAAACGAGGCTACCGTTTTGCGTATACGTACACGCGCAGGCGCGAGTAGCCGGCCTCGGGATGCCCCGGATCGTTTGCCGCACGCGATGCTCCCAGGAATTCCATTCATATGGAGAACCTAGCTCCTGCATCTGCATTTCGGCCAATTTGAATTAGGCAAATTAAGTTTTAAAAAGCGCGTTTCAAGAGGCAGTTCCCCTCGAATCTTCCCTGAATACACACCATACTTCTCCGCTGCAACTCGCAGCTTAGTATAGAATATATCACGGGGAATTAGAGCGAATGGAGGTAAAAGATGATCCGGAGTGCCGATTAAACCTTTGCATTTCGTTACACTACGTTTATTAATGGAGGGATCACGGGGCTGCCGGGCCCTGCGGGCAGAGGAGTCTATCCTTCGACTTGGCGCGGCGCCTCGGGCGGGATCGTAACGACTTTGGAAGAATCAGGGGCACGGCATCGCTCGCGGAGCTAGTTGTCTTGGGAATATCATTGTTCGATAGGGCAGCTAATTGTGAATAGCATTAACGCGGCGAGTAAGGCAAAGTGCATTATGCTAATGGAGGGCGCGCGGATAGTCGAGCGGCTCCCCCTTCGGCAGCGCAGGGCTCCTAATATCAGCCGCTAATTGGGCGGGCATACACGTGGAGGCGGCGGCATCGAAAGAGGGTATCGGCAGGGCCGCGGCCTGGCAATTAGCGAGCCCCCCTGAAAATCCCCGGGGAGCGGGATCCTCGGGCGGCGGGCGCAGCCTCGGCCTTGAGAGCCCGAGAGCGCGGGCCGGCCAGGGAAATCGCCCGGGCGCCATTACGATAATGAGGGCGGGAAAGGCGCGCGTTGCGTGCGCCGCGGAGCGACGAGGCCGCTTCCCTATTATTCCCGGGGCCCGGGGCCCGGGGCCGCGCGACGCGTGATTACGGAGCCGCGCGAGGATTTCGCCCCGCGGTGCCGAGCCGCCCGGGCTCCGTCTGCCGCAGCTCGGAGCATTTTTCAGCGGCGCGGGAATCCCGAGCGACGCGGACGGGCATTATGTAAATGGCGCGGGCGACTGTGTATTTTCCCCGGCGTAATTGCGAGGTTATGTCGGGCTTTCGGGGCCGCTCCGAGGCCGGGCCCGCAGGGCCGATTAATTACCCGGGGCTTTCCGCGGCCCGCTTGGGAAAAGTCTTCGAGTGCACGGGCAATTATGTCGATCGCCTTAGCGGGGCCAGGCTCCGGCTCCCGGTCCCTCTTCAAAGCCGTAAATGTGCCACGGCAATCGGATTAGCCGGCGGCGCGCCCGGATCGAGTGCGCCTCGGTAACCTAATCTGACGTAACTCGAGGGCGGATCGCGAGGCCGCTGGCATTGTCGCCGAGGCCGGCCCCGGGGCTAAAAAGTTGCCGGGCCTAAGTCCTCCTAAGTCCCCGACAGTTCTACTCGGACTCGTTTAAAGGACTCGTTAAAAGGACCAACAGCTGGACCCGCGCTCCGCATTGTCGCCCGCTCCTTATATTAAGTAACTCGGAGACGGCGGATTAACCGCGCCCTCGCTTCCTTTCTCCTTCGTCCGCTTTATCTCCTGGGAATATTAACAACTTTCTTCGGGGCGCTTTCTGGGACTTTCAAAACTGCGTAGCGCCGAGCTCTCGGCCGAGCCCCGCCGCGCCCCGCCGCCGGCCCCCGATCGTCCACGATCTTTCAAGAAAAAATAGTGCACAATCACGGCTTTTTACTGCGTATACCGTCGCATTGTTTCATAAAGTAAAAAGCAGGTCCCCCGTGGGTAGTATATATTCACTGCAGAAAAAGTGTAAATACCTCGGTAAATGTACATTGTTGCGAAGAAGAGAAAAAGCATAATTCTTATACCCCCGCTCTCCCTCTACTGAGCAAACAGTAAAATAATAGGTTGTCGCATATACACTGAGGCTTATATCAACGAGCAAAGTCATTAAATTGATAATATTCTTAGAGAAAAAACTATTTCTTGCAGATAAGAAATATGTAACCAAATAAATATTTCGGAACGTTGCGTAATATACGAAATAACAGTTAAGAACATTAAACTTTGGAGCGTGTCGTAAAAATCTTCCTACACCTGTGTGTACACTATAACATTTCATTCGGATGTTAATCCTGCTCCATCTTATCTTGCCTAGATAAAAAGTAACATTATTTAACACTACCGAATATTCTCTTTGTTTAGAACTATATTCATAAAGCATTTTTCAATGAAAACAATTGTTCCCGTCAAAAGCAGTAATTAGTTGAATAGATTTTTTCGACACAGTGTGTACCTGCACTGGGAGTTTATACATCATCCAATTTCGTAAAAAGGCGCGTTTGTTTGCTGTAATAGGGCAGATGTAAATAAAAACGCGAGTAGAGCCCTGATAGCCGTGAGCCGATAGTAAAAGCTGCGTTGGAAGCTCGATTAATTATCAGTTTTATTGACCCGATGCGACTGCTCAGGCATTAACTCAACAACGGCAGATCGCAACGGCCCGCGTAACTCGATGAATAAATAAACGGAGCGTGGTAGGGTCACCGGCTCTCGACGAACGCGAGCCATTATGAGCGGAATATTCCTGCAATTAGCCAATGCGTAAAAAGCGAAAGTCGTAATTGTCGCTCGGGCCACACTCGTCCGCATGACCGTGTCGGCTGGACGCGGGCATACAACTCCCAAGCTGGGCACGCGGGGAAAGGTGGGCGCGGGAGGCGGGTCGCCTCGGCGCAACGTGCGGACTCAGCCGAGTTTTCATAAACAGCTCAATAAAGCCATTGAGTCGCGGGCGAATGGGCCGATAATCCGCGGCCCTCGAAATTCCGGGGAACGGGGCGGCCGGACGCTGGCGCGCGCCTCTCCCTCCTCAATGGCTCGGGGATCTAAGCCTGCCCTTCCGGTCGGTCGACTCCTCCTCCTCGGTTTCCTCCGGAGCGCGAGGCTCCCGAGTGCCTCGTGCCGCGCCGCCTATCCTTTCGTCGCTTAATTATACACACGCAGGCGGTGGCTGGAGGCCGAGGCGGGACTCGGAAGTGGAAGTCCTTTGAGGCAACCTCTTCTCCTGAGCCTTGGCGCGGCGGGCAGGTTTTGTCCGGCCTCGGAGGTCGCACTCGAACCGAGGCCGCTTCAGACTGTAATAACACGCCGCCCAGTTTATTTTGGCCGAGAAAAAATATTTGTTGTCCCAGCGTGCGATGATGCTTCGCTAATGGCGAGCATTTTCCCCGGAGGTTTGGACAAGAAGTTTGGAGGAAGGCCGTAGGTCGGCCGCGCGGGAGGAAAGTGGGGCGCGGAGAAAATACGAGGTCGCCTCGGCCGGCCCCCGATATACAGGACCCAGCGTCTGCTTTATAATTTAATAATTGCATACGCGCGCTCGTTCCCGGAACATCAAACGCCGCTATTGTGTAACTCAAAGGGCCGACGGGACGTACATGTCATTACCGCTAGCTCGTCATTAACCCTAATAGTTTATTTTATTAACCCACTTGCCGGCAGCCGCTAATACCAATAATTACTGAACAAGTACTTATTAGAATTTGAATTGAATCAAAGTTCAACTCGAATTACTCACTTATCGAGTAACGACTAATGATTGGCGCCAATTAAGTCTGCGCTAGGTAAATAGACGCTGGAAGGATATTATTAAAGAACATAAACAAGTGTTATATCTGCAGCAGCAACGCTTGACTAGAAGTGTAGCGGGTTCGTTGAAGGCGTGCTCTCGGGAAATTCGGCCCTCGGCTCGGAATAACCTGGCCAGGGGATAAATTGGCGATGAATCGGCGGGTCCTTATCAGGGGCTCGGGTGGCGCTATCCCGTTTGGGGGCGGCGGCCGAGAAAATTGGGAAGCCGGCGGGATGGGCCCTCGCAAACAAGTCTCCGAAGCAAATTAACATAAATTCTCGCGGCAATCTGGCGGGGATTTGGGCGGTTGTTAGGCGGGCCGGGCATCCGGCTGGGTAGTCGGTCCGCACGGGCGCTCGGACCATTTGCCCGATCGCTGGCCGGGTTGCCCGGGTTGCCCGGGTCGGCCGGGTTGCCCGGCTTTCCCGGGCTTCCCGGGCGCACGTACCGCGCGCGCTTCCCTTTTTTTACGGGGGCGCGGCGTGTCACCGCGAGGGGAGTGGCCCCATTTTTTTCGATATTACGAGGAAATTAACTTACGATTGTGGCGCACGTGCCGGGAGCGGCGCATGCACGAGGGCGTACCTCGGGGAATCATTGCCGGCCGGGGGCCTGCGGTGTAATAAGAAGAAATATCCGCTCGTAACGAGGAGCGCTTTTTCAAACTGGCATATTTCCCGGGGAGAGCCGGGCCCGGGGATAGTTCATTCCGGGGGACGGAGCCTTGTTTACGGGCGGCGCGCACCCGTCCTCGCAGCCGTCCTCGCGGCGATCGCTCCTCGTTGGCCGAATTAGCGCGCGGGCACCTCGAGCGACGCGGATATTTCACTAGGCGCAGCCTTCCCGGGGGACACTCCTCGAGAGGCCGCCTCCTCGGGCCGCGGCTTTCGGCGGAGCCCTCCTACGCGAGGGCCGAGTCGAGGCTTTATGGCCGCACGGCCTGACGCCGTGACGGATCGATTGCGCGGGCGCCCTGATCCGCGCGAGGCCGCTTATTACGGCTCCCCTCGGGGCTTTTTTATCTCCGGGCCGCGTCCCGTGGCGGTGTCATCTTGCGGCCGAGCCCCGGTCTCCCGGCCTCCCCGTGGACAATGCCGCCGCCTGCTCTTTGTTTTTCGGGGGCTAACTGGCTTTTTTTTTCTCGCGCGGGCGCTCGAGGCGCATGTGTCGCGCGCCCGCCGACGGAACCGCTCCGCTAGGGCGCGGCTGTTGCTCCGACAGCCCAAGACTTTCCAGTCGGGTGGCGCAACGCCGTGCCCAAGCCCTATCGAGCCCACCATTTTATTAATGGACCGTGAAGTTGCTCTCTTTGAATTCACGGCCGGATCGATACAGCATCCTGCCCGGCCAACTGTCCTGCACGGAGAAAACGACATGGGTACGCCAATTAGAGTTTATTATAGGCCGGCTTGGCTTTCTCGCCAATTCTTGGACAATCCAATGATATTAATGGAAATTAAGTCCTACTGATGTCCTTGCCTTGCGTGCTCGGAGACGACTTTCTTGCCGTCGATTGACGCTGAACAAGTGCGGCTCGCCTTTTTATCTACCTTATCCAATCTTGTTTCGTTACTTGCATGAGATTCTCATAGATTATACTATAATGGATGAGAATAGTCGGAAGCTTGGGTCATTTGGAACGTCTGTCCAATATCTGTTGTCGCTGCGAGTTTCCTACTGCGGGCATTGAAACGAAGCAGACGACTCGACACGCGTATTCTGTCGCGCTCGTCCAGGTGTCTTGCAAAAGGTAGCACACAAGAGGAAATAAGTAGCGAGAGCAGCTCGACGAGGAAGGATGAAGGGGTGCGCCGGAGAGATTGACGAGGAGCAATCACAAGATTTTGGCCGTAGTAACGAGTCGCCGAGAGCTTGCTCGGCTACCGAGTTTGCCGCACACGTGAGCCGCACGCATTACCGTGTCGGTGATGCACTCCGCCGGTACATAAATAAAACGGCGACACGTTATTAGGCGACGTGGGGCGCCTCGTCGGGGAATTCCCGGGGCTAGCCGGCTGCGGCGGCGCATAAAAGAAATTGAAAGCGCGGTTTACGAGGGCCGCGATGCCGGCGCGCATCCACTTGTCCGGCGGGCGGCGCGGCGGTTATTAGCCGCTCGATCCGCTAATCCCGGATCGGCGGGCCGGGCCGGGGGCGGGCGGAAGTCGGAACGGGGCCTCCTCGCACTTGGCGGGCATTGTTCGGGCGCGGGCGCCGACAATGGGACTCCTCGGGGCAGGCGCACCTCCGTCTGCCGATACGGTTTACGACTGCTCCCTCGGCACCGCGGCCTGGCGCATTTATGCGCGCGGGACAAAGCGGCGCACAATGGCCGCGAGAGGCAGATTTTGGAGCGGCCCGGGGGCCAGGCCGCGGGCCTCTTCCCTCGAGCCTCGGCCGTAAAGGAACTAGAAAATATTTTCCCGGGCGCGATGAATTTTCCACTTTAGTAGGCATTACGCGTGGAGCGAAACGAGGTCCAAATTGCCATCGGCTACGAGAGCTGCCAGTTGTAAAAGGCATTTCCAATTTCGTCTAATTAACCATCTTAACGCGCGCGCGCGCGTGTAAAAGCCTATTAATCTTTATTGGTTTACGAGTCGCCGCGGTAACGGCAGCCCTATACCGGGAATATAAGCCTGCATTTACGAGTGGCGGCGGTTAATCTGCTTTTTACGAGATGCAAAGCGAAGGGCAAATCATAAGGCTAATGAAGGGGCGGGGGTGGGGCGACAACGCGACGCCGGGCGCCAGTGGGCTGTTTGCCCGGCCGCGGGCCTCGGCCGGGCTCGAGCGCGGCTCGGGCGCCCTCGGCCGGCCTCGGGAGGGCCGCATTCCGCGAGGCGGCGCCCGGCCGGGCCGATCGATACGGGAGCAATCACGATTCGCCCGGTCTGCCGGCTGGGATTAACGGAGCCGATCGGCCCGCAAAGGCGACCGGACGCCCCGAGTCCTTTTGTCCCGCGTCAAATGTATCCGCGCAGGCCGAGGTGCAGGGGGCCTTTGTGCGCGGGCGCCCCCCGCGGTAATTAGCTTCGGGGGCCGTAAGCCGAATTAATGAGCGCTAATCAAGTGGGGCTCGCGCGCCCACTAAATAACGGGGATCGAACGGGGGGGTGACCGGCGCTCCTGGCGGCCCCTGCCGGCCGCGCCGTCCCGCGGGACGCGCGTCCCGCGAGGGCCAATCACCCGGCGCAGCCAAAAGCCCGAGAAAGTGACGGGCCGAAAGTGGGCCGCCTAAGGAGCCCGAGCCGCTTAATGAGAGCCGCCCAATTGAATCCCCGCTGACGGGGTCGTCGACTGCCCGCCTCCGCGGAATGCCGGCAGGGAATACCTCGGAGGCCGGCGGCCGAGGCGCGAGCCGAACCGCCGGCGGACCCCCACCCGGCAAGCGGACGTCCACCCGCCGGGCCGCCCGGAAAAAACCGGCGAGACGCAGAAAAACAGCGGGAAATGGGAGGAACAGCCTTCCGAGCGACGGGCCGCAGCCGAGACTTATTGGCCGGGCGCCCCGAGGCCCAGGCCTCGATCCCGGCCCCGGAGCCCCAGGTGTCTCGGCGCGGTGCGGCCTCGTTAGCGCGACTCTTTCAGAGTCTTATCCTCGCTCCGGGGCTATCCGTCCCGACGGCGCCCTCCGCAGCCTCCGTCTCCCGGTGAGAACTACCTTGCGACTCGCTAATCTGCTCATTAATGCCTTCTTGACGATCCGCCCTATGAAAAGTGCAGTTTAATGGGTCCTGCGCGGAGCCTGTAATGGAGCCCCGGTTTTAACGAGCTGGCGCTAATTGAAAAGAGCATTTCATACAGTGCGCCTCTATTTGCAGATTCCCTTTGGAAATTCAATGGGAAAGGGGCGATTGGTAATAGCCGGTAATTGGGTGGGTCCGCCGATAGGATCTCGGCGGGAGCCGCTTGGCTCGGGCGGCAGTCGCCGCGCGTCGAAGAAGGTCTCGCGCGAGTCTCCGGGCGCGGGCAGGACGCGCGGCTCGTCATTCCATTAGCGCGCTGCTGCAGGGCCCTAAAATAATCTCCGAGCGATCGTTTATGTCACTTGCAGGGCGATCGTTCACGTCTGCGGGCTCGTCGGGCGCGCGGGACCGGCCGACAAAGCTGCCGGGGTCGCATTACCATTTACATTTCTCCCGGGGCTCTAAAATCGGCGGAGCGCGGCTGCCCCGGAAGCATAAAGCCGCGGGAGAAGTGCGGCTTAATCCTCGGCAGAGGCCGCGCGGTTCCGGGCGGCTAGCGGGCGTTCCGCGGACACGGCCGGCCTTTTTCCCCCGCGCGATTCCGGCAGCTGGCGCGAGCCCCCCGCCTCCCGATGAAAATTTGAGGCGATCGTCGATATAGGAGGGAGTCGGCGGCCGGTCCCTTCGCCCGCGCGCTCGCGCTGCCCTCGGTCTGAATTATTAAAAGGCACTTAATCTTGGGGGATATTTGGCGGGGCCGAGTCGGGCCGGGGCCGGGCACTCGAGCGGCGTAAGCTTGTTAGGGGCCGCCTCGGAAATCACGTCGCACTCCCGAAGAAACATGGGCGCGCGCGAAAAAAGGAGCGGAGCTAATCCACTTTAAAGATTAACGAGGGCTGCGCCGCCCGGGACAAAGAAAAATTCGCGAATTTGAGTTATCGAGGCAACGCCGTTAGTGCCTTAATACGCCGGGGCGAGATCGATGCCCCGCGCGCGGCCCCGGGGACCCGGGGAGAGGAGGTTCCGAGGGGGCCGCCCTGCCCCGGCGCACTGTTGCTTCCTGCTTCCCCCGGGTCGGCGAGGGCCCGGCGCGACCGTCCGCCGAGCCGGGGGCTGCTCCGGTCGAGCCGCCTCTCCTTTCCCGCCGCCCCGCGGACGGCGTGTTTGTCCTCCTCGGGCCCGCTCCCGCTCCCCCTCTCCGGGGATTCTGCGAATCAGCGGAGTAACCGGCGGAGAGCCGGCGTGCCGCGAGGCCCTGCCACGGCCCCGGCATTATCCTGCGTTTTATTTGCCCTCGCAGACTGCGCGCAGCCTGCCGAGGCCTCCTCCTTTCGCCGTGGCGCGCCCGCTCCCTCGCCCCCCCCGCGCCGCCCGCACCCCCCGCACGCACCCTTCCCACCCACTCGCTGCTGCATT
This sequence comes from Sycophaga agraensis, assembly GCA_018906755.1. Taxonomy (NCBI): domain Eukaryota; kingdom Metazoa; phylum Arthropoda; class Insecta; order Hymenoptera; family Pteromalidae; genus Sycophaga; species Sycophaga agraensis. Next base: position 909,852 of record JACCIE010000028.1, read on the forward strand.
GTTACGACGAGGGATGCGCCGATGCGCCGCAAAATTATACTCCTCTCCGGCTGTATTCATCGGCCAAAACGGCAAATGATTTACACTACTCTTTTCAAACAGAGTACATAAACGTCGGCAAAGAATATTAGCAATGAGCCGAAACCAAGTATTAACAGCGGCTCCGGCGCATAAAGTTACATAAAATAAACAATGATGCAGCTTTCTATTCCCTTTGTAAGACCCAAACGAAATGTTCATTTAGTTTAATTGACATTTTCGAGGCAAAATACTTTTAGTATTTATTACGTCAATCATTATATTGTCGGTTACAATTTCACTTCAATAACTGCTTTTAAATGAAACCGGTTCATTGAAAACCATTAATCGTATTGATTACAGGCCGATTCTTCTCGCTTTTTACTGCACAAATTTTGACCATTATTATTACAGGGGTACATTTTATAATGCGATAAAACGAATGGAACACACAAGAAGAATGAAGGCAAAAGTACACAGAGACCGGCGCACAAAGTTAAATCTTGCTTACGATAATTAATCGCGAGAAAAAAAAAGAGTCTGCCAAGTTTGTAGGAGGGATGAGGACCAGCTCGTGCTTAGCGCGCTTAGCCAACACATTTTTACCAGACTTTCGAGTATTTGAAAATCCAGCTCGGGTCCGTTCGAGAGCAACGTTTGATTGCTTCGCGGGGAACGGATTGCATTTGGATTTGACACGGAGTAAAGGCTTTTAATCAATTGAAATTATAATGTAATTATCGAGAAAGCCGGCAGAGGTCGAAGGCCGGATGTAGCGGAGCAAAGTTTACGAGGGCCCTAAGACTGATTCCGCTTGATTTGTTATTCGGAAAGAAGGAGGCTCGTCGGTGGGCCGCGGCCGCGACTCGGGCCGCTCATTAGAGTTGTTCTCGCTTTCGGAATGAAGGTTCGGCGAGGCGGTTGTAAAAATAAAAAGCGGCAGCGCGGCACGAGTGGATCCTTCCCGGCGCGTCGATGATCAAAAGACGCTAGGGGGACGTATTTATACGCGGGCCGAGACGCGGGGGCTCTCGAAAAAGCGGGATGAACTCTCGGGGGCCGATGATTGATGGCCGTCGGCCGGCGACGATTGAATGGAGCGGCGGCCGGGCCGGGCCGGGGCCCCCGGGGCAGCCTCGGGAGCACGCGAGGTCGAGCGGCGCCTTTGCCCGCGCGCCGCGCCAATCCAAGGGGTTGCGAGTTATCGACTTGGTCTCGAACTCGTTCCCCTCCCGGCGCGCGGCCGATATTGGCTCCCGGCCCCCGGCCCCCGCTCTCGGCTTTTTTCCGCAGACTCGGCCGATCCTCTCCGCGTTACTTTCAGCTACATGAAAGTCCCATTTCATTATTGCGCGGCGGGGGCGCGGGCGGGATACACGGGGCCGAGTATCGGCCGCGGGCAGACTGCTTTTTGCCAGGTCCGCACCACCAGCGGCATCGGCTCCGCCTCGTTAAATATTGCGCTTTTTTCTCCCCGGATGGGTTTTCGGGTATGCGATAGGGCTCGGCAGGCTCGACAGGCCGCGGGGGCGGGTCGGCCGCGCTGCAGGGGGGCAGGGGCCGCCTCGCGCGACTGCTCTCTGCTTAATGACGGGAGGCCGAGGCGCGCGTCCCGGCCCGCCGTGCAGCCGAGCAGGAGCGTCGAGCGGTTGGCCGGGTCAATTAGGCCCGGGGGCGGGCGGGCCGGTGCCGGGGCTCCCTTATCCGGGCGCGCGATCCCCGAATAATAAGCTCGCGGGCGGCGGCGGCGGCGGCGCAGGTGCGGGTCCGAGCGGGGATCCCGGCGCGGGCGGCGGCCTCGATCCGCCGGGCGAGATAAACAAGCGCGCGCATTGTGCCGGGCGCCTCGCGGGAGCCCCGCGGGCGGACAGAGCCTCGGTTGTGTCTCCTCGTCGCCTCCGGCTCCTCCGCGCGGGCCTTCGCCGGAATCGGATTAAAGATTTCTTTCCAGCCGACCTCCAGCCCCTCGCGGCTTAATCCGACTAATTATCTCTTCCCGTGGCTTTCATCTCCCTCTGGGGAGGGCCGCTCGCCTGGGAATCGCGGCGGATTTCAATAAAAGACCGGAGCCCGGGGCGCGTAATGCGCTTCGGGGAAGGAGCCGGCCAATATCGCGGGCCTTCCGCGCCGCGGCGATAGGCGGCTTTCCCCTGAAAAGCGATAGGGCCGCGTTAATTAGCGTCGGGGGCGGCTCCTCGAGGCTTCTTTGCCGGGCCCGGCCCCGGGCGGGGAGCCGCGAACCGCAGACGGGCTTTCAGCCGGGCGCGCCCGGCCCCACGCGCTAATTAATGAAAAATGCGCCGCGGCCCTGGGGACGGCTTGAAAAGCGGCCCGGAAGCCGGGCGCCGCCGGCGGAGTCACTTGACGAACGACAGCGCGCCCCGGGCGATTCGCGCCGCCGAATAATTCAGGAGGGCCGCGGCAGCGGCTTTCACGGCTCGACCGCGGCCGCGGCCGGCCTCAACCGGAGGCCCCCGCTCTTTCCCGGGATGTTTACGCGCCGCTTTTCACCGGCGCCTCCCGATCGCAGCTGCGGCCTCGGCGGATCGCTTAGAAAGCCTCTCTCTCTCTCGCCAATCTTAAAATATACAAAGCCGAGGCTTTTACCGGGCGGAGGAGGTGCGGGCGGCGCACGCGAGCCGCGCACCCGGAGCCCAATCACGGCCCGATAAAAAGCACTCAGCGCCTGGGGAATTTATTTAAAAGAGCTGCCCGCTCGCCGCGCTCCTCCTTTCAATTAATGCCGATAAGGCTTATCCTGCCGGGCCATCGCTCGCCATCTCGGCGCACAAAGCCGCCTGGAAAAGGCCGGTCCAGAGTGCCCTGCGCAAACAGCGCCCAAGTGGATTGATAACAGTGCGACGGCCGATCCGCCGATCCGCCGATCCGCCGATCGCCCGGCAACAACGGCCCAATTTAAGCGCTTTAAGGGCGCCCGCGAGACCCGATCCCGGCCCGCCCCGACTGTGTACGCAGATGCACCATATGCTCGTTTATGTGCTCGCCGGGCCAATTGGGAATAATGAAGTTTCCCCCCGCCAAGTGACTCATTGTTTAAGCTCGGGCCCCCGCCGCCGCCGCCGCCGCCGCCGCCGTCGATCGAACAGATTTTTTAAGTGGCCCGGGGAATCGAGAAAAAGTTTGCGCCGGCCGCTCGGGGCCGGGGGACGGGGGCCGAGGGCCGGGGCATAATGAATGTAAATAAGACAGTCCATTGTGCGCGCATCGGCAGCCGGGGGGAGGGCCAAGAAGCCGGGAACAAAAGACCCGCGGCGGATGAAAAGTTTCGGGCCGCTCGGGAGCCCCAGCCCTGCCCCGAGCCCTGCCCCGAGCCCTGCGCGCCCCGCGCAAAACATGCAAATTCCGCGGGACGCGCCGCCGCCGCCGCCGCCGCCGCTTTTTCCGCAGCCTCCGAGTGCCGCGGATACGCTCGGCGACGAGGACCAATTGTTCTCGGAGCGCGAGGCCGCCTCTCCGAGGCCGATCGCTTCCGGACAATGAGCCCGACGCCGCCCGACATCTTCGCGGGCTGCGCCTTGTAAGCGCCTTGTCCCCTCGCTTGTCCCCCGCCCCGCCTCCGCTAATCACGCCCGCCGAGCACCTCCCAAGCGGATCTTTCGACCAGCCGATCGATTAACGTCCGGGGATATCTTGGCTTTGACGCGCCTTCGCTGCGCTTCTTTCCAAGCCTCCTCTACCCAGACGCACGACGAATAACTGTCGCTTTCAGGCAAAGCCACACTCCTAATGCCTGTGAGCTACAGAGACCCGCGCGGCCTCAGTTCAGAAAGTGCCTTTCTCGGTTTTCGATTTAATTACATTAGCACGAGTTTTATCTCTTGTTTTACGCAGGCCTCCAAAGACCCCCGTCACTTCCTTTTTCTTTCTTTTTGTCAACTTTGTTTCTTCTTCTCTTCCAATCTGCTCCATAATTGCTAAATGCTGCTGCCAAATTGAAAAAGTGGGCAACAACGTATTGAGGCGACCGAATAAAATTTGCAAAAGTTCACAAATACATTCAACCGCACTCTCTAGTGCGTTAAAAACACTTTACTTGACGCCCGTATCTATTTCCTTATCAATGAACGCAGCCGCTGATTTATTTAACTGTCCAATTTGTCGTAAAAATAACTAGACTTAGGGTCTCCGAATATTAGATTGTAGGAGAGCCAAAGTAAGCTCGATTCTCGCAGTAACATGGCTCGAAGGGGCTTTACATTGGAGAACCCATAAAACTTGGAGGCACTAGGTGCGACTTTGCCCGAAGCTCTTTGCGCGCATAAAAAGTTGGATCGGCCCTCGCAGCTGTCGACGGTGCCAATTGCAGAGCGACCTTATACAGAGCCGCATAAAGCCCCCGGGCCTGTGCGAAGGAGGCGGCGGACAGGCCGCAGCCGGGGATATTTCCCCGTCGATAAATGTAATATCGCGCACTCGCGGAAATCGGGAGCTGTTCCGGGGGGAGCGGCCCGGGAGCCGGCGCCAGGAGCCAGGAGCCAGCCGCCAGGAGCCAGCAGCCACGAGTCGAGAGCCAGTCGTTATCTCCACGGCCCGCGTGCATTCGGATTAATTAACCCGGTCGGGGAGCTCCCGGGGCGCCGAGGCTCGCCCAAGTCGCCTCTTAATTAGCCCGGCAATAATGCCAGCTTAATCGGCTTGTACGAACAAGACGCGCCACAATTAGCGCCAGCCCGAGCAGCCCAGGCGCCAAAGAATTATTGTGCGCCGCAGTCTCGAGGACGCGAGTACATCGCCTGGAAATTACGTGCCCTCGTCGAGGGGAGACTGCCAGCCGAGCTCCAGAGCCTCGGGGAGTTCCAGATCACCGCCTCGCCGCCACCTCGCCGCCTCCGCGCCGCCTCTTCGCCGATTTCAGTATTGACGCCGTGCTCGCCTGACGCAACCAACGTGCTTTCCCATCCTCGCTGGCCCCGCCGGCAACTTCGTCAACATCTCCATTCCGCCCAAAACGCTTTGGATTCTGCATCGATCGAGAGATTGCAATCGCGCTCGTCTACACGCTACATCCATTCGGCTAGTATATGTCTTCTGGCGTCTCTGCCGTTTTGAAACGATTTTATATCGCTCCGGTAGCTAATTATTATCCTGTTGAGCATGTGGAACACGATCCTCAATAAAGACTAATAAATATTAAATGAAGCTTCATTAGGCCGGTATTTGCATCACGAAGATTTACAAAAGCGCTGATGTAACTGGTGAATGCCACACACGTGAACGGCTCACTTACACTATTAACTTATGGCTCCCCATTATGCTGCCTAATTAATAGCTGAAAAAATCAATAAAAAAGGAGGGTCCTGCACTTTCCACTTTTCAATGGTCCAAACAATCTACCAAGTAATGAAGCATTATTCTACCCGCAAAATCACTTTACATAATAAAGACTCGGTATAATGCCCGATCGCTTCTCTTTATACGTGTATATATATACTATAAGCGTTGCCCAAGTCCGCAACCTCCGAGTACATATAATAAACACCGTGTGCAGAAATTAAAATCTAGACGTGGCGCGCACAAGAGCCAGCGTGTTTCTCAATTTTTTCAGCGCAATTAGCGATTTTACATAGGGCTCTTAATCTAGAAGCGAGATGAGCCTTGACCGCGAGCGAAGAAACGCGAGATTGCGCGGCGATTGACGCTCGCGCAATTACTCCGGGGTTCCGAATAATGTGCGCCGCTCCTCGTGAATTCGCAGGAATTTCGCAAGGGCGCCTCGGGACAAAAACTGCTCACGAACGCGCGACTCGCAAGTGTCGTACGTTTGTCGTCCCTGCGCTTTTTTGGTCAGCGATTGCGCAATCATGCAATGATTGTTTGCACTATTATGGTTCAAAATTTAGCTGACTGCAGATGCTTATTCTTTATACCAATGAACCACTACTCTTGTTGTTTCATTGAGATTGTTTTACTGAAAGGCCCCTTTGTGCAATAGTAGGATGTGAGGTGTTTAAATAAAGTTTTTGCAATCACTAGTCTCTTTAGAGCAGCTCGTTACGAGAGTAAAGTAATTGCAAAAATTGATCTTCTGTTATTGCACGCCGTGTATTGGGCAAGACAAACACGTGGCAGAGTAATAACAATTATAATAAGAGATCGAATCATAATTTATTTGTTTTGTTATTTTTAACACTAATTATAGTATCCATCAATTTGCGGTCGAGGAGAAAGGTTTGGACAGCTATGCAGAAGAAAACAGCTCTTACGACCAATGCTTGTGAATAAGAACAATTTCTATTTGGATTATATCGATTTTCGATGAATAGTTCATGTTTGACTCGTGGATATAACTATTTATTTTCGTTACTTTCTAATTATAGTATTAGATACAGGTTTAGGCGCTTTGATGGAATTGCAATTATGAGAAAATTTTATCTTTAATATCGTAAATAATTCCTCTATGGATTATTTGAAAGGATTGCATCAAAGCCTCAGCTGAGAAAGTCTGGCTTTCATAAGAGGTATATACGCACGCGGCTAAAGAATATTCGTTTTACGTAATTTTTGCAGTCGCCCATATTTCTTCCCATATTTCTCGCGAGAATTCATTAGACGTTGGCAATTTAGTTCAGTGACCATCAATGGGGCTAGTGATATATTATAATGTAGGTATTTGCCAAGGGAATCGCGCGGGCTGAAAGGAAAATGTCGAACGCCGGGCTGCGAGGGCGACTACATTCCAGTCGGCAGGTTTGCTTCATGGAGAGAAGCGAGCGCGAGCGCGCGAGAAGGCGCGGAAGAGTGATTGTTTATTTGTTTAGCGGATGATTTATCGAGTGGGCGCGACTGGTTAATCCCGATCCCGATGGCGCGGGGGTGCGGCGACGCCGCGGACTCCTGGAGGATCGCGCGCTTCATTCCGATTTGATTGCCGGGGGCGCAACAATGAAGACGCCGAAAGCGCGGGCCTCGACGGCGCCGCGGCAGCCTTTCTCCGGCTCCGCCGCGAGAGCCTGGAACCGGCCCCTTCATTTGGATTTCAAAGTTACAAATGATTTATCTTCTAATTGCGTGTCGTGATTGCGAGCCGGAAGCGACGCGCCGCCGCGGCGTAATCAAAACGTCCGGGGCTGCCTCATTAATCAAGCGCGCTGTTACACGTCCTCCGCGGGACTCGAGCGCCGAGGACTCGTTTCGTCGCATTAACCGAATTTTTCCTCTGCGCCCGCGCGCTCCAAGGAATCCGGGAAAGGTAGCGCGAGCGTCTTCGGGAGGCTGCGCGTCTCGCGATACCGAGGGCTGCGTGCGCTGCCACGTCCCGGCGAGATCCAGCCTCCCGGTGATTAGTCATCCGCGGCGGCGTTCTTCTTTATTGGTCACGTTGCGAATGAACGGTCCAGCGACCGCGAGGCCACTCCTCCTTTATTCATGCTCTTTTAATCGGCGCGGCCCGCGCTCAAAATTCATAAGGGGGCAGCGCTGATTTATCGAGCGGGTGTTATTCATCTTTCAATAATCATCGATTTAGCGTTGTGTGTCCAATTGGACGCGTGTGAATCTTTGACGAGCCCTTCGATAATACACCGGCCTATATGGCCCTGCATTCTGTTTCCAATTTAATCCCCGAGTGTACAACACTCATAAGTGCAAGCCAAACAGGGTTATTCCGAGCGGAACGGTATAGTGTAAGAGCGAGAGAGAGGGATCAGGCGCTCACCTCTCGTCGTCACGAATCGGCGGGAAAAAACGGAATCGCCCCCGCCGGGAAATTGATCGGCGGCCATCTTACGCAATTGTGAGGGCGTGACGAGTAAATGTTATTCGGAGCTAAAGGCGTAATCGACATTAATGGTAGCCGGGGACTCCGCGGCTCTCGGGCCGCCCAATTAACTGTCACTTAGAGGGCCGAGACCCGTTGTGATTGATAAGCGCGTAAAGGTCACGTAGATTAGACGCACGCAAGCGGCTGAGTGCAAGGTGGAAAATCAATATTTTTCCTCGGGCGCATCCCGGGGGCGTGTGGGCGCGGGTCTCGGTGCCAGGTCTCGTGTGTGCGCCTCGCGCGCGCCCGTCAAAAATGCCTCAAATATTTGTTCGCCTAATGGCCCCGGTTGGGCCGGCCCATCACGGGTCACTTTTCCTTTTCCATTAGCGCGAGGAGCCTCGCGAGTGACAGCTTTCCCTCGCGCGCCGCCTTCCCTACCTCTTTCGGCCGGGCCGTCGCCGGATATAAGCGGGCTCGCGAGGCCTTTTCCTCCTCTCGCGTGGACACGTGGAAAATTGCGGCTTGGCGACGGGCTGCGCCGAACGGAGTCGGCCGTGTTTGCCCTGGCAGTTATCTGCGCGAGCTGTTCCAATCGTCACTGGACCATATTACATATATACCCGCGTTGCAAAAGTACTGGTGCGTCTATTATGCGGGGATCAGTCGGCCGGTCGGTTATCTTAAAATACTAGTTTCATTAGGCCAATAGAAAACGTAGCTGATCTTTCTCGTAAAAGTACTGGCGTCTAATGCGGAGGCTGGACGACTATCGAGCCGGCTCGTTCCCCGCGATAATTTATTCGCAATGACGAAAGCGCTGGACGATAGCCGCTAATACCGGGGCGCTTGCGCGCGCGCCTATTTCCGAGAGCCGAGCGGGGCATAATCGGCGGCCGGCCAATCCCGAGCGACAACCAAAAATGAGCGATAAGAGCCGTGGAGATAATTCAATTGGAGGCGAGCGGGGCCGAGTCTCGGTATCGGCCGGCTCTCTCGGGCGGCGCGCGACTGCCTCGCGGGCTCGGCCCGCGCTTCCCGTTAACTCGACGATTTCATTAAAGCGCTCGGCGGTAAAGTGCGCTCGCGATCGCCGGCCTCGCGCCTATTTATACGCCCGGCTCGGAAATAGCCCCGCTGGGCTTATCGGGGCGGCCACCCCCGCGAGCGATTGACAAAGAGGCGGGCGCGGCTCGGGCCGGCCAAGGCCCGGCTAACTGCGCCGCGAGGAGCCCGATCAATGGAAGGAACTGTGCGCCCTCGAACCGTAAATTCGGTCGGCCGGCCGCAGGAACGCCGACTGACGCGTAATTGACTCGGGCCGCCGCCTCGCGGTCCTGAATTAATCGACGTTTTCATGCGGGCCGAGGGAACAAGACTACTGTTTCATCGGGGCCGGCGGCGCGCCGCCCGGGTAATTGATCTACATTCAATCGCATGCCGGGTAATGACGTCGGGAAAGTATCAATAGGGACCGCGGGCCGATCTCCCGCTAGCGGAGCGCAGCCGCTCCCCGGGCCCCGCCAACGGTTTTTCGAGGAGGCCGCGGCTCCCGCGATACACTGCCGCTCCGCAAATTACTCGTAATCGCGGGCAAAGCGCCGCTCCGCGGATTCTCCCAGTCCGATTATGCCGCGGGCGCCGCGGCTGGAACAAAACCGCCGATCCCGTTGGCCCGCGGGCACTTTTTCCGCGAAGCCCGGGGCATTTCATCAGCGCCGGGAGGAGAATCAAAGCCGGCCCGGCCCACCGTCATTACCATCATCCTCGGCGGAGCTGCTCCCTGCCTTCGCCCGCGCCTCCCCCAACGTTTCCCGGCTTATTTTGCTGCCGGCGCTGCTGCCGACGAGCTGCTGCCACGTCAGGCTCCTCTAGCGCGATTCGCGAATTTCCCGGGGATGCCAGAGGATCATCGGGCCTCCGCCTCGCTACGTGCAACGCACTTCCCCTCGCCCCGATGTTGCATGCCAATGATTATTCCGAGATTTGCAACTGACGCGCAACGGGTTTGGTTGATGCAACGAGTCTGGGTAGGCGGCTCAACGCCCGACGCCCTGCACCCGTGGTGCCTCCAACTCGCTCCAAGGTACCTTTCGGCTTCGAATCAGGGGAATCCCAAATGCCGTCGATGATTTTTTAGCCGATGCTCTGCACCAGGCTGTTCCGCTGCGTATTCGACGGACACTATTCGAGAAAATGTACAGCTTTAGTCAAATGCAGGCGAGCAGGTTATATGGCGTTGCACACGGTTGTCTCAATGTAATATAGCGCGAATGCTGTCAGCAATTTGCTTACTGACCATTACTACAGCAGATTCCATTTGAATAAGGTTTTATGGGCGACCACCTATTTAGAACATATGTATACATACATGCAGTTTTCATCTAGTATAACAATGTATACTGCAAAGAAAAATCCGGAGAAAATCCTCGGTAGAAGGTAAACAGACCACCAGATAAGTGTTATCAACGTGGCATATAATATTATTATTTGATTTTTAGCTATGTGTATATGGTTTGTGATGTCGAGCCCCTTAGCGTTATAGTGTAACTGATCTCTTAGCTGTCAAAGTAAGTTTTAACATTATAAAGCTTATTATTTAATTGTTGGCTTTATTTGATTAGTTTATTAAAGTTTATTTTAAAATTATATAATATGTAATTTAACATAACGTGACCAACTGTGAGTACAACAACAAAACAGACTAATGCATAATTCAAGTTTGTGTCAGAGCAGAACTCGAAAATGCAATCTATGTGCAGTGGACTCGACTGCCGACGTAAGCTAAAGTTGTGTCCAAACTCAACCTATTTTGCGGCATTTTATTAGCTAATAATACGCCAAGATTGACTAACTGGATGGCTAATAAATAGAGAAAAAAAAGAATGGGATTTCATGGCAATGTTGTGGTCGGAAAAAGAGTTTGGGAGGGCGCCATGAATCGGGGCGAGCAAGTTAACATTAACAATCCATGAGTGGATGGAGGGATTTGGGCGCGACAGGGCAGCGGGCGGAAGCGCGCCGCCGGGGTCAATCGATAATAAATGCAGTAGGCGCGCGACGGCGGCGCTAGGGCGCATTGGCGCGAGGCCGGATCAGCGGCTCGTTACAGCGGCGCCCGGGGCGTCGAGCCGAAAGCGCGGGGAGGCTTTCGGGCCGAGGCCGCCGCCGCCGCCGCCGCGGGCCCGCTCAGCGCCGAATCTCGCACCCCCCGGCCCCGGCCCGGAGCGCGGGGCGCGGCCAAGTAGGGCGCAATCTTCCTTGGGGGCGTCCGGCGGCGCGAGGGGAGCCGGGCCGCCTCGTTAAAACAGGTCCGCTCGCGGCAGACTGATCAAACAGCGCCCCGGGAGAATTTATTTTTATTGCGATTAGCCTCGTCGGCGCTCGGCGCCAAGCTGCCCCTTTGTCGCGCCCGGCTTTTCCGCGCGGGGGGTCCCCCCCGCCCACGGCCCGTCCTCCCCCCGGCCCCCCCGGCCCCCCGGCCCCCTCTCGGCTTTTGTCCCGCTCGCGCCGCTGAATTAGCTTGACCCTTCCGCCGGGCGCCGCCCCGAATAATTGCGCCTCGGGACTGTTGAGTTTTGCCGCGGGCTGCCTGCCGCCTGCCGCCTGCCGCCACTCCCCCTCGGCCTGCTCCGCCCCACACGGCCCGACGCACTTTTTCACTTTTTCCTCCGGGAGCCGGTGCTCGTTTGCTCGATCCGATTGCGCAGCCGACTCCCCTGGTGGCTCCTCTGCCCGATGCAACTGCCATTCGCCCCGACAGTTACGCTATCTGGCTCTTGCACTTCAAACTTCACTTTTATCCACTTTTCTCTCGCTTCCCCGGAAGATGAGGATAACGACCGAATCGTAGGGGGCTTTTTTCCAACCTTATTAACAATTAATCGATGACTTTTCATCCGCGGGTATAGACCGCGGAACGAGCCGCGTTTAAATATTGGACGAATCTCTGCCATGGCTGATCAACGTGTCAGTGCGTAAATTATAAAATGCAGTTACAGATTAACGTCCGAGCATTTTACCGAGCGTTGATTTCATTTATTTTTGATTATTAGCACAATGTCTATTATTAGGAACATCATCGTTATTAAATAATGCAGGTAATTAAACAATTGATAGATGACGTTACGTTTGATGCGATGAATGCTTAAAATCGAATTGGAATTATTTTACAGTGGCGTAGCAGGGAAGCGGCACCAAGTTAGCCCAAATAATTGATAGCCGATTTAAACTCATTCCGTTCGTTCTTCACTGATAAATATAAATAATAAATTACCTGCAAATATGCTTCCGAGCAATTTCCATCCCCGTGGAAATGGAAATATTCGTTGAGGGCATGAGGCGCGGGCGTGCGAGCCGAGCTAGGTAGGAAGTTTTATTAAACGAGCGCGCGCACGTAGGGTGATTAAAAAAACGAACAAAGAGTCAACGCGACGAGGGCGAGGGAAAAAATCGTTAATTACGAACCGAAACGTTAATCCGGATTTGGCTGGTGCGGCGTGCGGCGGTAATTGAGGTTCGCCGGGCCAACGAACTCCCCGATAATGCACTTGTCGTATCGCAAGAAGCGACGCCCGCATCGGCGCGGGGCGGCGCGTAATTAAAAAAATACACGGCGCCCGGGACAATGGGGCGCGCGAGCGAAAATAACAATCCGAATTATGGAGCGCGGGCCGGGCGGGAGGTCCCGCAGAGGGAGGGCGGCGGCCTGGGCCCGCGTCGAGTGGCTCCCCCAGTCTACATTGTTGTCCGTCTGGATATTTACCTGCAACAGAAATTGTTAATGCAATTTTAATTAAGCGCTTAATTATACGGGAGGAAAGTTGTTGTTAGTAGTACGGGCGGGGACGCGGGCCGCGGCTCCTTTTTGAGGCCCCTCCCCGCACTAGCCAATTATTTTGTAAGCACGAGGGTTTGCTTCAAGAGCCCTGTATAATATAATGTATGCGCGGTGTTTTGCGCGGGACAAGTGTGTCAAGGGGTCCATCGAGCCGCGCGCCGCCTCGCGCAATTAACTCGATTTTAAATTAATCCCCTGTGGGTCGATGGCCAGGGCTCCTTTGGCCTTTCCTTCGGCGGAATGGCCACCGTCCGCGTTTTTCCCCCATCCGCCGGGGCGGGTCGATCGCTCGCCGCGAGGGCGAGGGATGCGCGCTCTAAAAAGCGGGGCGGGGGCAAATCGATGAGCCCTTGGGAAAGCGCGCGGGCGGTAATTAGACGCAGGGCCGGGGGGCGGCTATCGGGCGCGCGTCCCGGAAGCCCGGCGTCGATTGTCCGCGTCCCCGACGCAGCGCTATCTAATCGCGGCCGCGCGCCTTCGCGGAAGTCGGCTATTAATGAAGTCATTCCCCGGGCATTGATCGGCCGCGGGGCCGCCGCCCGAGAACAATGGCCGCCCTCCGAGGCCCCCGGGCCGTTGTTTTTTCGAGGAGCGCCGCCCGGGCCCGCACGACAATGTAATCTGCCGACTGGTATCGGCCGCGGCGGGCAGTTTACGGCACTTTGTCCGTCAGCGGGGCGGCCATTCGCACGGCCCCGGCGGCCCGCGGGACGAGCGCCGAACCCGCGCGCCGTTAAGCAGCCTCATCGGATCAATTAGCCGGAGCCGCGGACGGGGCCCGGCAGGTGCCCTGGCTTTTTCCGCGGAAGGCTCCCGGCCCTCGTTAGGCCGGCCATTATGCAAACGGGCCGTATCGGCAGGCGCGGGCCGCGATCGATCCGCGCGGCGCACCGAGAGCTCGGCGGACGAATTCCCCGAGCGGGCGGCGGCCGAAGATCCGGCCCGGGCCGGCGCCGCGACTCGATCACCCCGGCGGCGGGCTGCGCGCGCTAATCAGCGCCGAAAGAGCCGCCCGCGCCCGCCGCGTTTTACGAGGGAAAGGCGTCCGCGGCCGCCTGTAAATCCTCCCCGATACCGCTCGAATTAATCTCCCCGGGAATTGATACTTCCTCGGGCAGTTTTATCGGGCGGCGTTTACGCACCAATTGCCCGCGGACAATGAGCCGCGCGATCGGCTGATTTATCGGGGGAATCTCGCGGCTTTCCCGGCCCGCGCGGCGATAAGTGCGCTCGGCCGGGCGGCCCGCGGGAGAAAGGCCCGCGGGCGCGTTTGCGGGCCGCGCTATCAATCGCCCGCGGCCTCCCGCCTATCGCCCATTCCGCATAATTGCTCTCGTTACAAGGGCCCGCCTCGGGGCTATCGCGCCCCCGAGATTTATATCGCGGGCGGGTAGGACCCAATTTGCCGCGCGGCCGATCGGCTTTCCGGCCCGCCGCCCCGAGGGCCGCGCGGCTAACGAGCCTAATGAGCCGCGGGGACCCGCGCCTATTAGCGCCCGCCACCTCGTAAATCTCGGCCGCTTCGGCAAAGAGTAGCGTAATAAGGCCCGCGACCCTCTTTTCCTTTTCTCCCCTCGTGTAATTTTAAATTATCGCCATCGCCGAGCCGACTCCTGGTACATATATCAAGCGCGGGCCCCCGCGCACCCGCTCGCCGCCTGCCCACCTCCGCCAGTCTAGCAATTCAGGCACCTCGGCCCGACTCGTCCCGCATGGGAATCCCCTGCTCCGCGCTCCCGGGCCCTTTGCCGCTCGGCCACTCGCTCCTCGCCGACTCTTATATGCGCCGCTGTCGATTTCGACCGCCCGGCGTAATTGGACCGGGACACCGATCCGCGGCCCCTCCGCTCCCCACCTCTACACCTCCTTCTTTCTCTGCGCGATTGCACGAAACTACTCTAATGAAACTCCTGCTGGGGAAACTAGGATTTTCTACTCGCTTTTCGACTCGATTTGCTTAAAATAAACATTTCTACTCGAGGGCGAGCAAATCATTTTAGCTACCAGGAAGTCGTTGCATAAAAAGATTAGCATTAATAAGTACTTTGTAAATGTACAAGTTTTATTTGCTACTGGAAAATCATGTGTATGTGAAATATTGAAGCGGTTTTATGCCAGCCGAGTAGAAGTCAACCGCGATAAAGTGTATTTTATAACTGTACAAGGAAGCTTTTTTTCATTCTCTCCTACTTATATACCTCTATACATTTATAAGTGGGGTATAATAATAAGACGGAGAAAAGGGTTAATCGTATCGCCAAACTGTTTGTAATTATGTTACAGATTAAATTGACAGGTCGAAATTATCAGAGCGCACTCCGATAAGCGCAATCCATTCAGTTTCATATATTACACTGTCCGATTGTAAATCAACTTTACACAACCGCTTTAGATTACGCAAGGGAATAACATTTTTCAATCGCTATGATGCATAATGTCGGTTAAATATATTCCTTCTCGAATTATTGTAATTAAATTCAAAGACACGTAATAAATTCAAGTGTACTTAAACATCTTTCTTTGAAATTGGAGTTGTAGTAAAAGTTTAGTTTCTTCCTCCCTAGTTGTAAATCATACAAATGAATAATAAAAGGTGAATTAATTAAGACGAAATTACAAGAACTCATGAGCTTGAACAACGGAAAAAAAATTTTTCGTCGAATCATCAGGACGCGTAATTAGTGCCGTCCGCGGTGCAGTGGCCAATCGGACCATGACCAATTCCCCGTACACGATTACTAGCTTTTATTATAGTCCAAATATTCTTCGACACAACGGTGTCGTTTATCAAAGAAAAAGTATCGATTCTCTGATTGGTGAAAGCTTGACCATCAAAAAAGATTCATTTACTCGCACAGCTCCGCACAGGTCCATTTAGATAGTAATTCTGCGCATTGATCAGCATTGTTGATTCGAGTAAGATAAAGATTTTTCTGCAACGAGACGATAACATTTAATCCCATTGATAATTGCATAATTAATATAAAGCCCCAATTGGTTCGTGGACCAATTTAATCTTATAATTAATAAATTAAGTGTAATATTTGACTAATATTAATGTGTAAGCGAGTTATTATCCGGGTTCGAAATTTACATTGAATTATATTCGAAAGAAGAGCGGCTACCGCATTATTAAAGGCGAGGTGAAAAAGAAGCTTATTACGAAACAGGCTTGGTGTTTTGAGTGATTATAAATTTAGCCCTGCTTAGAGAGAACATCATATTATTATCATAGATTCGTTCCATTTACAGCACATGTTCCGGAGGAGCATATTATCGCGAAAAGAGGTTGTAAAGGCGCATTTGAATGGACAATGTATGCAGGAACGTAAAACCTCGGCAGTTCTCAGGGCGTTTTATCGGATAAGTCAATTGGTGCGCAGGGCTTATCCCGGTAGCCGAGAGAAAAATGGAAGTATATTTAGTTGTCCGCGTGTAACACGTGCGCTAATTTATTCAGGGGGGAGTAAAAAGTAAAGTTTACATTGGTAGAAGCGGAGAGTTTGCGGCGAAGCAAAGTCCCGGAGCATAGAAAGTAGGCAGTTGGAGCCGGGGCGGTTAGCGCTTGTAGCGCAGCGGGCAGAAGCCGTAGAGATAGAGGGAGCGCGATCGGGGCAGTCGCCCGGTGCCCGGGCCCAGCGAAGCGCGGCCGGCCGTCCGAGGCGTCCGAGGCGTCTGCCGGGCCGCGGGAAGGCGCGGAATAAGCAGCGGCCACCTGGCGGCGGGCGCGCAATAACGCAAACGTCCGGCGCTCGGCTTTCCCCGCGGCAAGTCAACCTGCCGGCCGAGGCTTCCGGGAAGCGCGGCGGCGGCGGCGGCGGCGATCGCCCCGTGTTTGCTTTTTAGCGGCGGCTGCTGGCTCGCGCCGCGGAAAAAGCGGCCGGCATTTGCCTAGGGTTTTTGCGCCCAGGCGCCGGGCGTTTGGATAATCGAGCCGGAGTCCATCCTTCCGAGAGCCGAGCCGCCGGCCCCGACATTCGTCTAATTACGCGGCGCTTCTTGCCGCGCTACGGGGAATCCCCGCCGGGGATCGCTTACGGCGCACGTGCGCGGCCCGCTTCATTTTCATCCGGCCTTTCCAGAAAGCCGGTAATCGAGACGCTCAAACTTGGCCTGCGCAGTCGGAGCCGAGCCCCGGCAGAGCCCGCGGGGAAAAAAGCCCCGGGCCGCTCCCGTGCCTCGAGGGACGCGCGATTTCGGGGCCCCGGGAGCGCGGCGCGCTTTAGCGGAGGTTGGCTGCCGTGAGCGCGGGGCCCGCGGAGAGAAAGCCCCGGAGGCGCGGGAGAATAACAAATGCACAGTTAGCCGGGGACGGGGTAACGGCCGCGGATGCCGGATCCGAGTGACGTTTCAATCGGGCCGGCCGAGCCGCACCGGCACCGCCGACAGCGCGGCTCCTTACCCCAGGAGCTATTATTCCAATTAGCGAGCCTGCGGCTCGGGCCCATTATCGGGTTAATTGCCCGGTCACGCCCTGTCCAACAGTTCCCCAGCCCAATCGCGAGGCCGCGCTAATTAACGAGGACCGGGAAGTCGCCCGCGGGAGGATCCAAGTCCGCCGCGGCGCTTCCCGCTCGGAAGTTCTCGCGCGGCAGAAGAATGTCCTAGGAGTCGAGGAGCTCGGGACTCCTGGGGCTTCGCCGTCGAATTAATCGAGTTAATGAGGCGGCCTCCCCGTCCGGAGAGGCGGCCGGGGAATATTGGCCGGGCGCGGTAGGCGCGCTCCGAGCCCGGGGAATTTCAATTTGGATCCGAATTTATGATCCCGAGGCGGATCCTTCCGCGACTCCTTGACGAGGTACTCCCCACTGGGCCGCGAGCCGCTTGCCGCGCGCCGCGCCTTTTCCGTCCTCGCTCCCGCATCCTTTGGCTTGCTAAATGAACCCCCTACACATATATATCGGTCCTTCGTTAGTCCGCCTGGAGCGGCGCTCCGGTAGAACGGCATTAGTTTATTGCAGGGCCGCGGGCGCGTCGTCCCCGGGGCAGGAATCCCAACGAGCGCGTAGGTTCAATTGGGCCTGCCTGTCCTCCGAGTGTTTATCCCGGCGCTCTCCGCCGGGGCACTTTCTAGCCGTTTCGATACGCGCTATCTGGCTACGTCCTCCGAAGACGCGTTCGTTCACTGTAAAAAGACCAGCGCAACGCGGGCTTTTATGCCCAAGTGCAGGAGATTAGCCCGGAGTTTTTGCAACGAGTGAAAAATGCACCTGGACGGACCGGCCGCGGCGAATCGATATAGCGGTGAAAAAGCGCCCGAGGAGCCGAGCGGCCCGTCGACAAGGTGCACGGGCGCGCGGATCCCCGGGGACAGTTGGCACCGGCGCATCTCTGTCGAGGCGGCGAGGGCACCGCGCCCCCTTTTTCTCGGGCTTTTTCCCCGGGCGGCGCTTGTTCGGGGCCAAAGCCGAATGCTCCGTTCGCGGGCACGGACGGGTGTCGGATTACCCGCCGGCTGCCGCATCCTCCGAATATTTGGGAAATTAAGCCGGCGGCCCCGAGCGCCTGCATGATTTTATCGGATTCCTCCCATTCGGCCGGGGCGGCCTGTTACGTGGCCCGGGGACGACTCGGCCTCACAGGACACTGCCCCGAACACTGCTCAATTGTCATTATGAATAATGCTCCGAGCGAGGAATTAAGATAGGGATCGATATGTATATATCAATTATGCGCGCGTGGGAGCTGTAATTTCTCAAATAGGTCGGCCACTGCCTTCCCGAGCGTATGGCCCCTCCCCCGCCCTCGCATCCGATTACATCTTATCTGCGGGCACAGTCGACCGGGGCCCTGGAGAAAAGCGAACCGGACAGTTTAGCCACACGTGGTTACCGAGTATTGCTTTTTATCAAGTGGGGCCGGGCGATTGGGAAGGCGCGGGCGAGCGCACGGGGGAGCTTATCGAGGGCCCAAAATATTGAGGGGATCGCGGCGCGCCGGTGGCCTAATCTCCGCCAGCTGGCCGATCGCGTTTCAAGCTCGGGCAAACAGTCGGAGGAGCGCTCGGAGGCAGCCCGGAGCAGGTCGAAACAGTTGGCCGGACTGGGGCCGCCGGCGAAAGCCGGGCGCGCGTCGCCGTCGGCACCTATCCGGCCGATCGCTTATCATCAATCATCGGGCGATGCGCCGGGCCGCTGCCGCCTCGCGGCCGATCGATCTTCCGCGTCGAACGGCCTATTAATTCGACGGGGCGCC
Source organism: Sycophaga agraensis (assembly GCA_018906755.1). Taxonomy (NCBI): domain Eukaryota; kingdom Metazoa; phylum Arthropoda; class Insecta; order Hymenoptera; family Pteromalidae; genus Sycophaga; species Sycophaga agraensis. Next base: position 928,625 of record JACCIE010000028.1, read on the forward strand.
GCGCCGTCGAGGGAGAAAGTAAGCAGGTCTTTGTTCTCCGCGGGCCGCTCTTAATTACCCGGGCGATGCGCCCGCGCAGATAAGCCCCGATGACGGACAGGGAAAGCCGAGGGTGCGGGTGATAAGTGGGCGAGCGGCGGCCGGTCCCCCGGTCCCCGCGCGCCCCACCGGACACGAGGTTCGATGGGCGCCTGGCGGCCCACCTGACGCGTGCCTCCTCGGGCATCAGGGCCTGTCCCGGGACGCCCGCGGCCCCCCTATCGGCTCGGAGGCGCCGCGCTCGAGGCAGCGGCCCGGCCGGCGGCTTCCGGCGCGGCCGGCCGATTGTGCGCGCGTCGCCGCTCGACCGGCGGCGCTATCTAATTTCCGCCGCGTTATTAGTCGGCTATCCGAGCAGAAAATAATTGGGCGATAGGGCCGACAATGGCAGTGGGCCGGGCGATAAGGGAGGCGTGGGCGCGACAAGGCTACGCCTCCTCTCTGTTCCCTTTGATTTTTGCATAAAGAGCCGGGGCGCGTGTCAATGGGCCCCGCCCGGCTTTCACCCACCGCTCGCCTCGGTTATTGCGCTCTCATTGATTACTGCCAAAGGAAGCGCCCAGGCGCCCGCGCGCGTTCCCTTTCAATTGCGCACTCTGCCCATCGGCATGCATCTCCCGGTCGCCGTCCTCTCCCAATCGGCGCAGGGACGATCATGGGGACGGGTGCAGGGGAAAAAGCCCGAGAGGAAGCCCTGGGCCCGTCGCCGCGCGGCTCCTTCGCTCCCGAGACGAAAAACTCCCGCTGACTGGGCGCTCGGCTCCCGGCTGCTCTCGGGGGAGTCGCGCCCCCGTCCGCCGTCGGATCCCCCGTCATTTCGCGGCGGCCGCGTAAAAAGACTGCTCGTGTGCGTCTCTTCAATTAGGCCGGGCCGAGGTTTCCTCTCAGCTCCTCGAGGCCCGACTCGCCTCGGACCACTGCTCCCCCGCCTCCCCTCCGCATCGCCCCTTCTGCGTTTCGGCAATTTTTGGCCAGGGGCAATGTTTACGGGCACGCCGAGGCTTCGACAATGCATTGGCCGGGAGCCATGGGCGGTGGCCGCGGGAGAGACCCCCAAGTTTTTATCGCTTTTTTCCCGCTGACCCGAGATTTTTTCCCGCCGCGCAAACGCAGGAGGAGACCGGGCTCTCGCGCGTTACCTTTCAACGAGGTTACGTTAATTATCGAGGAAACTGTAGTGCCCGCGCACGGGTGGGCGGGGCCGCGGTCGACTTTTTCCCGTTTTATTTTAATTACAAGCTTGGTGCGGCGCCGCGCCGCGCCGGCATAATGTATTAAATTTCGTTGATTAAACTCGAATGAAAGTTGTAGGGAACGGCCCGGGCTAGTATTAAAGGGAATCGGCGCGGCGGCCGCAGGCCCTTGCAGCTTCCGAATAGTTTTAATGCCCGGGGCGCTTGAAAAAGGCAGGAGAAGGAGGGCCGCCCGGGGAAAGGGGTAAAAAGGCGGCAAAGGCCCGGGGTAGGCGCGAGTCGAGTTTGTCAATAAAGCGCGGGCGCGACAGAGGAGCCGGGCGATTGGCCCGGCCCTCGGCGGCGGCCGGCTTTGGCTTTGGGCGCAAAGGCGCCGGCCGCGCCCTTGGCTCGTAACTCAGGCCGCCCCGGCGGTTTTTCGGGCGATTTACGAGGACGACATGAAAGCGCCTCGGCTCGCCGCGGGGAATATCAAATGAGCCGGCGTATTAATAGACAGAGGCGCCGGCGCGCGGCCGCCAAGCCCGAGGAGGTGTCGGCCCCGCGAAAATACGCCGGGAAAAAGCGCGGGCCGCCTGTAAATTTCGCGGCGGGCCCGCGCGCGCCCGTTGACACTTACAAGGGGAGCCCGGCTCGTAAAACGGCCCTTTCGGAGCCGGCGGGAAGCGGCCGGGCGCCATTGATTTCCCGCCCCCGCTTCCATATTTCCCCCGCGCCTCTCGATAGTCCTTTATTAAAAGGCGCGCCGGTGTTGCCGGGCGCTCCGGCGAGTCCCGGGGGGCGGCCCTGCGGTCTTTACGCGTTTCCCTGGCTGCTGCGCCCATCGGCCCGGCCCGCCCGATAAAAAGCTTGATTAAGAGTCGACTGTTTGCTTTGCTCTTAATATAGAAGCGCTCTCGGAAGCGCCCGGGAGCGGCCCCCGGCCTAGAGAGCCGGTCCTCCCAGCGCTTCCGCCCGCGAGCCGAGCCCGTGTGCGTGGGGCGGCCGCCGAGGGCCGAGCCGCGCACACCTTCCTCGAAATAGCCCACCGAGTCTTGTGTCTTGCGCCCCGCCGGAAATTAAAACCCTTTTTCCCGGAGTGACGCGCGATCCCCACTCGACTTTTTATTGCGCCGCCGCGGAAGTGGGCCGCCTCTCCTTTTCATTCGAAGGGCGCGCCCGCGCCCGCCCAGACAATAACCCCTCGGAATATCCCGCGCGACTCTCGGCGGAGCACCGAGGCATCGGCCGCCGCGTGCTCGCGTGCCGCGCTTCACGCGCCAGTAGCCGCCTCTGCTTCTCCCCTCCCGCCCCACTTCCCTCCAGCCTCTGCCCCTATTCTTTCTCCGTTTCCCTCTATTCTTTGTCACTGCGAACAACTAATATTAGATTCTGAATAATTTCCCCGGGCTCCTCGTGACATGTAATATTTGCATTTGCTCTCTTTGTATATTTTGCATACATTTGTACTTGGGCAGGGAGATTAGAGTAACGCAGGTGGTCTGGCAGCGAAAGTATAGCGGGAGCCGATGCGAGCGGGCGCCGCTCGAGTCGGAGGGGAAAAGGCAGGATTGTTGTCGGAAAGGTCGGCGGCGGCGGCGGCGGGTCCCGGCACACGACTCGGGCGCGAGCGAGGCCGGGGCGAGGGGGAACCGGGGCCGAACAGTGTTTCGCCTCCGCAGCCGGGCCATTACGCAGCCGAGTCGGTTTTCCCCGGGCGCGGATGCGCACGCAACCGCGGGCCGAGAGCGAAAGCCGCGCGCCGGCCCCGGGAGAAAAGTGGATAATCGGTATTGGCCGCGGCTGGGCCCGGCGAGCGCGAAACCGCAGGAGGCCGCCGATAGGCGCCCGGGCCCCGGCCGCCCGGCTCCCGCGCCTCCCCGGTTACGCAAGCGCGGCCCCTCCTAATCGATGCTTACGCCGGGCGTAAGGGACGCGCCGCGAGGCCTGCCCGCGCACCGGCTAATTGCACGGTAGCCGCTATCTTCCCTCGTGTTTACTCGCGCGTGTGGCTGCGGCAGGTACCTGCAGCGGCCCGAGCGACTATTATCTCGGCGAGAGGAGCGCGCGAGCGTAATAACTCCAAGCGCCGGCAGACCTCGCGTCACGGGACCACCGCGCGCTCCGCGCTCGCCTTTCCGGCAAAAACCCTCCAAAAAAACCCCGCGCCCAAGATAAAACCGCTCCGCCTATTCTTCCTATCCGGTCAAATTGTCAACTGCGCGCTCCTTTCATCCGCGTCAATCGATCATTCGTCATTCGTCGCGGCTGCCGGTGGATCATTTATTCAAATATCCCTACATGTCGCAATGCCACGGCGCACCGGGCACCAACTCACCGATCCATTCTATTTCGGACCATCGGATCTCATACACTTTCTACCATTCGTTCTATTTTTATTCTTAAACAAAATATGTCTAACCTATTCAATATATACTAGGTTAATTATTTATCTGCTTTTTAGGTATATCAATTTTAGATTACAGGTTAGATTGATGGATTGGCCTATTACAAAGGCGGATTAAATTTTCAAATGCACTAAAATCAAACTGTCTACTTGATTTTAAAGTAATTCCAACTTGCACTACTTCAATTTGACCTAGAGCTGAATCTATTTCTACACGTTTTACCTTGTTTTCCTATTCCCATTTCTGCCAATCGAAAAGATCTGCTTCGCGTGCCTTTGAATTTGCTTCCAATGGTTTTTTCTTACAGGTTGAGAGCGAGTCAAGTGGTTCGGTCGAAAAGAATGGGGAATTAAGGCGAAGCGGCAAGAGGGCGATTTGGGCGCGTCTTGGAATGGCAATAAAGTGATATCTTATTGCGAGGCAGGGCAAACAAGTCGGTTCCGCGAGCCGGGGCTTCTTAGCGGGAAGGCCCGGGTGCACCTGGCGCTCGGCTCGTCAGTCCCCCGCGACTCGCGAGGCGTCGCTCAACTCGTCGCTCGGCCCGTCCCCGGGGGCGAAATCGCGGCTCCCCGAGTCGAGGAGGCGCGTAATTGGGTTAAGGCGGCTCCCGCGGCGGTTCGCCGAGCCGTTTTGTCGGGAGGGATCCGCGCCCGGCGCGACGGCCTCGCGATAAATCAAGCTCGTTAGCCGCGCGCGGGCCCGGGGACGGGGGAGCCGGGGGAGCCGGTGGGGAGGATGTACCGAGCGCCGTGTGCGAACGAGGGCGTAATTGCGCAGCTGGTAATGCAGCTAGGGCCGGCTCGGAGCAGCTGCGCCGATTCCTCGGCGGGCGTCGCGCGAGCTGCACCGGACCTCGATCGCCCCGCGATCGCCGCGGGATCCCCCATCAATTGGCCCGTCCCCCGGCTTTATTATCGATTGTTTATGGCCGGCGGCTCGGCGAGGGCGTACCGAGGCTCATCGGCCGCCGGTGCCTTATGCATAACCAAAGCGGCCGGCGCAGCCCGAGCGGAAGGCGCATCCGGCCCTCTGTACCCGCCCGCGAGAGTTATACCCCCGGCCGGGAAGAAGCGCGCTTTAATAAGCCTTCTTTGGCGCGGCGGTTGATAAGAAGAAGAGCTTGGCCCGGGGCAGGGGCTCGGGGCCGGGCGCCCGCGGCCACCCGAGCCCGCGCCCAAAGCGGCCGCCCGCCTCAAAGAATCGGGCATTTGCATTTGCATAGCGGCGCTGGGCCCGCGATGCCGGCCCGATAGCCCCCGGAGATGAATCGCGGGCGCACATAAGCCGCTCGGCGCGGCCCTTTTTTAATTGACTGATGAATCGGCGCGCATTGTCGGGCCCCGGGCCCCGGGGCGCATAACGAGCCCGGCCATTGATACGTCCCCGGCGCGCGCCGCGGAAAAGTCCCCGATTAACATCGGCCCCGCGGAAAATAAAGCCGGCCGGCCCCGCGAATATAACGCGCTTATCGCGCATCGCGCCCGCGGATTAACAAGCGCGCATTGAAAGACGGGCGAGCCGCGGAGCCGCGGGCGCGATCGGCCGCTTACCTTTGCCCCGCACCTGCGGCCCGCTGCCCGCGCACCTGAGCGGCCCATATTCCGATCGATATCCGCGCGGCTCCCCTGCACGGGCCGCTCCTCGGCCCCCGGGGGACCCGCGCGGGGGCGGAGATGAGAGAGGCCGCCTCGCGAGCACCTGCGCCCCGAGGGCCGCGCGGCTTCCGGCCGCCTCGGCCTCGCGCCCGCTCCGCACTTTTCCACCGCCAGGGTAAATAAAAGCGCAAAGCGCCGCCGCGGGCGTACTTTGTCCGCCCCGGCCGCCCCGGCCCGGCCTAATAATCACGAGCACGCAATAAAGAGCGTTTAATGGGGGGCGCGGCGATCGTGCAGCCTCGGATCGTGCGCCTCGATCCGACTATCACTCCTTAATTATGAGTCCGCCGGGAGGCCCCGGCCCTTTCCACGCGAGCGCCGCGCTCATTAGCCTCCCGACGCCCGCCTATTTACACGCGCAAGGGCTACCCGCGCTGATTACTCATCCTCGGGACGTCCGAGGGCCAAATCAAAGGAGGGGCTTTTTTCATTTACCCGGGAAAAACACTTTCCTTTGAGCGGCGGCGGCGGCGGCGGCAGCGCTCCTGGCACTTGCCCCGCCTGCAGCCGGCCGTTTTCTTTTTCCCGGGCCCCTGGCGGCCGGGCCGGCGCCGCTCCCTCGGCCGCTTTGCTTATTGACCGCGCACCGAGCCGCGCTCCGAGCGAGTCTCGCGCGCGTGCCTGCCTGCCCATCAATGGCCCGCGATCGCCCGCTCGAGTCGCGCTCCGTGCGCCTTTTCAATTTCATTTCAATGACCCGCGGCGTACGCGCCTCCTGCCCGACCTCCTGCCGCCCCAGGCCACCGGAGCCGAGCCAACAGCGGACCTCTCCACCAGACCGACTCAAGCGGACGCTCCAAAGGATCGTATCCGTTTACCTAGCCTCCCTATTCTTGATAACCATCATCCTTCCCCTGATCAAAGACCTCGATGAAAAATCACCGCTACACAACGCAAATTCTTACAAAGCTTCCATTCTTAATCTTCGTCATTCAATTTCCTTTTTCTTACTCTTAATAGCGAGTCTCTTTCAATAATATTATTCATCGATGCACTTGGAAATTCGTATGCACGTCTATAGAAGTATATTCATGTTGATCCGGCGATCGCCCGGTTACAACTATACGTTACGTTCCACACCGGCACTGTCAAGAGCTCTGCTCATTTGTTCCAAATCACGCGCGTCGACCAATTAAAATAAAAAAACTACTCATCTGTAATTTATATAGCTGTCGATACATCCCGAAGATTTCGTCTCTTATATAAATCATTCTAGTCTGCGGGATCGAGTCCAATTTGGTTCGACATTATACTGCCGTGCTTTAAAACACGAATCAGACAAGTATAACCCCTTGTATAAATTTGGTGTCCCTATATAATTCGTACTATACACTACGTACTTGGCGCCATTTGATCAACGTGGACTTGGGCCATTCCGCGAAGATACCTGTTACTATTGGCCTAGCTGTCAAAATTCTTGGAATTTTCCCTAGCACACTTATTTACATTCCAAAGGCTTATTTACTATTTATTTTCCTCGCTTGAGCTATAAAGTGTCTTTTTGATTCATTACAAAGAGTAAAACTGATTAAGTACAAGGCATTTTTCGAGGTTGTTATAAGGCTGATCGGTCCGGTAAAGAATAAGAGCAACAGTACTTTTAAGGTGGCCCGAACGGTTAAGGCCATAACAACCTACCAGCCTATAATCTAGGGGCCTATTTCACTTTTTTTTTACTTATACGCCTCGATATAATGCTAATACATATATGTATATCGTATTTTAATAGCGATTAAAATATTAAAGGTAATTTGGATAATTTACTTAAAGGAAAAATATTTATTTCTGATGGATCGCCCGTCCATTGAGCATAATCAAAAGTTTCCATGTTTGTCAAACAGGTACATCTGTACACAGTTCGAAACGACTTAGAAAAACCGCTTAGATTTTTGTTAGATTTTTTGAGTTCATAACCAGCGTCGAATTGTACAGCTCTCTCCGACTTCGTTAAAGTCTAAGCCACAGTACATAAAAATAAGTACCTGCCTTCACAGTCAACTCGTTTAAGACGGAATAAAACAGGACGTGTTAATAAAAATTGATTCATGCACTTAAATTCGAGCTGAAATTCAAAGGTTTAGTGCACAGTGAATGTAAAAGGCACATAAAAAATACGGAGATCGAGGGAAACGTGGAGAGAGCGCGCGCAGCGGAAGAATCGCTCTCTCGGGCAAGGGCAAGACAATCTGGCGGAGGACGGGCGACGGGAGTCAATAGTAGGGCAGAGGTGCTCCGGCCGGCTGGCGGCTGGCGGCTGGCGGCCGGCTCCTAATCGATAAAGAAAGGCCCCGGCGCATTCCTCTTTCTCACGCGAGGGCCGCCCGGGCCCCGGGGAGCGGGCGGAGGAAATTAAAATTCGGAGAGGTGGGCGTGAGCGCGGCTGCCTCGGGAGGCGTTGCACCCGCGATCCGGTTCGACCGACCGCAGGCCCGTACCGTACCCGAGCCGCCCGCCCGCGGCCCGGCCTCGTGCCCGCTCGCCGATTTTTCTGCCGAGGTTCCCGCTCGCCTTTTCGGCCTCCGACCCACCTCCCTCCCATCCCTCTCAGATTAGTGACTTGTTAATGCGTGGGTGTCCTGATAAATTACGGGGCCGGGCGGATCCCGAGCTATCTCGCGTTTAGCGCTCGGGCTCTTCTGCTTTCCCCGGCACTCTGGCCCCGCCACTTGCAACCTCGAGATATTTCTATATCCAACGTAAGTATAGTCTGCGCCTCTTCAAGCTTCGGCGATAAATTTTAAACTTCCGGAATTCGACGACATACGAGGAAACCCGGCTTGCCGCGTTACAACCGAACGATTATTATTTTCGACAATGTCCTGCATAACGTCAGCTGGATCGAGTCGCCTTTTCGGCTGTCAAAGACGCCCAAGATTCCTTTCGACTTGACATTTCTAGCGAGCAATCGTTCTGCTCGATGCCCCTCGTAACAGCGTCGAAAATAGAACAATGAGCAGAAGCGTTTGCTGCTCCGCGAAGCCGGAACTCACGAATCGATAAGCGGATAAATGCCGGAGGCCGGGCCTTTAAACTTTCGGCGGAGCTATAGTAGCGCACACCCTCGAGCGGACGGAGAGCAGACGCGCACTGGGTACCAAAGCCCGCCGTTTAAAATAGCCCCGCAGTCCGAGCGCGTTATGTGGGCACGTGAACGCGGGGCCTAATGAGTGAATGGGAGTCGACGCCGCGAGCAAAGTAGTCGGTAACAAGGAGCGCGCAGCCTCGGCGGCGGCGCTGCCGGCGCCGCGCTGCCCGAAAAAAGGCCGCATCCCGCAGGCGCGCGTGCGCCCAGATATCCGGTAACGTCGGGATATACATAGCCGGACTCCCGACTCGAGATCAAAGGGGCCATTCATCGCCACGGCCGCGATCGCGCCCGGCAAATCTTTCCTCCGAACGACGCACTGTCTCTCTTTACATTTTTATTCCATCGCCGTATAGCCCGCCCGCCTCTTGGGAGTTCAGACCGCGCTTTTGATCTTAATCGCTCGCTCGCTTACGTCTGTCCTCTCGGACCTCCGGGGGGTCGTGGCTTCGACTCAAAATCCTCTTCTTGCCTTCTTTTTTCTACGTCGAACCTTCGCCCCTCCTTCTCTACTTTGTAGCTTTCGAACACGATTGAATCAAGCAATAATTCCAAAACAGACAGACAGCTTCTACAGATTCACTTGGATAAGTTGGCGAATATAAAATTTGTATCGTATTCGCAATCGCACTAGCCGATCATCAATTTTTCGTTGCCTAAGCTTCCATTTAGAAAGTTTTCCAAATAAATAATTTCCTCGATAATTTCTGACTTCTGACAGCCTACAAGCTGACTTATAATTAAATGTAATAAATATAAATACAAATATTATATAACATCAAATACATACCGATTATTACAAAATAGATCCAAAAAAATTAAATTATAGTTGAATATATATAAAATATACTTGAAATCGAAAGTGTTATTATCGAGGTTATTACTTTGGAAATTTTAGAATGTGCTTAAATCTGTATTGATCATAAAATAAAAATTAAATTAATTAACGATCTAAAATTGTTTACAGAATAATTTTTGCCTTTATATTTTATTTTATGATGACCACTGTGACCACTTATTTATTTATAATAAATCATATAGCGCAATTATGAAAACATTACAAAATAAAAGAAATTAATTTCTTTCACAATAATAATTATCTAAATCAAACCAGTTTACTAAATAATTTTGTATATAATATCTTATTTTGTTTTTTCATAGCTTTATAGCAACAAGTTACTGTAACGACAAATTAACGCTTTGGGAAAAATAAATACTGTATTCATCATATTTGTGTTATTTGTCTACATAATACTGATAATAAAAAGATGTCAACTCTAAATTGTATTTGTTATTGTTACCAAAGAAATAATACGGCTATTTATTGAACAATGCTCAAAGTTTTCCGATGAATTAAGAATGAAATATATTCATATGGAAGCCTTATAGAATTACTTTTTAAAAATACTAAAAATGTAGCATTGTGGCGAGCGTGAAAAAGATGAATTTAATTATCAACTTGTATCAGTTGTAATTTCTCATGTTTAGTGACCATCTATACAGTCTACCCATAAATTGCTTGTATCCAGCTACATTACAAGATAACAGAGATTACGCTGATCTTTTTTGGCCTCAGGTGCGAAATTGTGAGACGCTTTCCTATGCAATTAGAGATGATAAAAAATAGCAAAAAATGGTGATCGTAACAGAAAGAATCAATCGACAACAAGAATATAACAAGGCGAGTTTGACGGAGTGTTAAACAGGACCAGGGGGTTGAGGAGTTGGCGCCAGGCGATATAAGTTTGTGGAGTGACGCGTGCAAGGTAAGCGAAAATGCGATGGCAACAAATCTTGCGAACGGTCTATCCAAGCTTTCAGAGACACTGCTCAATGGAAACAGTATACAATTTTGCTTCAGAAAAACTTGAATTTTACAAAAATTAAAAGCTATCAAAATTGAATTAGGTGAATTAAAAAAAAATTAGCTAAATACCTTTAAATGACTGACTTTTTGATGTTTCGATTGGGCTTAATCATAACAGTCTAATTAAGTTGATTAGAATGCTTCGACACGGCCTTTGACTTTTATTTATAGATACTAAAAGGTAATCCTCGACAACTCGTTAAAATCAATGACCTGTACATGGTTAGTAGTGCTGTGTTCTTGAAACTCGAATCGTAAGTTTTACGAGTAGTCATAACGCGAAAAGTAGAATTTTGTGAGTGCGTGCTCGAAAAGGCTTGGGACGATTGTACGAAATTGATAAGGTGCACAGAGGTCGGTCAACATTTATCAGCACAGATCGTCCGGGGCGGAAAAGTACTGGTTTGAAGGATCTTCTCCGCTCGTTTTGTCTCTCTGCAACGTTGTCGTTATACATCTCGTTAACAAGCCTCTCGATTCGCGCGTAACGAGTCGCGGCGCGTTTTTTCTGGCGGTTTCCGACTGGATATCAAAGACGAGGCGGTTTTTCTCGGATGGGGGCATGGGGTTGCAGTGGGCGGCTTGGCGGCGCACATCGAGCTCGTTAAAAAAATGCTTCCCCAGAAATCCAGCGCGAGCTTCGAATTATGTGCGGGCGCGGCTGGCTAATGCGAGCGGGGGTCCGCCCGCAAGATAAACGATACGCGGAAGGATCTGTTCGGAGGCCCCGATTTCCTGAGCTTTATTAGCTTCTCGCTTGGGAGCATTTTATGCTGGTCGAGCCGGCGAGGATCGTGGCTCGAGGCCTGGCGGATGCTCGCGGCCACCTCGGGATCGTCTCTAACCGAAAATTATATCTTTTTCATTTGAATTTTCAATGGTTGTCGGCGGTTTTTCTCGCCAGAAGATCAGAGAGGAGGGCTCGGCGAAAGCGAAGAGGTGGAGGAAGAGGGAAAGGGCGGGGTCGAGGGATCAGTAGAGTAGCGCGCGTCGGCATAAACTTTACGATCATTTTATGCAGTTATTTTGTTATGCGATCAATACCCAGGCGTTTCTGTAACACCCATCAGCGAGTAATAAAGCCGATGATATTGGGAGTAGACGCGAGTCTCGCTTTAATGTCGGTCATCGAACAGGGCGTATAGCCCGTTCGTACAAGACCGCGAGCTAGGGGCTTTATCGGGGAAATCCTAAGGGGACACGTAGCCGCTTATTCCCGACTTTCGTCGACTTGCTTTATGCCTTCAAAGTAAGCCCGGGTCAAATGGTCTCTAATAGCCGCTCAATTATCGGCAACGAGCTCGAGAATCCAATAACGAGGGGTTACGTACCCTCCCCCGATAATTTTCCGATCAGCGATTTAACGCGGGAAATAATTCTCTTTTGCAAACCTCGACTTTCAATTGCCTCGTCGGCGATCATCGCGGAGCTTCGGGGACGGGGGCGGGTCGGGAACGGGGCGGGAAAGCCAGGCACGGTCCGGTGAGTCGGCCGCGGAACGGCTCGAAGAAAAGAGTCCCGGTCGCGGCGATCGGCCTCGCGCATCGCCTCCCGACTTTGTCTCTCGGCGCCTCACAAAGGACGGGATTACATTCGCGGCGGGTGACCCGCGGGTGGGAAGCGCCGAGGGGCTCGTTCGGCGCGGTCGCGTGCATCGGCGGCCGACTGTCGCACCTGGAGGGCCGGCGGGGGCTGGCCGCGGGCGCACCTGGGCGGCGGCCTACTATCCCGGAGCGGCTCCGGCCCGCGGCGCAATTAATTAATCAGGGGCTGGGCCGCCGCGGAAAAAAGGAGCTTAATTGTTTCTTTCCTATACGCGGGGAGCCGGGCCTTGGGCGCGCGCGCGCGCGGTGATAAATCACGAGTTTCGCGTGGAGCGCCGCCGCTTCTCTGTTTTTGTATGGTAATGAAAGCGGCGCTGCCGAGCGGCTGGCCGGCCCGCCGGCCGACTCGCCCCGCAGATTCTTTAATTAATTTGCTTACGGACACTTTTACTTTATTTATGTCGGGCGGGCCGAGCCGGGCCTCGCGTGCGCCTCGGCCCTCCCCGCCATTATGCGTCGCCCCCAAATCATTCGGCGGACTGGGCCCTCCCCGAACCCAGACAACAAATGCGCGCCGCTTCTTTTTATTCCCCCGCTGTTTTTTCTTCTTTTAATGAGAAAAGCAGCGTACTTGGGAGGCCCTAGCAGGAATTGAGCCATTTCTACATTGGCGCGAGCAAGGGACACGGATGCGTGGCGCGTTGTACTCCTCCTAGACTAGATTATACTCTCGGCCGGGTGATTGACGATTTTCGATATTATGTACCTATCTTTGAAATTTTACGACCTTACGTAATTTTGTATTTGAGGGCGGCGCGCGTTCGTAAATAATTGTATGTCCAGTCCGCGTATGCAACATGTCGATAATTTGTTGGTTCCGCGCGCAGCGTAAAACATGCACGCGATATCTATCAATACGTCCAAGGTATCGATCGAGGGACTTTATGCACGCTGTATTTTAATATACGCGAGCCAACCGAAAGTCGTCAAAGCCAATCGGAGCTTTGGATCGGCTTACGAATAGTAGACAATGCGAGACGTGGAGCGAGGAACTGTTTTCCGTGAGAGCGGTAACAGCAAGGCAAAGAGGAAAGCCGAGTGAAGGGGAAGCGGGGCGGCGGACGCAGCTCGCCGCGCGGTAACTCGGGAGCGCGGGCAAGGAGGTCGGGGCTCACGCGATCCCGAGGGCTGCCCCCGGCGCAGGTGCCGCGCGCCTCCTCGCGGGCAAGTCTTCCGGCACGCGGGATGCCGACTCGCTGGGCGGAGCGTCGCCGCTGATGGATGTGGCATTGTTATTTACCGCTTCCTCGGAGCGCGGGGCGCGCGTCCGTCCCCCCGCGGGCCATTGTAAAAAGCCCGGTTTATCGGGCGGCGCGAGCGCCTCCGCCGATGGCAACGTATTTGTATCGATTAGGAGATCGGTTCCGGGGAATTAGCCCCGGCGGCTGGCGTCTCCGGGCGACAGATGCCGGGCCGCCGGCATTAATGCCCCCCGGCGCTTTGACAAATTATTGGCCGGGCCTCGGCCCCGTCCCCGGCGCCCGCCCCTCGCGCGCCCCGAGATTTCCTCCCGCGGGCGGGCCCGGCCCGGCCTCTAATGCCGCGGCGCGTATGCGCGCACACGAGCCGACGGCAGGTGCACTCGTTAATCATTTTTCCCGGGGATCCGGATTCCGGGCGACCTCGGGAGCGAGGCGACGGCGCCCGGCCGCCCCGGAGCCCCGGAGCCCGGGCGCATCGGTGATTAATCGACGCCCGGCCGCGGCGCCGGGGACCCGCCCCGGCTCTGGGGCCCGCAGCCCCCGAGTCTCCGCGAGGATAAACGACCAATGGGCTTTATCGGCCGGGGGGGGGAGCGGCCCGCGGCACTTGTGCCCCGAGACAGGAGCGCAACTGCCCGAGGGGGTCACGGCCGACTAGCTCGGACTAGCTCGCGCTAGCCTCACGCTCCGGTGCATCGCGAGCGGCGGCCTGCACGTGCCGCCCCCCGCTGCCCCCTCCCTTGCTGCGGACGCTGTGCACCGGCCCTGCGATGGACCGCGCCGACTGCCAGTGTCTCCTCTGCTTTGAGGCCCGCACCGAGAATGCGCCTTTGTTTTTCCGAAACGGACGCGGAGCCCCGGGGCGCGGATCTGGCCTTGCGTCTCGCTGGGGGTTGCGCGTCTATCTCACACTTGGATTGACTTTGCACAAGTATGACTCAAGTAGCCTTTGAATGCAAGATATTTATTCAGAGGCAGAGATGATTGCCAGCCAGCGATTGTATAACTCCTTCGCTTGGTCGTAACCCATTGAATTTTGGTGTGCACGTCTTTAAGGTATTACTTTTTTCCCAACACCAGTATTAATCAAGCACATAGTTGTACAGGACACATCTTGGCGCGTTCGCCCAGCTCCACTGACGTGTTTTATGATATATTAGAACAAGCGGGCAACTTGCCTTTCAAACTGCGAATTTCAATTAATGTTTGAGACAACTGCGAAACTTATCTATGGGTGATCGATCATCGTTGCGTAATCCTCCTTCTTAAATAATCAAACCTATTCGTATAATGTTGCGACGATGACATTATTATTCGAGACACTTGTATGTCCTGATGAAAAATGTACGATTAACGCATTCGAGTGGAAATTCGACATACATTTCTATACGGTGGCCGTATGTTGCGAAAAATATTTAGGAAAGGATAAATAAATGACAAAAGTAATTAAACGTGCTTTGACGTAGATGGCGGGGCGGGTAGCCGTTGACTGTAGTGTAGAACCCGTCCGTTCAATTCTTATCAAAGTTTGGAAAGCGAAAGTAAATTTTGTTTCAAAGCCTCAGGGCGAACGGCCGCGAGCGAGACGAGAGGTAACTTGGAACGGCGGCGACGTATTGGACACGGCGTGATTTCCGTCATCGGTCGCTGAGCCGCGCCGTAAAATATGGATACGGCGACCATTAATCAGCGGAGTTCTGCCCGCTCAACAATCCCACCGATTCGCATTTTTCTCGCTTCTCCTAAGGAATCTCCATACGCTCGGAGCTTAATCACATGTTTTGTGTGGGGAATGAACCGCGGCCGGAGCCCAATACAATAATTATAGCTCTTGAAATTCTCAAGTACTGGCGGAGGCTGCGCCGCCACCGGCGCCACCGCCGCCAACGGCAGCAGCAATAGCAACCGAGGCGTATCGGTTCTCAAGAGAGCGCGCTGCACATGTTCCGATTCGAGAGTCCCTGTACATACGCACTTTTTGAGTGCCTTGTATTAGGTTGTTCGTTTGAATAATCATAAAAAGGGTTGGATAAACCGTGAGAGTCGCTGGGATCCGAAGCTGCCACGTGCAGGCCGCTCCGAGTGAATGGTAAAAGAGCAGCGGACTATTACTCACTTGCGTTCTCGTTTAACAATAACGATCAAATATTAGTCGGAGACGGGCAGGCGGCGCGCGCGCACTCGTCTCTGCTCTCGTGCTTTCGAAATCGAGTTCCGACTATATAAGCTGCGCAGAGTCAAGATTCGCGGTAGGCCGTTCTACAATTGGAATGACGCAAGCAACGTATGCACGCGCACAAAGCCTCTACAAATAAACGATATCAGATCGCAATCTTGCGGCTAATGAGTAACAATGCGCGGGATGGCTCGAGTAATCGACGAGCATCGACCGCGCTTTTCGCGAAAACCGTCCCCTCGCTGCCCGGCCGAGTTGAATGGCCTCCTCGGTCAATGCAACGCGGGCTCGTAGTATGAAAAAAGTAATTTAATAACTGGTGAGTATTCCGGAGAGGAGCGAGAGGGAGCAAAGAGTCCGATTAATGGTCATTCTGGCTAAAAATGTAGCGTGTTTTCAAGAAGAGAGCGGCGAGTATTAAGCGGAGATAAAGACGCAGTGGCGAATAATAAGTAGGAAGGGGAAAGGAAAAAGGAGAAGAGCCCAGCGGAGGGAGGAGGACGGGGTGGGAGGCAGAGAGACCGAGAGAGAGAGAGAGA
The DNA here is from genome assembly GCA_018906755.1 of Sycophaga agraensis. Classification (NCBI taxonomy): domain Eukaryota; kingdom Metazoa; phylum Arthropoda; class Insecta; order Hymenoptera; family Pteromalidae; genus Sycophaga; species Sycophaga agraensis. The sequence goes on from JACCIE010000028.1 coordinate 944,372, forward strand.
GAGACAGGGGCAGAGGTAGGGCAAGGCTTGCGCTCGTCTCAAATTGAAATTTAGCATTGCATTACCAGATGTATCCCGTGTAATGGGCGCGGAATGCGATGCGGAAGAGCGGGGAGGAGAAAGAGAGACGTAATGACGGGGGAGGAGGGGCAGGAGGTGGAGGAGAGCGAGCGAAAACACATCTCGACATTGAGAATGACAAGATTGCGCGAAAATCGAAGGGGCTCGCGGCTCGCGGCTCGCGGCCCGCGGCCCGCGGGCCGGGGAGGCAGGTTTATTTGACAGATAATTAAGCCCCGCTAATTATTCGGGGATTTTTCCGCAAAGTTCCGGGGATTAACGAGGGAGTTAATAACTCGGGCAAAGGGCGGAGGGGAGTGGGGGCCGCGGGCGCAGCTGTCGGGGCCAGGTGCGGCCTCGGCCTTGCGCGGAAAAACAATGATCGGGCCCCGGAGCAGGTAACTAATCCCGCGGGCCTAAAAGCTCGATAACCGCAGGGCCGCGGGGCCGCACCGCAAATAATTTATCGGCTAAAGGGGCGCGCGAGCGAGGCCGGATCGACCCCAATAAGAAGCAGAAGGCAATGGGAGCGACCGCGAGCGCCGCGCAAGAAAATAATGCAGGCAATTTCTGCCGCCGCCGCCGCCGCCGCCAGATCTGGATTGCGGGCCGCGGACGCGCGTGGGAGAGGCTCCGGCCGGCGGATAACCCCGAGAGCGGCATAACCGGTTCGCGCTCGTAAGTCACTGCGCCGAGCGAGTTGCGCCCCCGAGACCCGACTCGTCCCGCCGAGCACATATTTCCAGCCCGGCCCCGGCCCCCCGGCCCCCGGCCCCCGGCCCTTTCCCTCTCGCGGGGGAGCCGCCCGGCCGACCCGCGCGGGGAGGTGTTACGTAATTAAGCCCCCCGCCCGCCCCTACCCTCGGCTTTATTTCGAATTAAAGGCCCGGCCACTTTTTGCTTATTAGCCCGGGGTCATTGGGCTGCGCCGGACAGCTTGTAAATCCTCGGCCTGGCCGCATCAGCTTCGCGCCGCGCTTCTTCTTTTATCGCCCATTTAAAATACCTTTTTATCCGATACTTTATTAGTAAATATTCGAGAAAGTAAGCCAAGTATAATAATTACAAAGTCTTTCCTTCGTTTTGTAAAACTTATTAAAACATGCTATAATCTGCTGAGAAATTAGCATCTTTTAGCTCTAACAGTCTCTCCTGACCTTTTTTACTTGCAATACTTGGCCACACTTGCCATCTATCTTATAAATGCATTGCTCTCTCTAATACTAGGAATCTATACACAGTGAAATTAGAATTTTTCACTTTAAAAGAAATTATATTGAAATTGTCGAAAAAGTTTGTCTTATTTAGATGGTTTAGTTTCTGTATTCAACGCGACATGTCTACATTTTAGATGTATGACAAATAAATCTGTTTATTTAAGCCTTATGTATTTTTTATTTCTTGTCTTCAATGCAATTTAGAGCACTGGTAATTTGGTCGATTTCTTTCATTCCCAACATATTTTTTATTACATGTATCCATTGCATACAATGTTAGTAGAGAATAGTAGAACTAATTGAAAAAGTCTTCCGCGTATATTAATTGTAAAAAAAGTTGGAAAATTTGAAATAGAGATGCACATGAATTATTGGACGTTGTATTGATACACACTTGAAGCACACATTGTTTTCGAATAAAATATACGATTGTTTTGCTGTCAATAATCATGTATTTTATTTTATCTCCGTCCAATAAAGTATTTATAGGGCTTCCATCAGTGGAGAGGCTCGGCGTATGAAATAATAGCCTGGCTCTAAAAATAGAAGCTCGACATATCGATCGGGCGTCGAGTCGGCTCGGACTGGTACTCGGCACAAGGCATGTTCGCCAATAGAACAACAGTTTTGAGAAGCGAAGCGGATTAGCGCGCGAAAAAGCGGCGGAAAAATCCCGGGACGCATTAATTTCCCGAAGAGGCGGTCGCGCGTCGCCAGCGGGGAGCCGCTCACAAAGCACCGAGGACCTCGGGAGGCGTATCGGCCCGCCGCCCGAGTGCTTATCCGCGGGAGCCGAAGGGCAAACAGGAGATCCGGGGCCGACGCAGCCCCCGCGTCGGCGGCTCGGCCGCGTAATCCGCCTCGGCGGGGCAAGTGGCCGCCCGTTTATTGATCGGGCCGCCGGCCGGCGCCCGGCGCTCCGGGACCGGCGAGCTCCCCGATCTTTTGAACCCGGGCAGTTGGCGCCCGGTAAAAAGCCAGGGCGCTAACTGCCCGGAGCACTCGGCTCCCGATCTTGGCTCTTCTTCGGCCGCCCGCCGACCCCGGCTGGATGTGTCCGCGCCTCTCCTCTTTTTGCGGGCCGCGCGTCAGGTGCTCGCGGGCAACGCAATTAGCCCATCGATGAGGAGCGGAGGAACTAATTATCGCGCTGGCTCGGGCGTCGGCGCCGCGGTGGCCGTGATTCCGATTTAATGATTTGCCGGGTGCAGGCTTGGGAACCGGGCGCGTCCTTCCGCCGCGGCCACTCGAGCTCCAATAGAACTTTGGCCGATTGAGCGGTCGCAAAAGCGCTGGTGGGGCCGCGGTGGGTTGCGGGTGGGCCGCTAACGATTCGCCCCCGCGGCGGCCAATTAGGAGGAACGCGGGAAGAAAGCGGGCGGCTCGTGGAAAGCGCCCTTGCCGCCGGGCTAACGCGCGCGCGGTGCCAATCTCCCGGTCGTTTGCATCGCCGCCCGGGAGACGTGCAGTGGCGGAGGGAGGAAAATGAAAAGGAGCGAGCCCCCGAAGTGAGGGAATGGGAATCGGCGCGGCGGGCGGTCTTATCGGTCCCCCCGCCGCGGCACCGGCCCGCTTTACTAGGCGACCTCGGAGTGATTCCCGCGCCTCGGGCCAAGGGCCTCCAGAATCTCCCATAAATCGCGGCGATGAGGCTCGGGCGGCTGGGGCGGCCGGCGCAATATAGCCGCATTCTCGGGAGCGGGGCGGCGTCTCGGCCGGTCCTCGGCAATGCGCCTCCCGCCGGCGCGCTATCGACGCTTCACGGTTGATTGCCGCGGCGGGCGCCCGAGCCCCGTGCGGTCAGCACTATTGACGCGCGGCCCGCGCACCCTAATAGGCATACTTCGCCGGGGGGAATCCCCCTCTCGGCCGCGGGCCGCGCGAGCACCGGCCGAAGCGCACCGGGCGCTCGAGGCGGGGACAGTCCCGTCCCCGGGGCGTCGGCCGATCGGCCCGGAAGCGCCTCGCCGCGGCGGCCCGTGGGAACGGCGGCCGCGGATCCGCGGGGGCGTCCGGCGCGGGCCGGCCGGGAAAGAGCCCGAGGAAAGCGCCCGCCGCCATGAGAAAGCCGCGCTCGTGCGCCGATTCCATCTCGGGCGCTCGTGAGATGCGCCCGCGGATCGATGCGCGCGACCGCCGGCTTCGGGAGCGCATTATGCCCGGCCCCTCTTCTCGCGGCCGAGCCTCCCCGCGGCCCAAGGTCGCGCCGGGGGGCAGCGGGCCCTCCTGCACGCGCCGCGGATACCAGCTCCCCGCGGACGCTTTCCCCTCGGCTTGCGACCGCCGGATAAGCCTTGCACGCCGCGGCGGAAACTCGGGCTTTTATCCGGGCCCTCGTCAAACTACTTAATATGCTTCGATTGCCTTTTATGCGGAGGAATACGGCGGAACTCTGTCTATCTCGTGTAACTTGTCACGAGCGGCTTGATAAGTTGCACCCGAGGGACGAAGAATATCGGCAGATTTCCATAACTGTACATAAGAGGGCGGCTCGTGCCTGCGAGCGGGCCGGCCCGACTTTTCAAGAGGTGAAAAAGATTAAACTGTTAAATTTCATTTGATCATGTAATATGCATGAAATTTAGTTTCCGCCGCTCGCCCGGGAGTTGCCATCTCAAGGATTTAAGTCCAAAGTACTAAATTCAAAATGGTAGGTTGAATATGCAGGCGAGATAACAGATATCCCGTGTTCCCGAAGCCCCGATGCGCACTTTAATCTCGGGGCAAAAAGTCGCGAAAATTAAACGGGAGAATTGCGCGGCCGGGCTCTTTATCCTCCCGCTTGCCGGCTTTGGGCGTCGAGTTTGACGTTGGCCCCTTTAAAAAATGAGCATTTACTTTAAACGGAGGAATAAATGGGCCGGGCGGGCCGTTTAATAAGCGCGATCCGTCAGTGACTCGGCCGCGGCTCCAGTTACTCGGCCCGCCAAGCTGGATAGATCAAAGCGCCAGGCAAACACGCATCCGCATTAGTCTTCCTCCCGAGCAGGAGATTAGCCGTCCGGCCGAGCGGCGCCCGGAAAACGGAGACCCGCCGGGAGGGATGGGGCCGGTGCGTAAGGGGCCGCGCGCCCACGGACTCGGCCCTGGCTCCGGCATCGGCCGTCGCCCCGAGCCCGCGCGGAGCCTTTCAATACTAATTTTAATAACCGACCCGGTGGATCGGAGCCGGGGAAAAGGAACCGGCCGCGCCCACGAGGGAAGAGATCAAACGGCGCGCCGGAGCCTGGGCCCCGGCGATCGATGCGCGACAAGCCCCGGGAATACCAAATGCGCGCCCCTCCGATGATTATTCGCCGGGGCCGCTTCCTCCGGGGGCCGGTCTTTTTCCTCCCGCGCCCCCGGAATACGTGGCTTATCGGGCATTCGTGCGGCCCGCTCCCCGCGCCGCCCATTTTCCCCCTAATTGACGAGGGCTATTTCGCCGGGAGACGCCCGCGCCGCCCGACTTGATCTATTCGGCGCCGTCCGGGCAATTGGCCCGCGATGAAATTTCGCCTGGGTAATATTTGAAGAGCCCCGAGCGGGGCGGGCCGGCTTTTCCCCGACGATTCCGAGATCCGCATTCGGGTCGACGCCATCCTGCGCGACCCGCCGCGCCCCTGGATTTACGCGATTACGCAGCCGAGCCAGCGCGCTCTCCAGGAGGCGTGCGCGCCTCACCAGGGCCCCAGCGCTCCTCTGCACCAGACCTCGCCTTACCACTACCCTTTTAGAAGGGTTTTCGTTAGGAGAGACCTTGCCATCGTTCTATTTTCTATCGATGGACAAAGTTTTTTCCGCCCGGGAGTACTCGGCTCGCGGAGAAAGTTTACCCAAGGCAGCGATAAGGCCCTCGAGCCCATTCGTAAGAGCAGTTTATTGATGTTGCAACGCGTAGATTTTCATCCGTGCGCCCTCCCCTTCGACCTCAAAATTCGTTCCAGCCAAGAGTTTCGCAGGCAGCACCACCGGTCGGTATATATACGCGGCATTACTCGGAGTCGGGCTCGGAGTATTAGCTGCTTTATAATTTAACAAGGCAGGCCCCTGCGCTGCAGAGTGAAGAATGAGGAGGTTGCCTCGGACGCGGTATGAGGGGCCGATCGATGAGCGAGCTTCTTCCGGGGCGCGCGGCGCCCGGGGCAACGAGTCGACGGCCAGGAGGCCCGAGGTCAAGCGCCGGGGCGCCCGCAAAGACCCGCGCCCCCGACGAGAGGGAGAGTGAAAAGGGAAAGGGAGCCGGGGAAGCGCGAGATTTTAATTGCTCCGCTTATGCGCGGGGAAATCGTTAGTGGCGCCGAGACGAGTGCGTCGAAGGAGCCTCGCCCGGGGACAAAGTGCGGCGGTTCCGCGGTAAAGAAACAATCGGCTGCACCGACTTGACTCGCGCGCCGCGTCCCTTTCTCCGGGACTCCCTCCCCGGCGCCGGGGCGGCAAAAATTTGTTGCGCTAAATTATCGGCCCCGCTCGGCGACGTTTAATTATTGCGCCGGAGATTTAGATAACCTCGGGCGAGCACAATGCGCCCCGGCGAGGCTCGAGGGGAAAGCGCCCGTGCGTCAGTTCCCCCGGGGAAGCCGAACGCGCCCGCCTAGAAAAATCATTAATTCAAGGGGCGCGTTGCATCGGCTCTCCCTCCGCGCAAAAGGGGAAAAGTCCGGGAGACTCGCGGGCCGGCTTCTCCTCCTTTGGGGGATAAGAGGCCGCTCGCGGGCGATCGCCGCCCATCGGCTCCCGGAATCCGCGCCAATCGCCCGCCGGCCTAATTTATTAACGGGCTTTCCAATCGGGCCCGCGTCTTCAATTAGCGCGCTTTTGTTCGGCCCGGCCCTCGAGTGCGGGGAGTGCGGGCGGCCCCCTCCCCGTCATTAGAATACGCGCGCTGGCTTTGTTCGCCTCCCCGCACTTGTTCCTTTCTGCCGCCGGCCCTCGCGGGGGCGTCCGCTTTGTGACCCTGGCGGCCGTCGGCGAATTTTTCCCCGGAAATCATTAGCCGGCGTCGGGGCCGGCGCTTAATTGGGTGCCGGCGATTCCGCCAAGGTGCGCCACCGACGACTTCCTCGTGCAGCTTCCCCGGCTCCGGGGGGAAACTCCCGTCGCCGCCCCGCGCCCGGGAATAATCGCCGGGAAATAACGAAGCCCTTCCGAGTAGTGCCCGGCTCCTCCGCGGGAAGATGAAAGTCCCAAGTTGGCCGAGAGACCGGCCAGCCTCGCTTTGACCCTTTGCCGCGTCGCCGACGCCTCGAGCCGAAGGTTTACCGCGTCTCGTGTCCATCCGTTAATCTCGCCCGCCGCTCGCTTAATTGGCCCCGCTTTTGCGGAAAAGTCCGCGCCCCTAAGCGCTCCTCGGCTTTCGCCGCTCCTCTCTCGGGAGACACCTTTTCTCCAATATTCGATATTTTCCCCGACCCGACGATCGACTATTTCCTCTCGCGGAAATTTTGACAAATTAACCAAAGGGCCCCAGTCCCGGTATGCGCGGGTCCAGCCCTCGCGACGGACGGGGTTCGCGCGCCCGGCGGGAAATAATCCGCCGCAGGAGCAATTTCGGATCGTCGCGGCGCCTGGCATCGGGCGACTACGAGACGAGCCTGCGTTCCAGGCCGTAAACCGCGGAAATTTTTCATTAGGCTCCCGGGGCCGAGGCGAGCCTCCCGACCTCCGCGGCCCTCGGGTCAGGCCGGCCCGGGGAAATGGCCCCCGGGGCGTCGCCCGAGGAATCCCGGGATAAATAGAGCGAAAAAGCCGGGCGGGCAATTCCTCGCGAGCTCGGCCGGCGCACGGTCTAATTTCGAATCAATTTCTCCCCGGTGAATATTGCAACGCCGGCCGCATAAATAAAGGATCGGCCGGCGCCTCCTCGGGAAAAATGCCGGCGCGGGTCCCTTTTGAGCCGGCGAGACGGCTCGAGGGATAAAGCCGGGCGTCTGCAGAATTGAGCGGGGCCGCGGCGGCTCCGGGCGGCCAATTGCTCGTTAATTAATTAGCGGGCCGGACATTGTGCGCCGGATATTCGCGGCGGCCGACGGCCCGTGAGTCAGCGGCCCCGGCGCGACTTTCCCGCAGCTGCGGGAGCCGATCGACGCGAAATTCATTAGCGCGGCAGAAAAGCCACTTGACCCCGCGCCCCTTTCAAAGGAGCCGCCCCGCGATCACAAAACCCGCGTCGCCCGCGCCCCCCGAGCCTTTGGCCCTTTCACCTCGCGCTCCCCGCCGCGCCAAAGGACATAAAGGCCCACCGGCCCATTCAATGCGCCCCACGTCCGCCCCGCTTTTTCCATCCCCCGGCCCCGACGCGCGCGCTCCTGATTAGCGATTCGCCCCCGCCCAGGTCCCGGCCCTCGAGTCGCTCCGCCCCCCGCCTGCCCGTTTCGCGCAACGCCGCCGACGCGGATTTCGCGGGCGATTGGCCCGAGAGCGCCGAGGGGAATTCCTTTCCGATCGCGACCAGCCGACTGGTTCCTCGGCTCGCCCGACGGAGCGTCGCCTCGCCTCGCGCAGGGGAAGCGGCACCAGCCGGCCCTGGCTGCCGGGGCCACGGGGATCTTCGGGGCGCATTCCACGGATGATTGTTATTGCCGGGGGCGCGGGCGGGCCCCCTCCGATGGCTCAAATCGAGCTTACCAATTAAAATGAGGCCGCCCGAGGGCCGAGCAGAGGCTTTTTTTCCTCGATACCCTTTGTTACGGTTCACGACTCCGTGAGCCGATTACCTTTTATCGACACTCCACGGGAGATTCCGCCTCGCGTTTAGAATGCCCTCGAAGAATACCCGCGAGGATAGGACTCGGTTGCGCCCCCGGCGGCTGCGGCCAAAGCAAAAATGCTCCTATAAACCGAGGAGCCAGCGTTGGGGCGGGGGAGACGCCCGCGTTATGAGCGGAGCCGGCGAGTCCGGGGGGAGCGGGGCGAGCGGGGCGAGCGGGGGCCGTAAGGACCTGGCGCGCACTCGGCGCCCGAGACGCCAAGGAGGCGAGAACGCGGGGGCGCGCCCGAGACGAGGGAAAAATGGCGATCCTTACTATTTGGGGCTGTCCATGCAAATGAGCCCGCGCGCCCCTACCCTCGGCGCATTCGATCCCCCGGCAGCGCAACATCCGCGGACCGGCCCGCCCGCCACGGAATTTGCATTTTTACCGGATGCCAACCGTGCGACGCCCGCCGAGCTTGATTAGGATGGATCTCGTTATTCGAGGTTATCCGACTTTCTACTTTATTTTTCGAGCTTCCTCCGCCCGGCTCCCTTCCTCGCTCCCTCGCTCGGATAAGACGACATAATTCACTCGAGTTATCGAGGACAGCCCATGTATTTCACTTTTCCCAGATTTTTCCCTACAACCACTTCCCAGCGAGCTATTTCATTATTTCATTCGCATTTTATTTCCCGAGAATGTCGATACACTATTTCATTAAAAAAATATGCATTTATACATAATGTATTTCAGGTGAATCTGTCTCTTGTACTGCGTGTAGTACAAGTATCGCTCAATTTTCAATCTTATACCCGCCCTCGCTTCTCTTTTCTTCAATTCAAATACATTTACTTTTGTTTAAACTTTCGTTAATTCCCTCGTAAAATAATCCTTTGAGCCTTGAATTAAGGCAAATTTAATTTTCTTTAAAATGTTTAATGCTTTAAGTGGAAAAAAAAAAACTAAAAGACGCCTTCAAAGGATTGAAAAGTTTTAAGTGTTATAAATTGAGCTGATTTTTTCTTAATTACACGAAATAGGGGAGTCAAAGAACGAGCTGAAACAAAGAGTCGACAAAATGCTTTACAATGTGAACGAAGGGTCATGTTGAAAAAACAAGCGAATTTAACAGAAACATTACTGTTCACGAGAAGGAAAATTAGAATGCAGAATATGCAGGCTAAGTAAGAGTCGGAAAAGCTCGAGACAAGTCTAATTAGTTTAGCGAAAAAAGAAAGTCCGAGCGGGAGAATTCATACGAGAATTGTTCTTTAGGTAATTCGGGTGGCGGACGAGTTATAGACGATTCAGGTTTCCGCCCGGCGGAGAAGCCGGCAGTGCGGCGGTGAGTGGGCGAGTGGGCGGGCAAAAAGCCGGCAAAAAGCGCAGATAAAAAGGGCGGTTTAATCTAGTAATGCGACGTCTCGGGGGCAAGTTCGAAATTGCAGGGGACTCTGGCGCGCCTCGGCCCGCCTCACCCCCCTCGGTCCGTCTCGGCCCAGCCGGAGGTCGCCCGGACGCCCGCGCGGCCCAGGCCGACCGAGGTACAAGAATAAACAAAATAATAAAGGAGTCGCCCTCGGCGAGTCCGCTGACTTTGCGCCGCCCGCGAGTTCGGAATTCCACCCCCGGGCCTCGGCCGTGCCTCGGGAGCCCCTGTCCAATGGACTCGCCCTTCTATATCAACTTGTGCATTTTACTTTATCGAGGGCTCGGCCGCCCCTTAATATCGCCGGCAGGCGCGCGCCTTGATAAAATTCTGTCGTCAATATGTGTGCCCCGGGCTTTTTTCACCCCGCGGCCCTCGACCCCCGTATCCATAATATCCAATAAGTGCGCGCAATTTGCTTCCCGTATATATATCTGTGTATATGGCCGGAGCCATTACGCGAATTTAATTTGCCTCCCGCGATCCTTCAATATTGACCTTTTCCCAATTAAAGCGCGGGAAAAGCTCGCCGATGGCCGGGGATATATACCGGCGGTACAAAAATTGCGCGCCGCTCCTGCGCCGAGGCCGCGTTTCATAAAGCGTGCATAATGACACGCCGCGGGCGCAGAGAGGAACATTGGAAAGGGGTAATCCCGAGCAGCCGCCGTCGAATCGCGCGTAAAATTATGATTCGAAGCGCGCGGCAGGACGCGGCCCAAGGGCCTACCCGCGAGGATCGACGAGGCCCGATATACGCCCGCGCTATCGCCGCGGCCCTCGATTTTTCTCATTTCCCAGGAGCCGGCGCTTGACCCACTTCCGCGCGGCGCACCCTTAGAATATCCGCGCTGGAAATATTTCGCGGGGCTCGGGGGAAGGCGGGGGGGGGGAGGAGGCAGGGGGCGCCTCTGCATTTTTCGGAAGCGCCCGGCGCGTCCAAACTTCCATTTGCATTCTCATTTTCATACAAATAAGCCGCGGACAGTCTGCTTTGGGGGCGCTACACCCGCTTGCCAGCTTGTTATTACATTGGGCGCCGCGCGCGGGGCTTTCCTTGTACACCTGCTTTTGCAACTTGTTATCGCATTTCCCCCCTCGGTACGCCTTTCCCGTTTGCAGGCTGAACCGTATTACGCATAAATAAGTGTTTCAAATGCGATTGCGCGTCCGAGTGCGCGTGCGAGGGGCTACCGCGAGACTGTCTCGGCCCTCGAACTTGTCGCGCAATTAGGGCCTTGCTTATACGACTTTGAAGTCGCTAGGAGGAGTTTGATTGCAGGAAAGTCGTTTAACGGCCCGCGATGAATTATCCCTCGGGCAGTAAAATCGGCGAAAGAATCGGCGGTAGCGGGGCGGTAGCGGCCCAGGCGCGTCTCCGCGATTTTCCGCAGATTATCCGGGACAATTGGCCGGTCGGCCGATCAATCGGCAATTTATTTAACGGCCCTGTACATTTAACGGCCTGCTTCTCGGCGGAATAACGAACTCGGCCGGGAAATACCGCCCGGCGATAAAAATGGCCGCGGCAATTGCCGAGTATATCGGCGGCGGGACGTGCGAGGCTGGGGCTCGCTCGGCGCACGCACTGCCTCCTCTCGGGCGGGAAAAATTCATTACCGCACTTAAAAGGCGTAAAATACACCCGGGCGAGGCGGGAATAATTTATCGCGGGGGCTTCTTCCCTCCCGCGGACATTGAGCGAGTCTGTTTTCTCCCGCGGGCCGGGCGCAGATCGAGCCTGGCGATAGGTTCGGGGCTTTACGAGGTCCCTGCACCCCGCGCCCGCCCGGGCCCCGCCGATTTACGGGACGTTTTTACCACCTGAGAAAAGCGGAGCGCCCGCGGCCCGATTGGCATCTGTACCCGCGAGTCCAGCCGACGCCTCGAGCCGCTCCCCGGCCCCGATCGCTGATCCGCGCGCGGGCCAATTTACCCGTGGTCCCCGCGGCCCGCCGAGCCACCTTTGCCGCGCGTGTCTCCCCGCCGAACCGGCCGGTATCCGCCAGGATACGCCCAAGGCCAGGAGCCTCCGTTCGAATGCTGCCGCAATCTCCTTCGTCTAGGGCCGCCGATGGAAATTCAAGGCGATGGGCCGCGTGGGGCGCGGCAAAGTACAAAGTAGCCGCCGAACGTCGCGCCGATTGTTTAATTGTTGCGACCGTTATCGGCCCCGGCTCGGCCTGCCGAGCGCAGCGGCCCATTCGCATAGAAACAACGGTTGGGGCTGCCGCGAGGCGCGGAATCCGTCTCCGGGGAAAATGGCAGCTTGCTGCGGCCTCGCGGCAGAGCTTATCCTCGCCTATCCCTCCGCGGGTCCTCGGATTGGGGCGCGGGACGGAGGGCCGATTAGGTGGCGCCGCGCCTCGGCGGGGGCTCGACTTTGCCCGGCGATCGATCGCCGGCGCGCTCCAGAGGCTCGCGATCGCGCTCGCGCCGCCCGGGCCCGATAAGGCGGCGCATCCGAGCGCGGCCGATAAGGCGCCGCCTGGAAGCGCTGGCCGGAAGCCCCAACGGAAGCCCTCCGACTCGCTCTATCGGCGGATGCGCCGCCGCTTCCCCGGCCCTCCTCTCGCCTCCAGACTCGCAGCCTCGCCAGGGGCTTTTCCGAGCTTTTCCCACCGGCGTGCAACGCGCCGTTAACCAACCTGATTCATCCCTAATTATTCGCGGGCCAAGCATCGCTCGCCCCGAGATCGATGTCCTTATCGGCGCCGCGCCAGCTGCGAACCTCGTCCTTATCAATGATTGAGACGACTGGGCCGCACGCGCCGTTGCAGCCGCACACGATTCGGCTTATCGGCCTTTGTCTGCCTCCTGGCGCGATACGCCGCCTCGGAGCTCCCGCGTTAATTCTGCTATTTCTTCAAAGTAGCAGCAGCACCAGGACCGACTAGGAGGCTTATTAGCCCCGCGCAATTAGTCAATGATTCGCCGCGCCGCCTGGGAGTAGCGGCTCCACATCGAGCGGCTTTGTCGCCGGCAGTCGGCGGCCGGCCCTGGCTCTCGGGTGAAACGGCATCGTGACGCCGCAACTATTATCCGAGTTACGGGCGAGGGCCGGGAGCGGGGGAGGCGCAGTTGGGCCGGACGTGGATTTTCGGGCGGGACGCGGGCGAAGGAGTAGCCGAGCCGGCCAATTAAACGCCCCGGTTAATTTTCCGGCCGCTCCGCCTGAATTTGACAAGTCCGCGGGGCCGTGCACCAGACAACGCTCGCTTTGTTTGTACGTCGGTCCGTCGGGATGCGCCTGCTTTTCGACAGGGTGACGTTTTACACGAGCGCCTGCATTACAACAGATCCCGTGCCGTCCGTAGGATCTAGCTCGACTGCAAAGCCTCGTCGAGTGCTCGTCAAATAAATTACAAATCGCGGACTTTTCACCGTTCGCTCGAAAATTTGATTTTGCATTTGGCACAGATTCAACTGCTTACCGCGTATGTACGAGATTATGTAATATTGAAGGATCGATCGACCTGCTCAAATTTGGCGAAATCAAGTACTGTTTTGAATTGGATTTTTAATGGGATACAGTTTACAGTATAGCGTAATTTTAGAGTGGTCCACTAGTGTAGAGTTTACAGCCAGTCGACTCGTGTATATAAACGAGCTGTTAGGTGGTAGGACGTTAAATTCATTTTCGGACGCCTTAGCCGAAATTGTAGGTTTATCCGTCAAGTATTCTGCGCGGTGGCGTTAACGAAGGCTGCAATCAAAATTGGCCTGGCGTTCTAAAAATGAGCGGGAGGACGCAGTGAAGGCGAGGCGCTTTGATTAACAAGCGCAAAGGCGAATTTTCGTTGGTCTCGCAAACGTCCTGGGCACCAAACAGAAGAATAATGGCCGCGCAATAGAGGAAAGGGAAGCGGACGGGGCCGAGGCGCCCTGGCAGTTAATTGCCCCACAAACTCGGTTATATAATCAGCCGTAAAATCTGAATAGCGGGGGCCAATTTCTCAAGTTTATCTGAGGAGCCGGGCGGGCGCGGCGACCCTCTTATACATATACACGGGGGACGTATTTCTCCGGGCGGCTTGGCGCACGCGGGCGTCTTGGGTTTCGCCGGCCTGCCAAGACAATGCCAGTAGGGGATAGAGCGCCGCGCGCGGCACGTGACGCCCGCGCAACGATTTTTCTCCGGGCGCTATCTACCGAGGCGGCGCGAGGCCGGCGCGCCCCTACCCGGCTCCCCTAACTAATGCACCTACTTTCGGCGTTTCCTCCGCGTCTTAATTAACCCCTTGGCTTTCCCTCGGCCAGTCTCGCTCGGCAATCGAGCTTTTTCCGCCACGAAGCTTTTTCGAGGAAGCTTGGCCGAATCGAGCGCCAGGGAGAAGGCTATCAATGGCAGATCAATGACAAAGTAACCGCGTGGCTCGCGGTTCCATTTGAGGTATTGTAACGGAGCCCGCGCGGAGCCGGCGAGGGGAATAATTAATGGAGTGGATCGGAGGCGGGGCGGCGCGGATTAGGCGGAGGATGATGATCCTGGCGGGTCGGGCAGTTCCTCGGGCAGGTCCTCGGTCGGGTCCTCGGGCAGCTCCCAATTAAGCGCGCGGAGCGAGCGGCGCACGAGGGCCGAAAGGACGAGGAGCGAGTGGGCAAGTGGCGCGTCTTCGGGGAAGGAAACCGAGCCGGCCGGGGAATGGGGGCGCGCGGGGGCCGGGCCGAGATTGCGGGGAGTTTCCTGCAAAAGCCGCGCTCGGCGGCGCGGTTATTTACCTAGGCGGCTGCGCCGAGGGCTGCGCGGACAATGCGCGCGGGCCCGCGATACCCAAGCAGGGCCGCACGCGCGCGCCCGCTCTTCTCGATTTTCCGGGGAGATATCGAGTTCCTAAGCGAGATCTCCGAGTGTAACCGGATACTCCCGGCGATGGCATCTCTTTCTTTGCTCTCGCGGCCCGCGGGACGGCGCGTACGTGCAGCCGCGGAGATAGGGCGCACGCGAGGCCGATACTCATCTGTCTCCGTTTGGCCGGCCTCGGGGCCCAAACCCCGGCGATGGATCCGGTTCGCGGGCCGATCGGGGAGCCTCGGTCGGTATCGGGGGCCCGGCCAGCCAACGGCGCCGGCGCCCGCTGATCTCGACGGAGCGGACCTTTCCGCGGCCGCCGCCCGGATCCCGTGGGCATCGCGCGCGCAAACTCCTCGTTAATTGGCTCTTTTCCCCGGGCCGGCGCGCCGGGTGTCCGCTTTCGGGCAATATATCCGGCCAATGCGCCAGACCGTCTCCAGCCGGCAAGCCGCTCGATTACACTCGGACCCGCGCGTCTGCAAGCCGAGACTCGTCCGAGGCCAAGCGGCCCCGAGCCTCGCCCGACCAGTTGCAATTAAGGCGCGCCGGCGCCCGCGGGAACCGAGGCTCGGCCCCGTCCCGTCCGCCAGCCGTCCATTTGCCTCCTTTCCGTCAATGGATGGGCCGCTTTCCCGCTCACGGCCAGCCTCCTTGCAATCGGATAGGTCGACGCGGGCCTCCGAGACTCGTTGGAGATCCCGCGAATGCCGATCAAGGGAGGTTAGGGCTGCCCTCGCCCCTCGGCCGGTAAGAAAGAGCCCTTCCCGAGGATCAGTCGCGGACAAAGTTGCCTCGCCGCCCGAGTCCCCGGCTTCTCCGGCTACAAGCCTGAGCCACGTGTCAATTCCAAACTGCTTATACAACTTCTCTCCCGAATCGGGCGAGCGCCTTAAAACTTCATCAGGGGGGACCCGGGAGGGGGAGCAGATAGGGGGCGAACAAGGGGGTAGGGCGGGCTAATGAGGCCGGCGCGGGCGGCCTCGCGCTCCGAAAAGATTGCGGAGCCGCGCGCAATGCGCCTTGGGAATTGCCCTCGGGCCGCCCGCGGCAGCTTACGCAAACACACTCGGCAAGCGGGCTGGATTGTTAATGTCGATCCTGGCCAACGGCTAACCGTCGGCTTACCTTGGAGGAGAGGCGCGGAAGGTGAGCAACCGGGACGCGCGCGGATTATCGGCCCGCGATACGGCCCTCTTCCAAATCCTTCTTATTTAGCGCGCTAAGAGGCTTACTCTCTTTGGAAAAGAGGATCGTGCACGTACGCGCGAACGCCAAGGAGAGAGGCGCCATTGTTTCTTTGGCGGCAAACGGTTTGATTGTGCTTGGATTTTTGCGCGGGCCGCGGCTGTAAATTAGGCTGCCGCGCGCGGAGCAGGCATCGGGCGCGCGGGCCTTTCCGCGCGTTGTTCCTCGCCGCGATTGTCCGGGCCGAAGCCCCGGGATAATAACGCTCGGGGCGCGGCGTTTAACTTCCAATCTGCCAGTCGTTCCTCGAATAACTCGGGGGAAAAGCGAGAAAGAGGCGGCTCGCGCGCCCGCGCGCCCGGTGAGAAACTTGCCAAGCCCCCGTCACTCGCGTATAACTCAAACGAAACAATTCATTTACAGGCGGGCGTAAAAGTTATAATCGGCAAAGTATGTTGGCGGCGGCCCAAACGCCCGGCTGCACGCGAGAGGGCCAAGTAGGCGCATCGAACCCAAGCGATCGCCGCGCCCCCGGCTTTTGGGCCCGGCCCGCTTTATTCGCGCCCGCGGGGCAGTCGCCGGCCGGCCGGCCCCCCCCAAGCTTTCATCCGAGCGCCAGAAGCTCTTCCGGCCCGGCTAGCCTACGCCGCCCGCTCCTTCTTTATTCCCGTAATACCGAGCCGTTTTATTGGCTTTGTTATTTTTACTCGCGACCGCTGAATTACTGCGCGCGCCCGGGAAATGAAGTTTGCGCAAAAATCTGCGAAATTTAAGAGCCGACGCTCCTCGCCGAGCTTTCATTATAATATGCAAAACAGGACCCGCGTGTAAGGGCCAATGATAAAATTTACATTCGGGAAACAATGAAACTATAAAGTTTTAACATTTGAAAAGGCCGAGTTATGGGGGCGCCGCGCCGCCGCCCGCGGCCCAAGGCGCAGCCTTCCACCCAGCCCCTTTGCACCCACCTCGGGCCTTTTATTCCGCGGCGAATTTATGAACGCTTCGATTCCCCTCCCGCGATATTATTGCCCACTTTAGCACTTATTTACAAGATTAAACGCCCGCGCGCGCTCCGAAAAGCCCAGCGCAGGCAATGGCATTCGGCCCTGCAATCGGCATAGCCTTCTTATATCCCAATAGACCAGGGTCAAAAGCGCCGATTAACGAGGCCGCGGATTATTTAGAATCGCTGCGTGGCTCCCGGCAATAGTTTTTCCAGGCCGCGGAACAATAAGACAATGGCGGCTCGTAAGCCGCTTTTCTCGGGCCGTATATCAAGCGGTGATATTGCTCGGCCGGGAGCGGAGAAAAAATAGCCGTCGTTTGGAACTCCCTTCCAGAGAGTTAACTTGGCTGAAAGACAAACAGGCCGGGCGACCGGGAGCCGGGCGGGAGTTTAATATAGATCGCGGATCGTTGGACCGGCGGATCGGCGGATCGGCGGATCGGCAGGTCGGCGCATCGGCGCTGAGCCCGCGGACGAGTTAAGGGCCGCTGGCATCCGGCGGCACCGCATCGAACCGGAAGTCGATTTACGGCGCAGATGAGCCGGTGGATAAGCGGGCGCGGGTTGTAAAAGAGCCGGCGCTACATCTTGGGAAGAAAGGGCCGAGGCTGGGGCCAAGGCTTGGACCGAGGCGGGGGAGGCTGGGCGGAGGGCCCGAGCCTAGGAGCCGAGGAGCCGAGGAGCCGCGGCCCGGGAGATAAAGGTCAGCGCGGCCCCCCGCATAAAAGCTCCTCCGCGGCATAACGAATAAAACTAACGGCCATTAATCAGGCCTTAGTTGTCTCTCGGGCGGCGCGGCCGCCGGGCGCTGCGGCGAAATAAAGATCTCGCTTTTTCAGACCCTCTAAATCATGAGTTTATTTGGCCGCGCGGGCGCCGGGCGGGAAGTGCAAGGCCAGGGAAACAGCCGCGGAATTAGCCTCACTTCATTAATTAGCCCCGGGGGCCGAGGGACGGGGGGCCGCGCCAATTTATTGCACCTTTCGACGCGGCCGCCCGCGCCGCCCGCGCCGCCCGGCTGCTTAGCCCTCGAAAGGCCCCTGCGCCCCCGAGATAGGCCGCGGCCATTATTTTTCTTCGGCTTTTCGCCAAACTCGCCGCGCTTTGATAAATGAAGCGGGCGCGCCGCGCCGCCCGGAAACTTGGCCCCTCGGCCCCTCCAATTTGTTGCTCGCGGCCATGTTTTTATTTACGCCCGCGACTGCGCCCCCTTTTTTTCATTATTCTCTTTGAAGGACGAGGCCGTGGCACGACTTATTTATTAGCGCCGGCCCGACCTCCTCGCTCCCCGGCCTTTTTCCTCTGGGCTCCGCTCGCGAGTTGCTTCATGATTTATTTATATCCAAACAACTAGTCCCGAATTATCCGGCTAAGCGCCAGGGCTATGGGTTTCAAGCAAAGCCCAAACTTTAGATTGCAACATTGCATTCATTGTCTAGCACTTTTTATTTAGGCAATTAATGCATATTTTAGCGGGGCCGCGGCGGCTTGTTAGCAGGCTTATACGTATACAAGGGGCATGTTTGCACAATGGTACGGTATCGCGCGTTATTGCAGTGGGCGCCAACCGGGGCCTTTTTCCCACAATTAAATTGACTTATGAGGGTTAATCAGTCGACGCAGCCTCGAGCCCCGAGAAATTGTAACGGGCCTCGTAATCGCCGACTAAATGATTCATCTCGTTGCGGGCGGGATGTTAATGGGGTGGCGGTGGGCGAGTGGCGAAAGCCGAGGGCGGCGGGTCGCGCGTGCCCGCAAATCACCGGGCCAACGAATCGCGGCCGGCCGATCGAAGCATCTGGGCAAGGAGGGGGCCGCGGCCGAGACATTGTCCGGGCCCCCGATCGGCCCGGAATCCGAGGCGATTCGCGTGAGAGCCGCTCGGCCGGGCGCGCAGGAAGCGCGATTATCATCGGCTGGCCGCGCGATTAATTGCCGGCCGGTCGGAGGCCCGGGGCCCGGGGCCCAGGACGCGCCTTGTACCCTCCCCCGGGGCCCGGGCGCCCGCCCGGCCCGACGACCTCTTCCCGCGGTCAATTAGGCCCCGGTGCGAGGGAGCGAGGGCCGTAACGAGCGGCGGTGGGCGGCCCTTTCACGGGGCCTCGCGGCTCGCCGGCTAATTCGATCGCCGGGGACAAAGAGGCCGCTCGCGCTCCCCGAGGAGGCGCCCTCGGAAGCGCCCGGGCCCAGATGCACTTTGCGGCCTCGGTTATGACTTACTCGCCGGCGACGCCGCACAAATTGCTCAACTCGGTCAGCGGCGAGCCTCCGGAAGCCGCCCAGCGCCGCCTGCATCGGGCCGCCCCGGAAATGAGGGATCGCCCGGCGCGGAGCCACGTGTGCCCCGCCGATCGGCCCAGACGACCCGGCCCCGGACGCCCGCCCCGGGAGTCTGCGGTTTTTCCAATCACCGCTCGCCTAGGTGGCCCTCCGCCCGAGCGGAAGCCGATACCTGCCGATGGCGCAAGCGTTCGCGGCGCGCGAGGCCCCGCACAAATTACCGCCTAAGGACGCCGGCCTACATTTCGACGTGTGCCGTCTTCGACCGGTCAAACTTTTTAGCCGAGCGCCTATGCCTTCGAGATGCAGTGGCTCGTGGAAACGAGTGAAAGAGACGCGCGTGACGCTCTGCGAAATTGCCAAAGCGCGCCTGCGGTATACGTATATAGCCGCTTGTATTGGGGCTTTCTCATTACGACGTCCCTCTCCGAGCTAAGGACTAGGATAAAGGACAGGCTTCAAGGCGGCAAGGACAGCCACCGCTCAACCTCTGACCCGCGCAAAAAGTCTCACGGCTCGTTTCACGGGCACAGGTGTATCGGTGTCCTGGGCTTTCACTGGACGTAAAAGCACGGGAGGCTCGCCCGCTCCTCCTTTCCCCGCTCGCGAAACCGCCTTTTTTCGTCGCTTTTTTTTCC
This sequence comes from Sycophaga agraensis, assembly GCA_018906755.1. NCBI lineage: Eukaryota > Metazoa > Arthropoda > Insecta > Hymenoptera > Pteromalidae > Sycophaga > Sycophaga agraensis. The sequence goes on from JACCIE010000028.1 coordinate 963,659, forward strand.
TCTTTTCTCCTGGGTTACCATCTTTTTCCGGAACCTTCTTTATTCACAGCTTGACTTTACACTTTATTTTAAGGAGACAAGACCGCAGCAGCGCACTTGCGTTTCTTTATTTAAAACTTGCAATCGCTTTTGTTAATAAAGCATCTTTTAACGTAAAACCTGTGGAATTGAAATTTCCTAAGTTTTATATACCTTAGGAAGAATACCCTACGAGCTTTATACACATAAAGGATAGAAATTAATCGATAGTGTATCAATATAGTCGCTTCCTTTTACTTGTCCAATTTAAAATATAAAAACCTGACAGGGGAATTGAATGGATTTTCATTTGCAGTACAGGGGATCGATACAGTAGTAACGCTTGTATTTGCTCGGTTAACAGATCTCGATAAAACATTGCAATTAGTTTTAGGTGCCATTCAAAAAAATTGACCTCAATGAAGATGTTATTTTTAGATGCAGATATGCAAGAACTGATTGTAGATACTACTATGATTATCGCATATACGTTATAATGGTCGTATATATGTACATTGTCTCATAAAATCAAGAGACATAAATCTACGTGTCTAATAGACCGAAAGATGTACATATGCAAGAGAAAGGAAATGTTGGAGAGAATAAATGTAGACTTTGTCCTAAAGTGTACCCAAGAATATACTTAAAAAGTTTTAGCAAGATCTACGAGGCAAAGGCGAATGATACATTTCTTGTAAGTTTGTCCGATCAGAATATTCATGTTAACCGGGGAGAATAAATTACCCGTAAAAACTTAAAACTATTATCAAATAAGCCGAGGTCGGGGTGCGCGCTTGGCCGAATAAAGATAAGGAGCGGGTGGATCTTTTAAAGCGGCGGCTAATCCGGCAGTCGAGGAGGGCCGGGCGAAGCTCTGGCCAGTATTTCCGGGCGAGCAGGGCACGTATAGCGCGGGAAAAGCGGCAGGGCCTTGGAGAGGAGCGGGCCTCGGGCCGCGGGCAGCTTTCCCCGCGGGCCCCGGGCGAATTCGTGCCGCGCCGCCGCGGCGGACGAACAAAGGCCCCTAAGTAATTGCGGGCTGCGGCGGAATGTGGCGTGCCGCGCGCGAGAATCACGAAAAGCGGATAGGCGCGCGTGCGTCCGCGAGATTGATTAAATTTTTGAGCCGGCCCTTGTTTATAGGGGCGGCTTGGCGCGGCTGATAACGCGGCTCCGCTGCCCCGGGCGATCGCGTTTTACTCGGGCCGGAGCTCGCGCCGGCCGCGCATTCCGCGGGAGCGCGACAGCGAGTCGACAGCCGGCACCGGAGCCGGCGCACCAGACCTTCTGGAAAGGGGCTCGAGTCGCGAGCTGCACCGGAGAAGGAAGCGGGAGCGGATATTGAAATATTGCTCGGGAGGGCAGGAGGAGGGAAGCCCGGGCGGAAACCTTAGACGGGCCGAGGCGCGTCGGCCGGGCCCTCGGGGAGGGGGGAGCTAACCGCGCGGCCTCGGGGCCGCCCGTGATTTGGTTTGCGCGCGCGGCCGCCATTGGACGTCCGGCGCGGGAGGCGGGGGCGCGCTTGACGCGACTCCACCGACAATTACCTCCGATGCCCTGCACTTCCACTTTGCCGCGCGGGCTCTTCCCGCGGCTCGGCGCCCGTGCTTTTATCTCCCGGGCCCTCCCGCCCCGCAAATGAGAGCTCGCTCCAACTGCGCATTATGCGCCCCTCCGAGGAGGAGCATATTTTCGGCTCCAATTTTCGCGGGTGTATCGCGGCCCGGCCCGCCTTTTTCGCGGCGCTAAAAGCCCCCGGCGCGCACCGCCCGGCTCCCATGTCGCCCCGCGGCCGCGAGCGAGCCGCGCATCCGCTCGTTCGATCGTCCCCGGCCTCGGGCCGCTTCCTTTTTCTCCTGCCGGCCCGCCACTCGTCTCTCGCTCCCGCCGACTCGCCCGGCTCCATTATTGATAAACGCCCCGATAAATTTGATAATGGAGCTGTTTCGAGGCACTAATCGATAAATAAACGATAAGCCGCCGCGGCGGAGAATGACTCGGATAATCGAGCGGCAAGGTTGACTCGGCGCCGGTCGACCCCGGCCCTTTCGGCCGAGCACCGCCCCGACGCCCGCGACCAGCCCAAGCCAACGCTCGAGCCTCCTCTCGGCCGCGGGCGTCATCGTAACTGCGCGCGCGTTCCCATTGCGGGGAACGCGCGTCACTGCGAGCGTCCGCCGGTGCCCCCCATGTATAGGCTCTCGATAAAGATTTACTCGGAAAAGGACGCGCGCGTCACTTTGACAAGAGAGCGAATCACTTCTGCTGATAAATCGGCGCGATACTTTATTTGCCTCTATCGGAATTTCCACCGAGCGAGTCAAAGTTACAGATCAGGAAACTAACAGCCGCAGTGGCGAATTTGCAGTCGCTGGACCGATATCAAAGCCACGCGGGATCGGACAAACACGCGCTTCCATCTCCTTTGAATGCCGCTCGGTCTATCGCGGTTTTCCTCTCTCTCTCCTACTGTCGCCTCGACCTCTACAGCTAGATATACGGCGGATGCCCGCACATCGCGAGTACCCTGTATATACATCCGCGTTATGCACATAGAGCACTGCGCAGTCTACCCGGAGTGTACCCACAGCCCGGCAGCGATGCACTCATGTGTGCACAAATGATCTTCGCTCTTTAGACGTTTGCTTCTTTCTGCTCCTCGGGCGTAAACAATGACGCGAGACTCTTTCGCGTTGCATGCTTTCAAAGCCGGTTGCAACTTGCAACCGACGAGTTGGCAGCTCGACTGGTTATGCAGGGTTCACCGAGTACAGAGTAGCTGATTTTACCGCTGTCACCGACAAAGAAATGTTCTATCTATTTTAGATTATATAGCGACGGCTGAGAGTGAGAGGCAGCTATCTCGCCGATTCGTTCGAGAACGAGCAAACTCAACTGTTGAACAAACAGCTTAATCAAACGCATATTTTATTTTGCAATACTATCTCTTGTTCTTTCAGACTTTTCGTCAAAATAATATGTATTAAAACTATTAATTAAAATCTTTAGAGTGTTAAAAAATAAAAAGTAAAGTTCCAAAACAAAAAACATTGATATTATATGGAATAATGAACAAGTAATATAATAACATTTTTTTAAATAATTTAATTATTATACGATATATAATAAACTGTAACATTCGTTATGAAAGATTTATACCGTTTAAATGAAATTTTTCAAAAATCAAGCTCGACTCCTACAAAATTAAAAAATAAAATACACATTTGAGCTACGTGGTTATTGAACCGAAGGCCGAAGTAGCTGCTTTTTACTGTCGGTTCTCAATACTTTCTCCTTTCACAGTTTGAATAATATAGTTATTGATCCGCAATTGAACTTTTGCATACGAGTCTCGAAATACTCGTTAATAATTATAATTCAGCGTGTGGCTGTAGTAAGGCACGCAATATTTAAATGGCAAAGGCGAGGAAGCCAGGGTGAAGATAACAGGGTCGAAAAGTCGGAAATAATACGTTCTATTAAGCAGGAATTAAGCGCGTGAAGAAAGGAAGCGTTTTCCGCGGGCGGCGGGGACGAGGTGGGGCGCAGGCGGCGGTCGGCGGTATAGCGGCTGAAAATACAGCGTTGGCGCGGCGAAGGCCCATTACAATGAGAAGCGCTGACTCGGCGTCAAAGAAATACACGGCATTTCGCGGCATTTCTTCCGATCCGCCATGTCACGGGCCGTGTGCGTGCCGAGCGGGCGGGGACGAGGCGCGCGACGCCGGCACACGTACGCCCGCGGGCGGCCGCCGCGCGCCCCCAGTCCTTTCCTGACCCCCGCACACTTGAAATTCGCCTTTATGCATTTTGTTGCGCACATTTTCACTTATGCGGGATTCCCCGCGCTGAATAATGCAGGGAATCCCGCGCGGGAGCCCCACCCTTTCCGCCTGGGCGATTCGCCGTTTGGAAAAATGTCAGGCCCTCGAACGAGGCGGCAGACCGATCGGTCGTCCTCCCGCAGCCTCCGGGCTAGGCCACAGGAGGCCCGCGCACTCGTCCGACTTTCGAGACGCGTGTTTACTCGACGCGCTGCCTCTGCACGCTTTCGGGAATAAATTATGAGCGGCGAGTACGGTCGGCTGCATTGGCTCCGGCAATATATTTGTATCGTCCAGCGCCGGTGGTCGCACCCGCGCGGTCCAATAAAAACCAGCCCCGGGCTTAATTGATCGGCCGGCAGTATATCGGGACAGCTCAATCGTGAAAAACGCCCGCGTGGCACTTCTTCCCAGCGGCGCGATAGCCATATCGTAAATCGAAATGACGCAAATCGGGGGCGCGAGGAGAGCCTCGCCGGGGGATGGCGCGGCCGCTCGCCCGGAAAAATAGGTCAAACGGCCCGCGGGCGAGGCCGGGCGTTATTACTGCAAACCAATCATGGGGGTGCAGAGTGGCGGATGTAAAGCGCCCGAATTCCGGCGCGTCTCCAAAAATCAAAATTGAAATCGGGCCGCGGGGGCCGCGGGGGACGCGGGGGACAAGAGGCGCCCGGTCCAGGGAAAAACGGATCCGCCCGCCCCCCTCGTGTGCCGCGCGGCGCTCGGCTCGTTATACGGCCCTGGCCCGGCTGCCCCGCGCCCCATTCGTGCCCCACACCCTCGCGCACCGCGTTCTTTCCTCTTTCATCATCCAAAATTGGATATTGATTTATTAGGGCCTAGGGGCGCCCGCGCGATCGAATTATTCATTCCCGGGGCTGTTTAATGCACCGTGGATTATATCCGAGATTTTTATTCGCGCGCAGGATGCGGGATTTGCCGACCGCCGCGCCTGTTTGCTCGGCAATGATTAAAAGGAAACTCGGTCGCACTCGCAATATGGAGCGATATCGTTTGTAATGGATTGAGCGTTGCGGGGGGGGGGGGGCAAACCAAGGTCAACATTATTGTTAATCATAATTCCCGTGAAATGACCAGTTTTTATGGCCAATATATTAATGAAATGGTCAATGGAGCCTTAAATCCAGAAAAATAACCTATATTGCTGCACACAAATATAAATGATTCCTTACACTTAACGAATCAATGACTCGAAACACAATAGTCATTTGTTATTTGTGTGCAATACCGATTAGTAAACAGTATTAAGATACATGTGCTTATATAAACGAGCGTATATTGTGTAAGTAAAACCTCATCCATGAAAAAGAAAGGCGAATGATATTGTGCAGCCTTTGCTCTACAGAATGATGAATGATCGTCAGTCCCGCATCCACATCGGTTGTGAAATATTCATTTAGCCATTTTCGTTGCTTAATATTGAAAATTCTAAAGAATAAAAAATATGCTTTTTCCGAGTGCAAACAAAATAATGGAGAAACTGTTTCATTGTATACATGAAAAAATCAAGAAACGCCTGCATGTTTGGCATGCGATAGATATTTATTAGATTAGCAGTGAGAATTGAAGATGCCGCTTAGACTATTAGTTGTACAATTAAATCGGCCAAAAGTCAATTAAATTTTCAGCAAGGGCTGGCAAGCCGATTAGCCAAAGCATCTAAAGTATTAAAATGGCGCTCTAATTAGCCGTTGCGGGCGAGGAGGAGGGGCGGGCTCCTCGGTGGGTTCCTCCGCGCCAGGGCAAAAAAGGCGAGGCGGAGCGGCAATCAGCGAGGGGTCAAGACACAGCGCCGCGGTCGGAATCGGAATCCGGGCGGGCGAGAGGCAAAGGGGCCGCGTCGCGCGCGGCATTCCGGGCACGCCCCGACCTAATCCGCGCGCCGGCCGCTTTCGCCCGCGATTTCGGGGCGTCAAAGGACTCGCCGTCGCCGGCGCCCCGCCCGCAAAATCGATACGCGCGCCTCGCCCGCCCAAAGCGACATTGATTACGAGTTGCGACGCGTGATTGCGCCGCGGTCGCGCCCATCGATCCGCCCCCGCCCGGCCCCCGCCGCCCACCGCCCGCCACACGCGTCCTCGTCCGCCGGCAGCTCGCTTTATGTTTCTTGAATTTCGCCCCGCGCCAGGTAATGCACTGCCGGCTCGCTTTTGCTGTTTATTAACCAAATATATAGAGTACCTGCTGAATCTGATTATAGTTCGCCGAGTTTGCGCGAGCCTCGCCCCCGCGTAATCCTGCCTCCCGCACTTGCCTAATATCGGCCGACTTATCTGCGGTATTATCTCCTGAAATGTGAACCTTTATCAGTCAAGAAGCCGAGCGCGACGCCCCCATTTTCGCACTATAAGTCGCGGGGATGCCGTCCCTGCGATTATGCAACTTTCCCGAGCAAACTGAAAAATGCATCTTGGACTCAACGGCCTTATTTCAGCTTACCGTCTAACTAAACTGGGAGGTTATCTGCTAAAACGGATGAAACTATTCCCTTTGCTGCAAACACGGATTTAGCAGAATGCGTCCATTTATTGCAAAGCAGTTGTAAGTTCGTCCTGCTTACGCTATTTTTTTACAACAAATTCGTCAGATTTACGATACAAAAAATTCGTGAGTTTTACCGTGGGGGCTGTATTTGTTATTTATCGAACTGTAATTAAAGCGAAAACCCGATAAAAAACTTGATTCGCAATCCTGTAAAATCAATTTGCTGTCAGTGAAAAACGGCGAAATTTATAGCGCATCGATCGGTCAATCAGAGTAAAAGCTCATTTTCACGGAAGCGGCGGCGATTATACGCAATCAATCAAACAACTCGTGGACCCGCGCGATCAGTCGGCGTGTCAAATCACTGCAGCGAGTCGCCCTGGCGAACCCCTGGCCACAGCCCCGAGCCGTCCTCGAGCCGCCGGCTCATCCCGCCCTTGCGGGAAAAGTCGCGCGGGCCGACTGGGCCGGCGGGCAAATGTAAATACATCTAAATTAAAGCGCGGGCTGCGAGGCCAAGCCCAAGCGGATTACCACGCGCAGGAGAAATTCGCTTTAATCAGCAAACAGTGGGCAAACTGCGCCGCGCACCCGCGCACCCGCGCTCAAAGTTCGCCCAGCTATATCCGCGCCGACAATTCCCGCGTCTTTTCTACGTGCCAAAGAGTCGAGTCGCTGCGCCGAGTCAGCCCGATTACCAATCGCGCGCCGCTAATTGCGCGCGATTCGTCGTCGCGAGACCTGATCAGCGGCTGGCGGACGGATTTTCGAGTGATCGAGTGTTTGCGCCTTATCGGCCGAGCTAATTGGCTGCTGGCTATTCCACGCACGCGCCACGATATAGTTTATGTAATCGCCGCCCATTGCGCAAGGCCCACGTACTTCGCTTACGCACTTTTTCCAAATAGTTGCAGTACTGGTGGAATGGGAGCGCATGCCTCGCGCTAAGTTTCCCTTACACATCATCGGATAGGAATGCCTAAAGATCGTTACTAATTAACTAATTGCCTAGAGAATTTCTATCTCAATCTGGCTTTTGAACAAAAATTGTGGCTTGACTAATAAACGATTAATCGAGTAATTGCGAGCACTTTTCCGAAATAAGAGGCGACAATATCCGTACGATGTAAACAAAGTATTATAGATTTTTATAGATTCGATACTCTTTATTTTTTTATATATGACGATCAAATGTTTTATTCTGTTGTAATTTTAATTAAGTAATCGAAAATACTTTTTTAATCTTAATGTTGTTCGTACATCTATTTTGCCTCTTTCCTTTATTTTGTCTCTTCGCTTTACTTCATTAATATTGCTCATAGTATAGGACCTCCTCCGATAAATTTCCTTTCGATTAGTTTATCTAATTTTTTCTTTATTTTTGCAGGTGAAGAACACCAATAGTTTTATAAACATAGAAGCTATAAAAATTTGATAAGCTGTCAGAATAATGTAATCTTTCTATTTTACAGAAAACTTATTCTAGCTTTGAATAACAACACGTAAAAACATTTATCATTTGTTTATTAATTATGAAGCTTATTCTATATTTCAAAATGATTGTAATTTGGTTTACGGAACCTTCCAGCAATTACGTAATGTGATACTAGTGTGGCTATTCAAATTCAACAATACTTGATCGTAAATTCTATTATACTACAATATCCTATAACTTTAAATTGAAGTATAATATGTACAATATAATTGTAATAATAACAGTAAAACAATATTACTAATAGCAATAAACATTAATATTATTATTATCAGTAAACTTTCCCAATATTTTTTTATATCATTAATGTTTTATTTTTTGATTTTTCCCTGCACTTATTTATTTGCGCATTTGTAATGCACCGTAGCCGTAGATAAATATTATTAGACAATTTATAATTAGTAATTGTAGACTGTATCGATATATAAATATCAATTCCCTGTTAGAAAGTTCGACATAAAGTATAGGCGAATGTCCATATTTATGATCGCCACCATCGGCATAATGATCAGAACAGGGATGATAATTATGCCGATGTTATGCTGAACGTTAGACACATGACCAACATAATTCTAAAATTCCTAAAGTAAATACTTTACGTATTTGTATGTTCATCTCTTTTTTATGCAATTAAATTTATATTGACATATAAGTAATATTCATAAAAAGTAAAAAATATAATGAAGTTTACTTTTGTTCGAATTTGTGTAGTTAATATAGAAAATTTAAGCAAGATTATAAATGGTAAATATATAAGCGAAAATGGTTCAGACATCGCCTGAGGATTTGGTCACCGAATTGAGTAGCATATTAAGCAATGTAAACAAGTAGAAATTAATACAAAATGTGCATTTATTGCAGCCAATAATGCTTTATATAATAATAAATATAAACTTCATAAATATTACTAAGTTTTTACTTTATTTTTAAATTCTTTAAATGAAAATGTTAATCCCTAACTTGCTTGCTTCCAACCATATAGTGTACTTTGTAGTAGTACTACAGAGTAATATTCTATATTTTCTGCTTGAGCATAACTTTTCGCATAAAATAGTAGGATCTTCTGCTGATAATTACGTCGCGCGGTTGCAAGAATTATAAGCATAATATCGCCCATATGATACCCATTCGACATAAAATTCAGCATAATTACTGCCATTTTATGCTTAACAATTCTACCAGTGACATTTATACAGCCGTATTGGCTACATTTTGCGTTTTGCGTCAACTTTAACGTGCCAATTTCATCCTCTATAGAGCATAAAAAAATGATTTATTATAAAATTATTTATCTACTTGCTTATTCTCTGTTAAATTCCGTTGTCCTTATGCTAGAGTCTATAACTAGCTCCTATAACCCTAGAGTCTACTCTGAACATGTATGAATTCACATTCCCTTTTTGATATAGGTAATTCAGTTCATTTACTATTCTCTACACATACGATTCTCTCGATACGATTCTGCGAAACTAAATTCCTGAAATTCTCTCAATACATTTCTTTAAATTACTTATTGATGTTAAAACTTTGTCAACAAAATCTACCAGTATATATATACTCGTACATATATTAATCTATACATAGTAGTATTTATTAATTGTTTTCCCTGGCCTATAAAACGAATATTCGATTCACAACGATGTTAATATTATATGCACTTTTAAATAATCGTACATAAATATTGTTGTAGATAATATAGTTTCAGTTTCATACAAATCCATTTAAGCATAATAAATATTTTAAAGAAATTTCAATATAATTTGAGAAACCGATAAAATTTAATGTCAATATTTAAAAAAGTTTGAATAACATTCTGAGAAGTTCCTAATTCAAAACTGTCTCGACACGTTTTATTTCTTTTCCTATCCTTTAACTTTTTGAAAGTTAAATCATATTGATTTGCAAGGTAGAGATTGCGTAAAAAATGAAATAAGTAAGTGATGAATGAATTGGACGACGAAGAAAGATTTAGGATATCTAAAAGTTGCAATAATAGGAAGAAAAGTAATCCTCAGCAATCATAAAGTTTATCAGGGTGATTAATCGTGACGTGACAAATCGCGCGGAGGTCGCGCCGAGGGATAGAGCATCCGAACGTCTAAATCCGCGAGGGGAAATTTTTGGGCGAAATCGAGCGTCGAGGGAGGAGGAGGACGATTAGGGCGCGACTCGTTTTTCACCGTCGTCCGCGGAACGGCGTCGTCGTCGTCGACGGCGGCGGCGGCGGCGGCGTAACGACTACTTGCTGACGCGATAATAAATTTCACTCTCGGCTCGTTCCGGGCGCTCCCTTTCCGCCCCGAGGACCGGCTTGTGTATACCCGGGCGCCTTATCGCCATCGCGCCCCCGCTGCAATTTCGTCGCGGCATTTTTTCCGCGGTCTCCTGGCGACGCGGCGTCTGCAGCGCACATTCGTCCTCCCCGGCAGCTTTCCCGGGAAGACGCTATCGCCTCGGGCGATTGGCTCCGATCAGCCATCGATATCCCATTTACGAGCCGCTCGAACAATATCTCGCTGACGAAGGCTTAGCTCCCCAAGGTTATTTTGCTCGGGATAACAGTCGGATAATGAGTGGAAGGCGCGATAACGAGCGCGAATGATAGGCTGCCTTTGGCAGGATGATCCTCGGGGATGCAAATGGCGGGCGGGCCAGCGGAGCCGAGCAGTCCCTCCCCCCCCAAGCCCCCGATAAACCGGGTGAAAAAGTGTGCATCGGGGTTATTCCGCGAGTCTCAGCAGCGGACTGCCTCGCTTCCGATTCCAATTACGTAATCAGTTTCTTCCCCCGATGGCTGGGGCCGCACCCTTTTTCTATAAATATTCAGAGCGGACGCGCGCGGGCCCCATGGGCTCGCTCCCCCGCGCGCCTCGTTATCTCGCCCCTCGGAAAGAAAGCGCGAGCGCTCGGTTTTTCTCCCCTCGGCTCAATTAGAATGCGATTCGCCGGGGCGGGCCGGAGCGCCGAAAAGTACAGAGGGATCGATGGGCGGCGGCGCAGTCGGCGACAGCCGGCCCGAGGCCGCTGACAGAGCTGTCGCGGAAAACGGGAGCGGGCGGCAGGCGGCCGAGGCCGAGGCCCGGGACGGGAAAAATCGCGGGGGCGCTATTCGGCCGGGCCGCGGCGGTGAGCCGGGCGTCTTTCAAAAGCCGCGCGCCAATGGCATTTCGCCGCGCGCGCCTCGGGGATTCGATGCCCGCCAAGCGTTCTCGGGAATGAATGCGCGCGCCCGGGTATAGCGGCTCTCGCCGGCCCGTGGGCGCATATATCTGATATTTCCTGCGCCCGCGAGTACGTTCGATTCGCTAATTCGCGGGGATAAGAAGAAAGCGGAGAGGCGGCGTTCCATTCCGGGGAGGCCATTCGCTCACGTGTTTAATCTAATTATCACCGCGGGGGGTATCGATCGAGGGAGCAAAGTTGGAAAGACCCGGGGCTCGTGGAGCTCGGTCGGTCGGGCCGAATTCTTATTCGCAGGCGGCCTCGGCTCCGGCGAGGACGAAAGTTATCTCGGTTACCGGGGGAGGGTTTCGTATCGAGCGGAGCCCGAGGTGTCGGCGGCCTCGGCTCCTCTTTCCCGAATGGAAATTAATTACCCCCGAATCGGAGGGCGCGTCATCCATCAAAGCCGGTGGCTCCAAGGAGACGGGCGGCGGCCCGGCGCACGCAACTTTGCGCTTAAATCATCCTCCGGTGTACAATTAATCCGGGGCGAGGGCCGAAAAAGCCCCGGAAGCGTGGGCGGGCCGGCAAAAATAGCCAGGCGGCCCCCGCCATCGCGAGACAGAGGCGAGGCCGCGAGCCTACCGGGAGACACCTGGAATCGGCGAATTAGCGGCTCCGATTAATCATCGGCGGCTCGCGGATTTGCCGGGGCAGCCCTGATTTATAAGTCTGATCCTCTTATCGCGAGTGTTATTTATCACCGGGCGCCTTGGCTACGCACCTCGCGCTCCTCCCTGGCGAGGCGCGGGCGCCGCGGCCGCCCCGATATCGGATTTCCATTTTCCTTGGCCGGGGGTCGGGGGGGTGGGGGGGGGGGGATCGGTTCGGGGGCGCCGGCAGCCAGGCCGCGCGCCTGTATTAGCGAATGATTAAACGTCAGAGGCAGGGAAGCGGGGCAAAAAGCCCGGGTGCGAGGGCCGCCCGCGCCGGAGGTAAAAAAGCGTCGCGTAACGTTCATTAGTAAAAGGAGAGGCTATTTTCTCGCCGGCGCCGCCCGCTTTTTACCCGGCGCGGCCGCGGGGGAGAGGTGAAAAATTTATGGCGCGCGCACCTCTCGATTTGGAGCTTTCGGCACCACGACCCCGGGATTCAATAAGCTCGGAGCTTTTTTCCCCCGCGCCTTTTTCCTCCGCTTTCAACCTGATTGACAAAGTGCGAGAAACGCGTGACTGGTTAAATACGTCGCTTCGCGCGTTTCCTCGACCCTCGACTCTACATGGACTCGACTGTATGCTGCAATCAACCCGCGCCTCGTAAAATAGCCAAACACCTACGCCAGCCTACTTCTCAAACGCTCTGAAAAGTTTTAAATTACGTAATTTTTTTTTAACGCATACAGGCAGTACGTAATCCTGTCGAGCCATTCTTTGAATACGCGTACGAACGAAGCGCTATCGCATAGGTGGTCCGTTACAATTGAAGGGTCGTCTCGCTTGCCCGCTTCATCGGAAACAGAGGTTGTGTAAATCAATTAGGCGCAATTATTTGGGGCGTCTTGCGAGGGCAGGCGCGAAAGCCGGCGGGTTCGATAAGGTAAAGCGATAGCTCGTGGCGGGCGTTATGCAGTGTAAGGCCGTGCAGTCAGCGATCCGTATTCCGTGGAGCAAGATAAAAGGCCGGCTGCAACTGCGCCCCGATTGAATATCAAGCCCCGAGGGTCGGCTCTGAAAGAGGGTGAAAAACGAGCTCCGCGGAGGCCGAGACGGAGGGCCGCGAGGTTATCTGGCGGGTCGGCGTCGATAGGTCGGGAGGACGAGCGGATCGGCGCGTGGTATGATGGCGCCGAGGGCCGGCCCGCCGACGGCGCCTGCGCGATAAACCTGCCAGATCCCCGTCTTACGGGAGGGCCGGCCGCGCGCAAACTTGGGAGGTTACTTGCCGAATGGGTCCCCCGGCGTAAATATCGCAAGTTTCTCGGGGCCGTATATATTAGCGGGAGCTCATCTGGGGCGTTGGACGGGCCGAGCGACGCGAGCCGCGCGCGTTTGGGAAAGGAGGCCGGCCCGGGAGATAAGGTCGGGGCTCGCCGAGGAGCGCACAATGGACGGTGGATCGTTTGTGCGATTCGGGCCCCGCGAGCGTATGCGCGCGCACGCGCCCTTTATTAAGGGTCGAGGGGTGTGTGGGGCGCGCGAAGACGGGCGGCCGAAAAGGACGGCCCGCGCACAAAGAACAGTCCCGAGTCCTCTTATTGAAAATATCGAGGGCGGCCTACGCTCCTATCTCGGCCGCATCTCCTTTTATTGCCGCGTGCGCGCGCTTCTCTCTTAATAGGCGCTCGGCTTTATTCCTGGGGTTTATTGCGGGTGTAACGGGGCCGCTCGGCTGCCTGGCTCTCAGCTGCTCTCTTTATCTCGCTCTGCCCTCGCCCCGGCCGCGCCGCCGAGGAAGAGATGGAGATTCCTCGGGGGAGGATTAGACCAACATTGGCTTTTTCTCGGGCGCGTGCGCCGGCCGAGGTAACGGGGAGAGGACCGGGGCTATGGCTGCCGCGAGGCGGGCCGTTGACCGGCGGAGCCGCGGAGTCTCGCCCCGAAGAAGCGCCGGCCCCGACGGCAGCAGGCAGCGGCGCATTCCTAGGGGGCGAGGACGCGTGCCGGGGCGTCGGGCGCACTACGCCCATTGGAGGCTGCGCCGCCCGCGCCGGAAGCCCTTGACCGCCGCCGCGGCGGGGATAACGAATTCCCGCCGGCGCCGGTCTTGATTAGCATTCACGGATCGGGCCGCGAGACGGCCGGCCTCCCCCGGCTTTTTGTCCCCGCGGCCGGCGGAGCGGGAAATTGGCTTTCGGCCTCCGGCCGCCGGCCGCCGGGGATGATTCTTCCGCCCCTGTGCTGGCGCAACCCTCCTCCGGACTCACCTGAAACACACAAAGCAAAGTCCCCGTGAGTCCTGCGTCGGGGCGCGTGCAAGGGCTCGGGGCTTATTGACGCTCCCTTGACGCGCTAACGAGCCGCTGGGCGCGCGCCCGGGGAGCGCCGGATAATCCCGCGCAAAAGCCAAATTGAAGCAGCGCGAGCGTGCGACCTCTTCGGAGCCCGGGAGCCCAAAACCCATTAGACGCGATTCGCAGCCGAGTTCCGCCGCGAGTCTTGCCGCTCGCGCCGGCGCCCGCGCCAAATGAAAAATCAAGCCCCTTGCCTCCCTGGCGGATGCCGCCTACTTTTTGTTGATTAAAATTCGTCCCCGCGCGCCCCTCGGCTCCTCGGCTCCTCCCACCCCTCCCCGGCCCCTCCGGCCCCGCCGCTTCCGCTAACAACTTCATTATAACGCTAATTTTTTAATTGCAATCTCGGTCGCCGGGGACTCCGGCGCCGGGGTATTCCGCGCTCGCCCGCGGAAAAGCAAATTACTCGGAAGCCGCGAGCCGGCGAGAGCCGAGGGACCGTCCCGCCCGCGCAGGGCCCGGGGCGGCGCCGGCCTACTTTAGCGCCCGATCGCCCGGCGAATCGACCGCCGGCGCGCCAACTCGCGATCCATCATTTTTAATGCCAGACCTGCCGGCGCGGACCTCCGACTATCTGCCCGCTATCTTTGACAATGACGCCGTAAACGCGGATCCGCTCGCGCGAAAATTACAAGGGCTGACGGTGCGCGGGAGCTCGAGGGGTAACGTCGCTTTTTGCGCGCCACTGGGATCCGTTATTATGTCATTTTCTCGAGTGGAAATTTCTTGACAAGGGCTTTATATCCAACAATCTGCGGTGACTAGGCTTTTATTCCCATTCGGTAATTCGCTTACTCAACTCTAATTAGATTATCTGCAAAAGCTCCTCGAGAAGGTGTGTTCCCAAGTACGCGGAGGAATTACATCTCGGCAAAGGGATACAACGACTCGCTAAGCCGGAGAATTGCCGGAGCCATTGTTCTATGAGGATATCGAGGCTGCTCTCGAGTCCAGAGCCGAATCGGGGGAATTTGCCGCTCGGCTCGAGGCCCAAGCGACGCACGTAGCAGAAAAAAGCTCGGGACCGGGGAGGGGTGATGGCTCCTGCGTCCGACTCGAGGGGTCGCGACGGCGACTTGGCAGTCGGCAGCCGTCGCGGGAGCGGCCCCTAATTGAAAAGCCGCCGTGGTTTGTTTGCCGAATCGGTGCGCGCGGGCAGCCTCGCCCCGGATGGATTTTATCGTGTTTGAGTTTCGGGAGCGCCTCCTTTTCCTCCCGCGAGTCCTGACTCCTCTAAGCGCGCGTACCGCCGCCCGACTTCCAAAGCGCAAAGGCCCTTGTCTTAAAGGGAATATTATTCAGCGGCCGCCGGGGCTTAACCCCTTCCGTGTTTGATTATGACCGAGCGCCGTGCCTGGCAGGAGCGCGAGCCCGGTAAATACATAATGCTCCGTTCGGCATGTCGGTAATTGAAGTCAATGGTAGATGTTTTATTTGCCGATCCCAAGTGGACGCCGCGGCTCCTCTTTGCCTTCCCTCCAATAGAACCGCCCGGTTTTGTTATTTCTAGCCGTGCTGCAGCTACAGGGGCATTTGCCGATTCAATTTTTTGGATAAAGCGCCGCTGCTTTTTTGTCCTCGCGCGCTCTGTTGCTTAAAGCGGAAATATATATTTTCTGGGTATTTTTCTCCTTTATCCCCGCCCTTGCCCTCTGTTTTCCCGACTGTTGATTGTCTGCTGGGCGCCGGCTAGCCCCAATAAAGCCTCGTATTCAATGTCAGCATAAAAGTGGACGATCCGCACAAGTGGCCGGGCAGCCCGGCCGACTCGGCCGGTGCGAAGCTTTTTACCACTAGCCGGCTAAAACTGCAGCGTCCAAGGCCTCCAATTTATGTAGATTGCGCGTTGATTTTTACTCTCTACGGTATTAGTCTGCCCGTCGACGCAGTTATTGTTTCTCTTTTTCCCCCCATCGGCAATGTCCGGATTTGTTTGCTCGCGACGCGAGGGTATAAGCAGGTCGAAAAATATCTCTCTGACAGCTCAATGGACGAAATAATAGGGCGTTTATCCTGCCGTGTGCGTGGAAAGACTTAGATACGCGCTCGGCCCGTTCTCCACGGATCGATACGGTGAAAAGACCGTAGCCTGTCACTGTGACTTTTGTCGCGCTTCGACAACAAATCCCACGGAGGAGGTCGACCAAGTTCCAAACGAGGGAAACCGGAGAGCGCGGCAAAGGGGCCGAGCCAGGGTTAGACGGCCAACGATCCACGGTATGGTAAATGTGCTCATAGCCAGTATTCGGCGGAGCAGAGGCGAAGGCCCCGAAAGAAAGGTCGCGCGAGGCAGTGGGTTGGCCGGCTCGTTGGTCAGTAGTCGGATGCCGACAGTAAGACGGCTCGGGCGGCGGCTTGGCGTCGCCCCGGAAATCGAGCGGCGGATGCTTTTTCGGGGATGGAAAAGCGGAGGCTCTCCTCGGGCGCCCCTCGGTCGGCGAGGCAGGAATGCGGAATGGGAAGGAGCGATCGGGGCGAGTGACTCGGTCGACGGGCAGCGGAGCTTTAAAGCTCGGCGGGCCGCAGCCCCGGAGCCCCGGAGCCCCGGAGCCCCGGGCGAAAAGTGAGTAAACAAAGGGCGGCTTTGTTCGGGCGGAGAGCCCCGGAATCCGGAGAGGCGCCCTCGACACCTCAGAGGCCGGGCGCTTGCCCGGCAACCCGATAGCTTACCTGGCCCGCGGCGCCGGCCGAATCGATCCCCCGCGCCGGGCGGAACAGGGTTAACTACCCTCGCGAGCCCTCGGCGCCCCGACTCGGGGGACCGGCCTTTGGGAAATCTATTAGGCCGACTCCCTCGGCCCTGTCCCCCGGTAATTGGACCGCGCGGCCAGCGGGAAAAAAGCCGCGAGCCCCGGGAGCCCCGCGAGTCGCGCTGCCTGCGCCCTTCCCCTCCCGGTCAGCTGGAGCCGCGGGCGCGCTTTTTGTCCGGAGGCGAGGTCGCGCCAATTAACGGCTCGAGCCGACGAGCGGGAAAAAGCACCTCGCGCGTCTAATCGCCGCCCCGTCCTTCTGGCCCGCGCGCGGCTCTCCACAATTGACGCCCCCATTAATTGCAGCGAGCGTTGACGCGGCGCGCAGGCCTATTGACTTTCGACTCGGCGGCCCGCGGCCGGATGACAAACGAGCCCCGGGCGCTTGGGCCGGACACCGGGCGTCGCGCGATCATAAATCCAGCCGAGGGCTCGCCCGGCCCCCGGCTCCCCGGCTCCCGGGCTCGCCCTCGGTCGCCTCGGCCGGGGCTGCGCCCTTATTCTGCGGCGGATCGGCCCGGGGTAAACAGCCGGCGCGGGCGGGGCTTTCATTTCGCGGGCCGCCGCGGCAAATTGAAAGAAAATATCGCGCCCCGGTCCTTTTGAGGGCCGCGGGAGATAAGATCGCGGCCGGCGCAGCTGCAGCCAAATTACTTTTCCGCCCGTGGCCGGCTCGCGGCCATTTGCCCGCGTCGCCATTTTTATCCGGATCGGCCCCCTGCAGCCGTCCGCACTCTGACGGATGAATCCCTTTGATGAGCCACGATCCGCCCGCGCTTATTTCCCCGCCACCGCGATCTCAAAATCGTTTCACCCCGCCGCCGGGGCCGGCCTGGCCTTGCCTCCCGACCCGCCCCTCGCCCGCGACTTCCCTCATTTTCTAAATGAAATCCTCGCGCTCTCCTTTCATTCTATCCGCATTCGCGTGCGCCTCGGCCTGCTCCTGCCTTTTTCTCCCTCGAGCGGAATACTTTACTTTCCAATATTTGCTGGTGCCAGTTCGGGCAGTGCGGCAGCTTCGCTCCAGCTGCTGGTACTTTGCGATATAGGGCCTCTGCATCAACGGCCTCTTCCTCCGAAACATACGTTTATTCAACCCTACCGGTGTTTATTACACTCGATGATTTATAAACGATATTCTGCTAGAATTACAACAAATCAAGTTACGCGTACGTTACCGTGAAATTTTACGGAGTAAACGGCACTCAAATAGAATGTAATATCATTTATAAATTGCATATTTTTCTCATTTTTAGCAAAGGAAATTGCGGAATTATTCAAACTGTACGCATTTATCGAGCAAATTCTTGACGTACGTTATTGTATAATTGCAAGGGGTTTTTAAAAATAAATGGATATTCGATCTAACTTTGGAATTAATTAATAAACCCGTAGGAGTAGGTTCAGCTGTATAAATCGCGCGGAGACGCGAGGCTAAGCCCTAATGAAATAAAAATAGGTAAGTGCACAACTGTTAGTTTTGGTGGAGGCTGCAGTAGGCAACAGTCAGAGTCTGCGACGAAGCATCGGGTACACACGAGCTCCACCCTCCCGGGTCTCTCCCGGGCGCTCCCGGCGTATTCAAATCCCCGCGCGGCCTCTACATTTCTCATATTACTCGAATAACAAGAGCCGCCGCAGCCGGAAAATAATCACGATTTTAATTAGCGTCGGAAGCCGAAGCCGTGTAGCGTTACAGGCAAAGCGTTTCCCGGGGTAGGGTGTCCCTCGGAGTTCCGAAGCCGGTCCGCGAGGTGGGAAGGCGGCGCGCACGCGCCTCCCGAATCCCGGGGATTAGGCCTGGCGCCGAGAGCGGCTTCCATTAAGGCGTCACTCGGCGCCCTTAATAGGCTGCCGCGCGGGAGCGAAAAAATGCTAATTTTTCCGATGGGCATTGTGCGCGCCTCCGCCTCGGGTGCGCCGATCCCGCAAGGCCGGATGCATTATGCATCGGGCGCGGAAAGCCCTTTCGGCTAAACGTATAAATATATTGAATCCGGGGCTCCGGAGGCCCGGCGCACAGAGGAATCGACCCGGTTTCGCTTTCCGCCGGACTGTTTCTCCTCCCGGTTCTTTCGAAGGAAGCGGCGCATTATCAGCTCGGGTTCGCTTATCGCGCGGGGCGCCGAGGCCGCGAGCCTATCGGCCGCGCGGGCCTTCGGTAAGGTGATTTAATCGGCCCGAGGCATGCCTCGAAACGAGGAATAATCACGAGCCGTTGATCTGCGCCCTATGGGAGTGCAGTTAAAGAAAGGCAGTGTGCGGCGGGGCTCGGGGCGCGCGATAGCCGGGCCGAGTGACTCGAGGACTCTGAATGGCGCGTATGCCGGGCATATCGCGAGATCTGGGCCGGCCCGGCGCAGGAGTGAAAAGTAAAGCAAAGGCCCTCGAGCCGCGGGAGGGAGAGATTGTACTCGAATTAACGTCTGGTCGATCTAATCGCCGTAATAACGAGGGCCGGTCAAATGAAAATGCAAATTTCCGGCGGGGAGGCTCGGGCCGCCATCGGATAAACTCCCCGGGCGGCGGGAGTCGCCGCGGCCTCGGGGCTTTTGTGCGCGGCTCCGTCGCGGGCAGGGCTTTGTCGCGAGGGCCGCCGGCCGGCCCGGGGCGTTTTTCCCAGCCGCGAGTCGGCGGCCGCGCTCTTTTTCGACCTTTCGCCCCGGGTATCGATCGGCCCGGCGGAGGTTAGCGCCCCTGCAGGAGGCCCGCGCGCCCCGGAGGTCATCGCGCATTCGCGCACTCGCGCGCTCGCCCCGCGCTCGGGGAGACTTGGGCCTTGGGATTATGCGCCGCGAGGCCGGGAGGGCCAGAGGGCGGAGCCGCCCGCTGGACCGCCGCCGCCCGGCCGAATGATCGAGGGCCGGCGGATCAATCATAGTATATCTAATCTAAACAAATTGCTTTCTTCCATTCCCCGGGCCGGGGAAGTGTGTCTCGCGTTGATAAATCGCGAGAATTACTCAGGGCCGGGGCAGCGGAGACGCATGCGGCGGGCGCGCGCACGCACTGGGCGGCCCCCGAGGCGAATCGGCCGCGGGGGGAGCCGGCCCTCGGCCTCCCCGGTGCCCGGGGACGGTTTTTCGGGCGACGGGGCCGCTTCCCTCGGAGGGCGCCGCGAGGCTCCCATTGTTGCGCCCGTGTGTCCGGGAGGCTTTTTGTGCCGCACCGCCGCGCCGCCCGAGCGTAGAGGCCTAATTATCGCGGGGTTCCGGCCCGGGGCCGAGGGGCGCCGGCCCGGGATCCTTCTTCCGGCCCCGGCAACAATGCCCCGCCCGGGATACGCTCCCGCCTCGCGGCCAATATTGCCCTTTAAACGAGCCTAATGCACGTTCTTGCCCCCCGGGCGGGTCCCGAGGGCCCGAGCCCCTCCCCCCGGCCACCCGAAAACTCGCCCCGGCGTAGGCAAACGCCGCGTGGAATATCGGAGGCTGGGCGAGTCTCTCGCGGGCGCAGCGGGAAGGGAGGAATATCGCCGCGCCCTTCGGACCGTGAAATGAAGACGGGGGGGTCCGAGGGCGGAAATTGCGGCCTGGCCCGGCCGATCGGACATTTTAATAAATCCTCGCGCCGCGGCAAGATCGGCCGCTCCGCCGGACCTCCTCGGCTCTTCCGCCCGAGCTTTATCGAATGGAATCCGCGACCCTCCGCCTCGGCTCCTCCCTCCCCTCTCGCCTTTATTTCTATCTATTCCGGACTTCCTTTTTTTATCTCCAGAACGTGATGCTGGCCCCTGCGCGACCCCCTGACCCTCCTCGCTTTTTCCGCCGCGATACGCCGCTTGTTTTTATATTGTTCTACCCGGGGCGCCAGTCGTTATCCGATTTTTTCGCTCCGCATCCGACCCGCCTTTTCCCAAATGTTTACGGCTCTCCATTCGCTCGTTTGCCCTGTATCGCCGGACGCCCGCCGAGTCGCCGGCACGTGCGGACTCGCTCTTTATTAGAAGCCACCAAAGCATTCGGACGCGCTCTATCGCCCTTTTATCGCCCGGCTCCTTCAATTTTACTTGCTTTACTTGCTTTTCTTCCCTTACACGTCGCCCGCCGCTTTTTTCTCCGCCCGAAAGAAAAAAGCGGTCCCGCGGCCCACGACTCCGATGAGGCAAGTCGGCGGCCAAGTCCGTTTATGTTTCTATAACTGCTGCGTAATTGTCACCCTATCGCTCGCCGGATACTCAGAGCGCGCTCGCGAGCCGCCTCCTTTAAAAAAGAATTTCATGAAAATTTATCGAGTGTCATTTGAGTCGTCGTACGTTTCAAGAGCGATCGACTCCTGCCAATGACATAAAAGATGCTAATTGAAATTCATTGTTCATCAATCAGGATCGTTCGTTAATGTCTCGTTTAGTTGGGGGCTCGACGCGGTAGAATCGCGCGGGACCATTACCACTTCAAATGGCAATCAGTCGTTCATTTATTTTTTATTGCAAAATGAGCAACATTTATATATGACAGGCCCCTGTAAATGAGATTCATGCACTGGCTCCAATCACTCGGAGTGCAACAGCCGGCCAACGCGACTACCATATATTCATTACATTCGAGGAAAAAATTGTTCGGCCCCGGCTCGCGCATAAGCCGGCTTGTCGACTACGAATGACACGGCCGAACGGCACGTCGAGCGGCACTGGCAACCTCGAGGAGCGCGCGGCGACTTCCCTGACGCTCCCGTTAGCGGATGAACGTACCGACGGCGCCAACGCTTCGAGAACATTTCCCCGCCCCCCCCCCACCCCCAGGTTATACATACAAAGCTTCCGATATCCGGGGGCGAGGAGGGCGAGGTCGACGAGGTCGCAGTAGGAGCATCGATCAAGGCCGCGCACTCCCGGCTTGGATGCTCTTCCAAATTTTCACGGCAATTACTCCCCCGGGATATTTTATCACGGAATTATCTGAGCCGATTGGCTCCGGGCGCCGGCCGTGGGTTTCGCCGCGACATCGGAGCTTTATGATCTGCGTGGCAGCCGAGTCACGGATTCGTCCCGGCTCGGCCGGGCCAGCGGGGCTTAAGCCTCGTTATTGCTCCGCCAGCGCTTTTCTCCCCGCTTCCGATTGAAAATTGTTATTGATGCCGCCTTCGCGGATATTGCGCCCGGGCATTTCGAATGCAAATGCGGCGCGGGCGCTAAAGGCCCCTATAAGTTTCTGAAAGGTATCACCGTGCACTTTGAACCCGCTAAAAATGGAAGAAGCAATTACAAATTTGCCAGGCGCTCGGGGTACGTAATCAAGCCGCTTTAAATTTCAAATTCCCCTATAAATTTATATCGTCCCGGGGTGTATACATTAGGGAAGTGCCGAGTGGCTGGACCAACTAATTGTCAAGTATGAGCGGAACATTCTATCGAGTGAATATCGATCAGCCGCGCGCGCTCCGGTCCCTGGGCTCGCGCGGGGCTTTGTTCGCGAGCGGCCGTCTTCAATTAGCTCGTCTACCGTCGCGCTGCTCCCCGCCGATCCGGGGAGAAAAAACCGGCGACAGAGGCCTTTGCTCCCGACCTCCCGAGCCGTCCTCCAGGCGCGATTGCTTAAAGACCGGAAATCCCCGGGCAATGTTACTTTGCAACAACAATGTCGGCAACAACAATGTCCCGGGCGCTCGCCGCGCGCGGACCGACATTTTTGTTTACCCTCGTGTAAAATAGGCGAGCTCCGACGTATCGGTCCCCAGCGCAAACACGACTCGCCCTCCCCCTCCATATCTCTGTATCTCTCCCTTTGGCGCTCGGGCGCGATTTGCTCCCTCGACTTTTTTAGCCCCCCAGCGCCAGCGCGCACTTTTGTTATTCGGCAACTCCCCCAGAATGAGCTTTCTTTTGTTTTCCATTTCGGGCGCGACATTTATCAAAGTTTATCGTTTACCAATAACGCGCTTTCCCGAAGCCGAGAGTCGAACTTTGAGGAGCGGAGAGAGTCGATGTCACGTCCCGAAGATGTTTGCCTTTCCTCTTGTGAATTTTAATTGCCCATTGTTGGCCCTTTAAGATTAAATCTGTATTAAATTTATCGATGATAATTAACTCGAGTGCATAAATAGCATCGTAATTTAGTACATGAAAATTTCAAAGGCGGCGCTGGGGTAGGAGTCGAATAGCCGTTAAAATCACTTGGTAAATTATGCTGAATAAATCAGATACATAAATAATGAGGCGCGTTAAATGGAAGCTTCAACTTGGCATCTTATAGCTTAAAATTACTTTCGATAATTCACCAAGTGCCAGGGAGAAATTCGTGTCAGACGAAACATCTAAATTCCGCATTTACCGAGGTAATTATCGGCGTACGCATTCATTATAGCATTATAGCATCTCGAGTGTATATCGGATTTTAATGGGGGAATTTGCATTAAAAAGCTGCAGCGGGGAGCGTAGAGGTCGATCGAGTTTGCTCACCAATATCTGCGCGTAGACTGATAGAAACTCCGATGTGAAATAAGGTCGGTGAGCGCACAAAGGGGATATGGGCGCTCGGGCGCAATGGGGAAAAAGAGAGAACGACCGGCGGAGCGGGCGCATCGAAAAAGTTGACAACTAAAGTAAAAAAGTAGTTGGCGAGGGGGGGCGAGTAGTCCGTATCGAATAAAGCGACGCGGCGACTCCCGCTCAATCCGATTAAGTACGTGCGCCGCGGGGAGCAGAGGCGCGCGCGCGCACAGAGGCCAGTGCGCACGTGGGCGGGGGGCGCAGCGATAGCGAAAACGCCGCGGCGCTCTCATTCTATTACGGCCGCGCGGGGCCACTCGTCTAATCTCCGCTCTATTCCGGGGCCGAGATGGAATCGTCCCCCGGGCCTGAAATGCACTCGGAGGAGAGGCGCCCGGGCCACGTGTGAGCCCAATATATATCTCTTATCGCGAATTGAAAGCAGCGGCCGGAAGGCGGGGGTCGTCGGCCAGCTCGTCGGCCGGCTCTCGTCGGCCCGCGCCCCCTGCGAGCGCTGCACCGACTTATGCTAACGACGATAAAATAACGTTGGAGGGCTGCAGCGGCGCGCGCCCGGGGGGACCGAGCCGCGCCTCAATTTATTGGGATAAGCACCTTATGTGGGGCTTTGCGCGCGACCTTCGTCTCCGCCCGTCGGCTTCCATTTGGCCCTTTGTTTTTCCTCCTCGGGATCGGCAGCCGATAGGGGCCGGCGGCCCGATCCTGCCTCTGATAAGCCCCTTGATCCCGCGTCGGGGCGTGATTTCTCCTTTATCAACCGGACGGCTCGTGCGGTCGGCGCGAGGCGAGCCGAGCCGCTCCTCGCACCCGCCCGCGGATCCGCCGCTTGTTTGTCAAAGCGGATCATTCGATTCTCCTTGCAGGCGCTCTCGACTCTTTGTACAGGAGCTTCGATTATCGGGCCGACCTCGGGGAACCTCGGGGAACCTCGGGGGAAACTTTTCAAAATATTTCATTCGCATCAGCGGAATTGCGGCTTATTAACCGTGTGGTAATTTACCTTGTAAATCTGAGCCAGCGGCGCAGCGCCAACAAAGTTTCCCTCCTTTATATTCCATAAGGTCGTTTACAAAGTTAAAAAAACTTTCCGCAGACGGTCAAAGAGGGCGCGCGGGCGCGCGGGCCCACGAATTCCCGGAATTTCGCCGAGGCAGCCGGCAGCCTTGCTTTTTTTTCCGGCTCGCCGGGCGCCATCAGCATATAAAGCCTCGGCGCTCGAGCTTGCGCCCGAACGCGGCCGAACGCGCCGCGAGGACGAGAGGGAAAAACGAGTCGGCTCGGTCGGACCGAGCTGGGCGATCGCGTCCTCGCGGCTCGCGCTGACAAACGCGCAAAAAGCGCCCGCGTCTTCCGAGCCTCGGCGGGCGGCTTCCCCTCCAGGCCCCGCAGGCTCCGGCCAGCAGCGCCGTGGCCGCGCGCCCGCGTAATTAAAGTCCCTTACATTTATGACGCCCGCGGCCCGGAAGCGACGCGCCGGCAATTTTCCCTCGCGGCCCCTTTGCAAAACTCTCGCGGCGCCACCTCGCGCTAACCCATATGATAATCTGTTACCACTTGCGAGTCTGCTAATTACGCGGGATGACGTCTTTTCCATTCGCCGCGCTCGGCCGCGCAGCGCCGCCGTTCCTTCGGCCTGGGCGCCGGCCCACCGGGACGCCAGGCTCCTTGCCTTTACCCGCTTACACAGTGCGACGGTGCGGCGCGCCTTCAAAGTTATGTAAAACAGTTGTATGCACGTGCGATTGCGGTAGGTGAGAAGGATACGCGGAAAGCCACCTCGCACTCGAGTAAATATTTCAAATTTATGCGTCAAATTGCGTTATTAATTGCTGTCCTTATTAATTTAATCGATTCACAATGGAAATTGACTGGTATATACCTCGATAATAAACACCTCGCCACTTAAGCACATACTTGTGCATACACCTGTGTATAATATAAGATTTCCGCGAATTACCTTTGTTCCCGGGTATATCGTGAGAAAAAAGCATTGGCGATTCATTAGCTAAGCAATATCCTCATAATCGAGTTATCGTCTCCAGTATAAGTAGTCAATAAATAGGTTGAATTTATTTCCTTTATAATTGATATCGGAATAATAAATCTATCCATTTGAAAAATTGATGCGATGCCGCTAAATGAACGCTAAATGAATCATATCGCGGCGATGCTAGTCGATTCCAAGTGCGCTGCTTAGCTCGACCTTAATTTACCGATTTATTCCCGTACACGAACGTCCTTTCCTCCCCTTGGGAAAGTTGCTCAAACAAACGCTCCAACAAATTTGAAACCTTGTCGCTTCTGCGCGCCAGCTCGCAAAAAAGGGACGGCTGCTCGGCAGGACGATCGATCACGCGCCCTCGGATAATGGAAAACGCATTTTTAGTGGGCGCAGACTCGAGATGCGAGTTTTCCTCCCTCCGGGTGTTTAATGCGCGTTGGCACGTGGGGCTGAGCTGCGATGGCCCCGCATTTTCCCGCATCAAATTACTCCGGTTTTACGTATAGCCAAGTGACGGGAAGCCCTACATAGCCCCTTGTTCGCTCGTCTGGCGCAAAGAAAGTAAAAAACGGGAGAAACGCCCAGGGGATAAAAAGACGCGAGCAAACGGAAGCGCGGTACTTTGTTTTGGTTATTCGCCGCGGCGGCCCGATACATTCAAAATCGCGGAAAATGGAATTTCTCGCGCGCACCGAGGGGAAAAGCTCGTAGCCGATGCGAGCGACGTATATTAATTCCGTCCAACGGCTGCGCCCCGATTGATACATTTATTTTGGATAAATCGAGTGCACTGAAAGCGTAACGCGGTTCGAAGACAGCCTCTGATCCCGCGTTTATTTAGCTCTGTATTTTGAATGCAATGCAGCCTCCCGTTTCTCCTTTTATTACGGATTTGCGCTCCGGATGATGTAGGTAGGCTCGCTGGGCGGAAAATGAAAAATCTATACATTCGGCCGGAATTAATAAAGTCGATGAATGCCATTGCCTAGGTGGAAACTCATCGAGTCTGCGCGAGGCGTCCGCCCGGCTGCTAGGACAAGCAATCGGCCCGCGATTCGCGGGCTTTTATTAGGAGGATTAGAACAAAATTCCCGCGCGTCGGGTTTGCCCGCCGGGAATTGTTTGGACAAAATAAAACGCCCCGCGCTTTTCAAATGATTATCCGCGCTACCGGGCGCAGGGGCGCAGTGGGCCAGCGCAGCCCTTTCGACGCCCGTCGGCGGTGGTTACTCGAACGCCGCGCAAACACGATGTGTCAGGTTACACAAAGCCATCCGGGATCAACAATCGACTCGTTACAATGACAATGAATCGCATCCTGCGCCTATCGAAATAATAGGGCCGAGTTTACGGGGCGGAGGGTAGGGCACAGTGGGCGCGCGGAGCGGACACGCCCCCCGAAAATTGGCCGTCTTCGGGTTTCCCTCCGCTCGGATTGACGATCGAGGAAACAAAAAAGAGCCCAGCCGTTGGGCCGCGAGAGAGGAAAAACGCGAGCGCGAGGCGGCCGCCTCGAATTTCGAGGCTAATTCCGGGCCCCCCGACAATGTCCCGAGCGTATTCCGCTGGCTGCGGCATCCAGTGGCGCAATGGGGCCGCGCGGTGCCCTCGCGCCCCCCCCCCTCTCCCCCCTCTCCCCCGGCCCCAGCCCCAAGAGCCGGGGGAAAGCCGACACCTCGGCACGCAGGCTCCTCGACGCGGCCCAGGAGCCATGTTCATTTTTCACCTTGTTCCTCGGGCGCTCCAGGAGAAGGCCGCGCCGCGCGCTGCAATTTGCTGGTGAAAGTTTGATGTATGTTCCTTCGAGGATTAAGAGAGACATTCACCTTGGAGGCTCTATAAATGAATACCAATGCGGATTTGTGTGCAGCTTATAAAACACGGCTTCATTAGGGATTTACGAGACAGTCATTACAGGTGCAACACGGACTAGGAAATTACCGGGAATTCCAAACTAATAGTCGAGTTAATTGTGTGCATTATTCAAACGAACGGGGACAAAGTTTGGGAAGGCAAGACATTTTGAGCGATGTTGCGTACACACTTTATATAGAGATACAATAACTTTGAGGCGCGAGGTTCCCTCTTTCTATGGAGCGGGTGCGCGCAGGCACCGGCTGCCGGCTCCCGTCCACGCGCCCTCGTGTGTTTATCCGTTAATTTTCTCACGGATTTCGCCTCGGCTTACCTAAACTTTCCCTGTATCATTAAGACGTAGTCGGCGCGCTCGGTGTCCTGGGTGAGTCGCCGAGCCACCGGAGGAGGCCTGCCTGCCCTCGCTCGGTAAAAGCCTGCGCGGGTGCCATTTAAGATCCCTTTATGCAATTACCTTGGTCTGCTTCGAAGGCATTTGTTTTAATTAATGTTGATTGATTAAACGGTGCATTCATTAGGTATTCCATTGCTAAT
Source organism: Sycophaga agraensis (assembly GCA_018906755.1). Taxonomy (NCBI): domain Eukaryota; kingdom Metazoa; phylum Arthropoda; class Insecta; order Hymenoptera; family Pteromalidae; genus Sycophaga; species Sycophaga agraensis. The sequence goes on from JACCIE010000028.1 coordinate 991,279, forward strand.
TATGCGCGGTTAAAAAGTGCGGCTGCGCCGCGCATAATGAGCCGAGCGCTTATATTGAAGGGGCATTTTGCGTAACACAATTAGGTTCGTTAAAGGCCCGCGGAGCCAATGAATTTATTCCGCGCGGTCCCCGAGGGCCGCGGCGACCTATTTTTAGCCCCATTGTGGGCTACGTGGGAGCCGCCTCGGCAGCCCGCCCGGACAAAAGATCGGGCGCCCGGCAAAAACGCCGGGGGCGCATTCCGCGAGGCCGCCGGCGCATTAGCCTCCGGAGGCGCAATCGGCGCGGGGGCCGCGGGCCGGCCGAATTCGAGGGGGCGATAAGGCCCGGCCGGCCACTTTAAAATCCCATTAAGCCGGCGGGCGTCGCTTGGCGCGTGACACTGGCCAGAGCCGGGGACCCCGGGCCCGCCGCCGGCTTATCGGCCTCTTTCTCCGCGCGGCCGCTAATGCGCGCCGCTCGATAAATCCTGAGTGGCCGGCGGACGGGCGCCGAGTCAAGTGCGCCGCCCGGGCCCGCGGGCCCCCTCCCCGCGACCCGCCGCGCCCGCGGAAAAACCCCGCCGCCAGCCCCTTGGCCCAGTGGGCCGCGGCGAGCCCGCGCCCCGCGCTCGAGGGCCCCTCGGCCTCCGTTAGCCACTCGAGCGGCCCCGAGAGCCGCCCGAGAGCCGCCCTCCACTGTCGACGTCCCCGGGGGATGTAATGTGCCCGCGCCCGCTAATCCGCCCCGCTTTCATTTCCGCGGACTCCGCCCCAGGCCCGGCCGCCGCAAAATCGATCGATCGTCGGAGGATGCTAAGCCCGGACTCACCTTTAACCACCGCTCCACTCGACATTGCCCACATCTGCAATTCCTTTAACCTCTTTCCCCCGCGTGGACCGACCTACTCCCGAGAGCCATCTCCCCAGACCAAACAGTGAGGGGACGTGAATCCTCATCGGACTCCTTCGAATCCAACTCAATTAATCCTTCCCTTTTTCCTCTTTTTCATTTTAACCTTCTTATTGCAGACCCAATTATTGCGCTCTGCCTCTTTTCGTCGTTTCACCTCGAGTTTATTATCGTTATTTACTTTCGCGCTAGTGCTCCGCGCATTTTTACCTATCAAGACATAAATCACAAGGGTAATTTTATGTAAATTTACGAAATTCGTACGTTTGTAGGCGCGAATGTAGGTTAATAGATACTAATATAATCTAATGAAAATCAGAGAGCACAACGCGAGCTCGAGTGTTTACGCCACCTACCACGAGCGAGCATCGGACAATTATCTCAAACTAGGTGAACATTCAATTAGATGCACATGGTAGAATTTTTAACTAGTTTCCAGTCAGTAATTACCTAAATTTGGAAATTATCCTCTATTTGTGGTCGTACTTCTCGCTAATAACTATTTAAAAACGTTGCACTTTTGAGCGACTGCTGCCTAATTTGCGTTTAATTCGGACAATCACACTGTCAATTGTTTCTGTATATACTTTTGCACTTTTAAACAGTTTGTCGTCTGCAAACTAACGTGCACACTACATATTGTATTATCTTGAAAGATTGTTTATTTTATATACGTATAATGTATCATAGTAGATTTCAGAATTCTAATCATGCAGAATAATGTTCTATTTTGTAAATGTGCTCTGGTCAATATTAATAATAAATTCAATGTAAATATTTATGCACATTACAAAAAGGAATTTTTAGATGTCCATGCAATCTAATTTGTCGGTATAACGTTTCTTTTATAAATTAAAATTTTTTTTAATGCTTTAATATATATTTATTAGTTTGTACCAGAGTAGAGTATTAGATTAGTGGATTTTCAGCCGGCCGGTAAAGCTGCAATGTCGTATATCGTTCTAGGAAATATTTAATACTGTAGCCGGTTCAACCCCTTAATTGTTGACCTGGATAAAGGTATAACATAAACCCGCGATTAAAGAAACACGCGCATGATTAAATAAGTTCTGTAGATTTTTCACAGTTGTTTGCCCAAGTATGCGAACGGCCGAGTGTAACCCTTTCATCTTTCCTGCGATACTTTTTATAGAGGTAAGCGGCTGCTCGTACGTTGGTTAGCGGCCGGCTATCGGCCAAAGTACGCGCTGGCCGAGAAATCTTTTCCCGGCGCTTTAAATCGCGAGGGCAAACAAAGCTCCCGCTAACGGAGAAGCCGAGCATTACGGGGTGAAAAATGCGCGGCTGCGATTAAAAAGGAGCTTGGGCGAGGATGGTAACCGATAAAGAAACGAAATGGAGATTCGCGGCGGACGGGTCGAGAGGGCTCTCGAGTTTCCATGGCGACGGGCGGCAAAGTAGGCCTCTAAATGGACCTGCATGCGCGCGACACCGGGCGCCCCGTGCCTCGGGAGGGCGGGAGGGCGCGGGAGGGCCACGGGGAAGACAGGGGGCCAGTGGAAGGGATTAAGCGGGGCGGCAGGAGGCCGAGGGGAGGCGGCTCCCGCTTGGGGAGGGAATTAAAAGGGAGGAAAAATCGCTGTGAAAAATGAAGGGCGCGGGGCGGGGGGCGGGGGCGGGTCGAGAGGAGCTCGAGGGGAAGGGCCGGGAGGCCGAGGACGAAATGAAACATGGATTGAGCGGCGTGCAAGTTTCGTTACACGGTGCGGCCGGGAGCAGCAGCCGGTGCTTTTTGTTTGGGAGCGCCACTCGCTTTTGTTACGTCAAATAAAGTTGCACGGCTGCACTGATTTTCATATTTATGAATTGAGATCGAGGAGTTCTTTAACGCTATCTCTATACGCCGTGAGAATCTGCAACTTTGGGGCGGCCCCCCGCGCACCGAACTGCTCGAGTAAATTATAAACTTGCCCCTCGCGAATGATTTAATAAGAAGATGTATAATTAATAAAGAGCGTTTGTCTTTTGAAACTCTGTAACATTGTTTGGCTCGCTGGAATAACGATCCTCCAGGCACGCCCTAGCAATTTCATTCCGAGGCGGCTTCGCGGGGCCTAGAAACTTGGCCCGCTATTTTTGTTCTTAAATTCAATTATTAAACGGGCGACGGATAAAAACTCTCGAGATCGCCCAATATTTATCTTCTGAAAGATTCAAAGGCTCGCCTTCGTTGCGAAGGCGCCAGTTTGAAAGGAGGCGATCCGCCGGGCCGCGAGCCCCGGCGCGAATCTCTTAAAGTGCGCGCGACGCCTCGGCAAATGGACAGCGGAAGAAGCGCGCATTAGCAAGCGAGCCGAGCCGCCTCCCCCGTCCTTCATTTCGAGGAAATGATAAAAAGGGGGGAGGGCCCGCGAGGAGAGCGTTTTACGTGCGAGCGGCCGGACGACGCCGCGAAACGGGGCCGCCGCTCGAGCGAGTATACGACTTGCCGATAGTCTCGCGCATCGCCATCTCGGGAAATCTTGCCCTTATAGCCGCGGCGACGACTGCGTCCAAGGCACTCGAGCGCTGCACTATGTAAACTGCCGAGTGCCGACTGCCGGCAAGCCCCTCGTGTACCTAAACTGCGCGGCTCCAACCTCCAGGTGCCGCCCCACCAGATCTCCGCAACGGCCCCTTCCTTCGCTTCGCTTTCCTTCCAGATTCCTCGTTAATACTTATTCAACGATCAATCGCGAACAAACGTTTATTTAGCCTATTTAATTTTATCGTTTCTCTTGGATCTTCCAACGGCTTTCATTCGATTCTTTCAAACTCCACGGATCATCCGGAAAAATTGTATTACGTTGAAAGTATTTTAAAAATATCGTATTCTTACGGAAATATATAAATCGATTTTTCCTTCCTTTTATTTATCGAGCTCTCGCATGATTTTTGTAAAAATCGTAGCTTTGTTAATGCGACTACTTCCTTCGAAGAAACAGTATATCTGCAAGTTTACTTCTCCATTTTCCCATATATAGGGGAAAATACAGGAATGTCGAAGATTGTACGGCGAGTTTCATATTTAAATATTTATAAGAAGATTGTGACTGCAGGGAGGCGAGGAGCGTTTTTCCAATTTCTTTTAATATTTCCAATATCTTTGATTTTCCGCGAGCGGGGAACCTTTTGCGCCGTTCAAAAGAAAACCACAATTTTCCGGATCGACTGAATAGCGACGCCTCTAGTCCGGCTCCCTTTGAACGCGCCCAGGAATAAAGGCATTAAAAAACAAATTGAAAGGGGAGGATGCTTCGAAATAATACTCGAGTGATTTTGAGAAGTAGATCGGCGCTCTAGAGGCCCTGCAGACACATGACCCGCGGACGAAACCCAGAGCAGGCCACTTGAGCCCGCGCCGCTGGCGGGAGGGTAAAAAAAGGCAGGCTTCGCCCGCAAGCAGGCCGTAATTCTCGAGCGTCGAAATTCCCGAAAGGCCGCGGCCCTATCGCCGGGAGTGGCGTAGCGTCGAGGCGCCGGAATTCCGCGTTACCCGGCCGGTAATCGAGTTTCTCAGCGTCCATCGGCCCCATTTCGCCGCGAGCCGCGGGCCGGGCGGCGCCCGTCCAAGGGAATTCGAGATGCCGCGCTGACTGGGCCGCGACCCCAGCATCGCGAAACCGGGCCAACTTTCCCGGGGTCGGGGAATGCCGAGCGCACTGTGAATCAACGCGGCTCGCGAGGCCGCCCGGGAGGGCCGCGCTCCTATCGGCCCCCTGAAAAATGGCACCCGCCCGTCTCCTCCCCGGGGTTATTAAATCCTCGGGGGTGTCTTCCCTCTCGGATATGCCGCGCCGCCCCGCTATGTTCCCGCGGCCAGGGCGCCCTGGTCGATTGTCCCACTTGGAGGTCGTAGATTAATATAATGCATTCGCGAGGGGGGAGGGGGCAACGCCATAAGACATTGATTTCCGAGATCTATTTTGAGTACCGAGTTTTCGCTCAGGGGTATTTATATAAACTTTTTTCGCAATTAATTAATCGATACGACGAGTGCTCTTCATAAATAATATTTTGAGTTTAACCGCAAAAATATTACTTTTTTCCCAAGAATAAAATTTCAAACAAGCGATATTTGTTTTCTTTTTAAATAAATATGTATTCGAATTAAATTTAATTTTTAATTCACTTTGTTTGAACTAGGTACGTTTGATACACTTATTCGCAGGAAAGGAATTGCTCCTTAAAAAATTCTTACGTTTCAAATGATGCATAGAAGTTAAATGTTCAATTTGGTTAAATCGCGTTGCGGGTACAAAAATACAACGGTTACTCTTTTATACCCTATCCCTCCGAAAATAGCCTTTACGTTTACGCGGAAGCCATGAGGCAAAGATGAATTCCTTAGTTAAAAAAATATTGGATAAAATATTCGAGTAGAGATTGATCCTCTCATCAATGTATAAGCAGAAGTGCCTCAATAAGAGATAGCTGCTTGAGAAGCTTATCGTCGTGCCAATAATAAACGCATCAGTCGAGGCTCTTAAAGCGTCGGCCAACGTGAATAAGTAACAAATCACTTAAAGTCTATATTCCGAAGGCAATAGCTGGGAAAATGGGGGCAGAGATTTATTAAAAGCGCGAGGAGGAAGATTGGGCGGATAGAAGGATGCAGGGCGAAAGTGGGGGATGAGGGCGCCGCGGGCCGAGTTTGTATCGGGAGCGGCGAGAGGAGCTCCGGCCAAAAACTCGCGGGAGGGCAGGAGGAGGCGGGCCGGCGGGCGGATCGATAGCCGCGGCATTAGAAGTGGCCGCGGGCGGCGGCGCTGCGGCTGTACGAGATGGAATAATAGAAAGCGGACGAGCCGCATCCACGGGCCTCTCTCTTTATGTAACGGCCCCCGGGGTGGATGACCCCCGCGCGAGTCGCCGGGATTTTTCATCCCGAGGGCCGCCGCGCGCGGAAAATGACCGGCCAATCTTTCAATTTGCCCGGCGCTGCCGGCGAGCTTTGTTGATGCACGAGCCCCCCGCCCTCGGTCCAGCTGATTTCCACGAGGGCGCTCGCGAGCTAGCGCACTCCTCTATTCCCGCGGCCGCTTGCGTGCTCGGGCCGCCCTGTGGATATAGATAGATCGATAGTTCCGCGATGCGCCTAGCCCCGCAACCATTGAATTATACAAGACATCACAGTCTATGGATCTCTTTTACTTTATCTTAATTTTTCATGCTGAATTACGCGAATGAAATTTCACGTTACGCAGTGGAGAGTGCGAGCGCCACCATTTGATTGACCCAAATGTTTAAAAGCAAGAAAAAGAAACGATTGACACGATCACACGGTCTGAACGCGAAGAAGCGCGATAATTGCCAATCAAATACCGTATCATGTATTCGTAACGTTTACGTCCGAGGGCCTAAATGGAGTGATTCCATAAGAGTGAGTTATCGGCGAATGCTCACTTTTAACTGTTACGTGCAGCAAGCTTTCCTATTTAACGCTATCGCAGAGGCTGGAGATTTAGCGGGACAATGGGGCAGTAACGGGGGAGAGCGAGAAGGGCCCTCTGGCGGGCGGAGTAGGGCAGTATCGCAGCGGCGAGCGCGGCCGCGAGGCAGGTGCACCGTTGCGGGAGACGGACATCCGCGGCGGGACGGGCGGCTCGATAAAAGAGCCGCGGCGCGGCACACATCGGCTGCCCCCCCAGCCCCTTCGGCCCGAGAGAGCCCAGAGGTTGTTCGCTCTTCCGCGGCGCCTCTCGTGAATTAGTTATAAGAAGAATCGCGCGCGCGCGAGACAAAGAGTCGAGGGGGGCCGGGGCGGAGATGCGCCCGCGGAGAGATGCCGGGTGATCGATCGCCGGCCGCGGCGCTTGTTTGCTCCGATGATGCCGCGGCAATTGTCCGCTTTGTTGGCCGATTTTGAGGCGGCAGACTCGGACGGATGATTCGCCGCGGGCTGGGTACGCAGTGGCAGTGCGCGGGACGCGCGTAACCACCCGTTTATCTTATGCTCTCGGCCTCCGCTCCCACTGGTATTTATAAATATCGACGTTATCGGAAAAGGGCTCCGGCGTCCGCGGCCCACAAAGCGTTAAGGCGCTCCGAGCGGCTTTCCCCCGGAGGTTGATTTGCCGGGCGGACAGCCATCGGAGGCCTCCCGGATTCGTGGGAATAATTAGCGGGGCCGCGACGAGGAGGAAGGGCCAAGAGGCCTCGCGAGCCGACGCACGCGCAGACGGCGCTTTGAGCCGAGGATCCGGGTCCTTTGGCCGGGGCCCTCGGAGGCGCGGGCCGGACAATCGATCAGCGGCGGGCGCCGGCCCTAGACCGGAAGGCCGCGGCCCCGCCGGCGAAAACGTCAGGCTCTGATTTAAAAGGAGCCATAACCGTTTGCATGCATTAACTCATCCCGGGGCGAGGGTCGCGCGGCCCCCAATTCCCCCGGCGCACGCACGAGTGCGCGGCATAAGCAAGATATATCGCGGGCGCGCCGCGCGTCCCGAGCAATCGATGCGCCCCGCGGCCGCCGGCCAAGACGCCGGGGCCCCTATCGATTGCGAGGGGCGCCCGCGCACCTGCCTCGCCGCCCCGCAATATGCGCGGCTTTCCCCCCCGGCCCTTTAAAAACCTCTGCCCTCCGCCGCCGACGCAAACACGCTCCTGCCCCGGCCCACCGCCGCCGACTTTTTTCCACCCGCGCCCTTGAAAGAGACTCGCGCCCTCAAAATCCCTGGGCCGAAAGTCGCCCCTGCTCGGATGGCCCGCGGTTCCAATGCCCAACTTTCGCCCGCCCTTTCACACGGGCTGTACATATACGCGAGTGGCATTCGGGCCAATAATCAGGGGATTTAATGAGCCGAGGGGCCGCCTTTGAAATCCAAACCCATTGTTTGCGGGAGCACTCGATGCGCGGTTGCCAAAATTTCACAATGTTTTATCCGAATAGAAATAATTACATTGTCTTGCCGTGGGAACGCACGGCGGATCCGATTGTCACAAGCGCCAAGCGTGTTGCGCTCGCGGCGCAATGCCGATCGCGAGTTGCGCTACCTCGCGGTTGCTCCAGCGTCAGTTTGCGGTTGTTCCCGCGATCGCTTCCAACATCTTATTCCCTTTGCAACGAATTTGAGCGTTTTATCGCCGGGCATCGCCGATAATTAAAAGCACGCCTGCCAAAGTGAACAAACGCTGTCATAATCCGACTCGCAAATATTACACGTTCACCAAACGGTCAAACAATGCCCGTTGTTAACCCAATGATACGCAGTTTTTAAACGAAATCCCGGCTTTCGATATAAAGTACGAATAGCCGCGTATTAAAACAAGGTATACTTTACTTTGTATCTTTAAAATTCAAAGTTCCATACAAAATTTGCATGCGCGATTTTACGTTTATCTTTCCGATATAAAGAGAGTGCGATATTTACATAGAAGGTTAACGCGAAATTATAAAATAAAATTTTTTAATAAAACCGTACAAACAGCTTAAAGTGGTAAAAGCGATCGCTTCTGTATGAAAAAGCTGCGTCGTATGCATTACCGGCGTGCGTAATAAGATGGCAAGGTTTTTTATCGGCTCCTCCTCGGCTTATCCACGGGTCGCTCACACTAATTACCACGGCAAACAGCCGGGGCTTTTTCGTTGGGTCACGATAGGCGTGTATGCGCACCGGCCTCCGCCGTGAAATATTCGTAAGCAATTTGGCAACTGCGCACTCTGACTTGGGCAAAAAAAAAAAACGAAGGAGGGAATCTCGGGAGTTTAGCGAGATAAAGCCGGCCGCGAGAGCCGGCGCTTCTTGTCCGAGTGGAGGGGCGAGGCCGGGCTGGATCCGCGGCAATTGCCGACCCCTTGACCGGATGAAAAAGGAAGGAAGGAGGGAGGCGGGCCGCCGGCTCGATTGGCGGAAAGGCCGCGCGCGCGGAATCGAGCAAGGCGCAAAGTGGCCCCCGCGCGCCCGCGCAATCTCCAGATCTGCCGGGGCGAGAGCGAGGGAGAGGAGCCGCCGCCTCGGCGCCGCTCGCGGCCCGCGCGTGCATTATTTATGAAGCCCGGCCACTCCGCCGGGCTCCCTTTCAATTTCTTCGCGCGCTCGATTGCGCCCCGCCGGCCGACGGCTTCATATACGCCCGGGATTGAGCCTCGTCGCGCGTAATGTAAGTGGCTGCACCTTGTAACATCCCCGCGCTCGCCCGGCCCTTTATGTAATGGCCGCGCTTCCCGAGGCTTAGCCTGCATTAGCGGCTCGCGTTAGCGCCCCTTATTGTCTCGCCCCCAACTTCCTCAATTACGCGAATTTCGTGTTTGCCCAGGGAAAAAGGCACGCGGCCCCGAGCACCGCCCCGCCTCCTCCATCTATAAGCTTATGCTTTTAAACGCGCTTTTATTTATGAGACTTTTTACACCGATGCTTTTACCTCAGATTTTACATCCACTACTTTTATCAATATTGACCCGAATATATGCGCGCTCGTTGCCGACCCGGCGACAAAGTTAAGTCCTTTAATGCGCATCAATACATCGAAATTCGTTTATTTCGTTCATTTTTAGACTTTTCCCGCAAATATTCGCGGTTCGTTTCAAAAATCCCAGCACGTCTAATTTTACGTTGAATTACTCCAAAAGATTCAAATTTTTTCTATATTCAATTTGTTCGCGTGCATATGTTAACGTTTTCGAAACGATTGATAGTATTTATTTCCTTGCATATATGCGAGCATAAATGAAAATGGTAGAATTTATCGAGTATATTATTTATACATATTTAGAAGTGACAATTATTTGATTTAGAAATACGTTATATTTTCAATATTCTAGTAACTGTACAAAGTAAAATTATATTTATCAGAAAAGCTACAAAAATCATTAACGGTCATTTTAATAATATAGACATTGGTTACAAATGCTTATTGGCTGCACAGCTCGCCAGAATATAAACAAACACGGTAGACGGAATTCAAAAAATTTAATATACCGGCCGCAATAGTAATATGCCGTATATATATAGTATATAGAATAGTAGTACATATAGCGTAGATGATAGAAAGTGTATAGACTAACTACTTGTCAAGTGTGATCATATTTTGTTCAGAGTAGCTCTCATTACCGGCAATGCCAGACCCAATATGATCCTTCGCACTAGGCAGAAACAAGACAGGAGTCAGAATCTCCAGGCTGTTTTATATTATAAGTAGCTTATAACAGTATTCATGTCTTCGTAATCTAGTGAATATTAAGTGATTAAGTGAAATATGTAATACGCGATTAATAAGCCGAAGGTAAATTTTGTCTGAAAGCCTTACTAACTAGTCCAAGAGGCATATCTAATAAATATATCAATGTATATGTGCATTCAACGATCTACTTATATTTGTTGGGTTAATAATATCATTATTTTATCCCTGGTAAAAAATTTTTAGTGGCCAGTTTTAACTGGTATCGAACTGGTTTAAAGCTGATATTTTGTCAAAATATGAAACCGGCGTAACCTCAGTGTTTCTTATTTTATATATTATTTTTATATGCATTCTTTTACTAAAACTAACTAAAATAAATAAAATTAAAAATGTGATAAACAATTAAAATATAAAAACAATGATTATACTTCACAGGACTATAATATAATAAACCGAAATAAAAATCAGGACTTTTCAGGAAAGCATATCTAACTCTTTTTTAACCGTTTTACCTTTTTTATGTTTTACTAAAATTTATGGATATTAATGTAACCTTACAGAATGCTAAGGTAATTTAAAAGTATTTTGAATTTTGTTCTATTCTATTCAAAGTAATTTTCTTATTATTACTGTAAAGTTCAACTATAAAATTTTAACACTGCCACCTAAATCGTTCTTAATGTATATAATACCTAATACTTAGTGTATATACGTGCGATACGTAAACAGATATATAATATATAGCCTTCGATTTTCGCCAGGTTGTGGCCAGTGCCCCGCCAGTAAGTGTTGAGAGGGGGTAAGGTATCTGGCCAGTATACACTGGTCAGCAGTAAAAATACTGGCTATCCTAGGTGCCGAAAAACTCGTATAAATTTCCAGCAGGAACACAGAGCATAATAGAATTGAAAACCACGTTACAGGTATTTATCTTTTGAAAAGAAAACTGCAATGGTGTAAAAAAATGGAGGTTTCGCACGCAGTCGTGCGCAGTGTCGAATAGGCAAAGGAAGAAACAAAGCCCAGGTTATCAATGGCCACACCCCCGAAGTGCACAATACTCACGATTTTGAGAAACACGGCTTCCCTTTCTTGGCGTTGATCGCAAGCTTGTATAGAGTGCACTTCTCCCAGTGTCCATTTTTCCCGATCTCCCGGGGATCTTTGTCCCACTCGAACGGCGAACGTGCCCCACGATCCTGCGGGAGCCTCGACATCTGTTCGTAAATAGTTAATAACCGTGAGCGCACGCCTCTCCTCGCGGCGACGTCGAGGCAGCGAGTTTTGCCCGCGTCGTGAGCCGCCGCCGCTCACGACTTATTTAGCAGCGACACCGATATAGCCGTCCGCGTTGCGGCTCCTCCACTTTTTTTTCTGCCGCAATCGACGTTTCTTATACTCCGACGTGAGAGCTTATCGGAGGCTATGTGGGAAATGGAGCGGCTCGCGCACTACAACTTTTAGAGTCAATCGTTGCGAGTGCATTTTCTCCCGCGACTCTTCTTTTTTGGCGGTAAGTGCGCTTTCTGCGGTGATTCGATCAGTTACTCATACCGGAGTTCAATCTTTAGTGCACGCGATGATGATTATTTTACACAATCTACAGTTGCTTTTAAATCCACATTTTGCCCGGGCATTTCAGTTTTATTCTAGATTTATATTGATATTTATATTGCAGTAAAAGTTGAAAAAATTATTGTTTTTAAATCGTTATTGACGAAGGAAAGCAACTGCCCGCTACATATCAAGTTTTCCACGTGCTTTATTTTGAATTTATAGTACATAAATAAAAGTATTTTATTTGGCGCGAGACTGCTAAATATGCGTTTTTACGCTGTATTAATTGTAATGTATTTCATATTTGTGTACACTTTATATACGTATACGATCGAACGATTATATATTATAACGTTTAAAAGAGAATTAACATCACCTACTTGATATTATTTTAGGTAAACCGATGAAATTTCATTAATTTATAAATGCGTTTTTATTAAAATAGAATCAATTAAAACAAATTACTCTTTTGACCGAGATAATCAAATGCCGAATATATGCTTGATTGAATTGTAAGAAGTAAAATAATAACGATTGTTCAGTATCGCAGTTATGATTTTGAGGAATACGTTTAAAAAATTAATAACGTTTTTAACATTTATGTTTTGCGAGTACGTTCTTTGAGTTTTGAAATTGGCTGTACAGCAGAATAAATGCCTGCAGTGTAACTATTGAATTGACGCGAGAATTGACGCGAATTGTTGGAAAATAGTGGAGCACTCATACCAGTGCATCGTCGGCAAACTATGAGATTTTGGGCTATTCAGGATTTGTGCTCGACAAGGGCAAACAGTGTGCGCAATGATGGAAAAATTGCGTTTGACTAAGCCCCAGGGACAGGGCAGGCGGGGGATTCTGGCGGCCCTCCAGGTCGAGTGGAAGCCGGGGCTCGCGGGGCGGCGCGGGCGTCGCGAGTCCCGAGCCCCGGAAGCCGGGCAGAGGAAAACGAGCAGTAAACCTAATTCCGCGCGGGGTTTGCTAATCCAGGGCTGCAGGGGCCGGTCATTATTTGGTGTCGCTTGATCCCGGGGGGCAGAGCCGGTCCGCCGGCGTCGGGCAGTCCGGCCAACCTCTCCCCCGCGCAGCCCGGTTGGCCCGCTGGCCGACTGCGTAGGTGCTCCGGAGCCGAGCTTTCATCCCTCGATACACCAGCGGCGCCGGGCGAGTCCTGGACGGCCGCGTGACGCTCGATTTGCCAGGAAGCGGGGCCGGGGAAGACGCCGCGGCGGGCGAGCCGGGCTGCAGCGGGGAGGGGCGCGCGTGCCGAATGAAAGAGGCCGTTGGGACGCGGGCGAGCCCTCGGCCGAACACATTAGGACGCCTCGACGCTGATTCATCGATCGGCTTTGGGGCCATTGTCGCGGGCCCGCGGCAGATGCGAGCTCCGGGTCTTTTCCAAATTTCCGCGGACTCTTCGATTAGCAATTCCAATGTAATTAGGGGGCGGGTGCGCGCGAGTTATTGGAGCGGCGGCGATATCAGCCGGCACGGTTACATCGGCCCGTTGTCCTCGGAGGGGCTCGCGCGGCACTCGTCGTCCGGCTCGGGGACTCCGGCAGGTGCGTCGCGGCTCGGCTCCTCCGCGGCCGGCGCTCGCCGACTTATCAGTTTCCATTTGCGCGGCGGCGGGAACGGGGCCGCGCCCGAGGCGTATCGGGGGCAGCCTCGGGGCACGTATTGCATTGCGGATCGCGCGCGATTATCGCGCCGACGGCCGACGTCCTTGGGCCCCCGGGGCAGCGGGACGTGCCGCGCAGCCCCGATCGGACTGCGGCCAGGCAATTAGTCGCGAAAAGGGCCGAAAGGGCCGCGGGGCGATCGGCCACGGGAGGAGGAGTGCAGCCGACGGGCGGGCGATTATAGCCGCTCGGGCCCAGCGGACGAGCCGCGGGGCCAATTAATTAGGCGGGGAGGGGCGTCGAGGGAAGCCGGCAGGGAAAAAGCCGGCGGCCCGCGGCCGCGATCGATCCCGCGCGGCGACTCGGCTCACCGTGCACTCGACTCCCGAGTCCCGACGCGCGCCCTTTCCCTTTCGTCCATATTTCATCCCCCGGCCGCTCCGGGCCCCTCCATTGTTAAAGAGCTCGCGGTCGTTCCCTTGTACTCGCGCCTTTCCTCGAGTCCGCGTCCCCGGGCTTTTCGCCGAATTCCCCGGGCGTTTCGCGGGGCCCTGGCGGGCCGATAGCCCCCAGCGCCCCGCATCCCCGCACCACCTAGGCGTACTCGGCGCTGATCGAAATAACTGCACCGCGGTGGAAGAAAGGGGCGGATGCGTGTCCGCGGTATGCGCTCTATCGCCATGCGGGTTTCACGTTATATCTATTGCATGCGCATATAACAGGCGCACTGCTGGATTATTTAAAAAAGCTACCTGTCCGTTCCAGCCCGCGGCTACTCGTGGCCGCGCCTCTCTGATTGATAGATTGATTGTTATTCAACTCACCTGAAACAGATAGGAATAAAGAGGTATTATTATACTTGCATGGTTAATAATATTTTAACGAATTTAGTCAGTGGCTCGGGAGCGACGCTGGGAGCCTCGGTTTATTTTTACTGCGCATGATTATCCGCATTGATCATCTGATAGGGTATGGGCGCGGGTGAGTGGGCCTCGGTGGGGGGACGGCCCAAGAGGACCTCCCTCCCATCGCGGCTCGTTGGCTTGCGGTTGCCATCGACGCGGTTATGTCTCTCCTTTTCCCGCAGCGCCCTTATCGAAACAGCGTTTCGTTACCGAGGCCTCATATAGGCTCCCAGGGCTTTCCCCGCGCGCACGCGAGCGGCCCTCGCTACTCGGAAATCTATAATTCCTGCCGGGGCCTATAAACCTCCCGAGATAAATGATAAAAACTAAACAGTCTTTTTGGAAGTCGGGCTTTTACGATCGACTGGCCACGCCCTAATTGACAAGCTCTCGTAAAGGCAATTACGTCGCGTAATTCCTTTGTGCGTAATAATTGCAGTAACAGCGTTTTCGTGGCTCGGGCCCGCGGACAAAGAAAGAAGGCTCAAAGCTCTCCCCTGCAAATGACAGTGGCAAAACAAAGGAAATATCCGCGTAATTTAACAAGCAATAAATTTAAAGGAACCCGATAGCTTATTAAATAAATGTTCCAAAACCAAAGCCTATTTCAATATTACGGGTATTATTCTAAGTTGAACTATGCTCGATACGGAAGCGCGGTTACAAGGTTACATATGAGCCTTTTACACATATATATGATAAGCGGAACAAAAGAGATTGTTCGGCTGTATAATTCTCCAATTTCGTATTCAGCGTATAATGCAGGGGACGTTCAAAATGGCGTCAAGATTTTCACGAAATTCACGCTGTACTTTGTAACATAATTCAAAAATAATTGGCCGAGTTATTACACCAGCAATGGTTCATTTGTAAGGCAATAAACAAAAGTCATTACATTTCTGCGCATAAAGGAAATAAAATATCAAATGTAATTATAAGCTCATTGTTGGGCGCGATTTTCGATGTGTATATATATATATTTTATAAATTTGTGTAAACCAGGGAAAAGTTGATGAAAATAATAAGCTCGATTAAGTTGAATATTTGAGGAGGGCAATTTCGGAGTTGGCGGGCAGAGAGGAGGCGCGGAGCGTTGCACTCATTTATCAGAAAGAATGTCTCGAGGGTGGCGAGGCCCGGAGTAAGCTCCGGGGAGCTCGGTAGCTTTAATAATGGAGCTTTAAAAAGTAATGTTGATTAGCCGGGGAGGTGCTCGGCTCGGTCCTCGGCGGCCGAACCGCGCCGGGCGCTCGGCGCGGGAAAGACGCCCGGGGGCTGCCTCGGCCCGGCGCGGGCGGTGTCATTCGTGTTTGGGCCGCCGCGGCCCGCTTCCCAATCAGCCCGGGCCAATTTCGAATTTGCCTCGTAAATTCCGGGGCGAGCGCAATACTCGGGGCCGGGCGCGTTTAATTAAAAAAAGAGAGGGCGGTGGGGGGCGGCGCACGCGAGGAGGGCGCGGAGGGCGGCCGAATCGATCGCCGCGCCGCGGCTGACCCCGATGGCGAATCGGCCCACTTCCCACCGATCCCCCGCGGCCTCTCCCCGGCTCGACCGACTCGGTCCAAGGGCGCCCGGGGATGATCGCCAGCGGCCCGGGGTTCCTTCGCCAGGCGCCAGGGGAGGAGCGGCCCGAGAGCTCGCTCGAGGCGTGCCTCCTGTGGCAGCCGCGGCGACTCTTACATTCGATTAGCCGCGAGCCGGTGTCTGAAGGATTGTTATTGCCCTGGCGGTGGCAGGCCTGCGAGCGCGCAATAATAACGCTCGGGCCGCGGCATCGTCGCCTCGTCAATTACAATGAATCACTGGCGGCCCTCGAATCCGCGCTAGCGCGAAACCTCATTACACTTATCCCGAGCTCGTGTCGTTAAATTAATAACGAGCGGCCTATTTATAAGCCCGGGGCGCTGCCCCCCTCTATTTACGCGGCGCGCGGCCCTTTAAATTCAAATGGGAGCGGCCGGCCGTCGCGATTATCGGCCCCGCGAGCGCCTGGCCCTCCTCCGCAGCCTCTAAGTGAGCCTCGTTCGCCGGGGGCGTCCTCGCGCTTTTTATCCCGCGGAATAACGAATTAGCCGGCGCGCGGCTATCGCTCGAAAGGACGGTTTGGACGTTCCGCCGAGCGGCGATCGGCCGAGCCTCTTTTCTCGGGACTCGGGGGAAACGAGCGACCGCAGCGCCGTGCCCCGCTCGCTCCTCGTGACTGAGTTACTTGGCTTTTTTGCCGCGGGCTCTTGCCCAGGCTCGATCGATGAGCCGCTTGGGTCACGCGTTATGAACAGGATAGCCGCTTCCGCCCATTCCCGCCCGGAATACCAAACTCAATTGTAAAAAGTTAATTGTATGCGCGACTCTGGGAGAAACATGGTAAGCTCGTCGATAGGGCTGTAACGCATGCCCCGATACCTTTACAATGTGTACTTTGCGAGAAAAATAACTTATGCCGCGCTTGAAAGTATATTAGACTTTTTAGACAAAGATAGAATGAAAGCGGCCCGGGATGAAAAGGTGGACAAAGCGCGGCTCGACTTGGCACAGGAGCAAAATGAGTAATTAATCAAACCAATGGCGATCGAAAATTCGGACGGAAATAAAAAAGCCGTATATTGATAAAAAGAAAGGCCAGTAGTAATGACGAAGGCGGCCGTATATGCTCGTATGAAAAAAATGAAAGCTGAATAGGCAATTGAACGGATGGAATTGGAATTAAATGATGAAATTTTTGATTTGGTTATAAAGTTGAAAAGGCGCGCGGCGTGCGGCGAGCTCGCCGGTCAGTGCGGCTCGCTAAAAACTCCGGTCAAAGGAAAAACATTTTTGTCCGTATTATCTATTCATATTTGTAAGCGGATATGGTATTCAACAAGGCAAATGTAAAACGCAGGATGAACGCGCTACTCTTTTAATGCGACACTCGGGTGGATTAATATTGGAGGGGCCAAAGGCGCGGGGCCGTGTCGTTTCGTATTCGAACGCTATTTAGTCGCGAGTGATTTTAATTTTTGAAACATTTCCGGGGCGCTTGCGCGGCCTCGTTAAAAACTTTGATGCGCGTGTACCTAATTAGAGAAGAGTCCAATTACCCAGAAAAAGCGCACAAGCCGCGGAAGGTTTTGGCCGGGGCGCTGATTGACGGTTTCGCGGACGGGTAAAAGAAGCCGGGGGCCTTAATCCCCCGGGGGATTTTAATAACCAAAGGTCACTCGCTCGAGCGGGCGGTGGGCAAAGCGCGGGGCGGGGGCGGGGGCGCATGCGCGCGGCCGCGGCGAGCGTCGCGCCGCACTGCGCACGGATCGTAAATCGCTTCTTGGCTATATAATCGCGGAGCGGCCTCAATATGCAGATGCGCGCGCTTTGTAGGCGGGCGCGGCTGGCGCGGCTGGCGGCGAGTCCCCTCGAAAAAGCCGGCGCCGCCAATTACCGTGCGAGGACGGCCCAATTAAGAGCTCGGAGTTATCGCGCCGTTTCATTAATTCGCCGGCCTCCTTTTCCGCGGGTGTCGTTAGCGCGGGCATTAAGCCACTCGGCCGGTGCTTTCCCCGGGAACCGGCGGCGCTCGCGGCGCGCCCGCTTTTTTCGAGAGATCGATCGCGCCGGAGGAGAGCCGCGAGCCGAGGAGGCCCCGAGTTATTGGCGCGATAGAGCGCCTCCTTGAAATATGACCGCGCCGAGCTTTATCTCCGCGCTTTATCTTCGAATTAAGATACTTTAATTTATCGGATTGCCCCGCGCGAATTTATACCGGGCGCGCGGCCTGCCCCGGCTTTGTTGCTCTTGGTGGGCGCGCCGAGCCGCGGCGAACACGACCGAGCGCCGAGTACCTGGCCGCCGCTTTCCCGGGGCCGGCGATCACTCGCGGGCAAACCAGCCGAGGCGAAAATATTTATCGGGCGCCGGCACCCAGCCCTCGATCTACAGCCCCGATGTAAAGCGCTCGGGAATTAATTGTCCTTCCGGGGAACGAGTGGCCGCCGCGCCGAACAATGCGATTAACAGCCGAGGCTTCTAATTAAAATGGAGCGCCCTGTCATTCGGCAATCCTTCCAATGGTTTAATTAACCGGACAAAAAGCCCCGGCGCAGGCCCAGCCTTCCTTGCGAGTACCCAGGAGGGAGGGGCGCCGGCAAAACCTCGGGCGGACCGGAAAGCAAAGCGGCGCGGCGAGGGCTTGGCCTCGGCCCCGGGGGATCGGGCCGACGGTCCGCGAGGCCCGGGAGCTTTTTAATCGGGCCAATTGTCGATCGGGGGGGAGGGCGCGAACGGGCGAATAATTCGATCGCGGGGAAGAACGGGAGGCAAAGCCCCGAGTAAAAGAGCGAGTAAATAAAGAGCGATCGGGCGCGATTAACCGGGCGGCGGAGCTGCGGGCGCGCTTTGTTTCGCCCGGGGAGCGCGTCCGATTCTATTGCCGGCGCAAGATATCGGCCGGCTGGGCCGATTAGAATCGCGGAATTGGAGCGAGTATCTCGGGGCGCGTGCATCACTGTCGGCTCGGCAATCAGTCGCCGGGTCCCGCGGCCCGGAAACCGGACCGCCCGGGGAAACGCGGGCGCAGCCGGAAGAATCGATACGCGCTCGCGGCGCACCTGCCGCCCACCCGATGACTTTTACCCCGGCCCCCCCGTCCGAATCCGCCATCAAAGTTTTTTACTCGGCGGGCCGCCTGCAGCCGGCGCGGCCTATCGCTCCTCTTGCGCGGACGATAATTGCCGGGCCGACGTGCTTTCGTCGGCGGGCGCCCGCTCGGAAATAAACCCCGGCTCGGCTCTTACGCCAAACTCACGCTGGATATACTCGCGGGCGTAAAAACCGGCCGGGGAAACCGCAGCCGGCGCGGCTCTCCTGCGAAATAAACATGCCACCCGGTTAGTCACGATTGCGTTAGCCAAACTGCCGATGCTTATTGATCAATATTTGCGGAAAATCCCGCGAGCCTACTGTAATGGAGGATGCAGGCTGCGGCCCGCGGCTTTCTCCCCCGGCGTTTCATAACCCCGGCCGCGCGCGAGTTTCTCCTCGCCGGTGGAAAAAAAGGAGACCCTCTGCTTTATCGCGGGCTCCGTCATTCTTGCGCCGGTAATCCGACATCGACGAGTCCCCCCTTGGCTCAATCTCGCGGACGCCGCTCGGAAGATATTATTTTAGGGTCGCTGTCCGAGCATTGGACAGGAATCGACCCGGGCTACGGGGAGTTACGGGGGGCCCGAGCCGCCTTTCCAACTTGTCCCTTACGCCCTCTCTATATTTTTTCTCCCTCCCTTGAACGCCCGCGCCTCTCCCCCTCTGCAGTTCGCCGCTTTATGGACAACACTAAATTTCTCTCAATGCGTGAGTCGCAACGATATCAGCGCCGAACCGCGTCGCTCGTTTTTTCCCCCGCGCTTCATACACGTCGACGGGCGCACACGCATTTCTACCACCACGCTACTCCCGTACACGGGGATACATGCTTTACGCCCATGTACGTATCTGCCATTGCTGCGCCCCCCCCCACCCTCTTTCTCTTTCTCGTTCTCTCTCCTTTTTTTAATAAAGTGCGCGTATACCTTCGCTCTATATAACGCACACCTGTGTATATACGATTCGTAACCCTTCAGCCAAGCTCTCGTGTTTTCTCCGCACAAAAATATTTCTATCTCAGTTTTCCGTTACGGTTACTAGTACTAGTTTTTAAGTAATTGCGCGCGGTTATCTCTCAATTACTCCGAATCTCTCAGTTAAACTCATTATCGTCAGGTTTAATGTAATTAAAATTAATTTTATGTCTCATATTGCCTTAGTAAAAATCTTGCGTATATAATCACTAATGAACGATTCTTTATGAACTGTTTACGGTTTCTTTACGAAATCTTTACGAGTTTCTTATGCGTTGCACATGGCTTTGGTTCTATGCAAACTGCATGTACTCACATGCATGCTTATATAATATATTTGCATATATAATAAATTTATAATGCATATTAAATTGTATTTAATTCGCATACGTAAGCACGGAATTTGATATAATATTATGCGAGCGTATACACCTGCATTATTATACTATATTCAATGATATGGAGGCAATTGTAATATATACAATTAAAAATAATTTTATAGCCAAGTTGTTTTCAGTTTCAACCGGCCGATTTGATGCGCTTATGCTTACTTTATTATTTTACACCGATAAAGAATATTGCTTGTTAGTGAAATAAATCGATACAAGCTAGTCATTGCGTTTGGCAAAAATCTGTACGTTATCAGGAAGAAGCAGTGAAGTGCATCGACCAAAATTCAAAAAATGTTCTGCTTAACATTATTACAATAGATTGTTTATACAAAATAACGATTTTGTTGGGAATCGTTGGGTGAATGTAATGTTGGGTATTACCAGCTGGTGGAATATTGAGGGAATTTCATCCGCGTGAAAGGTGTTGATAACGCTCCTCGGCAACGCTGGTATTTGAATGCATACGGCGAATATGGAAGATTATCAGGAGCATTTTCTGCCGGCTGATGGAGAGATCGTGAGAAGGCGCGATTACGAAAGGTCGTTGGAAATGCGGTCGCATGAACATTCTGCCGCTCGTCCTGGGCTTTCCCTTTATGGCTGTCTATCCGCGGCCCCGGCGCTGTACAGCTTTGCCGGAGTTGGTCGTTTTTCGGACAGGCGCGCCCCCGGTCGAAGGCCTAATCTCCGGGCGGGCGCGTTCCGCCTTTGTTTGCGGCCCCCATTTTTTTGCGCGAGCCTCGGCGACACGCCCAAGTGCCGGGGTTGTATACCGAGGAATTTGATGGACGCGCGCAGTCAATCGGCGTTATTGCGGCCGGTGGCCCGAGTTTGCGTAGGCAAACATTCAATTTGGGTAAAGGCGCCTGCATGGCGAGGGCGGCGAGCGGAACGGAGCGCCGGCGGTCGGCGCTTTGACTCGTTCCGCCGCGGGCCGGTCGAAGAGGGAGGAGGCGCGGGCCGAGGCGCGGTTAGATAAGGCATCGGGCACCGAGAAAAAGGCAGGGGGCCCGGGCCCGGGACCCGAGGGACCCTCCGGCCCGGCCTAACGAGCGGCCCCGCGGCTTTCGGCAAAACACGCGAATTGCCGGGCGGAGGGAGCGGGAAAAAGCCGGGCGGCCGAGGTACGCGGACAAGGAATACCGGCCTCGGGGCAAGAGTGGCCCGGGCCGCCGCTAATTCTCGGGGAATTAATCAGAATCCCGGGCGGCTTTGGATTCCGATGCGCGCGCGGATACGCCGCCCGGTATAAATTCGCCTGATTTGTGGGGCCGGCGGCCTCGGGGGCGCTCCGTTTTTATCGGCGCCCGCCGCCGACTCGGCATCGAGCGCTACATGACGGATCAGCCGCGCGGCCGCCGATGACGAACTCGACGCGCCCGGGAAAAAGCCGCCCGGCCGCCAGGCCCCCGCGGATTAATTGGGAGGACTGGCCGCGGCCCTTCTTCAGGCAGCCTCGGGCTAAGCGGCGCGGGGACGCCCCGCGTAACGACTCCTTCAGCCGCATAACCTAGAAAAGCAGTCTCGGGCCCAGCGACACGCACCCGCTGGAATGAAAGGCGAGCCGACTAGGCGCGGGTGCGCTCGCTCTTGCATCTGCATAACCGGCCGGACGACAAGACGGATCGGCAAAGGACCGAGCCGGGGGCTTTTTCTCGAAACGTGTTCGGCGTTATCGCGCGGCCGGCGACCTATCGACCGCGCTATCGACACGGCCGCGGCCATGTGCCGCGCACATCGGCTCAAAACTACCGGCGCCCTCTTGGCCGTTGATCAAGGGTCCGGCAGGTCAGCGAATAACGCGTAAAGAGTCCGAGTGAGCTAATGACGCCCGGCTCCAATTACCTGAGCTTTGGGTCGTCGGGTCCGGGATCGCGCGCGAGGCCATCGAGCAGCCGGCCGCTTAGGACAGCGGGGGAAAAATTCCGCCGCCTATGCCGTCTGTCGGGCGGGCGTCGATAAGGGCCGCCGGCGATATGGAGGTATTATCAGGAGGCGGCGCAGCGGGTCATGTGTCAGGGATGCAGATAGCCGGTGGGTCGGGTGCCGAGGGCCGCGTCCGGCCGCGTTCGCACGCCCGCCGAGCGTTTTTTTGCCCGCGGCGCTCGGACGCAAGCGGACGCTGGGAGATTGAAGAGCGCCGCGCGAGGGCCGATTGAGCCTGCGCTAGCGCGCGCGAGCGCCGGCCCGCGACGGGGCTAATCATTGCGCGGAGCGCGCACTTTCTACCCGCGCCGGCCGACTGGGCAATTATAGCCATTCGAGCCCCCGCGAGCTGTGACTCGGCCGCTCCCGGGAATCGAGGGCCGCGCGGGCCCAGTCAAAGCGATCGGGGAGCCGCTCGTTAGCCATTCGAGTCACTGCACATTCGTCCGACGCGGACTCCCGATACTTCTAATTCCCTTCACCGGGCCGTCGCTGCGCGCAATCGGAGCCCGACTCGACCCTATGTCCGCGTCCGTCGACGGCGCGGGCGCCGGGGGCCGTTGGAAAAATGCCAGAGCCCCCGAGTCGACGCGCTTGCCCGATGAAGCTTTCATATTTTGCCCCCGGCGCGGGAGCCCTAAGAAGTTGGCCGGCGCAGCGAGGCCCTCGACCCGTTTACCAATAGCCGCTCGGGTGCGCGCCCTGTAATCGCCGCATTGTAAAGTGGAGTGCCGCGGAATTAGTAATGAGGCTCCGGGGATTGCCGGCACCCGCCCCCCAGCCAGCCAGAATTCGCCGCGTACACGGACGAGCGAGTTGTCGGATGCATTCGTAATGCGCCCAGCGGGGGTCGCGGCCCGGGCCCTACAAATTGTTTAATAAACGCCGCGGCGTTTACTCCCGCAATCGATGCTTTTCGCTCACCGCCGGCCATCCCCCCGGGTTTTCCGAAAAACCAGCCGGGGCTGACGCGGTCCGGGCGCCACCGGCCAATGCCGCGAGCCCCCGTCGGTCCCGGCCAATTTCTCATTTTTTTTCCCCAAGTTGACGTGGACGTTGATTGTAAGCGATTACTTTGCGCGGCCGCCTCGCCCAGCAAACAAATGCGCAATAATTGCGCTGTAGCGGGCATTTCGCGGAATTAATTGAAATAAACTGCTTCGGAAAACCGGATGTTAATTAAGCCTTCCCTTATTTTAACGGGGGCGCGCGGCTCTCCGCTGCTCCAACGAAGCCACGATCTGTGCATTTTGCATCTGCTGGGACTGATTAGAATAGCCTCGCATTAGCAGGTTCGATCGGGCGGCCAAGGCATCGGGGAGCACACGGGGCGAGTGCGGCACGAGAGCGGCAGCCATCGATCCGTATCGCCGGGCGGCGGCGGCGGCGGCGGCGGCGTCAATTCACCGAGCGGCTGATTGATTGCGCGGGACGCGTGCAGCGCGCGCCGCGAGTATATAATGAGGCGGGACCGGCTCGCGATGTTATCGGGGGTGACGCGATCGCGCGATACACGCGACGCTGCCCGGAGGCAATCCTCCGCGCGGGCGCCCGCCGAGGATCGGGCCGGCCGCCCGATGAAAAATGCACCCGGCCGGAGCGCTAAGTAGCGCCAGGGCCGCCGGCTTTTTCCGCGCCCCGCGGAATCTCATCTCCGGCGCCTCGCCGCCTCGCCCGCCTCGCCCGCGCGAGCTTTCGCGCTTTTAACAAATTAAAGCTCGCCCAAGCGCCCGCGAACAAAGAGCCCAAAGGAGCAGCCCGAGAGCCGACCTCTCCCTATTATTCCGATTGCATTTGCCGAGGTGAGACAGAGGCTGCCAGGGCCAAGCGCACCCCCGCCACCCAGACAACTGCGTCCGCTTGATTTACCTCTTTCCGAGGCCCTTATTTTTCCCGACTCCTTCTTCAATTAACCTCGCTACCTGTGCAACCGGCCTTTTTAACCCCCTACTCCACTTTTTAATGCACTTTTCCGTTTAGCCTCCTCTCCCCGTCCCCCTTACCAATGCACCCGGTCTAACGCTTGCTCTAACGAGGACGATTCGATTATTTACCTTGTTTACTTCAAAATATACTCTTACGTTCCCTTAATACCGTTCCCGGTACCGTTCCCTATTTCATACGCTTGCCAGGCTGATGCATACCACGAAAAATTCCATTAACTTCGTCAAATTAAATATCGCCAATATTTTCCTTCTCTTAATTAAATGATTAATCAGAAAGATATACAGCGAGCTCGTGAAATCGCGGTTAAAGAGTATATAGATATACTTTGACCGATAACGTAAATCGTCAAGTAATAGGACATTTCCAATGCTAAATCTTTCCTAATATAATCATTTAATCTTAAAAACAAACATTATTTCCCTCTATTGGATGAATTTAATGTAACCGATCAATCCTCGCGTTGCCTAGGGACACTGCTAGAAACCACAAACATTTTTAAGAATATATATTACTTGCTATTTTTAATGCAGTAAAAACTTAGGCGATAGTTAATAATAATGACTAGTATTCTCATAATATTCGAAATAAACCAGTTACTTTTACAGCAACTTTAATATAAAAACATACGAGTGGCTCTAAAAATCAAATTGATATTTATTTTTATTGAAGTTGCAGCAATAAAAGACAACCCATGAAAAATTTGATTATTATTTATTAGTATTTATAGCTATAATCTAAAATGTTATTTACAATGAAAAATATAAATGGCAATTGTCTGCAGACCATAATTCTCTAGCCACCGTTATAGATTAGACTGCACGGTATGCATTATTTCTCCACTTGAAACCAGAGTATTTGTTTAATAATTAGTGCGTTCTCAAATACTCATTTCTAAGGATATAATTACTACAGTACGATAAGCAGAGCGAGATTTCTCGTTAGCTAGATTCAAAATTATGTCAATTGAAAGCAATGAAAGCATATTCTTTCTACCTTTCTATCGATAAAAAATTATAACACATATACCTCTACCCTCTGCAGTGAAACAAGTTATTAGGAAACATCTTTAAACCATTATTATTGCTGTATTAAAAATTTTAATTTACTACTTTTTACTTAAAAATAGCGTTAATTTTCAATAAACTCATGAATAGTAATTTGTTCATTAAACGACCACAAATTAAAAATTTATTATTATAAAAATTAAATTTAAAATTCTGTTTCTTTATAGTTAACTACTTGTATAACTAGTCACGATTTAAAATTATTTATATTTTTCGTAATAAAATAGGAATTTTAAAGGTAGTGTAAAGAGCTAAATTAATTTTAAGGTATTGTGTCAGTCGCTATAAGGACAGTTTAGCTTGTGCATATAGTTTCTAACTTTGCTAATTTTAGAATCTTAGTTGTTTGATGCACGGAGGCAAACTTGGCTAATAGTAACATCTACGAAGCATTCTATAAAAATAAGTTTACTGTCTATGGAAAGTAGTCACAGTATACCAAGCAGTATACCATAAAACTCAAACAGCTAACACACTTTTACTGTATTTTAAGTCAAATCTCTTCCTCGATCTGTTCTGTATAATATGCTAATTTTTGTCTTTTTTCATATATTTCAACTACTTAGTTGGAGCATCGTAATTTTCAGCAATAGAATGTCGAGTAAAAGAACATTAAAGTTTAATAAATTCCGTTCTTGTATGAATACAAGTTATTTGTACAGTACATCAATTAATCTCTCTGTATTGCGTGTTTCATTTTTAAACTCATTTATAATCTCATTCGCTATTTGAATTTGAAGCAAAAATTACACTTAGACATTTCGCGTGTAGGACAACTCTTTGACCAAAGAAAAAGCGAGAAATAGAATGTGCGAGGTGCAGGTCCAATCGGCTACAAGTACAATGCCGAGGCAATACTACGACGGCAATATTGTTTATTCGAAAGTTTCGAGAAACATCCGCACTCGCAAGCTCGTGCAGTGAATTATTCCCTCGCGCGAAAGGAGTAGCGGCCCTGCCTATAAATTTATTTCCCCCTTTCTTACGCTATTATATTATTTCTTATCCCCAGGGTTTTTCCGTGCACCAAGTTATTGTAAACATCGCATTGTTCCGGGCGACGCGCGGGCATTGTTCCGCACGGCGAGACCGCCTTTTATTTATTTCTTAGAGCGCGCGGCTCTCGCTTTAAGGGCCTCCGATTTGTGATAGACTCGACCCAAAGAATAATGGACCTTTACTCATTGCGCCCTGTTCTCCCATCTAACAATACGCGAGGACGCCTGTAGTGGACACTGCACCGCGAGGAGACGTTTGTGGGTACCAAGAAAACGGGAGAAATCACCTTTTTCCAAACGAGCTGTCCAAGGCTCGGTCTAAGGGATTACACGAAAATTATTTGGGGCGAAAATTCTCATCGGAAAAATCTGTTGGAATGTGATGATGTTAGCCAACCTAATACTTAATGCTTCTATCGTTCTCGTTTCCAGTAATATTCTTATAAATTGAGATTAGCAGATCGAGATATCGGCAACGAGAACATTCAATCTCTGATAATGCTTATTTTTATATAAACGCATCGTTAAAGGAATTACTAGCACGTTTTTTCCACAAATATTAATACAGAAAAGAAATTTTAAATAGCTAGAAAATTGTTAATTGGTGTACTTGATGTTACGATATATTTTTACACAATTTATTTTATAAAACAAATTTTCATATTAAGATATACATGTTTGCATAATTTGAGACTCGTAGACCTCATGTAATAGTCGTTAGATGTCTGCGTCTCGGTCCGCATCCAACAGTGCAACAATTGCCTTTTGAAAGTTAAATTTGCGGTTCCCGCGGAATGTCCATGTCACAACCAAATGAGCAAAGGAAATTGTATTTACAGCCAGTACTTCGACATATTACTTCAGAAGTTAATTTTTTTCACCGTACAAGCTGTTTACGAAGCGGTTTATACAAGTAAATTCAAATTCAAATTCAGTCTATTAAAGGTAGAGATGTATTCTTAAAAGTCACGGTATAATGCATAATCATATAATAATTCACAATCTTGATCGAATCTAAGAATACGGTCTTTCGGAATGCATGCGTTTTGACTTAAAGTGAACGCGAAAGAGAAAAAATGTAATAAAAGAATACATAAATATTATAAAATATACAAAAATAATATATATGCGCGCTTGTATAACAGAATCAAGCATAGCGAATGTTCTAGAGAATAAATAATTGACAAGTTTACATTTAGAACTGGGATGTACATATGACACAACACATGCTAGGAATAAGGAACTCTTTTTACAAATAAGGATATCTTAATACCCATCACGAATCGTATGCATCAAGTTTTGAAAATGATTCGTTTTAAAATCGAATTAATTGAAAGTCTTATATATATGATTAAAAATCATCGTATTTTTAATATTTAATATTAAGCTAATTACTATAATTGCGACCAAAATTGTATGTTTTTATTTAAATTATATTTATCCTTACAAGTTACATTACTGCAAAATTTTCATTAATTTTTTTTCGAAGCCTGCAGTCGCACCGATAGTTGCACGCATTAGTGCCTAAATATATATACTCGTATATAAAGCCATAGGGAACACGCCTGGTTGCTATGAATCTGTCAAGCTATATAACGTCGTGTGAAGTAATTATTACACCTATATTATGTTTTGTATGTAAGCAAAACAGCTCCACCGAATTTAAGCGTTCTGCTAAATCAAACTAAATAAATTGATTCCATTTGAAATGCAAATCAAGTAACAGAGATTGTCAAAAATTCACAACAGCTATTCCTTTCGTTGGTAAACATAGGCTTTTGGCACTTGGTTAGAAAGTAATAGTAAAGTTAGCTTCGCGGAATCGCCTCTCTACTACAACGAACGTTGTCGATTACAAAGTGAATGGAGAGAAAAAATCGAGATGAGTTTCACTGTTAGATCAAGCTTGTTAAGCGGCATCTTGTACGGTTCTTCGAACCGCAGCAGCACCGATAGTCGGAATAGCTCTCGGTATCGCTATCCAAAACATACGAAGAGATGCTAAATTCTCAAGATTTAGACAGTAAATAAAAACGTGAGCAAATAAGCATAGATAGATATTGAGTAAAACCACTTGGGTTGAATACCGCTAAATGAAAATTACGGGAAAGTATGTTTACACTTGTACTACATGGTCTGTCGATGTAAATCTTTATGATGAGTTCGCAGTTGTCAGTGTCGGAACAATTGGCAATGTATTTAACTAGTTCTGAGTGGTATCGTAATGGCATATAGAATCATAAGATCTACTAGACTATAAGATGTGTATCAAAGAGAGATCAAAATAAAAGCAAACTAGTATTTATTCTGTTGAATAGAATCGTAAAAAAAAGGCGAAATCAGATTTCGCCCTACATGAAAAATACGAGTAATTCAATTTACAAGGAAATCAAAAGGGAGTAATCTATCTATAGATTCCTTCCTTCGAATCGATGGATTGTACCTTTTCAATTGATTCTATTTGCATTTATTAAGTTTATATGTCAGACAAGTTGGAATAGTGAACGAGGATCATCGGAACCGTTGTGTTTTCTAGTTGCTAAATTTGGAATATCTTCTTGGTGGTCTTGATATCCGGGGCTGGCGCGTCTTCTCGCGAAAGAGCCATTTTTTTGGAGGTTGCTCATTCTGTCGCTCGGCATGTTCGCTGCGCCGCGAGGGAACAGCAGAGGAGGGGGAGGGCGCGGGCGCGAGGAAAGAACGGGCGCGGCAGTGGCAATCTCGCGTTCGAGGAGTGCAAAAGTTTCCGGTGGG
The DNA here is from genome assembly GCA_018906755.1 of Sycophaga agraensis. NCBI lineage: Eukaryota > Metazoa > Arthropoda > Insecta > Hymenoptera > Pteromalidae > Sycophaga > Sycophaga agraensis. Next base: position 1,020,047 of record JACCIE010000028.1, read on the forward strand.
CTCCCGCGGGGATTTCGTCCGCGCTCCATCCGCGGTCCAATCGGCCCGGTGCGTGCGCCGATAAAAGCCGGAGAGAGAGCGTAATTGCGCGCGGGAAGCGGGTCACCGAGCGGCGGAAGCGTTTCCCCGGCGCGGCCGTCCTCCCCGGTAAAAGGTTACTTTGCTGATTTAATTCGACACCGGTGCCCGCGACCTCCCGGCCGCCTTTGACGCGCCTGCGCCTTGCCGGCCCCGAGCCTTTTGCGCGAATCGCTTTGTGCGGGGAAAAGAATGCTCGGGAGCTTGTTTTCACGAGGCGCTCGCGCCTTTGGCAAATCTGGCGGTGAAAGGGGGTCCAGGTGGGCCGGCCGCCGCGGCGACTTTCATCGATATTCAATTTTCGCGGGCGGCGCGCGTCGCGCGACCCGGCCCGATATCGATTTTTGGATGCTCGGGCTCGTTTGTGCCCTCGGGTAATGACTTTTCGATATTCGCACGGTCTTTCATGGAATCGGTCTAATTGGATTCCCCAACTCGGCCCACTCGGCCCACTTCCATCGACTGGCTATAAAGAACCCCAGTGTCTCGGGGGTAATGATTTATCAAGCGCGCACACACTTGCACCTAAATAGAATTATCCATTGATTTTAGAGCTAATTGCCGAGCCCATAAATTTCCACTTCCATTTTCGGTCTCTTTAATAGAGCACCTTTCAAAATGCACCCGTGAGATAAGTGCAAATGCGATCGATCCTTCAATTATCATCCTAGACCATACGGTCTTTCCTGAGAAAACTTTGGAACGGCTATTTGCTAATTTTCCTCTCCGCCCGAGGATTAGACACATTAACAATGGCCGAGGATAAATATCGGACTCTCGTTGGGTAAAGAGATTGTTTGTAAAGTCGCCATATCAATAAAGGGAAAGATAAATCGTCCGACGGCTATAATGAAAATCTCTTTAGTTGCGCTGGTACGTATATATAGATGTGGCTATGCTTTAACGTTCATTAAAACCGAGGTTGCTTGGCTAGAAGTACTCGGGGCGTCTTGTAACTGTACAAAAAGGACTGCGAGGAGATTAAGTAGTCGATTGGCTCGTTTATGAGATGGACACGCAGAGTAAGAGGCAGAAGAAGGCGTTATGGCGTACTAACAGCCAGCGCCTCTGTGCAGGCTCTTGCGATTATTACGTAACATTGGACAGGCATAAACGAAGAATTGTGCGACGTCTAATTGAAGGAGCAAAAGACCAGGCTAAAAATACAATCAATGTAGATTGGAGAAGCGCGCGAGAATAAATCGCGAGGAGAAGTGGAGCGTCGCGAGGCGAGGCACCGTTCACGGCGAAAGGGCCGGGGGAGAGCCGGGGGCCCTCGGCGGAGGGCAGAGGCGCGTCCGCGGGTGGCGCCTCGGTAATCGTCGGGCCGCGTCGGACGCGAGCAGCCGGCGGTCGGCTTAAAGCATCCCCGGGGAGGGCCTGCGAGCGTCCAGGCCGAGCGCCGCGCGAGTCCCCCGTGAGCGCGCCGCGGATTATTATTCAAGGAGGAGCGCGGCGCGCCCGGGCATTTGCATAGGGCCGATCCTATCGGCCGGCCCGGCACCTCGCGCCCCGGCTACTTTTAATGGCCGAGCGCGCGCCGAGGATCGCCGGCTGAATAATCCGCGGGCCGTCGGCCGGGCGACTTGGGGGCTCGCGACCGCGAGGAGCCGGCCCGGGCGCCCTGACCCTCCCGAGCGATTCAATCGCCGGCCCAAGGAATTGTAATATTCAGGGGCGCCGCGGGACCGGGGGCCGCTCAATAATTCAAGCCGAGGGAAAAATCCCTCGGGGGAACGGGGGCGGGGCGCGGCCCGGGCGCACACGCGGACGGCCCTCGCGGGGCACGCGCCCGAGCCCCAATTAAGGCCCGATACTCCCGCTCGGAGCCGATGAAAATAATGACGGCCGAGGGGAAGAGGGCCGCGATCGTCCCGCTTTGCAAAATTGATGGACGGCCGTGCGGGGAATGCCGGGCTCGAGGCCCGCTGCGCTCTATGCTCCCTCGATGTACGCTCCCTGCATTAGTTATCGAAAACTGCGCATTATCGATTTAGCGCGCTGATGCCGAGACCAGCGGAGACTCCGCCGCCGCTCCCTCGCAGCCTCGCGGCCTCGCGAGTACCGAGCTTTTTTCGCCCCCGACTCCCCGATCAATCAATAAACTTGGATGGTAAAAAAGTTATAGGGTACGCGTTACTTCGTGTACCGACTCCGAGAGAATAAGTAGGTCTTGAGAACGCCGCCCTCCAACTTGTACCGTTGTAACTTTTTTTTTTTTGTTTTTTTATTTTCACCGAGTCCTTCTCCTTTAACGTGCCGTTTATATTTTTCTCCACTTTGGCAAATTTCTACTTTGGCAAACTTTGGCCCCTCGAGCCAATCAAGCCTCCGCGGCTTGCATAACTTTGAAAGAATACCTAGCGGCTGCGTTATCGCGAGCGAGTTCTCAATTACGCGGTTTTTCCGTGCTCGAGATAGGGAAGGAAACTGGCTCCCCGGGCCGCGGACTCGAGCCGAATCGCGCTCGTGCGTCGGGCTACAGCGCGTACTCTCTAATCTTTACTCCCGTGCACTTCTCGAACGTTCTTCTGGGCTCTTATCGAGTGCGCGCCGCCCACGCGCCCGAGATACAGGCGACATTGTTCTATTCGCAGCTCGGAGCGCGCAATCTCGGGAAAATTCGCGGATGCGCCAGTTGGCAACCTATTTTCCAGGGAGATAACCACTGGGTATCAATCCGCGTTTCCGCGAGCAAACGCAACCTCGAAAGAAAAAGTCGAGAGGGCGCCCCTCGGCCGCGCGTAATCTACTAGATCGACAAAGTAAGCTTGGGGCGCCGCGCGAGGTAAAAGTGCGCAGGGAGACATAACGAAAAGCCCGGTTAAGGAGCTCGTACACGGGGAAACGGGGTGCATTTAAAAGGGGCGTGCGCCAAAGCACGAGTGCGCGGGAGCTCGCGCGAAAAAGGAGGAAGAAGAACGGCGGGGTTGGCCGGGGGGCCGGGGGCAGGAGGGGAGGCAGGCGGCGGCGGCGGCGGCGGCGGCGCTACTGCCCGCGGCCGTAAATTACGTCGCGTCCCGCACAGTGGCCCGCGGCCCCTTAACGCGCGAGCGCGTGTACGGAGGCCCCCCGCCGCCCCTTTACACGCGTGTCATTATTTTCGCACTGCCGACTATTTTCGCGCGTATACGCATCGCCTTCGGCGCATCGCGGCACGTGCGCCTAGCGCCCGCTTTAATGCTCTCGGACGCGCTTTTTCTCTCTCCTCAAACGTGCGCCCGGGACGAGGGGGAGAACCGCGGGAGGGGATCCAAGTAGCATTTGTTTTCATTAAAATGCCGTTCGCCTTTATTAAGCCCTTGTTTGCTTTTAGTGGCGGCGCTTCGCTCCGTGGAGCTTCGAGGGCCGCGGGAAAGAGGAGCCATAGCCACCAGAGGTGTGCGCGGTACGTTTTTTCGTCTTGCCCGCGCGCCCGGCACTTTTCAATCAAACTTTTATCCGCTGCATCTACGGTATCTTATAAAAATTAATTAGGAATTAGGGGAGGAGAGCCGAAAATGAAATTATCCGATTTTTACGAGGCGAAATCGAGGTTAATGTCCACTTATGATTTAATAACGTCGCTTTTTTAATGGACTCAATGACCGTTGTTTGCTCTTCGATTCACTCAATTAAACACTTGGCGACAAATTGTAGTGCATCTACACGGCGTCTCGTTTGATAATGGCCAGCGAACTGCATTGTAAAGCTCAAAGCAAAACTTGCACTGCCGTACATAGGTACAATACACGTGCAAGTATAATAGCTTCTATCGCAGCCAGTCCTTGAATAAAATTCTTTTCGAGCAAATAGCGGAATAATTCCGATTTTATAATACGACGCTTTTCTTCTATCGAGACGGAGCTTTATTCGTAAAAACCTAGTTTCTGAATTATTGCTCGTACGCCGTACGTATACTCTTACTTCAAGATTTATATCGGGCTAAGTGCATGCATGACCGTAATATACAGATATTGATTTCACAATTCCCCTCTCTGGTCAACGTTTCTTTAAGTAGAATTAAATTAGTAGAAAAGTAAGTTCACTTAGTGTCCCGCGAGGCTTATCTTGGAAAAGTTGCTCTTTCAACTGCAAGTCGCGCGCTTTAAACAATCACTCGCGCTCAATAAATAAGATGCCTCGAGGTTAATCATATAGAAAGTCGGCTGTCCGGAAGCTGCGTCCTTCAAGCCCGAAAATCCGCGCCATCGCATCTTGGGCGAATCCTTGCGAATTGGCCGAAAAAGAAAGGCGGCGCTAATGGCGCCGTCCAAGTCGAGTCGGTGCAGGCGTCGGCGCCCGGGTAGACGGCAGACGGAGTCTGCATTGTTACGTGAAAAGAAAATATTGAAGATTCGCCAGGGCGCTCCGCGGAGATCCCGAAAGCCCGAGACTTATCGTGGGCTTGCCAATCTCGCCTTCTCGCTCCGTTCCTCTCTCCCGCTTTCGAATCGATAAGACGCCGCGGGATTCGCCAGACGACATCCAGGAAGAAACCTTCGAAAAACCGCTTGACGAGAGGGAGGAAGGGAGAGACCGAGGGAGAGACGACGAGACGGACGGAAAGGGATGAGTGGGGGCGGAGGGAGCGCGGGGGAGGCGACTCGGGGGCGGAGGGGCTGGAGGAGCCCCTGAACGATTCATAGCTCCCGCTGGTCCGACGACCCTAACCAAACAACTTCTCTCCCTCCCACCCCCAGCCGGCCCCCGGCTTTTTTGTTCTTGCCTATTTCAACCTCTCCCGATATTTTTCTCTGGATTTCTTTTTGTCCCGACGTAAATCACGGACTTTTTGCTTTCAAGTGTTTCGGTAATAATTGAATTTCGACGGAGCTCTATTGGGTCCAAGGGTTCCGACATCCCCAAGTTGACTCGAGAAATTCCTACGGAATTTTCTCCTCCCATATCTTCTCGAAGTAAATTAGTCTTTGTTTGATTGCAAGTCGATTATTTCTTTCGACCAGCCTAGTGCTTTAAGTCGGTCTGCGGGCATGCGGGATAAAGAAGACGACATACTCTTGGCATAAACATCCGATACCGGCATCCTTTTTCTACCCATTCCCTTGGGGATGCCAAAACTGACGTCGCATCATGCCGCATGCGGATGATCTTTAAAAAGCACGAGGCAAAAATCTGAATTTCGATTTCACCGAATGCGAAAAGCTAGGAATTCAAATAAAGGTGGTAGGGAGATTCCCTAAATATTGGATACTCTGACTTTTCCAATTTGGGAATCTGCCGCTTGATCTACGGAAGGGCACAAATTTTTTACAACCCCTCGAAATTCTGGCATTTGACGTCGAGCGCAGCTCCGGGGCTATGGGTCTGGGTAACAGCGGAGTCGGACCGTAGGAAGCGAGCGGCGGTATCAAACGAGGGGCCGCATCTCAAACCGCCGTCAAACGAGGCAAAAGCGCTTCTCGGGAGGAGGTCGGGGTCCGAATCCCGAGGTTTACGGCCGCGGTCATTATCGGGACCCTCATTCGTCTCGCGGAGCCTCGAAAACGCGGGCGGGCAGGACGCGAGCGGCTCGGGAGATGCGAGGGCGCCGCGCGGCCCTCGTAACTCAGCCGGGCGATAAGCCGAGCAATTCGCTGAGTGCCGTACAGTGCGCGATACGGCCGAACGCAAAGCCCCGCCGCGGCGCATAAAGGGATTTTAAGCGCGGGGGGCCGAAAGTTTCGCGACGGCTCGAGTTCGCCGGACACGCGGCTGTTTAATGCGCGGAGGCCCAGGCACGCCGGGATTGGCCTTTTATCGATGCCAAGCCGATATCAGGCTCGGTCAAAACTTTTGACCGCGGGATCGCGCGGCTCTGCGAGCGCAGGGCGGAATTCCGTCCGTGTACTTGTGCCAATCTCCGAGCGAACAAAGTTGCAATCTCATTTTTCCCCCCATAATAGTCTAGTCCAAGTTCGGGCTGGTGTGTCCGCCTCCTGTGGCTTGTCACCTGTTCTATTGAATAATCCGTCGCGTTTGCATCGCGCGGGACACGACTCGGGGTACACTTGCAGGCGATGCTCGCGATTGCGGGGCGGGGTGTTACTTTTCTCCCTCCCGAACGTGACGCGAGAAAGTAGTGAAATCATATTTGGGGACTGGCATTGGAGATGACAGGAGATAGAGTAATCCTACACGAAATCTGGCGCATTATCGTATCAAAAATAGAAGGCTTAGCCGAGTCACGGGATGACAATTCATAAAGTCCCCGGCACAGCTGAGAAAGACTCGTGAAGGAAAGCCATTACCGCGACAGGCGATGTTTTCAATATGGGTGCGCGCGGCGGCCCGTCAGTAGGTTCTCGAGGGAAAACCATTAGGCCCGGGGCTGGTAGCCAGCCGAGGTCTAATAACCGGCGCCGGGGCGTTTTCCCACCCCGCGCCCGCAAAATGCAGATCCGGTGGGCGCCCCTAAGGAGGAGGTGCAGGGAGCGGGCGCTCGAGGCGACGACGGGGACGCCGGGGGATGACGGGGGCGAAGGGGCCGAGGGGTGCGCGGCGGGCCGAGCGCCAAGACAGGATGGGCGTGGTGGGGGAGCAGTCGGGGTGCGCCCCGCCGAGCAAGGAGTCTGGCCCTCGACTCACCTGGCTGGTACATTGGTCCTGAGTGGCCAGTCGTCCCGCGGCCTGGTGTACCATTGCACAGAACACTATGGGGCACACTTTAGATCGTCACAGGTCGGGGGGCCTCCTCGGGCGCACTTTGCCGCAGCGGGCGTGGGCCGCTCGCGCGAGACGTGGACCGCGACGCGGGCGGCGCGAGAGGCGCGGGGGCCGCGGGCCCGGCTGCTCTCGGCGAGGGCGTCCGGGTGGCGCGGGTGGCGCGGGTGGCGCGGCTGGCTCGTCCGGGGCGGAGGCGGAGGTGGACTGGGTGCGCGCGGGCGGAGGGCAGGCGGTGCACTGACTGCTCGCGGGCGGCGGGTTCCTTGCTCTCGGGCTCGCTCCGTCGCCGTCCCTCCTGCGGCCGGCCCGGGGGCGCGCCCTCCCTCCGCCGTCGGCGGCCGTTCGACCGGCGCGTCGGCGCGGGGTGGGCGCATGCGCGCCCCGGCCTCCCCCGGCGACCCCCACCAGCCACCCCCGCACCCGCGCCCACCCCCGGCACCCCGGCACCCCGGCCCCCCGGCCCCCCGGCCCCCCGGCTCCCCGGCGCCCTGCCCTCCCCGTCGCCCCGGGGCCGACGACACCGCGACGCCACCGCCGACTGCCCGCCCGCGTCACCCGCACCGTCTCTGATCGGGCCCCCCGTCGCCCTTATCGCTCTTTGACCTGGGCAGCTCTTGGTCCGGCTTATCCCGATATCACTGGAATCGAGACCGGAATCGCGCGAGCACGTGTCTGCTCGGATGATGCCTCAAATCAGCTCCGACGAGGGATTCTGCGTGGCTTCTTCGATGACAGTGTCCACTGCCTGCATAAACACAGCCCGGCCTGGATGCGCGCACGCTTTCAAGCCTCCGTTAATTATTCAGGAGGCCCAGTGTCAGTGGGATAAGCGTATGATTTACCCGCGCGTCTCATTAATGCTTCCGGGGGTCACCTGACACTCTGACACTCCCGCAGTTTCTAGCCTAGGGCTTTTCGAAGACCCGACCGGGGAATCATCAAGGCAATTAGAACATTTTTGTGTGCTTTAAACTTTGTATAACCTAGTTGTCGGTAATGAACGTATGAAGTTGAAGCGCTTCCGTGGATCTATTGGAGCGTTTTCAAGACAGGAAGGCAATGCGCCAGTTAGTTTTGCACCTCTCGTTCGCCATCGCGTTAGAATGGGGCGGCTAGTACGCGACTAAACAATCGATCGGGAACGTAACTGCACTCTTTTTATTGCCGCGCTCGTAAATAAACTTCAATATTTGCTCTACGCAGAGGTTTTTGAGGATGCGGTGCACGAAATACGTATAAAAAGTCGGCGGCGGCTCTTTCGCCCGTTACTTCCTGAATAAACAATTTCTTCAATGGGATGAACCCATATTTTGAACTTCGTAAAGAAAAAGTGCTCGTTAAATTATCGAAATTTCTCACAGAGAAAATGATTTTGAGCGGGAATATTAGTATGGATCGGAGCGATGTACGGAAGAGTGGCAGCTTATTCCAAACCTGTTAATGTTTATACATTAATCGATGCGGGCTCGATAAAAACTCGTCACTCGCATAGACCGAAAGATTTCTTGTCAAAGATTTTGAAAAAGTTGCTACACAGAGGTAGCTTGTTTATCCATTAAAGGAAAAAGTGTATTTTACGCGAGGACCAATTACGTGTGTAAAAAGCAGTAGCCGGGGAATTTCTAAACGTTAATACATCACGACTAGAAGCGAACAAGAGGGCACAAAGCAATGAAGGAGGACAAAAACCGGTTGTCCTCGACCGAGCAAACACGGGGCAAAATGACGAAAGTGTATCAAGCGCGGAGCACGTGCTGCCGGTTCAAACTCCTTATAAACCCATAAGAGGCTCATCCGACTTTCTAAAGGGAAAAAAGAGCAGGGAGCAAAGTAGGGGAAGCCTTGGGAAATGCCGCGGGCGGCGAGTCGACGGCGCGGCTGTTTCCCCGAATCCGCGAGCGGGACGCGGCGCTTGGGGCCAGAGGGAAAAATCTCGGGCCAGAGGGAGTCTGGGAGGAAAGTGCCCGGGCCGTAGATCAGCGGTCGCGCGCGGCCTCGGCTTCTATAATTGGTGGGTGATTCACGCGGCGCACGGGGGCCCATTCATGGGAGCGCGCAGGAAGAGGAGAATTACGAGCGGGCGACTCGGACAAAGCGATGCACCGCCGCGCGGCGACTCGGCTCCTCTTGCGATAAAGTGGTAAAAGAAGGGGGGAGGGGCGCGGATGACAGGGCTCGGGTTGCCGCCACCGAGCGCGGCTTCGATTCATGAATTGGCCAAAGTAAGATATAGCAGCGCCGCCGGGTATGGAGGGCCCGCGCGCGTAAATTACCGCCGCCGAGCGCATTGTCCGCGGCCCTCGGGCCCGAGATGCCGGGCCGGCCGAGGGAAGGAGCCGCCGGGCCCGCGTAATTGGCCGACTCGCCGGCCCTCGGCGCCGGCCTGCCCCGGGAGTCGCGGCCGCCGCCTCGGGAAAACCCGCCCCGGCCCAGTTACATTGCGCGCGGCCCGCCGATCAGATAGGCCGCCGCGCGCTAACCGCCTCTGACGCAATCGCCCGGGGGGCAGATGAGGCGGCGCGATTGCGCGCGCGGCCCCGAGCGGACCGAGGAACGCGGGAAATTTCGTCCGGCAGGTGTGTGCGCGGGTGACGCGCGCCGCCGCTGCGGCCCTCGGATCAATGAACTGCGCCCACCGCCGCCCGCAGCCGCCCCGGAGTCTGGCCCGCAGCGCGGCTATAGCCGATCGAGCGCGCCAAGTCGATGCCCTTATGCGCGCGGCGAGAAGCAACTTTTAATTATTGCTCTCAGGCTATCGATCGCCTCGCATCGCCACTGCTCATCCTGCTAAATAACTTATTGCTTCGATTTTCGAACGATAGCTACACCGTCAGCTGTCTGCTCGCTCAAAATTACCTGTACTTTCTCTGCATTACTGGAGATTCCTCTCCTGGATGTCCTGCTTAAATACTCAACTGTGTTCCATCTGTGTATCATTTTCTCGGCTTGTCTGCAATTTACTCTCCACGGATTCAGATTTAAGAGCACTAGTTTCCTTAATTCCATATGGCACGCCTATACGTTATTAATAATAAAAAGTAATTATAACGATGATTGCTTATCTAATGATATACATATATTTGCTAGGGAACACAGACTGAAGATCTCGAGTACTATATCTTGTCCGTGCCAGCTCCGGAGGATCCTATTCAGTTTAAGAATCCGATCTCCTCTGATAAGTACAAGTTCAGCTCCCTTTACTTTCTATTCACTACGCGCACGGTTCTATTCGCTAGGAATATAACACGAACTCGCGCCATTCCACAAATCTTATGCCTTTAGTATATCCCTGCTGTCAAAATTCTTGGAATTCTCTCAAACGCATTTGTTTACGTGCCGGAGAGATAGCTGCCGCGAAACTTTTACGATGACAATTTATTGCTATTAACACATTTTAATACAAACATCAGCATTTATAATTTATTCTCTTTAATTGGGCTATAAAGTAGCCGCTTGATTCGTAACAACGTGACAGCGGAAACTTATGAGTCAATTAACTAATTAGTATTAGTAGCGCCCGAGAAGGGCAAGCTCGCATGGAAAGGAAATTTTGAAAGCAAAGTAAAAGGAATAAAGCGAGCATTAAGGGGGTCGCATTATAAATCAATCCGGTGATATTTGCAGGAGTAGTCGGGAGCGTTTCTCTTCCTCTCACCTGGTTGGCTCCATCGGCATACGACGCTTGGCGAGAGACAGACTGGCCGAGGAGGATTATCCGTAAGGAAATTTCATATTGCAGGAAATCATAAATCTCGACTGGAGGATGATAAAACAGGGGGAGCGAGGCGAGCGGTAGGAGGCGAGAGGGAGGAAAAAAGGAGGGAAGTCGGAAAGGAGGAGCGACTCGTAAGTCGTCTCGCGGAAAGGTAGCAGCGGCGGTTGTCATCGCGCGCGACGGTGGCGGCGGTGGCGGCGGCGCCCGGAAGACAGAGGGGAGGGAAAAATGGAGGACGCGAGGCTTCGCCAAAGAGGCAGATGCATATTTTCGCGGCATCGGGCGCGAGTTCCTCGCGCGGAAGGATGAATAATACCGGCGCTCGGAATTCGAGACGCGGAATAAAACGCGAGGGGGGGCCGAGGGTGGCCGGGGGGGGGGCGCGAAGGGCGCCGCGGGCCCGGGCTAGGGCGCCGTTCGATGAAATGGAATATCTAATAAGGGGCGAGCGGGGGGCGAGCGGCGGCGCAGTCAAAGGCGCACGTGTGCGGCCTCGCGGACGGATCCGTTTCCACTTTTGTCCCGGGCGCGAGGCCCCCGGTGAAAGGGTATATTTAGCGCCTTTTCCTCCCTTTCGCAAAGAACGACAATGTAAATTTGGATTTAACGCTGGGCGCGCGCGAGGAGACGTTCAACCGGATCGCGCCCGGCGTCCGGCCCCGGCTCCGCCACCTCGCGCAAACTCGGCAAATTTAAACAAGTAGCGCTCGCAAGTGTGATACCTCGTCAGAAATGTGGTTTATGCTCGCTCCTCCCGGCTTCTCTCCTCCGTCGCCTCTTCTTATTATTCCTGCGTCACGCGTCCCGCAAGACGTTTCGAGCGCTCGCCGGGAGCGATTTTTACGCCGAGGCCGCAGCTTTATACTTTAGATGTACTTTATCCTCAAGCTCTGGGGATTAAAGGCTCAAAGTGGGAGGCCGGGGAAAGGGAGGCTAATTAATTTTAACCGTTGACCAAAAGCTTAAAGGAATGGAAGAAAAGGGTGGAAGGACGGGTCGAAGGGGGCTTATCGATCGCGTCGCGGGGCATTCCGCAGGCCGGCGAGGGACGCGGGCCGCGGAGGGCCTCGAGCCCGCCTCGGCCCTATCCCGGGAGGATCTTTCCGGCTCGTTTGACCCTTGCCCCCGTCGCCGCCGCGTTCTTCCTCAATTTTTGTCCCGGCTCGTCCGCGGCGCGCGCCCTGTCACTTCCGATCCGCTGCTAGGGGGCGCGCGGCACTCAAAGCGCCGCGGCCCCGCTCCTGCCGCTTTAATCCGGCCCGCATAAACTCCATTGCCGCCCGCGCATAATTATTCGCGATACAATTTGAATGGAGCGTCTCGGAGGAGGACGTGGGACGCCCGCGGGCCAATCCTCGCGACTACCTCGGATAAGTCGCTTTAACTAACCGGCGATAAACGAGTGCACACTTGCATTGCGCGCGGCTCATCACCTGCTCCGCCAGGTTTTATTAGCCCGGCCATTTGGCCTACTTGGCCCACGGTTTCGCTGCTCCTTCGACTCTATTAGTCATTTTACGCGCTAAATGAAACGGGGCGACATTTGGAGCGGCAAACAACACTACTATTGCCTTGAACGAAATTCGCAGGAATTACCCGCTTGGCGCTCCTCGTGCTTTCGTATAATCCTAAACAAAATTAAATTATCCCAAAACACCGCTCAAACGGCTTCCTATCACTTTTTCATTCTCTCAATCTGTTTTTTTATTTCCTAAATCAATAGCGAACGATAATTAACAGTGTTCTCTAATCTATCAATTTTTCCCGCGTGCGCGATTAAAGCGGGATTAAAGTTTTTCGAGCCAATAAATTCAAACTCGTAACACAATGTAAACAATTTTCAAAATAAAACGAGGATTATTAAATTTGGTAGTAAAATAAAAATACAGAAATATTGAAATATTGAAATATTAAAACTTAGGAATATTGGTTCGTGCGCAGCGTGTACGGCATTCGTTTATTTTTAGTCCGCGGATTATCTCCGGCCCCTGCACTATTTCCCTTGATTAACTTTGCAAAATGCCATTTGAACAAATTCCCCGCCGATTTTACATGCTAAATTTATAAAAGTTAATCAATATCTGAAGGAGGTGCGAGAGTCAAAAGCGAGAGCAGCGTTAGGGCGCGAGGCTTGGTGCTCCGAATTCCGAGCGCCGGGCGATTCATCACCCGGCGGGAGCGGCAGGAGCGTCGGGGCGACGGGCCCGTAAGTGGCCAACGTGCGAGGGGCGACCAGCGAATTCTCGGCGGCCCGGCAAGAGCCGATGGGAAAAATGCCTGGCGGCACCTTCGCCGCGGGCCCCGGAGTGCAGGTGGCCCTGGGAGTCGGCTTCCTCGTTCCTGGCGCGGCGACGCGGGCAGGAGGTGGGGAGGGTTCGCGAAGCCGCGCGAATTAAGGGCTTAGGCCCGGGGCGATTATTTATTTTGGCTTGTGGGGCAGAAAGCGAGGCGGCCCTCGCGGCTAGGCGTGTTTCCCAAACACGTCAGCTGTCGCGGGCGGCCTTTGAACGGGTCCATCGCGCCGCGGCCGAGCGGCCTGCGCGCGACGAGCGCTCGGGCGCGCGTAGTCCGGGGTGATCGGCGCTCGATTGCCCCGGCACCGGGTGCGCAGATGGGACTTTTTGCCGCGCGTGCGCCGAGGGCTCGTTCCTTTTGCCGGGCGCGCACGCTAGCCGCGCGGCCGGGCCGGCGATAAGTTACGCCCGCATCGGGGGTCTCGCGGGCCGGCAGCTTATTAGACTGGAGCGCGCGAGCCGAGGGGAAAACAATCCTGCGGCTTATCGGGACGGGCCGTCAAAGGGTGATCGCGGAGGGCCGGAGGAACTGGTTGGCGCGCGAGCCTCCGGCTAACGAGCCGCGCGCGCGTTTCGTCGCCCGCATGCCGCCCCATCGGCGCGGACGAATGCAAAGTGACGCGCGCGCCCGGAGCGAGATAATACAATTAAGGAGTCCGCCGGTTGACGGGATAATTTATCCGCGCGGCGCCTCGGACGCTCGCGCCTTGGCCGCTCCTGTAATCGGCCGTGGAATTCCGGCGGGGCCGCTAGCCCGGCATCGTCCTCCCGGGGATTTGGCCGGCCTCGGGCGCTAATCGACTGCCCGAGCTCGCCCGACTCCCGGGCCTTGTCGCTTTCGATCAAGCGTAAGCGCCCACCTCGACGTATTCCGAATAAGTCATAATTAAAACATCCGACCCGGGGGAAGAGTCGGGCCGGGGCTATTTATTCGCTATGGGCCGGCCGGCGCCCGCGAATAAAATAAATACTAAAATGGAGGGGCCGTTAAACGTAAAGGCCCGCGCGCCGCGTAATAAAACGGCCTCGTTCGCCCGGAAAAATTATTACGATCCCGGAGGGGCGCGAGCCAGGCGCAATCTTCCTTTAAACCATGTCATTACAACGTAAATTTCCGCGGCGAAATCCTCGACTAACGATGAAAAACACGTTAGCCAAGGGGACATGCGCGACGACAATAAACTAGGAAAGGGAGGAGGGAGCAAGGGCTCACCCGGCCGACCGCCGATAAAAAAGGACCCTGGATTCTTAGTGGGCGCTTATGTCACGCGATTAGATGCTCGAGATTGTCTCCCTCTGCACCCCGCGGCCTTACCCGCCCCCGCTCCAAACGAGTTTATTCACGAGCCGCGGGCGCGCGACAAGGAGGCTAGACCCGCGGGGAAATTGCCAAGATCCACGGCGTCCCTGTAATTGGCTGCTTATCCGCTCGCCCTCCCTCCTCGGCGCCCCGCGACAATGCCGCCCGCGTCAGCTGGCCCTCCCGTCGCCGGCGCCCCCGCACCGCGCAAATAGAGCCTAATTAAAAAGCGGGCCCGGGACCCGAGCCCTCCGCGGACGGCCCGCGACTCCCGGCCCGGCCCTTAAATATTTATGAAAGCGGACGGGCCGAGGCGCGCGCGAGGCCGGATTATAAATTGAATATTTAAGGGGAGCGATATTTGTGTATTTATAGCCGCGCAAAGGGAGCCTTCGAGCCGCCCGGCGCTCGGCCCGCCGCCGATGGATTAATTACCGGCGGGGGGGGAAAAAAAGTCCCGGGCCGCGGAGGAATTCCCTCGCTCCGCGGCCGGCCCCCTGGCTTCTTCCTTTTTGCCCCGCTATAGTCGCTTCCGTCGCCCCCTCCGCTCCTCCTTGCGCGTAACCATGAACCTTTTTAAGTTTTCGAGCGCGCCACCGGGACGATGTTCCCCGTAAATAAGTAAACAGCAAACTGCGTCCGCGGGCTGCACTTGGCCCGGAGCCCCTCAGCCCGCCCCGGCCCGCGCGATCCGGAGGCTGTTTGCTCGCCGAGTGCATCAGACGGTGACTAATCGAAGAGTCAATGAAATGCCCGACTCTCGCGTCTTGTTTCGATCTTTGGCTATTTATCCAGCTAGGCGCCCTTAATCCACCCCCACCGGCATCTCCGCCGCGAATCCTCACAAATATTTGCGCCTCGAACCGCCACTCGGCGGCCTAACTCTCCTAGAGACACTAACCGATTATTAGTCGCTTTTAGCTACTTTATGCTTTAAGTTTTGTTATAAATTAAGATATATTTTTAAGGCTCAATCGCATCGAAATTCGTTTGAAGCCAGCAGTTGTTACACGGAGCATAATTATGTACACTGAATATTCCAAGAGAGGTACACTTATAATAAATAATTACTAGCAGAATGCATGTATTTAGTATAATAAATTTTAAAGGCGTTTTGAGATAGTTTGAGAGTCTTAACAAACTCTTAGCTACCGAAGGCATGCCAACAGACTCTCGAGGCTTATAGCTATTGCATATACAGCTGCAGCTTTGTTAAACTCATAATTACGGTCGCCTTAACATTCTATGAGGGAGCAGAGGAGTGAGGGCGTGAAATAACGACGCTTGGAGCGAGGGCGCGGGGCGACATAACGGAATAAAGGAGCCGGACGTCGATGGGTATTCTTTGCCGGGGTTGCGTGCGCGGCGCTTATCGGGGCTGATTAGTCACCTCGAGTGAATCGGCCGGTCCCCCGGGGCGCCCGGTAAATAAGTCATTCGGGCGGCGTTCCTCCCCGGCGGCGACGCGATAATCCATCGGGGTGGGCCGGCCTCCCCGGGCAGGTAACCGTTTGTCTTTTCCCGCGCGAGCCGCTGCACGAGCGGGCGCGGCTCCCGGGCCCGGGCGAATCTCGCCTCGCGGGCGCCCCGACCGCCCGGGAATACGAAATAAGTGCCCCGGGTCGCGCGGCAAGGGAGCCCCCACTCGGATGTATCGGCGGCTAATGCACGAGCGGCTCCGGAGCCGGCCGAACGGAATAACGCCCGCTGATTGAGTGGGGCGCGAGGAGCGATCCTCCCCGCGATCGCGATAACCTCGGCCCTTCCCCGAGCGCTTGATTCGCAAACCTCGGGGAGCGCGCGGGCAATCGGGGAAAGAAGCCCGTCGGCGGCCGACGCCCGGGAAATCGAGAGGGCCGAGGGGCCGAGGGGCCGGGCCGCCGGGGCATGCATTATTCAGCCGGGCCGGGAGGCGCCCGCGAGCGCGTGCCGCGCCTTTATTGCCCGGGCCCCCCGAATAACCTCCCGGCGCGTGTGCCGCCCGCGCCAATTTCCGGCGGCGCGTGACTGCGCCAGTCCGCGGCCGCGCCCATTCACTTTCGGCCCCGAGGGCGATTTGGCGCGTCGCCGGGTCGCCGAGGCCGTCCGCGCCCGGGGCCCGCGGCACTAAAGATTAGCCGGGGGGCATAAAGTGTCGCGGGCCGGCCGCCGCCTCGAGGCGCCGACGAGGCCGAAATTACGCCGGCCGAAAGCTTTAGTGGCCGATGCATCGCGCGCTTATTTTAAGGCCGGTTTTTCATCGACGGGCCAATTCGGCCGGGCGCTTGTTTCGTCTGCGCCCGGGCCGCCGGCCGCCGCCGCCAGCCGCCAGCCGCCAGCCGGCAGCCGCCGCCGGTATTAGCAGACGTCTCGGCCGCGAGCCGGGCGCACGTGCGCACCCGGCCTTATGCATATTTCCCCCGCGCAATATCTCGCGCCGCGCGCCCGGCTTGACAAATTTACGGGGGCGATTTGTTCTTTTGCGCGACCCGCCTCGCGCCGCCCCGCCACGCCCCTCCCGCCAACTTTATTGGCTTATAAATATATAGGCTTTTTCTCGCACTTCCTCCCCCAACCCCCGCGGCGCCGCTTTATCTGACGCTACTCCCAGCCCCGCGGCCGTATGCGTAAACACCTTTACTTTGGGGATTTACACTCGTCGGAGGTGGCGTGCGCCCTCGTTACTACCCCTTGGCTTCTTACTTTTCCCTGTTACTACTCAAGACTTGGCCGCTCCACGAATTAAACGCGCCCGAGCGCCCGCCACGCAACTGACAAACTCATCTACCCCCACTATCTATTGCACGCACAATGTCTATTCAATTTCTCTTTTTACAACACTATCCTTACTTTTTCGTATAATCACTCTTGCTTATCTGTTCAAGTAAAACATTACCTTAATCATTTTGCCTCTTATATAAATGCTTTGCAAGTATCCTATTATATCTGAAGAATCATCTAAATTAACTCTAACACTAATAACTTTTTTTCTTGTTTTTCCTGTTAAATCCTCATTGTTTTTATACGTAAATGGGTACACTTATGTGAGAAATATTTTTTCATAGCCTCCATTTTCGAAATCTTTAATAACTAGCTTAAAAATACTCGCTTATTCGTAGGTGTACAATTCCACGATATTTTTCACTGTACCTTTTAAACTTGAACAATAACTTGACAATAATTCTAATCCTATGTAATATACCACTCAAATTTTGAAAATCAAAGAGACCAACTTTTAATACCCATTTTTACTCCATTATCTCCTAATTATCATCTAATTTAGAATGGCAATCATTATTATGGCATAAATGAAATACTATTGTTAGAAATTGAAAAGTCTAATTGGAATTCATTCTGTTAGATTCTATTTTCTCGAGAGATCCTAATAAAATGCTTATTCACCCTATATTTACCCTAGTTTCTTTTATTTGCCAGAAAAAAATTATTATTCAATAACATTAATACAATTAAACACTGTTGACCACAATATCTTCGTATTTTAATTAAATTAAAGAGCATAATTTGATAAATTTATTAAAGAACTGACTATATATAAATAATAAGGTTGCACTTTTGCCTTTCGCCCGCTAATTTTATTGTAACCCGATATGATTAAAACTTAATATGAACGTGCGGAGACATAGAGATCCGGGTAATAGAGACAGTAGGAAACCACTACTACGGATTTAGCCACTCCCGTTACGATACTTTTGCAACTGCAACTGTCAAAATTCCGCAGTGAATCCCTATGTTTGAAGTCCCAAGT
Organism: Sycophaga agraensis; assembly: GCA_018906755.1. Lineage (NCBI taxonomy): Eukaryota > Metazoa > Arthropoda > Insecta > Hymenoptera > Pteromalidae > Sycophaga > Sycophaga agraensis. The sequence goes on from JACCIE010000028.1 coordinate 1,037,824, forward strand.
GGACTACTAACTCCACGCTAGCCACCAGTATATACATACTTGTGTATTCAACCGCTTCTTTATCTCTCCACAATATCTTGTACATTCTTGAAATTCAAAAACCTGGCTATAATATATATACACACATACACACACATATATATGTAGAGGATTACGTTTTTGTATGCGAAACGTGACCATCATATACAAAGGGACGAACACATGTGCTACGAACGTAATTATAAAGTGTGCGAAACTAACAAATGTACAAATGTCATACTGCGAAGAAAATTGAAACGTATTTAGCATAAATAGTATAGTCAAAAGTTGTATATACTAAGATTTTTTAATACCAGCGTGATTCTGTACATGCTGAGAACTCGCGAGTCAGAGGCTCTATGGAGCATAAACCGAGAGGCGGAGCGGCCCTAATCGTTGCGGTCAAAAGTAGCCTTCTATTCAGAAATTTACACGTACAGTTCTTGGTCGCTAAACTGAATAGAATAACATGTAAAGCAAAGAATTTTGAGCTAAGACCTGTGAGAAAGAAAGTGGGGAGCGAGCCCGCCCTTGGTTTACTGAAGCGACGGGGAGGAATCGCGCCGGTTGGAGTCGCGACTGCTACAAAATTGGAGGGGCAGACTGAACTCGTCCGCCGAAGCAAATAGCCGACAACCACCAATTTAAAATAGTATTTTTTTTTTGGGATACAAATTCGATTCTTCTACCATTTTTATTCTGGGCATTGAAATTCTCTTCGAGTCTTCTGCAATATATTTAAAATGTTAGTAAAGGAACAGGAGAGATCTGACCGAGGATATTCTGACTAACGGAATCGAGTCCCACTAACATAGTCGACCGTGAGGGCCAGTGATATAAAGGAACATCTCTGAAATTGCTTTCCAATCCCTATTAGGAACTTCCCCTCTTTAAGTTCCTTTAAGGGGCGATTCTAAAGTAGTTCCACTAACCGCAACCTACACACGCAAGACAGGTGTACTAAAATAGCATGACTTTGTAAACTTACTCCACTAATTCTACTCAATTTTTTAGTTCTAATTAGAATGCTGCATTTTTCTGCTTTTATCAACTAAATCGACAGTTTAACGTCTAATCAATAAGAAATAATCATCCAAACGTTATTGTGAAAATACATATTAGTGTAAATACACATATTGTTATAAATAAATGATAAAAATACAACATATCACAAAGGTTTTCGGCGATATTATACAAATATCACTTTTAAGTATGTAAGAATGCATAGTTAAATTATCTCGGAGGAAAAAGAGACTGATGCTGAATGTTATTTTTGTATGTACACGTCCAAATAAATGCTATCAGTCTGCATCTACTACTGCTCTCTGAAAGCATGCAGTTATAATTGATTGTATGTCAAAAGAAAACTTTCCCTTGACTTATTATACAGTACACGCGTTCGCGCTTTGAGATCGTTGAAGGCGAATCATTAATAAAAGCGGGATATATTTAATAACTGGCGATTAAATGTGGTCGGAAGGGGGTGGCGGAACGAAGGAGGTAAAGTCCGGCGGCCGCGCCGCGGGTGGAGGGCCGGAGCGAAGCAGCTGGATCCCACGCAAGCGGGCAATTAAACGATCAAAAGGCCGCGCGAGGCGTCCGCGAGTTTTCACAAGCCCGTAACGGTCCGTCCGCGGGATATCGCATCTCCCGACGCGGCTGGGAGGCGAGCGCGTAAGCGCCGGGGCCGGCATCGGCTGCCGGGATACAGGGCGATTAATCCCGGAGATGAAATGGGCTCGGGGCGCGACGTAATCTCCGCTGTGCATCTGGTTACATAACGCGGGGGAGGCGGGGCGGCGGGGCGGCGGGCGAGGCGGTGGTCGCACGCACAACGGTCCCGGGCGCGTACTTTGCGCTAATTATCGGTAACGAGGGTAATTACGCCGGGAAAGCTCGGGCCCTTAACGGTCTCCCCCGGTCGCCGCGGGTTTCCCGGGCCCGGGCTTTCCCGCGGCCGGGGCGATTGATCGGGCCGGGGCCGCGGCTCCTTCTCGGCGGCGCGGCTCGCGGCCCGCGGCTCGGCCGAAGGGTCGTGCCCTCGGGCGGCTCGGGCGGCCTGGCGGGGGCGCTTTAGGCAAATCCCATCGGCAAATTGGGTTTCGGCCGAGTGGCGAAAGAGCCGCTTGGCCGAGGCTGGGCGCCCGGCGCTACATCGACTGCCCCCTCTGTATATTTTAGCCTCTCTGAATAATCAGCAATCAGCGGCGGCTTCTGGCGGGGGGGCGCGCGGGGCCAACAAACTGCGTGGGCACACAGAGGGCCGGCGGCAGACATGCAAATGTCCTCGGGGGCCGCGGGGCCAGGCTCGCGCCCCCGCGGCCCCAAAGTGCCCCAACTGCGCTCGTTAGCGGTCGCGCGCAAACGACTCGGCCGATCGGCCGCCCGCATTATGCATATTTCATAGCCGCGCGCCTTAGCGCCCGCGCCGACTCGCCGCCTCGTAAAAAGCTTACGGGGCGCGCGGCCCGATTCAATCTCGCGGACGGAGGCCCCGCCCGCCCTCTTTCTTTCTTTATTATTCGAGGGACGCGCAATATTCGATATTACCTAGTGGGGGCCACTGCGGCTCGCGGCCCCTGCTTTATCGATGCGTACTAATGGACCCCGGTTAATACTGCACCGTAACCGCCCCGGTAGTTACACCACTGCGTTTCCAGTATCTTTTGAATGATGCAACATTTACTTTAGGGCTCCGCAAATTAACGATCATTCCTGAAAATGCGGCTTAATGGCCACCCTGGCCCCGGCATATGTTCCGCGCTCGCGCTCCCGCCAGATTAAATGTTTACTCGGACTTTACAGCTCCGGCCCACTCCCGTTACTAAGTCATTTGGCAAACTCCACCCCTTGATCGACTCTCTATTTTTCTTACTAATTAACTCTTTTTTCACCTATCTCGACCAATTTGTTTGTCCCCGGCGACAACAGCCTAGCCGCCTATAGCCGCCTGACCGGCCGGACCGCGCCCCGAAGAAATATTTGTTCAGCCGCCAAATCAAATCCTCCCGCCGCGGCCGACGTTACACCGGCCCGCAATAAAGAGAAAACGCGCCGAGGGAAAAATCGGAGATTGAAAAAAATACGCGCGCGAATTCGGGGAATCGGAAAATATCCCGCGCTTATGTTCCCTATCTGTTTTTTCTCTCCTTGCACGCCCCGCTTCCGGCTCCCCGGTTTCTCGTGCGCATAAGCTGCAGAGCAAACAAGCTAATTCGCACGGGCGGCCCGCTGATTGAACCGTTCGACAATGCGCATTTTCGCGCGCCGTCCTCCGAAAGAGGGAAGAGGGCACCTATGGCCGAGAATAGATGACTCGCTTATCGTACTGTTGATCCCCAAAGCTGAAAACACCGCGTGTTTTGCAAAAGTATAATGCCCAATAGCTCACAATGAGCGCATTGCTTTGTTTAGATAACGCCAGATGCAACGCTACTCTTATACTGGACGCAGTCGCGGTACCTCTACCGATTTTCACTTATCAATGCCACCAATCAAATTAAGCAGTCGCTTGTTGTTATTCGATATTTACAGTGCAGTACTTTCATATCGCGGAATGTATCTGTAATGCCATGTATAGCTTATTATTTGCAGGATATACATTCAAAGTAGTCAAGATAATTAATAATTAATTAATTAATTATTAAGTACAAAAGTAAAATGTAATTAAATGCCCATTAGTGATCCGCTGCAGTCGTTCTTTGTAACTCGCTCCTGCGTTCATAAATACATTAAATGCTGCGGTATAAGAATTGATAGAAAAATACGCTACCTCTATCGATCCTCGAGAGCGGGAGAGACGTGTTTGACGTTAATAAAAAAGTGAACGAGTGCATCACGAGCAACAATCACAATATCGCAAGGGAGCTGATTATAATGTCTGCGAAGCGGCCTTTTTACCGGGGAAATTCGAAGATGGACGTTAACTGATGGAAGGAGGAGGAGGAGAGGCTGGGGCCGAATGATCCGTCATTCCTTTGGGGACGAGTCGGAGGGAGGCGAGAGCAGCCGCTGCTCGGGCACCTGGGCAAACGGGTTTAATTAAAAGCGCTCGATCGGGCGCCCGAGCGGGGCCGAGTGTCGCGAAACATTTGCAAACAAACGCTACCAGTTACAATGAATAACGATCGCGGGCGCGCGAGTTCGCAGGCGAGGCGCGAGGGCCGAGCGACAGCCGAGGATTCGCCGGAGAATGCGCCGAGTCAGGCCGAGCGGCTAATTATATTCCGGCGGCCGGCGGCCGGCGGGCAAAAGAAGGAGCCGCGGCGCGCCTCAGAAGCCAGGAGCCGCGCCGCGGGCGCCCCGCGGCCCAGGTAATTGACAGTCGGCTTGCCCGCGCCCGGGAATAATTGGCGATCGCATCTCGGAGGCTCGCGGCCTCCCTCGGGGCACCGGCCCCAGGGCCCGATCTCCGGCCTGCGATCGCGCGGACAGCTGCGCGCCCGAGGTCCCTAATAACCTCCGCCGGCAACAATTCGATTAGGAGCCGGGAGCGCGGCCGATGTGGATCTAATTCCGGCGCGCAGTCCGGCCGCGATTCATTCCTCCGAGCGATGCACTCGGACGGGGCCGCGCCGCCGGGTCGCGCATCACGCCCGGGCCAAATGAGCGGTAGCAGCTGCCTCCGCGGGGGGAGCCGCGCGCCCGCCCAGATCCTCCCGCGCGCGCCGCCCGGGAAAAAGCGCCCGAGCGCGCGCCGCTGCCTCGTAAAGGCGCAAAAAAAATTGAACCATGAAATGAAAGGGCATAAAAAACGGCCCAGCCCGTCAAGACGATCATCGTAAAGATATAAAATAAGAGGAAACGCCAATAAAAGATGATTTATACGCGATAGGCCGGGCGAATCGGCGGAGGACGCGTTATGCCCCCGCCCGCGCTCTACCTGCCGCCGAGGAGACTTTCCGCGGTGAAGCCGAGCAGAAATCACGGCGATTTTCAGCTCGAATGTCGGGGCCCTCGCCCTGCGGATGCCTCCGCCTTGCCCGCTGGGGACGCCACTCGCCGATAAAACTCCTCGAGTCACCATTGCGCCCCTACGATAATCTCGCTACATTGTTCAGAAGTCCCGAGGAGTATTAGTTACCGATGAATGCTAATGCCGTGCTCAAGCCGCCCGCGCCCAACCCTTCGATCTCCACCTGACCAAGCTATATTACCATCTATAGCTTTTTCATTCAATGTTTTTCTACCAACTACATAAACGCCAACAAGTCTTACGAGTGCTCGACTCTCTTTTTGCCACATACAGGCTTCAAATTCTATGCAAAATCCAATTAGTACCATGAATTGAATTTTTCGATGATAAATTGTACAGTTACCTATATTGCATACTTGAAAATTTAAATCATCGCCCTTCGTATCTATTGACATTGTTCGGGAATCAATACTTGAGTTGTAACGTATTGTACAAACACAAAGATTGAATTCACTTTCTCATTTCGAAACATAATATTTCATTGATATCCATTTTAATTAATTTTTTAAATAATGCATAATATAAACGTGTGACATTCTTCAATAATTTAGTGTATTAAAATGAATTTATAAAAAGGACATCGTTTTATGACATTTTGTAATATGGTCATGTACATGGATCACTTTGGTTTAGCATACATATTCACATTATTTTTCTTCAGTTAGGATGTCCAAGCTTTTGATATATCCAGTATACAAATAGTTTATAGTTGGTGCCAAGAGGTTTACGAATTAAACATTTTGAAAACTAGGAGAAAAAAAGTCTAAAATTTCTATGATTTTGAGAGTCCATTTTACTTTGTAAAATAAGAAAATGTAAATAAAAGTTGTACGTAAAAATGAAGAAAAATACAGTCGAATACATATAGATATAGATAAGAGTTTAACGTACTTGGGGAAAAAATTACATGGAGAAACATGCGTTAGTGAATTGAGCTCTGTCAGCGCACCTGAAATGACATGACTATCCACGTCCAACTGATAAATTATTCATACGTGTATCGATCTGGTTAATCTTTGTCACCCTGGCGCGACGCGGTGTGGCGCATCCCCTTTGTCAATGTGAAACGAGTCTCGAAAGCGTACCCGCGAAGCCAATCAGCGATCGCAGATTCATCATCCGGAGTCAAAGAAGCAGGCAATTGATGCAGACTGGGACGCGTTAATCTGGACAAAGTAGTCGCGAGGCCTCGTGGTCGCAGGCCCGATTCGGAGATGGTCCCGAGCGACAGGGCCGATAGAATTCGATCTGATCCCCCGACATCCGAGCGTTGCCGCTTTGTATTCCGCTCTCGTCCGGATAGAGTCGTCCGGTGCGCCTCGGCTCATTTGCATCCGGGATTGGGCCAGGTGAGCCGGATGAGTCTCCGGTGAAATTAATCAGGCCGAGGCCGCGACCCGAACGAAACGCGAGCCCAAGGCGCTTCCTGCGGCTCGCCGGTCTTAACCGGTCAATTAGACCGACTCCGGAGCTGGCGGTCAGCTGTTTGAGCGACGGCTCGGGACCTCCGGCTTCCGAGAGGTATTTTCGAGCGAGACGGCCGACGTCTTGATATTTCGGGCGGAGCCTTCCATGCCCACTTATAGAAGCGGGCGGCCGGCGATGTTGCCGCCACGCTTATGATTCAATTTCCAGGGGACGACGGGTGCGCGCCGCGATCGCGAGCGGCATTCCAATTGGCCGTCATCTATCAAGTTTCCCAATTAACCCCCAGCGTAAATGTTGCCTGACAATTTTACTCCGATGGCCATGATTTACGAGTTGCGCGCGCAAAGTCGCATTTTTCAGATGGCCTATCGAGATCGGCGCGAGTATCGAGCGGCCGACCGGATCGGCCTGCGCGAGTAATATTCAAAAATCTCGAAAATTTATTAATCGACTTTGTGGATAAATACGTCGACCGCGGCGAGGCGACAGGGCGCGGGCGAAAAATGCGCGCAAGGCAGGAGATTTTTCGAGGGCGCCCTTGCGCCATAAAGCCTTTTTGCCTTTTTACTCCTTGGGCGTAAGTATACGTGAGCCAGTAGCCGATAAACGGAATAAAATGACAAATGCAAGGCGGAGGCGACGCGGAGCGCGTGGCGGATCATTTATAACGAGTAAGTGCACTTAAGTTAGATTTGCTCGGCTCAAGCTTGTGTTTATTTGAGATAGGAATCAGCGATATTGTAACTAATGATTCGGCGGTCCTCGCGGCATTTCGCGGCTGCATTAAAGATCCGCGCCCTTATCGGGGATTTTGTTCTATTTGCCGGGATATTAAGTAGGTAAAACTGTTGGAAAGTGTATTATTGAGATAAGGCCGCGAGGGGCCGGGCACCATTATTCAACACTGAATACTGATAAGTCATCCCGAGGAGTCGAGGGTGGTCTCGGCGCGAGGACCTTAGGCCGAACTGCCCAGGGAGGGGGCGAGCCGCGGCGACCTCTAGCGGGGAAGAGGAGGAGGGCCGCGAGGCGAATAAAAGCCGCGTGACGGATGGTGGCGGCTCGGACGTTCGCACGGGCTGCCGGAATGCCCGCCGCGAGCTTTTAATTGCCGCGCGCGATAAACTGCTTAAGAAATCATTTATAAAGCGTATCGGGGATCGCGGCTCGAAGGGCCGGGCGAGCCCCCATCGGCGCTTGGGCGCAGCTCGTAAACTTGCGGACGGCGTCGCCCCCGCGCTATCGCGATCCTCGTAAATCGCCGGGGGCCCGGGATCAAAACGCGCGACTTTCGATAATCCCCCGAGTGGGCGGGACTATCGCAGGGCGGCGATCGGGCCGCGGGGAGGGCCGCCGCCCTCGGCTGTCGCCCGCGCGCGATCGATAGGCCCGCAAGCTCCTCACCCCTTTCCGCTCAATGCGGCCCTGATTGCGAGGGCGCTCGCTCCGCCCGGCTTACGCGCCGCGCCGCCGCCGGCCTCATCCTTGTTTATTGAGCGCTCGGGCCGAGGGGCCGCTCTTCCGCCCGGCCCCCGCCCCCACTTTTATGGCCGCGCCGGGGCCAAGTTTTCATGTGCTGGCGGCCTAGCCGCGGCCGACTCGCTTGGCCTATCGGCCCAAACTTCCGCCCGCTCTTCGATCCCGCGGATAATTCCCCGAGATGCGGCTTTGTGCGGGGCCGCGCGGCGGAAAAACTCGGTCAGCGGCCTGCCCCCGGGAGGCCGGGCGGGACGCGCACCGCCAAGCCTCTCCCCATGAATATGCGAGTGCGCCGAGCAGCTCCGAGGAGCTCCGACCGTGTGTTCCGCCGCCGATATACCGCTCCTGTAATCTCGTCAACTTTCCACCCGCGTTTTCTCAACTTTCCCATCCGTTAGGATCAATTCTCCCTCGACCGCCGCAGGACTCTTACCAACTTCCTCTTAAATAGCTTTGCCGCATTCGCGTGAATTTTTCATCTTATCTCTCGAGGTTATCTCCAGCTCCGGGGCTAAGATAAGGATTTCCGCGCTCGAGCTACCAAGGAGGGGACTTTTCCCGCCAGCCCGACACACCGACACACCGACACGGCCCGCGCATTACCTTTGATAGAATTTTCATCATCGAATTTTCATTAGCCGACGCGCGCCAATCTGCAATAATTTAGCAAACGCTATATGAGTTACTGTTCAACGTCTCACTTGTGCCGACGCTCTTTGTTTTATTAATAATATCCAGTATAAAGGGATCGAGCTAAAACAAGAACGGTTAGGTTGTACTTGCTCCGTGAGGGGCACGTTTCCCATAGCGTGACTCTTAAGTAATTGACCATTTTTTTAACCTTAAACATTTTTCACGGGAAAAATACAGTTATTAATACCTCTCAACAGGTACAATATTAAATTTTCAACAGCTTATCAACATTTGCGATAAATTTTCCCCGTGTAATTTCCCATATTTACCGTTTCAAAGGAAAATCTTGACAAATTCATTTATTGTCGCTCTCAAACTCCTATATTTTTATGAAATATACATAAAAATATGCGACTCCTTAAAACAATTTATAATAATTATAGACTCAATTTAAATGTAACATTAAACAACTTAAATAGATGCAATGACTGAACGCAATAAAGAATATTTTGTAAAAACTGGTCTCTCAATGCATACTTGATTTTTTATAGTACGTAGATTGCCTGTTTCGTCGACACTTTATATATTATTTTTCACTAATATGTTTTTTATTATTCATACTATATTCATTCTGACTAACTCCATTCTTACTCGTGTGATTTAATATTTTATATTTAATCTTGAAAAAGTATGTGCATATCTTTCATATTATTTTCCATACCTCTCTACTTTCGTAGAATATTGAGACCTTAATCTTTTTGATTTTAAACTCGATGTTTGATAATACTAAGTTAATAATTATACTATATTTGTAGCGAATCAAATGTATTTAGATCAAAGGGCGAAAACACTAATAGAATACCATTATAGAGTCTTTATGGCAAGCAAAGCCTTGGGAATGTAAACAAATGCGATAGATGGAATTTCAAGAATTTTGGGGGCTGGATAATAGTCAAATATAGTTCCATGGAATTACAGATGTTTACCCGTTCAGAATGGTGTTGAGTACACACAGTGAATTTAGAAAGTAGGGGCCAATTACTTATTAGTTATTGAAGAGGGAGAATGCGATCGTGAATATTTTCGGGTAATACTCAGCACGAGAGTATCTTCGAGCTGTATGTAGGGTTCAGTAGAAAACAAGAAGGTACAGGTACAATGATCGAACGTAGGATGTATTTGTATAATTTTTTTAAAGAATTTAAAATAAAAACACGGGATGATTTGGGATAATATAAATACAGTAAAAAGTATTATAAAGCAATGAAGTCTGCGGCGGCACGTTAGACTATTATAACGTTTTAATGAGAGCATTAATATTGAGAGCAGTAATAGAAAGAAATATTTAACAAATCCTTTCACGCGGTTATAAGATGATATAGAATTTTTTCTACAAAGTGGAAGTAAAATAATAAAATCGTATAGCGTAGAAGCAAAGTAAAGAAGTTTTTTCTTATTGCGCTAATAAATCGCGCATTGAAATAAAAAAAGTGGCTATTGGATTTGTTTTTGAAGAGGAAGAGCCGGGGCAATTGCCAGAGAACAGATTTTATAAAAACCCAGTTGCACTCTGGACTGGAATCGTAAATAGCTCGTCCGGGCAGGCGGCTCCCGGTTTTTTTAATTAAAAGAGGGAACAAAGCCAGCATCAAATTTCCTCATCTCCGTGTTCATTTCAATTAGCGAAAAGAGAGAAAGAGGAGGTGGTGGGTAGAGCGCGGGAGGGAAGTAGCGAAAGGAAGAGTGGAGGGAAATATGAATAGCCGCGCGCGTCTATTCGTAGGGAATAATGCCGGGGACGAAATTTTTCATATCGGAAGATTCATAACGCTTTGATATGACAAAGCGAGGAGGCGAGGAGGCGAGCAGCGCCCGGGCGGGAGTTTTCTTAGCCGTTCCGGCGCCCGGTTTCCCCGTCGAGCGAGCTGCCGCGCACTTTTTCCCGCCGTCGCTTTCCTCCTTAGGGCGAGGGCGCCGGCGAGTCGGAGGCCGGAGGCCCCGCGGCCGAGCGGCTCCTCGCACCCGCCCCAAGCGCGTCGAATTTTCGAAGAAATTTTGGATTTAATAATACTCGGCGAGTCGGCGCGAGGGTTCGCTCGAGGCTGGCCGGCTCCGCGGCGCTCGGTCCCCAGTCGGGCTCGGGTGCGGCCACCCAGAGCGGACCTTTAATCTTTCCTTCGGCGAATCGTCGATCGGGCCCGCGGGGCTCATCGATCTCGGGCCCATCGGCTAGCCCGGGAGCAGGAGACAAAATCGGTGTAATTGGCCGCACGACGTCTCCCGCGAAATGATAATAGCGGCGGGCAAGCGGCGGGCAGCGGGACGCGTGGCTGGGCGCCGGCTCCTTGGCAGCCGGCCGCTATCAATTAATTCTCCATACGCGATCGGGCGGGGAGGGGCGGCTCCCGCCGAGAAGAGCGCAGCTGCGGGCCGCGTCTCGGCGCGCCGGCCGAGAAGTTATTCCGCGCGGCCGAGTGTCCCGCGCACTCGTTCCCTCCGGCCTGTCAACCCCCCGGCCCCTGACCTCTCACGTGCGCACACGCGCCACTGCGCCCGGACTCGCTCGTGTGTCCCGCTCCCCTTCGCTCTCGCTTTTCCTCTCCGCGCTCCCGGGGCTCGCGTGCGCGCCTTTCGTTCCGCCGTACGTGAGCGACTTCAGGAATACCGCGGGCCCCGCCCCCGCGCGCTTTTTCTCCGGCTGCCCGGGCGCGCACGCCGCGGCTTCTAATTCCGGTGGCCGAGCCACGGCCTGAGCCCCGCGCTCCCTCCCTCGCCCCTGTCACCCGGCCGCCGACCGCCCGCGACCCCCGCCGCCCGCTCGTCGATTTAACTTTTGCCCAATCGAATGGAAACCTTCCGGCAAATTTCGATTAATCGTTTTCAATTAAACCCTAGCGTATTTTAATCCCCGGGCCGCGGCCCCGAGCCCCCAAGAATAACCCCGATCCGAGTCTTTTAAATTCAATTGCCAGATTAAATTTATCGTTAATTTTTTGATGACGGGGATTAAATTTTATTCCTCCCTGTTTCAACTGAAAACCGAGAGTGAGCGAGAGAGGCCTTTTGATTAAACTTAACGAGCTACCTCATAGAATTACTATTATTCGCACGCGTGTACCCATGCATACACCGCGCATACACACATCCTCCTCTCATCTACGTGCGGAGCATTACTATAAGAAACAATTAAATAACTCGATCAACGTCAAATGTTTTATTCGACCTTTATTTTATTCATCTTCTACGCCATAAACAATCATAATACATTATTATTACTTAAACAATGCGCTTTATTTTTATTTCACTTCATGTTAACAAAGTTATGAAAAATTAACAAAATTCTCAAATAATATTTAGAATTATATGCATAAATTTAAAATATGCATAGATCATGTAACGTGCATATACACATATCGCGTGGAAATAATGTAACACAATATTTTACGACTTTAGCAGAGTGTATAGTTTATTTTTTAACTCTGAAATGGGAGCTATAAAAATGAAAACATTGTAACATAAATAAAAACACGTTCTCAATCGAAAAATGTTACCGAGTATATTTTTATTTCATTACCTTTTAATTTATGAAAATACAGTTCCAATTATCGATAAGGCTTTTATTGTACATTTCAATTGCGTTACGTGATGGCAATTGAATTATCTTTTGCTGCAGCTTTATTCTGGATGTTTGAATACCTCTGTATTTCCTTAGAGTATTAACTTCGGTTTTACTTTTCTTAGCTTCTTGCTTCGCTACAATGCGTTAGGTTTTTAAATTATTTCAACGTATTTTCTTGGTTAAAGTCTCAATCGTAGGCCCCTTTGAGCTGTTTTTTCGACGGGCAACTGGTTTTTCTAATAATCAATTATCCGTTACGCACATCTCACGGACAGATGTCCATCGGTAAAGAGTAACCGCTACTCGGTAATAATTGCATTTGAAAACCGCAAGGCGGGCGCGCAAGAGTTAAATCGAAACTTTGTGGTTCGGGCGAAGCGGGTCGGCGCGGAAAGAGATTGGCAAGGGCGCGCAGGCCGGGTGCGGGCCGACGTAGGCGAGTCGACCTTGACAGTGGGCCGGATCGTGGGTCGGGGGGCGCTCGGCGACAAGTCCGTCAGCGGGGCTCCGCGGGCGCAGCCGGGCGCGCCGAGGGGCCGGGAGCGCGTGGGTGGTCGCCGATCTTTACGATCCGGTCATTCCGCCGCGGCGAGTCTTTTTTCTCGCCTCCCTAATTTCTCCCGCCTCGGGCCCCCGCCCCCGTTCCGGGAAGCAGGCGCGAGCGCAATTTCGCCGAGGCGCGCGAGCAGAAAAGTATACTCGGCCGGCGCGGCCCTCGGCTGCATCCGGCGCGCGCCCCGGTATTTCTGCCGGGCCTCCCCGAGGGCCAGCGGCTCCGGCAGCGCAGGGCCCGCCGAATCGAAGCGCTGTTTGCCGGGCTTTCCGCAAGCCGCGCCCGTCGCGGATAAATAATAAACAGAGCCGGCCGGCCTGCCGCCCCCGGCAGTCCTGTGCAAGCAGTGCGGCGACAGAAAGCCCGGGAGCGCCGGCTCGGCCGACTCGCCCGGGCCAACAACTGACCGAGGCCCTTGCCCGCCTCTGTTTTATTACACGACTCTTGTTTGACGAGGCTTGCGCGCTCGCCAACGGGGATTCCCCTCCCTCGGACTAATAAGAGAACGTCATTAGGCTCAGCGAAAGCCGTTCTCCGAATCAAAGCCGGGATCGCACTGGCGATCCTCTCCTGTCTTTTCGATACAAACGTGGCTCGAGGCCGAGCGAAGCTCTAACGGCCGGCGCGACTCGTGCGGCACTTTTCCGTTCGCGGAAGCGCCGCGCCGCTGTAATCGCGGGCCGTCGCGCACCTGCCGCGAGACTCGCCCTCAAAAGCCGAAAAATCAGCCGGCGGGAGGACATCCGGCGCCCTCGCGGATTCCTGCCCGGGGCTCGAGCTCCCGACGCCGGCTAACGAGTCTTTTCAACCGGGAAGCCGATGTTGGCGGGACCTCGAGCCGGAGGAGCCGCTACGCCCGCCGGCCCTCCAACAATTAAGGAGGCCAAGGGATCGCCGCGCGCGCCTCTCCCGTTAAAGTATTCCAGGTTTTGCGCAATTTCGCCAAAGGGAGAAGATCCGGGGCTAAAGCTCCGGCCCCCGTCTAATGCCTTTCCCCTTCGTTAATGTCCGCCGCTGCGCGCGCTTTTTCCCCTTCTCTTGCGCCCCGCCTTCTCAGGCGCCAGGGGAAAAAACCTCGGCGCTACGCGGAAAAATGTAACTGAACTGCACGATCTTCAATTAAATTTAATCGCGCGCCCGTGAAAATTGTATTTTTAGGACACTTAAATGGTAATGCAATTACTTGGAAGTATGAAGCATTGGAGCACGCACGTTAATCTCGTCACGGAACAGCGTATATTTGTCGTCTAACTGTTTTTCGTGAACAAAATTTTAGAAAACGTTATTTGAAACCCAGATTAACGCCTGATTATTACATAAAAGACTATTAGCTGGGGATTTCTAATATCCAACGAGAATTAGCCCCGAACGGCCGCATACATAAGACCGTACCAGAGTGTCCACTTTCACGGATATTGATAAAAAAATCTTTATGCATGGGATTATAATAGGATTAAAACGGGATTAAAATACTTCTTAGCCAGAGCAGCATCGAACACTTGAGAAAGAGGATCATATACTTAGCGGACTGCCGACATTTAACCCAGTGTGTGCAGGTATTATATAAAAATAATCCATTAGAGCGGAGAGCGGGCGAGGAGTCGGCTTCGCCACGAAGACACGCAGTCGCGATTACGTTCCGTCCGAGCGGCACCGCATAAACAAAGCGCGACTGCGGGCGTAAAAAGGGCAATACAGCCTGGGGCGCCTCGGTTGGGCCACAGACTCGAGTCTGCGTCTCGAGCGGTGGGCGTTTATAAACTGCGGGGAGCGCCCTCGGGAGGAGGGACTCGCGGGTGATGGATCGGCAAAGTTTGGCGTGCGCATCGGCGGGATCGCGCGGCCCCCACGGACTCCTTCGGGCTCCCTCCGCCACCTAGCGGTTATCGCTTTCGCCCCGAGGCGGTCCAGGTTGCGCGCGTGCCCCGACGCAGCCTCCAATTACAGGGGCATGAGGCGCGCGAGAAATCTATCGGCGACGCGTTTGTGGATCCGCGAGGCGGGCGCCGCGCGATGAGAAAGAACGCGGGCGCCGACAGCCGCTGATGGATTGGGCGGCTTGCCTGGGGGGGGCCGCGGCGCCGGTATCAATTATTCGCACGCGCCCGGGCCGCCAGGAACAATGCCGGGCACTCGTCGGCCACCGGGTAGGAGCCGCCGGCTCTCGGGCCACCGGGCCAGCGCCGGGGTCACCGGGTCACTGGGGCCTCCGCGCCCCGTTTCTTCTTTAATGACGCCCCGTCTCAAGAAGAGGGCTCGACGGCTACACCCGCGCTGCGCCATTTAGACCTCCTTTTTGTATAATGCACACTTGGAGAATAATCAATTCGGCGCGCGGGGCGACCGCAGCTACTGCAGCTGCGCGTCTATGTTGCAACGTGGATTTACTCTTTTGATTCCCGATAGAGAAACACAAATATTTTTCGACTCGTTTCTCAATGTTGACCACACGGAGAACAAATTTAAATAGCTTTCAACGAGCATATATCAAACGTTAACGCCCACCTTTTTTATGTAAACCCTATCTACTTTCCTTTGCGCTACTGCTTCTCCATCCAGGACGGCACCATTATATATGTCTATATGTTCGCTGATAAATGTATAATCTTTCGAATCGCAGCTTCTAAGATAATTGAAAGATAAATCAGATGACTCGCTTTACATACACCCGCCGAACAACTTTGTAATAAAAAGTGACGATAAAGAATTCCAGCAGTGTGAGCAAACTTATTAACAGTAAATTAAGCCCACAGAATTGGTCCTTTCATTGCGGTTAAATTTTATAAATGCCGAATAGAATAACCATTTTATGCTTGTTGCCGTACAAGGTTTTACTACTCGTCCAACTTATTTATTTTCACTTATGTTTGATATGTTTATCTTCCATTTTAACAAGCCAGCCCCTATAGAGTAACTATATTTCATAGCAAGTGTGCAAATTTAACTGGTTTAGAAAATTATTTTACCTATATACGCTAAACGTAATAAATACATTGAAAGTTGCGCAATACATCAAACTCGTTCGTAGCGCCCCCTAGCTAGGGGAGCAAATCAACATCTTAATAAGAGTCTTAATAATACACGTACATTAATCCCCAAGAAAGTTTAAAGGGGGATAACGAATAGACCAGAAGCTCCTCTGCATCGTCTCTCGTATAAGCCAACCGTCCGAGCTCGCTGCTTTGAAATTATTGAGCTTTCTCATCAAAGTATCCATTGGGTCTTTTTTTCGAAAGGCGCTTGCTCAGTGTTCCGTTGTTTATCGACGTTACGATTGAATATTGGTAATTAAAACATTGGATTCATGGAACTACGTGACATTAAATGGATTTTATAGTATATTTAAAATAATTGTCAAAACAGTTCTGTACATTATTCTACGTTAAATTATTTTTAGAAATTTTATATTTATATTTCGTAGTCAGTTTCTTATTTTATTATTCATATCTGCGGATGTATAATATTCATAAATACTAGCTCTAAATTCTGAATATAAACTTTACCAATAATAGTAGGGATTTTGATCATTATTGTATTTACTATAGCGTTTTGAATAGAACAAGCTTTACCTACCCATCTATGAGAGCAAAGAGATTTAAGTATTATTTAATGATTTTCTCGCACATGCCTTCTCGACTCCTGTTACCAGTCGAGCGCTCGAGTAAAAACCGATTGAGTTTTTCGTTGTTTTCTCAGATTTTGTATACTTAAAGCTATTCTTCGTTGCGACCAGACTACCGCAAGCGAAATACACTCGGAACTATTGACACGGTACGACGTTAATGTAAAAGTATTGTAAATATATTAGTTGAGTTTAAACTTAAAAATAGTTTTGTGTATTTTACCCCTCCCTTCACTAGCTGCGCAATATTACTTTGGCGCGCGGCAACAATTGCGGCAAGTAATCAAAAAGATTCGCGCACGTACATATTTTTATACCTTCCTTCCCGCCGTAAAACAGCAGCTCGAGAAATCTCGTTGGCTCCTCGCTAATCTCCTAAAAACGAGGAGCCCCCGCTCGTGCTATTTGACGAGCGGCAGCTCGATTAAAGCGAGCAATGCCACGGAGGAAAGTCCTGGAGCGCCCATGATTTACGCCGGAGTTACGGATCCCACGACGCGTCGCCGGCCCAGAAGCACAGTGGGTGGCAGTGGGAGTTGGGGGTGGGGGGGCGCAAATCGATTAAAGAACGAGCGGGGATCCGTGGCCTTATGGAATCGGGTGCAATCGTAAATTCCGAGAGTAGTCGGCTCTCCTCCTCGTCCGAGGCGCGCGCGCTCATTTCCTTCGCGCCTCACCCGCTTGCCCCAAGTATCGGCGATCGGCCGCCGGCGCGCCCCGCGGGACTTTCACTTCCGCCTCGGGGCTTATCGCGCTCGGTTTCCCCCCGATGGCTATCGCGGGCCCAGGCGCTTTTATTCGGAAATTAATCACAGTGGCAGTCACGCATTATTCGTGTGTCCTCCTACCGAATGATTACCGATACTGTGTTGTCCACTTTTATACAGTTCCACGTGTAGCCTGCAGTCTTTAGGATTGTTATAAAACTTTCCAAACTTACGGATACTCGAGCAGCCAGCCATTCGTGTCTGCATTACTCACCTAAAACACAGAATAAAAAATAAATTATTGATCATCATTTGGAAAAGGAAAGAATAATTGTTCAGTTAACTATGTACAATAAAGATAAACTATCTGCGTACAGCTTACAGCGGCCATTATGCTAAAAGAAAAATATCGTTGGTGCTGTAAGTAAAAGAATCAGAGCGGGCCAGGCCATAAAAGCCATCGGTCGGGTAACGACGACGCATTCGGCTCGCGCGCAATGGCACAATGCCGGCCTAAGCACCCCAATCGCAAATCTCGCCAAAAAAAGGACGGGAGCCGCATAAATTTTAATAACGCGTTCTCCTCGCTCGCATCAGATACGCTTTTGGCCATTACCTTAGGCTGTCGTAAGAAGGGGCGCGATGAGAGAAGATCATCCCCCGAGTTACGAGTGCGCTCGAGGCGGCCGTGAAAAATATCCCGGAACGGAAGCGCCCGGACCGCGCGCAAATAAACGAAATGGCCCCACTCTCGGACGGCCTCCCTCGGCCTAATTTTCCTCGGGGGATCGGCCGAAATTCGTACTTGCTGCGCAGTCCATCGCGGCGCCTCCCCTCGGCCTCCGAGGGCGCAATAAACCGGAAGGCCGTCGGCGTCAAGTGTCTTAAGGCTCTGCTGCGTAGGGGCGCCAGTCCGCGTTAAGAACTTGATGGCTGAGGAGAGATTCCGCGTTAGCTCTGCCTCCCACGTGAGGATCCGCCTTTCCCTCGGCATAATTATTCCTCGGGGAATCAGCTCTTGCAATATGTACTGTGATGGACGGTCTTGAAAAGTGATGCAATTGACATTCTCTATTACACTAAGCACAATATCCTCATGATTTCGTTTTACGACCAGCTCAAGGATTTGTAACAGCTTTTTAGGCGTGTCACTGAAGTCATATGATAGTACGATTTGAAGAGGCGATCCTGCTTTTTCTACAAGTGCAATGTGTTCAATCGACGATATTTATACGTATGCGTACAAGAATAGCCTAGAACGTTTAAACTCTGTTGTTCAAGATTAACCTTACTTTTGAGATAAGTACTAAGACGGAAAGTCTAGATTTTATTGAAAAAGTTAATTTACACTAAAGTGTAAAATCTAGTACACTTGGCATTTTAATTTATCAGAAAGAAATATTTAGCAGAGTCTTAGAGGTCTCTAAGCCTCGGACATTCACCCTAAGCCACTAAAGCAAATAACTAAAGTGCAACGCACACTTTTAAGAGATTTTATCTACTGCTTAACCCGATTAAAGTGGACCGCACATAGACTCGGATTCCATCTCTCTCTTTATGTTCCTCTTTCTCATTCGTTCTATATCGAGTTACTCTATTACGGCTCGTATAAAGCCTCTCTCGCGCCTTTTCCTTTTTACTCCTTACACTGCGCACTTTGTCCCCGAATTCGCTCCCCGCGACCCTTTATCCTCCTTTTTATCGTTATATACGCGGCCCGCGCGATCAGTCTTCATTTGCGTCGCGTGTGTCTTGCAATTAATTTATTGCCGACGTTTTCGAGCCTCGCGGAAGCTTCATTGCGGATTAGTCGCTCCCGTGAGCCGTTAACGCGCGTCACTTATCATCTTTATAGCCGTTATTCCGCCATGGTCGTGTGCATTATCTCGCAGCGGTGGACTTTTAACATTCGTTGTTTAATTTTTTGTTCAACATCATTGTACATTTGTTTGTTTGGCAATTTTTTTTTTGAGTCTTTGAGGTATCCTTTATCATATCGGATTTTTCCAATCAATTGTTGCGGGTATTGTTACTCTTCAGTTTTCCAAACTATAATTAATTTTTTATGGTATATACACTTATAGCTCGGCAACAGCTGATGTAGCAAAATTAATCCGTGCTCCCTTCTTCGGAAATTGCGGCAAGCTTAATTTTCCCGAGTCATTAAACTAGCTTAACCTACTTATGATCGTAATTCATTACGCAGTTTACAAAAAAATAGTTTATCAGATTGTCGACAAAATTATACTCGCAACAAAGTTGCCTCAACTATTTAGAGTTTAAATTTCGAATCGAAAAGTTGAACGGATAAACTTTGCTTATTACTGACCGCTAAAGCGATATCAAATTTTTGGCTCAAAGGCTGCCTATCTGTAGGCAAGTTTGGCACAAAAGACGGAGAAACTAGGTGATGGCTTAAAATGCGAGGAACGTAACGTCAAAGACCCTCAGAATTAGTTGTTTTTGGATTCTGGGAAGGTAGAAACGGCAGGATTAACAACCATTTGCAAAGTGATAGTTTGATATAGTAATTCGTGTTCAAAGTCAAATATAAAAGGGAGGTGGAGGTATAGAGGGAGAGGAAAAGAGTTTTCCCAGGTGAGGATTAGAAGGCTCGGTCGGTATCTTTTTTCTACAAAAAGCAAGTCCAGTTCGTCGCAGCGGGCGGATGACATCGTCAAGTGGGTCTTTGGAATGCCCCTCGGCCTCGAAAAACGTCGCGGTTCGCGGATTATGCGTCGCGGAAAAAAGTTTGCAAGCGCTCAGAAGCGGACTTGGACTACACCCTTTTATTTTATATCCTCCTTACGAGGAGCTGCTCCTCGAAACTTGGTCCCGAGGGATTTTCTCCGGATTTCCATCGTTTGGCGACAGGCCAATTATATTCCACTCTGAGTCTATTCGAGGAGATGCGTGTCTCGTAGTCGGGGAATTTTCCTTGCGACCGGACCGATTCCTCTTTTCGTTCACCTTATCTGCCTTTTACTCGTAGTCTGCTCAATATCTTACAAGGGAATCTTTTATCTTTTTTCTTTTTCCCTAGTTGGACTGTCCCCGCAGACATTTAGTCATTTTTTCCGAGAAATTTTTTCTGACTAATATTTTAAACAAGATAAGCTTTAAATAATTAATCCATGTACCCAAATTTCTTGGTATAAAAATTAAGAATTCAAACTCTTTCTGAATCAAATTTTAAATTTAATTAACGCTACTCTTATAAAAAAACAGAGCAGAGATTATAATGGCTAGAATGAATAAAGTATGGAATAATGCTAGCGAAAAATTGCAGCTAGCGGTATTTTGAAAAATAAATATGAAATAATACATTTGATAGGCATGCGTATCTCGATGCGTACCCTTGACTAATGATGCATCACATTTTGTTTCTGAATTCACAATAGAAATCGTTACAATTTTCCGTGCTTCATTTTATTAATAACAAGATACGCATACGGAGTAAGAAGATATAGTGTCGGGAGGAGGAATATAGCTGGAAGGTATAATTTTATCTATTTAAGAGAAAATATAAGACAGCAGAAGCGTTAGGGTCGGTTACTCATGCGAATGACCGATCAATCACAGGGGAAATAAGCGTTGCGTCGTAGTCCCCGTGCGATGACGACCGGCTGTTACTGCGATTACGATGTAAATAAGAAGATTACATTGGCTAAGTTTAAAAATGCCCGAGCGATTACAGCAGACAATCGCGCAGATATTTATTCAGCGAATCGCATAGCTTATAATTTAGCGAGACGTCCTTAATGCGCGCAGGCCTATCAATGGTTACATCGGGAGTTAATCAATTGTTTCTTTTTGGAAGCGAGCCGGTAATATCGCCGCGCAGCCTATTAATGCCCGAGAAATATGAGCGCAGAAACATTACCGAGACAGAAGCGCGATAAATCTTTGTAAGGTTGCAATATTTCAGGACAGTGTGCCGACGATAGCGTCGGGACAATTAATGAGCCGCGCGTCGACAAAGAGTTCGAGGCGGGCGGGAGAGTCGGGGGGAGCCGGGGGAGCGGGCTATTGGGCCGGCGTCGGCGGCGTCGGCGGCGCGGGCCCTCAAAGTGCGCGGCGGCCGATCGCGCGATAACGCCGGCCTCGCGGAGACGCGGCGATCGCGGCGGACGGACAGCTGCGACTCCTCGCCGCGCGGATAATAACAGCCGGGGCCTTTGAAGCCGTCCGTCCCGGCGGGGGATCGGCCCCTGCGCGGCCCTCGCGGTCGCGGCCGCGGCCAGATATGCAGGTAGGCGCATGCGCGGCTCGGCCCGCGCCGGAAGTGCTGCTGCGCCTCGGCCCGCGCCTTCCCGCGGCCGCGGCCCTCCTTCCTCCGGCGCGCCGGCGCCCGGGCGCCCTTGCAAATGAGAACCGCCGCGCGGTTTTTCGCCGCGGACGGGGCGTCCGGCTGCGGCCTCACCGCGGCCCGCCCGCGGTAGAAAACGTCACTCCGCCCGGTTTTTCCGCCGGCCGGCTGCCTCGTCGCCGCGATTATTATTTCGCGCGGTTAACGAAGCGTGTCAAGCGCAGGCCGGCCCGCGTCATTGCACTCGGCAATTTCGAAAGTCTCCGGGGGGCGATGGGCTTTGTCGGGACTTTCCGCGGCCCCCCGACAAATTGACAATTTTCCGGCGCTGCCTCGAATCTTCGTTGTTAATCACGTAAGTCGGGATTCGGCCGGTTGACGTCCGCGCTCGGCCCCCAATCCCCCGCGGCACGTATTTCGCCCGCGAACAAAGTTACGAAGGGCGCCGCTTTTTCCCGCGCCCGGCGCTTTTCATTCGCGCGGGAAATTCCGAAATTGAACAGTGGCCGAGTCGTCGGCCGGCCCGCCGACGGAATACCGATGAGTTCCCGCTTCCTTTGTTCTTTTTCATATTGCTCGGGCGCGAGTTGGCATTTATTATTTCCCAGCCCCATCCAGGGGCCGTACGCGCGCGAATAAACACTCCATTTTAATGGATACAAATAGCTTTTGGAGCTCATCTGCTCGTCGATTCGAGGGACACATTTTTCCAAGTGAATTCGCTTTCTTGCTATATCGGCGCCGATTTAATATTTAATCGGCGGGACCGAGGCGTAACTCGAACGCCTCCCAGCGGGGGATAGGTCCACCTGGTGGATCCCAAAAAAGCTCGCGGTCGCTATTAATGGCATGAAAATCGGGGTCTGCCGGCCGCGGTCGAGGCCTTTGAGCCTCGCGACCCCCACTGAGCTGCTGTCGCTCTCAAGCATCCAGCGTGACTGCCTCGAGCCCTTTTTTAAATTCTTTTGGACCCCAAGCGCTCCCGGACGATGGACATTCGCCCGCCGCGACGTTTTTGGCAATTCACCTACCGGGCGATTGGGCAAAATATTTGTCCTGGGCTGCTGCCGCGACAGTTTTTCCCGCGGTGATAAGATTATTTGCACACATGGGCGTGCCCCGGCGTCACTCTTTCGCGGCGCTGAAAAATAAAAAAGGAGTCGGCCGGGCGCGTCATAAAAGCTGGATAAAAGCACCAGTGCGTCGCGAGGCCGACTCGCGCGTTCAGCAATAAAGAGCTTTTAAAAGCCGTCGTTAATCATACTCGCTCCTCGCTGCAGCCGCGTGCGCACGCGCCGCGCCGCTCTTCTGCTTCTACTCGATCGGCAAGGAGCTTAAGGATTCCTTTCGCTTTCAAACTACAAATGTCAGAGAACTATACAAAGTTTTTTTAATAATTTCATAATTCTTTATAATATTTAAAAGCTTTTAAAGTAAAAGCATTGTCTACGCCACTACTCTGGTGAAAATCTATTCCTTTTCATTCTATTCGAATATTACATTAAATAATTCGGAACTTATATAAATATAAATCATCGATTTTTCGCATATAAAAGGTTAACAATTTAAAAAATTAGCTTTCAGTTGAGTTTCAGATTGAAAGCTAAACTCAATGTATACGCAGAAATAATTATTTTGCACAGAGTATTCAGCTGAAAAGGTATTGGAAACAATGTAAACAAAACGAGCACCGTCGACTCGATAGTTTTGAGGATAAACGGAAACTTGTGGGTGTAGCTTTCCTGCATGCAATGAGGCGTTGCTGTGATCACTGCACTTGCTGCTAACTTTTCGACGACGACGTCCGACATCCGACGGCACAGTCTCCGAAGCCTTCCTATCTTCCGACTGCGCCACAGTTGGAGAATCGATACATTGACATGGGTGCATATATAATTTTAACTCTTGAATACTTTTTGATACAGTATACCAGAGTACTGGAAAGGTTTTATTAGGTTTCATACATATTCTAGTTTCATTTTTATGGTAAAAGTCAAGATGTTAGAATTACGAACGTATTACAATTAAGTTGTGAAAAGAAAGTCAAAAATTTAAATTCAAAAATAAACCAGTACAGTTTTAAGATCAACTAATTATATTCAATATTTTCCAATGTGTATAATGGGAGCGTTGTAGATATAATAATTTTTGTTATGCATTCCACACAAGGTTAGTACGTATATAGTATTGTTGAGATTAAATTTATCGTAATTACGATCTTAATCTTACAAAACAGTGTCTCCTATGTATTTATGTTGATGCACGATAGAGCTTCTAAGTGACAAGAGATTAAACCAGCATCCGGTCGACGTGATTCTACTACCATGTGGTGATCAATCGTTTTGCGAGTATTGCATACTGTTGCTCGCGTGTTCCGCGAATTTCGTTGGCGCGATTGTATCTTTCGATCCCCATTGGGATTGAAATGATGATTATATATTTGCCTTCGGTTCACGTATATACACCTTGTATCAGTTCTCAAAAGTTTTAATGCTTATAAAACTTTTTTATTCGAAAAAGTACTTTTTATTTGTTTGAATTTATTAATATCACTTTTGGATCGAAAAATTTAGATAGCAAAACTGGAATTGAACTTATTAGTATTGTAATTAGAATAGTTTGAAATTGGAAGTTTTGAGAAAATGAA
Organism: Sycophaga agraensis; assembly: GCA_018906755.1. Lineage (NCBI taxonomy): Eukaryota > Metazoa > Arthropoda > Insecta > Hymenoptera > Pteromalidae > Sycophaga > Sycophaga agraensis. The sequence continues at coordinate 1,061,814 of JACCIE010000028.1, forward strand.
ATTTTTCGGAATTTCTACAATACACGTGCACTTAAAAACCCGCAATAAAAAAGATACATACAGAATAAAATCGCGTCATAAAACGACAACAAGCCAGGAAAACTATCTGGCATCTGTATATTATAGGTTACACGTATAACGTAGGAACACAGGAGGCGGAAAGACGAATAGAGTGCTGCGAGTCGCCTTGCGTCTCTCGAGGGTACTTCTTGAGCTGTCTGCGTGTTCCCTCGTGGGTAGACAACTCTTGGGATAGTCACGAGATAAGTTAGGTGCATGTGCATTATCCGATTGGGAGGTGCATAATTGTGTTTGCGGACAGGGCACAGCATGGCCACGCGGGCACGATGATGCATTGTCCTGGGCCCGACAAGTTTGTTCGCTCGCGCACTACTCGGACACTCTCTATCGGCATCCACGGACGGTGCCATGCGCTTGAGATTACACATTGTCGCGTGTTTCTTTGGGCCCTGAGGCTGTTTGCAGCATCGTATTCCTACAACTATAACCCTACACCCGATAGGTGCTCTGCATAAAGAATACAAAGGGAGTAACTTTCCTTTCCCTTTGGGAACGGTAAAATCCTCGGTGAAATCAGTCGCTGATATTTGATACACAAGTGGGGCTATGGGGCGAAAGCGTGTAAGTTGGATCTCCTTTCTTTCGCACTTGGGTCAAATCCATTATTTCAAGCGCATAATAAAAGCCTAGCATACATCAACGGCAGTAATCACAAGGAAACTTAATCATAAAACGTAGGCAAGACAAATTTCTTTCTCTATTTTTCCAACTATGGCATTGCAAGCGAGACAAATATGCAAACCGAAATCTCTTAAGATGGATATACAGTTGCGATTGAAATTGCTGTAAAGAATTGCGGAAATGGCAAGGAAATTGAAAAAGTGAAAGAGGAAGGAAGAATAATTTTGACGCATGCGATTGCAGGGTCGAAAGTCGGGTGAGAAAACGGAGGCCTTTAGCAAATCCCGCAAGGCGGCGAGGGAGGAGGCTGACGAAAATGGAAGCCGCGGGCGGTGCGGTGACGGGACGACAACGGGGAGGACAACGAACGCACGATGGGGCAGTTTCGTGGGCTTCGAGTATCAGAGTGCGAAAGCCGGGTAAACATCCGGTTAGCTGTGCAAGTTGCCTCGGCTCGCTCGGCCCTCTGTCGCGCGGGCAAAGACACGCGCATCCAAAGGTATTCCTCGGGCCCGGGGCGGGTGTGTACTCGGCTCGCGCCTCGGCTGACAAAGAGGCCGGGCGCCCGAGGCTCGCGGCGCCCAACTGCCGGTGTCGGGCCACCGTCGCGCCGGCGGCCTGCGGTTCGCCCGTCTCGAGGCAGGCCGAGGGCGCGGGGGTGGGCTGCGGGGGGGGCGGGGGGCACAGGAGGGCTGCAATTCAATCACACTGCAGCGCGCGCCCAGGTATTGCCGCGCAAACTTGTACTCGCGCGCCTCCGCCACGGCGCAGGCATTAGCATCTAATTAGGGCAATTTGGCGCGTAACGCCGCCAGATTCTACGCCCCCATCCCGCCATCCATTTGTCGCTCGGTAATTCGTTTTGCCGTTACGCCGCCGCCCGTGTGTGTTTACGGAGGCCACGAGCCGCGCCCCGAGCGCGCCCGCACGCGAGATCCACCTCCTGCGCCTCGTCCCGTGCCAAGCCCCACCCGCCCGACAACGCCGATATTTACGATATTACTCGTCTCTGCGGCCTCTGCAGCTCCAGCACTTGCTCCATTTACAAAGCTTGACGTGTGACCTGCTGCATTACTTCAGATTCGGGGAAGACTTTATGCCTGGCAACAATTGCCGACACCATTTCCTCGACTACTTCATTATACGAATGTCTAATGTATTGTATACGTGTCATTATTATTATCGTTATCAATTTAAATTTTAATTGATATACGTGCATAAAACTAATGCAAAATCAAAATTACCAATATTATCGCGATCAGCCTTGTAATCGTCAACGTGCATTGAAGGCTCCGAAGGAAAGAAAGGAGGAGAAATAAAGACCGCTTAAAGTCATGGTTATTGGGCCTGCGAGGAAAATATTCTGTTGTGCGAAAATTCTAATCAAAAACGCCCGCACAGCAGAGGTCCATAGTCCCTCAGTTTATCCCTGCTCCGATTTACCCTATATCGATGCAGGCTTCCGAAAACAAAATCTTTGTACGCGTGTCAAATATTTCGGATATATTTTTTAATTATAAACTCGTGACCGATGCATTTTAGCAATATTACCTCAAGTATTACTTGTATATCACTATATCCTGTAAAAATCTGTAACATTATAGGATATTTTTATCTTCTATGTGTTTATTTACAAATACAATGTAATATAATTCTACACAATACATAAAATATTAAAGAATAAACTAAATTTAGAAGAAATTTATTTACAATGTATACATGCGACCGTATGTAAATGATTATTTACGTTTTGTCTCGTAACAAGCCTATGCAAATTATTTAGTGTCATAATTAGCTTCGCAATGCAAACAAATACGCTAAAGAGAAATCAATGAATTTTGGTAGTTGAACAATAGTTTAATGTAGTTACGAGTGATATTACGCCGTGGAGTACGTAGTTAAACGTACAAAAAGTAGGAGAAAACGATTATCAAAAGATGAAAGTGCATTGTTTAGGGTAATTCCTCGGGTAATTCGCAGTAGTGTAGAAGTATTGGTCCCAATAACCTCTAGCAGATATAGAAAACAAAATACAAATAACCAAGATTTTTAAGCTGTACCAATAGCATACAACTAAATAAGAAGTTTATTATAAATAAATTTTACACCCACACTCAAAAATGTAACCGGTGAGATCAGTAAACATACTGAGTAATGTTGTAGTAAACTAGTAAACTGCAGTAACTACTTTTGTAATATTTAATTGTTTCATAAAAGTAGTAGTTATCAGAAAAACATATAAACTTCCTTTTTAAAAGTATTTGTTACTTTTAAAAAGAAAATTTCTACCTTTTTCAAAGTATCTATAATCTGAGTTTTGGAAAGCAGCTGCCACTAGAGCTCGTATACTATAAAACTTTTAATAAGAAGTATAAAAGTATTGATCATCTACAGATTTGGAGCTCGATTCGGAGCCTCGTTCGGAGCATGTATTGGTTTTATCTAGGGTTTTACAGCTATGAAGTAAAAGGGCAAAGCAATCATTTTCATATACATGCTACATCATAATATCGTTTTCATGGTATAATTAAACAATATTTTGAATGAATGAGAAAATATTTTTATTGTCTTAATGTTTATAAATTTCGAGTAGAATTTGACGTACGCGCATGATTAAAACAACAGCATGACTCCGCGAGGTACGTAAAGGTTCTCATTAACGGTGGAGAGGGTTCCATTCCTGCGAAGCATCCCAGTAGGTTCAGGAGAGAAGTTGAACCAGATGGGAGCGCCATCGCTGCGCAGCCAGAAAAGAATCCCCCTACTAATTTAATTCACTAATTTAATTCACCTTTTCCTTCCAGGTAAAGGCGTTAAGCTGACGATACGTGCGGTTAAGGATGACGCCGCGAGATGCTGGTCTATTTACCGCAATTTAACCATTAGCGGGCAAAAATTAGAGTTACTGAGTAATAAATTCGCATCGTCGAGCGTGTTAATGCGTTCAAACGCGAAATTATATGGTCTGAAGCCACAAGGAGAAAAGGAAAGCTCGAGCTTATTCCTCAAGCAACGGTTTTTGTTCGCGCGTAGATTGCATCCCGAGACGCCGGAGAATCAAATAATCTCCGTGCTTACCGAAGCCCTTCGACCTTCGATTAGGAAACTTTTACGCGGCTCAATGTTCGAGACGGTTGAACGTCGACTTGTAGCTTGGTGAAACGCGCTACCCGAATCTAAAAAGATTTAAACTGAACGCTTCCTCGTCGAACTCATACGCTTAGAGTTTTTCGCCAGCAGATTAGGGTAATTATAACCGTTAGTTACTTCGTTGTCATTATTGATCAAAAAGATATCGAAATCGCGACTGCCAGCGAAGATCAAATTATTTAAAAAAGTCTAGTGGGGCAATGAAAACTGCGGTGACTAAATCCTCAATAACTGCTTCTTCCATACAGATATCCGCTGGTGTATTTATTGTGTTTATTGCATATTTACGGATAATGCTAAATGGTTTGGAGGTACACGTATTAGGATGTGTGTATGACTGATACAAGTATTTGTGAAATACCGATGATAATAGGAAAAAATAGTAGACCCACGCATAGCGTGAAATTTTTAGTATCTTATAAGCAACTCGAGGGCGAAGTAACACTTGAGCATACGTGGGTTAAGCAGTAAAAATTAGCGTTTGTCCCTGTCGAAGTATAGATTGTCTCCACTTAGGCTAGAAATCCCGACAAATTTATCTGACTCGAGATAACGATACGCGACCGGAAAAGATTGAACCCCCGCACAATTTCTTCCGGCAGGTTAAGTACAATTTCTTGGAAAAAATATCAGGTGGAATTTAAACATCTAATCGCCGAATACGCGGAAGTTTTTTTGATGAGCTGCTACAGAAGCAGATACTTTTTGCTATTTTTGACATCGAGTTGACCGTTAAAACGCTATGCCCGACAACTGAGGAAAAAGGCGAGCCATGTCCACGACGAATGTAAATTTTTATTTCCCACTTGTTTTACCGCGCACATTGGACGGTAGCTTTTTTCAATTTCCATAGACAACCGACGGTTGAACAGTGTGAAAAGGGACGAGTGCAAGTATTACACGAGGGCGTACAAAGTGGGTTTTCACGACGCTCGATTTGAAATCAGGGTATTGGCAGATACCGCTGAGTGAGCATGCTAAGCCTTACAATACTTTTTAAACTCCGGATGGAGTACTGCACCAGTGGCGCGTAATTGCAATTCGGCCTAAAGAGTGCGCGGAAATTCTTCAATGATTTGATCGTGCAGCAGATATTAAGCGGATATATAAACATCTTTGTAAAAGCTTACCTCGACGATTTTGTGGTTTACTCGGAAACGTGGCACAAGCACTTAACTCATTCAAGATGGATTCTTCAGCGTTTAAGAATATACAAGTTCTCGTGTACCGTGAAAAACTGCATATTCAGCAGGCAAGATTTAGAATTCCTCGGACATTGGATGGCAAGCGCAGGTAAGAAAGCTTTGCTGCTAACAGAACTCCCCTCGGCGAGTGGACATGGGCGATGGACAGCGACGCAACAAGCGCTTAAATGAATCAAGCGAGCGTTTAGTGTACCGCTCGCGCTGTGTCGACCGATCGACGGTAGCCGTTCATCCTTCAGGCAGAGGCTAGTGGTACAGGAATGGGTGGCGTGCTCCATCAGTTGGGAGAAAATCGGGAGCTTCGCATAGTATCGTATGCGGGATCGCACGCGTTCGCGAAGCTTACGAAGACCGAAAAGCGTTGGCACTCGAAGGAGCATGAGTGCCTCAGGTTGTGGCCTTGTATAACTAGCTTATGCGTCGATATCGAATAGTATGCCTTACGAGTGTACATTCATTGCAAATTGGGTTGTATATTGTTATGGGCAGCTTTGGCGACGGGTAGTGAAGATGCAAGAGGAGCCGGAGCCGAGGCCGACCGAATCCCGCGGAGTCTGCCATTTGGCCGAATCTAAATAACCAGAGGTGCGGAAGGGGGTCGCGCGGTCGTAGCGGCGCTGCGACATAGACCCGCGGAGAGGAAAAACAGGAAGGAAGCTGGGCGTCGGGCATGTATAAAAGAGGCGGGATGGAGGCAGGCGGGGGCTGGCAGCCGGGAGCTGGCAGCCGGAGGCCCGCGGGCCGTCTTGGCTTGGCGCTCGCGCTTGCGCGAAATCTCCGAATGGCCCGGGAGAGCCGGGCGCGCGCTCGCGGGGGATCGTTAAGTGCGCCCCGCGCCTGAATATTTCAAGACGGCGCGCGCGGCCGCCGCTGAATGGAGCATAAAAACGGCCCCCGTCGAGGAGGTTAAGTTTTAGTGCGCGGCCGGAATGCGCTGAAAAGAAAGAGCCGAGGGCATGCATAGTGCAGGTGAGCTTCCCCGGGCGCGGCCCACTTTCCCCGCCGGCGCCGCCGCCGCGGCCCTCCCCTCCCGGATGCTAACGACCAGTGGACATTAGCGGCGCCGCGGCCCGCCCCCGCGCGCCTTTTTCGCGGTCCGCTCAGGAATCCGGGGGGTGGGCAATTGCCCCGTCGTTAGGTAATTACCGCTCGGCGGCCAGTGTCCCGCGGCGGTCGACAAGGAGGCAAGGACAGGCCGCGCCGGCACTCGGCAACGAGGCCGAGGACCAGTCAAAGCGCCGGTCGATCGTCTCCTTCACAGCCTCCCGGGCCGATCGGACTCTCAGATCTTCATTAGGGCCCGGCGCATAATCCACGAGCCCTGGTACGAAGAGGCGCGTGCGCGCGCGCGGCGAGCGCAACCTCGGCGGGCGCTCGGACTCTCGAGAGAGAGGCCGGTGCGGTACCGCGCCGTAAAAACCGATCGGTCGCGCGCGCGCGCGCGCTCAAGGATCCGCGGCAAAGGCTCCCCCGGGAAAAAGGGAAAGTCCGCGGAGCTTGGGAAAAGCCGTAAAAAGGGGCCGAGCAGCCGTGACGAGGGAAAGTGTCGAAACAGCTTGTTCCCGCGCAGGGCCGCCGGCCCGAAATTCGCGATGAAATATGCCCGCGGCCGTTGCGCTCCGATCGACCCGCTCCGCTGGATTTTCTTAAGCTCGAGATATTTATCGGGACCATCGATCACGCGCTCGGGGAAACACGCGGCGCGTTCCGAAATTGCGAGACAGCTTGATGGGCCGTTTGATCGGCGGCTCGGCCGGCCCCGCGTTCCCCCGCGGGCGGAAAAGCCCTGCCTCGGGCGGAAAGTCGCGGCCACCGGCGCAGTTGGCGCGCGGAGGAGGCCCCGGGCAGTCGGGGCATCGCGGCCGCGAGCCGCCGGCCACTCGCGGCGCCGCCCGGCCGAATATCTCGGCCGGGGCGCAATTAGCCCGGCCTCGTTGGCGCTCCGATCCGCCGGGCCCTGCGAACGAGGGGCATTAAAGGTCCTCGCCGCGCCCTCGCCCTGCAGAGGATATGAGCAATTTTGGGAAGATGGCCGGTTAGGGCCGCGTGTAACGTGCCCGGCTTCCCCGAGGATCCCCTGCCTCGTTATTATTTTTACGCGCGCCTGATTCTTGATAAAGCCTCTCGGGCAAACTGCCTCGGCCGCTGCTTAGCCTTAACGCCGGCTGGCCGGCGAGGGCACCTCGGCCCGCCCCCTGAACCCAATGGGAAACCTCCCGCCACCTCGGCCAGACGCCTTTTGCCCAAAAATCATCGGACACTGTTGGTCTTGTAATTTTAAGCCGCGCCACTCCCCGATATCGATCGTGCTTTCACACCAGAATATATAACGCTAATAAAAGATAAGCTATTATGGGTATTTTTATTCCAATAAGTTTTATCAAATTTGCGGCTCATTTTCTCATCATAAACAGCCGATTAGTTTTCGCAAACTCGTCAATTTATGATGACCTCATTTGTCGCTAGCTTTAATATCGATAAAGTTAATTGGCGTTTAGATACTGCTGTGTAATACCGTAATATCCCTTTGACTCTTGCAGGTGCCCCAAGTAACTAAAGGTATACCCGAGTAATATAGAGATCCTCTCAAAATCTTCCTAACAGTATCCAATCCATGTTTTCACCAAATAGATCATAAATAAAAGAAAAGAGCAGTTAATAGACACGAGTCAATGATGCAAGTCGAAACGTCAAATCCGATTTCCCATAGGCTATGAGAGAAAGGTATTATTACTCGTGCGTGTGAACCGCAATCTTGTTTTCCGAATTACGCGCAAACTGCGAGTGACAAAGAGAGAAAGAGAGAGTAAAAAACGACTGTAAAGAAACCCGTTTCTTGTTACGTTACAATACGCATCTAGACATAAGACGACGAAACCTGTCATCTGCACTAATATATATATATGTAAATATATATACCGAAGCCTCGGCAGTTTGACTTTAGTTTTGAATATCATACTAAGATCAGAATATCATTTGAAAATAGTAACGGTATTTAATCTATTATTGACTCTGTGCCGATCGATTTAATTACCCTGTATTTGCGTACTTATAACGTAATTGTCACCTTCTAAAATGTTTTAGAATATACGCATGAGTCTACATAAATTAAGTAAAGTTGTGATTTCCGTTGGTCGTATAAGTCATACTATTTCAGAGTTAATACGTAAGCACGTAATAAGATACCGCTTTGAGAAATCCTGACAGGGCAGTTCCGTATCGTTTCATTAAATCACTAAACGATTAAAGACACGCATCGGTCGTTAGATTCGAGGCGATTGGCCAGTATCGAAAGGCGCGAGGACAGGCATCGCGGGAGGAAAAGCTCGTAGAAAGCGAGGCGCGGGAGTGCGCCTGGGAGCGCTGGGCGCGAAAATCCGGGCGTGGGCCGAAAGTCCCAGGCGCATGGGGAGCTCGCGCGGCCGATCGGCCACGAATCCATCCATCTTGTCGAAAAGCCGCGAGCGCGCGCCTCAGTCCTCGAGGACGTCGATGGATTATTTATTTTCCGGGCGCGGCGCGAGCTCGCGGTGAAAACTGCGAAACTTTTCCATTCCCTTCTCTTCTTCTTGTTGGCGGGCACGCGGGGATGCAGTTACGCGAGGGAATAAAAAGCGGCCGATCGTATAACCCCGCGGCTGCGGCCAAGTTTCGCGAGAAGGAGGGCGAAAGAGAGGCGTTATAAATGTATCGGCTGCGATGATTGATAAGGAGCCGCGGACGAGGTGCCGTGCACGCGAGACGCCGCCCGCGCCCCCGCCTAACGAGCGAGGAAATCAGCCTCGGGGCCGTTCGAGGAAAGACTCGGCCCTAATCACGAGGAGATATGTGTACCGATTCGACGATCCTATCGCTGAATTAATTCCTCGCTCGCTTTTTTTTTCTCGGCCTTTTTCTACTTGGCATAATAACCTTCCTTTCCCGCTCCTTCTTCTCGCTCCAACTTTTACTCGATTACTTTTTCTATAGATGCTTCAAGTTTTATTAAGCTATCAATTTTTATTCATAGGTAAAGTAAAGTTGAGGAAATGTTCAAGTACGGCAACTTTTCATTGATTACTCTTACTTGCAGCCGGCCGATATTCTAAAAGGGAAAGTGCGCCGGTAATCTGCAAATCACTTTATACGCAAAGCCGGTAGTTTTAACAAAAAGCCGAGAGATTTCTATTTCAATAGCCGATATTTTTATTTCTTTAGGAGTTGAGCAAGACTTTGGTAGAATAAAACGTTCCACTTTACGTAAAATAGTTGGGTTGGCGCGTTAGCCGAAGGCACGAGCAGAGGCTCAACTTTCACGAATATAGTATATCAAATGCATAAAAGCTGCACGCTTTACTGAAAATTTTAAGGAGAAACTTCCGTGGCAAAAGCTAGGTAAAGTGAGCCAGTGGGGCAATCGCATTACTTTTTCCAAATATACATTGTATTAGAGGTAACCCTGTAAGTCTCCCCTTGCGCGGCACTCGGCAGCGGCGCTCGAGGGAAAAGCCCGGGCAATCCAAAGTCGTTTGTCAAGATTGCGCCGGCGCCGCGGAAAAGCAATAGGCTTTATTTAGCGGAAAGCCATCGGGCCGCAGCCTGCGACCTTGGCGGGCCGCAGCCGTTCCCCCGCGGTCGGCTGCCCAACCGGGCCGCCCCGGGAGGCGCGCGGCAATCGAGGCCGAGGGCCGCGGCCCCGTTAGCCCCGGGCCCGCAAGCCCTGCCCAGGCTCGTCTTCCCCGCCCGGCCGGATCCGGCGCATCGAGTAGTAAAGCGGAACTTTTTATCGGCCGAGTCCTTCCCGCGGGGCCAGTTAGCCCGGTTAATGCGGCCATTTGGCCGGTGAGCGGCTCGCCCGGGGCCGGCCGCCGGGCAGAGACAAACGAATTTCCCCGAGGCCGGGCGCACTTTTGACGGCGGCGCGGCGATCGGGGCCGCCGCTCGGCCCTCAAAGTCCAAATAGTTACAGGGCTTCGTTACTCCTCGGGCGAGTGCGCGCGGCCCGCACGGCAATTACAAATGCATCAATCAAAACGTCCGGGGGGCCGCGCGCCTATTCGCCGGCCCCGCCTCCGTTCCGCTCTCGCCTTTGATTTCGTACGCGTGAGAATCCGGCCGCTCGCCCGCGCCTACGATCAATCCGACTCTTCCACGAACGGATTCGGCGGAGGATTCGAGCGAGGATTCGAGGGACCTTCGCTCGGCCCCGGAGTCAATTAAGCCCCGATGCTGATTGACAAGTGCGAATCGCCCCGGGCTCTTCTGCAAGCCCCGACTCCGCCGACTTCCTTCCATTTTCCCATTCCTCCTCGTTCGGATCAGGCTCGCGCGCTCCCTCGTTTATAATTTTCGGCCTGTCATTGACGCACTGGTAATTAATCGAATTTTGGAAGCGAGTCTCTTTTATTTCGGCCTGCCTCGCGCCAGGCACGCCGGGAATCTAAGTGAAAGAGCCCGCCACATTATTGCTTTCGCCGTTCGCCTCGGTTGCATTGATTGAATCCTTCGGCCACGGTCTTATGACACCGAATGCCTTCCCACTCCGGGAAAGGCATTTATCAGAAAACTCGCCTTCAAAGCCTCGCTTTCGTGAAAAAGCCTTTATAATTACAAAAGAAGTCTCCTGACCCACAATTTAAACAACGTTACCCCGTGGCTTCAAAAATAGATTAAATAATCACGCGTAACGTTATATTAATAGAGCTCAATTACTAGAGACCGCAATATCCCCACCCAGGTGGATTTTCACCTGGAAAAAGCGTTGTTCGGATCCTTCGGTTGGAAAAAAAAGATTTAACGACCCTCCTTCTTTGTTCGCGAGACATGAGTATTTGCATCGAAATAACGACGTCTAAGAAACAATGATGCACCCAAGAGAGTAACCTAGAAAGGCGTTATTCACCGAGCTATTCACATCGCCATGTTTACCCAAGCTAATGAACAATAAAGCTACCCGCGCTTTACCATCCGCCGTGGACTTTTGAGCAAGGAGCTGGGATAGAACGAAACATCCGAGAGCCAAGGAAGAGTAAAAAAAAAAAGGGGGGGACTACTTGACCCAGTGAAGGGGACTGCTTAGCACACATTCCGGCAGCACCGAGTGCAGCGGTGGCCGCGCGCTGTATCACCGCTCGGACCCCCCTGCAGCCGAGGCAATTACGCCGGGGGGCAGCCGAGGCTCAGGTGCTCCGCGGCACCGAGCAAAGGACGCGCCGCCGCGGCCCGTTAAGGGACTCGCGATCCCGCGCACCTGACACCTGTGCGCCGCGACATCGCCGAGCTTTGCCCGCCGCTCTCGGCGGGTTTTCCTTGCCGGGAAACTCGCCGGTGGTCAACCGCGACGTTGCAGCCGAGCCTCTGGGAGGCCGCTCGACCCTTTTCCCAGGGCGGACTCGCGCGCGTGCACATAAACCCCGATCGCGAATGCATGGCCGCGGGGACCGCGGCCCATCCCGTCCCTCGTTTAAATGCATGTACGCGCGGTTTTTAATTCCGAGCCCCGGCTCGCTGTGCGTCGCAGCCGGCCAAGTAAGAAACTACGCGGCTAACAGCCGGACTTAAATTCATGTGCGTAGTTTGATTGCGCGTCGTTGCAAGCCATAGATCGATCGGCAAATTCCAGTACTAAAACTCTAACTAGGATATGTTACTTTATCTTAAAATATAAATATAAATAAAAAACCAATTGAAAGTTAAATTATTGCACTAAAAGTTTATTGATAAAAAACTAAATCTATACTGTAATTGTCTGTATCTTTAAGATTCACAACGAATTGTAGAATAATAAATAATAGAAATGCAAAATACGGGACTTTAGAAGAGTCAGAGGGACGTAATTTCCTTATGTTACTCTAGTTAAATATAAAAGAAATGTATAAAGACATCACTCGCTTGTTATATTTTTAGTTCTCGTGAACTGGATGAATACAATACTTTTCATACTAAAGAGTAACAATCTATATATATGATCGCATTCGTATGCATTATCATTGAGCAAAATGATGTATGCAAAATCTTGGAGAAAAATCGTAATTATAGGAAAATCTGTCCGTAGAAAATCTTTATCGGTATTATACAGTTGGTTACAGTTTGAATCATTCACTTATCGATGCGTGCTTGGTTTATTGAATGTATTTCTTACATCTTGCACATATTGTAAGTGACGCATGAAAAATCTAACTCTATCCGTAACGTCGGGACTTGTATCCGTCTGCGAATGTGGGCCGCGCGGCCGTTTGTTGTCCCGGAGGCTGCGCGTTATATCTCCGTAAAAAGTGAGGGCCGTGGACCGACTGAGGAGGACAAAGGGAAATGGAAACGCGCGGCTGGCGAGCACAACGTCGACAACCTTGTTAGCGATTAATAGAGATTTCCGACGACATCGAAAGACCATTTCTTTCGCGCGGGCGCTTCGATTACCAGCGACCTTGATTCCCGGCTGCTCGGATTTATGTCTACCGGGTCGAAGCCGCCGGCGACGTCGCCGCGAGAGGGACGTTTCTCTTTTTACTATTCGCTTGCGCCTCGCCAAAACCATCGAGTTTTCTACTTTCCTTCGTCGCGCCTTGATTTACAGCTGCGTCCCATATTTCGACGAGGTATAACCCCTTGGGGATTTCTCTGAGGAAAGCAGCGGCAATTTTATTTTCAGATGGGCCGAGAGTCGCGCATCAATCGTCCGCGCTAAGCCTGACACTTGCGCCTCCATTTATTTATTTATTTATTTATCGGCTGCTTTGAAGGTCGCGATGCGCTTACAGGGGAACCGCTTGCTCACCCGCGTGTTTTCGCGCGTGAATTATTCACGGACCTAATAATCCCGAGCGAACAAGAAAGCTTTGCAATTTTCATAGACTTTCGATGCGAGTCCCTGACATTCTTTTTCAACGGGCATTCTAACCGCAACGACAAGTCGAGAAATCGTACCTCGCCGCCCAATCTATGATTCGAGCAGTTGTTTTTTCGCTAAATCCTGGACAGATTGACACGAGCTTGGCGCTGTAGGACGTAGCCAAGTAGCAAAATTGGTAGTCGCAGAAGCGCACCGGCAGCAGCGACTAGAACTCGGAACTGGGAGCTCGGAAGCGGGAACTCGGAGGAAAAGCCTCGAGGAGGCGCGCTGCAGGCAAAGGGGCGCGAGCCCAATTCTCTGGGAAATTTGACGCTCAAGTTAATCCAACGAAACGTAATTCGTAAATTCGCCTCTTTGGGGCGGGGCGGCTCGGGCGCAGACTGGCCGGAAGGTCGCTTTGTTGCAGCGGCCCGGCAATTGGCGGGCGGTGCAGGCACTCGTTAGCCGGCAACCCCTCACCCCGAGGGCCAAAGTTCCGTAATGAGGCGGCAACTCTTCGCCGGTAACAAAACGCCGTCGGAAGGGCTGCGAGGACCCGGGAAAAAGGGCCGAGTTATTAATTCGCGATCGAGGGGCGCGAGGCTAACGACGGCCCGGCCGAGCCCGCCAATTATTAATTGGCGGCAGCGGGGCCCTCGGCCCGCGTCAATTACGGGGACAATCTTTAATGCGGGGCCGGGGCGCTTTGGCCGATCGGCCGATCCCTGATAAGCCGCCCGGCGATCGGGCCTAACGAGGGCGTCCCCTCGCCCCCCGCGCCCCCCGGCAGCGGCGCGGCCGCGCCAATTTGTTTTCGCTTCGCAGTCGCGCACTCGGATTTGGCATGTGTCCGCGCGGGCCGCCGGCGGCGCTCCCTCCCCCGGTCCCTTGTCAAGATGCCAAATCGCATCAGCGCCGACCCTCTTTAACCTGTCGCTCGGCGGCCGCGCTTGTTTTTTCCCCGGCCGCCGACGCGCTTAATAAATTTGAATAGAAATGATTTTTCGCGGCGAGCGGCCCCCGGCGCGGACGGCTCCGCGGCCCCGGCAAACGAGGGACGCCCCGGAAAGTCCCGGATTCCCCGAGTCGGCCCGTAAAACCCTGTCCTTAGGAAGAAGCCGCGCCCCGGCCCCGGGAACAATTCGCCAATTTATATGGAGGGCCGCCCGGGGAAAGTTGGCCGAGCGGAACGCCGGGCGCAGTCGGGCATCGAGCGCGGCAAATAATATACTCGGGCGCGATCGCGCGGCACGCGGCACGCGGCAATTAGACCGCCGCGCCGGGGGATTTGACGGGCCTCCCAAGCCCGGCAAGTGCGCCCCCGCCCGGTTAAGGAGGCTGTATCGCGCGTGCCTGATGAGCAACTTGAAAATTCAATTTAGCTGGGGGCGGCGCCGGCGCCTAGGCCCGCGCCCTCCACCTGCACCCGCCCGGGCCCCAACGACTCGAGCGCCCCCTGCAATTGTCGTCGAGTATCCGCGGGCTTTACGCCGGGGCTGCCCAGGCCGACCGGCGGCCCGAGGCGACTTATCGCCGGCGCCCAATGCACCTCGCCCACCGCTCGACCAGTCATCTCCTTTCGCCAGTTCATATAGGCGCAGCGCCCGGACAGAGGGCCGCGCCTCACGGATATGACAGCCGCCAGGGCAGCGGCCGAGTCCTGTCGCCCGCAGGTGTGTCGCGCCGACTGCGGTTACGCCCTCGCCAACTCCCTGCCGCTCTATCTCTCTGTCTCGCTCCACTTTTAATTCGACTGCTATGCGCAACTGTGCTCCGCCCGCGCTCTTTCCCTATGCAGCCTCTTTCGATTATTTTTCCTCCCTTTCCTTCTCATGAAAGGTCCATTGCCAACTTTGTCCGCTAGAGAATGTTTTTATAATTAAATACCTGTATGTACAGATCGCCTGCGCATAGTACAGACCATTTAATAAAATTAATAATCAACTAATTACTGCTGCTGCTGTTATTGAATTATCTACCGCAATTATGAATTTCCAACGAATAACACTGTAATATTAATAAGCGTATTATTCATCCATTAATATGCAATACATATGACTACTACGATAGTTCTTTAAAATAATAATACATTGACACCATGACAGATTAATACTTTAATTACGAACAAATCACTTGGTAAATTAAATATTCATTAATGATATTTACTTATTAAACCACAGTGCTCGTAATACATTTTCAACAATTTCATGCTAATTAATTATATTATGATTATCCGAAAGTGGCTAAAAAATAAAAATATTCATGTACTAAACATAAAGACTTTATTACTTTTTTATTGTACCGTTCGTCTTAATTCAAATTTGCTATTTTGATGTACCATTCCAACTCAAATTAAAAACAGTAGATACGCAAAAAGTTGGATAGCACGTGTTAATTTTCGGTAAGAGATTATTAATGGTTAACAGTTTCATCATACCACTGGTTTGAACCGTGGCCTGAATATCTGTAAGATATTTCAACACGCGATTTATCATGATAAAAATTTATTATGCTCAAGCTCTCGGTAAAATCTTGTATTATGTATGCATTATTATTCAGTGCAATATCTGTCAAGTGTTTAATATTGCTATATGAGTATTCTCTCTATTTTACTCTACCATAGAGTTATTTTTGGCATTATCGTATTACATCGACTGGGAGCCGTCCATTGGTATTATAAATCTTGTCTCAAGTCTTGTCTATCGCTTGTTCATTAAGAGTCAATGCAGCAACTGCCCCTCTCCGGGCTCTACAAGCCAATGAAAATGAGGTTTCGAAATGCCCGCACATCCCCAAACGCATAAACTCTCCCCTATCTCGTCATTTAGTGCAATCGTCTTTTTTTCCCGGAGGAGATTTTTCTCTTCGTCGAGCGAGTGCAGAAAAAGGAAAGCCGCGCGTTTCGCACGACGGCTGAGTCACGTGCAGCGCGCCTTCGCTGTACCCTAATAAATATCACCCTGACAATGAGGACGCACCACTTTAATTGTGTTTTTCTTTTATGGATATTCTCGCGTTTAAGGATATAAATTCGGGAGACTCGCCATGGGTATTTAATATATTCGTGCACAAATATTTGGCCAAGGTGGACGCGGGCGAGTTTGCTGTTTCTGCGCTCGTGAGCATAACGAAGTGCATTTTTTTACGAAATTAATTGCCCGTGAAACTCTAAGGAAACGAACAGATGTGAAGTAAAATGTATTTAATGAACATTTTTCAAATGATAAAATTAACTCAACGAATTAATATCTGTATTTAACTTTGGTAATCAACGTAGTTTTGAATTTAAATAGCTAAAAAAGAATGAGATGGAAAAAATTATAAGTAACTCGTAGCTAAAATTAATAGTCTGTCAGTAATTTGTTTCTCTATGAAAAAATGTTGGTGCTTGTTTACGTGCCTTAATTGGCTTGCTTGCGCATTAACTCGCATTATTTGCTCGGCATGTAAGTGTACCTCGGTGGTTTTTCTATATTTATTTTTTTAGACCATAGAAAAAATGATAATTTTTATACAATAAGTATATAATAAGGTCAATTTAAATATCGTATTTCTAAGTTAGTGCATTTAAGATGTTTTGTATCAATATTAATTTTTTTGTCAACATACTGGTAGAATTGTTTACAATGTTTCAAACATTTTAGTCCAACGAGTAGTGTATATGAAACTTGTCGTTTACAAATTTACCCAAAGTTTTTCAACTTTTTTTAAATATTTTAAAAATATTGTGAAAAATTCTTTACTTTTAGTTTACTTAATATGAATAATATTTCAGTTTAGAAAAGTTTTATATGATGCTTGACATAACAAAAGAAAACAGAACTAAAGAATGTAAGCTTTTCTAGAGCAAAAATAATATTAATTTAGTTCAAAACTACGTTAGTCTAAAATAGAAAAATTAAAATGTATAAAAAAAAATTCTGTAAACTTCCTAAGTACGATGGACAATTTGCATACATGTTTATCTTCTGTCAATTCTTTAGGCTTTATAATAAATTTATTTTTGAATGTTTTGACGATGTACTTATTAATTAAGCTTTAGATCATTGCAGTCATAATGTTTAATCTTCAACATTGATTAAATAACCCAAAAAAGAGCTTCGAGCATAAACGGTCATTTTGTAAAAATGGGATCAATAACTAGGCAGATACTTGGGAAACTCTTTAGTAGGAATAAGAGTTTTTTAAATGTGATTTTACGCTAAAAATTGTTCGGTTAACAAGAAGTAGAGTCAGAAGGTTATTATCTTGACGTTGACTCTTGAATAACGGGTTTGGATAAATATTTATACCCGCTTCAAGAGGCTGACGCAGCGTTACGCGTTCGCTTGCAGAAGAAAAAGTGGGGAAAATAAAATCTAAGTCTTAATCATTGAGGTAGAAACTTGTCTTTTCGCGGGCAATTATAATTTTCGTGCAAGAAAAAGCTACGGGCGAAAGGGTTTTCCCCGAGGATGAAAGAACGAGGGATGGGGCGGCGAGGGGCAGTCGAGGCAGTTAATTGACGAGGGCAGGGCGCGGGCGCAGGCGGCTCCCTTCGCGTGCCGCCATATTGACTCTGGGGGAGTTCCTCAAAAGTACGCCGGCTCTGATTGACGCGCGGAAACTCGCCGCTCCCGAATTGGCACGCACGGACTTAATTGATCGGGTGCGTGGGCGAGGCTGCGAGGGGCCGATCGACGGCCGACGAGCCTCGGTTTCCTCGTTTCCCTCATTTTCCGTTGCGGCGCAGCAGCTCGCGGGACACAACAGCGCCCGAGGATCCGTGTATGGCCTGGGCAACAGTAATGGATTTGGTTTTTGCGGCTAATTGCTGGTGGGGAGCCGGGCGCGGAGGGTCGACCTCGCGAGCGGCCTTGGAGTGAACCTCGGCCCCTCGGCGGCTGGGCGACCGGCTCGGGCCTCCCATCCTCGGGCCGAGCGATTATAAAGCCGCGGTGCGCGGGGGCCTCGGCTGGGGAGCATAGAAAAAAAGAGATAGCGAGGGAGAGCGAGGGGCGCTCGGTCGGCGCAGGTAACGAGGCTCCATTTATTCCAGCCAGATGGAAATGTAAATTCCCGGCGACCCAATTTATCTCGGCTGGCTCGCGGCCCAGCGCCGCCCGCTCGGCTATTTAATTGTGCCGGTATGGTAATTGCCCATCCTTATTTATACCCATAGATCGGAATAACCCGGGCTCGGCTCCCGGGCGGCGGCGCGCGCCTCCGGCCTCCTTTCGTCTCATTGTCTCGCGCACCGCCGCGGCTCCTGCTCCTCGCTCCTCCTGCGCTCGGCCCAACAATGCCATTCGCTTATACCGCGTGCGTCTCTTTTAAAATTCCTGGGCCCTCCCCCCGCGGCCTTTATCTCCGCGCGTGCCTCTCCCCTTTCTCTCGGGGTGCGCGTTGGAAATGCTGCGAGCTCCGCGGTCCGAGCCGATTGTTCTTTTCAAAATCCCTCGCGCGTTTCCTCGCCATCTTTCCTGCCCGCGCCGCCGCCGCCTCTCCTCCTCCTCCTCCTCCTCCTCCTCCTCCTCCCCCGGCTTTCCGGGCGAGTGCGCGGCCGGCCAAAGCCTAGGGAAATACCCGATACCTAATTAGTCTCATCGCGTTGACTAAGTAGACTTACTCGTGCATCATTTGGAAGCTGATTCATTCATCGGCCGTCAGACCAATTTATACGGCTTAACGAAATCAAAAGTATAATCGGATCAACGATTCATATCGAATAAACCGATTTTACCTCGAGCCCATCCATTTTTTATGACACTATGTTTATAAAACTTTACGACTCGGAAGAAAAGCTTTAGGCAAGGATAGAAGATACCGCTGGGGATCGGTCAAGTTAGGAAAGGTACTGCAAATCCTTTTTTAATATTTATGTACTTTTCGAAGAGTAAGGTTATCTCGTAGTTGCGCTGTTACGTATACTTATATATAAAAATAACATTTTTACCGAGTGGAGAAGTTCGTTTGTATATGACAAAATGCTTCGGAACTTTGTAACAAAGCAATAGAAAAGTACTTATTTTTACCTTCTTCGCCTCGTGTTGCGGGCACAGTTATACGTTACTATTACTCCTAGAGCCTACGTCCTCGTTACAATAATGAACGAAGGTTCATTAACTTTGCAAATAATTTCTAACATGTATATAGTAGAAATTCTTGTTTATTTTTACCGTATCGATGCGAAGAAATGGAAATTTAATTTTTCATAAAACTAGATGTACATCAGTAGATGCAGTTTCATTTGTTTCTTCAAAGAACAATAATTCTAGTGTATTTGCAACTTTGATCGAAATTTTCGCTTTGACGGATATAGTTGGCACGTAAACGCTATCGCATGACCATTGATGTATGGCCAAATCAAGTCAAAGGGGTTGTCATGCAAAAGTAGTGCTAGCGCGCGTGCTCTCAACAACTTTGATGAGCTTTCGGTGCATTGGTTCTTTATTGGCTACTCGGTAAAGGGTGCATATGGTGCACATAGAGGCAAGAGGGAAATGCGAATTTATATAATATACAAACGTCGCTCGACATCGTAAATTTGATCGCTATTGCTTTGAAAGCGTCGTCGAGCACCTGAGCGCTTGGGCGTTTAATTAAAATCGCCATTCTTGCCATGTACTAGCTGAATCATTTGACCATATCGAGGGTAATTGTTTTTCCGCGTCATTTGTCATTTGGCCAGCTGGACAAAGAGATGATTCAAACTATCCTTGAATTACGTTGGCAATTTTTCGCATACAAGTCTCGGACAAAGTTGACGTATAAATATACTTTGGAATAAGAGCAGAGGGACGGGATATTCCGTTAAAAACGCGCCGACGTGTTATTTACATAAAACCCGATAGGGAGAATTTAATTAACATGAAATTACAAGCTGCAATTCCAGGGCAGAGCTCGAGGTGCAATGGCATCCGCGAGCCTAACCGTTTAACTCGGACGCGTGAAATCTCACTTAATCTTCGTTACGGGCGTACGTGACCAAGTGGCTCCCGATCGAAGCGCGGGGCAGCTGCGCCGAGCAGCAGCGGGGAGCACTAACCTGTACCGATAACTACGCGATCCCGGGAAAAAATGTGGGTCGATCGGCGATAATCAATTTGGCGCGCGCGGGGAAAAGTGGAGGCGGGAGCCTGGCGCGGAGAGCCACTCGGAGGACGCAGCGGCCGCCCGCCGCCGCTTAATTAACCCGGAGCGCCTGTAATGCCCGGCGCTCGCGCGTAAATCCGAGGCGCAACGCCGACTTCTTCGAGAGGTTTACCGGCTGCTGCCTGACGGAAGTGCGCGTCCGGGCGCGAATAAATGTGCTATTGCCCCAGACGCCCCGAAAGTTATTATTGTGTTTCCCCCCTCCCAAGCTGCGTCGACCGCCGCGAGGCCAGGCGCCCGGGGCTAGCCCGGCCCGGTCCACTCCGGGGCGACCTCCGAGTGGCTGGTGCTCCGGGCCTGCGTCGCCCTCGGAGAGCAAGCACCGCGTCGCAAATGGAATTAAATATGCTGCTTAACGGCGGGGCGAGCCGATTAATGCGGGGGAATTTGAAATGATCGCGCGCGCAGACTCGGCAATATGCGGGGCGCACGCGAGCCGCATCGGCGGATCGCGCGGCGGCGAGGCAATTAAGCCGCGGCGGACGAGTGCGCCCGATCGAGGCGGCCTCCTCGCGTCGCGTGCGCTCGTCTCCCGTGATTGACGGGCGCGCCGGCGCACGGAAAGCGCGCCCGAGCTCCGCGGGGAAAAAGCCCGCCCGCGAGAAACTTAATGTCACGGAAGAGATGCTAATGGCGCCGCGGCGCTTCCCGCGCATTCCTAGGCCCCGCCGCCCCCATAATGAATAATTTATTTTTCCCTCAAAATTGAATTTTTATTGCGGCGGGCCCGAGGCGCCCGTCTGATTTGAATTTAAGGGGCGCGCGCCGCCCGGGAAACACCCGCTCCATTCATCATCCCGGGCCGCGCGAGGCCGCCCGATCGCCAACGCCCGCCGGGCTAAACAAGGCGCCGCTCGCCCATTTATCGCTCCATCGCCGTTACAAGCCCGCGCACTCGATTACATTTTCCTCGCCCGTCCGGCCTGTGCCCCGCGGCCCGCAGCCCGCCGCCCAGTCACACTAGCCCGACTCCCCTGCCCCCCTAGGCGGGAGATTTTCAGCTTTGCCGACGAAAAAAATCACACGCGCTGAAAATCGCGGGCGCCGAGGAAAATATTATTCGATGAATTTCGGCGCGCTCGTCATTTTTCGGAATCTCGAGAATGAAAATATAGAAACACCGAGCGGCTTTGCAGCCGCGGGTTTTTTTTTGTTTCACTTGCCTCTATTTTTGAGAAAACGGGTTACTTCTCCAAATAAATGGGAATGGATTACGCATATTGATTTTCGCAGATACCACGTTAAAATTGCAAAAATTTTCTCTGCTAAAAATTTTATCGTTCAAACCAATCCTTGCAATATTATATTCTATTCAACTTATTTGATTAACACACATAGTCTACAACACAGCAAGCCAATAGACAGATTTGCCGATGAAAATTTAAATATCCATATCATGTATTATATCAACGTTTAAATTGTTCATACGTTTATATATTTGAAAAATAAAACATTAAAGACATACAAAATAATACATAATTTTCTTGATACAATACTAATTGCTATAATTAAAAACATTTAGTATTGATTGTTAATATCTTATCACGAAAATATATAATAAAAATCTCTATATGATGTTAAAAAGTATTACTGCAGCTATTTAATTAAAATTATTTATACTGTTTCGCATATAAACATAACTAGGTTATGGATATGCGATACATTCGCGATTGAAAATAGCGCGTATATTCAAAATAGCTTTCCATTAAACCGTTAAAGATTTAAATGAATTAATAAATATATTAGGTCGATTTTCAAATTCAATTACAGGTTGATTTTTGAAGTCAAAATGATAAAATAATTTTGACTGCTACTTTTTACATCCTTTATTTTGATAATACGAAATATCTGTACAACGTATTTTTTATTATATTTCAACACAAAAAAGTTTCTGAATGTTTATATTAATGCGGGGAGAGGTAATATGTATGTAACGTGCAAAAAGATTTATTAAATAGCAACAGAAGGCACTATGCAAGATAACAGCTGTTTATTCAGATCTTGTTATTTTGTACATCTATATAAGAACATGTATGCATTAAAATAGCTCGAGGCTGTCGAGATTGATTTAAAAAAGTAATACAGTAAAAGATGAAGGCAGTGGGGAATCGATTGAGCAAATGAAATAAATTGAAAAGAGCAGGGCATAAATGTTTTCCGCTGACGGAAGTATAATAATTGTTAAAACAAGCGTAATGACGCAGTGGGCGGGCGGGCAATACGTGATTATTTGAGCGGAGCCACGCCGGTGATGGTTATCACTAAATAGGTTCGTTAAAGAAGCTTTTAAGCGGGGATTTTTCTTTGTCGCCGTTAAAGACAGAGGGGCTCGGGGTAGGTCGCGGAAAAGGAGCCGGGGCCGCGTGAGGCGCGCGCGTCCCGGAAGCATAAGGGAAACGAAAAGGAGAGCAAAGTGTCGGGCGGCAAAAGGAGCGAGGCGGCCTCTAACGAGCGACGTACCGGTAATTGTCAGTGTTCCCAGCCGCACGCGGCCCTCGGCAGCAAAGCTCCCTGAAAGCTCTACAAATTGCGCCCCCGTGAGGTCCGGGGCTCGGAGGCGGAGGGCTCGGGCAGGTGTCGGGCGCGCGGCGCCGAGGCCGGCCCACGAGGGCCCATAAATTCTCATTATTTCATAGTCAATGCCTCGTTTGCATCCGCAACAGGGAGATAAGGAGCGCGGGGCGACATCGCCGCGTTGAATTTGGGGCCGGGCGGGCAGGCAGCTCCTTCTTCCGTATTTTTCGCCCGGGCGCTCTTTATTCCGCTATCGATCGGCCCGGCTCCGCCCGGTTTCTTAGGTTTTGAGCGGGTGCCGCGCACCCTCGGCGCACTACTGCCCCGAGAGAAACGCCACTCAAACTGATCTATTTCCCGATAGTTTTTCTGTTTTCATTGATTCAATCTGACAGTTGCCAAGTTGCCCGCCGCCCGGATCCTCGAGATTGAAGTGGTTTAAGCCCCGACGCTGGGCCCCCCCTCGGCCGCGGCTCTCCTAAAAACACCGAGCAGCGGGCCGTTTTGATTAAAAGCTCCCCGGGAGAGTCGGCCGTCCGCGGACTCGGAGCGCCGGAGGTCCGGGCGCGCGGGGCCGATCCTATCCCGGCCGGGCCGTTTCCAGGGGACCGTCCCTCGTAAGTCAGCGAGCCAAGGGCCCTCGGCGCCTCGGAAGCTGCGCGCGGGAAGCTCGTCCCCGGCGGTGGCCGATCGGCCCCTTATCAGGCCGGCCGGAGAGAAAGCGCCGCGAATGAGCGATCCAGATGGACGGGCGAGATAGGCGCTCGGGGGCGCGAGGCTGGCGGGCCCGCCGGGGCTAACGAGGCGCCCGCGGGCGCCCCGTAAATTAGGCGCGCCCCCCGCTTGGGGCCGCGGAGCTCGCGCAGGTTACGCTTATTAATTTCCGATTTATAATTGCCGGCCGGGCCAGCCCTCGGGGGAGATTTATCTCCGGACGGCACTCGGAAGAGAGGCGTCCGCGCGCCGACCCGCGGCTTTCCTCGCCGGCGCTGAAAGCCGTCCCCGCCCGGGCCCACTTGTACTCCGCCCGCGTTATTAATCGACTGTGCAGGGGCCGCTTCACTTCTTTTTTTCGGGTGTACCTTCCAGTCAATTATGACTTTGTTGCGCGGCCGAGTTCGGGGCCCGCGCCGCCCAGAAATTATAACCCGCGCGCTCCCTGCGACTGGCCTACCCCCGGCCGGCAAATAAATTTCGGCGAGATCGGCACGGGGCTCGCGGTGTAATTTCGATCGAGCCCTGAGATAGTGCCCCTGTTAGTCGTTATTTAAAGTAGCCGCGTCTCTTAATTAATGCCCTCGGGTCGCCTGGGCCCCCGGCGAAAGTTTAAAGCATTTGTAACTTTCAGAATGCAGTGTACCGCCGACCAACTAAACTCCCGCCGACAAGCTCTCGGTCTTTGTCAATCGCCGATAACTTGGCTACCTCATTAGCGTATGCCTACCACAACGTTTATATAAAGCTTATATAAGACGAGCGCGGAAGCCGCCCTGCACCTTCCCCTCAAGAGAATGAGAAATGAATCGTCATGCGGGTGATTCCGAGGACCACTGTTCTCGGCGGGGGGGGGGGGGGGTTGACCGGCCAAAGGCTCACCAAGGGAAATAAGAGCCGCGAGCGGTGGGCGGGGCCAGAGCAGCCCGCGATTTAATTAGCCGGGCGCGAGCCGCGCGCTGAGAAGGGGAAGGGGCGCGTAACGAGGGCATCGGCAGTCCAATTAACGTCTCTCCGAGGGCCAGGCAGACTCTTTGCCGCGGTCGAGGGCCTCGGGCGCCGCTTATCTAGCCGGGATCTGCGCTGCCCGCGCCAAATCTCCGCCCGACGTCTTAACAGCTTCCTTTGCATCTTGGCTTTGGGCCGGGCCCGTCACTTCCTCGGGCCGCTAATGGCATTGCAGCCGAGGGGCGAGGGCCCGCCCGGCCGCGTCTAGCGCGAGTCCGATCGCCCCGCAGCTCCTGACTACCGAAGAAATCTTTATGGTTTGGCTATCGCGGAAGACGGCGTGGCCGAGAGGAGCAGCGGGACAGCCGACTTTCCCGGCCGCGCGTAAACTCGGGCTTTCACTGGGACGGTATATACTGCGCCTGGGAGATGTTCATTATTACCGGCGGAGAGCCAGGCCGCTTAGCGTCAAGAGCCGCGCAGGACGGAAAGTTTAACGGCGTTCGTCCGCGCCGACTCTATTTTACTGCCGTTTGCGGCCCCGTAAAGCGGCCGTAGGCGCGGGCGCCGATCCCCCGGGCCGCCCGGGGCGAGCCGGCCGCGATCTCGCCGGGAGCGCCGAGCGCCCGGCCCCCGCCAAAAACGACGACGCCAATTCATTTAAAGGAACCGAGGCAATTAGGCCTCGGGCATAAATCCCCCCGCGGGCCGCGCGGGGGACAAAGCCCGGGAGGGATTAATCAATTTTTCGAGGCCGCGTGGGAGTGTCGATCGCCGGGGCCCGGGCCCAGCGCCCACCCACGCGACTCCAATTTATTACGCGCGGGGCATTACCTAGGAGATCCGCCGGGACTTGTTGCTCGCGACCGGTCCGACTCTCTCCCGGTGCGCGCCAACTCGCTTCGATTTTGCGAGCCTCCAGACAATTCCCGCAGCTTCGCATGGCCCCGACTCCCCGCCTCTCCCTTTTCTTATTCACCCTATATACCTTGCTCCGATCCTTACAGATACATCTGTGGAAAAACGCATTTTATGCTTTCAGATTTTGTGCAACATCTTCGACCAAGAGCCTCTAATTATTTTTACAAGCGTACCAATAATCGAACCCGCAAATCTCTTGACTTATAGACTATCCTACGAATATAATGCTACGAATAGCTATAAGGTTTATTAAACTACCTTAAACTATTGCAGTATTGATGGTATCGAGTTTCGCTTTCATAACACAACTATTGCGCACGAAAGTAATATAATAAAATAAAAACGCGATACTCTAGAGCCTGGGACCGAATTTATATACACTACTTCAAGAAACGAGATCATTGTAACTACTCCGTTGTTGCATTGCTAGATGATTTATGGTTACCGCTCAAATCATTGGTTGTAGTTACATTAATGTAGATGCCGTTCGTGTAATTATTTAAGATCTTACAAGCTCTTCATTTTTACAATATTTATTATCTATTTATGTGCTATCACGTTTAGTACCACATTGTTTCTTAGCATAAATTTGTTTGTGTTATTACGAGGCATTGAAATTTTTTCTATTTTCTCTTCGTATATCATAGGAAATTTTTACATTTTTAATATTTACAATTATTCAAAAAATAAATTACAATAAGAATTTAAGCGGGTGATTGAGCTACTTTTTAAATATTTGAAAATATGTCCTATTCAATTTTGAAATAATAGGCGTGCAGATTAAAATAAATTTTATTACCGAGTACTTCAATTTCGAATTTTAAATTTAGTACCCTCAAAATTTCCTAGCCTCGTTCATTTATTTGTCAAAATATTGTTGAATGATATACAGGTGATAGCATAGGTCTCTATGTCAAGTTTTGTATTTGTTTTGAGTTTGCCAGTGATGGTGGATATAATTCATGATTGCAAAATTATTAATAGTACAAGATAAGAGCTTTATTGCATTATATAAGCGAACAATGGTACTCGTTGTAGCCAGAAAGTAAGTACAATTTCCCAACGATCGGATAAAATGAATGATTATAGTGTTCGTCTGTGAAACAACGAGCTTCAGTTACATATTATACGTAACTGACCAAAACTTTTAAAGTGGAAAATTATCTACAATATAATATTAACAATATTCGTTATAATTATGCTGTAATCGTGTACAAATAATTCTTACCTAATTATTGTTGTACAGTCAGTCCATTTGGAAATATGGAAGCTGCAACTGCGTACTTACCCACGCGATGGGAAGTAATTGAACGAAGGGGTCGTATTTCTGGTTACTCACCTGGAAAATAAAATCGAATAGAGATTCGTTAATAATTCGACAAGCGCGGGAGAATGAAGAGGCGGGCCGCAAACATAAGCAGATCGCGGCGATATCCAGAAAGCTACGAGGGAAGATAGTGGAATGGCCCTCGCGCGAAATAGCCGGGGCAGCGAGGGTCGATTCATTAGCGAGCGTCCGGGCGGGGCAGTCGGGGGCCATAGGTGGGCTTAGGTGGGCTTCGGGGGCCTTCCGGGGCCTTCCGGAGCCGGGCGATAGCAATCGGCCGCGGCTCGGTCCGGGGCCCGAATGCGTGTGGGCGTTGCGCCCGCGGGCCCCGGCGGGGGCCGGCAATAATTGGCCGCGTGGCGGGGCCCGGACGTGAATTATCGGGGGGCCGAATTGCCTCCCGAGGACCGAGGCCCTTGTCGCGGCGGGCCCGCGCCCGCCTTTGTCCAGCGGCGGGCGGCTCCCCCCCGCCCGGCCCGCGGGGCACAATGAGTATCACTCGGGGAGATGCGGCCGGGAGATAGCGCGCGCGGGGCACACCCGCGCCACCCGCCAAAGTCGCGCCGCGAGGAGATCGCGCCGGGGATACTGGGCGAGAACATCCGCACGCGCTCGCGTCCCGCCAAGGGATTCCTCCGAGTGTGGGAAGACCCGGGCATTTATATCGCTCGGGTACGTGTGCGATTGCGCATCGTTTCACCGAGCTTCCCCCAGGCTTGTGTCGAGGCCGCCCAGCTCGGCCAGCCTCATCGTCCGAGAGCCTCGTTCGGACCATGCTTCGAGAATCTTTTCGGCGTGTATGGCCGCGAGCGGCGAATCATCGTTTAGTACTCGTGCCAGCCTTCCCTCTTATACTAAATAGACGTACTAAATTGACCAGTAATATTTTAGGATGATCAATAAATCCCCAGTCTAGATAGCCTCTATAATTATTAATTATTAA
The DNA here is from genome assembly GCA_018906755.1 of Sycophaga agraensis. NCBI lineage: Eukaryota > Metazoa > Arthropoda > Insecta > Hymenoptera > Pteromalidae > Sycophaga > Sycophaga agraensis. The sequence continues at coordinate 1,089,182 of JACCIE010000028.1, forward strand.
TACCTGTACCGCCTTTCTTGGTACTTGTATTAACTTTTATCAAACCGAATTAATAATTCTCAGGTACTTCTTAACACTATTCGCAAGATGTAAACAGATATCGGTACGGAATAATGACTGAAATATGAGCTCAAACATGAGCCTCTACGTGGACTGTAAAAAATCAAATAGTCCTTTATATAGTAAGGTTATAAAGAATACACTCAGAGAAAGTTGAGAGAAAAATTGCTATTATTCCGAGTAAGGTACGGATGTACTCGACTTGTGGAAACATTTTCTAGTATGTTTATTAAAATTTGTACGTATTTCGATTAAAAGAATATTGAGGAAAGTAAATATTAATAAGCTACGGTCATTAGGATTTAGCCGTAAGTCTACAGGATGTAAACAAACGTTTTGAAGAGAATTTCGAGAACTTCGGCAGCCAAGCAATCGTAAAATGTACAGCTTCACGGAATGGTGTAAGTTGACTATAGTGGCGCCAAGAACAAGTTCATAAGAATAGAAAGTGGTATGAACTATTTATCAATCGAGAAAGCGTTCGTGCAATATTTAAGGTACTTATCAGTATCAGAGTATTGTCGGACTTAATAGGACCCAATAGGCAGGTATAAATTACAGAAGTTGAGATCTTCGGCCGACTTCTAGACATACCACTATACATTACACAAGTAGTTTGTGTTCGAAATTTATGCGTGCGTGACACGTGTGAAAGTTTTACTAGCGAGTTCAATAGCACACTTAGGATGAAAAGCAGTTGGTCCAATCCAATAATGAATATAACTACGTAGACACTGTTTGATTACTTTGGTACGTTATAAGAATGATACACAATTTTATATTGATAATTTTATATTGAAAATTTTACAGCGAAATTTCAAATTGAAATTAAATATATTATCCGTAAATTTATTCTCTAATGATTATTTTTCGTTTGTAGAGAAAATAATTGTTTGAAGACTAATCTTTTCAAAAGAAATGACGAGAAAAGATGGTACTATAATTAATCGATGAATTATCCTAGAAATTGTGAATTTGAAAATACATACACTTGATGATAATCTAGTGAAAATAGTTTAGATTTGTTTAAATTGAACTCTTTGATGGTGATGAGATCAAGCATTTCGGGATAATATCGAGTGCAGTGCTAGACAAGCGAAAAGTGGATGCGGGAAAATGGTAAAACGTCGGGTGAAACGGTTTCGCGCGTGATTGAAGTTCTGAGCAGCCAAAGAGTTTTACCACTAAGGTGCTTTAAGGACTTTGAGGAGAGGAAGAACATTGGATGCACTGATGAGCCGGTACACGTGGAACGAAAAGGAGTCGCAAGTGCAGGAAGGATTTGGCATGTTTTTTAAAGGAGGAAAGCGCTGTCGGGAGAGGCTGGCAAGCCTCAACTTTATCGCCCGACGCTGAAGAGTTTAATTACTTTATAATTCTTGTTGAAGCTTTTGTAAGGAAGACTAGTTTTCGTATTATTCAGATTAAAACTCTCTCTTATCATCGTGGGCTCAGGTCTATTATTGTTAAGTACTTAAACGAGTTGCATGCTATAACAAGAATTACGTGGAAAGAAACATTGGAGGAAAATCTTAATTGCGTTCCCGGGAAGAAAATACATAAAGCAATTTCCCGAGTGCGGATAATCGGGAAAGTAAGTTGGTTTTTCGCGGTACAAAGTTTGGGCGACCCTGGAGCCCGGGCACAAAGCGGATAAATTAACGATCCATTGAATGAAAATGCGCGGGAGCGGGCCATCCCCGGGCGATCCCCGGGCGATCCCCGGACGATCCCCGGGCCCGAATCAAGCGTCGGGGCATTCCCCGCGCGATCTCCCGGAATCGCCGACGGTGCGATTCGGGGGCGCCCCGCTCGCTCAATCATCCGGAGTGAAACTCGGAAAAGCCGGAGGATCCCGGCGGCCCTGGCCCTCGGCCGCGCCCCGGTTAATTCAAACGCAATCTCGCCCTTAAACGCCCGGGCTTTTCGGGCGGATCCCGCCGCGGCGCCCCGGGCCCCCGGCTGCACGCGACCCGAGACGCGACCTTCTTTCAGCCGGCGTACGTGCGCCGAATGCCCCGGCCGCGATTCGATTTTGGATTGCCGCCGAGCGACTCGATTCCACTTTCGGATCCGGGCCGCGCGGCTCAAAGCCACCGATATACGCTGCCGCTGCCCGGCCTCCTCCTCCTCCTCCTCCTCGCCCCCCGGTTCATCGCCACCCAGCGGATTTTGGCAAAATTAGGGGCGCAGCCCGCGAAGCCCCTCTTTTGTTTAATTGACCGTGCCCCTAAGCTCGGCGCTCGTTCCGCCGGCGCCCTGTCGTTGGCAAATTGGAAAGCCCATGACAATGGCTCTAGCGCGCGGCTCGTGTCATTCGAGTCATAAATCCAAACTGAACGCGACTGCATAAATACCCGATCCGAGTGGGTTATTCCGCTAGTATAACATAGCCCGCGCGTTGCGCATCGCAGTTTGCTGATCATTGACGCGCCGCATCGGTCCGCTGCTCTCCTCCGGCTGTCGGCCCTCCTCCCGCGAGTAATTACCAAACGCCGCACCTCCCATAACGACTGATGGGCCGACGCCGAAAGAATGGCCCCGGCAGCGATCTTTTAGAATGCTAAGCTCGATCTCGGCCTCGATAGGCATCCCGCGGGTGAATAAATCCGAGCGCGACTTGCCGCACCGGCAGCGTCCTCTTATCGCTATTTCTCTCCGGCGCGTATTTATTTCTTGCGGCGGCCTGTTTGCACAAAAGTAACGCATTAAAGTAGCGGCGCGGGCCGGGGAAGTTATCGGCCCTCGCGTAGTAAACTCCATTAAACGATCATTCAAATATTCATCATCGTGTAGAGTATCGGGGACGCGCGCGGGCCGATGAGCATCGGCTTCACTCTGGAAATTGGCGGCGATAACGGCGCGGGGAAACGTCATAAACGGCCAACTTTTCTCGGCGGCTTTAAACGCTAATGGTCCCCCGAATGGGCCATCCGAGCCGCGTTGTAAATAACACTGGCTAACTTTTGCCGCGGCGGCGTTATCAGCGCGGGCCTGCGACAGGGCGTCTCGGCGCCCGCCGCCGCCGCCTAGATTGCAGTTAATAATTCGCGACGGGCCCCCCCCCCCCCTTGCCGTAATAATTGACCGGCTCTTGATCCAACTTGTAAGCACGGGTACTTCTTGGGCGCGAATCGAGGCGGACCCTTGCAATTCTAGTGGCGCGGCTCATCCGCTCGTTAGAAAATGAATTTATTACGATTGGCTCACTTAACGGCGGCGGCGCGACGATAGGCATCGGGGGAAAATGTAGCACTTTTAACGGGTGCCACTCTGCAAACGGCATAAATAGCAGACTCGCCGGTGTACAAGATCGAATTATAGATTGCGTTTCACTTTGCTGTAACGCGGGCGTATTTATACAGCAAATGGAATATAATTTCGGTGACCTGTAACGTTTCAATCATAAATAAAATTTATCCACATCTCTAGCGGGCCGCGGGCCGCCGATTCTCTTACTCCATTAACTTTTAAAGTTAAGTGGCCCCGGGGAGAGGGCAAGCGGGGGGGGGGGAGGAAGGAGGTGTGGGGGTAGTGGGGGGGGAGAGGGGACGAATGAAAAGTTATCGCCCCAATAAAACTTTGAGCGGCCAGCTCCCACGGCAGAATATATATTTTAATCCGAGAATTAGAAGCTGCTCGAAATTTATATATTTTTATAACGCTTAACGCACTCGAGCCGGCATTTATCGCGCAGGGATAAAACTTTAACGACGGCTGCACGGCTCGCTCGACCGCGGCCTCGCTCTTCGGAAAAGAGTGCAGCGTTTACGCTTTTCCGCGTTTTAAAATTAGCTAATCGGCGGGATAAATTCCGGGCGGCTCGTCGATAAACATCAACGGCGCGAGGGTTTAGCGGCGGCCGCGCGAGAGCCGCGAGTGCCGCGCGTCTCCCGTGACGGCTCCTTCCAATAAAAACTCCTGAATCGCGGGTGTTAGGAGTGGGTCTCGGGCCCGGAACGATCCTCGCATCTCACGCGCGCGCCCCTTAACGCGGAATCGCCCAAGAGAGCCGGTCGTTCCCGGGCGATCGCGGCGCCAGGTTGTCGCGCGGGCGCCTCCGGGGGGCGGAAATAGAACCGGACCGCGGCAATGAGCGATACGCCGCTCGCTCCCATCGGGCTCTCTGCCCGCCGCCCGGGAAGGGCCCCCCCTATGCAAAGCTTTTTCCGCGCTCGCGAGTCCCTTTGGAGCCTTCGGCGGGTTGTTTGCGAGGGCGCTTGGGGCCGCCTCTCATTTCCATGCTTTTGTGCGGCGGGCCGGCCGCGTGCCTTTCGTCAAATAGAATTTACCTCCCAGCTACTGTATATAACGCGATAAAAGCTGGCCCTCGCGGCCCTGCTCCTTTCGAGGAGCGGCTCCTCCTCGGTGCAGGGCCACCGCCGCGTCCCTTTTATTTCCTCCCGGCACTATTTGCCAAGCGAGCGGTTTTATTCGACGCGGTGGAATCCTTGCTGGAATTGGGCGCCCGCCGAAGCCTCGCCCGCCCCCCGTTTACCGGCCTTTTTTCCCTTTACAGCCTCCGCTTTGTTGATTTTAAACTGTTTACGCACTCGGAATTGCCATGGGCGGCCGATTGGCCCGCCGACTGCTCTCTCGCCAGCGGCGGCTCCCACGCGCCCCGCGGGCCCCGATAATCAAGGGCCCCTCGTTACCCGCGGCCGCTCCCGCCCTCGCGACGAGCCGCGCCGATCGCCGAGACAATGGCCGATTCCCCGAAAGAGCCCCACTGCCGCGAGATAAATCCGCCGCCGAGGGCCGGATTTTCATTGATTTCCCTGCGGGGAGGCGCGCCGCGCTCCCGCAGATCCCCTCATTTCGCAGCGGAGGACGCCGGGCTCGGCAGGACCGGGAGCACCGAGGCACCCACTGCCGCGCGGCCAGAGCAATGGACTCGGCCTCTTAAATCAACCGGATAAGCCCCTGCCCCCCACCGCCCCACCTTACCCCCGCCCCTATATAAGCAATCGGATTAAGAGTCGGGAGGAGCGATGCCCCGCGTAACGCGCGCCCATCCATCCAGGTGTCACGCGCTCGCCGCCGCCGCCGCCGCCGCCACCGCCACCGACGCGACCGAAACGACGCCGCGTCGCGAGATGCGCCCTGATAGCGGCGAGCGATGCGCCCTCCTCGATGATTCCCTGCGCAGCCTCCGCTCCCGACTCCCCCCGCGGACCTACCTCCAAATCCATTCCGTCTCCCGCGTTCGCACTCTCAAAACACCCTACGTACTCGAAGAACCAAAGGCAAAAACAACTAAAACCCAACAGCCTTTTACAAAAATACGAACCGAGATTTAAACATTTGTTTTCTTCTTCCGCTTAATCTTTTCCCTGATCCCCTGTAAGTGCGGTAGCAAATATAACTCGCTTTATATCTTTCGGTAAATTTTACTTTTTCATGGGGCTCAGTGTTAGGAATATATGCTTTTGTTACTGGTATAAAATAAAAATCCAAGGATTATGCTGCAAAATATATAGCCATTGTTTAGGTAGCGCGCTAAAAACATGTTGCCATTTCTAATTTCGGAAATAGATTTTTCCCAAAATCAAGATTTAAGCATACCAGATTTCCTTTCTTTGTAAAATTATAAATTCATTTTTTACTTATTTTTAGAAAAAATATGAGAATACTTTTAAACTATGTGTCCTGTAAGATTACGTTTATATATTTAAACGAATCAATAAATTTCACTTAAGTTATATTTATCGTTTTTATGCAATTAGTTTTTATAGTCACTCTTATTATAAAATTATTCGGTTAGACTGATGAATCGTATATTTTTATTACCGCATAATATCAGCATGAAAATATTATTAAAATATTGCAGAATGACGCATTGTCATGCAATATTGCGCGAATATAACTGTAATATATATACCAGACTGGTATGCCATCAAAGAATATTGTATATATGAATATCGCGCTATTAGATTTCCGCACGATCAGCTTTAATAGTCTGTTCTTTGTTGTTCTGAATCTATTGAAATGGTTATTAGACATGTTAAGTATGAGACGACAAACAAGAGTTTATCAAGACCAAAGAATTAATCGGTTTTTTTATTACATTCGCTATTAAATACGCAAGAGAGGATTTATTTTATTCGGGATTACAGTATTATTGCTAAGAACAAAAACGAAGAAAGAAAGTACCTAGACATTCTTAATCAAAGTTACATCGATATAAAGGAGAATCGCGAGATAAAATCTCGAGAAATAGATAGAAACATGTGAAAGGGCGGGGTGAGGGGGGGGGGGGGGTACAGCTAACGCCTGCACTAAGAAGGAAGGCGGAGAAAAAGAAACGCGGAGGATCGAAGAAAAGTCAAGCGCGCCTTTTCACTTCTCCCGGATCAAGCGGAAGAGACAAAGGCGCGGGATCAGCAGCGCGGCATCTCCCCCCTCCCGGCCGCCCTCTTTCTTCCTCCCGACTCTCGCGGATGGCAAGTCGGGCTCTTTATACCTTTGAAGAGGAATGCCCCGCCAGTCGTGCAGCGCGACTCTCGCCGGGGCAGAATCGGCCGGAATTAAGCCTCCCTGCGACAGTCTCGGGCCCCCGACGTCTCCTGGACCTCTTATATTCAGTTACCCGTACAAAGGTAAACTGGCGCGGGGCTTGGTTAAACGGCCGCGGACAATGCGACCTGGAGGAATGCAATTTCTCGGGGGAGGCCGCCTGCACTCGAATCACCACTTTGACGCGGGCATTCCTTGCGTTTGAGGGACGAGCTTTGAGCGCCGCTTGCGCCCTCGACTCGGCTCTTCCGCGCGCTTTTCCCCGCGCGCGACTTCCGGACCGATCGTCTCCGAGGATTCCGCTGGGCGGAATTTGAGGCGCGTCCAATGATTTACCGAGGGTTCAAAGTTGCCGGGCTTGCGTCCACCGAGACGGACGCGCCCGAGCTTTTCTCCTTTTCGGCTGTAATGAGCCGCAAGCCGCAAGCTTTGCCGGCCGCTATTGCGCTCTTCCTGCATTCTCTTCTTTTACATTTCCTGCGGCTGTCATTTGGTACCACTTGATGAGAAACCCTAGCATTTATTACAAAGCGCAGTGTTTCGCGCAAGAGATAAATACCCCTTTTCGATGAGTCTCTAATCCTGTCCCTGTAAATTACAGCAAGCGCTACGTAGTATTGCTTTTCCGCGGGCTATTAACTCAGCTTTCCAATTTGAAAATTATACTCCATAGAATGTGGAAAGAAGCTTTCACATAGTGAAATACTGGCTACTCGTTCTGCACGATGTATACGACGCGGTACACCGGGTTTTTACAGTTTGAATAGACGTGCCGCAGAAAAAACTGCGACGACCGAAATTTGAAAGCGTATTTGAAAGCTTCTCTAAATCTATTTTGAATACGCGGCTACTGCATCGCCGATCGAAATGCCCAATCAATAAACAAAGCCCGACTCATAGATTAATGCGATGAAAAATCCAATTTCAAAGTTGCAACTCGATCGGATGTCGGGCACGAGGAAAAAAGGAACAAGTGGCGCCTCCAAATAGGAGAGCTTTCCTCGGCTGGTAGGGGGCGCGGGCGAGCTTGCGGCAGGTGAATAAAAATCAATAGACCCTTTTCGCAAGCTCATTCCCCGACGGGCGCGTTCCTCTCGCTCCTTTTGTGCCCGGCACACGCGGGCGCTCCCGTCGCTTCCCCGCGTCTTCGCGTTCTGTTTCGTGCCCAATTTGCGGCCCATCATCGCTACGGAAGAAGCAATTTCCAACTTAAATGAAACTCCCGCGCGCTCCCTATCGACACGTGGGGGACGGGAGCGGGCCAGAGTCTGGGAGCCGAGAGCGAGAAAGGGATCGCTATACCTATGTGCCTACGCCGCGCTGCAGCAGCAGCAGCTTGTCTCTGGCAAAGCGCCGGATATAGCGGGCGATACACGCTGGAATATTTCGTAATCTCAGATTGAAAAGGGGGGCGGACGCCGGGCGGACGTCGCGGCGAGCGGGGACCGTTGACCCGATTTCGCGATCGCCGACTGACGGCCGCCCGCGAAATAGTTACGCGTCCTTTGGGGCGGTTCCGCTCCCCTGGCTGCCCAGAATGCGGAATCGCGCGATTCCGACCGCGCCTCGACAGACTTCTGCCCAGTTTCGCTCTTCCGGCTTCGCGAAACGTGCCAGTTCGCTTTTATCAATAACGTTTTCGACGGCAACTCCTCACAATTTTCACCAGCTTCCATAACATTTTGTTTGAGATTTTCATTCGTCTTCTTGAGGAAGCATAAATCGCAAACGGTTATTCTGCTTGGCAATTGCATTTTTTGGACCTTTACTTCTTTAAACTACGGATAATCTGACTCTTATTGATTAATTAAATTCTATCTAAAAATTGGTTAAAACTTTCAGTGGAGAATTTATAAATTAATGTTTGTTTGTAGTAAACACATAAGTTTCTGTAACCTTATTTAAATCAGATATGCCAACCTCGAACAATGTAAAACGTTTTCACTATCAGGATATTTTACTAAAAATAATATGGTACTAATTTATTTTAGCGTGTTGTCGCATAACTAAAATTCTAATAACTATAAATTATTTCGTTCTTAAACTAATCTCGAGGCACACTATGTATTTTTATAAAGAAAAATGAAAAAGGAAATCGATAAAGGCATAGAAAAGAGCTGGTATCAAGTTATGATGCTTTAAAGATCAATTTTCAAAAATTCTTGAATATACAACGAGAAAAAATGGGTCAGCTCGAAATAAAAAAAGTTTGGCTATATATATAAGCTTTTGACAGAGCAGGTCATAAGTTACTAAAGAATGTTCTCTTATTTATTAAATTAATATTTTTTAAATAAATCGCCAATTTAGAGTTGGTTAATAATTTTGTTTTTTGTACATGGATAATGTTTGAGCGATATAATGTATATCGTATTCGTAAAACTCTAATACTCGATAGCTCCGAACAAGATGCATAGTTAATAAGGTTACATTAGCATTTAAACTTATATAGTTTCTATGACGGAAACGCCGAGTATTAAAGTTTATGAATTAGTTAGTCGTCATCTTTCCTTCTAAAAATGCAAATGGTCTTGTTTAGAATATAACGTGTACTTGATATTTATATAAATTTAATATGTTATTGAAATAGCCCAAGCGTCCAAGCAGCAGGAGTGTCAACTTGTATAGCTAATTGAAAAACAGCGATAAATTATTAATTGAATGCAATGAAGCTGCCTGCAGACGGAGTCGAGACGAAAGACTTTCGCTTTGGATTCGATAGCGGCAAGTGGGTCAAATGAAGGAGGCTTCGCTGGAGGCTTCGCTCGAGACTGGCTCTTTGGTTCGGTCCCCGGTCGGCGCGCAGCAGCCCAGACAGCGGATTCACCTATCGACGGCTTGGGGTGCGCGAGGTGTCAACGAGGGGCTCTCGGCCGAGGCGTCGACGGGGAGCTCACTCCGTGGACCGCGGCGCGAAAGCTCTTGTGCCTCGTACACTCGATTCGCAGTAGTCGCGGATTTGGGGAAATACGTCAGTTTAGTCCCGGCGAATATGTCACCGCTGGGAGAGGAGCTCGCAGGAATATATTCGCGCTCGAGGGAATTTCGCAGGCGGAAAATCGACGTCTCGGCTGCGCCGCCCGTCTCCTCCAAGGTCCCGCCTCTCTTTTCCCTCTTATTCTTAATCTCCCGGCCAGGCCCGAGCCGCGCGAGAGCATCTCTTTGCGGGCCGCGGCTTTCCCGAGGGCTGCCAGCTCCGCGCTAAAATCGCAAACATTCGCTGGCGACGCGACGCCTCTTAGAGCGGGGGGGACAGCCCGCGGAGGCTGAATCTCGGGGCTGCGTCGCCCGCTCGTTGCCCCCAGAGTCCCAGCAGCCGCGGGAGGACGACTGACTTACGGAACGGGAGGGCCGCGGCCTCCTATCGGCCGAACACCCATCACCGGGAGGCGCGAGCTGACGGAAGCAGGGCGGCAACGCGCAACCGCGGGAGGCGGCCCGGGCGTCGGCAATTTGTCTCGGCGCTAACAACGTGCGCCCCGGGGCCGGGGAAGTGCCACGCGTATCCGAGGACGCCTCCTCTCGAGGGCTTTCGACGAGGGCGCGGGGGATTAAGGAGAGCAATTTGGCCCCTCGTTCGCCGATAAAGACGGCATCGGCTGCGGCTACGCGAGGCCCGGGGCCGGCGGGGCGGAGCCGCGCGATCCTCAGCCTCGCCGCGGAGTCGAGGGCGCAGGCAACTTACGCCGCCCGAGATTGCCTAGGAGCTGCAGGTTCGGTAGGTAGATTGGGTTGCTTAGTCGGCTGCTAGATGCCGAGGCCGCGCGCGCCCCGCGTAACCTACGTATCGGCGCCGGCCAACTTGGATAATCTTCCGTCCTTTGCCTCGGCAAAGTTTGGCAATCAATGTGCGAAGTATAACAGTTTAATTAAATACGCTAACCCATCATGCCCTGAGAGGAGATGCGCTCCAAACTCGCCGCGAATTTTCGTCTAGGCACCGCCTCTATGTACGTTTGTCTGGGAGACACATGCCCAAATATTGTTATAATTTAGTGTAATGAAAATGTTGCTGCCTATTGGCGTTTTATATTTCCCAATAATAGCGGAGAATTCAAGGGATGCAGCTACCTGTCAGCCACATTGTAATTTCCAGAATTTAGACTCTGGTTAATGTCATCGGCATTCATGAATTATTGGTGTTATAATGGTCCTTTTAAAGGGATAACGGAAATTAACTGCAAAAATTAATCAAGTGAAATGAAGAAAATATTAGTTGTGAAACAAATTTTAAAAATAAAGAAATTCAAAATTCAGATTAAAATTTTAATTTAAATTTTTCAGCGCAAAAGGAATATATAGGCGAACATTTATCATTAAATATTAGTTTTGTAGCAAAACTCTTAAATTTCTATAGAGATTTTTGTAATGCAAAAAATGAAAACTTGTACGCATATAGAATGAAGTTGAGTTTAATTAAATACATAGCCAGTTTTTGAATTAAACAAGTTATCTGCACTAATAAAACAAATGAAACAATTATGAAAAACTGTAATATTATTTAGAATTTTCGATAAATTTGATAATTAATAAACAGAGCAAAGATAAAGGCCATTTTATCTGGGTAAAAAAAGTAAAGCTCCCCTTAATGCATTTAAATTAGACTTTTGAATTGGCTGAGAGGATAGGAGGAGGCCACACGTGAATACAGAAACATCCCGAGTCACCTGCGCATCTAATTTCCCCGGGTCCGCGTGTAATCCCCGGTCTGGGGCCCATCTACGAATTCGCTATTTAGCATAAAACAGGCCTAGAAATACAATAGCCAAGCCGACCACGTCCTACATTTTCGAGGAGCAAAGGAACACCTTTCGTGGCTCGCGTACGAGTATAGATATATACGTGCGGGGCTGTAAGCGGCCGGAACCCGCGTCGGACAAAAGGGGTATTATAACACACACGACGCATCTGCCCCGAAGCCTCTCTAGGATTTCCTATTAGCCTCGCTTCTTTTTCCAGTTGGGGGAAGTGGGCGAAGGAGCGCGTAAACGTGCATGAATCGCGCGGTGCACCTGACACGTCAGGTGGGCGTCTATCCGCCGTCGATTATAGGTCGATTAAAAGAAGCGAGAGGCTGAATGTCGCGGTGGCGGCTTCTAGGAAGCAGCAAAGCCGCGCGCCTGCCGAATCGCATGGGCAGGTGGGGCCGTTTGAAGAAGCCCACCTCGAAAGCCACCCTTTTCCCATTGACTCCTCTCGAGTCCCGATACGCTATACCGTCTTTTTAGGGCTATAGCTTGATTTCACCCTCGGCGAGTCGTTAGCTTCCCGCGGTGGAACACACTCCATTTAATGGTGCAAGCGTTCCGCTGCACAAATGGGTGTGTGGGTGGGCTGCGATTTAACACTGGCATCGCTTGCACCTCGGGGAGATAATGGAAAGTTCTTGCGACATTATTGAAAGGGCAAGAAAGCGCCGAGACTTAATGGAATCTCGGGATATAATAGAAATAGTTAGAGGTCAGTCGGTCGGTCGGTAGCGCGAGCAGCGTGATCAATGATCTTGGCTCGGGCGTCAACGCGCAATCGAAGAGCAGTCGATTATGATAAAAGAGGAGGAGGCGGAAGCGTAGAAATCCATCGGCTCCGGGTGACTCAGGCAAAGCAGCGAGAAACTCGGTCTCACGCAGGAGAGAAGGAGAAAAGGGGGCGCTTTGTCGAAAGATGCACATTACACGAGCCGTAAGAGCTCGATAAATATGTAAAAGCGGCTAATAAATGGAGGCGATCGGCTTGGCGAGAGGGGGGTTGGAGCGGCCTAATGAATTGCCAGGATCGAGGCGGCGGCATTGTCCCGCGGGCGTCATCTCGGTGCCGCGGTCGATCCTCCGGTTCATCGTGACTAGACCATAATGCCGCGAGGAGCCAGGCGAGCGTGGCAGGGAAGAGACTCCAGGGCGGGGATCGAGGGCCGAGCCGGGGATTCCCAGGACGGGCGGCGGGAGGCGGAGGCGTCCCTCGCCGGCGCTCCATCATAGCCGCGGGTCGCGGTGACGCGCGGCGCGCCGCCCGGGATGATCGAGGACCCGGGGTTATTAAGGGGCCGGCGCAGCTGCGGGGGCTCGGGCCCACCTCTCCTTGTTCGCGGCGTATTCTTCGCGGGATTTGTCCGGCCGAGGGCCGCGAGCCTCCCTGGGAATCGGGGCCGCGGGGCCCACTCCTGCTGCCGGGCTGATGGATGGCCGCGAGATCCGGGCGCCGCGATCGGGAGGCTGCGGATCGGTCCTGCTCCCCCGCCGCCGCAGGACTTGGCCCGCGCGCCTCCGAATAAGTTAGCGTCACCCCACTGATGGATATTCGGGTGAAAGCCCGCGGCCCTAATTGACCGGCCCTGGCGTTTATCTGCCGAGCGATACGCCTTCCTCCGCGGCGAATAAAAGACCCGGCCGTGGCGGAAAGTGATAACTGCTTGATTAATCGAGCCCGTCCTTTGCGTCGAGGTCCGCTTCGTCGTCAGGCGGGAGCCGCGGGGTCTGCGCGGCTCCTTGGCCCGCGGGACGGGGGCGGCTCCTCATAAATTTGGAAATCAGTCGGCCGCGGCCTGTCGCCGAATGACGTATCGGCCGAGGAGTCGGCGGGCCGCTTGACGTCCCGCGGGAAGCTCGGCGGGAAAGCGCGGGGCCGCGGGATCGATTGGCCGCCGCGCCACGCACCCGGTGTAATTAATTCGGCCCCGGCCGGCCTTTTTGCGGCCCGGCTATGAATTTTATTGCCGGCTTGCTTTGTAAGTCGAGAGCTGCTCGACCGCCGCGCGCGATGGAGCTCTGTATAAATTTAACGGCTGCTTGATGCAACTTTAACAGGCGGCCGCTGCGTTAAATTTAACGCTCGGCCTGTGTGTTAAAAGTTTGGAGAAGCCTCGGGCCCCCGAGCTAAGGCTGCCCGCCGCGCCAAGGCCTCCGCTTTCCCGCTATTTCCTTTCGGAAATGGGGCTCGCCTCGATTCGCCCCGCGCCCTTGTTTATTTAATTTAAAAGGGGCCAGGCCGCCGGGAACGAGTATGCCTGGCCCCTTTACACCCTGCCCCTTCCACTTGCCCTTTTATCTTTCCTCGAGAAAATATAACGAGATTTATTTCACCCCGACCCCCAGTGACGCCTTTTTTTATTTTATATTCAAAATTATATTTTTTCAATTTTCTCGATGTAATTAGTATGTACTCTATCGACTAAGCGGTTGTGTACAAAAGTGAATGTCACGAATAACTTTGAAGCAAGTGGCAACGATTTACCCTAATATCGAGGATATTGTCAAATTTTGTTATACCAACGTTCGAAATCAATGCAAAGGTTTAATTGATTTTAAACTTTATTCGAGGCAGTCTTTTTTCAATGGGTTGCATATTTGAATCGGTTTTTGGAACGAGTTACAGTTGGTGCAATTATGGAGCTGGGAAGGGCTCGAAGAAGAAAATCCATTTGGAGATGAATCGAAACATGGATAATAGTATGGGTGTTCTCGTGGGCGAAAAGAAATGAATGGAAGAATGAGTAAGTTGGTGAATTAGGTCCGCAGGAGGATTATTTGGAAAGGCGGCTAAACAAATTTGTGCTTCTAGCCAGTGAGTGCGCTTGGGAGACGTGTAATGAATGTAACGCGTGTTACGAAGCACTATGCAAATCCCGGCTCTCCGGGGTGTAGCGGGCGCAGCGAATCGGCCACAAATACTCCGGCCTCGGCGGAAGCGGCGAAATTAATCTGAGCATGATATCGCGATCGGGTCGGCTCTCCTCGGGGCCGCGTCCCGATCAACAAAGCCGCGCCCTCAAAGAAAAATAAAGGCATAATGTAACGGAGGCGATCGGCCGCTAATGACGCTCGGAGCGGTTTCGGCTGAATCAGAGTGACTTACTCGGGAAGCTCCCGAATACATAAACGTCAGCGGCGACACCCGCGGGCGGGCGGACGGCGCGCCGGTGATCCATCACCTCGGGCGCCCGCCGCGGCGCACGAAGCCCGCACGAAGGGAGCGCCCCCGCCCTTCGGCCGCGCAAACACGCGCGAAAAGGCGGATTCCTCGGGTCCCTCGGACCCGGGCCGCCCGCCGCCCCGCGCGGCCCGCCCCATGCATATTTATGGGGGCGAAGGTATCGGGCGCAGGCGATATCGATCGGCCGCGAGCGCGCCCGCCGTGTTCCTCGCCCCCCGACAAATCCCATTAGCGGCTCCGGGGCCCGGGCGCCCGGCCGGCCCGCCCCGCAGCCCCGATAATGCGCTCCCTACGCACCGTTATGGACGAGAAGAGTCGAGTCCCTGGCGAGGTTGGTCAGCTCGCTGTCGGTCAGCGTCTCGTCGGAGGCGTTGCCCGAGGTGGGGGTGTCGCTCAGGCCCGCCCCGCTGCCCGGCACGTGGTACAGCGGGTGCTGCGCCTGCTGCTGCTGCTGCTGCTGCTGCTGCTGCTGATGCTGCTGGTGCTGCTGGTAGGAGCGCTGCTTGTGCTGCTGCCCCGAGGAGAAGTGGCCGCCGGCGCCCTGGTGGACCACGCCCGGGTAGCCGCCCGGACCCCCGCGGACTCCGCCGCCGCCCGACCGGTGGCTCGCCGGCGCGTTGCTGCTCGTCTCCTCGCCCTCGCTACCGCTCAGGCTGTACGCTGGGTAGAGGCGTCCCTTCCCTGCAACAGCCAAACCACAACGCACTCAGCATCCGACGTCATACTCCTATTGTTCAATTGCCAAATAATATATAACATTCTTTGTCTTGCGTGTGCAAACCCATGTTTTGGGTTCTATACCATTATTAAGGTAATGCTTTCCACTAATGTAATCAACATATCTCGAAAATCAATGCAAGTTACGAATGTACCGTTTAACTGCAGTTAATTCTAATTGAATAAACAGTCCTGTCGCTAGATTATATACTGTTTAATACCAATACACAAACATGTGGAAAGGATGGAAAAAGTTGACGCGAGAGAAAATAATTACATTATAGAGTTGCACAAAGATACAAAATCAAAATTTATTTCCAATTCGGTTGCCTTTTTCATTTCGTTGTACCTGCCATGTCGTTTTATGAATTAAATCGATATAACATGTTTTTCGATAAAATGCAGACGATTAAATACTTAACTTTGAACAATTATTACAATTACAAGGAGTTCAATTTACCGATTTGCCTCCCATTCGCACTGATTACATGCCTGTAACCACCTTAATCGAACATCGATAAAATCTCTCCTTACGAGCAGTTAATGCAGAGTTAATTGAATGCCGCGCGGTACGCGTTGCAAACCCACCGACGCGCAAGCAGCTCTACAACGACTGCGGGGGTGGCTGCACAGCAACGTCAGGATTGCGACGTGTCTCAAAAACGAATGCGACTCGAGTGAACGCATTATTTTATATTTCGAAACGGAGAACTATGCCTAATAAAGTATAATTTTCTACAAGAGTGAATTATGACGCGCGGTTGAATATTTAGCCACGCGGAGCTCATAAAAAGTTGATTGATATCCCCGACTTGAATTGTAATTGTAACAAAGTCATTTGGCATTTGTGCACTTAAAACTATTTGCTATTAATACATTACGATGGTGGAGAAAAGCTAATTTCCAGTTTGAGATACGCGGGGGAAAAGGCAAGCGCTCGGCGAGCAGTCGTGAGCCTCGCCATCCTCTCCCCGGGAAAGCAAAAGATAGAGGGCGCGATAAACAAAAGGAAAGAGGGGGGGTAAAAGAAAAAGCGGGAAATCCATGGAAATGGGCGGGCTATCCGCAAATACACCGGGCGAGATTAGCCGCGTACGTGCGGGGCTCGGGGATTTCTGCCCTCGGCGCGCATTGCAGCGCAGGTGCGGGGCGGCCTCGCGCGAATCGATCGGCGCAAGGGCCTCCTTCCCCTGCGCGCGGGCCGCGGCGCCGGCCAATGCGGGTCACTGGGTGAGATCTCCCTCTTGCGCCTCCGATTGCAGGCGGTTTTTGCGCGGCCCGGGGCGGCTCCCCCCTCCCGGTAATTAATGCCGCGCAGGGCCGGCCCTTGCAAGCGGGCGCGCCGCGGCCGGGCTGCCGGGGCTCCCGGGGCTCCCGGGTGGAGGAGGGAGGGCCGGCGCGGCGGGTGCGGGCCCTCGGCGGCGCTTCGCCGCGGATAAATGGCTCGGGCCGCGCGGCCGGAGACAAAGGCCCACTCGAGATTCAATGTTAATGCGCGCGCGGGGCGGCGGGTGTACACACAATTTGTCAAGGGGCTCGGGGGCGCACTTATTTCGCCGGCGATGAGATTCGAAATTTCCCCCGATAATATTCTTTTCTCGTGCGCCGATGAATCGGCCCCTCATTACCATGCATAAATTCATAAGGCATTGTCGGGCCTCCGAGGGCCTCCGAAGGGAAATTAGGGATAGCGATCGGGGGGAGCGGCGCGGGCGCGGCCGCCCTCAGGATAATGCGTCGAAAAAGCACTCCCCCACGGGGCTGCGGCCCGCGCCTCGCCCGTAAACAAATTTGCATGGGCCGCCGCGGCGGCCGCCCGCGACAAAAGGAAACCCTTCTGCCCCGGGAGCTCTCCTACGCACTCCACAGACGTGACTCACTCTTTCGAAACTTATCCCTCTTATTTGGTCGCCGAGGCGTAATACACTCGCTTTTTATCATGCTAATCGCTACTCGTTCCGATTGTTATGGCAATGAGGATTACGTGTTCAAGATGTTTAGAAACAGATGAGCCGTTAGCATTGTCCGCCCGGAAACTTCCCGCCAGTTCTGCTCGTCACTCAAACTGAGTCTGCCTTTTCTCCCGCGCTTTTCCTACAATCCATGTTAAACGATATTTCCAGCGGCCGGAGCGCCTTACCGCGAGCATTACCGAATCAAACTTTGAGATAGCAATCCTCGACTCTTACGGCGGAACTACGCAAATTATCGCCGAAAGCGCGTCGAATCGAAAAGGCCCGCGTCAAAGCCTCGCTCGGTGGGTGAACAAGTGACGATTGTCGTCGAGGCCTTATCTACATCAGTCTCCGAGATAAGACGATCGGCGGGTGTGTCTGCCGCGGCTTCGTCGCCCGCGCCCCCGGATAACTCATCGCGCGCTCTAAGTAACCGGGCCAGCGTCGATGAAAAATTTACATCGCGCCCGCGCCGGAGGATCTGACGGAGGTCCTGGGACAGGGGAATGCCTGACTGATCGAGCGCGGCCACAATACTCCCCCATTGTAACCCGATAATGTATTCGGAGCGTGTGAGGCGCGAAGAAAGACCGAGGAGGATCCACTCCCGATTGTTCCGCGAAAGTGAGAGAAGATCGGCGGGGGGCTGCCGAGATCGAGTAGAGGAAGCGCACAAAGTGCTGCGTGCCCCGGCCAACCCAGAACCCACCCAAGGAAGCATACACTTCTTTTTTTCTCTAGCTCTCTCCCCTCTCTCCTGCCTTCGCCTGCCTAAGATAACAGTCTCATTCTCAATAAGATTCAGCCTGTTGGGTCAATACGCTCCCTCCCTCTCTCTCTCTCTCCCTCTTTCTCTCTCCCTTCTTCACGCATACACACACCGTATCCATTCTGCCAGTTTCTATACAAACGAATTTCATCGGCTCTTTCTCTTTTCACACTGTAAAAAGAAAAAACTTGCCACCAACCCTCTATTCTACACTTTCATATCAGATCATTTTTATTGATCAAAAATAATGAAAGAACCGTAACAGATCGACTTTTTAATAAGTATGCATTTAAAGTATGTTGTAATTTTATTTATAATTCCTAGCACATGCTTATTTGCCAAAAAATGTACTGAATACAAGTGTGTGCAGAAAAACAAAAATTAATTTCTTTAACATTAGTTGACCACCATCAATCTATTGTTTCAATATTGAAGTTATTAAATACTAAAATTTCGCATTTAATTAATAAATACCAATATTTTGAATGAGATAATAATAGTATTTTGTGTCAAAGCGAATATCCAAGTTATGTGTTAATCTTTATTGATTTGAAACCTAAATATTTTTTTGCAATATTTTGAAAGCATTCTAATGTGTACTAGATCCAGCACATTTAAATAAACGTATTTAATTGAACGATAAAAATATTTACTATTAGCATTTAAAATAACTTTTCTTATATTATATTCAAAAAATCCATAAATATTTTTGAATGCTTCAAGTATTAAAAAAAATTGAACAAAGCTTTAACAAATGAAACCACAAAATATCGTTAAATTGCTTGAGACATAATTCCGATATTTATTTGACTTATAATACTTGGCAGATACTTTTATTCGCGGCTACTTAGCGACGAGCCTAATTAAAATTTAGGAAAATTGTTTCCCGGAGCTACCGAGCGAGAGCGCGCGCCAACTTGGAAATTACGGAAAGTAGTTGGAAACTTGGGGAGATTTTCCACAGGGCGAGGTGGAGAGAGGAGCACATAAAAAGAGATTACACTGCGAGGCACACGCGAAAGTGCGGTGCACACCGCTCGATCTCGACTTTTGCGCTTCACAAACAAGCGGAACAACAAAATAATAAATGGCCTGAGCCAAAGCTGTACACGCAGCCGCAATAAACTGCTAATTCACTTTGTTCTAATACGAACATAATGATGATAATATCGTTCCGAGCATTCATGCGAATGAATCTACATTCTTTTTTTCTTCAATGTAATATGCTGCTAAAAGAGATAATAGTAACATGCTTATATGAATTACCAATATAAATTCATTTTACCAATTAAATTCATTTTAAAATAAAAAAAGATTCAGGGAACGTTAAAGAGCTCCATTCATACATTTCCATTTCAGTTTCAATTTAATTATTCGCAGAATTAAATCAAAATTTAATAGATTTTTTGAGCTAAAGGAGCATAAAAAAATAATAAATAAATAAATCAATAATTTTTGTAATATTTCTCGCATTTACTTTTGTTATTTATAACCCTAAAGAATCATTCGAAAGGTTGACACATTGCAAATCATATTCACTGTGCAGCTGGAAGAACCACCAGCTGACTGAGACCCTTAACACCGTTCGATAGAGGAAGTAGCGCGTAAGTAAGTAAAGAATCCGTAAAGCTGATCGCATCGAGAAGAGGTATACCTCCTATAGTAGCGCTATAACAGTGCTCTAGGCTACAGGGTATAGGGGCCACTACTTCCGCTGCTCAAACATCATTGAACGTTAATTAAACATTGAAAAACCGGCTTACGAACGTACTTCTTTCTTGAAGTATAGATTAAAAATTATATTAGACTTAATGTTAATATATAAGTTATATAAAGTCAAATAATAATTTCTATAAAACAATATACAATTTTAGTAAATTATATTTAGATATGAAACTTTTTTGCGCTTAATTTTTTATCGAACAAAACTAAAATTATGTTTCGAATCAATAGTATCAGATATTATTCTAGTTTTTGTAAACTAGTTGATACGAGATATTACAGTTACTTCAACAGTTCTGCAAGTTCAATACTGATTCTATAGTTACAATACCATAACACTGCTGTAGTTGATCGTCTACCGTGAAGATACACTTACAAGACTATAGAAATTTGAATACGATTCAGTATTAAATTAATTATTGTTTCATTAGTACATATTTAAGAATAAATTTAATTAAAAAAAGTCAAAATTATAAAAATATAATCATCCGAGTAAGCAATAATATTCTTGTATGTCTAAAATTTATATTTAAAGAAAAATTACAAAAAAAACATCAAGAGAGTCTGAGCCTTTTTCTTTATACTTGTACTAATTTGATCCGAGGAAAATAACTACAAAAAAACCCTAAATGATATGTCGAAAATATGAAGAATTTTATACGCATATATGTATAGTATGCATGTAAAGCAATTCTTGCGTTATTCTTGTTTCTCATAAGTAATCCAACGTACTTCCGGTAAAGTAAGTGACGAATCCGACGTGCCTACTAACACCGTATACATAAGGTCTCAGAGAAATTTTTATAGTACCTGAAGAGGAGATCTCAACTCGTGATATGCATTCTGTTAAATCGCGGAATATAAAGTTAAAATCATAACGGAAAGCAGATTAAAATGCTAATAGCGTTCGAAGGTCCAAATCCTGAATAGAATTTCTTCAAGTGTTGCTGATGACTTGAAGGAAAAAGAAATAAAGCTATTGGAGAAGATAATCTGTAATTGGGAAGGATAAGCAAAACAAGTCATTCGCGATTAAAGTTGGCCCAACTAATGCTAGAGGATCTAAAATGAAATTCCACGGCGGCAGTCCGTTAACCGGATAATAAAGCAATAAAAGCCAGCATCCTTCCCACTTTCCACGTAGAAAATTGCGCATTCTTATTTGGCGGTGCGTCCTCGCAACTCACAAGAGCCACTGCCCGTAAAAAGCGAGATAGAATCCAACGGGCGTTTAAAGCCCGCGGGCGACGCAAAAAAGCGCGTCGGTCATAATTTTTATGTCAGCTGCGCGCGGCGCCGCGAGAGGGCGAGAAAGCGAGGGAGCGAGGGCTAACTCAATTAGAAAATCACTAAACTCGTTAAGCGCTAAAGCCCCTGCCGGGCGTAAGTTTGTTTAGCCCGCGGCATTTAGAGGAGGACGCGGCGCGGGCAGCGGGAACGCGGGGGCCGACGCTCGAGTAAACACACGCGGGCCGTCGTGCGAGGAGGGAAAAGATGGCGAAAGTCGAGAGTGAGGCCGGGCCGCTAACTCGATTAGCCCGGGAGGGACGCGGCTCCATTAACGGCGCACGCACGATCAAACCCAATTACAATGGGCTCCCGGGGCGGGGGCGGCCCGAGCCCGCGGCGTTTCACGCTCCGGAGCGCCCGCGCGGGCTTTTCGGCGGGCCCGACGGATCTCGGCAGCGCCTTCCCCGGGCGGCCCCTCCCACAGGAAGCCCGAGACGCGCCGCGACAATCGATGCACCGGGAAACGGCGCGCCCGAGTGCACCGAGGCCCCCGGCCGAAATAGGCGGCGGCTAAGCGCTCCTAAGCGATTCCGAGTTGTTTTAACTAATTTCTCGTCTCAATTTGTGCCCGCGGGGCACTAATAGCCGCGCATGCACACGATTCGCTCTCAAAATATTTTAGGACTCTCCCCCAAAGCCGGGCGGCCCTCGGAGAAAAAACACACGAGCAGAAGGGCCTAATGACGCCGGAAGCCACACGCCGATATTTTCGTCGGCACGAGGGCGCACGTGCGCCGCATTCGACTAACTAACGGCGCGCCCGGGAGGTCAGCCGTCGGACTCGTCGTCAATCAGGGCTATAGGGGCGAGCAGAGCCTCTGCGTCGCTGCTCCTTCCTCTCCTCCTCTCGCTCTCTTGCGCAGAGCGCGCCTTCGATTCTCGCGCGCAGGGGCTTATCCCGGGCAAAGCTGACAGCGGCCGCGCTTGTTTGCCGCTCACGAAGCTGTTTGATTTCGAGACCGATCAGCTGTTACCTTGACTGCCAGAAGTACATGCCCACAACAGTTGGGCCTTCGAGCGGCCGATTAGTGCCTCTGCCTCTGCCACATATTCCCTACGGTTAATCTAGAATGAAGAAATAAGAATTCCCTCCTCGAAATCTGATCGAGTATTTGGACAGCTCTGGGGCTTTTATAGATTTACACACTAAATCAGTTTTCGGTTTCACTCCTGATTCGATAAAAAATGTATGGCCCCACGTCAAGTAGATAAAAACTAGTTGATTTGCTTTACCAAAGCTTGTTTACGTCATTCATTTTGGGTTTGTAACTGCAATATTATGAGACCTTTTTATAATCCAAATTAAACCAACCAATTGTATACGAAAATTCATTAATTTAGAAACTTTAAAATCCGAATTTACCTAGTTTATCTCTTTCAGCTTCTTTGTTCATATAAAAGATAAAGTAACTTGTTTGAATCCTTATTTCATAATCTACAAAATTAGAATGAATTAAAACATTTTTCATCTATAATAAATAAACAGGTATAAGTGTTAATAGTTTTCAGTTTGAAGGTAGCTTTAGAATAGTAGACCACAATTGAAAATAAAATGAAATATTTAATATTCTTTATTTACAACGGATACGAATTATATGATAAACTTACAATGAAAATAGAAAATTTACACAGAAATCTATATTAAACATTCATTATGATATAAAGTGAGTTTCCTATATATACGTAGGATAGAATGTAAGAAAACGTTTGTATAATTCTAGGCATTTTAATGCAATGAAAGAAAAACATTGTATCTTGTAGAGAATGAAAGGAAAACTAGTTGGAAGTAAGACGTGGCTCTTTGGCTCGAGCAGCCTGGATAGCCTCACAATCACAACATCAGCTTCATAAATAGTTGGAGTGACTATCGAGGTCGTCTTATCTACCATTACCGCAGCACTAATGCATAAAAGTCAGGCTTTCCTGGCATTAGCGCACCTGGCCTAGACACGCAGCGACGACTTGAAAAATGACAAGAGCGAATAATTCCATTTAAGCAGAAAGTCTGTGTGGAGCATGTAGGCATGGGATAGCAGGTCGCTAGCACGCACGAGCGACCAAACTACCGGGAACTAGCGCGCGTTAAGGCTCGAGCCAGCGGTTCGCGAAGAAAATTAGTAAACGCAGCACGCGCGATTCGGAAGAATGGGGGAAGAATAAGAAGAATAAAAAGAAGAAGAAGAAGAAGAAGAAGAAGAAGAAGAAGAAGCGGGGCGACGCGGGCGGCGGGGTGCGAAAGTCCGGGGCACAGTCTGAGGTACGCGCGGCGCAGGAGCCTCGGCGACACCTCGGAGCATCTGCCTCGGCGAGGGCGGCCCAGCGCCCCCGGGAGCGATTAGTCTCGACGGGGTCGTCCGCGGGGGCGGCACATGACGCCCGCGTCAAAGGCATCGATCTCGCGGGGGCCGGGCGAGGTCGGAGGCGGCAGATGCCCCGCGGCCGCAAAAAAACGAGGGCCGTAACGATTCTACGAAAGAGAAAGCCGGGGGCCGGGAGTTTCGGGCCGGGGGAAACGCTCGAGTGTCGAAGTCCGATGACGCATTGATTGCCGCGTCCGCTTTTTCCCCGGCGCGGCTCTCGCCCGCCGCCGATTGATTTATCCGAGGGCTTAATGGGCCCGCGGCCAATTTCTGAGCCGTCCTTCCAGGCGGCGCGGAGGGCGCGGGGGGCGCGGGGGGCACCCGCCTCGGCCCCGCTTTTCCGATTTTGCCGATTTTACCGATTTTCCCGCGGGTCGCTTTAAAGCGGCTTTAAATTGAGCAAATACGCGCGGGAAATAGACTTGGAGTCGTATACGTAGTTTCTTTTTGAGAGCTCAAAGTTTCGCCGAATGGACTCTGAAATAGTCGCCGGTAGAGGGAAAAATGTTCCAGTGTTTGCTCGAGTTTGCCGGTGCGAGTCGAAGAAAATCGTTTTGCCCGATTGCGCAGAGTGGGAAAATATTTTCGAAGCTGCGGGCTTAATTGGCAACAGGCGAGGGAAACGGATCTTTTCCCACGCAAAAGGGATGCCTTTCGAGTGAGGCGCCAAGCGCATTGTTTTTTACGCCGAAGCCATCGCTTCGCCGAAAGCTAATTTACTCGCTACTAAGTTGATCTTAATCCCACCGAAATTCGTCGCGATTAATCTTACCTGGCGCGACAGTTGCGCAACAGAGGCCGTGGCGAAAGGTGGCGGACGAGGCCTTGCGCGGCGCTCTTACGCCTGGGAGCGAAGAGCGAATCGGGCCCGAAAAAGGCGAGAAGCCCATTGTTCAAAGTGACGAGTGCCGGAGCGCGGCGTGCTTAAGCGCCAGGCGCCCGCCGGCCGAGCGGGAAAAGAAGCCGCGCGACCGGGAGCGAGGCCCAAGTCGGCGCGGCGAGGACTCCCCCGAGTCCACGGCGGGCGTCGGCGCCCGGGATAAATCGGCGCATTAATTATCGCGGCGTTCGGCGGGGAGCGGGCGCGTAACAAGCGGGGCGGCCGGCGCGGAAAAAGGGTAGGGCCCCGCAAAAGGAGAAAGAACTCCCCCGTAAATCATACGGTAATGCCAGGGTTTAAATCCATCGGGCGGGAGCGGCGGCGCCCCCCGGCGACTTCTTCCCGGGCGCGGGCCGGGTTTTTCGCGCGGCCGGGCCGGTGGGCCGCGGGCCGGCGCTCGAAAAAACGCCCGGTAATTCAATCGATCGGCCGCGCGCGCGCCGAGCCTCCCTCGGTCTCGCTCGCGCGCATTCCCCCGCGTGTCGCCGCTCCGCGTCTGGCCCGCGTCTCCTTTCCTCGAAAGCGCCTCTAGCCGCGCGCTCGCTTTTTGCAATCGATATAACGAGGTCCCGGCGCATGCGCGGGCCCCGCGCTCCCGCGCGAGCCCCGGCTCACGCGCTGCCCACCAAAAATTCGCGCTCGCTAAATTTTATGGGATCGCTTTCGCCGCGGAGGCTGCCCTCGAGGAGCCCCAGCCCCCGACGAATAACTCAAATGAGCCACAATTTTCTCCCCGGGCTTTTTACACATGCCTTCCGGGGCATCGCGGCCAAGGTTTTTCCCCGTGCCCTACGGCATCCGCGCTCTCTTCCTTTAAACCGCCAGATTTATCAGTCCCACTCCCGATTAAACCTCCGCCCATTGAATTTTTATTGCTCTTACATTATGTATCACTTTGACGGGATTGTGTGCTTTAAAATCGACAAAATAATCGCTCGGCTGTCGAGGCTTTATCGCTTACTTATATATTGTTTATGTCGGAAATGTCCCGCCGGAATCCCTCTTGTAACGAGCCAAGAATTTTTTTACTCGACAAAACTTGACGAGTCGTTGAAACCGAGCCAACTTTTCTCTCCATGTAAGGTATACGAGCGTCCCTTCCAAACTTGTAAAAGCGTACAAGATTTTTATTCGAAATCGAAACCCTCCTTATTGTACCTCGTACCTCCTGCGTATATCTATATTTCGGAATCAATGTTCCTTCTCCCTTTCCTCCAAATTTCGCTCAAGAGCCAGTAACAATTTGGCGGAAAGACCGGGCCGCGGGAAGAAGTACCGCTATTAATTTAAGGAAAGTCGAGCGCTCGAGGGCCGCAAGCCGCTCGGAGAGACGTCATACTGCCGCGAGCGGCCGTCAAATGAAGCGTAACTACCGCGAATCCCCCCGCGGGAGTACCGGGGGCGGGGGAATAAGAGGCAGGTGCATCATCGACGGCGGTCGATCGTTATTACACGCACCGCGCGCCGCTCGTGCGCCGATCGCCCAAGGACGCGGACAAATGGCCCCGGCCAGCCGGCGCGGCTCGCGGCGACCTTGGCGGCCCCCGGCCGATTGAGTTTCGCGCGAGGGCCGGTGCGTTTTTGCGATACGGCAATGCGCATCGGGGCAGCGGTTCTCTGCGCGCGCTAGGCGACTTTGTGCGCGGGCAGCCTCCGCCGAACGCGCGGCCCGCGACAGATCGGCCGATATGCTCTCAACGGCTGCGCAAACTAACGCCGGCTGCTTTGTTGGCTGCCGGAGACGAATACTCTGCCGGTAATTGAGTGTGGCGAACTCGCGCGCTATCGCCACCTCCTACGCCTCGGAATTCAGTAGGCCAATTACAGCCGATAGGCTTCTTTTCGCGGCCGGGTTGACTCGTTCTCAGGAGCTTATGCGATCTCGCGGCCGATTTTCAAGACTGTCAACGCGCGAGTATCCTGCTAATCGAATATTAATATTTATTTTTAAGAGCCGCCCAATAAAGGTGTCGATGAGGCAAAGAATTAATTACGACCACGAGAGATGCGAGCTGGCAGATTAATGCAGACAACCGGTCGCTTGTTATTTAATATGCGTCACCCCCTCGATATATATTAAGAATTTGCATGAAATAGCGCCGCTGTTCTTTCGCCACTTTTAGAAATACGATACGCACACCCTTTTTCTATACACATTATAACGAGGCAGGCCTGTTTGCTCCTCCGGAATGCGCCACTGCCTCCAGATATACCTTTCACTTTTAAATAAACACTCGCCTCTTCGATTATTTAGGTTTGTTCAATTTATATTAATTATGGTAATTGGCCTGGTATATTATATATGTATATATATATACATACATATATATATATATATATATATATATATATATATATATATATGTACATATAGATGCATACATTTAATCAAATGAATAAAGCACCGCTGCAGCGTTACATCAGCTAGGCAACAGGTGGCTGTGTTATTACATCGAGAGGCACAAAAACCAGTGCGCAAAATACAACAATGCCTTTCTGCAGAAAGTTATTAAATTTTTTTTATTAAAAGGTCTGATGTGTTCTATTTACTTCTGCAGTATTGCCCAAAAGATTTATTTCTTCATGCCTTTTACCCAAGTAACAAATACCGTTGAAATGGAAATTCTGCTTAATCTTATTGCTTGTATGGTACAAGTAATTATTGACATTTTTATGCAGCAGCTGTACGAGAATACATATGAATTGCGTTATTTCTTTTCGGAACAGCATGAAACCTTTTAAAAAATTGCGTCTCGTATAATAAATTAAATTAAAACATGTTGAAAGTTTTTAATTAATTAAATTCTGCAGCGTAACAATTTCACTAACAAAAACAACATTTAACCCCATACGCATTGATTAACAAGGACAAAAGCGTCATCAAGATGTCTCCTACTTTTATTATCGCACACGGCTTGTTTATGAAAATCTCTTTTCCACCCTGCTCGCGGTTAAAAAAAAATGCACACAAATACTCTGGGCAACAATGGCGTCCATAAATTCGGGATAAAGAAACAATCGCGAAATGTCTATAGGGAAACAGTTAGTCAACGGCACAGAAAGCAATCAGAGCTGCAGTCGCTGCGCCTCTTTGGTCGCGCTCGGCCACGTCGCGAGAGAATAACTCTTTTACGAAAGAGCGCACGTGCAGTACCGCGCGCGAACAGCTGGGAGACGGTACAGGGCGCGCGAGGCCCTTGAGTAGCCCAGGAGATAGGTCGCGCGGCGTCGGCGGCGTCGAATCAGTGCCGGAATTTCGAAAATCGTTATTTCGGGATTTATCGACCCGATTACGTTAAACTGTATTATTTCGCGAGGGCTGATGATAGGGCGCCGCGATTCCCGGGGCTGCCGTAATAACTGCCCGCCCTTCACACTTTAGATCTTATTAACCCGGCCGCGGGGAACCGGGGCGCTTCATCCGCGGCACGTCGTTACTCGCCTTTAATTAATGTAAATAAATATGTACGGGCCGACATCAAACGCGGGGCGTGCGAGCGTTATTAAAAAGAGAGGAGGCCCCTGCCCCCGACTCGTCTACTGCGCCACGGCGAAGGGGAGATAATTACGCCGAAAAAACGCGTTTATGCGCGTTTAAATAAATCCGCAATAACTTTGGCCAGTTAATTTAATGTAAATAGCCGCGCACAGTATCGCAATTAACTGGGTCCACTGGATCCTCCAAAGCCATGGGCCTGATGAAAAAAAAATCAAATTATCGTAAATGATGCGAGCGTGTGCGCCAGACTCGAGTACTAATGCGCCGATCTTTATGTATTACTTTGGCCATCGGGTAATATGTGAAATATCGTTCTATTCCCCAAGCGCCTACCCTTAGATGAATCACATATGGCCGCCGCGCAGTACAGTTGGCCTTCGTGTATGAATAATTTCACTGTTATAAGTTGCACATGTTCACTTAGTACTTAAAAAATTAGAGACGTTTACGGCAAGCTTGTAAAAAGAATCTTTGTATGCATTATGTATACGAGACGATTCGCTTCCAGCCTCCTCAGTCGAAAATTAACGACGAAATTCATAACATTTTAAAAACACACTTTTTATCTCTTTTTATCCAATATGACATTTCAACTCTGATATCAGAACAGGACATAACTAATCAAATTTCTGTTAAATTGCTTAGTTTAGATTTAAACTTCAATAATAAATGAATAATACCCAACTGTTCTGCATTAACAAGCTTTTGTTATTTTTTACATTTTATTTAGCTTTCAACTAATAAATATTTCCATCATTTAAACGGTAAATTTAAATTTAATACAAATCAAACGCAGTTACTCTTAGCTCTTCCTGTTATAGAGATGGATATAATGCGAGGTCTATTTGTTTAGATATTTTTGTTGTCCACGTCTAGGAGCTGTCAAGTTCGCATAGTAGTTTATTACCCGAACCCGGCGTCTAGTGGGCCCCAAGGGGCATCCCTCGTCTTATAGTATTAAGAAAAAATATATAGGGCTGTATTCATCAATATGGTATCGCGCGGTAACTAACGATCCTGCACGAGCCAATTTCGAATTCCGATGGTCATCTGCCACATAAGGTTCGCCCTACGACAAAGGAAGGGAAGATAGATAGATCCATACGCGTGCTCTAAAATTGTAGTCCGACCCGGGCAGTTGATTGTATCAGTCGAAACGAGAAGCATTTCGCCTGCTCCCTTCTACAATTATTCTTTGTTCCATTATGCACAAAAATTTAATTTAACTGGGACCAGAGCTTGCAGTCTTATTGCAATCAAAAATTTTCTATTATATACTGATATCTATTAATATTAATTATAACGAATAAAAAATGTGTTGCTTATTGAATAAATTAATATTAGTGTAGATTACTGTAAGTACGTATAACATCGAGTAAACACGTTAACAAAAGGCAGTCTCAAAAAATATCGAGAAGAATATTAAAATTAACATCTCGAGTAATTAATAAAGCAGCAAACTTTTCCATTAACGTGTAAATGTTGGATTAATTTTGGACAGGAAGGGTCAAGAGCGAAGGTTATTGAAGATCAAAGAAAATGTTGACTGTTCGGTAAAGAAGAAAGAGGCGGCAGGAGGCGACGCAACGGTTGCCGCGTGCGGAACAAATTCCTCCTCCCCCGAGAACTGGTGAGACAGTCGGGCGAGCGGGAGCGCGAATGTCGTAAACAGCGCACACGCGAGCCCACAAATCATCGTCCGCCAGGCCGAGCGCCAGCGTCATATCCCGGGGAAGCGCCGGGCCCGAGGAGGCCGCGGCGGATAAGAAGGGGCGGCGAGTCCTCGTCGGACTCGTAAACGACACCGGCCGGTTGGCGCGCGCCGCTTCCACCTCGTGGGCGATTTATCTCGTATATGTCGATGCAAGGAGCCGGGCGCCGCGGCCGCCGCCGCCGCCGCCGCTTCCCAGCTCCTCGGGCTCGCGCGCGCACTAAAACAAAACGAAGGAGGAATCGAGAGCGCCATAAACGGGGGCCGCGCGCGCCTCCAAGGTCGGGGCGTTTAGAGGAAATTATGGGCTTTTTGCTCCCGCGCTGTGGCAGCGGACCATCCCGGCCTCCTCTTCTCCTCGGCCTTTTCCTTTATCTTGCGCGCTGTCTGCACCGACGCGCGGCCCTCGCCGTTAGACTCTTTTCCGCGCGCGGCAGCCTCTTTTTTCCCCGCTTTACGGCCGTTTTGCTGCCGTACGTACGCGCCGCGCGCCCCTCCTCCTCCGCCTCCTCCGCCTCCGCCGCCTCCACCGCCTCCGCCGCCTCCAACTCCTTTTTTGCGCTCTTCCTTTTGTTTCGGGGGAAATAGGCCGGGGATGCACTGCTCGAGCTGCTCTCAGCGCGAATAATCTAGTTTTTGCCGCTGCTCCCAGAGCCGCGGAGGTGTCTATGAGGAATTTAATCCGTCGGGCCTGAAAGCCGTCTGGGGAACGAACGAGCCTCCTCTTTTTGGAATGTGCATGCAAAACAACCTTGGGTCTACAGCCCTGGGAACAGGATAGTTATTTGTTCTAAGTATACACTCTGCACCGCCCGATTGTCTTTTATCGTGCCAATTATTTTATTGGGCATGCGGTGATTCAGGAAATCTCTTATCGACCGTCGAGAACAAAGCATTAAATATAAGGTCCGTGAGATTACTACTTTTAAAGGGTAACGTGATGTTTTCATTGCAGCGGTAAGAAATTTGATAGTGAATTTACCGAATATCTACCGATCGCGATTTCTCCCAGCTTACGAGTAAGCGTAAAAAGCTTATTCAAGAGGCCAACAAGAGGCCGCGAGCTGATCGCGACGTGTAGTCTCCCTCGGCAAATTCATTTCCTTTTACAGGCTCAGACTACAGCCGCGCCGTTCGATTAAAAAGCGAAAAAATCCCACGGCCTGAACGAGGATCTTGGAGCTGCTCGACGTGCACGCGCGCGATTCCGCTTATTTGTACATTCGCGCCTTCCCCGAGCCTCCGCAGGACTCGTTCCTTGACTACTTTTTAGAGCCACCGAGTCTCGCCCAGAACCGGCACTCCTACGGACACTCTTCTTTTCCAGTCGCGCACCTGCGCTTGTCCCGCACAATGACCTCGAGGTCAAAAGAATTATCCCATTCAATGTATCGGCGGCAGAGCTCTAACCTTGCATTTCTTTCAGCGTCTATAAACATCCACTTATCCTGTGTGTGCATTTATATATCACGGACTGTGGCTTCAAATGCTAGGCCTATTTTTAAAGTACCGAAAACACTATATGGTACAGGCCCTCGAAAGATGCCTTGAGACATCATCAACTTCTCGTGGTACGGACGACAGTGGCTTAAAAATCTTCTAGTCATAAAAAAGCATTATTTTATGTCGAAATACGTTTTACACGTAACGCTTCTCGAAAAATAAAAAGTACTTGAGACGAATAACTAAAAGCTTATATACACTTTCTTAGAATTTGAATAACAGTAAAACTCTATGCATGAATTTGATAATTATCTTTACCGATCTTTACACTATTCATAATTTTGTTAATCTTCTTATGTTATTGTAAGTTTAGGGGATTAATAAAGAAAATATACGAATTATCGCAGATGAAGCCGCAGATAATGTCTAAGGGTATATTCAAAATGAATTTAAAAATGTTTTAGTACACAAGATGTCCGACAAAATAATCTTTTCTTAAAAGATCTTGAGAGAAAGAAGATTTAGCACTCTGTTACTTTATTTCTCAGTATATATTAAAATGTGTTTCTAGGTTTGAACTCCATCCGTGACTTAGAGGTCAAGCGTAATTCTTAGTATATAATTTTCTGCGAATACCCGAAGACATTAAAGCCCAGAAGAATTAATACAATATAATGAAATGCTATTTTTGAAGGTAAAAGTTATTTTGGTGTACAATCCAAGGATACACTTGTACTCTGTACTGTGCAATTACTTTCTGTCGCTGTGCTCGTTATAAATGATGGTATCATAAGATCATTAAAATAATTAGTAAATTTCTGAGGAAATACTAATGAGTTTATAATAGGACATAGAGAGAGAGAGAGAGAGCGTAAAATTAATTAATAATGCATTTATCATGACTCGGAATTGAGCAAATGGAAGGTATAATCGACAAGAATGAGTAAGCGATCGGGCAAAAAGAAAAGGAAGAGTCAATAAGTCGTGCGCAGGGTATACAAGCCGGAAGCGCAAAACATTTCAGGGGCGCAATTTTGCCGAACAATAACGCGCAAAAGTTAGAGGGAGCAGGTCAACGAGATTAGGAGGCGCCCGCGCCGGCGAAGGGCAAACATTTGCAAAGAAGCGCCAGCGCGGATACAGGGAAACTCCGTCACGGGGAAGAGGGTAGGTGGGAATTTACGCGGTAACTTGGAGGCCAAGTCTCGGGGCAAAATATAAATTTCGCGCGAGTGCGCGTGGCTGGCGAGTATGCGCCCTGGGATCAGATAGCTTCGTTATTAGCGCGCGCGTTTTTAACGCGATAAGCGGGGCGCTTCAGAAGGCGGCTTATCGACCCGTCCCGCGTCCCCAACTTTTTCCCCGCTCGCTTTTATCTAGCCTTACTCTCTTTCTTAGCTGCGCAAGCTCTAATTCTACTTTTTTCCTCTTTACCTCGCTCTTTACTTCTCATCGCGGCACACCGGAGTTTTACAGGTTATTTAGAAAAAAACTTTATCTGGGTTATGCAAAGCTCCTTTTGTTAGCGGCATTCAAAGTTTTCAATGACCAGGGACCGGCTTCATTGCTGACAAAAGCGAGGGCGCCAGGAGGAAAAAAACAGGCTGTAAAACAGGGAAAACTGTAAATACGCAGGCAACAAAGGGCAGGATAGGCTATCGCCTCGGAGCAAAGCGTCAATATTGTGCTCGAGGAATATTGTAAAAATTTCCCTCGCAAAGCACCGAGTCTGCGGGATGGCCGGGCCCGCCCGGGCCCGCCCGGCCCTGGCTCACCGCCCGCCTAAGTGAGATAAAACGCAGCAATTTTCGCCACTTAATTTATCTCCTCTGTAAAAGCCTGCGCTTTACAGGCCGTACCTGTTGAACCTGCGAGGTGCGAGAAAAATCAACGGCGGCGCGCGGCCGCTCCGGGAAGATTTGAAATATGCCCCGGCGGCCGGCGGCCCTCCAGAGTCCCGCGCCAAGTCCCGCGCAAACACGGCACCCCGCCGATATAATTCGGCCGGGCGAGCCGCCGGAAGCCCGGGCGGCCTGACAAACTGCGAGGCGCCTCCCGCCCTGCGGGATTTACGGCCGATCCGGCCCGATCGGCGGCGCGCTTCCGGCGCACCAGCGCGATTCGTTAGTGCGCATAATGCTCTTTTCGCCCGGCGATTTGTCGGCGCCCGCCGCCCCGGATTCATGCTCCGCGCGAATTAGGCGCTTCCTGCGCCGCCGCCGGCCCGCCTGTCTTTTTCGCGATTTATTCATCGATACGCCGCGCCCGCGCGCCCCAAATCTGGACAGCGGCCGATCGCGCGCCGGCCCTCGCTCCACGGGACACGTTATTTCGCCCCGCGCCCCGACGCCGCGCTCTGTTTGCTCTTCCTCCCGGCGATGGCGTCGCGCGGGTCGACCCCCTCAGAGCTCCCGAGTCCGCCGAGCGCCGAGGCCCATTAGCCGAAGCAGCCCGGCCGCGCGCCGCGGTCATTAGGGGCGCGAGGTTACAGGCGGAGCCGCGCCTTTTATTGGCAGCGGTACGCGAGATCCTCGGCCGCGCTACCGTCGCCGCCGGCGCGGTATACGCGCACACAGCCCGCGGGGCCGCCTCGCGCATTAAGCTTTCATGAGCTCCTCATAAGTCAGCCATTTATATACGGGCCGGGCGCGAGGTGTGCGCGCACGCACCGCCTCGCCCCGCACCCGACATTCGGTAATTATCTCCTGCATTATTCATGGCCGCGAGCCGAGCGAGCCGCCCGAGGAATTAAGAAAAACAAGAGGGCCGGCCGCCCGATGAAAGGGGATCGTTTGGGATCCGCGGCGACACCCGCGGCGGACGCGGGCCCGAGAGGGAAAGTGCCCGGGCGGCCGAGCGAGTGCGGCACCCGGCCCAGGGCACGCCGGGGAAAGTGCCGTCTGCCCGCCGCCCCGGGAAAACCGGCCGCGCCGCCCGGGGAAAGTGAGCCAGCGAGCGATAGGCCGGAAAAACTTGGCGCCGCCGGGATGGCGAGATGGAGGCCCCAACTCGGTTGGATCAACTTCCCGGAGAGCGAGCCGGAGACCGAGCCGGAGACCCCGCGCGCGGCCCGTTCATTGAGATGCAGTCTCGGCCTCGGTCTCGCCCGAATCCCCAGTAAAGGGGACAGACCCGAGCGAGAACGCCATGGATGATTGAAAATCTGGCATAGCCAGTAGTAAGACTTAGTTCATTAATCTCTCGATTATATGCCATAAACTAATGAATGGAAGTGGATATTCGAACATTGTTCCATGACTCGAGATAAAGCTGATATTTGGCTTAAAATCATAATAGCTTGGATAATAGCTGTTATTTTTAGACAACTTATTCGTATACAAACTAATGCCTATTGGTAAATACGATTCAACGCTCTATTCTGGCTGGATGATCTAATTTTAGATTTATATCTTTCGAAAAAAATATATAATGGGGCATGGTTTCAAGAAATCTGTTAATCTATAGATGAGTCAAAATAGTAAACATGCGTGTTTCGTAAACTAAATATCATGTGTTTTCCTGACGTTTCAGCTATTATGAAATCAGTAAATTTATTACAGATTCTCTTTGAATTTATTTATAATTCAAATTTTGTAATTATTATAATGTTTATTGAGGTCAAAAATCAGTTATGAAAATTCAAAATACATATTATTTAAATAAGTTTTCAAATAAAATTTCCGTCTGATGGTTCGATCCGATATTTCTGTTGATTGTATGTTTCTACTGATATACATATCAGAGTTTATCAAAAAATGTCAAGATATATATCGGAATCCATTTCTTATAAACGAAACTATGACAATTTTCAAATTGCTCAAAAATAAAAAGAAGAGAAACATTTCGGTTTTGTATAATACGGATATTCGTTCAAGTTGAACATCTTTCGAAAAATATTGGCTTAATATTCTTTTTAAACTTGCAGCGAAGGAGAATGTCATTTGCTGAACCACGTGTGTATAACGTGCACAATTATCGAGACAATTATAAAACTACTGGAATTTCATGATAGAACGCGATCAAGCGAAGCTCGGATGAAAAGTTTAAGAAAAATTATGATCGGAAAAACCAGCGGGCATAGCGAGTGAAAGGGAAAGTTGTGGATTCATGACAGTCATAAGTGAATCGAAGGGGTCTTGCGAACAAGAGCAGCTCGCCAACTATTAGCCGACTGGGGCTTCGGTAATTGACGCGGGAGATCTCGCGACATGTATCGGAGGTTAATATAGGCCATTAATATTGAGCCGACGCCATTAGCCCGAGCGAGCGCGCGATGAATCATGAAGCGGCTTCTTTGCCGGCGATGCGCCCTCCCTTCCTTCCTTTTTTCCGCCTCTCCTTGGAGCTGCTGCACGAGCTGCGATCCGTGTGTCGTGGAGCCGTTTAGCCACTCGGCCGCATCAATCATGGAGGGCCCGCGGAATAAAAGATGAGGATTTAATAAATGAGCGCCTCTGGCTCAAATGTGTTTACGCGCTCGCGCGCCGCTGGGTTTGTGCGGGCGGACGGTAGGGGGCGGCGAGTTAATATTATGCGCAGTGATAGAGAGGAAACGGATATTGGAGTAAGTTATTTATGAAGCGCATGTGGAGCCTGTGGACTTATGCGATTGATATTGAATTGGTTTTCATGCCAGGGCTCGAGCTTCGAGAGGCGCCCGCGACTATTATTTCCCTCCACGATTATTAATTATTTATCAACAATTGAGGTAGAACCTCTAATGAACATCCCGAGAAATACGTTAAATATTCCACGCTGCACTCTGAATCAATGGGATTTGTTGTTGTAGGCCTAAACAATATTATCGCACACGAGCATTTCACGCTCAAGTCCGGATATTTCACTTTTTCTTGGCATATTTACTTTGTTAATCTTCCATCTAGGGTGTCGGTCGCTTATCACCCTGTAAATACTTTGGGAAATTCTGTGTACAATGTATACCTCGCGCTACGCGCAGGTGTCGGTGCAACCTGCACAAACAGTCCCAAAAAAGCGGCTAGGGCGCCGGTGCCTCGCGCTTCGGATAATTAAAAGGAATACAGCTGGCGATAGGCTAATCCCCGGGTGATAAGGCGGCTTACAGACGCGGCTTGGAGGTGAGCTGCCGATCGAAGATTTCTGGGCCCGATATACAGGGCGCTCTGTTTGCGCGGGCTGGGGCCGACTTATCTGCCCAGATTACCCGGGCTTACTGCTACGGCGCCTCGCTCTCGCCTGTCTTCTCCCTAATTTACATAAATCGCGAACCTTATCACTTATATCCGCAAATTGTCGATTACGATGGTGGGTAGGGTGCCCGTCGCGCTCCCCTGATTTTTCCACTTTCGCGAAAGGTCATACAGAGTTGATTGCTTTAGTTCAACGAATACTTTGCGTAAGGATATAATAGAATATTTTTTCAAGCAATTTCAGATGATTCATTACATACATATAAATAATTTTTAATAATCAAATACGTTGTGTTATTACAGAAATGTGTTTTCGAAAAATCTTTACATGTATTTTTTATTAATGAAATATGGCAAATGAAATATATAACACAGTTGAAAGCAACAAGTTACTTATTAAATATATACTTTAAACGTAGACACTATAACTCTACCTTAAAACTATATTACTTTAAGAGACAGTCTAGTAATGAAATTGTAACGAACGTGCTGATAAGGTGCAAATGCATCTATCCTTATAACAAATATTTCTGTGTAACAAAGCTTACAAATTTCTAGCATAAGGTAAATGGAGTGAATGATCTATGTTCTACCTGACAAGATTAAATATGGAAGATGTATAATATATCTAAACGTATTATGTTATATTAATATAACTGAATTATTTTAAACTTTTGGTCTAAAATTCTTTAAGTAATTGGAGTAAAAAATGGATGTATATGACTTCACCTGTGAATTTCATTCTTTTTTCATCTAACCAAATAATACATGACCACAGTTTATTTCTCAGTTCATTATTGATAAAATAAAATATATATGCGCTATTCAGTTTTTTATATATTTTTTTTACTTTCTCACTTGGAACACCTTCAACTTCAACTTAAAATAATTTTATTACGAAAAGAGACTGGGATTAAAAAATTTAGTTCTTAAATCCATTCATAAATTTTCATAAAAAAGGAAAGTTATAAGATGCAATAAAAGCATAATTTAAGAGTAATAACAGAATAATAGCTATTTTCAACTGTAGAAATGTTCTCTAAATTTAATCTTTTTTTATTTGTTTTGTATTGGAAATGTATATTGAATGTAGTACAACAATTGTTGTACAATTGTTGAACATACTCCACAAATAGTGGCTACTTGTGCTATATTGTTTCAGTCTTTCTCCAATACAATTTCAATAACATTGGTTAATACATTGTTGCGGTTTTACACCTGATATTTAAATTTTATGCGGTTAGAAAATCACGACAACGCCAATTTATTACGTTACAATACTCTCCTTTGGAAAAAGTAGGTTTAAAAAAGGACAATAATTACACGACTGAATGCAAAAATTTCACGAGCAGTAGTTTTGAACAGGCTCTCGATGGCGCATCGGCATTAGCCAAAGCCGCGGATGACAACCGATTCATTAACGTCAGACCCACAAGCGCCTGCCGGTAGAAGAATTCGACGAGTCGGAGGTCGCGGAGATCGGGAAAAATTAATGGGAGCGCTCAGGAAATGATTTGTCACCAATGAGGAAAAAAGCACTAGTGGAAAAAGGCGGCAGTGGGCGCGAGCATCGCGAGCTGGAGGGGCTGTGGAGTACAGGGAAAGATCAAGAGGAGCGGGCGCGGATATATTTCTCGCGGATCAGGCGTATGAATAATTCAGGGGCGGCTCGGGAGGATCCGCGCGGCCCGAATTAGAGCCGAATCGCGCTCAGCCCTTCGCCTTTATCTTTTTCCTGGGACCTCGTGCGCAAATCCGCTTATATACTGCGTCCTTTCATTTTCCAGGGGCGCGTTTTAATGCGCGCCGCGGAATTAGAGCGCCGGCGACGGAGCCGCCGGGGAAAATAATAAAATCTGCGGGTGGAAGATTCAGCTTGGATGGCCTTTTCCATGGGCGACAGCAGCAGCAGCGGCGGCGGCGGCGGCGGCGGCACTGCCTGCACCACCGTCATAACCACGTGGTCGGGGCGAGTCGGAAAATTTCTTGGTCGCAGGGAATTTGCGGAACTACTTTTACTCCACGCGGTGCATTTTCTGATTGGGACGTGGTAAAGAGACTGGCGATTAAGAGCTACTAGCTTAATGCGTAGTAACTGCTTTCTCGGATTGACTTAAGTGAAACGTCCGCCCTCCAAAGAACTGGCGAGGTATAAAATTAGCATCCAGAAATTGGACTTTTTTCATTTCCTTGTACAGTGAGGCTATAGGAGCGATAAGTATCTCCCGCGGGGCTAAGATTTTGTCTATCTCTTACACTTTAAACTAGGATTTTAAGACCTTGTACTGAAATATGAAGTTAGATCTATCTAGATAATATACTTATTAAGTCTAGGGATATTACAAAATGGCTACAATCGTGGGTTAGTCATTATTAAAATATATTTAATGTATCAAGGTTCGACATTACATTTCAAGGAGATGATAAAATTCTTTTCAGCTTTCTGAACAATTAGCTACATTAGATGATATTTTGGTGGAAACGTTTTTTGGGCGACGAACGTAGAAGCATTGGTACAGGCTCAAATTGGGAGAAGATGATTCGAGTTAAAGCCTAATAAGAGGTTCGACTCGGAGGCGCTGGGGCCTTTATTCGAGCTATCTGTTAAATTGGGCTGATGTAAATAAATCGTCCGGGTCCCCGCAGCCTATCAAGGTGGACAGCGGCAAAAGGACAGGAGCGAGTCGGGCGGCGGCAAAAACGCAGGAGTAAAAAGCGCCGGGAGCCCGGGGCGAGGCGAATCGTGTGAGGAGGGGGAGGCGGCGGCGGCGGCGGCGCGCACACACCTGAGGCAGGAGGCGCGGGCGACGAAAAAGGGAGGAGAAAAATTGTAAAATAAGGAAAGCGGCGGCGAACGGGCGGGCGGAGGCGCGGGAGGCGAGAAAGGGAGCCGGGCGCAGGCGGCGGCGGCAGGCGTTTGTCGACCTCGTTACCCGGTGAGTGACGTTAAACGAGGCCGCGCGGCTCGGGCTCGGGGCGATCCGCGATTCGGCCGGCGGGCGCATTGTTAACGAGGGCAGGTGCCGGGGCTTTTTCCGCGGGCCGGCGCATTAGCATGAGCGGTACTTTGATAGGCGCTTTACGCTTATCACGGATCCCCTTTCGGCGGATCGAAAGCCGCGGCCGGCCGCGCCTTTGTATTTGTCTTAAATATGCAGGGATAAAAATGTCCCGAGCCGGAGAAACCGCGGGGAATAAAGGCTTCTATAATGTTGTCTTTCTATATTCAGGGAAGTTTGCTCGCGCTGGGAAAGTGCTCGGTGTTGACACGGGCCGGGCGGTAGCCGGGCGGCCCCTCCTAAAAGGAAGGCGCCCAAGGCTCGGAAAAAATGCGCGAAAAGCGGCCCCGAAGAAAAAGCGGTAAAACGCATTTGCCCGCCGTTTCAAAAGATCTTTCCTCCAGAATGGTTGTTGGCCGCGGGCCGGGGGGGGGGGCGGCCTTGGGGGGCTGCCGGGCGATCGGGAGCCGGCGCCCGGGGCGGCCGGGCCGCCTATTAAAAGGGGGCGAGGCGCGCACCCGAGCCGCGAGAAATTGCTCGAGGAGGAAGTTTGGGGCGCGGGCGCCGGCCCCGAAAACACGTCGCCGCGCTTAGGATTCCTTTAATTAATTAGTATGAAGACTGATTAGGAAGCGGCGGCGGGGCCGCGAGCGCACCCGCGGCGCCCGAGCCCGGGGAAATTGCCGCGCTCTTCCGCGCGGCGTGGCGCGAGCTATTCGCCGGGGCCCGCCCCGGGATCCCGGGCCAATTGTGCGCGCCTTTTTGCACGCGGCCGAGTGTGCCGCGGCCCCGGGACGATGCGCCGCGCCGGCCCCCACCGCCGCCGCGCCCCAAATGAGTTTTCGAGCCGTGTTAAAGGCCGGGGGAGTTTCGGCTTAAGGGGATCCTCCTTGGGGGAATCTCCCGCCGGAGCTCGCGAATAAGATGGCTTCATTGAGAAAATACGAGATTTCCGAGGGCCGCCGCCGCCGCCGCCGCCGCCACCGCTTTTTCCTTACGTGGCAAATTAATCTCCTCGGCTGATTGGATACTCGCGGTCCAGGCGGCTGACGCTCCGCCAATTGTCCTCGTCATTATTACCTTATTTTTCGAACTCGTCGAAAAAAGCGGCGATGGGCCGAGCCTCGGGTGGCGGCCTATGCTGCCTCGACTTTTTCGAGGAGAGACCATTTAGTTTTTGCTCTCGTCTCCTCCGGTCAATTTTAAAATACTTTTAAGCCTCGAAGAATGTCGCGTACCCTCGTTACCTCGATAAAACTCTAATAAGATAATCATAGAGATTTTAGACAACGTTAGACAAACACTTTTGCAAAACATGCTCTAAGCTAACGCCCCCAAAATGCCGCAGGATTCTCGACTACGCGTAAATTATACCTATTTTCTTAAAGAAAGACCGGCCGCGCGCGACCAAAATTATTCTAAATTCTATGCTTGAAAATCATAAACATTGCCCTGTGCTTAAGGGGAATTACGAGATTGGGTAAAAAATTTAAGCCGCGCGGCACATCCTGTGCTGCCCTGCTCCTGCGAGCAAGAAGTGGGGGGGGAACTTTTTCTTAGTTTGCGTGCTCTCAATTTACAGCCCCGCCGTCGGCGTGATAATGGCATTTTTTGTTAACGCACGCACGACTGCAGTATTTTCGCCCCGTAGGCTGCGCGAGGACTAACCCAGATTTATTTCGACTTACCGCAATGAGAAAATTGCACAACTTTGTTTGACCCAAGTTGCTCTTTTTTTCTTGCTAATGCGCACTCGGCACGAGAAGCGGTATTTATTCTGTTTAAAAGGGTAATTGCAAGTGTCGGCCTTTGCCGCGAAGACGCAGCAGGTGAGAAGATTAGTTGTTCCAATTAATCCGATTCGTTGAAGCATAAACATATCGACAATGTAATAAACGTTCGTTTAATTATACGCAGGCATAGTCGTTGCCTTGACTCACCTTCGAGGAGAAATTGGAAGGCGTTAAAGGTAAAGCCTCGGGTAAAACGAAATTACGGCGGCTGTCGATTATTCTAATCCTGCGAGGCAGGGCTCGTAACAATCCGCAGGAAAAAATAAACCCGCGCCACGTAACTCTTGCGCGGCATCGCGGATGTACCGAGGGAAAAAATGGGCATTGCGCCGTGCCGCGGATGCAGATCAATCAGGCGAGTTGAATGGCTGGCGGTGCTCGCTCCTCGAGTCCTGCAGGGGGGCGCAATTACAGAATCGAAGCCGAGGCAAGAGCTCCGGGGGAATAAATAGGCGCGGAGGAAGAAAAGGGCGCGGGGCCGCAATAAAATGTTTGGAGACGGGGGCAGAAGCCTCCGGCGACGCGGATGGCTTACATTACGTCGCATCATCGTCCCCGCGAGCATCCGTCTCCCCCGGGCGCGGATCGCCGGCCGATCGATCACTCGAGTCGCGGGAGTCGCGGGAGTCTCGTTAAGCCGGGCCGGCGCAGAGGCCGCGGGCCCGGGTTATTTATGCGGCTTGGTTGGCGCGCGCATCGGTTTAGGAGCTGGCTGCTGCCCCCTCGGCCGCGGCGCTCCTTAATAACGAGATGAAAACCGATCGAGGGCCCGCGCGCCCGATAAATCGGCATCGAACGTAAATAAGAGCGGCCGGCGATCGGGCCGATCGGAGGGCCCCTTGATTCATGCGATCCCCCGACCTCGAGGGCTCGCGAGAGGTCGCGCGGAGAGCCGAGCCTCTCGGACCAGCCCGCTCGGCTCTCGAGGACGCCGAGGGATAAAAGGAACTGCGGCCCGGGGAAGCCGGACGCCGCGCTCCCGCAGCCCCTCCCAGGCGAGGCTTTTCCAATCGGGACGCGCTTAATTGCGCCGAGTGATCACGGGCGGCGTCCCGCCGGTGGCGCCGCCAGCCCTCGCCGCCCAAGGCAATAAACAAGCCGCGGCGTTTCCGGTAGGCAGAGCGGCCAGCTCGGGTGACGAGGCGCACCGATTATCCGACTCTTATGTATCTCACGGCGGCGACGTCTTCGGCACGCGTCCGCCGCCCGGCGGGGGTAATTGTCGGTAAGGAACGGCTTGCTGCGGGGAAGCGGAATGCGCGCGGGGGCATTCCGGCGTCCGCGGCCGCGGGACTTTGCGGGAGGCTGCGGGCCCGCGCGGGCCCTGTAATCGGGATTCCATCGGAGGCCATCGAGCGCGCGCCGCGGCTCTTTTCTCCACGCTGCATCCGCGCCCGTTTGTCTGCCTTTTTAGGATCGAGACACTTTTCCCGAAATGCACCGACCGTAGGGTGCGGGCCAGGCCGAGAGCGAGGCCCGGCTGCGAAGGTGGCTGAGATTTTCCGAGGGCCCGAGCCCAGGGGCCCTCGGAGCAGGCCGAGTCGCGGGGAATCCTGGAAATGCCTCGCTCGGAAGACGAGCAAGTGTCATCCGCGGCGG
Source organism: Sycophaga agraensis (assembly GCA_018906755.1). Lineage (NCBI taxonomy): Eukaryota > Metazoa > Arthropoda > Insecta > Hymenoptera > Pteromalidae > Sycophaga > Sycophaga agraensis. Next base: position 1,131,592 of record JACCIE010000028.1, read on the forward strand.
CGCTGCTCGGGGAATTCTCGAGGAGATGGGAGGCAGTCGATAATTGTGCGCTCGAATCGCGGCGGGCGATAAGGCGCCTTTGCCGGGTGAAAGCCCGGAGTCGGGGACGGCTCGGCGGCGGGCAGCCGATCGATCGCCTCCGACTCGTCGTATTTCCCGAGGCACACGTGCGCGGTGCCCGCGCGCAGACAGCCGGCGAAACAAAAGTAAAAAGCGGTAGCTCGCCGGGAGGAAAGGAGCCGGCGGAATAGCGGAGAGCTCGGCCCTGGGGAGCCGGCTCGGGACGCGGCCCCGGTCGCATGATTCCCTTATCCGGCCGCTCATCAAATACCGATCGCGGACGGCTGCGGCGCGGAGGCGGCCCGCGCGGAATAAAGGCGCCTGCGAGCGGCAAAGGCGAATATTCCGGGGGCCAGGCCGATGCCAGATAACCTCTCTATCTTCCGCTTATCTCCCGGGGAAATCGCATCGTGACGCGGGGCAAGGGAGCCGAGGGTCGCCGAGGGGGCGGAGGGCCCGAGAGGAGCGCGCGGCTCGCCGGGGCCGCGCGGGTCACGGGCGCAATTACGCTCGCGGCCGGAAAAACGCGGCTGACACCCGGCCGGCTAACGAGGGCCGAGCGGCCCGTCGCCCGGGACGCGCCGCGCCGGAAGCGAGGGCCCCGATCCACGCATCAATTTCTCTATCGGACAATGGGTAATTGTGCCCGGGGGCCGCGCCGGCCAGATCGGGAGACAAGGCCCCGGGCCCGCGGTAATTACCTCGTCGGCGCGGCGACGCCGTCGGACGGCCCCTCATCCCGCGCGCCCCTTTTTTCCGCGCCAACTTGCGCCCCGCCCGCCGCGTCTATGCCGGAGGGATGGCCCAACTTATGCGTCCGCGCGCCCCCGCAAATAATACCTTATTAATTCATTGCCGTACTTTGCAAGTTCTAATGGGGAAATACCGCCCCGAGTCCTTTATTAGAAGTTATACATCTCCTTTCCTTTCTTAGCCGCGCCAATTATAATGTGGCGAGCCGGCGAGTCGGCGAACGGCACAAAGGGAATAGAGAGTATCATTAGGAGCCGCTCGCGGACGCTCGCGCGCAAATGTCTAATTCTTTTCTCCCGTGGACCGCTTGAATATTCGGCCCTCCTAACGTCGCCTCAATTACACGGCCGAGCAGTCTATTATGCCAGGCGATCCAACATTATATGCGGGACGAATAAAGTCGAGGGAATAGCCCGGAATTTTCTCTTCTCGCACTATGGCTCCATCTGTGAGAAAGCGCTCGAACCTCCGGCGGACTATATAGGAGCGCCCAGCGCCGCAGCGGCACGATATTACAGCCGCGCCCTAGTCCTGGATGCCTGACTTGTTGCCCAAAATCGAGATAGTCTCCTCGCTCGTTCTCGAGTAATCCTTCCAACTGATTGACCTGTCAACCAAGTCTCCGTGTTTTCACCGAGTTTCAAACCGAGGATCGAACCAGCGATCGAGCACGCATATATAATCGATCAGAGCCGTGTAGAGAGAAAGGATTTCATATAGCCATTAGAATTAATGATTTAAAATGAAAAAAAAACTCTGCTTTTTATGTAAAACATTGATTAATTAACGACGTACGAATAGATTATGTAAATTTAGCTGATGCAAGGAGAGCTGCCTCTGGGAAAAACAAAAGTCTATGTCACATCGACGTACTCTACGCACTTTTCATGTGCTTAAGAATTACTCATTGGACTAGATGTGCACCTTATATTCAGCAGACAATTCATCATTCTTAATTACAAACGAAATTTTTTGATAGAAAGTGAATGCAGGTCCAAGTGAGAAAAAGAAACGATGGGAGCGCAGAATGGGGAATGAGGCTGAAAGGAGGAAGTGCGGGCGCGAGACGCGGCATAGAAGAGGACGCGGCGGCTGCATATAATCAGAGGCGGGTAAAAATTACCGATGGACTCGCGGATCGGCTGATATCTCGGGCGGGAAATAATCAACGGCAAAGAGAGGGACGCGAGCGCGAGGTCGGAGTACAAAGTAGCCGCGGGCAGCGTCGGATGCACGGCGGCGCGGTGCCCGTCGCGGTGCCACGTCCAGGCTCGGCTTGAGTCGGCCTGGCGCGCTTCCGGCTCCCTGGGAAAGCGCGCGCGGGGCCGCGGGGCCGCGGGGCGCCGGTGGGGGGAGGAGGAAAAGGCGCGGGTCGTGGGAGGAGGGAAGCGCGTTTCCCGCGAGCCGGGCCGCGGCTCCCTTTATAGCCACGGCGCGGCGAGTTATGCGCGGCGCAGCCGAGTGGGCCCGACTCGCGGGCAGCCACTGCGCAAACGGTTAATGAAACGTTAACGATACATTGTGCGCGCGCGCGCGAGCCCCGGCCAGCGGCTTTATCGGAGACGGCGCCCGAGGACAATCCGCCCGCTGACACGGGATCCGGGCCCACGCGGCAGGCCCGGCTGCATTTGTAACGCCGCCCTGGGAAAGCCGCGGCCGGGCGCCGGGCGGAGGCGTCGACCCGCTCCCCGAGCCGGGGCATCGGCTCCGGCCTCGAGCCGCGCGGTTAATTATCGGCCCCGGCCTCGCCGCTGAAAAACCCGGGCTCGCGTGGCCCATTACCATATTCCTGGGGCTCCCGCTTTAATTCCCCGGGCCGCGCATAACGCGCGCTCGGCCCCGCTGCCGCCGTCCTCCTCGGGTCCTCCTCCCCCGGCCTTTTCCCGGAATTACTCGGCGTCGCGGGAAGGGTAATCCGCCGGCCGCCGCGGCGGCGGCCTGCAGCCCTGGACTCGGCTATCCTCCCGCTCCCGCTGCGGATTAGGGGCGGCCGCGCGCGCACTTTGCTTCCTGGCCCCTCTTGTTTTACAGCCCCTCCGCCCGAGCCGCGCGACACGAGCAATTGCCATTTTTTATTAATCAGGACTCAACGCAATTTCAGGCCGGGCGTCTCCGGACCGCTGCCCCTCGCGCCCCATCCTTCTTCTCCAAACTTTCTCCGGGGACGAGTTTTCCTCCGTCCTCTATCCGACTCCACTGTTAAATTGCAACTGCGAGCTTTCCCCCTTCTCGGCAGAAAATTTCGCCAACAAAAATCCCGCATACTGGGCAAACGTCCTTTGTCCGTATGCAATCGGTCGATCTGCGCAGCTTCTCCAAACGTCGCTGTGGATCGCCAAAGTTCATTTACACGAGAAAGCTCGATTAACTCGCTAAATGTCCGATCAGTTTAGAATCTTGACTCGGCCGAAAATGCAGCATTGCAGTAAATCCAATGTAGAATCGGAGCCTCGGGTCTTTTCACACGCGCGACAAATATACACTCAGGGCAGGGGGCCGGGATAGCCTTAAAAAGGCCTTTCAGCCCGGCGGCGGCGGATCGGGGCCGAAAAAGTTTGGCCCTCGGAATAGGAAAATTTGCCGGATGCAGGAAAAAGCTGGAGCGCGTGGGGCTGGTATACGTGAGAGGGGCAGCGTGAAAGGAAGCGAGGAGCGGCCCAGGAGCGATTCCATCGCCGGGAATTTGCCTCCCGCGGGCGAGTCGAAGGCAGTTTTTTCGCAGGGTTTCCCCGCGGCTCGGGCCGTCCCCGGGCGAATCGATAAGCCCTGCCCGTGGGGCCGGAGGCTGCGTCTCCGGCTCGGGTTTTTCGAGGCGAGGGCGCCGCACGCGAGATTCAATTAATGCCCGGGCGCCTCGGCCTGTCAAAGGATCCGCGAGATTGCGGGCGAGCGAGAGCCGCGGCCGCAGATATTTGAGGATTAATCCTTTGAAGGGAGCGCCGCCCGCGGGCGCCGGCCCAAGGCGGGATTAATCTTAAAGAAATTTCATTAGGCGAGCGGCCGTCGGCGCGACCGCCGCCCCGACCGAACTTGCCCCTTTAATAAGATCGAATGGAGGAGGCGGATCTGGGTGAGGGCTGCTGCATCCACGTAGCCCGGCCGATTTATACCGCGCCGCCCGCGCTCATTATGAATGGGCCGGGCGAGGCGCGCGTTAATCGCCGAGTCTTGCCTCGGCCACCGGCCGCTAAGCCAGATACGCGGCAAATGCCCGAATTTTCACGGGGCTACGTGCCAGGGCGGGCCGGGCCGCAGCTCTCGAGACGCCCCCGGCTCCCCTATCTGCAGCCGGGCACTATAGCGACTGATAACTTGTGCGGATATTCCCCCGGCAAGTCCTCGTTAATGGTTTACAGAAAAGTTACCGGCGACGCGACCCGCAACTTTTGTCCACGACATTCGACCCCTGCCCGCGCGACCTTTGTTCTAACCCCGCGGCTAATGAGTTATTATTGGATCGGGGAGGGAAAAAGTCCCGGCAACTGCTGCTCGAGCGCTGCCTGGCTTTCCGAACAGCCTCGCGCGATCCCGGGCGTAGGCTTAATATATCCCTGTCGGGCGCATTAATACAGCAAACTTTATATCGGGCGTAGCTTCGAGAGAAGAAAAAACCAATAGCCCGGGCGGCGGCGCGAGCGTAGTACCGACGGGCGATACGGCCGGGGCAGGCAGCGGCGCCCAGCTCAAGCCTTTTCCGCTCCCCGGCGCCCTCTGCAGGAATCCCCGCCGCTTCATTAGGGGGGTACGGTGGGCTACACTGGGGCGGCGCAACGACGACCCCTTAAACCACTCCCAAATTAGACGGTAAGAATGTCGAAATCGAGCCGGGGCGTTAAAGTACGGCGTGGGCGGCGGGGGCCGTTAACGGGGGGGAGGAAGCGGCGGCCGCGAGCCGGCCGAGGGAGGGGAGGCCGGGGCAAGACGCGGTCGTTACGCGGCAGGATGAGTCTGAGAGTTAGACTCCCGCGGGAGCCGTAGATAGCGCGGGGGCAGGCGGGACGCGGCCGTTGCCTCGTGCTCCCGGGCACTTTCTCTCTCGCTGCCGGTACGGCGACCCTGAATTTTATTGACTTTTTCTCGCCAAAGAATCCACCCTGTAAGTAGTTCCTTTCGCCGATTTCTCCGGTTCATTTCCCCCTGGAATTCCGCGCGGCTGCTCTTGCCCTCGGGCTCTCCCATTCTTTCCTCGCATCCTTGCATTATATGCCATCCCGAAATCCATTAAGGAATCCGGATTGGAGGTTAGCTTGAGCAATGGTGCAGTACAAGCAGCAGTTTCTGGGAAAGCGCTCATTTAAGATTCCAAACAGCTGAAGCTGAGCGCTTTAATGGTTTGACCCGGAAGGATCCTCGGTGCAAAGTGCGCACCAGCCGGCGGAGCCCGGGCAAACCTCGGCTCCTCGCGCTAAATAAATGCAGAGGCGCCGCCCCGAAATATTGGAATCGCGGAGGCAGGGCCGCATTGACTTGCAGATGTACCGAGGCGCGCGAGATCGGCCTCATCTTGGCCCCGATAAGCCCAGTCGTTTCCCTCGTCAATCGGCGCCCCGGCAGCTGCGGATCGATCGCGCGTACGCCGCGCGCGGGCCCGCCCAGCCCGAGGGACCGCGCGCTCCTCCCGTTTGGGCCTTCGATTGCGCGGGGGATAATCCGCCAGGGGGGCTGCCACCCCCCCGACAGCCCGGGCGTCTCGCTCTCGGGATTATCGCGCCCCGGCGGGCTGACGGGGAGCCTCGGCCCGGGCCGGCCGACCCGAGTTTTCGGCCGCGCCGGGAGGGCTATATACGCGCGGCCGCCGCGCGAATAGCCTTCCCCCCTCGGCACTTTTTCGGCGGCGCTCAAGTGCCCGCCGCGGCTCGCCCTCGTAAAAAGAGGCCGACTGCCAATTTACGCGTATACTGTTGCCCCGAGTGGATTTTCGCTTTGATGGAGAGCCGCCATCGGCCCTGATTGATCACCCGATTATTTTAACGGGGAGCGCGAGGGAGCGGGAGCTCGCCGAGGCCCCGTCCCACGGGCTCTTTTTACACTCGCGCGCCCATTTGAAATTCCGGCATCTTCCGCTTTCCTCAAATATGTACGTTAGTGCGACTTTTATCGGCGCGCGGCCGCTGACCGGCCCGCCGCCCGAATCAATTGCCGGCCCGGCCTCCGGCGCCGTCCCCTACGTCTCTTTTTTCATTAAGTATTAAATAATGCTATAGATCAAGCGGAATAAGCCCTCCCAGTGAAATGAAATCCTCGAATTACTTTTTTTCAGGCCGGGGAAAATAATCTGGATTACCGCGAGGGAATACTAATCCATCGAGTCATCTCATGAGTCAATAAGCCCTTTATCAGATAATACGCGAAAGCCAGCCGCGGCGGCGGGGGCGTGGGCGGCTCGCCGCGGGGACGGACCGGGAACAAGAAAAATGTCATCAGAGGAGTGCGCCACTCCCGGGGAGAGACACGGGAGGCAACGGGCGCGCGCTAAGCCAACAAAGGGACAAAGACGTGCCCAGCGCCCGCAGAGGAAAGATCCGATAAAAAGGGCGCTCCGAGCGCCAGACGGCCCGGATAGAAAGTCAATCAATCGCCCGGACGTTTGTCCGCGGCTCAGCGTTAATCCCCATTTGCGGCCCGCCGCCCCGGCTCCTTTTGATAACGGCCGCGGCCCTCAAAGGCCCCGCCGCGCATTATATCATTTATGCCCGGCGCCGATTGCGCCCGACTCGTCCGCAGCCCGCCGCCCCCGCGGTATCCCGCTCCTTTGATCCGCTCAATCGATTCCTTCCATTACTTCCCGCAGCATTGAGCGCGGCGCAGGTGCCTGGCCCCCGACCCCCTGGCCAACGCAAACACGGCGCGCTGCTCCGCCGCAACCCCGTTAATTATTGCCCGACAGTTTTGAGGGGTGCGGGGATGAGGGGGCCCTGCAGTTAGGCGCCCTCCCATGACATACGCCTGTTATTGTAATGAGCGCCGGATGCGTGCTCGTCTTGAATTCGTCAGAGCCAAATTGGGCACAGATGGACGCGCGAGAGCCACTAGTCGAGATGCCCGAGGGCCGATTGGGCTCATTGTTCCAAATTTCCAATGGCGCGCTACTGCGGGGATTTAGAGAATTTCGGATTGTCAAGGGTGCGCGTTATTGGACAAGCTGCACCCAGCTCGGGCCATGTCTTCTGTTGGGGAAATTTTCAACTCTAGATTAAACCAAATGTCCTGCTTTCCGACACATTGCAGAAAGTCGTAAATGTCTTCTGCATTCAGAGTCATTAAGTAATTCACTTTATCAGGGGAGCCCTGTTTAATTTGCTTGTCGCACGACCCTGTCCAATGACATTGGCATCGCCCACGATAATAGCACAGCTTGGATAACAGTACCTATATTAAAACTGAAATTTACCAAAGCTTTGTTTTTCCTTATAATTTTATACACAACATTATGTGTACCTTAATATAACCTAGCCTCCTTATCTAACCGCAACCGCAACTACAAACATTGAGCTGTACATCTCCCGAAATTATTTTTCTATAAAACTTCACCTTTTCGAAATTAAAATTTTGGCTAATAAAGCTGATCGATAAATCTTCGTAACGAATAGTATCGCGTATACGAGTATAATAAAATGTAGAGCTACTATAATTGTCAAACATACCGCGATGCTCGAGCCGACGAGTAGCAGCAGCAATAGCAGTATTACGAAATTCCAGCCGTAATTTCGCACCCACATTTTCCAATTAATATTTTCAGCAACGCGGTGCAATCCGTTCCTGCGCAAAGTGTAAGCCCATCGCCCAGCATAGCTGAGCCAACGGAATCCTAGCAATTCTCCAGTTGCGTCGCATCGCGGCGTTCCCCGCGCTCTCTCATTTGACAAACATTGTGATCTTTCAGGGTGCAAAATAATGCCAAGGATTCACGATTTTGTACACTCGCACGCGTACGCGCGCGCGCCGAGGCCCGCGGCGATATTGCATCGCTGGCTACGGGGAGGGGGAACGTAATTGACGTTTTTCGCGCGGGGGCCGGGGCCGCGACGTCAGCGGCGCATAATTTGCGCATTCTCTGAATCAACGCCTAATAGCGCTCTGCTGGGACTGCATTATACGCGTTTAGTTGAGCGAATCCCCGGCGCCCGAAATCATTCGCTATTTGTAAATGCGCACGCGGCTCGCTGCATTAACGGTATTTCGGACAAGAGAATGGCTTTCGCGAGGGCATCCCCCTCCACGCCCCCCCCCTCCGCCTCCTGGCGTCTGCGTTCCAGGAGATTAAGCGACAGACTCGCCACCGGGTCTCTATTCAAATCACCTTTTTTTACGGATTGGCTCTTTCCTCATCCTGCGTTTTACAATTATTTGTTATTTGCAAAAGTTTATTTTCTCTCATTGATTCTGCACTAAAATTTGTTTCGAATTGCGATCATTTTATATGGAATGAAGCTTCTGACAATTAATTAATTAATTTTCTGACAATTGTTCCACAAATAGTTAGTGCGCAAAATTGCGGAAATTTCTATACAATCTCATTGTATAAATCATAAATTTTTACTTTATAACGATTGAAATAATTATCTGCTATTTAGAGGAAAAATGGAGGCATCACCAAACTCTACCCGACTCAACTTACATGTGAGGAAACTTTGTATTCTATAGATGGAAAGTTTTAAAAATGCTATTCAATTTTTTTTTGTGTGCGTATTCCAAAGAAAACAGTTCTTGTATACTACAACATGTAAATATAAAAACTCGCGCTTTCAGCGGTTTAAAGTTTTAAGTGGTTATATTTGAACAGTTTTCCTAGGAAAAAAACCTTTGAAGTCTATTTAGAAAACGAGAAAAGCCTATAACTCGATTTTTTGTCAACTGTTTTCAAAATTACTCGGAGTGGGCGATCTTTGCGATTTAACGAGTCAGGGCATCTACGGACGAGGTGATATGATTTTATTACGTATTTCGAGCTGTTTTAAGACGTCTAGGGCTAACGCGAGATCGCAGGACTGATGCGGGAGGGCTGCAGCAATGCATCGAGCCGTCGAGCGATAAACATTTAACGCGCTGCGGGGGGAGCGGAGGGCCCGGAAGTCGTTGATAATTCGGCAAACTGCTTGATTTAAAGCTCGACTCGGCGCACGACAACATGGACGCGTCATTGAGTCGGGGCGGCGGACAGGCATCGGGGCGGCATCGGGGCGGCATCGGGGCTCGTTACAACGGAAGCGGGCGCGCGTTCCGGGGCGCTTGGGCGCGACTCGGAAAAAGCGCCGCGGCGCCATAAATCCCCTTTAATTCGACGAGCGCGCGCGAGATATCCGGGAGCGCGGGCAGGGGGCCGGGAACCGGCGGGCGGCTCTCGCGCGATGGAATCCGCCGGGGGCGACCGCGCCCGGGACAATGGAGCGATTAACTTGCGTAGGCCGGCCGCGGGCGTTGTTTATCGTGGGGGCCGGCGCTATTTGCCCGCGGCCGAGGCAAATCACTCGCTTAAATTATTCGTTGACGAGGTATCCGAGGCTCCCGGTGACGCCCTCCCCGGGTCGCTCCTCCCTTCGGCTTTTTCGGCCCGCCGCCCCGGCACTTTTGACCCCCGCGGGCGCGCGGCCCAATGGCAATAGCCGCGGCCCCCGCCCTGCCCTCGCCGCGGCTATTCACCGGCTATTTATTTAGCGGCTATGAGGATTTTCCCCGGGCCCCGAGCTTTGTTTGTCACCTTTCCAAAGCCCCCTGTACGGATTCACGGGGAAATGAGGCTTTGCCATTTCTGCAGCGCTAATAGTTTTGCTTCGGTTCGCTCGGCTCAATTTTTAAACAGATTCAATTGACCGCCGTTCTTATTTTGCTGCCTTTCAGCTCTTTGGGCTAAATCCCAAAGCGCTGGCGCTGAGTGGAAAGGTTGTTATTCTTCTGGCTCCGAATTGACTGTTACGCCTATATTTGTACCTATTTGCATCCGCATATTGGTACCTACGTTTAGACTAATCTCCGCTCAAGTATATTTACCTACGAATTTGCATATGTTAACACGCATCAATACGTTACAGAGCATTACCTCGCAGTTGTGTTTATCTCCTCTATAATGCAGTTTAATCATGTTCGCTAAATGTACTATATGCTCAAGAATAACGGCGTTCGTATTATATAAGCGAACGAGTCTCGAAATGCGCCAAACTGCAATAATTGAAAAAATGAAACCGGAATGCTATAGTGTGCCCGAGTAGGTCGGACAGGGTTGCATCTTGATCGAGCGGCGCGGCGTAGAGCGCCCTGGGATCGGGGGCATTTTAATCGGAAACATATAGCATTAAATTCAAAATATCTGATATCGCTGGGAGGATCGCTCGGGCGCCTAATATTTCATGCGGTGCTTTTTCCATTCGCAAGCTCATGTCTGCGCAAATGTTCCACTGTTTGTACAAGCGGGCGCGCGCACTCGCAGACTTTGCACACCGCTCGAATCGCGATTATTCGCCGCGCCCGCGCCGTTAACCGCATTTGTCGCGCGCGACGCTTTCCTCTCTTATATATGCCCTACCGCTGTCTCCCTTATCGAATAATAATACCACCGTATGTTTCCGGAGCCTTTAAATGGCTTTTACTCGGGCTTTTGGGATTGATTTATATTTCCGGTTCACCTGGGCCGGCCCGCGCGTATAATAACTCGGAAGATTTTCAAAAGGACCGAATTGGCTTTAAATGAAAAAGGGCCGCAGGTGCAGATTTAGTTCAATGAATGATCAAACATTTGCTCGGCTTTTCAAGAATCGGGAGCACTTGGATCGAAATTGCAGGTTGGCCGCGCTCTGGCTGGCGGAGCGAAAAATGCACGAGATGCCGGGTGGGGGTCGAACGGCTTCGGGGAAGAGCCGAAGAGCCGGAGGAGGTGGAGCCGGTGCAGCCTCGGGACTCGCCGCGCCGGCAGAGGAATAGCCAAAGCGAGCGCTTCTCGCAATTAGTCGGCGATGATAACTCTGTCGCAGTGGAAGGCCTCGGCGCGATCGGCCCTCGGCGGCCGCGGCTCCGGGCCCGCCGGCCTCCGCCTCGAAAAAGAAGCGCGAGCCAAGGAGGAAAGTGTTGGAGTAAGAAAGTTATTACGTCGTCACGGCCGTAAAAAAGGGTATTTCCTCGCGCGGGAGCCTGGCGCAGGAATGCGCGGCTGAAAAAATAAAGCGGCCCGGGGAGAGGGCGGAGAGAGAAAGGAGAGCAATTCGCTACCGCGCGGCGCGCTCCACGCGTTTTATACCCCGGGCGGGCCGCAGGAAATTCCCTTTGATCGCGCCGACAGGTTGATCCTCGCGCCCCGCGCTGATACGCTTTAATAATTCTTTTTATCGCCGGGCGCTCGGGCCTCGGGCGCAAGGCGACCCGGCCCTGGCCGCCCGGGCGCCCGCGGGACCCGCCTGAATATTCATAGCCCCGGACTGACGGGAGCGATGAGCGCCGGCATCGGCCCCTTTTTCGCCGGCCCGATCGCCCCGCGCCCAATTCCCCGAACCGGCGCCGCCGCTTTACGAGCCTTCGAGGAACCCGGATCGGGAGCGCCGCGCCCGCGCCGCCGCGACAATGAAATTATTTAGGATCGGGCCGGGTGGCTCGCGCCCGAGGCCTCCGGGGACTCGCCCCCTCTCTGGGGACCTCGCGGCCCGATCCGTGATTCACCCCGCAGTTTTAAGAGAGCCGGTGCCGCCGCGAGCGAGCCGCCAGTGCCCTCTCCTTCGTTACCTCGCCCGAGGACCGAACCCGAGGAGCCAAGAGCCCGCAACTCTTGTCCACTGCCTCGCTTCCCGGCAGCCGTTCTCGAATTATTCAAACCGCCTGAAACACTGCACCAGGTTCGCGCTCTGCAATAGACGTGCAGACGGATTGGCCTGTTCGATCATTCATCAAATCTTATGAATTTATTTATGTATCGTAAACCCGAAGCACTGGAAGCGCGGGGCCGGAGCTCTTGCTGAAAATGTGTAAACGAGGCGAGCTGTGTGCGCAGTCGGATCCGTGTGGATTCCGTGGCCTGAGGAGGCCTACCCGAGGTAGCCAGGGGACTGGGGGATAATGAGATATCCCTATGATGATCAAACCCACCCGCGCACAGGGAGTTTAAAGCTCTCCTGGGGCAGCGAGGCGTTAGCGAGTAGGCGACGCACACGGCCCTCGGAAAATTTGGAGCTCCGAAGCTCGAGTAGTGGGGGTAGCTCCGGAGTTCCCGCGCGGCCTGTGGGGAGGGGATCGCGCGCGCGATCGCGGCGGCGATGATTTAGGCATAATGATTGAGGAGCTCGACTCGAGAGGTGACATGTTTACCTTTTACGATAGACACGCGGTTCTTTGTCTTCGCGCGGTCAAGTCGATTATTTGTTGGCACCTTTGTCTTCACTTTTCGCCTTCGTATTTATATCTTTGTTTTAATTCAACCGCATTATATGAAATATTAAATGATTTGTTAATTGATAAAATAAATAATAAAGCTTAATGATATAATTAAAAACCGTTTTCCTTTTCTTGTCGCACACCTAATACACGCTCATCATTCAAATTATGCACGTATAAACAAATCTAAAAGCTACTCAAGCGTTTTTGCGGTGCAGCAATACAAAAGGCCTGTGTACTTCAAGTCTCATAAAAGTTTACCCTATATATAAGTCCTTTTTCTCATTTGAACAGATCGTAACTTTGTCAATATATTTTTATATTAAAAAAATTATTTGAAAACTAAAAATTATTGTTGGGACTAAAGTACAATAAATTATAGTTTTATTATCAAGAGGAATATCTAAAATAAATTAATGGGACCCTATTGTTCACCTCACGTTATTACGACACTAAGCGATCGAGTCACCTTAAGCTTAACTTCGTCTATTATAGAGTATGTACGTACAAGTATATACACACACGTATATATATATACTAATGTACATTTTGCTTTACGCTCTCTTCGGTCATTACTTTGCTGTTTGGGAAGCATTACAACTTGTTTGTGCTTGTGTGTGGATCGTAATGAAACCTTTAATAAAGTAAAGGTAAGGAGAACGATAATTAACTGATCTGTATGCGTTATATGTTGACAGAATAACTTTAAACTTACTCTTAGCTCGAGCTTAGCTGCATAAATGAAACTCTTCAAGACATAATTCAAGATATATAAATTTCTCAAATTCAAGGTTACTATTTTGAAGTTTCTTCATTAAATTAAATCTAAGAATTCATTGATAATAATCGCTTCATTTATCAAAACCCTCTACAATCTTTATATAGGTACAATAGTTTTAAATCAATTTTTCAAATTTTATTTCTATTTTATTTTAATAATTCTCATTTGCATCATAATTATCGATTAAATAATCTATTATTGAAATTAATTAATGTAGAGTAATATACTGTATTATGATCGGCTTCATACTGTTGTACGGTATTATGCAATTATTATAATTAATTAAAGTCTAAGTTCAAGAATTTAAAAGATTCTTGCGTTCAAAATAATAAACACGACATTGTCAACAAATTGTATGCCGCCATACGATTTTTAATATATACACATATATATTTAATTTATGATTAATTTTATACAGGTCTTTTACGTGACCATTTAAATTGTTATCAGTTAATGAAGAACGACATCATATACATTTAATACAAATGGTATTTTCTCGCGTGAATGCTTTAATAGCGACCTTTCGTCTGCGCGAGGATTCATGTTTTTTTGGTTGAGCTCATTACACATAAATTAATTTGCTACTCCTACAGCGACCTTTAGTATGCATCTCCGTTTCGTCAACCTGAATAGAATTAATTTTTTTAAACTTAATAGATAAATATTACAAAATAGATATAGCATTGTTTACAAATTGAGTGCTATTTTTAATTATGTTACAACTTGTTATACTATATATTAAACTTCTGTATTAGATTATGAAATAGAGTAGAATACTGATTTGTAACACGATACACGAGTAAAAACGATATTTTATTTACTTAATTTAGAGAAATCGCTATCATCGATGGCAGCAATTTTTAACATTTTACTTTAGAGATTTAAATTTGCGCCCATCTATTTACATTCTTGAGTTCTATTACTAAATTGAAATTGGTTTAAAAAATTGATGTTTGTATAAAAAGTAAAATAAATAAATCTCTGTCAAAGAGAAATTCTCATCAAATTCAAGATTTACTATGTAGATTTTCACCAATTTGATTTAGTAAAATTTAACAACAATTGTTGTCATAGTTAAAATCCTTTCTATTGTCAATCAAACAAGTAATTAATATCTTTAATGTAAAAAAATAAAATTAATGAAAATATTTGAACAATACAAAGGTTTTTTTTGAACGTACTGAATTTTTAAAACTAAATAAAGTTCAACTATTGATTTATCAAAAATTGGCAAACTGCTACAAAGCTAATCACGGCACAGCCCTACTATTTGAAGATCTTCGTACGCTATACATCTTAATATTTATGTCAAGATAATACTTATTCATATTCGTATCATAATTTACATTTATTTTCTAATAATTAAGAATTTATAACTGCTGATTCTTTATTAACATTATTTAACACCTAATTATTTTCGAGGCTATAAATTTTTTCGATTAATACAATCATAGCAATAGTATGTAACTTTTAACTAAATTGCTAAAAGGATAAACTAGACACAAACTAGGAGGAAGAAAGGTAGAGTGACTGGAAGCCTCATAATGAAATACATGGTGCGCAATGGCCCTGCCCGTAATGTCAAGCGTAACTTTGGCCGTGGCGCACGCAGGGCGCCAATAACGAATTCGCAAAATAAACAGACAACGGCGGACTCGGGTCGGACTTTTGACGTCGAATTGCATAATTGGTCGTCGCGTTCGCTCGCGCAATTTTCGCAGTTGTGCGAAACTTTCCTGCGAGATGCGGATTTTCGCGAGTGACGCGTTTAGGCGTCCGCTGTGCGTGTGGATAAAATGCAAAGCGGCTTGGGCGCGCGTGCGAGAGAGCAAATAATAATTCGCGTACGCGGACTCTGCCGAACGAGCTGCCGAAATATGCAGATGAATTCGGTGACGATGTTCCTTCGCTGCGGCGCCCGTTTTTTCCCCTCGCGGATTAAAATTATCTCGTTTGCGCTTTGGCCCGTGAACGCTCGACGCAGCTTAAACTCGCGGGGTTAATTTCATCTTTTCATTAGAACAATAGGCACATAGGGCTGTTTTTTCAGCTTTTGTGCTCGGCCCAAATTGAACTATGCGGGCCAAAAGCGTGGATCAAAAATCGTCCGTTTAGTTAACGACTGCGCGCTTCGCGCTCACCGGGGCGGATACAGAGAAAAAACAACGCGGTGACCTCTGGAGCTTATTTGTATAAGCCGAAGGAAATTGGCACTGCCGGAAACATCCTGGCCACATTGACAGATGAGGAAAAAAGAGCGCCTGCCGGAATAATGGGGCGTGCGTGTCCCTCCAAAACCCACAAATCACTTCCATATAGATTCAAAGATGATCCGAGGCTGGATCCCTCAAAGTACCTACTCAAAGGACCCCAGAGCTTAGCTCGCCCCTCGGCGCACAAAGCCCACGCAGCAGTCTTAAAAGTAAAGCTCGAGCCCGTAAAACAGTCCTGTGACTGCGGCCTAATACAGGGCGGCGGCAGGCCACTTTATTCAAAGTTCCAGCCGCCCCGCATCATCCCCCGGCAATAACGCGCCCACAAAGAAAACACTCAGGAGAGAAGTGCCGGGCCGCGCTCGGGCCGCGGCTCCCCGTGTATAATACAGGCGCGGGCGCGCCCCGATCGATTATGACATGGGAGGCGCGCGGCGCCGCCGCCGGCCCTGACCGGTCCATAAGTCCCGTGAGTGAAAAGCCGTGTCGGGGAGGGATTGGCCGCGGGGGTCGCCCGGTCCCGATCGGTCAAACGTCGCGGAAAATCGCGCCCCGGCAACGTTGTACACGCGTGTATTAGGCGCGGCCGGGCAGGCGCGAAAAGGAAGCGCGCTTTATCACGAGAATCGGTCCCCGTCAGCGGCCCCATTACGCCTGATATTGCCGCCGAGAACGGATTCCGCTCATTTTTTTCCCGCGCGCACCGCCCGCTCGGCCGGGGAATCGCGGGGGGCGCGCCTTGTTATTCATGGCTTCGTAATATTTCAGGCGATCGGCTGCACTGCAGCGCGTCCCCCCCTGGTTTTTTCTTTTCTGGAAAATTCATGAGCGATTTGTTAGAGGCGGCGCAGGAACGCTCGCGCACACGACCTGACGCCGGTTTATAATGCTTGACTTTTAATCAACAGCTGCGCTTTGATGAATTATTGGCGAAATATGTCTGTGCCTGCTTTTCCAATATTTTTTCGTATACATTTTTTGAATGTAGCAACCGACTGATGTAAAATTGCTGGCACTGTCCTTTCATGTGCCTTCTTTATACACCAAGCATTTATCGACTCAATTTTTCCATTACTCATTTTTACTGTCTCATTTATAGGTTTGCCAGTAAAAAATCATATTTATTTTTAGTTCAATAATAAGATGCATTTTTATGTTAATACAACTATTTATATTATTATGAGAAATGTTAATCTCGCAATTAAATTATGAATATTATTAGTACGATTAAGATTTTAATTTCTACTTTCAAATCATAACATGATGATTGAAGTCTGTAATTTATCTTGAAAAGTTAAGTGCTAACAAGCTGCAAACAAATCCGTTTAAATCTATATACTTATTGTACGTGCAGAATCACTTGAAAATGCTGTTTGTATTTTATCATAAATATCTTTATAATCAATTAATTTTTATTTTTAAAAATGTTTTGTGATGAAAGTTAGAAAAAGTGGATGCATCGAGGTACTCATAGAGGTTATGTCATTAAAAATTGCGATAAGGATTCAATGTACTTTTTGATTGCTCTGCTTCATGAAATTGGATAAAGCAAATCGAGACTTTCTGCAAGCGATAAGGACTCATTACCCGCGAAGCTGCAGTCGCTTTGATTTTTCGCCAGTTACCCCAGCACGAATTGTGCGCATTCAACTTGACCCGAAACTCGCGCGAGCATTTCCTTGAAATTTCCCGATGCGGTGCTCACTGACTCGAAGGGGCTCATCGATTCCGCTGCTACTGCCGACGAGGCATTTGGCCTTTCATGTCACTGAGAAAGCGAAAGAGAGAGAGAGAGATCGCGAAAGCGAGGACGATGACGTCGACGACGAGTATCTGCGCATATACTACAAGGATCGCTCGTTAAGTGTCGAATTCAGGTTGAGGCGCAGGAAGTGTCGTCGCGGAATCTCGATCCTTCACTTAACGTAACCCTATCTACTTCCTTGCTCTGCTTATCAGCTCCTGGTCTTCTCAGATTCTGCTGTACTCGATTTATGTACATAGCTGTGTTCGTGTACATTAACGAGCATTTATACATGAAATCTGAGCTAACCAAGTATTCTTGTATTCAAAATATTATACATAAGAATTGCTTTTATTGTATTAAACGGCTGTATGTGCAATAGTCAAGGCTAAAAGATAAAGCAGTCATGATAATATTCAATCGAACCATGAATAATATGCATTTAATGATAAGCCGAGAGCCTCGTGTACTTCAAAGAAGCTCACTTCAAATTTGAAGTTTTAGTACGAGTACTCGTACAATAATTATCGCTCGGCTGATCCTATTATGAATCTCCTTTAGAAAATTTGATAAAGGGAGACAACCAAAGTAAATGGAATTTCCTGCATGGATTGAGTTTTACTTGGGAGCAAATATCAAACCAACTTCGATGAACTTTGAATTAAAGTTTGCAAGTGCAGGCATGTGCGAGTCGCACGAGCTCTGTAAAGTTTTCACTACTTTAAACGGTTCAAATCGACGTGCGGTATCTTTCCTGTAGCGGACAACGCGAGAACGAACGAGGAAGATCCAAACGGAGGAATGTATATAAATTGTTATCTCTCTCGGCGCTCTTGCCGCATTGATGCGAAATCCACGCTATATACTCGCGACAGGCGAGCCCTCTGATGAATGGAGCCAATTTACCGGACTGCCGCCCAGTTTGTTTGCCGCTTGCGCCCTTTTCGTCCCTTCCCACCATTTCACTCCACGATCACCCCGCAAGCAGTCTGCTCAACAGCTTTTTCTTGCGGACTACCTCGTCTAGGTAAATTTCGTTTTATTATAGACTCTTTATTGATCTCGTCAAAACCGAGGATATTTTGTGAGATCTCATTTTAACAACTGTCGAACTTTTTATTGTTTTCGTGCTTGGTGTGCTCGGTCATGACCTCGCAAAAGTGATTTTATAGAATCATTCTATACTCGGTCTAATCTCATACGATTATATGCATATACCAATTTGCCTACATTTACTTTCATTTTCATCATGGGAATCAAGTTAAAATAACTTTTTTCAGTGGTCGACTCAATATTTTGTTGTTAAAATATTGTTCGGTTCTTGCTGACAAGAGTTACTTGAAAACGTCAAGCTCCCAGAACTTTAACGCAATTTATTCCTAAAGTCCGAAAGCGTATATTTTAAATAATGTTAATATTTAGTTGGTGAAACAGACCAATTTGCAATTCAACGACAGCCACTTATTATTATATTTACCTTATATGTATACACTCGTGTGCCTGACGTAGACTGGGCCGTTTGTAACGACAATTTGCAATTCAGTGAGTATAATTCAGGAATCCGTTACTCAGCAGGACTGAGGGCAGGAAGAAAATTGCCTAATTAAGCAAATCCTAGCCATATAATCAGTGATCCTGCAATTCGATTCCAGCGTAGCTTCACGGAAAAAGAATTAGTGTCCGGGTAAAAAGTGTAGGCGCGCAAGATCTCGAGAGGAGCAGCGCGGAAGTGAAAATTTCGCGCGACTTGCTTACGCGCGTTTTAAATAACCTCCCTTAAACGAGAGCCGAGGAGATAAAAAGCGGAGGCGAGCTCCTCTCGGTCCCCACGCGCGCGCCGGATAATCCCCGAAACCCAATTATATTTTACTGCTGCGAGCGCGACTCGTGGGAGGCAAGACGAACGAGCGGCGTTTAGGCAGCCCGATGAAATGCGGATTAGCCGTTATAACCGGGAATTGCTGTCCTCCTCGCGCCCCCTCCCTCGTTCATCTCTCGAAATGCTCGCGAAACATCATTTTTCGTGGCTGCCACCAACGCCACCGCCACCGTGAAATAAAGAATTAAAGGGCTTGCCTGAGGCGCTGTTCTTCCATTTCTTCTTCCTAGCCGCTGCTGTAAGCGACTGCCGGGCTTTGGTGGCCAATTAAGATGTCTACAGATGGAGTGAAATATACCCGAGCATATAGGTATAAGTGCCACATAAAAATAATGTTATAAATAAAAAATCATCGTACAAATATTAAAAAAGTTTATAGTACCAAAAATTTTTGCAATATTTGTTAACTAATTTTCTGCTATCTTGATATTTTGACACGATTTTAGGCAAATATTAAGGTATTTTACAGCTTATGATTCCTTAAGGATGTACTCGGTAAGTAGTCTATGCTGTGGCAAATTGTTGTAGATCATATGACGTAGAATATACATAACTAAACCTTAGCTATCTATACTAAATATAGAATCCATAAGCCCTTAATTAGACCACCATTAACTTCTACCAGAGATATAATGATCGTAACTGTTGATTTTCGGAATGTTGATAAAATGACTACATTATACAGAAAACAATTATTAAACGGGCTTTTTGTTATGCACAAATTGTTACGCAACTTTACTTTTATCAAGTTTTTGCATATGCTTGTTTTTACTTAGAAAGTTTAAAGTTAACTTCTTCACATAAGACTAAAATGTGCAAGGCAGTTTCCTAAACTGAACTACAAGCACGCTTTACCTCAACATCCATCTTCACCGAAACATGTTAAAATTAAACTAAAAAATCTATTTCATGATTATCGTGTACCTTTCTTTAGCTTTAATCCTACAACATACATTAAAGGGTAAAATTACTACTTATTACGAATATTCTTTGTGATTCGTCATATATCTATGCTATCCCACCAAGTTATCGTCACGACTTTCATTCGGCAGGAACTATATTACAAAGAAGTAGGGTGTAAGGAAGACTGTCTCCCTCCACTCGCGCTTCGTGGAATGCAATCGGCCCGGCGAATTAAAGTATCGGGTCGCGCATCCCAGGCCGCCGACGATTCGATATACCCGCGCGTCGACGCGGGCCCGAATATTTCCCCGGCAGCTCGATAAGACGCGGAGGAGGGGGTTGGCGATTTAGATTCGTCGCCATCGCGGAGCGAGTGCGCGGCATTCGATATACGGGATCCCCGGGCTTTTTTCCCAGGCCCGATCCGTATAACCCCTCCCCAGGCCGGGCTTTATAGAAAAATATTGGCGCAGGAAGTGGGGACGCGGAAGGAAGTAGGTCAGGGATTCCTCTGCAGACGCTGTCCTCGAAGCATTCCGGGAGATCATCCCCCGCGAGCTACCCCCGCCTCTTCCGCGATTATTAAAAAATTCCATCCCGCAGCTCCCCGCTGGCTATCTCTTTCCCCTTTACCCGAGACAAGAAAATTATGTCCTTCTCGGTACCTTGTTTCGGTGTATATCTTCATCTTCCGTGCACATATTATTCCTACTTTTTTTCAACATTTTGCTCCTTTTGCAGGTACTTATGCACAAAACAAAGTAATTGCTGTTCTTGTTTACATTAATGAGTTTATGGCCAGTACGATAGGTAATAAAATATAATCTTAAATTATTTTTAAACGTTATACGAGAGAATATTGTATTTGTATAGTATCGTAGTTCAAAGATTTTTCAGGAAAATTTTAAAATTCCATGAAATTTAGGATTTGCAGTTGAAATGATTAGGCTCAAGCTATTTTTAGCATGATCATAGAAAGAACGTTATAACTTTTCGATTGGAATGAGACGCATTCAATTACATAAATATTCAGTAAGACACTTGTTTTCTTTTGTATTTTTCTAACATCAATTAAAATAATTAGTATGCGATACCAAAGTTATTTTAAGGGCGGTAGAGCACTAATTATTATTCAGCATTTTAAAAACTTCTACTGGAATAAACTTATTACAAGATTAAATGAAAAATTTTGGTTTTATCATAGGCTTGTACTGCTCTGTTGTATTTTCTAGCCGTTTAAAATGTAGGTAATTTATGTGATTTTTATAATTTTTATTATATATTTCTATTAATTTAAAAATTAATATTAAATTTTAATTAGCTTATATACTTATGTTTTTCGTATTAGATATTTCAAGAAGTGATTAATGTTCCACCCCTTAAAACAGTAGAAACTTTTTGGATTCAAATATGATTGTAAATGAGAAATAAATTTTAACAGTAAGTTAATAAATTCTTATCCTTGTTATATGTTATAATCAAAACTCTATATATTAATTTGAGGTGTTTTCAAAAAACTGAATTTTCGAATTTCGCGAGTTATGTACATTTGATTATCTCGTGTTTTGTAATCTTTTAGTTTTGAACATGAAAGGTGTGGCAGTAAATTTATTCAGATCCAGATTTAATAAAAAGTCCAATAACAGTTGAATATCGCCATATGAATATGCAGACGAATCAAAGCTCAATCATTCACTGAAATCGGTCAGAAAACTCAAGACCGGAAAAATCATGCAAATTGTAGATTTGACTGTTTTTTCTAATTACATCATACTTTTGCATCAAGGTAATCTACATTTTAATGCGTTATTACTGGCTTCTAATATTTTAGCTAAAAACAAAAGCATAATCATACCTTAGACTTCTCTCTTTTTTAAAAATTGGAATGACCTATGAAATGAAGGTTTGCTACGATTAAGGAGATAAAGATCACACCACTTGAAGAACTTAAGGCAATACCAAAGAGCGCATATTAAAAGTGTTCTGAGGATCGGAAAAAGCACTAGCAATAGAAGATCATGTTATACAGAAGCATTATTTGGAAAATGGAAAAAACATAAATGTATTTAACACGATTTTTCGTTATAACACGACTAATCGTTTTCAAACAAATATTTTTCTCTTCAACTTCTGTCTGTGATTGAAATCGAGTCTGTATGAAACTTTTATTACTAATTATTTGAGAATTCTAATTCCATTGAAGTACAATAATAGTGTTTTATCTAGATAATTGTTTGTAATAAAATCCTACAGTTTCTAAATACATTTTTCCTAACAATAATTTATTATATTCATTATCCTTATTATGATAAATTATCATTTACACAATAAAATATTTTTCTTTACTTCTTTATTAAAATGATTTGCATATTTTGAACTTACCAATTTTGCTTTGACCCATTTTCGACCAAAGAGAATCGCATTATATATTATACAGCAGATAAAACTTACCTGGAAAAGGAAATATAAAGTATTATTAAATTGCATACTCCCTATAAAATATAGAACATATACATTATAATATTTAGATAAATGTGTAAATTAATAATAAGAATTTTAACTAGATTTCAGAGTTAAAAGAAACAATAAAAATTGACATCTGCATTCTGTATCCTTCATTCTGACCTTCGCATAGTCTACACTAAAGACGTGTCAAAACGTCACACCGTGTAATTCGATTATCAGGGAAATCGTTTCCCGATGCTCCCGAAAGAATAAAAGTAAAACGACGAGATGTAGCTCGAGGGGCATTAGCAGTCGGGCAGCCCTTAATTGCGCGAGATTCCATTTTTACGCCGGAATACTTTTTCGCATGGAGCGCACCTTACTCTCTTCTCCTCTTCCTCTCTCGATCTCTCGCTCGTCGTCGACCACAACGAGCTTGGAATGCAATTGAACTGTCGGGATTAAGAAAAATCGCGCGAGGAGGAGAAAGAGAAAGAAGGACCCTCGGCAATTCCGCATTCGATCGCTCGATAAGCCGCACGCGGACGTTTCCCTTCTTTTCACGATGAACGACACTCCCGGGAAGACGAGGTAAAAGATGAGAGAAAGAGAGAAAGGTAAAAGAAGAGTGCAGGGAAAACATTGTTTGTGAGGTGTGAAAGAAAGAGAAAGAGAGAGAGAGAGGTATAATTCGATTGACGATTGCCGCGGGTAGCCGTCTTCTTTGTTTGATTGTCCGACTAATTGAGAAAAGCTAAATGTCGTTGGCAATAGCTATATATTGGCTAAGTATGACATATTTAAGATTTGTTCGTGTATTAAAAATATAAAATAATCAAGTATACAAAAATTAAATTAAATATTACAGATTTTGATTCTACAAAAGAGTGCTAGGCAAGTTAATTTTCAGCATAATTTGTATCTAGCATGTATAACACTATAAACGTGAAAAATTATTAAAATTTGAAAATATAAAACGTAGACTACCTCTTTATAACTAACAATGTCATTTTCCTACTCTATAATAAACCGCAGTCACTAAGCTATAAATTAAACTGTAGTCTTAGAAAATGTATAAGCGTTGGGGCGGTTGCGCGCTTAGATTCTGGCAGACGCAGCAACGGTAAATAATCCATGGCAGAATTCATTCATCAGATATCGGAGCTGTCCCAGCGAAATTTCAAATCCGCTGAAACAATAGGGGGAGGGCTGCTAATGAGATTCGGAGCGTTAATTTGCAAGGAGAGGGTCAGAGAAAAGAAGAAGCGAGCGCGAATGCGGCAGGGACAGCTGAATGGGCAGAGCCAGGAAGTGCGCGGCGGTCGCGGCGCGCAGTCGAGGAAGAAGATCAAGTGAGACAGAGACGTCGAATGCGGATAGGGAGAGCACACGCGAGGCCATCGATTCGCGGAATCGCGCGGGAAATTTGAATTACAAATGGGGGCCCGCGCTCGCGGGCAGAAAAGACGGCCTGCGACGGAAGTGACTGAGCGTTCTGCGAGGCGCAGCGCGCGACGGCTTGACACGCATTATTTTCGCGGGATATATCGAGCGGGGGATCGTAATTACCGGCGCTGCGTGCGACGATAAGGTCGCCGGAGCTCCCGAGCGCTTTAGCGCGGGTGTCGGCTCGCTGCCGCGTGGAAACGCGCGGATGCTCGCCGACGCCGAAGCGACGCTGTGAAAAGTGTTATTTCATGCGAGATCAATTAAGCCGGAGATTGAGCGAGCCCCGCGTCCGCCGCCGAGACAATGAGCCGCGCGCCCCTAGGCGCTTTTTGCGCGGCGGCGCACAATTGTGCAAACCTGCAGCACCAATAACGCAGTCACCGTAGCCGTCGTCGGATCTCCGGCGCTCGATTCGAGCCGTTTAGAGGCGCTAGTGCCTCCGCAGACCCGATAAGATCTCTGTAGCTGACGGAAGAGGCCCTATTGCGCCAGGAGTTATCGCCTGCTGCAACGAAACACTCGCCTCCACGGGATTCTCGGTGAGAATTCGCATGTGCTCTTTTGGAGTACACACTGCATACTGTCTCGAGACCCGCCCTACGATTTGTCCGTTCTATGCCCGCTGAATTAATGCCGGCTGAGTGCATTTCTTTTGACTGATTAAGGCTCATATACGCAATTAGAAGAGCATTCCGATTAGGTGGTACCGACTCCATTTGTATTCAAATGTACCCCGCAAATGTCCACTTAATCATAGGCCTGCCAGCAATAAACAGCAAGGCTTGCTTCCGGGATCTGATGCGAAAAAGAAGGGCTGCGCGGGGGCAGGACTGAGATTGCGCCCGAATCGGGAGTAAGTGAAAGCCGAGAATAATCGTATAACAGGGACCATGGAAGGAGGACTAGGGCCGCCACTTCGCGGCAGGACTTGAAAGCCTCTAGAAATTAATCCCCAGGTCGCGGCGAGGAGCGTGACGTGGGGTGCCGTTTTGATAACGGAGCGCGTACACGATAGCAGTATAATTGCCCGATTACCCGAGACTTCTTAGCTCCCGTGCTTATCTCGGCTTGCAGGGCGTAGAAGTGGAAACGTTGGATATTGCACTGGTGGACTAATAGGATTGACTATTTTTACTGATCTTAGTAAGAGAGAATTGTCGAGCTCGTGCACATAATGTTACCGTAGTTTATAACAGGTGTTTATTTAGTAAAATGGAAACAATTCATTCTTCGTCGAAGGAAACGGAACGTTTTGTACATTCTAGCACAAAACAATACTTACTCGGTAATTATATTGTTGGAAATCGTTGGTTCAAAGATCTCTTTGTTAAGTGCAGTCAATTAATTTGATTCTTAAAAAGGGCTTTTAACGAACAACGTTAAGTAAATTACTTTGTCGGCAAAAAAATTCTTACATTGGAACTGTGCGCTTAAGCCTTTAATTCCACTCTTCGCGCCGTATACTTATTGTTAAATTTTCTCGGTAATACAAGTACATCGCAAATAAGACGAGTGCTAGCGCACAAAAAATGCATTGTTAATCAACACGTGTACAAGACCTTCGACGTCCTCTCTCGTGTCTGGAAGCAAAAAACCATTAGCATAAAGGCCTGGGTGAAAAACCGAACGAGTCCAAAAAAACGGAACACGAAAACGCAAAGGGTTCGCGCGAAACGAGATAAGCAAGCCAGGAGGCACGGAGAGGAAGAAGAGTGGGAGTGAAGAAGGGGGGATAGTGGTGAAAGAGGGAGTCAGTGAGAGAGAAGGGAAACGTGCTGGCCTCGCGTATTGATCCTGAAGGGGTTCGTGCGCGCGTGGCACATCGCCCTCCTCAGCGGCCCTCGTCTCCTCGCAGGAATCTCCGACGATCTTCGGCGGGCACACGACCTCCGCCCCGCGAGCCCGACACCTGGACACGTGTTGCCATTGCGCTCAGCCTGATCCTCTTTCGAATATTGGACATTGTCTTGGGAAGACAGGCTGGCGATAAGCTTGTGCATTATAGGATGTCTGATAGGATCAGTTTTTGAACATAATATTTTGAATTTTCGCCAGGTCGAAATCCCTTATTAACGCTAGCCCAGTTACCCCGAACTAGTTCAAGCAAATATTACTACATGAGGACATTTTCATTCGATTTTTAGTTTAAAAAATGAACAAAAAATTGCTTCTCGATATCCACATTTACCAACTTTACCAGTAATTCTTTTGCAAAAAGCGTCCTGCTACAAAAGCGATTATAAAATGCTGAAAACTTCCGACTATTTACTACGTGCACCCAAAGTGCAAAAATTTTTCTCACCATACCTTGGCTCGTTGCGACCCAATTTCGAAAGTTTAATAACCCTGGATGAATCTCACTTTCCATTTCAAAACGACGTTTCTCGTGGCTGCTCAAACTCAAGTTCATTAACTCCTACACAATAAAAAAAATAGAAACGAAATCGAATATTCAGAGAGTTCAAAAAAAGAAACTACAGCCTACGTCGCACCGCGGTGGCAACGGTCCAACGGAATCAATTTCTGGTAATGCGTCGAGGGACCAAGGAACCCAAGCCATACTGATAAGTGGTCCCGATTTCAGGGCAGCTCCTACCTCCCGGCGGTTCTTTTCATTCGCTGCGGTAACTGGCCCACTCTCATTTCTCCTTTCTCGCTTACGATGCAATTAAAATTCAACAAGATTAATATTTTGGGGAAATTAGAATTTCTCACCAACTGCCTTACACGCGTAAGATGCATTTATTTGAATTCTTGAATTTCTCCTCGTTTGCACCTCCGGTGACACTAATTCTTTTTCGACTGATATGAATGTGTGAGCAAGCAAATAGCCCGTACCCAAACTCCGCAGTAATTTGCAGAAAGGCCGTCTCGACGATATCTTCCGATCCAATATCCCGTGGACGAGCTGATCTCCCCTCGAAGAAGCGACCCTTTGTCGAGCCGCCTCGTCAAAATGCAAGGGTCGCGAGCGGCCGTGCATTCGACGCGAGGAGCTCGCCAAGAGCCGCCCCGGGAAATTCGGGTCGACTCGAGTGGCTGCTCCTGAAGCGCTTTTTCCCGCGCGCCCGACCAAATTTCGTGCACGCCCCCTGTTCCTTTTTCCTTCCCCACGTTTCAGCCTCCCTTCTTTTGCCGACATGCGCCCGCGCGTAAAAAACGACGAGGGCTAGATGGGTTGGCCCAGTTGCTCGCAACGTCGCTTCGAGCCTCCAAGGAAACTCAACCGAGAAATCTTGAAATCGGGACTTTTCTGCTTGACCAACGAGGTAAAGTCAAAGATCTGACGTCTTGATATAGAAGTAAGTAGTGTATTCAAATTCCATGTACCGCATTAATAGCTTATTAATTATTTAATTACATATATTTAGAGTATTTAGATAGACTATCAAGATTTTTTTATATTCATATTTTATTTAAAAAATCTTCATAGACTATAATTACATCTTTTATGTGTTAAAATCAGTATATCTTATTTTCTGCATATGATTACTTTTTGTCACAGATGCCACATGAAATATTTGATTATTGTTATAATAAAGTTAAATAAATTTTAATTCCTCCAAATTTATTCTATTCATTAGAAAATTACCTAAGAAATAATATAGTACTTTCGTGTACTACTTTTTTCCGAGACTTTTTTCATAATAGAGAGACAGAACAGCCAATTATTTCCTTAGATATTATGTTAATTAAATAAAAAGTATTTATTACTGCAAAAATTCTTAACAACGAAACAAAAATAAGAAATTCAAATTTTTTTAAATGCAGCCTTATGGTATAACTTTATCTGACACAAATTGAAAAATTTATAGTTTATAGTGTAATAATCTAGCCAGTATTGCACTAAGTATAACATTGGCTCTGATACTTAATATTTAAATCATAAAGTAAGTAATGAAGATTAAATACTGGTGAATAGTAATTTGAGTAATGGTTAATATGGAATTGTTTTACGATTATTATTGTTTCTACCGACAGGGGAGAACAAATGGGAAATATCTACGTAAATTCCATCTAATCAATTTTAATCGTGAATTCGTGGGTGCATCTCCTGGACACTGAGGATAAGAGGCATAGGGAACAACTGTTCGCCTGGGTGCAAGCGGGTGAACGGGAGCGATGCTGTCGCAATCGTGGTCTCGATTTCCCTGAGGGAGATATGTGCTTGTAAAAACATGCGATCCTTCCTACAAGGTCTCCTAACATACGACCTTTGGACAAAGTAGCCAGATTTCCGCATATTTACAAATAACTCATTATAAATAACAAGTAAATTATTTTAGAGAAAAATGTTTCTGACAAAAGTTATGCGATTTGGAAAGGGCTATACGATGGAGATATTGGTTTGTCCTTGAAGAATAATTTGAAGGTCACCTGAAGACTTTCCAAAATACTATAATTAAATGTTTTTTCATCAATTACTTTTCGAATTATTAGGCATTATATCGCCGGCATTAGCGTTAACTGAGATGTACCACGTGAAGTTTGCACGCCGGACTTGTATCTCTTCGTTATCGGTGTGTACGGATAGGTGGCGTATGTGGGAAATTTTTCGTAATGCTCATGCTGGTGGTATTGTACTTTTGATATCTTATTACTCGAACAGTAATTAATGAAAAAACATTTAATTATAATGTTTTAAAAAGCTATCGACGTCAAGTACAATACGTAAGAAAGAAGAAGGGGTGCTATTAAAAAATTCATGTAACTTTCACGTGACCTTTAAATGACTCGTGAAACAAGTTCTTTATTTTTGATATATGCAAACTTTTAAATACTTTTCTAACTCTTTGTATAATTAATTAAATGAAAGATGTCATTAATTATGAAAGTTATCTTTGACGATTCTTTACTAAAGGTAATATCAAGTATCTAGTTATGCCTACAGGGTGCGAATAAATTGACTAGATACTGAGTCATTTATTATTGTGGTTCGCAGTTTATAAAATATTTTTAAAAAGACAGGAGTAGATGATGAAAGATTCTCCAGTTACGTTAGTTAGCGCCTAATTACTTATTGTGGTACTACTACTGCCACTGTTCTACTGACAAGACTTTAAAAGATTTTATAATGTGAATTATAGTTTTATTATTAAAAGCTTTTAGCTATTTAAAGTTTCTTAATCGAGAGATAGTACTGTATTCAATCACTTTCAATGAATGTGCACAGTATGCTTGAATATTTTAGTATTATAAGTTTGCGATTTTTCAAAAGGTTCCCATATAACCATCTCTCCTTCAGGAATCTCATGAATAGCTCAATAAAAATCAAAGTTGAACCTCTTTTAAATCCCTTGGATGAAAATGCAATCGCACTAATATGCAGAACAATTTTTACATAGTCAAAGACTTTCACAAATATATATGAAAAGCGACATCTTTAGCAGCCATCATTTCATCTTTCCGTACCCCAGTAAACGTTATTACTTTCCTCGAAGCGATCCACCGCTGCCGCTTACGCGAGAAAATGTGCGTATATTCAATAAAGCAGTCCGCAAGGGAGACAAAGAAGAACATAATATATCGTTTATGTAAATGTTCATTCGTTGTTACACCGATCATTTTATGATTAAGTTACACGTGGGAGTAGCGACAAACTAGATTACTCCAATCACTGGTGCTAATTATAATTATTGTGATGATAGGAACATTAGCGGTCACATTACATTGGAAATTAATTTACAAATTCTGCTATGCAGTTTTGTATCGAGGCGTTCATTGTCAATTATTTATTTAACTTTTTGCATTGACAATTCTAGCGACTAACGTTCTATATTCCTGTTAACCGTATAACGATGGATTGCCGTTTGGAAGGTTTCCAATAACACAAACATAACAAAATACAGCTTTTAACCCGCAAAAGAAAGCAATTTTAGGACATTCGTGATCATATTTTGAGATAAAAGAAAATGTCTGCAAAATCTGCAGAGTAAACATATGTCAAAAAAGAAAACTGAGGGAAAATAAAGTTACACTGCAAGGTGACTGCTTTTTGCGGACTCGCGATATTCCACGGTCTGGTGGTTCATTTCTACTTGGCAAGCGATGGCTCGACCTCTGTTAATCAAAGCCAAAATGCCGAAGAGGGAGGCGCCAGTACGAGTGGGGGTAATTTGCGTTAATCAAAGAGAGCTCGAGGGGGGTATCGAAGCCGAAAGCGGTACCTGCCAACTCGGTCGCTTGTCTTACGGAATTTCATTACGCTCTTTGATGATTTTAATAATGCAATCGGGAGGCCGTGGAGCCTCATTCGTTTGCAGGTGAATCGGAATCGCGCCATTTTTCCTGTTTGAGAATAATTGATTTAATTTTTCTTTACAGTTGACAATATTGGTCGCCAGGGCTTTGATACGTAATTAAATTTGAATGAGCTTTATTTTATGGCCAATTATTTCGCGAATTATTATATTATTCGTAATTTGAATTAAAAATTTATAACAGATATATATACATATATATATATATATTGATAACATGAAATGGACGACTGATGGGCTGCTCTCGGGACAGCTTTCTTCACAGTTTCCTCTTTATAACCCTTTTCCAATGTTAAATTTTGAAAAAAGTCAAAAAACTCTAAGAGCCTTCACGTCACCTACAAATTTACAGTTTAATGATGACGAACGACGAGGCATTTACCCTATTTCGTCGCAAATACAAAGATAGCGAAAAGAAGGCGGAAGAGACGCGAATCAGGTGCGCGTTCGCCTTGAATACATTGAAAAGTTCTCAGGGTATTTTCGAAAGGAGTTGAGGGCAAGGGATTGAAGGGCAAAAGGATGTTTTGCGAACAGATTCCGAGGAGGTATCGATTACCGATGGGTACCCCGACGGAACGCATCAATCACTCCCATCGACAGGCGTTCGTGAACGTGCGCGAGAGAGAAATATTCTTATCTCCCGCGCGAATAAATATGGAGATAAGGGTCGAATAATAAATAAATAAATCTCATGCGAAATGGGGCCGAGCACGCGTGCGTCTCGGATATGGACAATTTCCTATTGGTTCGCCTCGTCCGTTATCTCCTTATCAATACGCTCGGATCTTAATAAAGTCGTAAATTTCCTTCCTTCCGCTACCTTTCTTTCATGCTCATGCGCACTTTTTTGTCTTCCCACTTGGGCACTCAAGAAACAATCGGCTCAACGATTCAGGCGATTACGCGCAGACAGCGAGTTTACCCGCTACGAGAGATGATTCCCTTATCAAAAGCTATTGCGCATCGAGATGTCAATTGCAATTTTTCATCGTACATCTCAAGCGGTTATCGCAATTATTTTGTCCGCGTAGATTATGAAAATAGAAATAAATGTATCGCATAAATTTTGTTGATTTACTTCTTGTACGTATTATTTACAATTTAATACGATTTTTAATACTACTTTTAATACTAATAATATATCTACGTATAAAAGCAAAATGTTTTACTTTTTATATACAGTGATAAAATTACTAAGTAAATGCTTTGTGGAAACAGATTACAAAGGTACCTATCATCAAGTACCCATATTCAGTATTAGAATTAGAATGTAAAAAATCCTTAATACATTTTAAATTAGAATAAAACTCCCTTTATGCACAAAATAAGAAAAACGTAGAAAATACTTTTAAGCATGCTATTTTTAAATTAGCTATCGATTGTAAATAACTATTTGTTCTCAATCTCACATATAATGCATATAAATGCATCGACGACAAGATTTCATACAGCCGTTGAAAACAAAACCGACGATTTTCTCTGCACTTTAAAAGCGCCATACGCGCGAAAGTAGCACCTTGCCAAGCAGCCGACTCGTCGACAAAGTGCCACTTTGCCCTGGCCAATTTCGGGGACTTTTTAGCAGCGCGCGCTAACAAGACCTCTAACGACTTCGAGAAAAAGCAGCCGCGGGGATCGATCAGCCGCGCGTAACGCCTCGTAAGGTGGAATTTCAGGGCGTGACTCGTCCAGGATGGACAGCCTGTTATAGAGCCATATGCCTGGGGCCCTTAAATTGCACGAGGCTGATGAAAAAATGCTCACGAGGGCTGCGCGAGAAGATTTCGGGTAAGTGCGCTCTATATCAACGGGCATTGTGAGACGAATCACGTGGCTATATTCCATCACGAGTTCGATTCGTAGACCCACTGATAAATATTGCAAGCACTTGAAATAAATGCAATCTGATATTTATAATTCTTCTGTAAATATCTTTTGTTGTTTTTCAAAAAGAAATCGAAAGAATATAATTATTTTGTAAATTATTAAATACTCTGAAAAAATAACTATTTGATTGCTTTAAATAATTAAAAAATATGTATTCTGGGATCTAAAACAATTTCATTTCATAATTGTAGTAGAAGTCATTCTTATCATACAAATCAGATTTATTAATGTCTCCATAATACTTAAAGATGATCTATATGATATGTAATTGCTGAGAGTCATTCTTTTCTTAAAGATAGATGAAAATTTTAATAAATGTATTCAGATAAAATAAAAATTCATTAATATAGTTTCTATAATTTTATATGATACTATTTTCAGTGTCTTAAAAATGGTATATAATTGAGACTAAATGTTATCGTCGTTCAGTGATTGATGGATTTTGCGATATACATTTATAATCAAGATTTGCCAAGATATAATTAAAATCTCTTTAATTTTGTAACAAAGCAATGACACGTTTTAAAGCAGGGTAAGCTACTACAAGTGACCGATAGTATTTAATTAATACTCAGCGACTGTAATGACTGTCATTGATTTAAATCAAATATCAGTGCTGCACTTAATCTTTAAAATCACATTTGTAAAGGATATATAAACGCTCTTCACGCATGCTTCATTAAAAGTTTAACGATGTTTCTCAATATTGTGACATTATTAAGCCTCCTCAGTTTTGCCTTTGCCGGCATAAGTAAGAAAATTTTTACGTGAATCTAGACTATGTGCTATTAATTAATATATTAATTTTAATAGTCTAAATAATTACTCAAAAATTCAAAATAAAAGGTAAATTAAAAAAATTAATACAATAACAATTGTCGTAGACCGTCCGCATTTAGGCTTGAGACTACCTTCTCTCGACGACGATGATGTAGGTAGTCGCATTGTTGGTGGAAATGAAGCAGACAGAGGCGAATTTCCTCATCAAGTTTCTCTACAGTATAATAGATTTTCTTCTATGCATCACCTCTGCGGTGGCAGTATTCTCAATAATTATTGGGTATTGACAGCTGGACACTGCCCACTTGCAGTAAGCGGGACAAAACTATATGTGAAAGCTGGTAAACATTCTATCAGGAGTACAGAGAAGTCCGAACAGGTTTCTAAGGTAGTGGCGATTTTCGTACATGAGAAATATCCAGGGTAATAATTTTTCCTACACGCTGTACTCATTGTTGACGTAGTATACATAAAAATACCATGAATTACACAATTTAAATTTTCAGCAATGTTGCACCTTATGACATTGCACTTCTAAAACTTGAAAAACCTCTTGTATACGACGAACATGTGCAAGCAATCAGGCTTCCTCAGCCAAATAAACCTGTTGATGGCCAAGTAATTCTCTCTGGTTGGGGATCCGTAACCTCAGGTGGCTCAGGTATGCCAGACATCCTCCAAAAAGCAGATCTACCTGTTGTTGACTTGGACACATGCAGAAGTGCTCTTGAGTCCTTGGTTGGATCTGCTCCACTTGCTGACTCTAATATATGCACAGGTCCATTGTCTGGCGGAGTTTCCGCCTGCAGTGTAAGATACTTTTCTAAAATAAAGTTTTTGTTGAATTATTTACTTATTCATATTTTTTACATATATACGCCATTACAGGGTGACTCTGGTGGTCCACTTATTAAAATTCAAGAAGATAGTACTGCTGAAGTAGTAGGTATTGTTTCGTGGGGAGTTATTCCTTGTGGTTCTGCTGGAGCTCCATCAGTGTATACTGCAGTTTCCTCTTACATTGACTGGATTGAGAATGTTATGGCAACTCATTAGTTCCTATAACTTACTAAACACTCAAATATTTTCATTTTTGTGTAAAAATTTTATGTAAAAAATTTTTTGGCAATTTTTATAATCAACTCAATAAAAATAATATTGTATTAAATATTTTTTAAATTACAATTGTCTTATATAATAAGAAAATCGTAAAATTCAATTTTATTTTTATATATACTGTCAATAAAAACATCACATCGCATGTATTTATATTTATTTATGAGTAAAAAATTTAATAAACATTTAAAATATTTTAATTTATTTTATATTTAAATGTGTTGTACAGCTTATTATCTTGCTTTTATAGTTGATAGTATATAACATTAAATGAAATCTAATTATTTTTTTATTTAATATAAAGATTCAAAATACACTTTTTTATTAATAAGAATAAGAATCATCATTTTAGATCATAATTTAAAATTGACAACATTTTTTAATCGTTATTTTTCTTATATTTTATATTAAAACGCTGATAGATTGACGAAAAAAAATCTAGGTAAATTTTCTAAAATTGAATACAAGGGACCTGTTATAGACTTTCTTGTGGTACAATTTTCAAAATTTCTTTTATAAAATTGACTTTAGAATAAACCGCATTCGAGTATTAAAAAATAAACTAAAATACTTGTTTTTGTGATTCGATTTATGACAATGCTAATTTATAAACCGAAATAGAAGGTTTGAATATTCTTGAGTTGTAATAAACAATTTTATAAGAGTTTATTTTTTTTACTCGATTAAAAGTAAATAAATAGATCTATATATATATTTTAATATAAATAACGTATTTAAACCTTTATTTAATTAAAATTTTTAGTTAAAAAATTTTTATTTAAAGTTTTTGGATTATTATTCCATATTAAAATGAAAATTGAAGAATATGTTATTATTATTTAAAACAGTGTTAAAACGTTAGCGATTATATGAACTTGTTTTTTATTACATCGCAAAATTTGTTTCTTATAAAACTTTATCACCCTCTGCGTAGATACACTTAGAACATTCGACTGAGAATCGGTAAATCGTTCGTTGTACTTTTACAGGTTTTATGGTATAAAATTAATCACCACAATTCGAAATTGAGCATGAAATAATCATTTAAAAATTTTAATGATAATATCGCATAATTTTATTTGACTATTATCTAAGTCAAATAATAAAATAAGTCTTATATCCAATACAATCGTCCTATCTGTGAAAATATGCAGGTTTTTAATTCATTTATTGAAAGTTACATACATTAACTAATAAATTTAATCATCTTTGTTATTAAATAAAGTTTAGGTTTTAAAATAGGATGTTATTCACCTCAATCCGTTTAATTAAAAAATAAGTATATAGTAAGATTGTTGCGCGCGGTGATTTAAAATGTAAGATATTAGCGTTAAATGTGCAGTATCTTTGGATAAAGTTAATCTTTAATAATTTCAAGAAGATTTCTATTTGGTACGTAAAGTATTTTAAAACTGATATCGCTGATTTAACCTTTTTATTTATCAATCTAGTAAGATTAAAAATATAGATATTAAATATATAGTAGATATTTTATACTTTGTTACAACTAATTAAATTTGTACTAGAGTAAGTATAAAAAAATTTTATAAATAAAAAAACCCACGAGCGATTTTAGAAAATACGTATAGTTCTTCCGGGTCACTTTTCTCTCGAAATTTGGTGTATGCCTTCCATTGGGATGCAATCGGGTTATCCCTCTTTACCAAACCTAACCTAATACTTGACCGTCAGTCAAGACGTGCCTTCGCCGCCAACGCTAAAGCCGTTTCGACACTTCCTTGCAACGGGCGGTTTATCGCCTTTACGCAAACAAAGATGTCCCATGCGCGTAGCTTCGTAGGGTGGCAATGCTTGCTACCTTGCCAATAGCACGAATCGGCTCCATGTAAAAAGGTAGCGAAGGAGGCGCTAAGAGACATATGCGTGATGGTTAACCTTAGGGTCTCCCTATAACCATTCCTCTTAATCTTGCGGACGCTACTAATCAACACGATTGATGCCGTAATAACTTTTTACTTGTCTCAACCTCTCGAAAGTCTTCCACGGATGTTTGTTTACAAGAACTACGAACTGTTTTATTTTACCATTCTTATCCCCTGAATTACATTGATATCAAATTAAATTCACATAAATTGTAGAAACAGAAAAAAAACATTAATTTATTTATCAAAATAAAAAAATATGTATTTCAGTAGTAATTTTACAATTTAATTATTTTCCATAATATTTTTAATCCAGTCGACATAAGAAGAAACCGCTGTGTAAACTGATGGAGCTCCTGTATATCCGCAAGGGATAATACCCCAGGAAACAATTCCAACTACTAAAGGTGTACTATCTTCTTGGATTTTAATTAGTGGGCCACCAGAATCTCCCTACAATGTATAAAATATAGAATATAATAAAATAAGTAACTTAATAAACTATTTATGGTATTAATTTTTTAAATATTGTCACAAATCTTACACTGCAAGCAGATATTCCACCACTTAATGGGCCAGTACATAGGTTAGAGATATCCAATGGTACAGAATTGCCAAGTATCGATTCCAACGCTATTCTACAGGTCTCAAAATCAACGATGGGTAGATCTGCTTTTTGAAGAGTATCGGGCATACCTGACCCGCTTGAGGTAACAGATCCCCAACCTGAGAGAACCACTTGGCCGTCGATCGTACCGTTGATTTCTGGTAATCTGATCGGTTGTACTTGTTCATCATAAACAAAAGGTTTTTCAAGCTTCAGGAGAGCAATATCATAGGGTGCAACATTGCTGAAAATTTTAATTATATAATTTTTAGTTTCACATTGACAAATATAATTGCTTATTTTTATAATTACTAACCCTGGATACAACTTATGAACGAAGATTTTTGCTACCTTGGAAATCTGTTCAGTTTTTTCGATACTTTTGATCGAATGTTTACCGGCCTTCACATGAAAATTTCTTGTCTCAGGTAAGGCAAGTGGACAGTGACCAGCGGTTAAAATCCAATAATTGCTGAGGATACTGCCACCGCAAAAGTGACGCATATAAGGTGCACTGCCATATTGCAAAGAAACTTGGTGAGGAAATTCACCTCTGTCGGCATCGTTACCGCCTACTATGCGACTGCCTACATCCTTTCCATCAAGGGCAGGTAATCTCAAGCCAACACGCGGATGATCTACAGTATTGATATCTTAAGTCATTCTTTTTATTGCGTTGTATTTTAATAATTTTTAACAACAGTTTTCAGATAATTAAATTATCAATGTCCTTTAATTACTTTTTAATCTTTTTAGTTATGACATGAATTAATTAAAATGTATTTATTACGCTTACCTGTAGCACAGACCACAACCAGAAAATACAAACTAAATTGTAATTTAAAAATCATTGTTAGCATTGTAATGGAGTATATATTATAACCTTCTTATATACATTTTTTGTAAATCAAGTATCAAGATTTAAAATGTTATCTGATACGAGGATTTTTAATAAATTGAATCGATAAATATTTATGGACTTTAATCGGTTGTTTACACAGCAAAGTTACCAATCATTATAGCAGAGAAGATTACATTACAACAATGAAATAAAAGCTTTATAAATTAAAGTCAAATACTGTCACTTTACGCGATAAATAGATTAATTTTTTAAGCTTCGATTTTATTGTTGTCCAATAATATAATTACAAACTAAAAAAGTCGAAATTAAAGATAATATTTTCAAATCTATTGTGAATTTAGATTTGGATGGTTAATATTGATCTCATGATAAAATTTGAAATATTCCTTTTTCATGTAGTGTACTTGGTATATTTAAAAAATTTTTGCTAATGTGGAAATCCCTAAAATGAATGCAAATAGTATACCAATAAAAAATAAATAGAGTTAAGATGCAAAGGTTAAAGAAATGGTTACAAAACACTGTAATAATAAAGTTACATAATTATAATATAAGTAATCGGTTTAAACGAAGGTGTAGAGTTTTAACAACATTTATCAATGAGAGGTGCCATAACAATTGTGGGGGTCGGTAGTAAAATTCAGAAAGGAGTAGGCTCTGTTCGTACAAGACTCGAAAATAATACTGTAATTAAACAGACAATAAATGAATTAACTTTTAAATTCATAGCCAAGTGTGTTGCGTATAGTTATGCAACGAGTTTAGCTTTAAAATTGAAATATCGAATAAAAAAGAAAATAAAGTCGGTTAATCCAAAAATAATATTATTGAAGTGAAATTATTTTGGATTTATGCCCATAGGAGAGTTATAAGTAATGAATTAGTAGATAAGGCAGCAAAAGAAGCAACGAATAAAAAAGCTTAGAGATAAAAAAAATACTTTATTTTTTAAAAATTGCATAGTAAGGTAAAATTACCAGTAGTTCAATAATAAAAATCGAAAAAGAGATTTCAAAACGAAAATAAGTCATTCTAATGTGGCGACACAAGGAAAGGCATCAATCATATTTGGTGGCAATGCTCTCAATACGAGGAAAGCATAGTGAAATTTTAGAAGAGTTTATTGAAATCAATTATATTTTCTTCGTGCATCACGGATCAATTAGTAATATAGCCTAATAATAGTATATAAGTAATTTGATACAAATGTACAAAATACTGCAATAATAAATTACAATCTCCTTATCTATACAGACTTCAAACACCTCGTACAAAACAAGTGATAGCACAAAAAACTGGAAATAAATTTTTAAAGACACTATAAGAAATTCCAACTCGAACTTCCAAATTCCAAAGAAAAGCAAATATCCAAAAATCTTATTGTCATGATTAATCGAAGCAGATGCATAAATCACTACAATGTATATATAAGTACAGTTTTACGAATATTGGAGATGCTGTTCGTGTCAACTTTGCAGTTTCTTTAAGGGAATCGTCACAAAACTTTAACTAGTTTTGAGTATGTTTTGTAATCTGTAAAAATAATACATAAGAGAATAAAATATATGTATATTTATACACACGTCAACGTTAATTAACAATTAAATTCGAGTGATCTACCAGCGTTTCAGTATAGAATTATTTTATTGACATAATGAATTATTTTACCGATCTTCATTAATATTATCGTTATTGAGATTATAAAAATACGATTATTTGCCTTCACATTATAGGGAAGCATGTTATTGTATCTAAAAATAATCGTATGGTAGACATTGTTATGTATATACGCAGATATGCAAAATGCTAAATAACTGGATATGTTAGCTTGGTTATACACGAATTCTCTTTAATGCTCCTTTTTTTTCTAAAAAATTTTAGTTCGATTAATGATTATACATATATTATATGTTATATATTATATGTTATGTATTATACGTTGTGAAATGATCAAAATGTTGAAATAAAGAATAACTAGAAAAGTTGAAATATTTATTTAATTTTAGCAACGAAAAATAAATGAAAAAAATATTTTTAGCAATAGATGGTTATATACAAATTTGGAAATCGAATGAAGAACGTACTTTTAGTACTTTATCTCTAAAAAAGAGATAGATCATCCATCAAGTGCCGAACTCGTTCTTTACCAAGGAGAGAACGACAGATGCTATCGATGTGTCGGGGTGGCTGATGCACGGGTGGTCCGGTTCGTTTGAAGAGGACTGCCAGAGATGTTGGGGAGGTGTGGGGAGGAGATGGAGAAATCGAGGGAGGAAGCTCAATTGAATCGGTTTGCACGCTATACGTTACGTGATTTAAAACTGCTACGTAATTAATTGGATGCTAAATATAAAGATTTTTGATGATTATGGAACACATTATCTCAGCAAAAATTTTTGTAGGAAGTACGAGAAAAAACACAAAAGAGATAAATAAATAATAAATAAATATATTCCTATTTTTATTTTAATGGTAACACAGAACTTTTAAGGTTAGTACGTACTAGAAAAAATTAGCAGCTTTTATTATTCATTATTATTGGATGGATGTTGTGAAGCAATTTTTATAACTGATATTAATAATGGATTCATTATTTTTCATAGCTTTCATAGCTCATATACACAAAGAAAAGGATGAAAATAACTGCAGACTCTTTAAGTAAGCGAGTTATGGACAGGAGAGTTGCAGATTTGTATCTGGCTCGGGGTAAACCTACCGTAGGTGTGTCAATGAGGGGCCGATGGTGTTCGAGTGCGATGCCTCCTGACAAAAAATATTCAACTTAACACTACACTGCGCTGGTTCAGACTGATCAGATGCAGTTATGAAATGTATAACGGGGCTTTATGGCTTTTATTTTGGCGTTTGGTCTCTTTCGCAAAAGACTCGGAGCTTCGATCAGCCAAGAAGTCTTCTACATTGACTAAATCGCTGCGGGTTCTTTGATATTCAGAGCAACGATTTATCTCTCCAGACACTTTAAGTAGTGTGCGAGTTTTCCTTGTCAATGCAGTGATCGATAATAGATTGACGTAGTTCTTTGTCTGTCCGTGGATCATAGTACAATAACCGAGGCAATAACTTGTACATGATGTTAAATTTATCTACTTGTTTGTATTTCACTAAGTGATGGCCAATATGATTGAATATTTATGAAGACGAATGTAGTTTGTAGTCGTTTTAGAAATATTAATATTTTTTCCTACTATAAAAAATATTTATTTATAGTAAATATTTATATTCGGAGTAAAATAACACCGCATTTAAAATTAATAAAAGTGTTTTGAACAAGAAATATAATTTTAAATAATTACAAACTCAAATGAAAAATTTTGCTAACAACCTTATGTATGTTCATTCAATTACATTCAAAGAATATGAAGTATGTCTATATCATTCTATATACATGTAATATTTATTCGGTATTAATTTTATTTTCGTGAATAAAAGGTACTATTGAGTTGCTCTGTAATGATAGAGTATTTTATTAGTTTGATTTACATTTATTTACATTGTTTACGCTTGAGTGAATTACAATTGCGCTTCCTATACTTTTAAATATTACCTGTAATGAAAGAGAAACGACAATTAAGTTCAATATTCACTCTCGGCATCTACACTTCTTTCTATCACCATAACTCTTACTTTTCTAGCTATCTGTTTTAACTCTTTTCGAAATCTACAACAAATAAATTTACACGTGAATTCTGGCACGTCTGCAAACTCATGATAAGTTTGCACGTAAGTCCAGCTTTCGGGCCCTCATGCTTGTTCAAGTTATGAGAAATACAATATTAGTTGTCGGTGTTGGTTCGAAAGCATCGACTCCTCGAAATCATTGAAGGGCTTCGTCTTCCAATAATTTGGAGGCTCTCTCGAGCAGCTGCCGATCGTGTAAACTTTTTTCTAATTAGCTTCCGCCTTCAGTTCAGATCGTTGCGTGCCTCCGTTAATTGCATAATTAGATGAGACTTTCGAGTACTCTAATAAATTGCCTAGAGATTATGTTACGTTGTCTGATTATGCCCGAGAAGGTTGGTAGGGTCGGCTCGGCGGTGCGACGGCCTCTTGAACATTTTATACACCAGAGAAAATATTCAGGCCGGATTGTGCTGCCAACTTTCTCCATCAAAACCCTTTTTTCACTCCCTCAAGTCGCGGGCTTCTTTCACCGTCTCATTGAATTTGCGGGATTTTATTTTCGAGTAGAAGGGGCGGGGAAGGGTCGAGGGGGTGGCTAAGAATCGGTACGGCCCATGAGGTTGGAAGCATAAATAAGACGGCTGGTAATTAGACGCGGTCCGTTAAGAGGATTGTTCGTGCTCAGGTTAGCGAGAAAAATTACGGGGCAGGTGGTGGGACGCCGTGCAAAGAAGAAATGGCCCGGGCAATGCGGAGTACAGGTTAAAAAGCGACCCTGTCTGAGAATTCATTCGGTATAAGAGAAAATGAGGAAGAGGAATACTCGAGGGTTGAAGAGTGAAAGCAAGGGGGGTTATTGAGATTTTTTGCAGATAGCTAATTTACTGGAAACCAGGTGGAAATGTATACATACAATCCAGATTAATGTATAGAAATACATAATGTAATGTGTCAATTAATCAAGCTTTCCTGTTAACACTCTGTAAACAATGTCAACTTTATAAAACATAATGTAATACGTACAGCAAATGCTTAATTAAAGTTCTTAATTAAGCTACTCAATTGATGGAATTAATTTGAAACATTTCAAAATTGTATTTTTGGGCATTAATAAATGCAAGAAACACTTGACGAACCCAAGCAATAAATTATTAATTATTCATTTTTATTTATATAGAGAATCGCGACCGTAACACTCAAGTCGAGAGAAATGAGTGTACGGAGACCGAATTAACGTCCCAGCTAAACGTTTTTTCAACACGGGAGGGTGACTTTTATATTCATCGTTCGTGCCGCGGGCACTAGTCTAAGCCGGGGCCGGTCCAGCTAACGTGACACGAGACACCTGTACTCGCTTGGGTAACTCTATACACACCTCCAGGAGAAAAAAAGCACACGAACATGGGAAATTGAAGCAAAAATTAGCATCGTCGTGCAGATTAAACGGCTGCTGTAGCATCGAGTAGGAAAAAGTCCTGGACAAACAAACAGTCGAGCGGAGAATAAACCGAGGAGTTTCCAGTTGCCTCGCGAAAGCGCGCGGCACTCGACACTCGTCCTCCCTTGCTGCAGTATCCCTTTTTTGCGGGCACCCGTGGCAGGGCGCGGCACAAGCAGTCGCGTCGGCTATCGGATTTTACGGGGAAACAAATGAGTCCTGGGGTCCGTAATCGTAGCGCGGCGTACGTGGGCGGTGTGCTGGTGGTGGCTCGGCACAGCGGCGACTCACTTCACTCTTTTTAAAAACCCTTTCGGCCGGACCGAGTCGATTTATTTTATGGTGCGCTCCATGTTCGATTTATCGGGGCGCTTCGCGCAACGGACAGTCGCGGGAGAGGAGAGAGCTTTTGTTTCTGTCGTGGGAAGCCCGGCTGGCACTTTACTCCGTAATTGGCTGTTGCGGCTCTTTCGCTTTCTCCCGCTCCCGTCGAGTCCGGGGCTGCTCCCGTCTCCATTTATCATTATCACTCGTTTTTGCAACCGCCCGCGCACTCGGGGGATGCGCCT
The DNA here is from genome assembly GCA_018906755.1 of Sycophaga agraensis. Taxonomy (NCBI): domain Eukaryota; kingdom Metazoa; phylum Arthropoda; class Insecta; order Hymenoptera; family Pteromalidae; genus Sycophaga; species Sycophaga agraensis. The sequence continues at coordinate 1,174,218 of JACCIE010000028.1, forward strand.
AGCTGTCAATGCGAGAATGCCGATGCGCAAACTGTTTAGAACGAAAACCTTGGATGAATTTCCCTTGGTACAAGTAATACAAGATGAAACTGGTGAATTTCCAAGCAACTGCCCAGATTACTTGGTCATGATCTAACGCAATGCGTTGGTACAACCAATGGATTAGTCAAAGACTTACTAATAAAGTTTTTGCTATTACATACGCTATTACAGATCTTTCAAGTTTTTAGGGAAAAACAAGTATCCCTGGCAGAAATTTTATTATAAATTTGGCCAATTTATCGGCAGAGCTGATTGACTGTAAAGTATATTTTAAGCATTTCTATTTCTAATTATATAAAATTCTAAATGTGTATTAGTTACTTGGTATAGTGCATAGACATTATCAACATTATACTACAATAATTTGACGTGCTCATTTTGAGTTACGTTATAATCAATGCTTTAAAAATGATTTTTCGAAAATATCAATATTGACACATTCTAATCTCAAGTTTTAACACACACTATTTTATAATTATGAGCGTTTTCGCGTATAATACCGCCGGGTATCCGTGACACAATCATTGAGCAGTTTCAGGAAGAAATTCAATACCGTGGCGAGCGGATCCCCATCCACATCTCCCCGGGGGCTAGCTCCCCCTTTGCGAGCGCAATCGTTCAATCAGCCGGTGGGTCATCGGCGATCAAAACTGGCCCGAGGTCCGAGGCGGCCGCCGGGGCCTCGTCCGAGCTCGCGCCCCTAATTAATCATCGGGCGCGCAGCGCGGATCGCCACGCCGCCGGATTCCGGGTGGCTGGCGCAAAACACTTTGGCTAAAAAGCTAGGTCGAGCGCCGGTGGCGGGCGCGCCGTCGCTACAGGGCCGCCTTCCCGTCATTACACGCGCGCGCGTGCCGGAAGCGATATTTCGCCCGTCCTCCGCCGGCCGAATGATAAATGGCGCCCCCGCAGTCCGCGGGTCCGCGCGCGGAAAAATTCGGACGCGCCCGCGACGCCCGGGCTCGCGCCCCCGCGCCCCCGCGGCATTAATCACCCGGTTGTTTTTTCAGCGCGGCGCTTTTCGCACGGGGGCCGCCGCCCGCCGCGCCGCCCTTTATTTCTTTTTCATTCGGTTATAAAAATGAATGGCCTCCCGATGGATTGCGCTCAGCGTCTCGTCCGCTTCGGTCCGCTCCGTGACGCTCCATGGAATTTTAAATATTTTTCGAGAACGATTATCCCGCAAGGCTCTAATGACCGGATTGTGTGCGCCTCTTTCATCCTGCGCCCCTCCATTAATCACGATTGTTGCCAATTAGTTCTATTATTTACTGCCAAATCTGAGAAATCCAAGCGCATTTTCGCTATGGGATTTCAACGTGGAAAGAACATAATCATCATAATTGCTCGCTGCAGGTTCACTATGCAGAGGTAAAGTTTAAAAGAGAAAAAAACTGATAAATTTTTAATGAATCTTGTTGTCGAACGCTTTTGAAAGATTCTAATAATAATTATATCATTTTCGAGGAAATTTCTGAAAGTCAGTATAATAAAAGCTGATATCCTGTTTCAAAAAGTTTATAATTTTATTAGAAAGTTTGAAAGAGTACGAGCGTAAACGATAATTTTGACGAAATTTTGCACAACTAAGCATCCGAAACTTTGGAATGTTTTTAATTTAATATGGTGTCCGTGAACTAGAAATAATATGAAAAATTTAGCCAATAACTTATTAGCCGGCAATTTACTCAATATTTGCTAATGTTTTCAAATTACAATAAAATTACGAATTACACGTCATATGATGGATAAGTTAGTAATAGCGTGTATCGATACACACATCGTCATATTATGAAATCGCGAGTGTACTGAAGTTCATGAATCAATAAAGAATCAGGGGTCTTAGAGAGTAGTTATAAAACTCATATGCACAGGATATTCTGCGAGCGAAGTATATATGCTTTGGAGGGCGAAGAAATTAAAGAGGTGAAAGCCAATAACGACGGCAAGATAAGGAATAAAAGTCTATATTAAAATGCGCAAGCAAGTTTTTCCCGGGAAAAGCATTTCTGGGGCAAATTCCATTAAGGTCTAAATTTAAAAATGGCACCCGGGGAGAAAAGCGCCTCACCTATCTCGCATCGGAGGATTGGCGCGCGGCGGCGACGCACTCGAGGCGAGGGCGCGATCCCCTCGAGCCGGCCGCGGCTTGGCTAGGCGATCAGCTCGAAAGGGTGGCGCGGGCGGGGCACAAATTGATTTCTCCCGCGGGCGCTCAAGAGGTCGGCGCTCCCGGGCTCGGCGCCGCGCGAGGATACGCACCGGTAGGCGGGCCGCGCGAGGGACTGCGAAATCCAGTATTCAAATTAGGAGCGGGCAGCCCCCGACCCCCCCGGGTCCGGCCGCGCCAGGGGAGCCGCCGACTTTGCGCGCTTAACGTGGTTACACGCACAATGCACCCCGAGCCGGCCGACCCTTTGCCGGCCGATCCTCCCGCCCGCGGCGACCCTCGCTCGCCGCGCTATCGCTGTTTTGCCAGCGCTCCCCGCCCGCCCCGGTGCATCTGTGTGTCGCCCTCCGCCGCGGTGGTCCTTTTCGACGGAATTTTCCTCCTCCCTGGCTCGCCCGCCCGCGCCAAGCCGGCCCGCCTGCACTTCTCGTTAGCTTATTAGTCGGCGCCTTTTGATGCTGGCCCACACGCCCGCCCTCTGCAATGCGCGGCCCTTCGAGCACTCTATTGATTTTCAGTCCACGTGCCGGCGAACTTTTCACTAATACTATCTCGATTTCAGCCAAACTAAAAATACCGAGTAGCTCCTATGCGACTCTTTGCCTGCCGACGAAACATTCTCTGTCATATATCAAAATTGCACTGCGTTTACAAAGCTAAACCTGAAATAGGACTTTCAAAATATTTTCAGGTGCACGTGTACGCTCATCCAGTACCAAAATTAAATTTTAATTACTGTGAAGCATGTAAATTTTGAATTACTTTTTATTAATTTTTCGTTCACTTGCGTTGAAATTACGTGCTAAATGTAAAGGTATGTCATTATAAATATTTTTCTTTCACGAAGGAATCTTTTATACTTCCTTTACATACCTCCATTTGTAGAAAAATTACATATTTGATTCGAGTCAACGAATACAGACATTATGCTTTATCAAAATTTTATGTTTACAGCACGCGCTGAAAAAAGAATCCGAAATAATCCTAATTCTGAGGCCGAAGCTAAATCTTACATTTACATTTGAAATTTCATTTAACGAAGGCATTAGCTGTGTAAAAACCGGTTTACGGCTTTCAACATTCATTTTTGCAGAAATTTAATTAAGGAATAACATGGGTTCTGGAACAGTATTTAAACAATTTGATAATTTGGGCGACGGTCGCTCGATAAAACTGCGAGACTACTCGAGGACCCCTTTCGCAGCCGGAATAACATAATTGAATTTTGTTCAAAATCGTTTTCACGGGATGACCAATTCTCCGTTGGTAAGCTCTCTTTGTAAAAGAGAGCCGCGGGACAAAAATATTTCGACAAGCCCCAGGCCGGGGCGGAGGGTCGTTTTTAGTATATCGAAACAGGTAATTAAATTTTTAGTACCGACAATCCCACTCGTTGAAAGCAGCACTTAAAGGGCCCCCCGAGCTCGAGTTTCGATCGTCCGGCCAACTGGACAGCCAGTCGCGAGGAAGCGCTGGGCACTTGGCTACGGGCAGCCACGGGGGCAGGCTAGGAGCTCCCGAGGGACAGCTGCTGGCCGAGAGCGAGCGGACGGCCGGACACCTCGGCGCGGCCGCTCGGCCGTCTGCCCCGGCCCCGATTCGACGCGGCGCACGCACTATTATTGACCGAATTAGCGCCGACGCCTCCGGCCGTAGTGGCCAGTTGCGCCGGCCGCCCGGCGGCCCTTTGATTTCCCATCTGCACGCGCGTTTACACGCTTCGGATTTTCACGCGCGCGCGCCATGGGGGCGGGCCCTGGCGATCGGTCGCGCTTCTGCCCCCCAGCCCGGGTTGCATTCGGCCCTCTTTACGCCCGGGGGGCGTTTCGACAGTTTGGGGGGCCCTTTTCGAGAAAACTGATTTTCCGGGGATTTCAAATTCACTTGAGCTCGCCGAGCCGCCGCCTTTTAATTACACATCGTAAACATTTAGAGCCCGGTTGTTATGGAACGCGCGTGTTTTATTACAAAAAAGAGTATGCGTATTGTATGACAAGTTGGTGCATCTGCTTTGAATTAGGTGGGAACACGGATATTACTGTCGGCGATGAGCCCATATAGGCAAGAGACAAAAAAGTAATTGCCAAGGCCAGTTGGCGGAGTCGGTTTCATTGTCTGCAAACTCGTATAATGGATACCTTTCAAAAGTGTCCTGTCTTCCTTTCGGTTTGTTTTTAATGGAGTCGAGAGAAACCCATCGAGGATCCATTTGAATCGAAACCGGACGAAGGTCGGTATCTTGGGGGAAGAGAAGCGGCACGTATTAAAATACAATCTGATGAATGATTGATCGGCAAAGCATTCATAAGTTCCGCAAGCGCGAATCCACTGCATATATGTTACGCAAACTTTCTGCAAGATTAAGTTTCCGACTAGAGAAAATAATTAATATCCTTCATTTCGATTTAATGGGTAGGATGATTACAGAGCCAGCAATTAGGCAATGCGCGCGGAGGGTTAAAATTGAGCAGCAATCATTTATTACGCATTAAAAATAGGTTGAAGGAAAGGCTCGGCGGCTACTCGAATGATATCTGGCGAGGGAAGGTAGTGGTGGGGGGGCTCTCGGGGGCTGACGCACGCAGGGGCGCAAGCGTCGGGATCATAAATCGCGCGACCTTCCGCTCCCGGAACAGCTGGGCTCGGGGCGGCGATTAGCGGGCGGCGCGCAGGCCTCGGGTTTGCCCGATCGGCCATCGGCGATCGGCAATCGGCGATCGGCCTCGGCGGGGGTCGCGTGGCACCGGGGCCAGGGCCGGCCACGCGCTCGGGCCCCGGCGTAATTGCAGAGTCGCGCGAGCGCCGGAGTTTGACCGCGAGCGGACCACCGAACTCGGCCGCCCGAGGATTTATGGCCTCGTAATCATACGGGGATCCGGGGCGGCCCCTGCACCCGACCGCCCATATTTTCTGCGCGCGCCTCGCTGTTCATTGTCGGGCCGATGCGCGGGCCCCCGGCGTACACGTGTTCGCCCGGGCCGATCGCCGCCGCGGCCCTGATGGATGGCCGCGCCCTGACGCGCGCGTGAAAAAGCCCGGAAAGCTCGGGCCGCGGCGCCAGCGGCGTTTTCATTAATCCGGATCCCGGGCGACGCCCTCTGACTCGGTGGGCGATCCTCCCGGGCGCCGCGGGGGCCGCCCGCTGCCCCGGGCCCTCGAGCCCCACCCCCCGCGGCTAATTGTGCCCCGCCCGCACCACGCGCTATCATTAACGGCCCTCCCCCGCCTTGAGCGCCTCCGCGCGCCTACGTCGCCGGGAAATTCAACGCCGCGCAGCCTCCGTTTTTCTCGGTCAGGGGCGCGGTCGCGCCAGCGCCAGCAACGCCGCCGGGGCTTTCGGGCCCCGCAGCGCTTCCGGCCTTCGTCTCGACCGCCGAGATTTCAAACTTTGCCCTCGCTCCTGTGATGAATCGGTTTTGAATAGCGACCGCTAATTACAAGGGCCGCGCCTTGGGAAAGTGGTAACCCCGGAGCAATCTTCCTTCCCGCGTTACAGGCGCTGGATCAAAGACTGTTTCCAAGCATCAATTGTCCCAATATAGCCTTCTATATATACTCCAAAATTACATCGACATTTGTGCTGCTAATTTAATTCATTCACCCGAATACTATTTCAAAGGTTTTATATTTACATTCCTTGTACGGAAAATCGCTCGTAATTATTGATTGAACGTAATTGCATGTGCGAAGTAAATTGTACAGTTCACTGTTTAAAAAGTTACGTTACATTTAGTCTAAATGTAATGTAAATATAAACTACTTTTATAAACGTAACGAAAAAAATAATTGTGCACTAAAGAATAATTTTTATTATTTTATTCCATTAACTTTTATAACATATGAAATATTATAAGAAATTCTTAATTTGAAAATTTGATTTAAAAAAATTTTGTTAAAACTTCCAAGTGGTGATTAAGTTTAAGATTTCCAAATAATAGCCTGTCCAAAATGAGTCACAACATTTGCATGTATTACATTCATACACACGAAAATATTTCATACTTATACACTATGATTTAATGTGCTTGCTATTGAAGTATCTCTATATTTCACATTAATGTTAAAGAAATTGTCGATTAAAATTAGGTTTCATCCAACAATGTACAGGTTTTAAACTTTTGAATGCGACCACATTGTTAATCATATAACAGGCAAGCACTTGGATTCTCTTATAAATCCGTTGCCCTAACTGAAAGTGGATCATATTTCGATAAACACTCGAAAACTTTTGCGTAAGCGCTCCGCGCCCGCGGGCAATAAAAAGGAAGAGAAAAATCTGAATAGGAACAGCGTCGAATGCTTTCAATCGCTCGTATAAATATTAAAGGACTTCGCGGACCGCACACAAAAGTTGGCGAGCGCAGCAATGCCCCAAAGTTTCATTATCATTCTAATAAATTAATTAATTCTCTTGGCAAACACGATTCGACGCTCGCGCGCGCGCGCGCACGGGCCAACAACCCCTCGCCCACTTTTCCTCGCAACTCGAAACTTTAAATCCGGATTTGAAGGCAGTAATTGCGGGATGCAAGTCGATCTTGACCCCTCCCCGCCGCCTGTCGCGGGTTATTTTATATCTCGGATTTCTCTCGGACTGGCCGCGCGCGAATATAGCGAGGGAACCGAGGGGAGAGCCAGAGGGCGTGGATACTTCGGTCGGTCGCCGCCGCGGCGCTCTCGAGGTTACAGTAGATCTTGGTCCTCTTGGGGGAATCGCCGGGTCTAAGCGGGCTCAAAGTTTTACGCAAATCGCCCGAGTGCAACGCCAGCAGGAAGGAGGGCGCGCGTATGAAGCCGCGTGGCTTTGCCGCCGGACAGGCGGGATTGCGACCGCTAATTTATGTTATCGAACCGTTTGAAGATCTGCGGTTATATTTACTTTGCAAAGAAATTCCGATTCGCCCGGGCTGCCGTTTGTGCGCGGGCCGCGCGGATGGAGCTGCGCGTTTATTCTCCGGAAAGAGTTTCCCCCGAGAAAAAGAGAAGCGCTTATGATTACTTTTATGCCCCGAAAAAAAAAGCGGAAGCGCCGCGCCGCGCGGTAATATAAAATCGTAAAAAATCCGATCGTTTTTTGGGCAATAAAACTTTTTCGCCGTTATACGATTCGAGTCAGGGGCGCAGCGAGCCGCGCGGCCTCCTATATAGCCGGCTCGTACGCGTGGCCGCCACACACGAGTCCAAAGCTTCCTAGACTCGGCAGTTTGCAGCAGTTTTCGGAAGCCAATCAAGAGCGGGCGACAAAGGTCCGCATGAAAAATCGGGGGCCGGGCTGGGCGAGCGGCGGCGCGGGCGCGGCCCCTCCCCCGCCACCCGGCCTGCACCCGGCGGCCCGGCGGCCCGGCGTCAATTTACCGTCGTTAAACACGAAATAACGTCGCCGGCCGTAAATCCACCTTAATTTCGGGGCGCGGGTGGCGCCCCGACAAAAAACCAGACGGCCTCGAGCCAAGGGCCGCTCCAATCAACCCTGACCGCCGGCACTAAAACCCCGCGCTCGCTTTCATTGCGCGCCCGATTATTAACGCGGCCCGCTTTTCTTCGCCTCGGGTTTATTCCGCAGGCGCGCGCGCGCGGCCGCCTGTAGCCTCGGGAATCAGCCGGGGGATCGCCCGATCCTCCGCCCCCGCGCGGCCAAATGAATTTTCGTTTATGCCTGCGAGCCAGAGGACCAGCCTCCGCTCGCCCCCGCGGCGTTTATCGCGGCTGTTTATTCAATTTGCCGGCTTTCGCTTTTTGCGCGTCTGACGGCCGATGTAATAAAATTCGACCCCCCGCTCGCCGGTCGACTTGGCTCATCTTTCGAACGCGATTACCGATTTTGCTCCCAAGTTTGACGAAACCTTGTTAGCGGCCTAATCTCCAAGCGCGCATAACTCACTCATTTCATTCGATAAGGCAACCTATCCTTTTGCAATTAATCAATTATCGAGTTCGTAAACAACGCATTATTTTGTTCCTCGCTAGCATAAACCTGAGTGCGTATCCGAAGCAGCAACGAACCTTCCTGAAAATCCACAGATACAGTCCTAAATTGTCATCGCATTTCACCGTAACGTTATCTACACGGAGCAAGAAATACGATACTCGGAATTAAGATGTTTCGGGGTAATTTACGGGGTCTGATAGAGGCGTACGCAGCCGCGTCCATGTACATTTCCACACGCATCGTCGGGTCATCGAATCGGGAAAATGGCCCCCCCTTCTCCTCCGATTACCGCTTCGTGTTTGTTTCTATTACATCGACCCTGGATTAATCAAGAAGCAGATCATGCACTGTGTCTCGTCGTCTACCCTACACCCGCTCCCCTTGCCGTCACATCTTCGTGCTATATTAACGCGGGAAAAGGGAGTCGCAGACTGCCGCATACCAACGGAATAATGGATTCTACGCATACTAACATGGCGTGTCTCCAATCAGAAGGTTGTTTATTATAGCAAAAGAAATATTAATTTTTTATAGATTTATTTGCAATTTCTACTTAGTCTGATTCTTACTAGGATACTTACTACAATCTAATTATTCAAAATTATATGAACATTTTTATCTAAAGCTTCGGAATTTTAGAACTTGATATTTATTAATAAATCAATCAATAATCACTGTAATGATGTATCATCAATATTAATATTTAGATTGAGTGTCCTTCAAAGTGTTCATTAGTTCAAATTAAATTTCCGAAACTAATTTAATATTATGGGAAAACAAGTTCAATAAATAAGTAAACATGACGAGCTTTTGACAGTTTCCGTTATGTACACATTCATGATGCTATAGTGCAATGCAATGCAAGGCAATTTTTTTCTAAAGCATATAACAAATTTATTTTGAAAAAAATTCTATTTAAATGATATCCATGCATACTCACTTATAGACAATTGTTAGTGAATATCTGATGTAATTGTACGTACCTGAAACAAATATAAAATTATTTGATTAATGATTCGATTTGCATGAAAAATTGAAAAAATATCAACCAAATTTTTCAAAAATAGTCTGACATAACATCATTTGAAAAGTGTTATGTGTACGAACAAGTTGAATAAATATGAAGTTGTTTAAGTGCTGTTAGAGATGATCGGGCAGGGATCATCAACCTCTCGATTGTCAAGACGCTTGACAGCATTGAGGAGAAATAAAAAACGAATCTTGGGGCGCATTGGAACAAAGGGAGGCGCACCGCGCGAAGCGGGTCAAACTCATTCCGCGCAAACTCGAAGCGCGATAATAACGCGCGCCTCCATCGATAAATCAAGGCAACGAACCGCGCCCCGCGCCCCCACCCGACAAGCCCCATCGATTTGAATTTCACGCTGCGAAATTAGCTCCGGGCAGTGCGTTCCCACCCAGACACCATACGCGCGGGCTCAATCGATGCATATTATAGCTCGTTCGCGTTGACGCCTTCGCCGTCGGCCGTTCGACGTTCGCGTGGCCTCCGTCTCGGCGCTCTTTTAATCTCGCCTCCTCCCAAGAATTTTCCTCGATGGCGAACTCCCTGGGACGGGAGCGCGAGAATATTTATACGAAGCGGCGGCGTTTTATGACGCGCGCGTAAAATCGGAACTGACGCGACATCGTATAAGTTACGTGATTTAAATCGCTTTCGTTACGATGCGTCACGCGTGCCTTATGGTTTAATCTTCGCAGTAGCGCATTATTGTGATTTTCGGTAAGGTCGCGGATAAGCAAGATAGTATATCGTCAGTTTTATAGGAAACCGTGACAGCAGATTTAGTATTTTATGCTTACCCAACCAAGTAAAGTAAATAAATTTTATGCAAATTCTAACAATATTCTTACATTGCTGTCTAAATCACTACAGTATACTCATATACAGTCTCATGAAAGAGTATCATTATACTTGTCCTTTTTATATAAATACTTCCTCGATGGTACTTTTATTTTTAGTGTGCCGCGCATATTTTAATGTGAATATTGTCCGATCCATATATAAAAGAAAATAGTAGCTATAATCGGGCGTAATGAAAAGGTTAAAAACCCAAAGAATTATGTTCCGTTTGAAAGCCTGAAAATTTAATTTCTTAAAAGTTACGGGATTAAGCGTAAATTCACACGAAAGGTTGCTAGTCGTAAAACATTCGAGGTGAACGTCACCACCCAACGTACTGCAAGACACGCGAGAGCCTCGTCCGACGCCGTTAAATTTTCGCGGTCAATATTCTTACGCTCTCAATCATGTAAGAGCATCATAATCCAGCTAGAAATGCATATTTATAGCAGTAGTATCGCATAAGTGCAACCTACCCGGTATCCTAGTCATTAGATTTAGATTGTAAAAAAATAAAGAAAATATGGTGTATTTATGTTAAAGTATAGTTTCAGAATTATGGAATAATAAATATCGTCATTAATTTATAAATGCAATTTAAGCATTGGCTATTATTACCTTAATTTTCGTAGCTAATTATATAATTTTATGATAAATGCCGAGAGCACACTTGTACTGAAGCTTTGAGAATTATTTTTTATGCTCACCAGTTTCCTCAAATAAAATTAGAAAATTAAAACCGTTTCAAAAATGTATTTCCATATTTGTAATTCATTTTTACATCAAATGCTTTATGCTTGTAAACTTGGACTTTTTTAACATAAGCTAAACTATTACAAACATTAGTGGAAGTTTTAATGGAAATATTAACGAAATGCAATGCAATACTTGACTAGTTTAATACTTTATTTATGCAGCAAACAATAATGAAATTAATAGAAATTGGATAAAATATGTAAGACGAACTACTTCCCACACTCGCTTATGTACAAAAGGTTACATGAATATTCCGAAGACCCAGAGTGCCAAAGGGATACAGAAAAAAAGAGAGGAAAATGATCCAAGATATGTATCGAAACGCGCGCGCACCTTGCGTACACGCGTGCATTGCTCTGCTTGGCTAATTGTATAAATTATTACTGCAGCAGCGATGCGCGACTTCTTGTAGCGGTCGTGACATTAAAGTTTTTATCTTCATCCGATGGGACATTGTCGCTAAGGGTGGTATAAATGTATCTTCCATATATATTAAAGTTATATATTAACTGTCCACTTACATTTAAAAACTTTTCGTATCATGTAAACAATTTTTTCAACGCCTAGAAATATTCTTAAATTTTTAAATTCATTGAAATATCGAGTGTAAATTTACTTGACCACCAAAATCATGAAATCGTAAGCTACAACCAAACATTTTGTCAATAAAATTGTTAGAGCAAACGCGGTGCAAATGTCATTTTGTTATTACTATTTAAATATACCGAGAATCAAATTAACCAGGATGTGAAATAGGTCAATTATATTTTAAATGTCATGTAAATTTCATGCGAATAAAATTGCTCTCTTAACAAATTTAGTGAATCGTATGATTTATGAAAGCACGTTCGTTACTCATTCATATTTTCTAATTTAAATCACTCATTTGGTAAAACAAACTGTATAGATAATATAACGCATCCTTTATGAGCTTCGCAATTTTTAAAAATCTCGAACCACGTTCTTATAAAAGATCGACTCCTCGATCGCCTTGCCATTTCAACTGTTTCTTAAATTCCGGAGACTTTTCACTGTCGAAAGTTCGAGCCAACCTGGAATGCTCCTTGTACCCACCCCTACCTGAGAAAAAGAGGAGTGGAGACACTTAATTAATTGAGTCGTTTGCGTAATGCATCGAAACGGGGGGAGGGTTGGATCCCGATCTTCGCTACGACCGCGATTTAATAGGCAATTACTTGGGCTCTCCTTCTCTCCCTCTCCCCTTTTCCTTCTACCACGACTACGTGGGGTACACACGCACACTTCCCTCGCACTCGTATCACGGACGAGCGAGAAGGGCGGAAACCTGGCGAGGACTTTCTTGCATGGCGATTCCCACGGGCTTTTTCTCGTTACGGCCAACTAGCGGGTCCGCGCGTCCTTGAAACTTTCCTCCGCGAGAAAAGTTTGCGGATTTTCCGCGGGTGCCGGCGCCAAATAAAATTGTTATTATTCGCCGAATGAATATGGAGGACTTTTTAATTCTTCGCTCTGTCCCGCAGCTTCGGCGGCGGCGCTGCCGGCCGCGAGTCGCGATCGCAGCTGCGTCGCTGCAGCTGGAGGCGGAAAGGCAGAGGGGGCGAGAGCAATTGCGCGCCAGCAAAGTTTGCGCGTAACGATGAAATGATATTGCGCCACTCCGCGCTCTCCAAGTTTCGGAATACTTTGCCCGAGCTACGTGTAATTATTGTGCTGCGCTTATAATGATGGAAATTGTAAGGATGTTTTGTCCGCTACTTCCACGTGGAAAAATATGTAGGCGAGTCATAAAATCAGATTTATCTGCAGTTGAAAGTTTAACTCTTCGACGAAGGTAAAAATTTCCATTCTTCTGTGGTTTGACTCATTAAAATTATTTTAATATAAGTAATTTAAAATGTAACAACAGCCTCCTTATGACAAAACTTTTTGATTAGCTTTTCAATTTTGCTACAGTTTATTGCATATATACACTATACGTTTACATTTCATACATTCATAATGAATCATATATGTTGAAAATTAAAATTTTTTTTTTCATTGCTAATGCAATAAGATATAACATTATAAATACTAAGTATTATACGTGCAAAAGTAACATTAATATATTCTGTTATATTAATGAAAAACCAAAGGATTTTTTATGCTGTATATTGATTTAATTGAATCCTACAGAAACGGAATTTGAGAAAACACTTCCGTAACACTATGTACTAAACGATGTTTATGCTTCTGAATCTGTACAATAAATGTAGTTTATCTCTGACCCTTTTCGTTTGCTCGAATCAGGGAAATTGTGAAAAATCTGTATTTGTCAGAATTTCGACCGACAAAAGTTCGAATCAAGAAGCCAATAAAAATTCTATGCATTGCCAAGTGACGCAGTATAAACAGGTATTGGAGAGAGAAAGATAGAGAAAGAGAACTTTCGCGTTCTTTTTAGAAAATATGGGCTTCGGCGCGTGCCTTGAAAATCCAGAGCAAATTTTCAGATTTCAATATCTACTGTTCAGAAATAGGCTTCAAATGATGCGGTTGCGAAAAAACAATAAATATAACATTCAAAAAACTGTACCTTTTGCAGTGGAGTATTTGATCGCAATAAGTCACTTTACAATATTAGATACTATATAGCAAACAAAGCAAAAAAGTGCAATCAAACTGAATGGCAATTTTCATCTTTCCATTTTTTCATTAGCTCTTTATCCAGCCTTTCACAAACATACAGTAGAGATGAAAACATCATAAAATAAAAATAGAACTTCCGATGTATCGACTGACATGTCGACGCATAAGTGCAATTAATTTCACCATTTATATTACTTGTAGTTCCGAGTTGTGGCGGTGCTCGTAAAGATAGAGAAGAAGATGGAAAAGCGCTCGGGGAAAATGTACAAAGCACTTGCTCGTCGCGACGGCGTATGACGTCAGTGGGTGAAGCTCTGACTTATGGGAGCCGTAAATCTGGCTATTGAATTTTACACTGTCGATATTTTTTTCTTGGGTGTGCGAGGCCTCGCGGTATAAAAGCGAAAGGAGGGAAGCGCCGCGAGGAGGAATGTAATGAGCGACAAAAGCGATATAAAGGGAGCGCGTGTCTTTATTTATTGCCGAATGTGAGGGAAGCCACTGGGACGCGAGGGTTTTACGATTCTCGATATGGGAAAGCCGTAAATAACACCCGAGCATTGGTATCGAGTTGAAATTGTTATATGTATGAATTTTAAGGAACTGCCGTGCCTCCCTATGGATTTTTTTTAATAGAAGAGAAAGTTTATCCTTATTTGTCAAGATTTAATTATGAGACTAGTTGTGCCAACTTTTACTTGCAAAATCCAGTTTGCTTTACTTGCGACCTTTATCTCCGTTATTCTGATATTTTTTTGAAAAATGATGTGTTCTTAAATGTTTTTATTTGCTTTTTGAGATTCGAGGTAAAAAGTAAACAGTATACGAATGAAAAGTAGTGACCTATTTCGAATAAAAAATGAATACAAATATCAGCTGCTGCAGGTATATACAGCAAACTGAGCAGCAGATAATTGCCTTCTGGGTGTTCTCCATCGATGCATACTGCATTCTAACACAAAAGATTTTTTATATAACTAGTACCATATTAACCTGCCGCTTATTTCTACGTATGAAATGATGAATAATCATATCCTAATTATCTGAAACAAAAATGACGGTGCATACAACGAAGAATTCCATGAATTCCATTGAATAATGCCAAGAATGTAATATATACATTGCATATAAACATTGCATTTGCCGATGATAGTTCAAAAAATTCCGAGACTGAATCGGAAGTCGTGATTCGAGTCGAAGTTAGTGATCGAATCAGATATAAATTGTCCAACGCCACTCATATCGGAGGAGCAAAGACCGAAAACAAAAGAGGGAGAAAGGGCTCGAGGGAAGACTGCACGCGAGCGGGGCATACAGCGAGACGGCACACGAGGCAAAAGAACGAGCCAAGAAGAGCGCAAAAAGTCAAAAGAAGCCAGGAAGGGCGAATCGAGAGGCTAAGGGTTACCGTCGGGGAAAAGGGAGGAGCGCGGCGGTCTGGGGATCGCATGTCGCATCGACGGGCGCGCGCGGCTCCCAAAGCCGTCCGATAAGAGTCCGACTCGTGACTCGGGATTATTTAGCGGCGAGGGGTTTTTTCCTCGTGGCGGGTGGCGCGGGCGCGGCCACTATCGCATCGAGCGCCGCGGCGGCCCGAGTGATTGATCGGGGAAGGGACGGGAAACTAGGTGGGACCGGATGCGTCGCGCGCGCGTCCCGCACACCTCGAGTGACGGCCCCGTCGGATCCGATGGGCGTCGCGCGAGCCGCTCCGTAATGCGCCGGCCGTTTAGCGGAGTAACGAGGCCTATCGGCCCATCGCCCGAGGATACGACGTGGAAAAAGCCCTGCCAATTCAAACCGTTTCCTACTGGAATGCCGCAGTCTCTCTTGTGCGCGCCGAAGGATTTATTCTCACGAGGGCTTTATTGTCTGTTCTTTCGGGATCAACTTAAGCGATACTAAATTTCGACAAGACAATCGCTTTACTCGGACTTGTTTTCAACTGGAATTATATGCCAATCTATATAATTACTCGTCCACGTACAAATTATTGTTGAATGCAGAATGCGTAATTATGAATTGGATATGAATGCTGTAATGTGCTAAACGATCAAAGAATATAAGTGTATCAAATATTTAAAGCCTTAATAATCCTATGGGTCTACGGTATCTTTTGATACAAGCACTATTATGCCAAGAATTATTATGTTATTTATGGTCGGAGAATATTTTCTTATAATAAAATTTTTGCCACTCTCGCGTTTCTCGGCCTATATAGTTTTATTCGCGATCGTATAAACTTGTGTAATGAATTAAACGTTGAAATGAATTTAAGCGATAGTATACATATTGTTTGAATTGCGCAAGTGGCCACTTCTTTCCAAGAAGGAGGTAAATGCACAGTTTAAACGCTACACTTTAGCGCGGGAGTATTCAAATAAACATTTAATTTTATCCGGTAAATTATCTTTTCAGCGCATGCAACGCCCGCAAAATAACTGCTAAATAATAATCAAAGGCGAGTCGCGTGCGCGAGGGAAAAAGGAGGGAAAAGCCAGAATAATGATATCCGTACTGGGAACCGGGCACGCGATCCCCTCGGCGAAAATCACTCGAGGCGATCAAACCGGCCCGAATCCCGCTTGGCCCGCGAATCTAATCGGCGTCCCCTGCACTCAATTAATCCAGTATAAGCCCAGGGCTCGGGGCTCCGCCGGCGTTTGTTTTCATCCGGCGGATAACGCGCGGAGGGGCGGACGCGGGCCGCATCCGGGGAAATGGCCGCCGCGCGGCAAGAAGCCGCGGCGAAGAGGCGCCGCGCGCCGAGTCTTCCGGATCCAATTGCAGGCGGACCGCAAACCCGATAGCGCGACTCGAGTGGCCGCCGGCCCACGACTTCCTTCCTGCCCGCGTCCGCGGCGGCTGTTTTGCTACTTGACCCTTCCGCGAGGCGCACTCGTCTGCCGCGTTCGGCTGCAGTGTATTTTTCTTTGCCGCTCGGCGGCCGCGGCCTGCGGGGATCTCGGCGGAGATATATATATGGGGGCTCGGCTCGGGCCTTCCAACTCGCCGGCGACCTTTGGACAAAGAGCGCCCGCGCCGTCCTCCTGGCGCTTTGCGCCCTGTTGCCCGAGGCTGGCGCCGGCCAATTCTTGATAACTTTTATGCGGGGAGCTGCTCCACGGCCAGACTATGGCAGCTTAACTTTTTCTTGCGACCCTCGACTTAATTGCACTTAATCTAGTTGAGGGTTTGATGTTGCTTCGCCAATCCTTCGATGCAAAAAGGAACGCTAACGAATTTGCGCACTTATAACAAGGTTCTAACCGAGGTTTTTACTACAAATTTACCGTTCTACTCGAGATTATAATTATTCGAGTGGCATAACCTCTGCAGAACAAGATATAAATATTTCTTAAAAATCTCTTTTATTGTGGTTTGAATCGTTAAATCCATAATACAAATACTATTTTTCAATTATTTCAATATTTACTTATAACTCAATTTATATAATAAAATATTCTAAGTTCATTATTTGCCGACGTGTACATTTTTATTTGTTTTAAATATCACAGTAGCTTATACACTCGCTTATACACATATTTCTGTTTATTAAACTTTTGTTTTAAACTCACCATTAACGATTTGATGAAAACACTGCCTATCGAGCCCCACCAGCTGCCTACAGCTCCTACACCAAGCAATGGGCGATTTCATATCGCTTTTTGTTTTTTAGAAAAACAGTTGTCTCAAAAAAGTACCAAATTTACACGTGTTTCTGATATCTTTCCTGCGCTGTTGTACAAGCAGACGGAAAACAAAAGATCACGCTTCAGTTCACGACTCTAGCGCCAGCACAAGCTTTGCGCCCTTTATTTTGGTCACGTCGCGGTTAAATCAACAACAAATACCTACACCTGTAGCTCACGTGACTCCATGCGCAACCACTCGATAATCGATTATATCATTCACAAAGGTCAAGGGAAAAGTATAACGTTTCTTGGCTTCCCCTACCTGTCTCTTCCATAACGGTTCGCTGTACCACGCTACCTCTGATACAGCAGGATCGCTTTTTATATTTACGAAAGTGAGTCGAAATCGAGTAAGTTCGAGTGTGAAGCGCAGACGTTGGCGCAGATTTAATCATAGACTCGGTATTGTATCGAAATATTGTTGTTTTGTTTTATACGTGTATTATTTTCAATATTATAAATGGCAAAACGACAAATTTTTAAATAAACATATATAGTATGAAAATTCATTAATATTTAATAAGATAATTAGTGTGCTATGGAATAAACTATGTTTTAAAGAATTTTTTATTTAATTAAATCTTGAATAATTCAATATAATCAACAAATATGAATAGATTACTATAAATGTACTTATAAAAATAAATTAATAAATTAAGAAAATAAATACCATACGCCATGTTCATACAATTAAAAAAATTAATATATGGTTGTAGCATGTGTAAAATTACACGAGGTTACACTTTTAGTTCGCACTCTTTAAGTAAACGAAGGAAGGGAACGAGGGTAGGCGAGGGGCAAGACGAGAGCAAGGAAGAAAGCGAGGAAGAAACGAGTTTTCGAATTTGCAAGTACTCGGTGGCTTTAGGGTGAAGCGTAATTGCCTCCTGCATATCAATTAAAAAGGATCATCCTGCACAACATAAGCAATTCAAGTGAAATTGCAAGGGCGGCTCGCGGCTTGTCCCTCGCTTATAATCGGCGCAATTTGACCGAGGCGCGTCGCAGCGTTGGCTCGCGCGAGAAAAAGAGGCTCGAGGTAGGGGGCACTGCAACGAGGCGACACGCGCCTCCCTCTGATCATCAGCTCGAATTACGAGGCGATCCTCGGACGCCATTACTCGCGCCTCATTATTCGCGGAGCTAAAGTGTGCAATTTTACGGGCGGCCATTTTGCACGGGCGATTAGCGGGCAATTCGCGCGCTAGGCCGCCCGGTAATTCGAGATAACGCCGTCGCGCCCGCTGTATTATACGGGCGCGCGTGGACCACTGCAGTCGGATTATCCGCGGGCGCAGCCCGGGGGGTTAATGAACATCTCGCGGCCACGCGGCGATCGTTGTCGCCTTCCAAAGCGGATTTGCCTCGTCTATGTGCAGGAGAGCCGCCGCTGTTGTGCCACCCGACGCGCTGCCATTCGCCGACGATCGAGCGCCACGCTGAGCTGCGCGACACCGGGACTCGGCCCACTGAGCCCCATTCACTGCCCCTGGGTTATTAATCGCTATGCGTTCACTGATCGATCGCCGATCGACTCGTCGGTCCTGTTATCGCTTTTTATTGCTCAATACAACCGAAAGATTATATTTACTTTGGCGTTAGGCGTCCCATACACTAATACAAGTCTACATAACAAACAAATTCATTTAATGTGCATCTAGTTGTATTATATGTATAATACCGATAAATATTTATTTTAATTAAAATATTTGCGAAAGCCTTACACCAAAAAGTAAAAGATTGAATCATAATGATTTTCCTCTCCTTTCATCACTTTATTCCTATGAATTGAAAGTGTGTACATTATCTATTGCAGTAATAAAAAGCCATCGTGTTTGCAAGACCTCCTATTTTGATTGCTAATTAATTACCTGACTTTGTCGCTAATTAACGAAAGGTCCAGCGAAAAAAGAGGCTGTGAAAACTTTGCCTTTTGAGTCGTTCGGAGAAATGCTCAAAGTTGTTCGCGTTTCGTCCGCGAGCTCACGAGAGAGGGAAAAAGTCGCCTCTCCCTCGCCTATTTTTCCTTCCGCGTTCTCGCAAGCTTGAACTGAGTCGAAAGTTTGCTAATTTCACTGGAAGAGAGAGAAAGAGAAAGAGAAAGAGAGAGAGAGAGTTAGAGAGACGACGGAGAAAAGGTACGGGGACTCGTATACACACTTGGATGACGAGGCGCGCTTTCCTTTCAAATCCTTCCTAGACAAATACGGGCCGCGAGTTGCAGCTTGTGTACAAGGTGTCTTTTAATTCCTTGTCTCCAGCTATATCATGCGATAGCTAAGGCAATTCTAAACATTTTTTTTGCGGTCGCGAATCTGTTAGATGTACCCTCATGAAGATACAGGTGTTTAAAAAAACGGTAAAAATCCAGCCCCCGCGGCCGAAAAGCGCGGCCTACTCGCTGCAGCACAGCCAATGAGAGTAGCGGAAATAGTCAATGGGAGGCTTAGATACGTGCCGATTTGCCAACAAAAGAACCTCGGGCTCCAGCGGACCGTCAGCAGTATCGCGGCAGGCCGATTAGCGGCCGGCCTGCGACCCGACTCCTCCGACTTCCCTTCCCCCTGCTGACGGTCCGCTGGGGCCCGAGGTTATTTTGTTGGTAATTTTGGTAGTCGACAAATCGTCACGCGTCTAAGCCTGGATGGCGGGGCCAGACCCGCTACTTGCCTTGAGCCCCTGATAACTCTACCCTACTCTTTACCCTCGAGTAGGCCGCACTTTTCGGCCGCAGAGGCTAGATTTTTACCATTTTTTAAACACCTGTATCTTCGCGAGAGTGCATCTGACAGTTTCGCGGAAGTAAAAAAAACATTTAGAATTTCCTTAGCTACTACGTGGTATAGCCAGAGACAAGGAATTTAAAGACACCTTGTATATACTAACTCTACTCTTCCCTTCACTTCTGTTTTTTCGCTTTTTCTCCTTGGAAAGAAAGCAGCTTGAGTTACACCGCATTCTTTATCAATTTGCTTCAACATTCAACAAATTTGTTTTACTCTGTGAAAATTTATAAAATTTAGTTTGATTGAAGATTAAACGAATAGATCTTATGTAATTATCAAGTTTGAGACATAAGATCTATATATTTTTAATTGCGATATATTAAAATGTGTACTTATTAACTCTCCTTTATAGCTATAAAATAGTAATGGACTAAGAATTTATCGATGGCTAAAGACGGCTTTTTTAACAGGAGCTAATTGGACGCTGATACATTTGCCAAGTCAGAAAATAAAACGGTACTGCAATTAAATGAACGGAAGCTATTATGTAATTGAATCGGTGATCCCAATACATAAACAATTACGAGGGAATTAACAGGCGCTATTAAATCGAAGCCAGTCGGAGATAAGCGAAGACAAACAAAGATAAACGTTGTAAAATGGGAAGGAAAGCAAGGAAGAGCTTGGAAGCGGGGGTGGCGGTGGGCGGCAAGGAGGGGGTAGGTGGAGAAGAGGAGGGCGATTGCACGGGGGAGCCCGGTAATAAAGACACAGATTGCGATAGTGACGCGAAGGGACAGAAAATCCGACTGGATATCGTTAGGCGAGGACACGCCGGTCAATACAGGGGCCTGGGGCTTTTTCCGAGTTAAATGAAAAGCCGCGCGGCTTTGGCTGCGGGGCCGGGGCTCCTTTTATGCCTCGGCCGGGCGGAAGATAGCGTCCATTTATTTGGGACGGGGGAGAGGCCGCACGTGACCCCCGGACTCGTTCCGCGTCCCTGTTTCTCCGATCTGCAAATATGTGCCCGGCGCGGAGGCTCCCAATTAATGGTTGCAACGCGGCCCTGGATCGGATCCGTGTGCGCGGGCGTGACGTTTTCACGATAAGCTCGATTTTCCGGGCGGAGGCCAGAATGCGCTCCCGGCGGAAAAGTTAATGGCTTGCCCCTCGTAATCTAATTGTTATAAGAACTTGGTTATACGATTATGCTTGCGAAGAAATAAGTGTTACGGGCCGAATTACTTTCGGAGTTGGGGCTCGAATTTAAGTTTGTTTGCGAAAGGCAGTGATTGAAAGCAATCAGATAGCGGCCGTAAATCCAAAAGGGGCCTTGATCTCGTTGGAGATTTACTGCACACCATTAAATTTTAATGCTACGTGTCTCTTATTAGAGGATTGTAATTTGGTGGAGCGCGGAACGGACCGTCGGCGAAGCCGCATGCGATACACGCGCGCTATTGTTCGCCCGGGATTTTTGAGAGCGCGAGCGAAAACGGAGATTGGGAAATATCAGCGAAAGCCTCCCGATAGCATCTCGGCTCGCACCTGCAAATCGTGAAACCGCTCCGGTTAGGAAAAGCGACCGAGGGCAAAACCGAGGCGGAACGCGGGCCAAAGCCCGGCGGGGGATGATCCGGCCGAGGATCCGGGGCGACCTCGGCCCTGCAGCGCCAGCACAAACGCTGCCGCGCGAGGCCTAATAGTCAATAGGTCGGTTATAAGTCGCGGGCAAATATTGTGCCGCGGCAAACAGAGGCGTGCGGGGCCGCCGGGGCGAGGCTGGGGCGCGGCGCGGCCTAGGCGGGGGCGGCGCGTGGCCGTGTTTGTCGAGCGCCGCGGCGCATTGTGACGCGCGGAGTCGCACAAAGGAGTCGCGGCCTGTCGAGGGGCCCAGGACCCCGAGACCGCTGTTCCCGGAAATTACTCATTGTTGCACGCATCGGCTTATCTCCGGGCGCGACTCCTCGCCATTTGCGGCGCGACTGGCCCGCGCTATATTCTCCCGCGGCGCCCGATTTTTTTCGCCGCTCGCCGACCCGAGCTTTTTCAGTCCTCTCCCCGTTCCCTCAACTGTGACAAATATCGCGTTTCAAGCGCCAAACGCCTAATGCCGAATACCCAATTTATAAACTTACACGAAAAATTTAATAGGAATTTTGATGATTATATTCGAAATTAAGTTTAAAACATACTTGTTTAAAGTTATGTGTATTATCACAAAAATAACAATCTTCTATGCTAATTTTTATTTCGTCTTTTATTCTTGTTGTAGTTATAAACTATACATAAAATTATTCCTTTAAATATCGTCAAATTGCTTTAATTAATATTAATTTGTAATATGGTAGAGAATATATTTCCAATCTACTATCTGACATAGGGAGCACATATTAAATTTTTTCACTTAACTTATTTTAAATAATTTAGGATAATAGATATTCATTAACATTAATTTTTAATATAGATTCGATTTAATAAAGAAGTATTAAAAAATAATATCTTACATTAATTAATGCATTAAATACACAAGATTATTCGAAATTTAATATTGCTTTAGAACTTTGAGCTTGTATTTTAGCGTATCCCAGTTTCTTTAATATATATTTCGGAAGAATGGAAACATACAAATTTATGCGTATGAGGCGCCTATTGATATTAAAACTGGAATTTTGATATCGAGCTGGGGGGGGGGGGCTATCCGGTGGGATATATAATATAAGCGTGACATACATTCCAAACTTTTCCATTCCGTAATTTTATCTTGAATACCTAAAGTTCGATACATTCCGTTTGAATCGACGCAGCTGCAGCAGTCTATATAGCATAAGAATGTAAAAGGTATAAAAAATGTCTCTTGCTAGCAGACGCGCGCTTATAAACAAAGGCAAACAGAAGAGTGGGTAGGCATATCAGCCGGGGAGAAAAACCCAGGTGGAGATCACACACGGGGCTCGGGGCAAATGCAACTTTGCAAATAGGCGGTAGAAGAAGCCGCAAAGTACGCTAGAAGGTAAGGGGGGCCGCGTGCGTTCCGAAGCGCACGTTTGACTTTTTCCGGCGGGACGGATAACCGAGTTGATTCCTCGAGGAGGAAACCTCGAGCGAGTCAATCCGCATCCAATCGCCGTCCATCAGGAGTCGTCCTTGGGCAACCGCAGCGGTTGCGCCCGCAGCCAGGCTTACGCCGCGGCGGGAGGGAGCAGAGAGCGAGGCCGGGAAATCCAAGCCCGGCAACATTATGATAGGAGCTCGCGCCGCACCGGCTCTCGCCTGCCAGCCGCCATTATTGCAATAGTTACGCGGCTGTTCCTCGCGGGCGCGCTCCAGGTCGGCTAGGTAAAATTATGCGCTCGACGCGGCGTATTCATCCACTCCCGCCACTCCCGGCCTCCCGGCTAATGGCCCGTACGCCGCGCGGCCGCTATACGCTACCCGCACTGCGCACCTGATACGCCCGGCCCAGCGCGGCCTTCCCTTATGCACCCGCCCGACTAATGACAATCATAATAATATCGGCGCGCCCAGACTTCTCTTTAAACAATGCGGAGATGAGACTGAATCGCGCCTGCAGACGTCCGGTCCGGAGATTATTCATGATGCCGATGCGCCGCGCCAAGCCGAGGGGACGCCACGGGCTATGGAGCCTCGCCGGATCTTCCCTTCGCCTTCGCGCCTAGACGCGTGCACCTACTCCGTCCTTGTTCCGAGCCTGATTACGAGGACTCGAGCAAGCTGTCGGCGCGGGTTACAATATTATCTGTACAAACTGCATAAGCCTCCGAGTGATTTGGACTTGAAATTTGAATCAATATAGTTGTTGAGTAATATATATTTTGCATGTAAAACAGACAGCGTACACATTCTGAAATCTTAATTAATGTACACACATCTGTATATACGATACTCGTTAGTACACGATATGATAAGCGTTGCCGTATATTATTCCAAATAAGAGCCATTGTAAATCCTTCAGAGAAAAGATTGAAATGCCGTAAAGCTGCAGAACCTTGTGCGGAACATCCACCAGGACACCTTTGGATCGCGGGGAATGGTATGCGAGGCGAGCGAGGGTCCAGCGACGAATTTACGGGTTCCTCTCGTGGCGCAACACTTGGACGGGATAGCAGCCGGCCTCGCGTTCCCTTCTCCGGGGCATAACCTCGCGGGATCTCCAGTGCAAATACGCTTACCTAGTTAGCGCCAGGGCAAACATTGATATCTAGCTCCTTTGAAATCCGGCCTGGCCGCTGCTCGCGTACACTTGAGCTTCGGTTTACCTTCGGTCGGAAAGGCGACATTTTTGAAGGTGAGAGCTTCCACAGTCCCGGCCACACGCGCTTCGTCGCGGAAGCGATTACCTCGCGGATCGCCCTGACCTTTTTCTAACCTATTATTACACCGTGCACAAACAATATTCTTATTTAGCTTTAACTCGTTGTTTGAACGTTGTGGCATTCCTGTACGCCGTACAGGGTCTCGGGAGAAAAACGAGATCGCCTTATAGAGCACGAGGTTTTTCGCTGGGCCTTTATGTATAATGCATGTGGGGCTCGACATGTGGAGCACTTCTGATGGCTATGTTCGAAGCTTCGCGGAAATCAGCCTAACAATAGAATTGAGGCAAATGATTGTTTGCTGCAGCATAGTTGCTCGCGCACTAGAGCAACCTGTGTCGGCGGGGCAAGAGAGTAAAAAAAAATGTCAAAGAAGCAGAGGCCGGCCGCGCCGGCGGACTGCGGACACCTCGCGCGGAAGTGACAAATTGTCCGCGCGAACTCACCCCGCGCAGAGACACAGAGGGAATACGAAGAAGCGGGGGCTAGCCGCACTGCTGCAGCGGCGCACTTCCCGCGGCAATTCCCGAGTCAATGTTATATACATAAGCCGCAACAATTGGCGGTTACAGTCGCGCACCCGAGTCTACTCGAGTTTGCATTATGTCCGTGCACTCTGTGCACCTTGTGTTATATGCGCGCTAAACTGGAGCACATTCCGCGTGCGCCGCGCGAAATTTGAAACTCTCAAAGGACCGTCAATGACGTGCCTTATTTTACATACCTACCGCGCGCTCACGTTCGTATACATATTTACGTGGTCACCAAACAGCGAATGCAAAACGAGCATTAGGGAATTCCTGTTCTGCAAACAATGAGCTGGGTTAAGTGATTAACGTGTTTCAACTGCTCTGTATGTATACAAAATGTATGTACATTATTCCTTTATTATACCTATTAGCTATATGCGTTATGTAACTTATGGTTTTACGCATTTTATTCATTTACCAAAGTCACTTTTCATGGCTCTCTAATTTCTGTATGCTATTTGTAAAGTACGTATAATATTATTAAACAAACATTAAACATTCGATGTTTTTTGTTTCTTTTTATTTTAATATAAACGACAAGACTTATTTAAAGATTAACATAAAAAAAATGTTTACAGATTTATATTATGAGAGTGCATACATGAAAAACTCTTGATTATGTTTGTATGAACTATTTATTTTTTATAACGAGTTTAATATTTACTGTGAAAATATTGTTTATATTTTGCTTTTAGTTATCTAATACAATTATTAGTTGTATAAATGTATAGATGGTTTTCCATAATGATGGTACTATATATTCTATCCCATTCTATTATAAGGGAATAATAGAAGTTTCGAATAGTATACAGTAAAGGATTACATAGTTTGCTGTATGGATCAAAACTTTACTAGATCTATATCTATATATTGTTGAAAGTTAGAAATAATTTTAAGTAAAGGCTTAAAAATACACTATCTTTCATTTATAAGATGATATAATCCATTGTGCATTTAATATCCGAGAATTACACTAATTTTGCGGTAATCATTCGTAAACGTTTACTTTGCCGACATTATGAACTGAGTCGTATTAGCTGTAAAAAATGTAAATCTAAAACAATCTAATACAAATATGCTCCAAATGCGAAACTATGTTATATTTTAAGTAAATATTCTCGACATAAACGAACATTGATAATAAACCTAGTTCGTCTTGTCAAAACTCTAAATATTCATATAGCTTAAGACCACAAACCCTACATGAACATCCGCAATGCTTCAGAGCGAAAGTAAAAGATGTTGGTCGTCAAATGCGGAAAGAAAAAAAACTCTGAGCACTTCTCTACCGCACCGATAGATAAAACGTAGACGCGATTTTTCTGCGCATCGCTATACAGCACGTTTACCTACTGCAAGCGTAAAACTTCAAAGTAGATAAATATCAGCTAGAAAGTGCGTACACGCATAGTGTATGTGGGGGGTAGACTCATATCACCCGAGGCCATGGGACGGCGCATTTGTTTACGCGTTCCGCGAACAATGCGCGCAGACGCTTCCGCGGGTCGTCAAACTGAAAAGTGTCTCCCGCGGGAGATAAAGAGGACACGGCGGTAGGGAGCCGCTATCGCGACATGTGCGCCGCGCGATCAAAGGGGGCTGTAAAGTCTGCCAGACTAAATAAAAATACAGGCGGTGACGGGGCTCGGGACGCCCCCTAGCGTCACATCCCCCAGTCGTTAAATAATGGCGCCCGGCCCCCGCTCCCTAGCATGGGCCTTATTGCTTTATGGTTCACCGTGTTTCGCTCATTTGTTCGTGATGTGATGTTCACTTGGCCCGCGTCTATATTACGCCCTCTCCTTTACATAGCCAATAGTTTTTTGTTCACTTTTATAACAAAATTTTACTTTGCTATCGATTCTAAATACATATTTAACTAGTTAGACTAAGAGACATGCACAGAAAAAAAATTTATGTATTCTATATTATGCCTATATAGATTATTTGCACATGTTATGTGTAATTGAATTATCATCAATCAAGAGTATTTTTTTGCGTTGCTTAATACCTTTTATTTGTCGAATTGTATAAAAAATAGTTATTGTGCATTTATTTAAGATCAATATAATTATATTTGTCAATCTTGTAAATTTGTGTTATTATTTATTTGACAAAACATAATTTCTAATCTTATTTTTACAGTAAAATCGCACGTTACGTCAGCTGAGTAAAAAAGAGCAGTAGTTAAGAGAAAAATTGATACTATAGCAATTTTCGGAACGTGGAGTACGCATTAAGCCAAAAAATGCAAATACGTTATCTAGCGTCCATGCTAGGTCCTTCAGGCGTTTTCGAGGGCGTTTTAAAACAAAGGATAGGTATTCGGGGTACCCGAAGACGAGTTCAGTTAGTGCTCACCGTTTTTTTGACTGTCTTGGCTCAATTTAAGGTTCTGTGTGAATAACAGTTTAAAGCTTTTTGATATCTTGTTGACCTATGAATACAAATGTTTTCTTTCTATTCATTTTATCCAGTTTTTGTTTTATATTTACAGCCAATAACGGTTATTACAGTCACACGCGAACTATAGATAGTAAATACAAATGAATCGCTTATTGATAACAGGGATAATTTCGGCAATAGCTACTGGTAGTCAGTAGTAGCTACAGTATCAACATAGACGGATGTATATGCATGTACAGGCGGTGAGGGTGAGGGCAGGAGTTAGCGATAACGGTGGCTCCGGTACAATTTTAGTACATCTCCAACGACAGCATTAACAAGAGCTAATCAAACAATCGGTTGGCGCACTGTTTATCCATCCTTACAAACAATTTGAAGCGCATGCAATCTGGTCGATCGAAAGGCCAAATATATCCAGATAGCGCATAGGGGCCCGAGCCAGCGGCGAGTGTCCTGCGCACCCGTACTGCAAAATCGATCGTCGCGAAAGTTAGAGGCGCGCGCGCCCGGGCGCTGCATCCGTGGCCGCGTGTTTATCCATCCCGATGCAGCGGCTCCGCAAAAGAGTAAATCGCGGGGGCGCACGTACTATTTGCCCTTGCATTACCGGTATATAAAGGACGGGCGGGTCGGTCCGAAAGAGCTCGCGGATCGACAGGGAACCCGGGGCGAAGCGCGGCCGCCGCAGCTGTTTGCTTAAGGAGTACGCAGGGACGGAGGATCTCGAGCAATCAGCGCCAGAGGACACTCCAAATATATTTGCGCGGGAGGCGGAAAATGCACGAGGAGCCCGGAATGTGCTGCAGCCCGTGAGTTGCCCGCGGCCGAGCTTTTTCTCGCGCTTTCCGCCACGTTATAGCGCAGAGGCGGCATTCGATTGACGCGCGCGGTGGAAAGCAGCCCGCATAATAAGGTTATTAGAGAAAGCCGTAGATATCCTTGTGTAAGGCGATATGATTAATGTGTGCCACGAAGCACGTGATTATTATTTACCCAATTACCTGGCTATTTATTTTCGCGCGAAGTATATCCTGTGATATGGGGGTCGTCTCGAAAATTGGACGAGTCGACAGGTACTTTGTACATAAAAATAAAGGCGGGTAATACGCGCGCTGGGGCGCTGGCGCAGCCAGGAGTTAAAAACAAATGCTCAAGAGCGTATACGGGCGAGTCAATAAAGCCGTAAGAGAAATAAGCTTCCCGCTGACGGACTGGAGGAGGACTCGGCCGAGGACTCATTAAACATTCCGGCGCCGTGCAATCTTCCAATCAGCGAGGACTCATTCCTCGTCCCCATAACCGTAAAGGCGCACTCGCCATGAGAAAGTGTCAGTCAAGGCGAAATTCTGGACTCGAAGCCTCCGCGCGTCGCGAGAAATTGAGCGTCAAAAACTCCCCGCGTGTATACATCGAGGGGGCAGAAGAAGTGCGGGAACTTGCTCATTCGAGACATAAATGACGCGGTAAAATATTTCCCAGCTACGTGGGCACACGTACGCGCGGCTCGCGGGGACGCCGAGAGAGCGAGACGAGAGCGGGACGAGAGCGGAGACGTCGAGAAACGATCAAATTCCTCGAGGAAATTGCCTGTGATATTACGATCGGTGCGCCGAGCGGCGGAGCGGCCCTGGCATAAGCTCTCGGCTCGCCCTCCTGAGCCGTTATATTTTTACTCTCGCTTCCTCGCCCCGTACTCGCCGAGGATCGAACTTTTATTCTCGGACTTTCTCGAATAAATAAGGAGGCTTTCTTTCCTACGGCAAATATTAAGAAACGAATGATGATCGTTTAACGTGACAGGACAAGTTTTGTTAGACTATGAGGAAGCCTTTCCTCACAGCTCGGCCTTTGCCTTTCGAATTGTTATTGATCTTTTTATGTTCCTTAGCTCTTTTTAAAGTGTATGTCGCTCATTTTGAATAACCCACGTCAGATAGTTAACAATATTATTTCATGTTTTTCCAAAGTAATGTCTCTCTTTATCTATTCACGCTCTTTATGCTTGGTATTTTAATGTCATTCTCTTGCAGTGTGCAATGCGCTATAACATTTTAATGCAAAATATTAAAAACGTCACAAAAATACCGTAAGATTTATATTAAAAACGCACGAGATCGGGCTAGGTTTTTCATAAATAAATTACGAGACGTATCGTCGTTTCCTCCTTTCACGTACATTTCAAAAATATTGCCAAAATAATCGCGTTATAGTAATTCATTTTGTTATCAAATTATTCTACGTACTTAACGTAATAGCTGATTTTCTACCTCTTTGTCTGTTAACTAACTATACTGAAGTATCCTGTGCTGGCTATGGCTTTTAGGGTGCATATGATGCAAGTATTTATTTACCCTGTGGTGATGTACTCAACTGTGGAAGCGGGTTCATGCACCAGAAGCTAATATGCATAGACCTATATATTTTTCGAGTGCAACATCAACATAAGTTCTACCCTAATTCCTAATATAACGAACATCCATTAGTTTGCACATCTCTCGTGATTTTGATTTACATAATCTTTCTTTCCAAAACTTTATTGATACACAAATGAAAAATTAGATTTATATTTCATATTTTCTTTTAACGTGGATAGCACTTTTATTTATATGTTCCGACCTTGTTCTTCGCTACTATGACCTCATCCTCATTGCATTCATAATCTTATCCGACGTTTAATAAAACGTATGCAGGGAATTTGTAATTACACACATATTGTTCTTACTATGTATATTAAGTAATTATACATGGTATAAAAAGGTGATGCGTCAAGCTTTAAAGTTGAATTCTGGTTCCACGGAAATCAAGCGCTTCTGCCGCTTTAATACTGCATCGATAAGTTGTGGCATAGACTTTTCATCATTTCATTCAATATATTTAGAAATACAGTGGTTTTCGAATTTATATCCCTTTAATTTAAAATAATTTACTAAGTTAATGTTACTAAGGGTTGTAGATCGGCTTACATATCAATTTAAATATTACTAATAGGAATAGCAGACGGTTTTGAGTCAGTAATAAGTCAGAGCTGCAACTTTCAAAAATAAATTAAATTTTATTTTCAAATTTTTAATGCTTTATTGCTATTTCAGCAAAGCCATTAATTTTATATATTACAGGGATACATAACCTATTTAATTGCATAAGTGCTGGTAAGTATTTGAATAAAACTGTCGGTTGCATGATAATTTGCATAAGTCCAGCTTGGAGTCTAAAAGGCTCTCTTGAGGGCTGTGGGCAAATGCAGGATTCTCGGGAAATTAAAGTTCATATAACGAATCGGGTCTATCCATTGCCGTGAGTCAAGTCGCCTTCAACCGCGAGAATAACGAGCTTCCGAGTAGAGGCGGTATCAAGCGGCGCGGGCGAGGCGGGCGGTGGTCCCCCGGCCCGGCGTCCGGCCCACCGCCCGTGGGCTCGCCGCTGTCGCATTACAAAACGCGCGTGTCCCGCCGCCGGAATATGCGAGCGTGCATGAGGACAGTGTCGCGCGGGCGCAGCGCGCGGAAGGAAAGACAGACGACGTCGAACATTTTAAAACCATAAAGCACGCGAGTCGAGTCACATCCGGCGCATAAATCCTCGGGGCGTCCGGGTCCCCGCGTCGCGGGGGACGCGCCGAGAGCACGCGAGAGCCGCTTGATTGGTGGGCCGCCGGCCGCGCGGATCGCCCCGTTAATAGCCATTAGCCGCCCCGGCCCTTTTTCCCTCCGACTTGCAGCGCGCGCGGCTTTTCGGCAACTCGCCCCGACATCTGCCGGCCGCTCGACAATCGCACGCTCCGCCGACTTTTAAGGCCGGACCTTCACGGGATATAACGCACTTCTCCTGGCTTTCGTTAATTACGAGGTGCGGGAGGGGTCGAGTCGGCCAACAAAT
Organism: Sycophaga agraensis; assembly: GCA_018906755.1. Taxonomy (NCBI): domain Eukaryota; kingdom Metazoa; phylum Arthropoda; class Insecta; order Hymenoptera; family Pteromalidae; genus Sycophaga; species Sycophaga agraensis. The sequence goes on from JACCIE010000028.1 coordinate 1,205,156, forward strand.
TCTGGCCCGGCCGCGCGCAAAAGTAAGGAAACGAATTCGCCCCGCGTGCGTCATACTGCATAAAAAGATCGCCTCCGCCTGTGCCTCCTCGATACGGAAATTCATTACCGCCAGATCGAAGATAGACATGAAAATATCTGCTGCGAATTATTGCATTCAAAATGTATTCCGTCCTTGGGTCAGCAATAGCCAACTAATGTGAGAAAAATAAAGCTATTTTTAAGCAATGAACGAGCCGAGCCATTATGTACACTTGGGAATGGCAGCTGAATCAAAATGCCTATACGCGGTGATGTGGCCCCGTCGACTCTCGGGCGCAGAAAAGCCTCGGATCGATACCTTTTTCCGCCAGCGCCGGGAAGCCGCGACTAGGCTGCGCATGAATTAACGGCTGCGCGGAGGCTCGGGCACTGATAAACGCCCGGGGATTCCCCAAGTATCTCGGGCCTGGCGTTTATTGCATCTATGCGCCGCGCCGGGCAACTCGCCCCCACCCTGCACTCGCGGCCCAGTGAATTGTTGCTTCTCATTTTGGCGCTTTGTTGCACAAAGTGAGCGGTATAATTGCCTGCGGGGGCCACGACGGCGGCTTCGGCGGCGCGCGCGCCAAGTCACGCATAAATACCGGCGGCGCGTGCGATATTACTGGGGTGGGCTTTGGGGATGCGAGCGCCCTCTTGTTTACGAGCTCGTTACGCAGATCTACTGTTATTGCGTCGACGAACCGAAAACGGGGCAACTTCCTGAAAATTTTCAGGGCCGTCACTGCTGGCTAAGCTCTCCTGTGTTTGCTCGCCGCGCTGTTTTAGGACAATCTTTCGCCGGTGAGCTGCCCCGAGATTCGACTGCAAGTGTGCCAAGTGTGCAAGCCCTTAAGGACTTGTGCGATTCCGTACACATAGGCCTTGGTGTTTTCAATCAATTCTGAGTCTTACAAATGCCTACAACAATTATGGATCAATAATTCTATCCTAAACTTTGAACCACAGCGTAAGTGGTAAAGTAGTAATTCTTTTTACGGTTTTATTAAGGTACGTATTAATTCTATAGTTGTTTCGAATAGACTTATAAGATGCTCGCCACAGTTTTATTAAAATTTATTATAAAATATACACACGTAAGTCTGAGATCAGTGGTTTTAAATACTTAAATAAATTAAAAGGAATAGGCAAACTAAGCATCTCAAATTAAAATAAAGTTTCCTTTCAAGCTGATAAAAGTTTTATATAAACCTCTCAACATTGTAGAATTCGAGATAGAATTGATTGGTTAATGTGCAAATAAAATCATCATAAAATACAACTAATGTTTTTAACTGCTACCGATGTCGAACAGCTGATTATAAACGGTAAGCTGCAAATATTCATGAATGTAACTTTAAAAAAAAGGCTTGTATAGCATAACCTCGAATGAACGTCGTTTATAAAATACCATTAAATAATCTTTATGTTCGAATATATGTTTATACGTAAACACTTAAAGATGACGTTACTAAGAGACTATTATTATATCTATATACATGTAAACAATCTTTAAACGCAAATTATACTTCCTCACCCTAAATTACCATGCCCACTGACCTATTTCTGTTTTAAAATAAAGCATTAGGATAATATAATATTTTACAAGAGAATTTTTTCTGGTTCTAGGTCGTTGTCTCTATAATATAGATTCGCGGAAAAATTTCAAGAATTTATCGTCTTTTTTAAGGACAAACTGCAATAAATTATAAAGCGCGGGAATGAAACATGAGACAGTAGCATTCGTAGAGTTTTTATCTCGCTTGTTTACCGTATGTAGATATAGTCACGCACATGGACAGGAACTTTTGCGCTCCGTGGAGCTCGCACCTACAACCTACGCGTCACTCTGTTCAAGACCGTCCACTGCGTTGCTACTCAACTGTCACACGGCAGATTTTTACTTCAAAGCGCCTATACTTGAAAATTGCATATGTAAGCTTTTTTAATTATTTGTTTACCAATTAACATTTTACAGTCGTTCTATAAAAGCGATAATGAATTGTGTTAGGTTCAATATATTAATTTTTTGTTATAATACTTAATGATTTTAGCATAAGTATTTGATTCATTATTAAATGTCTTTATTATTATACTATATTTGGTTGATCGTATTTTAATAATAAATATTATGCAAATTATAATTGGGAATACAAATAATAGTATTTTTACATTGTTTTATACAACATTTTATGTTTATTTAATCTTTTAAATTATTTTTTAAAGTGTCAAATTAGTTTTCATATGTTTGTGTACTGCTGGAAATTACTTATTAAACTGATTTTTATAAATATTTAAAATTCTTATAGTTAAAATAATATGTTATATGTTAATTTTAAGCCTAATTTTACACAGATAAAACAATCTAACAGGAAACTAATTGGAATAACAATGATGAAAGCCATGTTGCTAATGGTTATGATGGTCAGTATGATTGTCCTAAGTTTTGCTCAATCGGAACCTCACACATACCGAGAGTGTACTAGCCACAGTGATTGTCCTCCGGGAGATTGTTGCATTGGTAAGTATACTTAAAATAATATGTAACTTGGTGCTAAGTCTGTCATTTTATTTATAACATAAAAGTTAATAATATATTATACGTGTGTGAGTATATATGTATATATACATATATCTTTATATGTATATATATGAAATGACATTAAAGTAAAAAAACATCTATTAAATGATGAAACGGAATATGTTGAACATTTTCGCAATGGCGATCATGTGCTTGGTGGTAGTTTTTACCCAGTCTTATGTGAATTGCGTGTCCGTGAAGTTAAGAGGAGTCAAGGATAGCCTGAGGTTAGCCGCCACGGAGATGCCCCTTTGCGCCTCCTTCACTACCTTTTTGCTTGCTGGCAAGATTCGCCGTCAGCATGGTAGCGAAAATATATGTGTATATATTACAAACATTATGTGCATGAACACAAATTCAATAAATATATGATAGTAAATTATTTTACTAGCACTAAAGATGTAGTAGGATTATTAAATCAATATTTAAAAATAGTATTTAAATAGAACGCTAACTCAACTTTAGCTTTTGGTGAATTGAAATTTATTTAATTAATTGTTGTTATTTATTCACAGTTCCTGGAGTGAGATACAGTCATCCACACTGTCTCCCGCAACCAGTTTTAGATGAAACCTGCCGAGTAGGTAACATTTCGATCATTAATACTAGTCTCTATATGCCAAATGATATAGAAATCAAAGTCAAGGATGCTCACTTTGTCATCTGCCCGTGTAGTACTGGTCTCACCTGTGACCGTCAGCTTGGCAAGTGTCGTGTTCACGAAACTGAACAAAATGAAGTCATATCTACGTGATTTTATCTGGATGTTAAGAATACTAACGACAATTTAATTATTACTCATAATAGTTAATAGTTTTATCTCAAATGTATGACAAGAGTTTTTATAATATAAGAATTCAAATTTTTTTATCTTTAATACGGATAATTACTGTAAAAACTAAACAGTTACATAATTTTAAACACAAATATCTATTATCACTTTGAATCATCTAAAAAATATATAGATTATGTAACTATAACTAATATGTCTGAAATTAACCATATATATATATATGGATAACCTCATATATTCTTATAATGGGGGCCTTCATTGAAATCCGGTCGCATGATTCAAGGAAAAATGATTTTTTTCAATTAATTGCGAATTGAATTCATATACTGTAAAAAAGTATCGTTATACACAAGCCGATATATGTGTTGTTCTGGTCGTTTTTAGTTGTCCTTTTGATTCTTATCGAATAGTTCAATTGAGAGATTGAAAATCGAGATTAAAAATTATAACATATTTTTATATGACTGAATAGTTTCAAATTGTAAATAAATATTTTATTATTTATTTTATTTTGAATTTACTTAATTTAAATTTTTTTATTTCCAGTTTTTTGCAGCTTTTAGAAGTTAGTTTTACACAAAAGATTTTTTTCTATAGTTTTAATTTCTGTTTTAAATCGCATTTACATTAATGCACATTTACGGTTGATATATGCAGAATAAATGCCTTTACCTTAAAATTTTATTACATTACAAAGCATTGAAATGTTACTGTAGAAGAACAGGAACTTCTTTGTATGGAGATCAGACCCTGGATCTGGCTTTCAAAATACACGTCACTCTGTTCAATACCGCCATACTTACAAAGCGTTTATTCAACTTTTTAACCATGTATTTCGATCGAAGGCGCACCTTGAGCGCGCCCTAATTGAAGATTACTAACGTAAGCTTTACGTGTATTGGCATTTACACTTACTTATGTGTATATTCTTGTATAAGTTTTTAAATAATTAATTACAGAAATTCACTGTTATATTTTAAAAGCTTTATTATAATTTTCCGATTTGAAAACCTAACACAATACTTCCGTACATAATATTTCCATGAACTCGAGACTTGTATTCTAATTAACGTAAATCGCACTCTTACGCATATAGGAAGCGCAATCGTCAAACGTTTTGACAGGCCTTTCTGTAGTTGTGCGCATGCCCAGACACCGGCTTACCCACAAAGAGCCGAAATTCGAGCGAAGGAGCTTTTAGCCACGATGACGATGCTCCGGACATGTGCACTGCACACGAGGGCACTCGAGCGCGTAGAGCAGAGGCTCGGTGGTTCAAGGGGTGCAGGAAACGAACTCGCGCGAGCACGGGTTAAAACGGATTTGTCGGGGCGGTAATTCGACCCCTGTCTGAGTTGCTGGCCGACACTCCCCGCTAATTAATAACGATAAGTACGAATGCGCCTACACCGCAGAGGGATAAAGCCGTGTGCACAGAGTCGGGTACGCGCTTATCCGCGACCGGACGTTGGATTAGGAGCCGACGTATATCTGCCCCCGAGTTGATGCTGCAGGGGCTGCGGCGCCGCTCCACGCACAAACGGTGTTTGTTGGTTGGGGTTTGTTACAAGGGCTGCGAGTGATATGCCTCGGAAATTCAAAAATTCCTTGCTGAGAATCTCGCTTATTATTCCTATGCAGCCCAAGTAATATTTGTCGTGCTTGAAAATATAGGACTGTATGTTTTAGGAAGTTAATTAAATAGTTGCACGAAACTATTACATGTTTTTTATTACTACGAATTTAATTTCCAAAAAAGTTTTTGTTGAATAAACACAAATGCTGACATATCAATTTAATACAATTTATATATTTAGAGAGATGCAAGCCTTTGAAATAGGGATTTGGATGAGACTTTGTCATATTAATCTCCTATCTTTTTGAGTTTAAAACAGTAATTACAAGTTATACATACTATAATGATTTTATATTTTAAAGATTTAACTTGATTACAAATAAAATATTTCTCTAATTACACACTTAATAGGTGGCATGTACGTTGAGATCGGTCACACTTATTACTCACATTATTTTCCATAAATTAAATTAATTGTTGAATTAAAATTACTTAATTAAGCTATAAATGTATTAAAATAAAAGATTTCAGTTGTGGATTATTTATTCCACTTACTCATTGCATGCTTGTTATGTATATATACACTTTATTGACATTTGGTGCTACTGGTCTCTGCTAACTAATAATTAACTACAATTGTATGCTTTATGTTCTTTTTAAAATGCAAACAATACCAATACATTCCAACAACCTGTAACTATGCGACTCGGGATTTTTTTATGCAAAAGGTTTAAAATAAATCTTTGAAATAGAAAAATGTATTTAAAACAACTACCTTTTTTCCTCGTAGATAGATAATTTATTGAAAAAGTTGATTAAAATTCGCGAACGACTATTACGTTTCATTTAATAAGTTAATACAAAAAGCCTTGAGCGCATTATCTGTATTTTCATTAAATATCGTGGCAAGCCAAGTCGGGCAGGCACCTAATTGTATTCCGATACTTCGAAGCTTCATTCGGAAAGAGAGGGAAAAAGAGCGATGGAAAAAGATCGGAAAAGCATCAAGGAGTCCCAGATACACAAACCGTCGAACGAGCACAATAATGACGAGTCGCGCGTAGCCTCGTTTCGGATCTGCGCTCCGATAACGAGGGCCCGGATTTATTAAACGCCCTCGAGCTCGTGAGGGAACGAGACGGTGAAGAGGTGGGAGGGAGATGCTACATCATCAATCACCGGTGAGTTTTTCCTCTCTTTGGCCCGGCGTCGTTGCCGCTCGGCGTACGAGCCGAAATAGCGCGATGAAAAATGACCGCGCACCGGCAATTATGTGAAGGGACGGCGGCCGTCGCCGCCACCGCCGCCATTGCAGAACGCCAGAGACAGAGGATCGACTATAGCAAAATACAGACCCCAGCTATTTATCTTTCGCGATTCTTGCAAATTTGCATGCATGTCACAAGAAATGCGCTTATTTCAACAAATTTTCTGTCGAATACAATGTTACAAGTGAATTATTTTGTACAAATCCGTTTGATTTGTTCGGTACGATAGTTATCGAACATCTATGGATAAAGCAAACTACCTGATTGGAAACATCCCCTGCATTGAATAGTCTATAAATGAAGATAGTAAATAGCAAACAAAGTCCGCAAAAATCAGAACATCTCATTAATCTCGTCCTCGATTAAACGGAGTGCTTTCCTAGTAAATGATGCTCTGCATTTAGCCTAACTACGAGGTAAGCAATCAATTTCGTTGATTCTCCCCCCTCGCTACATTCAACAAGCAGTGACCGACATTTAATTGCGCTGCTCGGCAAATCCCGGAAAGCAGGCCAACGAGACCATAAAAGGCTAAAAGCATCTCCCAGGCATTTTTTCCACCTGCGGGATTTAGAACAGCATTTATTTTGTATTATCCCTTTTCCCCTAGCGACCAAGTTACAAATTCTCTCTGAAATTTTCTAAACTCGTTGCTTTGCGTAGATTAAAGGACGGTTCAGTGACTCACTCAATAACGCTCGCACGATAACTTACTTGGCACCATTTCCCGAGGATCCTCGCCTGAAAAACGGAGGCGGTTTAGTGCGGATTAAAAGCGGAATTCGACTGCGTATTACTTGGAAAACGGATCCGCAGATGTATCCGATTGGATGGGATACTCGCGAAATGGGCTTTCAAGTGAGTCGCCATTGACGGACGTTCAGGCGATCGCGAGAGCGCCGAGCGGAAAACGGAATGCCCGAGTGAAGGACTGCGAGCAGCGATGAAGTTTGTATTTCGCCCCGGCACTTTTGTTCGGAAATGAATATCGGGCGGGAAGCGCCTCGCCGAACGGTTTTTTTGAAGCGCTTTAAACGATTGCGGCCTGTGTTACTCGAGTTTTGCCGCCTTTTCAATTGTGTAGTGATTCTTCTTCCTAAAATGACAAATTTCGACCTATGCATCTCAATTGAATTGATTCCTACTATTTCAAAATCAAGTTGATTTAATGAAGGATACTGTAGCTTGGACGAAAAGGTAAAGTTTTTTCGCGCTCTGCAAGCTCTGTATTATTTACCTCTAACTGAAATAAATGTCGTTCCTATTTAATTACGGTTTACATTCAGAATGGCTTAGGACTATGCGGTATTCATGCATTGGGATGGCATAAAAGGTAAAAGGTAAAGAACGTACAGGAAAAGAAAGTAGGACTGATCCGATGAGATGAGGAAGTCTGCCTTTTCATCATTGAGAGTACCAGAGGCACCGAAAGTACACATCGATATTGATGACATTGGAATGGTTCTTGCAGCAAACCTTCTCAGGGTGAAATTGGGTTAATTCTACTAATTTAATTAACTTTTTTATATAGAACTTTCCATAACATTTAGCATATTTTACAATAAAAATTACTACACGGCATAGTAGCTTTTAGTATACTATTGTATTACATCCCCAGTATAGCTAATGTTATAATTATTCATTAGATTATCGACTTTCTGAAGAAAATTTATATTTTTGCAATTTTCTAGGAGGACATACTTTGATTAATAATTTAACTTTCAAATACAAATTACATTTTAAATAACATTTAATTCTAATTCATATATTACTCTGCAGAGTAACGCACTCAAACTATATAGTGTTTATTACGCTATGGTAAAATAACGTTTTCTATTATTGTTATTATTAAATTAAATTTGTTATATATTTTACTATTTTACATGAGTATTATCATTTAGAGAAAATAAAATTTTAATTATGTTTCGTTATGTTTTCGAGTGCAATTCGAAGAATAACGTCAAGCGTTTCGATAATTTGTGTATATTACAATTACAACCAAAGAATATGGAGGTTTTAAAGGTGTAACAACAGCATTTTTATTGTTTTAATTAAAAGCCAAGAAATTTATTAAATTAGTAACATTAGTAAAAAGTAGATAACACGGATAAAGAGGATTCTTTGTCACTGATAATTATCAGGGATTAATAATAAATGGATTATCTTAGATCTCCGGATTGGTTTGAAATATATGATCAGCCTTAAGGAAATGTGGTCATTGCTTGCTATAAGTTACATTTCCAATAGCCAATTCAGAAAGAAGGTTATCAAATGTAATTGTACACAGAACGAGCCATAATATACAGATGAATATCGCTCACGTATTGATAAAATAACAGCGCCACTATAAGTGCTTTTGATTCTAACTTTCTTTATTTTTGGCAGCTTCTAAATGATTCATTCTTTAATTTTTTTCGAGGGTTTATAAACGGGACTTGTGAAATTTTAGGATGTGGATTGTAGGATCCATAATATTATGGTATCAGAGAAACTTTGTCTTTTTGGTGGGTCAGTTTTTATTTTTTGTTTGGCCACTCGCTGGACATAAAATAAAATAAATTCAGTGATCATTCTTGTTTTCTCTTTAATAGTTTTTGGAGTACCGTAGAAGTCCATTTTATGCATTCTTCTACATATTTGAGATCGGAGAAAAAGAGACTTCTTTCTAAACTCAATTGGTCATTTGAAAATTAAAAGCTATGCAATAATGGGGGCTTTCGATATACACCGTAGGTACTCGCAAAATTGCAACCCCTTTGATTACACGGATGAAACTCAAGCTCCTCTCTGGAAAAGCAAAATCTCCCAGTTTCAATTGACGATCACTGCAGTCCCGTCGAGTGATCGCAGTTTCACTTCTTTGCGACTGCAGTGCTTTCGGTCTTGTCGCGTATGTTCGTCTGTTTTACAACACAATGACTGGAAGGGAGTAACGCGCAAATTTGATTATTATCAGAAGTAGAAGGTAACCAAAAGGTGGCCTTTCGAAAGCAACTGAAGCAGGGCGGCGCGGCGAAAGTGGCGCGGCAACAAATTGCATTTCCGAGGGCGCGCGCGCATAAAGGATCGTCGACGTTATGAATTGGATTCGCGCGGGGTCGAGGGGGCAGGGAACGCGAGGAGGAGGGACGAGTGGCGGGCGCTTGCGCAGAGCTTTGAAAAAAGCTGCGCGCCCTTCCCATTTCCGGGCGCGGAGTTGTCGGGCTCTTGATTCCGCAGGTCCCCGCAGCCATTAGTGCTTGCCGCGCACTCGAGGAGGCGGCGCGCGTAATCCAATAAAAGCCCGGGCCTCCGAGCACGGACAAAATTTAATATCCGCAACGGCATCAAAGATGCCGGGATTGTTTCCGGGCGCGGACCAGCCGCTCGAGGAGCGCTCGCGCGGCGCACATGCCGTGTCGCTCGGCCGTAGCCCAGGTAAATCGCCCGATTGATCCTGCGCCAAGGTCGACATGGTACTTGGGCAGCAGATCGGCTGGAATGGCAAAAAAGAGCCTCGAGAGGCGCGAAACGGGGCTTCGGGGGCCGCCGCGTGTGGGAGCCAGAGTGCGTAGACGGCGGCAATCCGAAAATCGTCGCGGCCGGCGTTTACGAGGGCGGCGGTCGGGCCGCGGAAGGATACTAAAAGCCCGGGGCTCGGCGCAACCGAATCGCCCGCGGCCGGCGGTTTTCTCGCGCGCGCGCCCCGTAATATTGGATCTATTTTACGAGGGCGGCTACTAGCGCCGCCCGCATCATTGATAAAGCGGTGTGTGCGGGGGTGGGGCTGCAGGGTTATTGTGCTCCTACTTTTATGGATTCCACGCGGGCTCGCGGCTCCCGGGTTTTATTGCCCCTCGTTGCCGGGCCGGGGCTTGGTAATTTTTACTGCGGCCGGCAGCGCGGACGGGCCCCGGGCTGAGTATCTTCATCGGGGCGCCGCGCGGCTTCCGGCCGTGGCGCAGGTGGACGCGGGCGCCTCCAGGTGCGCGCGTCCCGGCCGCCCTCGGCCCTCGAGGTGAGCCGTCCTCCGGGGCGCCTCCGGGCGCAAAGTTACAATACTCCCTGGCTCCTTTTCGCCCGGCGCTCCCCGATCGAGCCGCAAACACGCAGGCGGGCGGCGCGTACGCGCGCCGCAGCCCCGACTAATTGATTAATACGACGTTTATTGGGCCTCGCGCAGCTCTCCGAGAGCCACTCGACTTGGAACCCCGCCGTCAAAGTTGCCGCCCTGGCTCAACTACTCGCAAATTAATAAGTTGACTCTCAACTTGCGATGCGAGGCTCCCTCCGATACTCCCGCCCGGAGTCAACTTCCTCCCTCCCCTTCTCTTCCCCTCTCCCTCCCTGCGCCACCCTCGATTTTTACCCACCTCTTTCGCCCCTCGGGCGGAAATGTTCTTTCCTTTGAAGTGAACCTTCCAACGGTTTAGTTACAGACATTAAGCTGATTTGATACCCTCTACTGTTATTAACCTATTTTCTTATACTTTATCCTGCTTCATTATCAAGGTCAATTTATAACCCTAATTCAATTAGCATGCAGGCACAGACAGTTTACTCTTTTTCAAGGAAAGCGTTGTTTTTTTCTGCCAAAGTCGAGGAAAGAGTCACGCACCAGCTGTGCAAAAAAGCTCCCGTTTTTATGCTCAACGTATCGATCAAAGCTAATGGTACCGTAATGAAATTAATAAAGTCAACCTGCACAGGCAATCAAAATTACCGAAAAATATCACTACATGTTAATTCGTGCAATAAACAATATGCGGGAGTTTCCGTGACTAAGAACAGAGATTTAAATGTGATTTAACGTCTAAATTCTACCGATAAAATGGCCAGAAACTCGTTTAAATTTCTAGCAGGAATCCGTAGACTATAAGCCGTTTGGCGCGGGGGGCTATAAAGAGCGGAACTTAAAAAGCACCAATCAACGGGTTAAAAGGCTGGGCTTGTCGGTCGAAGCCAAGCCCGCCGCTAGTGTCATCCCTCCGCGCGGGAGTAGCGAGCGTACGAAAATTGGATGCAGCATCGGAAGCAGCGGAGACGACGGGCGCATCCCCACCGGGAATAGCGGAAATAAAAGCGGGCCGGCTGTTGAAAGAGCCGCGGCGAGTGGCAAATAAAAGCGGGCAAAGTTACAGAAGACGATTTGGGCGGCAGAGGGGCGGGGGGTCCAGGGCCGGGGCCGGGGGAGCAGCTCGTAAAACGCGGGCGCGAGCCTGAATAATAACTTTCCCGCGCGGGAAAAGTTTATTAGTGGGTGCGGGCGCGGGCCGATCGAGCCGCGCAGCCTGGCGCGTACGCGGCGCCCCCGTAAAAGTTAATGTCCCCGGCCCGGCAAATCATCCGCGCCAATTTTTTCCCCCGGGCTTCCGCCGGCGAATTTCCCGGGCGCCGCGGCAGGCCCGCTGGCCTCGAGCGCGCCTCATTAATGGAAATTCGCGCGCGCTTCATCTCCACTTTGGGGAGAGAGTAGTTGGCCCGTGCGCCGCTCCCCCAGTCTGGCCCAGAGGCCAATGTAATTTTTGCCAGGGCCTCCGGCGTAGTTGGAGGCGCGCGCGCGCGCGCGTAGATCAAGTCGCCGGCACCGTCGAGCTGCAGCGAAGAGTTTGCTAACCTTGGCGCGGGAGGATCATCGGCGATTGATTATCCGCGTTAAAAAATTCATTAAAAACTTTGTTCTCTCGCCTGCTGGCCGATTTTTTATTGGCATTAATGCGGCGTAAATGAAACCCGGGGGCGGGCCGACACGGCGGCTGGGGCGCCCCGGGAAAAAAATTAATTACGCCCGCGCACTTGCGCCGGAAGGGAGGAGCAAACCTTTCAATATCTCTCGGTAATCAAAGCAATTACCGGGCGGGCGCCGGAGGGAGCGGCTCCCGCGATGACACCGCTCCCCCGCCGCAATAAGCAGAGCGTGCAAAAATAAAGCGGGAAGAAAGCGGGGCGCCCCAACTTCTGCCTTACATCGGCGCCTCGGCCGGCCAGTTCCCTGGCCCCGCCTAATGAACAATTAATATGCAAACGACGATTACTTAATTCCAAGTTGGCCGCGCCGCGGACTCTGATGGGCTACATACGCGCCGCTCGTCTTTGGAGCTTGCGCGATCGAGCTTTCTCCCTGGTCTTTTTCCCCGGCGACGCTGCCTCCGGCGGCTCCTAGCCCCGGCCTTATTTACACTTTTATGCGGTGTGACTAACTTTTATTAGCCCGCTATTCGAATGCGGCTCCGCTACAGCTCGAGCCACAGCTTGTCCTGCCGAATCAGTTGGACGACATTCTTAACGAGTACGCCGAGCTCCTGCATTATGGATGCAAACGACTATGCTCCCCGCTATAAACGTGCACAATATACCGATAATTTAAAACTGAGTTGAAATGGAATCGTCGGCCGGGCAATCGACATAAATGTCGATGCAACGCCCAGGTACCCGCGATATAATCTTAATTATCAAAATTTTCAAGGCTCCAACTTTCTTGCGGCCGCGGACACTTAGATTCTTAATTAGATGCCGAAAGTCATCGCGGCGGAAAATTGAATTACGAAAGTCGGCCGCGCTTCGCAAATGAAGAACATCGAGTCTAGCGAAGGATGTCTGCGTAGACCCTCGAGTTTGGAAAAACACTTCATCAAAGTCGAGGAGTTTCGCCCGAGTTCATCGGCTGAGGTGCCTCCATCTCCCTATATACCTATCGTATATAAAGACCTCCTAGCCAGCATATTATACGGCGGCTGCCTTGCCAGATAATAATTAAGATCTGCCCGCTGCGAAACTTAATAAATTTTGCACTAAAGTCTTTGTGCACCTCATCTGTGCGCCGCTATCATACAACTCGTTGCCTTTTTATACATCTCTCTACGCCAAAATATTAGTAAGTATTATTAGCATCTTTGTATATTAATTATGATACTTTAAACTACTTTTATTTTGTTTTTGTATACAGAGAAAATAGCTTCTACAGGGATTGTGCATGTGTAATACAGTGTTCTTACTTTTTTCGTCCATTGGCGCTTGATGCTACTATACTGGTTTTGTTTCCGAAAGGTATTTTATAATATAAGAGGTAACTGTTCATACATTTTGCCTATAAAAATAGAAAATTCAATACTTTTATATTTGTATATTAAAACATCTAAATTAATTAATATTTTATGTATTAAAGTGTTCAGACCAATGGGAGAGAATCGTATAAAGGATACTTTTATCGCTTTGAGGCTTTAAAATATTTGCATTGTAAATAATGCTGTGAGCTTAAAAATAGTGCAAGAAAGATAAACGATATTCCAAAGCAGCTTTTACACCTAGCACAAGCCAGGAAATGCAAGATTTACAAAGTTCGACTCGTCTGCAGAGTCTAATTGCTGGTTCATATTTATGTACTGGTACGAATGAGACAGACTTATAATAAATCATTATCATCCAATTGTTAAATCTAATTGACTATGCAGTTTGTGTTTTTAATTAACAGTATAATATAATTTTTGACTTAATAATTATTATGTCTTATACAGTTAATTTTATAGAAATTTCTTTAATGAAATTATATATGATTAAATTTTTTTATTACGAAAGGATTTTTTATAAATTTATCGCATATTATTAATAATTAGAACATGTTACATTGATTGTAGTAAAACAAACGTTAAATTTAGTAATTAAACCTATAAATGTAATGTTTCCATGTTGCTGCTAATTTAAGTATTTAAGTATTTTAACAGTAGGTGCGTGTCAAGTTGATAAAATATTGCTTACATAACTAAATATTGTTGTTAAGGACTCTATAAATTATTAATATTAAAAGCATAAATTCAGTACTACCATAAAGATCCTTGCTCTCCTTTCATAGGAAATAAAAAAAGAAGTAGTTTTACATCATTAGCTGCACTACAATCCATAATTAGACATTCTTCTTGACTATTTTCTCCTTTGGAGAGGCCCTTTCCACGACATTCTGATTTGTCTCAGGGCTCTCATTCTACTGGTCCATTCGTCGGGCAAAAGAAGAATTCTCTACTGCAGTACTTTATTCATTAGAAAACAATAGCCAAAGTTTGAATACAACAAGTTTGCAGGAAAAGGGGCGGAATCGGCGGGTTGACGAGTGCGCGACGACTCGAAAAGTGGCCTCGAATCAGCCGATTCCCTCCTCGAAACTCTCCCCCTCCTCCCGGGCGAAGAAAGCTCGCGCAGCCCCGGCCGACAAAGTCCGCAGTCGTCCTGTTTCGCGAGTCGAGAGTCGCGGAGGAACCACGGGGGTGGGCGGCCCGGCGGCCCGGCGGCGGAGAGGAAGGGGTCGCCGGGGAAGAGCGATTGATCCCCGAGGAAAGGAGTAAGACTCTAATTAGATTTACCGAGGCTCCGAGGGGGCAGGTCGGAAGTCCTCGCGGGAGGACGCGGATCGGTTTATTCGGACTTGTTTTCGCTCCCGCGCCGCTCGGGCTAATAGCCTGTCAAGCGCCGCCGCGAGATTGCGCCCGCTGAATAAGAAATTAGCCTGAATAATTCCGTTCCGCCCGCGCCTCCACTGCAGAGCTCGCGATGTTCCGCGGCGGGGGACGCGGATTCAATTTAATCGCCGAGAATTATTGGAGATGAGGTGCCTCGCGCCTTGCTTTGATGCATTGGACTCTCGTCCGCCCCGCTCCTCGTTGCCGCCCGCGCCGTTTATTTCCTCGCGCGCTTTAGCCCGCGTCTTTTTTTTCCACCGGAACCGCACCATCGGCAAGCGCGCTTACTCAAATTTCAAACGGTTGATTGGATTATTGCCCCTGGCCGTTGACTTTTTTGTTCGTCCCCTTTCTGATAGATGGCGCTCGATCGATATTCCGACATATCTCGATATTTCATACTTTAAGGTTTCACGAGTTGAAAATTACGTTGAATAATTTACCATGATTTAATATCCTTGGAAGAGCGATGGTCGTAAGGGAAGGCGATTCGATTTGAATTAATCGTTAAGAATATGCTAAATTATACAAGGGAATTTTTTTCATTTTCAAGCGTCTCATCTGCCAGCGCGAGCGGCGCGCGCTTTCTTTTCCACTGTGTATCGGTTTGATTAATTCATCCTTATATACTTACCGAGTTCAATAAATCCAATTGGCGATATGGTAATTTGGCAACTGTGCACCTTTGACTGCAAGATACACCAATCATTCCCGTAGGTCGCGGCGTAACTAAGAGCATCGAGGGGGGGTGCGTCGAGACGGTTAAAAATTAAAAGTAATTAAAAAGCTTTGTCGAGCGAGCACACATATCTTTTTCTACAGGCAGGGCTGTGTCAAGCTCTGTCGGTAAAGAGCTTACATAAGGGTAATTCCGGGAGCGGCGCGCGCGCCGGCGAACGGCTCGAGGCACTTTTCTCCCCCTCTCGCTTCCTCTCTATCTCTCTATTAGTATATTCATGAGAAATCCGCGATAGCGCGTCAGCGACGCTTGCGCCTCCAGAACCAAACACAAAAGTAATTAGTTATATATAGCTGAGCGAGGATTGTGAAGCCTGCATTAAGTACCTCGGATAATCAGCTACCGTTGAACCAATACTCAAGTATTATCTGCATGTACAAATAATTCATTCGCTTATTATTATTTACTTTCTCCTCCTTGGCTATTGCGATAGTTCTTTAAAGGTATAATTATCATAAGAGTGTTTGTAAATTGCCCTCGGAATGCTTGTTTCAGACTTATTCTCGCTGCGAATTACACGGTTATTATTCATAAAGGAAAAAGTCGAAAAAGTCGAAAAAGCGCTTAAAGCGAAGGAAAAGTAATGCTTTTAAAATTAAAAAGCCGACTAGGGGCAGGAGGAGATGGAAAGTTGAGAAGGCGAGTGGCTTCCCGCGCACGCAATTAGCTCGTCGCGATGGGAAACGTTTCCACGATCGAGAAGCCGAAGGAGTGCGGAGCCTCGGGACAAATCGCTTTTAAAATTGCCGCAGCGCCTCGCGGCGACTCACGCACCCCGAGCAGAGAGTGAATAGCTGCCCCGTGTGATTCGATTGGAGCCGAGGCCGGAGAGGCTGCGGCTCGGGCTCGTCGGGGAGATCGGGCTAATCATTGGCCGCCTCGGAGCCCGGCAATTTCGCGCGTGGCTAGGCCCGATTTCGCTCCGACACGCGAATTCTTCGGCCTCGCCCGAGGGACAGGGGCTGGGGAGCAAACTCGATCCGGCCTCGTTGCCCGAGTCCCGAGATTCGCCGGGGATGAATTTTTACGGGCGGCGGCCAATTGACTCGGTAATTCCTCGTCCACGCGGGAAGCAGCGATGCGCCGCCGGACCCGCCCAACTTCTCCGCCCGGGAAAACGGGAAATCGCCCGGAACTTGGTCCCCGAAACTTCGGGGCGAACCCATTAAGCATTCGGAACTTGAAATTATGAAAATGAAGGCTAATGCGAGGCGCCTCGGACCGGCTGTTACACCGGCGATTTTTGACTCGGGGAAAGACATGGCGCCCGGGAAACTTGCCCGCGTCCCCGAAATAATCCGTTTAGCATACAGCCAGGGAGTACAGGAGGCGCGGGGACTTTGGAAGCGATTACAATCAGGGCGCAAGGCGGGCTCGAGGGTTCGATAAGGCAATTTTGAGCGTCGGCGCGCGAAAAAGCCGGCCCGGGCAGCCCGGAGCGGGGAGGGGGCGGCGAGCGGGGAGCCAGGCGGTCGGAGACCTCAATATTTCAATAGCCGGGGGGACTTTGAATAATGAAGTACAGAGGGAGCGGGCCCGGGAAAAAAGCCGGGCGCGCGGCCCTCCCGGAACAAGGCGAATCCGAGGCTGCGAGCCGAGAGATGCAAAGGGAGAGGAGCGTCGGGCGAGGAAGCCCTGGTAATCCATAACGTTAGCCCCGGCTGGCAGCTCTGATCCGCGTGAGGGATGTCTCCCCGGCCCTCCCGCGACATCGGCCTCCCGGCTTTTTTCCCGGGCGGACGTGACGCTCCGCCTGGGCCCCCCTCGGCCCGCCTCGCCGTATCGCCGACGCTCTAATCTGCAGCCGGCGGTTTAAGGGCAGTCTTAACCTCTCGACTTTGCCGCCCCGAGCTCAGGATAAAGGATTATTAAGCGGCCGAGCGGCGACGGCGCGGCCCGCGCTCCGATCACCGCCTGAGACATTATTAAACGGGGATTAAGCCCGAGTGCTGAAGATTAGACCCGGGCCGAGAGCGACGGATGGGGCCCGCCCGCTCGGCCCACGCTCTCCGGGACAATTGATTCCGATTGATTCCCTCGACCGACTTTCCTTGCTTCTATTTCTATTGAGGAGATTTCTTGATTATTGCCTCAATCGTCTTTCTTCCGCGGCATTGCCATGCATAAATCTTTAATGCCAATATAACCAACTTCTGCCTTTATTTAGTATAATGAGATTCCCCTTAGTCCTCCTTGATCTTTTATTCACTTGCGTGCGCAGCTATCCTATGATGTCTCCGATCGCATTACTCGTTCAAAAATTTATCAGGTCAAGGCTGCGAATTCTTGAATACCGCTTCTATAAATTATAAACTACAAGCTAACGCAGTTCGTTAGATTTTATTGGTAAACAGGCAACATACTATATATATTATTCTAATAGTGTATGTATAAGTGATTCTGCAGGAGAATTATAGTATATCGAAAAAGCAAAGATCTATATCAAGTCTGATCTTTTATTTTTATTTCTATGGAGAGTGGATTACGCTAATCCTTTATTTGCACTGTAAATAGTGCATAAATAATATATTGATTGGATCCGATATTTGTTGTTCCAGAAGAAAGTTCTGCATTTATTCTAGTTTATTTATATTTAACAAAAATATACAAGATAAAAATATAACACAAATAAAAGTAATTTAAAAATAATTATATACTCTTTACAACAGGCTTCAAATTATACGTTGTTGTGCACTAGATCTCTTAAAAAGTTTTAATTTGTTTCTATGCTGAGGCAACCGAACAGCTTAATTTTCTGCCAGGTTATATAATGTTCATTTATTGCAATTTATGCATCAAGTTTAAATCAGTTTCAAAAATCGTTTAATAGAAAAAGATAAATTCTCTTTCTTTGTTAGTAGTGGAACCTACTCGTGATTGCAGATAAGATTCAATTAAAAAATGTTTAATAGGTGTAATATTTATTCGGTATTAATTTTATTTTCGTGAATAAAAGGTACTATTGAGTTGCTCTGTAATGAAAGAGAAACGACAATTACGTCGAATATTCACTTTCAGCAAAACCTCCAATTGTATCAATAGAAACTATTCCGAAAGGTTTTGTGGCAGGTCCTAGATGAGACAGTAAACCGATTTTTTCTTGACCCCTAGACTTATTGCATACGCATATTTGACAGTCTTTAAAAACTTTTTAAATGTCTTTTATCATATTCTTAGCTATATGAATTGGACATGTTTTTAATTGTAATTATTTATTTCCTATGTGACCCATGTGTTTATGTACTTTTTATATTACTTTTGATAAAATAATCTTTTCTTTTTTCTTTGCTTTTTATAGTAGATGTTGTTTTTCGATATGAAAAATCTATTATTCTTCTGTATATCATTGTTGTTTTCTTGATCTTTTAATATGTCTTGTAAATTAATTAAATCTATCGTTCTTAAAATTTCATCATTGTTTATATTTGAATCTAACACAGATTTCGACTTCAGCAATCCGCTTCCAGGTTAATTTTCCCTGGTGAATATTTTATAGTAACATCAAATTGAGATAAGTAGTACGTTAAATCTCCTAGTTCTTCGTCTGTTCTGGATTTACTGTTTAATTTTTCTAAGGGCTTATGATTTGTATATATTGTAAATTTTTTTTCAATTAGCTAGAATTGTCAAAAAGTGATAGCCTCTTTTATTGCTAGACATTCTAAAAGTATCGCCTTTTTTCGTTTTTGTGCTTGATTCAATTTTTTTGAGAAGTAGGCTACCACCTTTTCTGTTTCATTTTGTTGGGTTTGTTTTAAGATCGTTCCTATCCCTTGTATGCTTGCGTCAGTATATATGTTAATTGGTAGATTATGATAAACAATGCTTATATTGGTTGACAACATAATAATTTTTTTATTCGTTCGAATAAATTTTAGAATTTATTCGACCATACGAAAAGTTGGTCTTCTCTTAAAAAGTTATGTAATGACTCTAGTATAATGAAATTTATGGGATGTATATATGATAGAAATTCACTTTTTCGAGGAATTGTCTGATATTTTTTTTCCTTTAGGTATTGGAAAATCTTGAATAGATATTAAGTTGTCTTTTATAGGCCTTACTGTATTATTTCCAATAATATGTCCTAAATATTATACTGAGTCTTTTGCGAATGTACATTTTGTTAATTTAAGTCTAAAACATTCTGTTATAATTGCTTTTAGTACTTCCGATATGTGCTGAATGTGCTCAGTAAAAGATTTCGAGAATATTGAGATGTCACTAACTCTTACTTTTCTAGCTATCTTATATTACTATACGTTAGTCGATTGTCATTTCAATTTGCATATACACAAGAAGCGCACAATTCAAGTAATCTAATAAAATAATGCATTATTTTATTACATAGATATAGACTTTTAATCAAATAATTTTGAAGCATGATATTTTCATCCATTTTTCCAACTTAATATAAAAAACGAGCAAGTAAAACATACGATCTAATATTAGAGATGCAAGTGACAAAATGCCAGTAACACTAATATCGACTAATTGATAACCAATATTGTATCTCGTCATACTGTGGGTATCTTTCTCAATTGAATTTCCCATCAGCAGGCACTCGCGCAATTGAAAGCCTCGCTAATTTTGGAGTATCGAGTGAGTGACGGGCCAACTGTGCCCGGGGTCCAAGATAAAACGGGAGCGGCCCTAGCGAGTGGGGCAATTGGAGCGGCGCCGTATCCCCGGGCCGTGCGCGCAGACTTTTCCCCGTCATACGCCTCGCGGGGGGGCACGGGCAGCCGAGGCCGTGCGCGGCCAGCCGTGAAATCGGCAAAGGCCAGCCGCGATTAACATGATCACCGTGCAATTAGCCGGGCGGCGGCGCTAACTTTGTCGGAGCGCCTGGCGCCGCGACCGCCCGACTAATCGCTCGCGCAAACTTTTGGCGGTGGCGGCGCCGGCGGCGCGGGCGGACACCTTGTAATCGGGAGCCGCGGGCTTTTTACCCCCTGGCGCCTGTTGACCAGGGCTCCGCCGGCCCCGCCCTCATTTGATTAGCCGGCCCTCTTTCCCCGCCTTTGACGCGTGTAGCATCAGACATGCAGATTCGGCGGGCGATCGAGGCCACATTCAGACACGACAGCTCACTCGGCCCCGCCGCGCAGATAAACACCTTTACCGCGGCGCTCGGGGAAAAAAGCGGTGCAGCGAGAGAGAACCAATATCGAATCGAAAGCCGGCCGAGTGGATTCGTCGGAGAGGCCCGCAGCGTTGAAGCCCGAGCCCGCCGAGAACCCGCTGCGCAGGCGGGGGACGTGTCCGCGGCTCGTGGCTGCACGCGACTGTCCCCTCGGACGGGCCCTTATTGGGCCTCGAAAAAACAGTCGGGGATTAGAAGGGAAAAGAGACAGGTCGGGCCGACTGCGATGACGGAGTACCGCTAAGGCCCCTAATCCTCCCCGGCTTTCTTCGCTTGTAAGCATAACACAATAGCCGCGGCTCGGGCGCGATTTCACTCCTTCGACGTCAGCATCGATCCCGCCCACAAAGAGCACCGGGACTTCCGGGTCTCCATTAGCGGGGCTCCAGCTGCGCGCCACCCGGCCGCGCCAAAAGAATCGCCCGAGAGGCTGCATCCGCGGGCAGGTAGGGCTAATGCTGCGGCGGCGGGCGAGGCGGGCCCGAGCCGCGGGGATGCCACTTAGCGGTCGGCTCTGCGGACCCACCGAGAGCCGCCCTCGCGCTAATTCAATAATATCCCGGAATATCTAGAATCTATTAAGCGGATAGGATCAAGTGCCGCGGTCGCCCTCGCCCTCCCCGATATAATCAGCGCCTAATGCTCTTTGTCTCGCCCAGTCGGCCTTACGCCCGCGCCCTTCTGGCTAATAGACTCTCGAGCATGCGAATCTGAGTGCGGATCCGAGTGCGGATCCATCCCCGCCGAGCCACGAAACAACATTTGCCGGGCTCCGTTCGTTAATCGCGGACTCGGCTCCAGCGGTATCAGCCTCCTTATCGGCATCGCGGATGACTATCTATAGATTGAGTAAGCGAGTGTGCCACGCGTAGGTCCATCCGGTGACGTCCTCGGTTTGGGTTTCCCGCTCCAACCAAAGAGTTTCCTGGTGATTTTCAACCGCCAGTTTTACGCGGCGTATTTCCGAGGTGCGAGCGTTAGTTGAAAAAGCAATTTACAGCTGTAATCCTAGAGCGGCCGCTTTCGAATTATCCGCGTTTAGGGTTTGCCGATCTAGCCCTCAAACTTTGACTGTAATTTCCTTTTTATGTTAAACCGACTCTAGTTTAATTAAAAGTTCGATTTAATTAGCCTCGTTACTGCGAAAATGATTTCCATTCGGAAAAGTTAGAAATCAAACATTTATACAATCTACACACTTAGGTATTTTCACCGTAATAATGCAATTAAAATTTCCTCGTCGATTGAAAGGTTTCGCCAATGTAATATTCAAGATGTATTTTCAGAATGATCGACTTTGCAAGCGCCCGTCCTCCTCGAAAGTATTGAACTAGTCGAGAGAAAAGCGTGCAACCGAGTGGGTGGGGAGGACCACGGGAAAAACAAATCCTATCCAGGCTGCAAAAAAAAGGACCGGGAGGAACGGGAAGTGCGCTGTAGGAGGGCACACTTCCGCCCCGGTTCCCCGCGCATAAGGGAAAACCGAGGGGCCCAAACAGCGGAGGCAATCCGTCAATTTTCGCGGCGGGAGGCGCTCACTGGGTCAGCGGGTCGAGGATACATCACGCCGGGAGAACACTCGCCGAAAGTGCCTCTGTGTTCGTACGCGCAGGCCTTTCCCGTTTCCTCGGGCGAAACTCGGCTGTCGCCGCTCCGCTGGGTACGGCCGCCCTGGAAGTCACGTCCCCGGCGCTTTCCGGGGCGCCTCCTCGCCCTGTCTTACGTCCTGTCGCGGCGCGGCGTCCCCGTGAGGGGTGCTATCTGGAAACTCGGTCGTCCCGCAATTTTCGCAATTTTCGCGCTCCGGGCGGCAGCTTTGTGCCCTCGCTCACGGAGCTGCATCTTAGCCTTTGTCGGACGTGTTTATTGAGAAAAGGGTTCGGTTCTTTTGACGGGCTTTCAAAAAGAAAAATGGACGCGGCCCCGCGGCTTTGTGTACTCACTGCTCGCGGCTAACTGGCCTGGGCTTGCCGACAATTTATGACTTACAGACTCGATTTTAAAATATATATTTATAAGATAAACTCGGACAGCAAAGAGTCCCTTCGAAACGACTTGTCAGACGTTTTAATGATATAATAAGCCACTGCGTTATCATTATGCGTAGACAAAAAAACTAATTTCACCAAGTCTTTAAGAACTGCTTCTTATTGAAAATGGTAAAAAACTCAACAATCATAACAATTTAAACCTTATAAATTATTATTGCTTTTTTGCTCGACAATGTGGCGAGTGTGTTTTCACAGTGTGTTTTCTCACAATACTTGCTGTTAAATTAGTTCTGACATTACACAAAACATAATTACTTATTTTAGAATCTGGTATTTTTTCATAAAGATTTTTCAGTGCAAATGATCCTATTTACAATGAGTTTAATTTTAAATGCTCGAAAAATTATGAAAGTTAGTGAATTCAACTTATATAAGAAGGAATGATGCGAGTATGCAAGACATATCAAACATACTCAGTAGCTGAAAAGTGTAGACTTCAAATATTGCATCATTTCAACTTGTTAGCTCATTTATGTTTCATTGATATTAAATTTTTTTAATAGGAGTTTAATAAATTGTACATGATATTATGTATTTTATTTGCATAGCAGCAAATTGAATTAAAATATAAAATATATATATCTGTTTTTAATATTATAGATCTCTATAAATACGGATAAAAACCATCAGCAAACTATTTAAAGAAAAGAAGAGATTAATTTATGGTATAATAAATTTTACCGAAATACATTTGTTGAATTATCAAGTTATTCTATAGTAAATTTAACGGCAGAAGCTGAGTTAATTTCACAAAAATGTTTTGTAGATTAATGCATTATGTACATGCAGTAAAGTAACATATTATGTCTGTATGACACTATGAAAATTTAAAAATAAATATTGACACGCTGCATGAAAACCGATTCACGCATATCACTTGACAGTAGTCACGCTAACGTCCAAGCAAATCGGAATGTTTTCATCTCCATTTTAGCCAGCCAACGGCGACGCTTACGCGCGTGGGGAAATCTAAACCGGAGCTTCCCAAAAAGCGGGCGCATGCATTCTTCATTGAGCCCGCGGGGAGAGCCAGCGCACGGCGATGGGGCGCTCGTTTAAATCAGGCGCGCGGGGCCGTTAATCCCATGCGAGCCGATCGATCGGCGCGCGCGCGGCCTTCGATCCTCGCTGCTCCTCTGGGACGCCTCTCGCATTTCCATGCACCGATCTGCGGACGCCAGTATATTATAACGGTCAGCTGTCTCACGGGAAGCCGGCGACTCCGTCTCCCGAGGGACGATCGCGCCCGATACCTGCCCGCCGCACCAATGCCGACGCTTAATTTTTTCGCAATAGTTGCGCGGCGAAGGACGGCGCGAGGCGTCTGGCGTCGAACTACCAGGACGTGCGTTGCCGGGGTTACCTAGGCTCATCGATCTCGCTTAAATCTGTCCGATCTGCCGATCGTATCACTCATCGCTTGTAATTTATTTGTAAAAATTACGTAACGCGATAGAAGCTACCGTGGAATTATACGTGCTCAAATTACGAGAATCATTTTTATTAAACAAATTAAAGCAAGAAAATCGATATTGCGAATCAACAAAATTGTATACGTAATTTATGAAATGCTTCAACAATTCGTAGGATTACACACATGGGTGTATAGAAGGATTAAATTATATGTTCGTTGTTGATAAACATAATTAATTCATTAACAGTTAATGTTACTTAGATTTATTATGTGTACAGGATCAGTATGGAAATCATGTACACAGACCATTTTGCGTTTCTGTGCGCATCATGCGATGCACTGTTTCAGACGATGTTGTCAAGTGATGCTAGTTTAGATCCATGATATAACAAATGGCTTAATGTTCTGAGAAGAATAAGAAATTGCATTCATAAGTACATCTAAAATTACAAATCTATTTTCTTCGACAAAAGCGAAGCAAATGACTGATGTAAGATTAATGCAGCGTCCACAAAAGCTTTTGTTGCACTAACGACATTCAATGTAAGAAATATATAAAGGTAGAAGTTCATCTTGGACACACTTAGATAAAGCGATAAAAAAATCCAATCAAAATGAGGTAAAATAGGAAGAAAGGGGCAAGGAGTCCTATAGGTACAAAAAAGAGACAGAAAGAGTGAGAGCCAGGGTGCTGTCCTCTTCGTGACACTTGATAATAAATCGTCTCGCTCTCGAGACATTATCATTTTTAAAGAGATAACAAATGATGCTTATAATAAAGCGCATTCGGGAGCAGCAGTGGAGAGGACGAGTGGGCAAGTAGCTGAGGGTCACGTTATCGCACCGTTGGATTATCCTTTCCGGTTCCGGCTCCGCCCGGAAAGAGACGAGTACTACATCTTTTTATCTACTGTTTTTCCTTTTTTCACTACCCCTACCACTTTGCTTAGGTGCATCGCATTTTAATGGTTTCTTATGCCATCGTTCATTTTGTCGCTTCAGCTCTCTCGCTCCTTTGCCTTTACACTTGGTGTCAACAACGCGCGCACGTGATTTTACTTTTCTGTACTCTGACGGTCGGCACAAAAAGGTCGTACTTTGCGCGTCGACTGAAATTTATGAGATGCATTCATAATGTGCACAATGATACCGTAATGTAAAATATGACCGCGAACCATGTAAATTACAAGAAGTGCATGAAATTTATCTTTAAAATAAAGTAATATTTATTTAATTGGGTTTTTTTTAACTATTTATCAATATTTAAACAATTTCTTTCTATTCTGTCTTTTACCTTAACAATATTTGTGTAAACTCATAAAATATCTAATATATACTACATAAATACACTTTCATACAATAATTTAAATTATTTTGATAACTCACTTTCAAAGTACGATATTTTAGTAGCTATACTTGCGAACACATACCTAAAACAGAAAAAACATTCATTACAGAAACTTTTGTCATGTTTAACATATTGAAGTCATATATTAAAATAAATTTTCCATCTGTGTACGCTACACAAATCTTAGTTTCAGTCAAACAACTTGGATGTCCATTATAAAGTCATTAAACACCATCAGTCGTCACACCAACTAACTCATCAACTAACAATCAATCAAAATTAGGAAAGAAGCTCGTTTTCAGCACGGCGCAGCAAGAAGACCTAACATCTGCAAGTGAGGGAACAAAATTAGAAAAGCATCCAATCGCACGAGGCCTTCGGAATGAAAAGAACTCGATTGAACAATTAATCAAGCGGAATTGGAGTAGTCACCTACTTGCCTCAGGCCTACTTGTCCCGCGGACGCGACGGACGTGCCGTGTTTTGTGTGAAAACAACTCCTGACGGGGGGACCCTTACGAAATGTCTTCTCCAATTTCCCGAAGACACAAAAGTGGCATGCGCCAGAGGCGACTAATAGGCGTCCTGTTTGTACAGACGTAATGCTTGAGCATCTGGGCATAGTTGACGATCCCCCGCGTATGAAGAGAACTTACAGCTAAAGGATGACTGTAGATTTTGTGTCACGGTATACTAGATTTCAAAAATAAATACGCCGGAAATGTAATTTAGGTTATTGCATAAATTTCATATCAAATTAGTAGCAACCGTATAATAGCTGTAGTTTGATTATTATATATTGGTATTATCATTCAATTATTCTCAAGTAATCCATCATTCCAAAATTTGATCAATTTTTATTAAAATCGCCTGCAAATTGTTTAAATTGGTATATATAATGTCATGCAATACATTTAGAATACTATTTTCAGTTTGAATTCAATTATAATAGTTATCAAATGCACGTGCATTGTAAGATTAGAAATGTCAACTGATTTAAAAGTATAACTTTGGCGGAGTTAAAAAAGTCAGTTTTAAGATTTATTCTTATTTATTCCTGTTTTTATAAAACAAAGAGTATCGAGCAATGATTAATTTAATAAGATACGAATTAAATAAAATACTAAAAAGTCATAAGTTAAAGATTAATAATCGCAGTAATTCTTTAAAACTTCTATATAATATTTATAACAATACTGATTTTAACTCGCTTAAAATGCAAATGTAAAATGTATTACAGAAACTCAATTCTTAGATGACACTAATTTTAAATGGAGTCTTCTTAAATATGAATACTTTTTGCATATTGTTTTTTATAATGTTATGATTAAAATTTAGTTTTTAAATATATATTTTTAAATCATTTTTTAATTTACTAAAGAGTACTAGTAATTCACTTTAAGATGCTAAGTAAAATGTTGACACTATCTTCCGCGTTTATCGCCTAATAGGAGCACAGACACGACTTTCAACAGCAGCTGTACGTTTAATGCATATTGAAAGGAGAGCAAAGTCTATTGCCCCCTGAAAAGAGTAAGAGAGATCGAGGAAGGGATAGGCAAGAGTGAAGGCTCGGGCGTCGTGCGTTCGCACGTGTTTGTCGCGCACTCGCGCGTGTGGTCCACTCTTATGCTCTCGGGCAGTTCCGTCCTTTCTACCTATATATATTCGGCGACATGCTCGGTCAGTGCCTCGATTCCTACCTATGTTTTCTCCCCCTGCATTCGTACCATGTACCGTGTCGAGTCGCCTCCATAGAATGAAATGAAGCTTCCAATGATTTTTCCGCCGTTTCACCTATAGGTACACACGAACTGGTATTAAATTTGGAATGATTTAGAGGCTCATTTTATTATCTTAAGCAACTAGAGGTGAGGTGCATTCTGGTAAATATCTGCGCGGAGATCACAAATATCTCTCGAATGTTTGCTTATACAGCCGTTTTATTACCGTAATTTATGCGCTCTATAGTCCAATTGTTATTCTAAAAACGGCCATTTACGAATTAAGCGAGGCACGAGCCGGATTACGTGTTGTGATTTTAACGTTCACCGTTTGCCTTCTAATTAAACAAACTGTTGTATTATTATGTATTGGAACCATCATTGGTAACATCAATTTTACATATTTTATCGTGTTGTGTCACTGGTCCTTTTAAGCCACAAACAATGTTATTTAGGGTGAAAAAATGGAGTCTGAATTGAATAATATAATTATATATAAAAATAATATCTGTTAATGGATGAATAATATAGTTGATTCAGTATTATTCATTTTCATAAATCGATGCTTATGTCAAAATAATATGCACATTCAATTCGATAAAAAATGTAAGAGTTTTTCGTAAGTAATGGTAGGTGTACTAACGAATCATTTATAATTTAAAATTAATCTAAGGAAGTAAGTTACAGGGCGGACAAATCCTAAAAGCGTAATTCGCACATGCAAGGGTATAGGCGACGAAAAAGCTAAGAAACGGCGGTGCGCGGGGAAAGGGGTAAGCACACGGAAGGCGGAAGAATTCGATTACAGCACTTAACCTACTTTCTTGGGTCTTTTATTTTTATCCGCTCTACTCAAAGTTTCGAATGTCTATTGCAGTGAGCAGTTTGAGCTTGACTTCTCATGCGCTAGTCTCCAACATCCACTTTTCCAATTCGTTATCATGCTGGTTCTGTCTTTTCACAATATTTTAGAATTAGAATACTGCTACAATCTTATCTTATTTATTACTTATTTGTTATTTTTCTTTCAATTCACTTATTCCAATTGTATATCTTCTAAAGCTACGAGCAAAAATCATATTACATACATTAAGTAGGCATTTCTAGTAATATCATCACGTACTACTTTTTATATGCTTTTCTCTTATATACTTTCGGATTCTACCCAAGGTGTCTCACGACAACCCCTGTGCCGGTAAACTAGGAAAGAGCCTCGATGGCGATCGTCATTCTTTCAGAGGATGTCGCTTCCCGACACCTTCGTCCCCATCAGTGCGGATCGTGTCGCGTGCATGCGGACTTGCGTCTTGAGTAGCCTCTTACACATGAATAAGCGATCCCCTTCGCCAGTGAATCGATATGCAGATTCCCAGCTCATGTAGCCACATCTCAGGCTCACCACGACCTGCGGGATTTGGGTCATCGCTAGGGCACGCGCTCGGAAACTGCTGTATTATTACACGCTGCTCGAAATTGTAAGGCAGTTTCCAGAGCATCTCCGGCCGATAAGAATGAATGATAAATAATTCGAATACATTCTTGCATATCTAAAATTTTGCTTAATTGATTCTTTTAAAGTATAATAAATTAGCAAAAAATCAATTAAATATTTATTAAATCTTAACAGAGAATACGTTTACTTTTTTAAGAAATATGAGCTTTAAGTGGATTCAATATTCATAATTGATTATCAATCTGGCGCAATATTATTATATTTGATTTCTTATACTTACACAGTTTTATAGAATTAATAATTTTTTGGCATTCCACTTCGTATTTTTAAGGTCTTCTACAATTTTATCTACACAGAACATTGCGTATATAAGTCAAACAAAGATGCTTGCTTAAAATGATTCTATTTCATATCTTTTTTACTTAATTGTTATATTTAATTAAGACTTCATTAGAAAATGCAAAATTTTTATTTTTAGATTATACCTTTATAGTAGTATAGGTATCGATCTCATAAAACTATGTACAAAATTAAATAATTTTCAATAACATTTTTCATTGTAATTATTTTGTTTGTTCTATTACGATGCGACGCTTGAAGGCTTCGGAGGAGGGTGGAGATGGTATAGGGCACAATGCAATTCAAATTATTTAATAGTTTTATTATTTGCGAAAGGCAAGCGATGTATTCTCGACAAAAGTTTAATAACAAGTGCGTAGGTCGTGCGCTCGCGCCAGCGGTCAAAGCCCTCGAAGCTTTGTCGCGCCGCCTCGTGGTTCCGGGAAATCAAAATTAAAAGGCCGGGTATTCGACGCCGTCTCCTCAGCTCGAAGGTGATCGAGGAATCCTTCTACTCATCACTGACTGGGGGCGCTGTCCTAGCCCTTCGGTAGAAGTCGGGTGATCTCGTTTCGGCTCGAGGCCTCCATGAACCCGAAGAACCATTGAGCCATGCGGCCACGGGTTCGCTCTCTGTCCCTCGCGCACGCGGATCAGGCTTTCCGAAACCCGGCAAATTAATAAATAAAAACTTAACAAACGATCAATCGAATTTGCAAAGCATCGCTCCCCTTTATACAAACTATTTGATTTTATTCTTTATATCATGAACTTATATATAATACATAAATTACAATAAATAAAAATCCATTTTTTTCTTTTTCGCGGTGTAAATAAACGTAATATAACATAATGTCGCCGCTAACAATAACAAATACATATAGATAACACGAAAATCCCTTATGGATTTCTGCAAGTGTAATTAATTTTCATTCGCATTTCCCTATTTGTAAATAGGGAGCTTTCTTCGACCTTGAATTCGTAACTTTTTTCCCACTTTGTTTAAAATAATATGATGCAACGAAATCTATCATAATTAATTGAATTAATTATTTTTTTACATAGTATTTAAGTCACTATAAACAGAAGTTTGATATACATCTATTATTATTTGGATTATATGTATTATATAGTTGTTTTTTCTTGTTTCTAATACACTTTGTATATTACGCATCTGCAGTAGTTTTTATTATTGAGATTATTCAATATCATATATTTTTTTAAACCCATATACATATACAGTATTATATACACATACAACCATATATCCATATAGAGTTTTATTTTTCAAATGTGCGATTAGTGATTAACACTTCGAACATTATGTTTTAGGTAACTGTTTCGTTGAGAGCCATTGTGAAAGTTTGGAAAGAGAAGGGCAATTCGGATATTTATATATTTAAATTAATCTTTAATGCTAAAATGTAAACATTTTGATCATTTTTATAATTATGGTGGAGTTCTGTAAATTCAGATCAATATCATGAATGATTCTTACATATTTCAATTGTTTTTTAAATTTTTATAAACAGTACTGTTAATATAGATAACTTACTTTATCTAAGAACTTCGTTACTGAGGAAGTTGTTTATTATCCTATTATCTTATACCATAAGATACTTCAACAATGTTTTCAGAGAGTAAGTTGTTCACTGCATGTAAGCTTTCTCGTTAAATTAGTTTGCCAAATATTGTTATTATTCTATGACATGAATTTCCTCCAATTAATTTTTTTTTAAACTATTATTCGTATTTTAATGAGATAGTTTAAATTGATTAATTAAGTCATGAATATTATTCGTCACGAACGAAATATTTGTATTAAATTCAAACTAAAAAGAGTCCAGACATATATTGCCCATGTAGATAGACCAAACATTTACAGGTACTGAATTGTGTAACTACGCGCATGTGAACGGTCTCTTCAGCAATTTGATCGAGCAATCAAAGCGCTTCGTTATAACAATGCAGGCTAATGCTGAAAGCGTTGCGGGCTCGATTCTGCAGTGGCTGCAGTCGAAATGTTTTCGTCGTCATCAAAAACCGACGCCCGCTTTAATGATTAATGATTCCCGTCAATAAACACGTGAAATGCGTCGTTCGCGAGGTGCTGCCGTGAGAAGGTAGAACGATTCATTATTTGTCTGTCGATTGTCATTCGATTGAACTGTACAAACGCAAAATGCATCCAATTGCGAAAAAAGCGTCCATGCGGATCGTCCCATTGAATACTTTGCATTGATTGTAACGCGTATGATTGTCAGCGTAAATTAAGTTCGTGTACTGTACGTGAACGCATTTTATTTATAAATAATTTAGAGAGCTGACGATTTGTATTGCGAATGATGCTCAACGCAAATTATGCAAAAATGGATTTAATATAAAGTATTTATTTTGTGTACTTGTACATACATACATATTAATAATATATATTAGATACAATGAAGAAATTTATTCAATTTAAATTTCGTTTTATTCGTAAATATGCAATCGTACATTTATAATTGTTCTCAATGATAGTAATTAAAACGAGTTTAAATTTGATATGTTTATGCTATAAAAGAAAGGACTGTCGTTCGATTTTCTATTTATACGGAACAGTTGTTTAAAAATACGCTGCTGAGAGTAATAATATAGAGCATATAAGACGCCCTGTGCATACCCCAGTAAAATGCAGCAAAACAACAGTCCAATACTTTTACCTCCTCCCCAGCGCATCCAAAGAGCGGGAAAGATAGAAGGAAGTAGGCAATGATAAACGGAAAATAGTTCAGACGCAGCTTAGAGTCAGAGACAGTGGACCTTTTCTAATAAAAAGGTGAGATTTATTGATCCTTTAACTTATACCAATGTCAAATAGACACTAACAAGTGCAATTTTATTCTTATGCAGACTATAAATACTATACCATATTTCATATTGCCGGTTATTTTCAGACTATCAAGCTGCAAATTAAGACTGCCGATAAATGTGTATATTTCAGAATGATAAGAAGGTAATTTAAATATCCAAACCGAGATTCAAACTCAACTGTCTTTTGCATTTCAACAATGAAATATGCTGAGATATAAGCTCACTACGTTAAATTAAGTAAAGGTTTTATTAACGTCATAAGTATTTATCGCGTTGATAGTTCGCTAATGAATTAAACGTTAGCTGGCTGATGATTATTAAGTAACAAAATTATCCTATTATGTTGTATTCTTTGTGGATTTTCTGTACATTTGTTCTGATATAAATACATATTTTTAAGTATTATTTAATTTAATACAATAATGAAGTATAAAACTTGCAAATTCTGTAGTAAATACTCAATCTTAATAATTGCACGTTAGTGAAAATCGCTCGGAAAATCGTGATGATATATAATCTCGATATATACTATGTGTTTATCTGTGATTTTAGATTACGATAAATTAGCTTATCTTTATATTTATATTGTAATATTATACATCCAACTAATGAATATATATAGCAACGTCATAAAAGCAAAATTAATCTTACAATATATATATATATATATATATATATATATATATATATATATATATATATATATACTGCAGAGGTCATACTAGTTCAAGTAGAACTATCCTAGTAGAAAAAGTTAACCGCTCATTTTTCACTGTAACATTAGCACGCAGCGTTCTTGGCTCATCCAATAACAAAGGAGATAAGATTGTCCCATAAGAAAGCGCGAGGGACCGCGAAAGAGGGAATAATAAAGGAGGAAGGAAAGGGCACCGGGGGCTCGAAATACAATAAACTCGCATAAACACGAGCGGCGGCGGCGGCGGCAGCGGCGGCGAGTGGCGGTTGTTGCCGGGGGCCGTCCCCAAACTGCCCTCGGCTATCTTAACGGCCCTCGGGTGCCGCGTCGGGCCTACGTCGTCGGGGAATCCACAGGCGGCGATAAGTCGCACGCGCACTAGCGATAGCGCCACCCCCGCGATCCATTTCTCACGTCGCACGCTTTTCCTACCTCGCGCTTTTTCTTGCGCGACTTCTAGCGCCTTGTTTGCCACGGGAAGGGATTTCAGCTGTTTCAAAGGAAAAGCTCATTAAAAATCGCAAATCTCGAATCTCGAGGTCTTCTATTTGTCTTTTTATGCAGTAAAGCAGCACTTTGAAGAACTTTTATAATCATTAAAATGAAAGAGTTAAAGAGGCGTAATAATCATAAACTTGACTTGACTTACCTTAATTTATCTATGAATACTTTACAAAATTTTATCATAAGGATAATATTCTATACTAATTATTACAAATAATTTTTATTTTATTATCAGTAAATTGATGCCGCTGTGTTTTTTAATTATATTTTTATGGTCTTATTTTCTTTCCAGCGCGAATGGATTGCAGTGATTTTGAACACTAAATTCAAAAATAATATTTTGATGATTATTATGGCTTATCGTGGTTAGCATTATATACTTTTCTTACTTCGAAATAGCAAGCAAATTCATTCGCTGTGCATACATTTAGATTAAGTGAAAATTCGTGACCAAATCATTTTGTGCCTTTTGAAATTTGTGCTTATTTATATCCAATCAAAAGTTTCAACATATTTTTAGAGCTTTAATTTTCATTTAAAGTTTAAATAATTTCAAAAAGGCACGTGTTACCTGACGTTTGTATATCTTTTGTCCATTCAATTTTGCATTCACATTCGTTTAGTCCCTTTGCTGTCTTTGTCCTTTATGCAAAGAATATTACAGGTTTAAGAATAGAAACTGGCAAGAAGCAAGTTAATAAATCAGTGCTTAGTTAGCGCAACCGCAACATACTACAAATCAATGACAAAACCGTTTTGCGGCATGACTATATCTATCAACTTTGTGGCTCTGTCTCTTTTACATGCCTGCAATAATCATTTCAAGAGTTATGTAAAAATACACGTTATAAAATTTTGTCTTTGCAGCATCATTTAATCTTGTCTATTTATTTGCATACAAATTGTAATCGCCAATTCAAGTGTTCATAGATAGTGACAGTAATTTATTTTCGAATATATTGTACAATTATTTAATATTTTTCGATCATAACTTTAATTGTTTAATAATATAAAATTTTATTAGTAATATTGTAAGAAGAATAAAATAAAAGTATTATCAAATACAAAATTATTTAATATCACAAGAATTATAGCTATAAAGGTGCTTGACTAAGCATAAAAGTTATAAAAACTTTGTTAATATTGTACTAATAACTTGATTTCGACTAACCATCCGAATATCATAAAATTTCTTGTGCCTCACCCTTGTAACACTTGGCCCTTTCCCTCTTTTATCACTTATTCGCAATTCGCTGAGCGTCATCGCTTTTACGCTTATTTCCTCGTATTCTCGTCCGTCCGAAACGTGCCAAAGCCTCATTGGGAATTCCGTGCGTCAATATAAGAAAACCCCTCGCACCGAAAGTATAGAATCGATGCAATCAATATAAAAATTCCAGCAGCAGACCGGCCATCAAGAATCCCTTTCAGTAATTTCTTAGAGCTGAAGGGCTATACAGGTAAAATCCGTTTAAGACTAGTAGAAATTTCAGGATTATCGAATGTTCCTCTTTTGTATTATGCAAGGTTTATCTTTTTCAATTTCAACATTCAAGGTATTTTGATAAAGATCGATCGAATCCAATGAAATGCCATCAATAAATAGCATTTTGAGTTGATAAGGATATACTGGTTTTGTATCTTGTTTTATCTTAACGTGTTAACTAGTTTGTAGACCAGAATAAAACAGTAGTAAGATTTATAAATGTTACAAGTCAGAAAATTCTTAAATTAATTAAAGAAAATTTAATATTTGTACATTTTGTAGATTTAAAAGTATTTTCTATATAATAGAGGGATTTCGGCATAGCCCTTAACCGTTTCCAATTGTCCAAGTGAAAAGGGAGGAGGAGTAAAGAGTCTACGAGGGCGAATAAAAAGAAAAGAGCTAGAGCAGTGGTCTAAGATCCTTAAATTTTCAAGACAAAAAACCTGAAAAAGGCACAAATTAAGGGCGTCGCGGGGTTATAAAGGGGCGATCCAAGGCGCACTCGTTCTCCATGCCGGTAATAACACTAACTTCTTGTCGGTGGGAGGGTCAAAAGTGTGCGTCCGCCCCGGTGGGCGGGGAGGCCCGGGAGGCGCGCGTGGCTGACGCGCACCGGACAGAAAGTAAAAGTAACGAGGCAATTCGTACGGAGGCTTCGTGTCCTACGGCCATATAAGTCCTTGCTTTTTGCCCGCGCCTTTTTCCGCAGCGCTCCTCGCTTCATTTCTCCGCGCAAGCTTTCGCTCCTCTCACGATCCCCGTTCCCCGCGGCGCGTTCATAAATATTATCGACTTTTCCTCCGCTAACTCACGCGCTATCTTTCTAGGAGACTCCGTAAGCTCGGAATTTCCCACCCTCGCGCACCTTCGAGGGTGCGGCTTGTTTTGGAAAGAAGTCTCGTTAACTGGTGAAAATTAGCGACCGCCTCTAGCTACAGTAAGTAGATTTTTGTTTCGGTAATCAAGGAGGTGATACCAAAGCAGGGGATCGATTAATACGAAGCGTTGCTAGTGAATTGCTTAACTGCTTATTTAAATCGATGTTTTTTACCGGGCTATCAGTATTTACATATATACAGATTACTATACTTTACAAAGAAAAAATTTCTTGAACATTCGTTTGGCTTGAGAAAGTTTTTTGTGAGAATCTCGGCGCTTCATTAACTCCGGAAATGTTAAAATTTGGAAGAGAATTACAATAAATTGCGCTTGGGCGAAACGTGTAAAGTGAAGGCTTTGGAGGCATCGGAGGAACTTGTTCCACTCCGGCGTATCGCTGACACCCGCTCGACTACCTGCATCCGGCTTTTGTTCCCGCCGGCCAACTCTTTTGTCACGTTCCAAATGCTCCGGAGATACGAGGGAGTTCTCATGCGCGAGTAGTCGGGCCGCTTCTTTTCTATATGTAATCGAAAGGAGAGACACGTCGGCGCCCGGGCCAGCGTCGCCTCCTCGCTCGGCCCCTCGCTCCCCTCAGCCATTGTCCCGCGAATTTGGAGGATCGTAAAAACGTCCCGTGGCCGGGCTGCATAATGCAACTCCGGCCAGGTCTGTCAATCATCGCGCGCCACTTGTAGCTTCTTGCCGAGTGCAGCTTTTGAAGGGGCCGAAGATAAACGGAAATCCTTTTCAATTTTAATCAAAAGTCGCTCATTCCCATGGGCCCTCCGGGCCGTCGTATATTTTTACACGTAGCCGAGGAGTTTCGGATTCCTTCGGTCGTAACGACCATCCCTTTCCGGCAGGTGACCACTTGACTGACATTCTTTTTTGATGCAATAAGTTCCAAGCTGACGGGCATAATATTGTAAAATCCGCGCATCGCTTTTGTAAGCCTGCGCATGGAGTAAATGAAAGACAGTCTAATTAAAGCTTCTTTTGATAGAGCTGTCCATAAATACACAAAGTAAGTATTGAGAAAATACAGTTTAACGCGGCAGAGAGAAAAACATGTTCGGAGCACTCGAGTCTGAAAAGGCACTTGGAGGCCAAAATTGCTCGATTTGAAGGGCGAAGCAGTACATAAAGAGCGACAAGATTTTCGAGGTCGTCTCGCAGAGAGGTCGAAATGAAGGGAAAAAGGAAAGTCGAATCAAGCTGCGCGAGAGAGGGAAGCTGGGAGCGAGTAGAGGCAACTCCCGATGCGAGGCAGAAAAACACGCGTTAGTGGGTGGACGGGCGACGGGCGGCGCGGGCCGGAGAAATAAGAAGGAAAGGGAGAACGGGGGGAAGGGAAGCGAGGTTACGTACCGTACTCGTCGGGTAAACGGACGATAAATCCACCTTGGCAAATAAAAGGAGGGAGATGCGGGAGGCAGGAGGCGGGAGGCGGGAGGCGGGTGCCGGGGAGCCGGGGAGCCGGGGAGGCCGGGCCGAGGGAGAGTGAAAATTTGAGTCGGTGCAGTCGGACACAATGCGACTCGTTACCGTCGTCCGCGAGCCGCGCTCGGACACTTTCCCGCTGGCGCCCTTTTTTCGCCCCTGGCCCTGGCCCCGGCCGCCCCCTCATCATCCTCCCGGGCTTTTTATTTTCTTTTATAGGAAGACGCGTGTCTGGTCGGGTCCCCTATCCCGGCGCCGCTCGCCTCATTTTCCCCGCATCATTTCCGCCGTCATTTCCGCCTTTAAAGCGAAAAGTGAACGGGTGACGAGAGCCCGGGCCGTTGGCTCCCGCGCCTTTATTGTCACGGTTATTATTATCATCCCCATATAATTATTATTAAAGCCGGAGGTAAAAGGCGCAGGGCTTAATTGGGGAAAGGAAGCTGGCGCGGCGTGCGAGGGAGGAACACGGGGGAATAATTGAAAACGTCCTGGGCGAAACTTGCTCAATTATTGCGAGTGCGCCGAGGGCCAAGGGAAAATTTGCGAAAAATTTTATTTCCCTCTCCGGGCGCTTCCTCATTGTGACGGGGGAAAGGAGGTCGCGGGCCGGGCGGAGCCGCGCAGGGAAGAAAGGGCCGCGGCTTGGCCCCGCTGCACATTGCCCCTGCCTCATTAATGCGAACCGCATTATTTTCCATTTGCGTCGGGGAAGAAAAGAAGGTAAGAGATGCGTTCTACGCGACAATACGATTCCTCCTTCGCCGCGGCCCAAGTCCTCGTCGGCGCTTAGTCGGCCGCCGCCGACGCTCAACGCTTTAGTTCTTAAAAGAATCCCTTTATTCCTCGACTGACCTCCTTTCTCTCTCCCTTTATCCCCCGCAGGAGCTTCGACACCTTTTTTCTCCGGCCAGCTGAGCGCGTGCCCGAGTTTCATTATTCGCGCGGGCCGCGCCGCGCTGCAATTTTAAAAATACAGCAGCCGAGCTTTCTCAAGGAGCCAGCTCGCGGTATAGGCGCGCGACTTTCCTCCTCCTCTTTCTCTCACTCTGCCGCTCTTCCATTTCGCTCTTCCAGTCTCTCCAGGCTTTCGAAATTCCATTATTAAAATCTAGCGGTTCCGCGTTCCTAGGGCTTGTCCAAGCTATGCGCACTCTGTACTTGGCATTCAAATTTGAATACTTTTCATATTTTCACGTGCGAGCTTGTTTTCAAATGAATTGAAAGGACAGGGTAAAAGGGTCCCTATTTCGAATCATCCTGAATAAAATCACACTTGGAAATTTGTCAGCTGTCTCCCTTTCCCGTTCCTCCAATTTTCGCGATTCCAGCGCAATTTTCAGGCGGAAACGATCGCTTCATTTGCATGGAAGGTGTACAGCGGTGTTCGGGGCGCAATTGAAACTCATCGAGCATCTGGCAATTGTAGTTGAATACGCAGATAGCGGGGAGCGTAATAACAGCCCGTCCAAAAAGAGCGAGAAAAGCGAAATCAGTCCCCCGTGGCTGGTGATCGAAGGAGCTGGTCGAAGCAGCCGGAAGGAGCGGGCGAGGGCAGGGGGCGACGGCGACCTTTGGGGGGACGGGTGCGCTTTGGCGAGCGCGGGAAAGAGTAAGCAGGATATGACGCGCGGGCTGGGGGGGGGGGCGTCAAAGCGCAGGGCTGGGAAGGCGAGAGACTGCGGCGGTCATTGTTGGCCGAGGCGGCCGAGACGGACGAGCGAGGCGCGCGGCATTGTTTCCCGCGCGCGGTGTCGCCGCGCCGAGTTCTTTTTCCAGTGGGGCGCGGCGCGTCGGAGGCTCCTCGGCCCTGGCGGCGCGGGCGACTCGGGCTTTATCTCTCCGGCTCGTTTCCTCCTTTCGCGCTCGTTCTCGTTTCGGTTGCTCCGCGGGGATTCGGGGCTCGCGGCCCTTCTCCCCTATCTCGCTTGTACGCCTCGGGGGGACTTGTTCTCTTGGCCGGGCGCGCGAGACCAGCTGGCTTTAATGCGGTTTTGATTGTTACGACGATTCCCCGGCCCGTCCCGCCCCGACGAATTTACAGCTTTCGTAATTTTCAATCCGAAAAAAGTTCCCCGGAGCCCGATAAGCGGAACACTCGGCCGCGCGCCGGGGACTCGGGGAGTGGGCGCCTTAAATTACGACCGCGGAAACCTCGGCGGTTGTTCGTCGGTCGTTATCGCGACGGAGACCGGCGATCAAATCGATTAGCCGCCCACGAGGCGATAGGCCGGCCGGGCCGCGGCGGGCCACCGACCCCGGGAAAATCGGCCGGGCGCTCGGGGCTCCCGCGGCGGGGCCAACTCGGCCGAAACGCCCGGGGCCGGGCCATTATGCAAAGGGGCCGCGAGCCGGGCCAACTGCCGGGCGCAGGGCCGGGGCGCGCCAGCTGGGGATCGGCCCCCGGCGCCGCTATCCGTCAGCCCGCCCGCCGTCCGTCCGGGGCTAAATCAGCGCCGGCAGCGCCGCGGCAAGGCGTCGCGGCCAGATTTTTGGGCGGCGCGCCGTCGCGTCGGCCGCAGCGCGCCCGCCGATTGCCATTGACAAATCGGTGGGCCGGCCGTGCGCCCGGCAGTTGCGGCGCCCCCGGCTACGCCCCGGGCCCTCGATGCCTTGCCCTTCTTCGGCCATCAGCTGCATCGGCCTCGGCTTCCTTCAACCTTCGACCTGCTTACGAACACGCCCTTATAATGTAAATACCGGCTTTACCGTTTTCCAATAGTCACTGTCCAAAGCCGACAGGCCCCTAAATACCCCAGACTATGATGTACTACCCGCATAAGCTTCCTTTTAATACCAGTGTTAAACTAACGAGTTCGACTAATCTTACTCTATCATCTCAATGGCAACTTCAATTTATATTCGTCAACCATGTAGTCAATGTAATCAAAACGCCCCGACATACAATTACAATTCTTTGTTCAATTTTGGATATTTATCCACTTTTAACGTCTAAACTTGTTAATTTGATTTTAAAATCCGTACCAAACATAGATTGAAGATTTTGAAAATTTAATAACATTAAATTAGGTAATATAATAATAATATTAATTACTGCACAAGATAACATCTTCATGCTTTAATACTATATTAATGCAGGAAAATAGATGAAACATAAAATTAAGTAAAATTATTTTATTTAATTTTATGTTGTAATAATTTTATAAATTATATTAATTTATTATTTTTATAATAAAATTGGATTTTTGATTGAGATTATTGATAGTTGTTGTCTCGATATAATGTAATTTTATCAATCAATTATCAAAGTGTCTAATTAAAATATTTATCGTTTCACATACTATTTTTATAGCCTGTAAAACAAAAATGAATGCTTTACTCGAACAATCAAAAAGCGTTTCCAAATTTTTTAAGCAAACAATTATCCTTATAATGCGTTTGCTTTGCTATAATGAGATGAGAGGCAAGGAAATATATGCAGAAGGATTTTATTCGAATTAACACCGTGAAATTTGTCCATTTTGCTAAAAATGTTATTAAAATATCTGCGCGGGCTTTTATATAGTGTATAATATTTTTTCCGATAAAATAAGAGGAGGAGTAATGAAGGAGGTATTGTACGTTGGGAGAAGCGGCTCGGTGAATAGGGCTCGTTATTGCGGGGGCAAATCCATTGGTGGAATAAGGTGGACCGCGAGAGTGACATTCTAGCGAGGGCCGAGGGCGAAGTTGGGCGCGCCTCGGCGTCCGCAGGCGGCAGTCGAGGCTCACCGCGAGAGAGAACAATCGGGATCCGGGCGGCGCGGGCGCGGGCGATCCGCGTTCTCGCCCCGGTTCGCGCCTCCGGGAGGAAAGAAGGAGGCGCGCGTCGGCCGCCGCATGATCCGGCTCGATGAACACGGGGGGCGGGGGCTCGGGGAGGGCCGGCGGCGGCCCAGATCGATCGCCGGCGTCGGCGGCTGCGGCGGCGGCTGCGGCCGCGTCCCGGCCCGCCGAGCCGCCTTGGGAATTCAATTATACCGGGCGGCGGGGAGGGCGCGCCCGGCCGCCCCGGCCGCCCCGCCCGCCCCACCCGCGGAACAATGGCCCGGCCGCTCGATAATGAAGGGAGCGCGCGGGTCATCGAATCACGCGGTATTTACGGGGGCGGGGATCGGTTAGCGCGTCCCCGGCTCAATGGACCGGCGCCCGGGCCAACCCTTTCCCCGCGGCCGAGCTTTTATCCCGCGGCGGTGGCGGAAGGGCCCCGGGCGCCCGCGGCCGCCTCGTTATCAGTCGTGGAACCGGCCGCGCCGGACGTCCGGCCGAAAGCGGAGGCCCGGGAGCGCGGCCCACAAAGACGCCCGAGTCTAATTACGCCAATTACGCGGGCAAAGGGCCTTTTTCGCTCGGGCCAATCGTCAAAATAAACAGCCGGCGCCCGGGACCGCGACGGCTGACCCTTTGACTGCGGCGCCACCGGCGCGTGACGTCGTTATGCCTGTGGAAATAAGGGGCGCGGCGCGCGCGCTCAAACGCGGGCCCGATAACCTCGTTAAAGCGGGAGGCCGGCCAGAGGGCAGCGCCCAATTCGAGGGGCGATCCGCCGATGGGCAAATTGCCCGGCCCGGCTTTTTACCCCGCGCTCGCTCGTTCGCGGGAGCTTTTGACTCGCGGCCGCGGCCTTTGACCGGCGTCCCTCGCGGGAGCGCCGGCCCGGGTTCGACCGGCCGATCGGCTTCGGCCCCGCGCGCGGCAAGGGTGCGCTAAACTGATTAAGGCATTAAGCCGGGGCGCGAAGGTCGCGGACAAAGCGAAGCCTCGCGCCGGCCACTCGGTCTAATGGCCGAGGGCCCAGGGCGGCATTAGCATCTGAATGCTCGGGCGCACAATGGGGCCTCCGGAGCGGCGCGGCCGGCCCCCTATCAAGACACCGGCCGGGCTCTATCGGGGCTCATCTCGTTACGCCACTGGTCCAAGACGCAGCTTTTGTTTGCCAAGCGCCCCGAGCTTCCCCGGATTTATTATCGGCGCCCGGGTAATTGTATTTTTCAAGTAGCGCCCGGGGCCCCGCGGCCCTCGGCCCCGCCCCCCGGACCTCGCGAGTGCGTCGCCCGAGCATTGTGCCCGAGCCCACCTGCACTCGCGCAGTTTCCCTCGATTAGTGTGGTTTCCTCCCGCCTGCAACTCGCCAGTCCCGCGCCCAACCTTTGTTCCGATGCTTTCGCGCAATTTCATTCGGCCGGCGCGTAAGCCAGAACAGCTCTATCGCGCCTCCGATGCACATTTAATTACTGCGCCCGCGATTAAAGAAACGCCAATTCATTTTTATGGCCGTTTAATAAAGTTAGTCTTGTCGCTAATACGCCCTCGCTATATCCAACCAGGAGTTTTAATTAAACTTCTTGTCGGATACAATAGCTGATTTTAAAATTTAATTTTAATACTTACCCTACATTATTATATTATGCGTACGCTGCATTTACAGCGAGAACAATTTCAAAACAATATAATAAATATTGAGCGAGTGCCCGCTACGCTCTACCACTTAAAACTCTATTACGTTTTCTGCTCTCAGACAAACTTTAACAATTTTAACTTTTAATAAATATGCTTTAATTTTTTTCATTTACTCCACAGCCCTAATGCTCACTGTCTTATAACTTATTAACATACTGACCAGAAAATGTTTTTTTAAAGATAGTAGTTTTGCAACATTCAAGACCGGACAGTAGGGAAATTAACCAATTTCTAGAAGGTGCCTGTTATATGGAGCGAATTACAACTACTACAAACAGATTAATATCATATTTTTAAATTATTTTTAAAATCAAAAATAGAATAACAACGCCAAACTGGTATTCTGCAGGTATCTTTTCAGAATTACCGCTAGTCTGTAAAATGTTGTTCCGACATTGAATAATTTTATTTTTGTTCAATAACAAATTTGTAAGTATGAATATTAAGTTATTCATTAAAATTTATAAGGTCGCTTATACATTTACTGTTTAGCTTTTAGAAAAGCCTTTGAACTCTCAGTCCTTCAATCAATGCCTTAGTTTCGACAATTCTGTCAAATGAAGAGACTCGCGACACTCGAAAGCTCGTCGTGGAGCCGGTGCTCGAAAGGGGCAAATAGAAACGAAACCATTCGCAGCATGTATTGGTTTTTTGAAAATCAAGTAGGAGACGCGGGCAATCGCGAGAGCTCGAGTGAACTGGGTGAAGAGGGGAGGACGCGCATTGCGGGATGCGCAAAGCGAAGAGGACGCAAGCGACGTCGAGTTGCCATTCGGCGCACGTAGATTGCTAACCTAACTTGTTTAGCGGTTTTAGCGGTATTTGATTAGTTGAGTGAATTTCCGAACTGTTTCATCGGCGCGCCAGCGCAGCGAGCGCCAGCTAGTGGCTCACGGGGCGACGTCTTGCTCTCTTTACTCGCGCGCCCGCGAAAGCCCGCTTGCCGCTTTCAGCCCCGCGCCAACTCGGAGTCTATCGCGCTCCGGCTATTTATCGCCTGGGAATCGTCTCTCTCGATGTGTCTTTAGATCCGGTTTTCTATCCCGGGTATACCGGCTGCTGGCCTCCCGTTCATTAGATTCCAAGGGAATGGATTGTCGAAGTAATCCAATTGAAATTCTCGCGGGCGGGGGGGGCGGGGCGGGGGAAAAAGTTTCCGTGGCCATTGCGCGCGGGCGGCCAAAACTCGGGGAGAAACGACTGCGCCGCGGCCGAATTTCATTTTGATTAATTTAGTTTTGATGTTCGATTAATGCAAATGAGATTCCTCCGCGGCCGCCGGTTATGTACGCACGGAGCCACTGAATATGCCAAGGAGGAAGAATTCGTCCCGCGTCGAGGGCCACTCGGCGCACGCGGGCCCGCGCAATAACGCGTTAAT
Source organism: Sycophaga agraensis (assembly GCA_018906755.1). Classification (NCBI taxonomy): domain Eukaryota; kingdom Metazoa; phylum Arthropoda; class Insecta; order Hymenoptera; family Pteromalidae; genus Sycophaga; species Sycophaga agraensis. The sequence goes on from JACCIE010000028.1 coordinate 1,248,743, forward strand.
TGCGCATCGAGCAGTGTAATATCTGCCATCGGTGTAGCCGTTATATGTGCAAGTAGGAAGCAAAGCGGGGACTCACCTTGAGAGTAATTCATGACCTTTCATGTACCTCGGGCTTCACTCCTCGCTGGAGTCGCGGCGCCTCGAGGATCCTCTCCGCTCGGCCCTGCAATCACAAAGACAATGCGCCTTCGTTTAGCGACTCTGCTTTTAATTGAAATTTAATTAAATCCGCTCGCCCGCCCCGCGCTCCAGACGTACGGAATTAGGCGTATTTCCCTTGGATTATTAAGGGCCACGCTGCAAAGGTGTCTCTCTATATCTAGCCTGTTTGTATATGTATACTTCGTGCCTCGGGAAGCGCGAATTAATATCTCTCTGCTAATGAACTTTGCCTTCGTTTTTCACCTCGGATTCATCTTCGTCTGATTTCTCTCGGATAAATATTTCTTTGTTTCACGAATGCCATTCAACTTTATTTATTCTTGATTTATTCTTAATCTTGCATTATTAGGCTATTATTAATTCTAGTTTTAATCTACGAGTAAGTCCTTTCAAAGTCCACCATTTATTATGTTAAATATGCTAATTCTTTTTCTCGGAGATCGGTTTATCGGCGATATTCGGATTATATTCAGTTTGTAGTCGGTTACAGTGTCGTTTTGTGCTTCGGTCGTCCGACACTATTATTAATACATCCACGGTGTAGATCGTATCTGTGCTCCTATGTACGCGATCTAGAAAAACATCTAAATGAATCAACGAGGAGTATCGTAACGAAGGAGGTTGACTCGCGAGCAGAGGCCCGGCCAACGCTTATCACGATATCTACACCCGGCCAGCCGAGACGCTTGTCTGGCACAAAAGGAGAAAGATCATCGGGAGGAGGAAAAAAGGGGGAGGCCGGGGCGATATTACGGGGCGCGCTACACGGGCTTTCAATAGGCGAGCAGCGGGTGATACCCGCGGAAGTATTCGCTCGCAGCCGATTCCTTTATGATAATCCAATCCTTCCGCCATCCCTTCCATTCCGCCTCCCTCGGCTTCCACCCCGCCCCACGGCTCTCCTGCATACCAGGGGCCATTGTTCGCGATATGAAGCCCGCGATATTCGCCCAAATGCAAAGGGAGCTGTCGATTGCTGTATATCTGTATATCGATGTATATAGATGCGTGGGGGCCATCCGGGATATTCGCGCATAAGGCTTTTCTTTGTTAATAATAAAGACGAGCGTCCGGCACGTTTGCAGCGGCCGTTATTGCGCGCGAGCAGTTCAACTCCGCAGCGCTTTTGCCCGAGCTTTACCCCAGCACCCTCCTATAAGTTGCCTGAATATTTATGCGCGAGTCCTTTGCCGGCGGGCTAGAAGCTCAGCTGATATTACATAGTTCTCCGCCCGCGATGTTCATTCGCGACGGGGGCGCCCAAAGTGTTGTTGTACGCCTGAATGTTGATGTTATGAAAACTTGGGTAATTATGTTGCGCTTGCTGCTTCCTAACCGCGCTTTCTTATACGGCTCCACGAATTCATCGGCTCCCTCGGGACTCTGCGCTTCCTGACATCCTTATCATACTGTCGATTTGATGACTCGAGTGTTAGTTGTACCATATTTGAGAGACAAAATCTCGGTTTTAAGCCCCATGACATAAAAGGCGCACATCAAAATTATCTTAACAAGAATATCAAATAATAACGGAGGAGCTGACTGACAATCAGAAAAATTGAAAGCTCATGGTAATTCCTATTTGAGAAAATAGCCTTTTTCTGTCTTTTTTACAGCAAAGGGTTTAAAATATATTTTTTAAAAACATTAATTTCGTTGGAAATTCGAGAAAACATTTTAAACTAAAACATTCCGTTTTTTCTATCCCAACTAAAAGTAAATATTGTTTAAAACTAAAAACATAATTTCAAGGCTATAGTACATAGTTTTAGTTAGGGTATAATATATAATTTAAAAAGGAGTTGAAATTTTATTAAAAAGTTATTTTTAAACTTTGACGCGCACGACTTGGTTTTTTTGAAATTATGATTTGACTTTATGGAATGAAACTATCTCGTTTATACATTCGAAGGATTAAAATACATTTAAATTGCAACTTTAGCGCGTGTTTGACTGATATTATTTCTTATAATTGTAAAAGAGCTACAGAGTCTAACAGTAAGCAATCTTTGCAGCTCATTTGGGGCGCAACTCCCCACGAGCACCGGGTGCAGAGGGAAAAGTGTGCTCAGGCATTCAGGATATTCGGATGAAAGGCGGGGTCGCGCGTTCGCGTCAGTGGAGGATTAGCATCGGCGGTAGGGCACCGGCGGCTAATTAGTGCGCCAGATGGACACGTCGTTCGCGCGGGTATCGGGCTCATAGAGAGTCGGCCAGTAAGTCCCGCAGTCCGCGCGCACTCGCAAGCGGCCCCGCGTTATACAGCGCACGTGCCAGCTATTAACGCGGCCCCGCGCGCGCATTATATCTATATCTACCGAGGGAAAACATAGGCGGTCGGCCACAGGTCCCGACTAATGATGCGAGGAACTTGCGAGCCGTTGGGCAAATAATTGGGGGCCGGGGGTCGATTCTTTCCCCGCGGTGCGTGCACCGGGTAACTTTGGATTTTGGCGAGTTGGCACTCCTTGCGAAAGGACTTGGCCGAACTTCGCCACGGCTGCCGGCTGTTAATTAACTTTCCCAAAGTCGACTTTTTTATTCGAGGCCGGGCTTTGCCCGCGGCGGCCGAGGCGCCCGCCTAACGAGACCCTAGTCGGGTCGAGTATTTTCGCCGCCGGCGCAGCCGACCTCCACTGTACATAATAGCTCGTTTATCGCTTTTTCCACAAATCGGCGGGCGTCGATAGGCAGCCCGCGAGGATACCGTGAAAGCCGACCGGACGTGTGCGGGCCGCGGACACCGCGGAGCCCATGTAATTGGGGCCGGCGCGACAAGTGCCGCCGATCGCCCAGTCAATATTTCAGTTTAATTACTCGGCATTCCAAGGGGCATTAAGAAGCTGGTGCCAAGCCCGAGGCAGGGACGATTGGCCGAGCCGGGGACAGCGAGTTGGCCCTCCTACGGGAGCTTTGGGATTATATGCTCGACGTTACTGCGGCTTCCAAATAGTTTGCCAAACTAATTTATCCGGCGAGCGCGCGATCGACGCGGGATCGAGGCCGATCCGCGGCCCGGCCGCCCAACTCCTGCCTAACTCACCCCGTCCCGGCGTAATGCCAGAACTTGCCAGTGTCATTTTTTACGCGACATGAGCTCTAACGGCATTAGCCTGAGATCGTAATGCACCCCCGGATACGCGCCTTCTGACTTTTAAGGAGTTGCCCCAACTTCCTTGACAAACATCGCCCGGGATTGTGTCTACATTCCCGCGGCCCCGGCAACCTCCAATAGAACAGGCAATACGGACTGGCCCTTTTCCACGAGTGGCGCCGTTATTTTTCCAAGTCCAAAACTGAAAATAAAATCTAGATCTGTATGTATTATCGCTTACCTGCCCAGACTTTTTGCAAGTAGCTACTTTTTAATGATATTACTTGTTCTTTAAGCGATAATGCGACCGCCACCTTATGTATAAATATACTATATGTACTGTAGGTTAAAATTACAATTTTTTGTTCTTACTTAATATTTAGTCTAATTAACTTGGGAAAATATTTTATGAGAGCAAGCGTATCCCTGCAGGTACTATGTATCCAATGCAATAAAAATGACTACAAAAGAGTAGAGTTTTTCGAGGAATGAGACAAGCTGATTTGGAATTTACCGAAGGCTTTTGCAGATGTAGAATTTTCCATCTGCGCCCCTCATTTCCCTTCTTACGTCGAATAAAGGCGCGCGGCTCATTAGAGGCGGCTTACCTTATCGACGAAAGTTCCCCATAGCATGAAGGGCGCGGCGGGTACACCGGTGGCAAAAAAAGGTCGGGGCGTAATGCAAAAAATTCGCGTGGGCCTCGTAAAAATGACGCGCGGGCGTAAAGAAGAAAGAGGGCGGGAGGGAGGAGGCGAGATTGCTCGGTGGCGCGGCGCCACCGCAAGCCTTCCCTCCCATTGAAAATTAGAGAAAAATGAAGCGGGAAAGAGCGGGGCGGCGGGGCCGGAGGGGCCGCAGCACCGGCCCTTGATCCCCAAATTGCATTACTATTCCCCGCGAAGCCCCGGCCCCCGGCCCTTATTATTTCCGAGAGGAGGCAAATAAAGGGGGCGCGTGGCGCGCAACTCGCTCGCAAAAGTCGAGCGGAACTGCGAGTCGTAAAGCCGGCGCGGGCGCCCCTCGAGTATCCCTTGGCTCCCGGGTCCCGGGTCCCGGGTCCCGGCCCCTAGCGCGGCTCCTCGTAATTTGTAATTTAATTTCGCGGCGAGAGATCCGGGCGCGGAGGAGGACGAGCCCGAGTCACGTCGGGTGCCCGCGGCCCGACCTCGGCGACATGTGCGGGGGAGCCGGGCGCGGCCAGGTGACGGGCTGCGTGCGCGCCCGCCGCCCCGGGCCCTAACGAGGAGACCCGATAACGAGCCGCTGCGGACCGGGCTTTATATTCGGCCGGGCACCGCCTACCGCCGCGGCCCCGATCAAAGCGGGGCCGCGATGCCGGATTACCCCGAAAGATCCCTATCGGCCGATGTTTTGTTGGCCGCGGGGCCGCATTAGCCTCTTATTAACCGGGCTAATTACTATTTAGCCGCGAAGGAAGCCGTGTTTCCCCGCGAAGGAGAGGAATTCCCGGGAAGGAAGGCCCGAGCCGCGCGTCATTATTCAATCCCGCGCGAGGAGTTGGAAAGAATCGCAATTTATGCCCGGGCCTTTTATAGACAACTGGATGAAATATAAGCCGCGGGCCGGGGCTGCGCGGGCGCCTCCCGCCCGTAAAAAGCTCCCAGTCGCACGCGGGCCGCTTGCCGGGCGGCGCGCGCCTTCCGTGAATCATTTGCGCGGCAGGAAGAAAGAGGGCAGGGGGGGCCCGCCGCGACCCCGGGAAAACGCCCCGCGGCCGAATAAGGAACTCGGCCGGCCGCGCCGGAGCGAATCGATCCGCTGATTGCCCAGTTTCGCACACGAGCCCACGAACGCCGAAGATAAGCCCGCGAGGATGCGTGTAAAGATAACACTCGCGGCTTTCCCAAGGCGAAACGAGGGTAAGTGTATACACGCGTCGCCCGAGAGCGAGCCCGAGCCAAGGCTGCGCCCGAGCCGCTCGGCCTGCTCTTTCCAGCCCCTTTCCACTTCTTTCCTTGTCTACCAGCTGCTTGGAACGTCAACTAATGTACGCTTGGATATACCGCTTTATCTGAGTGCCCCGGGACAGGTACAGTGCAATACACTTTTCACTCGACCGATTAACCTTATTAGCATACTCCTCCACCTTTTTCCCCGCATGCGATCCCGGCGTAATCTGCACACTCGCTTTTTAGACGAAGACTAATAATGCATATCGCTAAGAGGCCATAAGAAGGCGCGGATGCCGCTTATTATTCCCGGGGCCCGTTCGGCTAGGTACACGTGCCTATATAGCTCCTCGGGGGATCAGGAGGAAATGCCAATAATTCCGAGAAATTAAAGCTCTCGGGGAAATTGTACTGCAGGCGAATAAGTGGATTATTTTTTCCGCGGGCGAACCCCGGCGCCGGATGGGAGAGAGCAGGGGAGGCCAAGAGGGCAGCTTCCCTCCCGGGCTCCCTGGCTTTGTCATCGGAGGCGAGGGCGCCGGGGCCGGCGCGGCCGGGGGAGCCTTCAGGGAGGATAATAGGCGGAATGGCGAAGACGCCGGGAAATAGACTGGGGTAAATTAAAAGCCCGACTATCGTCCATTAATCTCGAGAAGGTAAAGCGATTAGCGATCGTCGATGCTGCGATGCTGCGATGCTGCGGATAACGGCGACCGGGGGATGAAAGAATAATGGAAAATATGCCGGAGCGCCCCGGGCAAATGATTCTGATTGAGAGGGGCATTCCGGGATCAGCCGAACGGAAGGCGAGTAAAGCGATTAGCGATTGCTACGGCAACTCCTCCTCTCGCCATTCCCCCCCTCACGGTGAAATTTCATATCGCCCGGGCCGCCTATACGTGCATACGCATGTATATACCCTCCGCCCGGCGCGCCATCTTCAAAACATTGTTAAATAATACCCCTAATTAGCGCGGGCGCAGCGGTCCGCCGGGACGCGCGGTTGCCCCAGCCGGACGAGGGCCCGACGACTTTATCGGCTGTCCCGCGAGTCCGGCGCGGGCGCTTGCCCGTAATAAGCGGAAGCGGCCCTTTTACGAGGGAGCCGCCGTCGGAGGCGCGGGCGGCTCGCATGACGAGCGGTGCTCAAGCCGCCCTCGTCCCTTTTATCGCGAATTATCGGCCGCGCGTAAATTCCGCGATCGTGAGCGTTGCGCCTGCGCCGCACGCACGAGTGCGCCCCGCTCGCGACTGCTCCCCCGGCTCGGCCCTTTTTCGACCTGGCCCTGGGCGTCCCCGAGTCACCGACGGCCGCCCGTACACGGCGGACGCGGCCAATTTGAGCTTAACCAAGTTACTCTTTGCGAGCTGCATAAAGACCCGGCGGCCTCTTTGTTTTTAGACGCGGGTAAGCGCTCTTGGGCCATTGCCCACTTAAGCTTTTTCCAAGGTAATAAAGATGGGCTGCGCCATCGACTCTTTTTTAATTAGGCCGATGGTTATACCGCGACGAGAGAGCTTTTTCTGCGTACCCTCAATGTCCATTATAATGTATTCATAGCTGCTCGATACGTTATATATGGAAATATGTTCATAATTTCGAGGAACATTTTACACGCTACGTTGCGATAATGAGTCATAACCAATCGGATAGCCATTATAGGAAAGCAAATTCTAAATACATATGCAATTGCATAATATTTAGATCATAAGGCATATGAATGTTGATAAATCACTATTGCTAAGGATTCGTCATAACTATACGTCTCCGAGTTACGTAAACAACTGCTGTATAGACAGAATTTTATAAGAATTTTATTAATAGGCCACAGTGAAAGATATTTTTCCGGAATGCTGTATTCCACACACTCCGCAAGATATTGAATGCGTATCATGTGTATAAAAGGGAGGTACTTATCAAAATGGAACGTTGCATATTATTTAGGGTAGCTTTTAGTATTATAGTCTTGTTCAACCGGATAAGACCAATTAATTATTGAAGCTAGCAAAAAAGAAATGTAGGAGTCGAGATCTTCAAAATGTATTGTTGGGTAGATAAATAGATTTTGATATGAACAATCATATATATTAACGCATCCACTATAGCATTTTTCCATATAATCTAAACTGCCCGGATGGAATGAGTCGAGAAATGAATACAAAGGCATAAACCTTAGAGTGATCTATTCGGGTGCGATATATTCAGATTAAACCAAAAATCGTTATTCGCGGTAATTTGGGCAATTATTCGCAAACTTCATCTGTTAGCGAACATTATAAAGGCAAGTCGAACGCTTATTCGGTCTGCAAACTTGCGACTTCTATACACACACGCTGCAGTCGTATTATTGCATTTTACATGCTATTAAACGTAGAGTTCCTCAACCGTGAACAATTAAACAAGAACCACTGGGACCGGAATCATCCGTACATATTAAGAAATGTAAATGTCCGACCTGCCGAGAAAATCATTCACCGTCTTTACGAGGCAACCCCGAGTTTTGTACCCGTAATTATCGTTACATCCTAAGAGCTTGTATTTCAATCAAGCCGAGTGAGGAAAGGAGAGAGACGATCGTTGTAGGTGAACGGGCGCCGTGTAATCATAACTTGCAGACAGGGGATCGTTACTCTTTTCCCTTGCTTCTTGGCCGTCGATCAAATCGCACGCACGATTAACGTCGCAGGCACTAGTCGTCCATCGGGTTCTATACCCGATGAGTCCAAAGCACTGATTGCTCGCCCTAACAACGAGCTTTCAAATTGACCCGGATGTTTTAATGTTTATCAACGGGCCTGTTATATATTATTGCCGTTATCGATATCGAATACCTTTTTAAATCGAGGCATGGTACTGCATAGCGTTAGATTAATAGCAAATTTTGTTAATACAAAATGCGCTTAAAATATTCCATCGCATACCATCCATATATTATGAGGGTAATAAAGTTAAATAATTTTACACTGATTATGATATAATGGCGCGGCGTAAAGCGTAATGAAGATACAAGTGCACACGATGCAACTGAATTAAGCACATGAACGACGAGAGAATCGTAAAAATGACTGTTTATTAAGGTGGAAAATGAAACGGATGAGGAAAGTGCACGAGTATTTCTTTATTAAACACTTTGTGCATTGTACTCTGTGTCTTCTCTCCGCAGGGAGTGACTTGCAAGGTATTACCTTATTGCAATTAATTTCTTCATTACTGCGAGGTCGACTGTATGTACAATTAGACGGTAGAAATGCAGGGGAAGGCGACCGACAGCTGTGCACTTGGAAATGTAATTCTCCCGTATATACATATACGCGCTTGGCTCTGCACCTACTGTCACTAGCGTTATGCTGCCCTCTGTGTACCCACTCGCGTAGACACGGAACTTTCCGCGGCGAAGCGTGATATTAAAAATTCAATATCGTTGAAACTTTGTAAAGTTCAAGTATTTGAACGACTGAGAGAAGTTTATTTCGGAAATTTTAGCCTTTACCATTATTACGACAATCCGGATTTATGGTTTCGTTGAAAATTAAGCGCGATATAATATTTTTATTGCCAAAGTTGAGATGGTTGTTTATACATTCGGAATTCATGCGGAGAATGTTGAGCACGCGCAAGATATAGCGGCAAATGGGCCAAGCCGCTACGGGCAAACAATTGCGTAGGAGATTGGGCAGGGAATCGACCGAAGCCCAACAGCCGCTCCAAAACTGCCCGAGCCGTCACAATCTTCCGAATTGTCCATCATCGGCGAAGCCTGGCTCCTCGAGGCGCGTAACTCCCGTGAGCCCCGGTGGCCTACCATCACGGCATGGCCGCGCGACCTCGAGGTCTCGCGTGCCGCGGCCTCGGAGCAATTTCCCCGAGTGCGGGATGGCGCATACCGGTAAACAGCGGCGCATAGGCGAGGATCGGCTCCAATTACAAAGTCCGAGCGACCTCGCCGAGGCGAAAATTTCGAGGGGGAACACGCGGCCCTGCCGGCCGCACACTCGGAAATTTGGGGCCGCGCCGCGCAGAGGGCGCACGTGCGCGGCCGCGCACCTGCACCGGGGACGTGTAATTACCGAGCGAAAAATTCGGAGGGGCCGGCGCGTGCATGTGCCCTTTTCGACTCGGACGCTCGCCGCGGCGAAAATCCCGGCGCATCGCCGCCAGGGGAGTGAAAGGCGCGAACGCGGAAGTGCCAGCGCGCTTCTCGCCGATTCGTCACGCTCTCGGCCGCCCTCGGATATCCCCGATTGAGCTATTATTCCTTCGCTCCGGGCTTTTTCGGATTTTACTTTTGCGAACATCGAGAGATCAATCCCACATCACGCCTGGTAGAAAATTACCCGCTTTTTATGCTGAATATCTTCATCAAACATAGAGCTTCAAATAACAAAAATAAAACTGCAAGTGTAATAAAGATCACAATTTACTTTTATTAAACCAAAGGATTAAACATTTATTCCACAATTTTTGATCAATATCGAATCGTTCAATTTAAATTAAAAATTTTAAATCAATACATTTACATGCTAATGCAATGTTTCTCAAACTAGGATGTTAATAGCTTCACGTGCATGATATTGTATATTATTACATAATATATTCATAATTTCTGTCATTAAATCAAAATATAATGACAAATTTTATATCGCCAATTAACATTGTGCTTGTATCTTTGTTGCAGATGTAAATATTTTCAATTTTAAAATCAATCAATTTTAAAGGACATTCTCTCCAATGGTGTAATATTTATACAATAATATACAAAAATATTGCGTTTGTACATGTTTGTACTAATTTCATGATAAACATACTGTTGATATTAAAATTGTGTGTTTCAAAGTATTTTTTTGAAAATAGAAGATTTTTTTTCACATTTCGATAAATTTGACATAATGAAGAAATACAGACGTTAACTCTTGATAAATATTATGATAACATTTGTTCAGCATGACTAACTTAATCTGATGTTAAATAGAATTGTATTTCTGTTTGTTATCAACGTGTACACGTTGAGTATAGTTTCCCATCGAGTTGCTGCGACTCGTTACCGCCATCGACCACGTGCGAGGTTATCGATTGCCTCAAAAGGAGCTGACAACTAAAGAGCTTCCACGGTTTTCTACGGCGAAAATGTTTAGTTTGTACATGGAGCTCCATGCAGTCGGAGCTAAGTCTTGTTTCAGAGTCGTGTCAGTGTCAGTCTTTGTCAAGGGAACCCGCGGAATGGTGAAATCGCACGCTGAATCAATATGGCAGTCGGGGAGAAGCGATCGATTAGATTTGTTTAGGAACTGAGTGCTCGAGCATCTTGAAGGTCACGGGAGAGGCCGAGGAAGGATGGAGGTTCAAAGTCCGTCACGGCTCTTGCCACCCAGTTTCGGATGGAGAATAATTCAATTGTGGAGAGCGCCGGTCATTGCCGGTCACTTGGAGTCGTGCAATCGCGTAAGTAACAAGCTGCTGTCTAAGCCAAAACTTGGAAAACAGAGGGCGGTATGTCGGGTGGTCGGCGACAGGGGGCGCAGGAGGCCCGAAAGATCCTTGCAAGCAGTTGAGTTTAATGAGGTAACTCGATATTAGCGGCTCCTCGGGCGGGCCCAACGAGATTGGGAAAGTTGTAGCTTAGGGGCGGTAGGGTTTTTGAATAAATCCAAAGGAGCGTCTGCAGGCTGGCTGTAGTCCGGGGCTGGGGCAGACGGGAGGATTATGCGTCGCCTTTGAATGCGCTCCACTTGATATTCATCGAACGGCTCGCGTTCGATTTTTAGCCTCTCTCTCCCCGCGAGCTGCTTTGTATATCGAGCGAGCACTTGACGGGGCTCCTTGCATTATTGATATTAGCTTTGAGGGGGCCGCGTCCAGGACCGAGGTTCCCTGCAGCCGGGCCGGTGCCTCGCGCCGGGCCTTGATTGCTTTCCCGCCTCGGGATTGATTTCTTCCTCTCGGCTTTATCGGCCGGCCTCGGCTTCTTTGCGCCCCGGCCTCGGAATGCTTTAATCTCTCATTCACCGGGAATTAATTATTGTGCGCCTAGGCGGCGGCCGTCCGGCTAGCGGGAGCCAATATGCAGCCCTTTGCGATATCCCACCGAGCGTCCGATCCCCCCCGAGCGGCGACAGATCAATCGTCCCTCCGAGGAGAGAGATAACCGCGCGCGCTCTTCAAAAGTGTGGAGCGACGGGCGCTGAGGCACGGCGTATGTGGGCGCAGCGGCTATTGGGTACACCAAAATGGCGGGTGCAGGGAAAGGCCGAAGGAAGGCTATCGATCGGCTGCAGGTCGCGCAACTCCTCTTTTTTCCGGGCTTCGCCGGCACACTTTTTCGTGCGCGCGGGTGCCTCGGAATTACCGACGGCGTGGCGCCGGCGCTGGCGAATTAGTATTCTGGGCGTCAGGGGCGTTTCTCCGCTTCGGCACTCGCTCGCGGGGGCGCCAAAGGAGTCGGATTTATAAAGCCGCCGCCGCCGCCGCTGCTGCTGCGCGCCACCGGCGCTCCAAATTAAGGACCTGTAAATCTGCGATCTCGAATTAGTATTCCGGCTAACGCCTCGCCCCTCGTTTCGACAATTTTCCCTCTCTCCCCGCGTCGCGCTTCCTCTTTCCCTCCCTTTCTCCCGCTTACCTCTCCAGACCCTCCGGTCCTCCCCACCGCCGGTTTTTCGCTCGGCCCGCGAGTAATTTATTAATTTGCGACTTGGCTGCGCAAGAATCGCTTTGTTTATTAATCTTAGGCGCGACCGCTGGCCGAAATGAGCTCGTAGTCTTTCTTCCGCGACGGCCCGGAATCCCGGATTGCTATATTGCGCGGGGAGGGGGCGGCGGCTGGGAAGGGGGGGACTGCACCGAGAGGTCGCAATTAATCTCCCGATCGCAATTCAGGGGACACCTCGGAGGCGCATTAAACGGCCATAATTCACGGGCGCGGCCGGTCCGCTCGCGGCCGAATCAGCATTTTAAATTGGGCCGGGGGTCGCGGGAATTCATAACCGCGCCCCTTAATTCGGCAGGAGGGTTTAATTGAAAAGCCCGGGGCCGGTGCACCTGGAGGCCGCGCCGCGGCAAAAAGAAGCCGGGCGAGGCGGGCGCGCGGGCGGCGAATAAATTAGCGCGCTCGTGAAAAATCGGGCCGACCGCGGCCGCCGGGCATTGAATTAAATATGAGCCGGGAGACGCGCGACGCCGCCGAGGCGCAATAAAAGCCAGGGGACTAATCGCGCCGAGGCGCTTTACTGCCGGCGGCTCGCGCGCCGATCGGCAATTGATTCCCTCCTGCACTTCCGCCGGACGAGATCTTTAGCCCGGCGCGGAGGGAGCGCGCATTTATGAAGGGAGCCACTCGTAAAAACAATCGCGGCCCAACTTCGGCCCGCCGCCCGGAAATTGTTTGAGATGTGAAAAAGTTTTATATTGCGCCGCGCGGATCCGCTGTTGGGCCTGTACGTAGGGCGGCCGCGAGCCGCCGGAGCGCCATGGGTTATTCCATCAAAAAGCCCGGATTACGAGCCAAGTACTTTCGAACGGCCGTAGTACTCGCGGGGGGTGGGACAAGACTCCGCGGCGTTTGATCAAACGTCGGGTTAAGTGCCGGGCCTCGAGAGGAAAACGTGGAGACGTCTCCGCTTTTTATGAAACGTTGCAAGCTTTTTCTGCACGCATGTTCGGGAGTCGGAGCCGGAGGCTGATCGGGGGAGGGGCGCGGAGACAGGTCTGCCGGAGGCGCACGGCGCACGTAACTCGGCCGGCTTTTCCGCGGGAGCGATAAGACACGCGGAAGCAGGGCCGCGGCCGTGTTTGCGATCGCGCGAATAAACAGGGGATTCCCGCAGAGGCTAGCGCTCGCCGAGGGCGCCGGTCTTCTCCGCGGGCGCCGACATTCGATGCGGCGCGGGACAGGCGAAGGGATATCCTCGCGGGAGGCCCTCCACCGGGAGGCTCGGGTTACTTGCCCCGGACGCCGGCATCCCGGTCGAGCTCGCAGCCGGCGCTGTTGCTCTTCCTCTCCAGGCCCCTCTGTATCTCTTCGGCGCTGTTTACTCTTTTAGCGGCGCTTAGAGGCTGTTTTTGCGGGCGCCCCTCGGCTTTGTTTACCCGCAAACACGGAATCGGCGGGCGGCTCTCCTCCGGAGCGGCCGCGAGCCGTCCGCGTCGAGAGAAAAAGGACGTCTCGCGTCTGCTTTTGGTCGATACACTCGAGGATTTGGACCGCCGGCCGTCCGACGGCTCGGCTTTCCGATGCTGTTCGGCGGGGCTTTTGTCGGCATCGCGCCGATGAGCCGATGCAGCAACAGCGACGCCCGCCCCGAGCTGACTGCGCGGGGCCAACAAATGCAAATGAATTTGCCCAATGCTCTTTGAGTGTCGGTGCAGCTCGCTGCGTGTTGCATTCCACCGAGTCCGTAAAAGTATATCCTCGTTACTAAATAATCCCTTGTCCATAAAAGTATATCCTCGTTACCGAATAATCGGAGGTGGACAGTATAACGAGCTTTATCGGAATTACGGGCCGAGGAGCCGAGGAGGCAGACGGTCATTTTTCCAAAAGCCAGAGGCTTCGTTGTGTACGGCCAGCAATTTGGCTGACGCAGCAAGAGTAAACGAGGCGGATGCCTGTAATACACCGGCGTAACGCACAACCGAGAGGAGTATAAGCAGCGTGAGAGGAAGGAGAGGAAACGAGTGCGGGATCGAAGGTGAGGAGAGAGCGAGGGAGAGAGGCGACCGAGTGGATGAGCGACCTTCCAGATTTCCCAAGCGATTGTCTCGAGGAGTCTCGGCGGGTCTCGTCAGGCCATTCATCGGCGACGTGACGAGACTATTTACCGCGGGCTTTTTTCGCCACGCGGCGGCGGAGCCGCTCGAGGGGCTTTAGTGCCTGCAGCTCGGCTCGTTCACGCACTCGCCGGGAGCGAATAAAACCGGCGGGGGATAAACGCGCAACTTGGCCGCGCCGATACGCCGATGCAAATGGTTTATGTCGCGCTCGCGCGATAGATTGCCCGCGCCCAGCCGCGCCCGCCCCGCCGTATTCTTTTTACGACTGTGTATACTCGAGGACGGCCCTCGCGCGCCCGATACCTGCCGCGTGCGCGATTTTATAATGCTCCGAAGTGCACACGCCGCCGATTCGTTTATTGCTCCCGGCAACCGCGCCTCGAGCCGATTGAAAATAACAGCCGGGACAAAGGAAGGGCCCGAGCGCTCCCGGGCGGCTCCCGCATTTGCATGCCGCCCGGGGATCGATTCCCCCAAGAGCCCGCCGCGGAAGCCGACCCGCGCCCGGGCCTCGGCACTTCCGGGGCCCGGGCCGGCCGCTAATTGGGCGCGGGAGCCGCTCCTGGAGCACCTGCCGCGCCCTCGCCCCGGAAAATCCCCCGCCCGGGTTTGATGGTCGCGCGCGCGCGTCCCGGGGGCTTCAGCCTCTCGCCGCGGGGGCAATTATTCAAACGGCGCGGGCGGCGCGGGCGGCGTCCCTCGCGCCCACCCGGAGACAGGGCCAGCGGGAGGGAGTCACGCGAGAGTGCAAGTGGGGCCGGGGCCGCGGCGCGCATCATCCATCACGTCGCGGCCGAGTGTGCGCCGAAAATATATTGGCGGCGGCCCGGCTCCTACGTGCGTGTAATTCGCGCCCGGGAGTATGTATCGCATAATTTATGGGCCGCGATCGGCTCGACCCGCCGACCGCCCGACCGGACCCTCCGCCGATCTAATTGTTTTGCCGGCCAGCTCGTCTCTTCCTTTCCGGCCTGCCCGGCACTGATCTGGACGGAGCGATGCCGCGGCTGCCGCGCTCCTGCCAATCGCCCGCCCGCTTATTAATATTTATTTATTTTAAGCGGGCGCCGCGTGGCGCAGGTGCGCGAGATCCCGTGATTTGTATGCGGCAACAGCTGGCTTTTGTGCCCGAAAAATCGGTTAACCCCCCGCGGAGTAGGCAAATCCGAAAATTGGCCGGCCGGTGGCGCGCGCCTTGCCCCATTATATGCGCCTGCTTCGGCTAGCGCCTAATTAAACCCCGCGCTTTTTGCGCGACTCGGCGCGTTCGCCTCGCGGCTCGGCGGGAAAAAAAAAAACAATCGGTCCGAGCGCCTCTTCTGAATGACTAATGGACGAGCTTTCTGCTCCTCGAGGCACGTTCGCAGTTTGCGCGGCCAAGCTTCGGCCGGGCGCGCCGCTCCCAAATGAGCTGTAACTCGGCAGCTGTAACGGCGGGACGCGCGGACCATTGCGCTCGATGGCCGCCGATCTCGCGCCGAGGAACAAATAATTGTCCGTCGCGCGCGCTCCTCTTCTTTTTGCCGGTCTTCTTTTTCCCGTGCCGCTCGCGCCAAACTGACAGCTCGGACAATGGCCGTAACTCCTGCGCGCGACGCACATGGAATTCCAAGATAAAAATAATCCTCCCGACCCAGCGTTTCCCAAGCTCATCCCCCACACTCCGCGGTCGGGAAATTAATGAAATCCAATGCAAGCTCCCCTCGCGCGAATTCGCGTTATTAATTGCCGCGGCCCCTTTGTCAAATCTGATTCGCTTTTTGTTTAATATGCTTCGCCTATTTCGCGCCGCATTATGTCCTGGGTAATAACAAATTAATTGTCAGCCACGAGGCACGCAGCTTGTGACATTTTTTATTTTGGGCGCTTTCCCCAATGTTTTCGAAGATGTTCTTAGATTGCCGGTTGTAAAGCCGTTTAAAATTGTGTCGTGCGATCATGATTCACGTAGAGATCCACTTTTAATTTAATCCAACCAAACTGCCTGAAAAATAAAGCACGCGTGGAAAAGGGAAAAAAAGACGTCGAGCCGAGCGGTTTTATTTTTCTAGCAAGTGCGCCATAGATCCTACAACAACTGGCTGACAGAGATGAATCGATTTCCACTTGTCAAGTTATAATCAGTTAAGCCGCGTTTAAGCTACAAACAAATATAAATACACGGCCGGTACAGATACATTAAGATTAATCAGCCCCTTTCCGGGGCGCATAGAGCAAAGTGCGCGAAGCATTGAAAAAGCGAAAAGCACTGAATCAGCGCGAGATAAACAATCAAATCGAATGAGCCGAATTCATCACGGCTAAAGCGCAAAATAAGCATAACGCTCGGCGAGGATAAATCGTCGAATCGAGTAACCCTCGCGCCGCGCGAGATGGCCCCCGATCTCTCCGGATCGACGGACCGAGAACTAGTTTCGGAGGAGCGGCCCACGCGCCCGAGTCCGCCGTTCCAGATGCTTGCGTCGATTTGTCAGGGGCTCGCTAACGAGTTGCCTCCGAGGGCCGACCTAACGAACCGCTCCCATACTCGACCATTTTTTCCCTCTATTTCGAAGACCAGGCGGAATGTGACTTGAAATTGTAATGCGCGGTCCGCCTCTCCCTCCTGCCCCTGCGACCCGCCGATTCCGCACGCACCGACCGAGTAACCGTTAGTAAGCCGCGGCTTATTAAGATGCGAGAGCCCAACGTGCGCAACAGGCTCGACATTTATAGATAGTTACGATCAAAAGTTACGACGTGAATGTTGGATCTATCCGTTTCTCCGAGTAAGCGCACTGTTTAAAGAAACGATGGAAAGTAAAGTGTTCGAACGGGAAATAAAATAACAAACCATTTCAATCATAAAAGTGGGGTTGAAGACGGACAGCGCTGCGCACCCATAGGAATAAATACCATGATTTATTGCAATACGAAATATCTCACGATAAATATAAGCTTTACAATAACATTTTCTAAAGCTTAAAGCTCAATTTCAGTAGATTAATGAAAGAGTAAACGCATGTCTGTGAACATTTTTCACATCGACATAACGATTAAAATTGTATCACTGGCAATCAAAACGATTCAAATAATCTATTTCCCCAGTAAAAACTACCTTCTCTTCATTGATATGTAAATGTTTTCTGGCTTCGCAAAAGCTAAATGAGACTATATATATTATTGATAAAAACTTTTTAAAAACGTACATGCAGTAGAAATGAAGCTGTACTATTTAAAATTACAGGAAATATGAATCGTGTATCAACCTCGTTCTTCCAATTTAACTTTTATATGCATAAAAGTTTTAAGATGTATTACTTTAAGTTGTATTTGATTATGGATAACATATGCATATTTGATAACATTCAGTTATAAAATAATCTGAATTATCGATAAAGACATTGGATTATTCTAATTTTATTACACGTTTTTAATTTACTTCTCTATTTATCAAATATAAAATTATGAAATATATTTAAATTGTTTGAAGGTCTAAAAATATTAAACACAAAGAAAATATTGGTGATGGAAAACAGAAATTCCTATTTTTTAAAAACAACCAATCTGTATTTATTTTCTCCTTTAAATTTTGAAATCTAAAAAATTTGCCGAAATTATGTAACTAGCTATATGTGTAACTATAAGCAAATTTCATCAAAACTATTCATCAAAAGCATTAATGTATTTAAATTTAATCTGTATAACAATTAAATTTTAACTTTTTAAAACATAGTGCTTCGATAATTAAATACTATGATAGAATGCTTCACTCAAAGGAATAATTTATTTATAAAAATTGTTTAAAAATTAATACATGCATTGAAAAAAAACTAGTAGCATTGCAACCAAATCCTACAATATTGACATTATTCTACATAAATGGACAGATTCAATTTTAAATGAAAACACCTACATACAAAAATGTGGTATGCACATTTAACCAGACGCATGCATCTATCTATATTTTGACACGATGAATCCGAATGCGGTATCTGTTTTGATCGTACGTTTTTGAAATTTGAAAGGTATTGCAGAAAAATATGAATTTGAGAAATTATTAAAAAATATTATTGATCTATACCAAATAAATATTTTAATTCAAAACTTTAATGTTTCAAAAATGAACCAGTTGATTCATTTATAGTTCTAAAATATTTTATGTAGTTTTTAGTAAAATCTGTAGCCTTCAAAAAGATACAAGAATACTTTTCTGTATATAGAAAAGGAGTTAAATATATTAAATTTGATCAAATTTGATTTTTGTGTAATTTATAACCAATCGTTGTGACTTAGAATTTAGTAACTTTTTACTCACACAACTGATATTGATTCTAAACTGAGCAACTAAAATCAACTTACAATTCTTAGTTTTTAATGTGGTTAACAGATTAAGAAAGTTCTTCCACTGATTGATTAAATCTTTATTAAGGCAGACGTGCACGTGAAAGAACATTACTGAAAAGATACTTTATTTCTCATTGTATTTGAAGAAAATTAACTCTGGTTGAAAATTGACCAGTTTTTATGCAGAACATATCAAATGGAGCCCTAATAAAAAATAAAAGTGTAAATTTAATAAAAACCATACGATCATTATCAAACATATGTAATATGTACAATATAATACAATTTAATACAAGATTACTTTATAGATCTCCATATTTCCAGATTTTTAATTTATTTTTAATGGGAAGGTAAAAATTTATTTAAACAATCATTAATTTCCAAGAAAAATAAATGCTAAAGATTTCTACAAAGGAAGCTTAAAATTAATCTTGGGTAGACTTAAAGATGGAAGAGGGGACGTATTGGAACGTGTCAACCAATCGGAGATTTTTCAATTACTTTAGTGTTTCGGTAGCTCTCAGATAGACTCAAGATTAGAGAAACAATTTTTCAATGAATAAATTTGCAATGGCAGGATAAAGCGTAGTCGTAAATATTTATAAGGGCACGGCGAGGCCCAAAATTTATCAGGGCGACGTATCTGACGAGCGAAACCCGAACCAGAAAAATCGAGTGCTCCGGGGGAGCAGCAGAACGCGCACATCTTTCCATATTAATCAATAGGACGAGGCGGCTGGAGAGGGGCGATACGGGTGCAATAGGGGCGGCCGTCCGCGGCTCCGCCCGCTGAAACAAAGGTCGATTTATCCGAGCGACTTAATGGCGACCAAATCACCGAGATCTAAAAAGTATCGGCGGTCGCAGCGCACCGGAGGAGCCGCAGGCCCGGGGCGCCGTAAAAACCGGCCGGTTGACGAGCGGGGCTTTTTCACCGAACGCGTGGGCGCGAGCCGATCCTTTCATATTTATCCCGCGGGGCGCGTCGCGATCGCGGTGTCGCGTCCAGGGCATCGTTCGCTTTTACGGTGGGCGGCGGTCCTTTTTCCTTTGCCGAGCGGCCAGAAGATAGCGCTATCTCCCCCGGTGCGGTTTCTCATTTTACGATTTGGGCTTTTTCTCCCCGCGGCCGATTGCGGTCGACTTTGTCTTCGGCGCTATTGTTCCGATCGGGACGTGCCGCGCGTGTAACGAAGCCCCGGGGCGAGGATCCAGTCGACGTATAGATTCAATTGCGCCTGTTGCGCCCGCGCCGCTGGCAATTGACCCATTTCCTCAGCGTAATTTGACAGTTGTCCAGTTTTTAGGCTGTTTGCTCGAAAGCCCGGGCCGTTGGCTATTGCCGGGGGGGAAGGGCGGGGCGCCGCCAAGTCGTTTTTGAGGCAATCGTTGGGCGATCGAGCTTAACGAGGGCGCAGGCAGTGCCGAGCGCAAAAAGGCCGGCTCCGCGGGGCCATGGGGTGGCGCGCGCACCTCGGGGCCGGCGGCGGGCCGAGTCAGCTGGCGCGGCGCGTCAATACCTGGCTCCGCGAACGGCGGCACAATTGCCGGGCTGCAGCTGGGCCAGGGCGCACGTGCGAGCCGCGCGCTTGCGTAACTGGCGGCAGCGGCGCGAGCGGCGCCCGCGCAGGTGCGCGCCGCGCCCGAGTCCGCGGCCCGCTGCAGGAGGCTGCGACGCCCCGTCCCGCAGCAGCCGACGAGACGCCCGCTCCTCGCGCCCGCCCCGCCCCCGGATGCTGGGCCGACCTCGGGCTCGAGCAGGGCCTCGGGCCCAGCCAGCCAAGGTAACCTCAGCATGCACGGGGCTTGTAGTGCTTACCGGGGGATCGCGCTCGAGAGGTTAGGGCGCCCGGCCCAGCCGCCTCCGAGGCGTCGCTCGGAGGTCGTTTCTAGGTCACCCGAGACCAGCTCCGCCGGTCTGCGCGCGCCCCGCTATTCCGGCTCCTCTTGGCCGAACCGGCCACGGGTTTACAGTTGCCCTTGCTAATTCATGCGCTACCCCGAAATAAGCCTCCATGCTAATTTCAGCGTTGCTTTATCAGTTTTTAACTGAATTATTAAAAGTGCACGTGTCTTCCTCCGGCGACCGGCATGGAAATGCACGAGCTTTCCGGAATAATTCATAGGTTTATTTGAATTAGCTAGTTTAAATGATAATAAGAAACAATTCATCGAATATTTAATGTTTGCATGATAGTTTTCCATCTCGAAAGCACTGACGCACTGATGGACAAGTGCATGAAATGTTTCCATTTACTTTCAAGCTTAAAAAGGCAAATCTCACAAAGCTTAGAACGCTGCGCTAGAAGAACGCTGTATAATTTTCAATAAGCATGCGAGAAATACTTGCGTTAATCACTATTATTTAAGTGTTGGAATAGTGATTAATTTGTGAAATCGTACCATCAGCATACAACCAAAATGCATTTACTAAAAGGTCGCGTATCTTTAGAGCAGCTAATTCCTTATAGGATAATAGCAAAGGAAATAATTCATCTTCTAAATCAGTCAGGAGTGGGCGAAGGCATTAGGGGAAAAAACTAAAACGGTCAGTTACCACGCAATGGATCAATTAGGAGGGAGACGGGGCGGTCGGCGGCACTTCTCGCGGCGGGGGCCGGGGGGAGCCGGAGCGAGCCGGGGCAGGGGGAGGGTCGCCCCCGGCGTTCGCACGGATCCACGGCTCTAAACTGCATAGCTCCTCGGCCATCGCCGCGTTCTGGCCGGTAATAAAATTAACCGCGGGCGTCGTCGCAAAGCACCGCAGAGGGGACAGGGCCGGCCGGGGTGGGGGCAAAAACGAGCTCACGTAGCCGGGGCCGGGCGCCTTTTGAAATTCGCATTTTGCCCGCTAATTTTCCCGCGCGGCGCTAACTCGGGCGCGCGGAAGGATCGCAATTTGCGCCCGGGCCGTCGCCGGCGAATTTGCATTCCCGACCGCAAACGCGACGGCCCGGGGCCGGCGGACGCTCCGCAGCTTTCGGCCACGGGAGCCGGGCCGACCGCCCGCGGGATCGAACGCGCCTCCGCTGTCCCCGCCCATCTCTCGCCCCTGCATTCCGAACGAACAAATGACGTTCGCGGCTAACGCGTCCCGGTAATCGCCGGGATTGCAAAACTTGGCAAGTAGGCATTTTGAAGGTGACATTACCGAGGGAAAAAAGAGGCGGGGCCGCCGCCGAGGAGCAGCCCTCGTTACAGGGCGGGATCGAGTAATCCGGGCGGGCTAATTCCGAGGGCCCGCCGCGACGCGACGCCCGGGCCAAGGTGTGTCTCCGTGAGCCGCCGCCTCGTTATGCGAGGTTGCACAGCCGAGCCGGCGCGCCGGGTTAATTACACTTGCACGCCTCGAGGTCCGAGATAATGTATCAGCGAGCAAGCGGCTAAACGGCGCGGGCGGGAGTAAGTACGCGCCGGCCGCAAAAAGCCCACTGGCCCACTGGTGGCGCTGCCGGCGCTGCCGGCGCCTCGCCTTGCCCGCCGCCGGAATTAACGCTAATGCTCCCGAGGGCCCGAGGGATTTAATTGCGATAAACTTGAGTTTTCGGACTGTCTATTTTCGCGCGCCCGCGCCGCCCCCGCCCGCCGCTTTAAGTGCGTGGTCGCCCCTCTTCGACCCTGAGCGCCAGAGACGAATTTCGCTCCGTGGTCCCCCCTAATGGTTCGTCTAAATCCTTGAGTGGTGCTCCTGCTACATCGTAAAATGTACTCTACTTAATAAGGGGTTAAGTGTCCTTACTCAAAGAAAAACTAAGGCCTTTCGTCTTAGGCTCCCACGATTTTTTATAGCGCGCAAGCCTACTGCAGATACCACCTATACGTTCTTGTAATTTCTTCCTCGATTTAGTAAATCCCTTTAGCATCTTGATCAACTTTTATTACAAATCTCATCATAAAGGTGTTTATGGTTTAAAAGTATAAATGTACCACAGAAAATGGTTGTCTGCAGTTTTCAAAAGTATGTACCATTTGTTTTTAAGTAAGTATAAGGTTAATTGGAACATGCATGTAATTAAACTGTAGAGTAAGTAAAATTTATTAACAATGAATTTTTGTAGACCGTACGTGATAATAATTTAAATTCATATCGATTTATTATATTAAATTTATGATTTAATTTCACTTTAATAAATAAGCCGAATATCAATGCTACTTGTGTAATTAATGCTACTTTGATTAAATCGAGTCTTTTACTAAATAAGTAGGTAAGGCCTAAGAATGGACAGCCGGTCCGGGAACCAAAAAATAAGAAGGGGATTACTTAGAAGTGCAAATCGACGATTCAATAAATTTTAAGAATAAAACTTTTACTCGGGGCGTCGTTTCCCCGCGAATAAATTCACTGGGAGCAACAACATTAAAATACGAGATCAAATTCGCAAGTAAAGCGACGAAACAAAGAGGCTTTGCTCGCATTTCGGACCCCGGCACTCGCGAAGAAGTTTCTCACACCCGTACCAACAACGCCGCGTTTTCTCTCGGCCCCTTCCACCTCCTCCTCCTACTCACCCTCGCTCAGCCTCTTTCTTTCCTCTCGCGCGAGAGGCAACATACTGGCACTCGGGCGAAATTCTTGCCGGGGATTTACTTGTATTTTATTCAGGCACTTTATTCGGAGGACTTGTCACTGCTTTACATTTCCATCGAGAGGAGAAGAGAAGCCGAGGATGAAAGAACCGGGGATGTATGTAAAGCAAGAGGGAAATAAAGAGATGGACTTTTTGCTATACAGTAATTGATTGTTCACGCGTAAAAAGTAAATGTATGCGGTGTAAGAAATTTGTTACACTTCATACGGAACGTCCCCGTATCGCTAGCAAGAAATCGTTTGCTTTGGAAATTTGTACTATCTTCTGGTATACTTTGCATAGATTTTCCTATTCGCATGGCAAAATTCGATGTTTCTCTCGGCTTCAAGTTTATTAGATTTGCAACCAGTATTTAGAAATAAAATTTTGCAACTTTCAAATAAATCTATTCAATAATAAATTATTTAACTAATATTAGTTTGTAATCGATATTTTAAATTCACAGGTCAACTAAAAGTACCGTTGACTTTCCATTTTCGAGCAAGCAATGAATTACACGCCAACCGCAATAGAATAGTTGTCGAAAGATGAAAGCGCTTGGAGGAGCTAGGAAATTGAATTATTAAACCATAAACACCGACGACCACGTCTGACCGATACGTAAAAGTGGAAGCGGCGCGATCGATTCTCGCGGCAATAACGCGCAGCGAGGCAAAAAACGCGAGCCTCAGCGTCCATGGCCAACTGTTCCCCCGCCGAAACGAGGAGTCGGTAAAAATTTAATACCAAAAAGAGACGCCGGGCGAATCTCGTTGCGTCAACGAGGCGCGGAGAGCAGGAGACGGACGACCGGGAAAAAAGGAGCAGGCCGAGGGACATCTGTCGAGCTGCGGCGGCTATTTCCACGCCACGCGGCCCTTTTCCCGGAAGCGCGCGCCACCGGCGAGGCCCTTCGCCGAACACGCGCTCAACGCTTTTCTTTGATCCGCACCTCCTGTCCCTTGATCGGCCCACTTTGGCCGTCGACGTCGTTTCGGCGACGATGCGGCAATTACGAGGCTGTAACCCGCGCCCACCTTTAGTGGATTTGCCAGATCTTCGCCTTCCGCCGAGGGCCTCGAAAATTCCGCTTTTTGCGTCTTTCCTCGAATTTGGGCCTTTTTTAATCCGCCACGTCGGTCGAAACGGGAATTGCAGTGTATTACGCAGCGAATTATTGAGCAGCACTGTTAGTCTGGTCCGTGTTACCGTGTAATGACGTGCGAAGATGCGTGTCATGCACCGAGGATGGGTTAACAAGGTTAAACACTAATCCCACAATTACAGTGAATACAAGGGTATTTTTAGCATTCGCGCGAATATGAGAGGAGGTGGCAGCCTTTGCGAAAGAGAAACCTTTAAAAATATATATCTTGCAAAAAAGGTTATGACGAAGAAAGGTCGAGGGAAAGGTTTACTATATGTATCAACGATGCAATGTGACGGGAAGAAAAATTGCAGCAGTTGCGATCTGTT
Organism: Sycophaga agraensis; assembly: GCA_018906755.1. Classification (NCBI taxonomy): domain Eukaryota; kingdom Metazoa; phylum Arthropoda; class Insecta; order Hymenoptera; family Pteromalidae; genus Sycophaga; species Sycophaga agraensis. Next base: position 1,273,049 of record JACCIE010000028.1, read on the forward strand.
TTTTTTGGGTTCGTGTGTAGCGCTATACGGCTCGATTCTTGGAAGCTATGTTTTCATTGCCTTCTCTGTCACCACTTGAGGTAATCGCATCATTCACGCAATTCGGCTGTCTCACGATATTCCGCAAGCATCGCGTTGAACGATGAGAAATTTTCTCACTGAACCGAGACGGAAGATTATTTAATATATATTATGAGTTCACACACATATGCTTGAAGCTGTTCACTTAGTACAGAGTTCACTTAGTACCCATGAACTTGAAGAACTTTCTTTTTCGTACATGGAATTTAAAATACAGTAGATGATATAAATTAAATTTTTTTACATCGACATTATTTTAATAAAATAAAGTTCTTAGAATGTTGAATAAGTATACTTCGAACCTAATATATCGCATTTTGAATATTTAGTATTATAACTACCATACAGATTGTACAACTATACAGTTAGTTGTTTTTAAAAATACTATTATAGTAATAATCTAACGTCTAGTAAAATAAACTACTTATTTAACATAGTAAAACTTCTTTAAAAAGAATAAACAAAAATTACTTAAGATACTACATTCTTAGTTCAAAGTACAATACGTGAAATTGTTAAAATGATAATTAAAGACAAGTATATATGTTCAAAATTGGAATATTTTGGTGAAGAATAAATATTAAAAATTTGCAGCTATACAGTTTTACCAAATATAGGCCAAAGCTAAAAAAGTAAACAAAGTAAAGTATGAACTTAATATTGTATCTGTTTCAACGAGTTAATTTTTGAATGGCGATTACATCTAGGAAGTATGAGTTGATGTGAACGGTAATCGATGGATCATTATCGTTGCAAGAGACACATAGTTTGAAAAGAATCCGTGCGAGAAGGTAGAGGTGGGAGATGTATAGCTGAATAGTTAACCAGATAATCCGTCCTAATCCGCGGGTCTGCCGCATAATGTTGATGAGGCGAAGGGCTAGCGCCTCGAAAATTCCCGGAGGCTCCGGGAGGCGGCGCTGGGGCGGTGGCAGGCATCTCGGGCCGCCCCCGCCCTAGTCCGCGGAGACGCGCGGTCGCTAAATGGATTCGGGCGCATTAGCGCGTCAGTCTGAATGCGGCTCAGCCCTCGGGGAGAGTCTACCCCTTTCGGGGCCCGGCCGCCAGACGCCGCCTCGCCTCGCGCCCTCCCGCCCAAAGTCTCATGCGCTCCGCTGACGCCCGTAATTTCGCTCCGGGAAGCTCGCCTGCACCTGATGCTTCAACTCGTTGAGTACAGGTGCGTCCGCGCTCTGGATGCAGCCCTGGGCTCCTTCTTTCCCCGCGCCACCGAGCCACTGTCTTGCCGTGGGAGGCGGACTTCCAAAAGGGCCGGAGTTCCTTTAGGTCGTCTCCGCACCGCGCAAAGAAAAACTCAAGGTCTCTTATAATCGTCTAATTATTGATTTACATGGAATAAACTAAATTAATAATTGTGACCACTGTTGGCATCACTTTGCAAAAGTTTGATTTAATGAGTTTACAAAGCCGTTCAAGTAGATGTGACCGAGTATGATTAGACGCCGCTCATTCAACCCACGGTTTGTATTTCTAAATCGAGCAGCAGAAAGAATAAAAAAGAATAAAAGAAATCGGTATTTAATAACAACTCAAATACAGATTTAGCTTACTGTTTTGTTTGGAAATTCTATTTTATAATCGCTTATGTCAAACATATTGTGCTCGGTACAAATTGTCGCCCATTACAGCATTAAGCGTCTCATTAATTTTCTACGTTCGAGAGGGTCGGAATCCGGAATCGGCGCCTCCCGAGCCTTGTTAAACAATCAAAACAAGCGCGCCGCTCGAGTGCTTAAGCGCGGGCACGGCAAATTCCCGCGTCACAATGCGCGCGTGCAGCTCCACCGCGTCTTCGTCGCGAAACGGCCAACAATTAAGCGTCTCGTTAGCGCGCCTCGTAACTTCACCTGCTATTTCGCGCTCTCTCTCTCTCTTTCTCTCTCTCTCTCTCGCCTCTTTCTCTATCTGTGGCTCCTTTCACCGTCGAAAGAGCGAGTCTCGCTCGAAATAGTAAGCAAGCAGTCTCTGTCGCGATCTCCAGGTTTGTTTTCTGTTAGAGCTTATAATCGTGCTTACTTGCTCTCAACTGAATAAAATAGAATAGGGTAGACGATAGAAATAGGTTTGTAGAGTCAACGCACATTCTACTGCTCTTGTTTTCATTGTTTTTACGAAACTGCCAAAAACATTGACAAAGTTTAAAAGTCAATTTTTTTGTTTTTGTAACTTGTGTTGAAGCAGATGATTTGTTTATGTTTATATATTTATTCATGCATATAAGTTAAGTTGTTTGATATATATTCAAAAGTTTGATATTTTCGAAAGAATAAAAGGCAAAGGGAAGGCGCAAGATTTATACTATGAACCTATGCAACATGATGCAAATCGTTTGAGCAGAAAAATCGTGATCGAGTAATGGAAGGAGCACGAGCGGCATTACTGACACGCTCTCGTGGAAAGAAACGCGCTCTTGAGATTCTTTGTCCAAATAAGGATGTAATGCTCAAGGTCAAAGTCTTGAAGGAAATCTGCTATTCTAGATTTTTTAAAAGTTTATTCATGAATTTTTGCAGATTTCCACTCATTATAAAATAAGACATAACATTGAGTAAAGTGCAAAAGATAAGAAAAAAACTCCGGTCCACTGCTCGAGTGCATGAAGAAAGTTGAGTAAATAGCTACACATCGCGTCTAGGAAGGAAGAAGGTTTGTGGAAGGCTCCGGTGAAGGAGGAGACTGGCAAGATGGGGGGACGAAAGCTCGGGTGAGTTGTGGGCCCCGAGGGCGCGATAATCGGCCGGGGACCCGGCTGCGGGAGCGGAACGAACGCGCGGAATGCGTCGCCCGCGTCCCGAGCGCACCCACGCGGCGATTTTTCCCATGGCGGTCGGGGCCGGGGCGCGTGGGCGCGATAGTCGCGGGTTAATCGAAGGTAGCCGGTGCCTCCTGGCATTGTCACGGGCGCCGGCGGCTCCCCGCCCGTGGGCGTGAGGCCCCGAGAGACGCTTCCGGGAGTAATTGCGTGAGAAGACGGGGCTTCTTATCGGCGCGCCGCGGCCCGCTTGATTATAAGGAGCGCCGGGCGCGCATTAGGGCCGCTTAGGGGAATAATTGCCCGGGCATTGCTCGGCCCCCGCCTAACGAATGCCCGCGCGCGATCTAATTGCCCGGGTTTTTATTATTAATCGGCCGAGGACCACCAAGGCAGCGCCGGAAGAGTTTAGCGGGTAATGGGGCGCGCGCGAGGGCGCGCTGTCCCCGCGGGCTTAATGAGCCCGGCACTTCCAGGAGCCGCCGATGAATATTTATTTTTTGCGCGTTCCGCGGCTGGCGGATCCTCCCGAGCCGCGGCGTATACAGGCTTTGCAAGTCAAAGCGAGTTCCGCGAGGGCAGCCGCGAGGCCGGCGGTATCGAGGCGGCGGCCGCTCGGCGCTCGGCTCGGTCCGCGGGAGGATTCGGCAGGCAGGAAGCGCCGGCGCGCGGCCCGAGGAAAGCGCCGAGCGGTAATAACGAGCCGCGCGCGCCTTTCGATTTATCGCTCTCGCGCGTAATTACGTATTCGCGGCGGCGCGCCTAGCCCCCGGCCCGCCGCCCTCGCGGCCATTACGCGGATCCGCGCGCGGGACGGACAGCTGCGGCGCGCGCCGCCGCCGGCCCCTGACAGGCCCACGTACACACACCGAGGCGGCTCCTCGGCGAGCGTGCGAACCGCTCAGGGCGAGAGCCGGCCGCGCGCCAGCCGCCTCTCCACCTACTGCCGGCGCAATGACTGCTATTCCCCGGGGAGCGCGGAGGGGCCGGTTAAGGCGCGCTCGCGGCTCGCGTGCCCGGCCCCCTCCCCCGGGGCCCGCCAGACCCCGCCAGACCCCGCCAGACCCCGGCAACCCGAAGAGATTCCGGCTCATTTAACTAATCCACTTTGCACCAACTCGCCGTCCTCTCCACTTGCAGGCTTCTACGCCGCCACCCGCGGAATATACCCCAAATCATAGTCGGCCGGCCGCCGAACGGGGAAACTAACGGCTCCGCCGACCTGCAAACTCCTGCCCGCGCAAAAAAGGCATTCCCCTTTCTCCGCCGTTTCTCCCGCCGGCGAGTCTTCCCTCGCTCCTCGAACTTGAACTTCAGCTGCCGGCGCCCGGCGCGTCCCACCCATGCTTCCCTGCCGAACGACTTCGATTCCTCGAGGGCCCTGCAACTTATCGCTCGCTTCCCTTTTTCCTCGACTATCCCAGCTGTGTAGGTGCTAATTGCGCCCCGAGGGAAAAAAGATCGGACACTCGACAGATACGCCAGTGAGCGACGTCGGGAATTCGACGCGACCCACAGACCGCTTGTATTACCCCACCGGGGCAAAAAGTGTTTACTTTCGAGAATAGGCCTCTCATTATAACCTACTACTACTAAACAAACATCTAATCTTCGTGTGAAGATAGTAAAACGATCGCCGCCGAGTCGTGTTTCTCTTCAAAAAATTTTTTGCGACCTAGATGAAGGTCTTACGGTGTAATGGACAAAAACTGGCTTGCGTCATCGTTCCTTTAAGCCTTTACTTGGAAATGTATGTGCGCGTTACAATAATAACAGTGGAATTATCGTTGAACGGAAATGGAAATAAACAATTTCGCTTCATCGGGATACCTCAGGGAATACCTACACTTACGCCCGAGCAGATGCTTTCACAGAATTTTTTTGATGAAACCAAGTGTAATGCTGTCCAATAATATTTTTTCAAAGCTACATCGTAGGAAAAGTAACGGCACACATTTTCAGAATTATAGATCTTCATTGTTCGTCTATTCATTGTTCGTAATACAGTTATGACAACAGTTTCTGAGACCAATATAGCTTGTTTAATGTTGCCTATTTTTATTCAAAGAGCATTAAATACATGTATTAATATTTGCATAAATGCATCTAAATATACGAGTATTACAAAAAATTTACCAACATGAGAATAAAAAATTTAGATGCATTAAAAACCGTACACATGTTTTGCCTTTTAACTCGATATTTTTCAACCTTTACATTGATTTATAGAATGTCCGGTTTTTCTGAGTGGAAATAACAGAATAAACGCTTTGCTTTTTAGATACATTGACATCATTAACTCTTTTAAAAGCCGATTGTATAAACTCATTCGCGGTACAGTCCTATACATAATAATAGCTTGTAGCGGAGACAAATGTTGATGGTCGCGCTTTATCGTTTAATAGGTTTAAGCCAATTTAGTATGAAACAATGTCTTGCACGCATCATCATCGGTACAAATTGTCACGAGAGCCGCGGGAAAGCGACGTCCGGCGGAATATCAGGACAGGGAGCCGTTGACCCGGGACGTTCGAGCGAGCGAGAAAAGCGGAAAAAGACTCCGAGTCAATTACTTCATTAACCATGGGGCAAACGAGCCCCGGAGGCCGAAGCAGGGGCGCGACTACACCCCTTCCGGTAGGGCGAATCGCCGGTAAACGAATTTTGCGTCGGGCGCCGGGCCTCGGGCCCCCGGAAAAACAGGCCGGGCGAGTGCGCGCGAAAAATCAAACAGGCGCAGTGTCGCGCCCGGGCCGGCCGAATAAATAAGTCAGGCGCGTCGTGTTGTGACGGGGAGGGCGCGCCGCGCGCCCCCGGCGCTTTATTTCGGATTACAAATTGAGCCGACACGCCGGGAATATCGAGGCGGACGGCACCGGGCCGGGCAGCCTCCCGCTGCAACGATTGCGCCCGCGGCTTTAATGCGGGTTGCGTGTAAGAGCGCGCACGGCCCACGGGACCGGATTCGTTATCGGCGACCGCGCAGGGGCCGGCCCGCTGCCCGCGCGCTTGTCCCGATAAATGAGTTACGTCAAGCCTGATAGGACTAATTATAATATTTACTGGGCATTGTGCGCCCCGAATTCGCTCCGGAGCGCAATTAACGCCGCCTGTCTCTTCTCCGCGCGGCCCGCTGTTTGCCCGCCCGAACCCGCCTGTGGCTTATGGCTCTGGCGCCCGAGCTCGTTCCCGCCCCCCCCCCCGCTCACGTGGCTACTTACGATATCGATTTATCGATTCGCGGGATCCTTTGACCATACTTTCCGCGGATACTCCCGGATATTTAGCTTCCGCTATGTCGCGCTATGCTGATGCGGCTCTTCCGGTACACCAAGTCCAACCATCAAATTGGTCAACTTGATTACAGAGCTGTCTAGTTAGTCGAACAATATCGAGCTTCTCTTCTGCACGAGCCTATCATATTATCGAATTTTCCTCAAATTTATTAATCAATTAACGCTGGGAATTTTGAGCCGCTTCACGCCCTCTGGCCTCTCCTTTTACCTTTAAAACATTTCAGGTAGAAATTTCAGTTTTTCAATCATTTTATTTGAGCAGGCTTAATCTTAAATCGAGATCTTTATGCTAATCCAACATTATGTACAACCAGTTGTAGTATACTTGATTATATTACATTAATCGAAATAGTTGATTTTCACCAAAATTTTCTATACGATCGCAATTACGATGAATTTGTCTCTCGAGCTGAAATTCGAAAAGAGTGCATCCTCATTGACGAAAGCTTCCATCAGCGCGTTTCCTTAGACGTCTTTTCGCGCAGTAGAAAATCCGCTCGGGCGCACGGAGCGCAGACAGGCGGCTTCGCGTCCCAAAATGAAATAAAGCCGCTCGACAAAAAGCCCGCACTGGAGCTGTCCCCGCATACGCGGCAATCGGGCTAGCGGGCGGATGCAGAACACGCGTGCACTACTGCGGCTCTGGATGCGCCCGTTTAATATTTCAGGTGCGGGCAGCGCGGGTTCGTCCACGGGGACGAGGCGCTCGGCGCCCTGTCGATTCCCCCGGGGTTTATCGGTGCGGGGACGGGCGTGCGGCGAGCGCGGAATCGCATGCGCGACGAGCCTATCTTGCCCGGCGCTAAGACGACTTTTCTCCCGTGGCCCCAACTTTGTAATGACGGGGATAATGTATGGAATAACGAGGCAGTCGGGCGGGCGCCACCGCCGCTGATGAATTATCGATGAGGGCCGCCCGGAATGCGCCTCATCGCCGCCCTGGGATAGGCGCGATCGCGCATTCGGCCTCGGCGCTCCAATTGTTGAATTAGTGCGATCGAGGTTTCGAGCCTCGGCCGTGAAAGTGATTTTCAGAATTTCTTGATTGATGCTTCGTGTTAGTTGCGCTACTCACTCGGACGGGCGCTCCGAGCCACTTTCAAAGCAGGCCTTAATAACCGATCAATTTTCAAAGCTTTCCAAACTTAATATTTCATTATTAACAATTTGAGACCTAGTGTTTAAAGTACGTCGTGTTTAAAAAAGCACAACGATCGACGTATCATCTTTAAACGGATTTAACAGAGACCTCTCAACCGAATAGAACGATCTATGATTTTAACGTTAAACGGACAATTTTACCGTTTGATCGCGTTACACGGGTATATTTATTACCCAGAAGTTTAACATTTGCTCATCTTCGGTAGTATACAATTGTTGCCGGGTCATGACCTCTTTCTATGGTAACAAGTGAACCGTAACACCAGTTATTGCTAGCCCATCTTTATTCCTTCTACAAAGCGGACGGGCTTGTAATTTTCCCCACAAGATAAAAATGTCCGCTTCATAAATGTCGGCCGAGGGTTCTGGTAAACGGTTAGCAGTGGGATTCTCGGCCTCGCTTACACAGCTGAAATCTTCGAGGCTTCCACGCACGCGCTTGAGCTGCTCGTGCGGTATAATGAAACGTAAAATTTCTTTGATCGTCCTTCTGCATTCGTGACGAAGTGCCGATTGACACATTTAATCAATCCCCCAGCGAACATTCCTCCAGTTAGTCTCATAAAAACGGTTAATTCGGTAACCTTCAATTGGCCGAATGAGTCAAAGATCTGCGAGTCAGTGCTCCCTACCGCGGCGCTGTGAAACCGCCGCGCGCGCCCGACCCCCACTCATTATTCCTGTACTATTCGAGTGCGAGTTCTTGCACCGAATCCGCATAAATCGGAGCGGTGCCGGGAGGGACTATTAATGGGCGGCGGTTGCGCCGGCCGTTCCCCGATGCCCTGGCCACACAAAAGCCGAAAGGCCTGCCAAGGAGGACTCCAGCGGGGCCCGGGGCAATCATCCTCTCGGCGCAAAGAAGTCCTCGGAAAGCCAAGAATAACCTCTCGAGGCGGAGGCAAGAAAGTGGCCCGATCCTCGGCCCCTCGGCCGCGAGGCGCGAGAGAGGCGCGCGAGGCTCGCGCCCCCCAGTAAAAGAAACGTATACATTCGAGACTAAGAGCCCGGGAGTTAATGGAGCGTGCGGAACACCCAGCAGCGGCTCGTGCACTCCCGGAGCCGAGGCTCCGGCGCGCCGAAAGGAGGAGCGCTCGACCCGCGCGATTGATATCGCGCCTGCATTCCGCGAAAGCCGCTGCGCCGCGCTTTCGGCGGGACGGTAGTTCGCGCGCCGATTGTCATTATCGCGTTATCTACCTGTCACGGGGATTAATTGAATAATTAGTCCTCCGAGTGAGATATTTTGATCGGCCGAGGGCCCGCGAGCCCCCGTCTCTTCTCCCCGAGGCCGCGTCACAGGTCCCTTTCCATTTTGCCTCGACCCTTTGCTTGCGGATTTTTCGATTTTACGCTCCGATGCCTCGCTTACCTCGCGGCTCTCCGCATCGCTTCCCGTATCCGACTCCTATTACCTATCCTTTACTTTTATTGTCCCTAAAAATAACGTCGTAATAATATCTTCCTTTTGTTGTATACGCACTTTTCCCTTGTTTTTATAACAGAGCCTCGTTTGACCGGAATCCCACAGAAATTAACTCTTTTTTCTTCTGCAAATAACGCATAATGTGCTTGCGATGTTTAATGTTTCCTATTACAATATGCACTTCATTAATTTAATGCTTCGGAATGAGTACATATTTGCGTGGACCCTTTTTTGTTTGTATTTATGCACCCGTATAATATTAAAATTGCCGCTGATTATTTTCCTTTCGCCGAATAAATCTGCTGTTTCGTGTTACGTTTTACTCACGTGAATTTTTAACGAAAATACACCAAGAACAAGTTTTACCTGCAACAAAGAAAAACAAACACATCGTTACTAAATGTAATCAAATTAATTAAAAAATCTAGGTAATATACTTAGAAACATATCGTAACGCATATCTTTCCTAATTACATTTTTGAGAAACAATTCAGTTTGTTTACGTATTTCTTTGCAAGGAATAAAAATGGGTTACGCGATAACAGTCGACGTAAAGCAACAAGATATATGGCTCTTATTGTCATAAATTTAAACTTTATTTCGCATTGAAGTGCATTCTTCATGAATGATACTCCAGATATTTCGTTGACTTCTGATTCTGACATTGTGTTATTGATGAAAATTATAGCATTTGAAACGCTAAATCACTATAACTTTTTGAATGCCATGCTAATTTAACCAGTAAATTGTTATGCCTTCCAATACATGCATTGTACTTGGTTCCAAATTGGCATTCTTAAAACGAAAGAATCACGGCGTAACGGTACCGCAGGTAGCGGATGCAGCTTACTGGGTTGTGCGTATAACTTTATTTTTGCAACTCACTCGCATCATTAAGCTGACAATTATTTTCATTATAGTCCGGGGGGAGAAAGCTTCTTAGCCATGGCATTCTTTTCAGAAATTAACATACCAAAGAAAAGTAATAGTATAGAGTCTTAAACAAAGGTATACTCGTGCTCAGAAACTTTAAAAGTGATTCTATATAATCTTGATCGTTGCGCGATAACATCCTTACGTGCATTTAAAAAGCCAAAAGAAGAAGTATACCTCTTTTGAATGTAAATGATCTGAAACGAAAGACAGTGCAGTTAATAGAAAGTTTTTTTGTGAAAGGCCGAATGAAAAGGAAGTTTTGTTTGAAATTTCACCCGCGAAGGATATATATTATAATCGGCGACACTGTTGGCCTGTACTTTGCTCGAAGACTACTGCACCGAGGATATGTAAAATAAATATTTACTCCTCCCTGCAATCTTATTGTATTGTATCGGACTCCTTATAGCGCATGTAAGTGCGAGCAGTAACTTGGTTTCAGTGGAAGCACAAGCGCCCAGCGCACCGATAGATCTCCCGGCGTGTATTATGTACGTGCACCGGGCGATTCCGAGAGGAAAGAGAAGGACCTCGTTATTGAATCTTATAATGGCTACTGTCGTGCTCGCCCGTGCACTACTGCAGAGAAGGAGGCAGAAATAACGAGCTGCCGCCCCGCTGCCGGTACAAACGCACGGCCCAGGGCTTTGCATGCAAGTGCAGGGTACTCGTGTACGTAAGGGAGCCGATAGTAGATTAATGCATTCCACGGGAGGCGACAGACGCGAGAGGGCCTCCTTCCTCCTCTTCGAGGAAATAACTTAACGAGGAAGTGGAGGCTCGCGAGACAAAAAGGAGGAGGCTTTGTGTGGAGCCCGCGCGAGCTCCTTACCTCGGCGGCGCGCCATCGCCCGGGAGACGGGGGAGCCCCAACAAATAGAGACTGGATTAAGACGATCCGCCGAGAGATGGTGGCGGGCCGATAAGAGCAGCCGAGGGGAGGGCCACAATCGAGCTGCCCTCGCGCACTGATATTCATATTGTTCATGCCGAGTAATTAAGATGTGGCTTAGAGATAGAACGATAGCCGTGGAAAAAAATAGATGAGGAAGGGTCGAGGCTGATGAGAGCCGGCCTGCCGGGAGCATCCAAATAGGAAAATTCATTATCGGAGAGATTGGCTGTTTATATTTTTATTAAACGTCCATCGGCTTTCTTTTGCGGCCGGGCCTCTTATACCAGTTTTTACGCCGCGAAAAAAGCTTTTAAATTCAAATTGCAAAACCAATGTAGACTATCATCGTTTTTATTTTGCTTCTGTTCGCCAGGGCAACTAAATTGACTGCAGCCAAGAGCAACAAAGCTCATTTCCATTTAAATATCGAATAGCATTATAATTAATTAACCGAAAATAGTAGATGGGAGCTGGTGGGTCGCGGCGGGGAGCGAGGCGCGAGGGCCAGTGGAAATTTAAATAAAGCCGTTGGCAGCGCGAAAACAAGCCTTATATACTTACCGTAATAGAGTCGAGGGCGGCAAAGCCGAGCGCCCGGCTCGAGATAAACAAAAAGCATTCGGCCGTTTCGCGGATGATAGGGAAACGGCCGCGACAAATGGCCAGGCCGATGCGACTGAAATTTGCTCGACTAACCCTCGGCTGTTGGCGAGGCCGCCCCACCAGCGCGGGGGGAATGCAAAAAAGGAAGCGTCAACGGCAATCCGAGAATCCGCGTGGAGATCGCGCGGGCGGGGGGCAGGCGACAATTTGTCAAGCGGCCGAGGCCGGCCGCGGCCCGTTTCCCTTCCGCGCAGTTGCCTCGGCCCTGCCCAATTACCGGGGGCCGTTAATGAGCATCTGGGGCTCGCGTCAACCGCGCCCGGGAGTCGCCGCCCGGCGGCGCCGCGGCTAATGAGATCGAAAACTTGTAGGGGAGACTTTATGATCGGCGGTCGGGCGCGGCTGGCCGGGAGCCCGCGGCGCGCCGCCGTTTCCGTGGAACTCGCAGGGCCCCGAGGCCGCGGGCGAAAAAGAGGAATCGCCGCTCGGCCTCGGGGAGGGGCTCGGCGAAAAACTAGATTCTACTTATGGAAATTAAATGAGCCGCTTATACGGGCCGGCGACTCGGGCCCTCGCCCGGGCTGCGGGCGCTCGAAAAAACTTCGCCGGCCGGCAATGCCATGCCGATGGATTTTTTATGCAGCCTGGAATTTGAAACAACTTGGAAACGGGGAAACTCGGGGCTGCCGGCCAAGCGCATTCTGGCCGCCGGCCGCTTAAAAAATAATCAAGATCTCCGAGGCATCGACATCGCGCCCAGTCATGGACTCGCACGCCGCGAAAGATGAGAGTCAGGTTGGTACTTAAATTCCCGGCGCAATTCCGGGGCCGGGCTTGATCGCATCAGCGTCGCGCCGGCATCGCGCAGATGGCTATCTTTCCCCGAGCCCTCGGAAGAAACGGATCGCATAAAGCGGCAGTAGCCGGCAGTTGCACCGGCGCCCTCGGCCAACTTGGCAACTCCTTCCGATCGTTTGGTCAGGGCCCAGCCGGCGGGGCGGCTTGTATCGGCGGCGCGTGGGCGGAATCGGCCGGCCGTCCCGCGGGATCGGATCGCGAGCGGCCATCGGTTCGCGTCGCTAGATCGAACAAACGGCCCGTCGGCCGAGCCCTCAAATGGCAAGCCCAGAGACGACGTCTGCTTTATCTTTCGCGGGGGAGTCTCCTTTCTTCCGGGAGCTTTGTGCGGCCCTGCGTCGGCAGCCGCGTCAAAGAATAATCCGGAGATCAAAGCTCGCCTCCGTCCTGTGTAATTGCTCCAAGTATTATCGTTGCGGCGGATGGAAAGATACGGCTAGGCGCCTCGCTGTGCGCGGCGTTTATCTACTTGCAACGCGCAGACGTCCCCTCTCTATTTCCATTCAAATCTCATACTCTAATTAACGTTGCAGCTTTGACGCGCACTTCCCAGGCGGCAACTTTCGTGGCATTTACCCTTTTGAGGGCCAGCCCTGACGCTTCCGCGCACTAATGCATTCAGTGTCGGTAATGCATCAAGCATTTGCATAATGTGCTTTTTAAGACGATTTATACCAGAGCTATCCGAGTTTACACGAGTACATGCTGCAATGCCCGGGGAATAATTGGTATTCAAAGTGAGAGGTAATATTATTTACTTCGGAGAGGCACATTATACTCGTAAATTCTCCCCCCGGGCATGCATATGCTAAGTTCGGTTTGTTGCCCCAAAAAGGCGGCATCCCCGCCGCAGTTCTAGATCGCAAGAGAAACAATTCTGACGGCGAGCCGCGGCCAGCATCTCGGCAAGAAAATCAAACGGGCAAACATTTTTATGCGCGGGCCGCGAGGAGCGATCCGATGAAAGGAAAACAACGTCGCGGGCGCACCGGCCCTGGCTCCTCGTAAATTTAACATAACTATCGCTTGCAGGAGAATAAATTCCATCAAGATGCGTCGATTTGATTACCCGAGCCTATGCCCGGCTCCCGGGCCCGCCGGGGGAGGCGCTGCTGCCGCCGAGTCACGTGCCCGTATTTCCATAAAATAAGAACAGCCGTGGAAGAAGGGCCGCGGGGACGGACGGCGGGGATAGGAGGGCCCGCGCGCTGCCCGGGGAAAATCGGCGCCCGCGCCTGCCAAATTACCAGGGGCGAGGAAGCCTCGCAGGAGGGGCGCGGCTTCCGGCCCTGGACATACAAGCGGGGCATAAAGTTACCAACTTTCCCGACGCAATCTCCTCGTCAGCGACACAACGGGGGCGGAAGGGCGCGCGCCTCGACGCCCTCGCCCGGGTCTAAACGAATTAATCTCTGGCCCGGGCGCCCCATCCCCTCGGCTCGGCCCGGGAGGCGCCGCGAATAATTTTATATTAGTTTCGTTGTTCCCGGGGTAATCCGCGATGCCGCCTTCCCTTTGACGCGCGCGCTAGCCGAAGGCGCACTGCGCCCCCGTCGCTGGAAGTTAGCCGGCGCATCCGCTTTTAAAATTTTGTCAGAATCCCTACGAGTGACAAAGGGTTTCTGCTCCGGGCTCTTCGGCCTACCGCTCGTTAGTTGTGCTTCCCCGAACGGACGGCTGCAAAGATGCGCTTTCCATTCCGAGCTAATTTCCCCTCCTGCTAATCTATCTCTGGCCACTGCAACTTTAACGACACTTGCTCGACTTTTCCCACCCAAGCTATTTTCAATAAATTCCACGACAACATTAAACAAACGAGCGGCAGTGCGCCAAACTTCGTTTATCCTATTAAAGGAAAAACACTTGGTATAATTCTCTCCTTGGCGGTATCGAAAAACTTTGCCGAGCGATGGCAAATACTGCTTAACTTGCCTTTCCCGAACGCATCGGGATTTTGAAAATTTTATCGCCGTCCTTAAAATTCGGCCAAGCCCGCCGCAGAAGGAATTTAAAATCACAAGTCGACGAAAGACGCTGGGCCGTTAGCCTAGTTTGCCGCCGTTAGAGCCAGACGGGACTAGCCGCCCGCGCCGTCGCCTCTCGACCATAAACGTTGGATAAGGCGGGCAGAGTTCAAAGTTTCTTTAACACTGGCATTTAAAATTCGTAAATTTTCATAACGTCGCCGAGCGTCGAGTGCCATTAGCTTTCTCAAGATTTGCACGATCGCCCAAGTACGCCAAAAAAGCGATAGTATACCAGCAGTCTGAGGACTAAGCCTCTTACCATTAACCGATCCAAACACATTTTTCACCGCAATCGATATTTACTGCCTTTATTCAAAACGATAAGTGAATCGTATTCTTACGAGGTATTATTCACGACTTTGTAGGAGTAGATATTAAAGCACTCAAAATTTTAAGTAACTTTTAATCAAATTTTGCAATATATTTCTTGAAAATTAGTGCCTTGCTTTACTAGAGCCACTGCGGCAGTATACGCCACATTAAGTACTGCGTAAATGCGATTTTGCTTAATAAGTAGTTCACTCTTTACTTAGTGTTTCCGAGGTATTCGACGCCATGTGCTATGTGAGCGAATGAGTGTCATTTCGAATAGTTAAGTTTTAGTGCTACTCAGCGACCACAATTCTTAGAAGTTTCTCCAGAGCAATTGTTTGCGTTTGATCTGTTGCATTCTTGAACCGAGCCCTTACAGCTAACTTTAAAGCACTGTTTTGGATTCTAATACGTATTATATTTTATATATTTGACTACGAGGATATTTAATATATATTCAATATTATTCTTTACCAAATAATTGTAGCACGAAAATAAATTTTTGAGACGTTGATGAGAGAAACAAAATAAAATTTACTTGGATAAGGGGATGCAAATACTTTTCAGTCTGTTATGAGCATTAATCAAGAGAGTGTTCGTAAAAAAAAGTAGTGAAATCCCAAAAGGGCATAAACTCCTGCAGCGAAGCGTAATCGTAGGTTCTTGAGATCCCGCGCATTTCGCGAGACGGATTGCTACGCATTCAGTCATAGCGCCCTACCTTAGCGCGAGGGACGAAGCAGGCACTCGAGTGTCGAGCAAGTGCGTGCACTGAGGCAGGCAGCGCCGACAAGGCGAAAAGAAAAAGGAGCGCTAGAGGCAGGGAAGAAAGCGGCGCAGAAAAAAATAACTCGGTGGCCGGGGATAGAGAGGAGAAGGAAGTTGGAGCAAAGGGTGCCACGTTAAAGTGCAGGAGCTTGGGAAAATGTCGAGCGGGGAAAAATGAAAGTCTGCCGTTGCATTTTTCGCTGGGGACGATTTTGGAGAGGGCTGCCGTGAAAGCAGAAGACCCGGGAAAGCGGGAGGAGCGCGGGGGGGACCTCGAGCCATGAATCCATCGTAACCCCGGGCACAGAGGCGTTTTTTCGTAAGGGCTGCAAAGAGAAGGGGCGGTTTGATTTTATCTGTACTGCGCGCGCGCTTTGCAGATCCCCGGGGACCGTCGGCCGGCGGAAGAGCATATAAAAGAGAGAAGCGGAGACTAAGAGAAAAGTTAAATAAAAGTCGAAGGGTTTTAGGGGATGAAGTGTAAAGGGCCCGGGGCTCGTCGGCACCGGTCAAGGATGGCCGGTCGGATACTCGTCCGAAGATTAGCCAGCCATAGGAGGCGGCCCGGGCAAATCAAAGTGAAAATAAACTTGGCGCGCTTTTATTTCTTATTTTCTTTGCCGCGTCGCAAAGAAACAAAAGATCTTTTGAAACTGCTGCGTTCCCCCGACGCAGCGGATGTGCGTGCATTGAGTACTCTTATATTCATTGTCCTTTAATGATTAGGAGTATAGGAGGCCGCCCGCGAATATAAAACTTGCCGAAAGCTCGCCTGCGCTACTTTGAAGAGAATCGCGTCCTTTCGAAAACGGGAACAAAGGGAGAGGGAATCGGAGAAGTGGAAACCCCGCGGAAATTGGAGGCTAGACGGAGAGTCAGGCTATGCCCCGTTGGCGCGGAAAAACAGTGGGAAATGCGCGTGCGCCGACGAGACCGGAGCCCGGGCCGAATGTTTACGGGGAAGCTTTTGCGGTTTACCTCCCCGCTCCCGCTGAAAGAAACAAGTATGCATCTTATCCTCCCGCCCGTCCCTCTCTTTTTCCCGCTC